>JAOPFQ010000003.1:26377577-27642577 GCA_030064505.1 Chouioia cunea | reverse complement strand
TATATTTCGTTCTCGCGTGTATGTATGAGTCACTTGTGAGCACGTATTTGTGACGACATTGTGATTCACGAGAGAAACGAAAGGTGTAAAGGGGCGAGGGAGGAGAAGAAAAGTTGACGATAAAGCTTTATCGTTCGTGATGATTAATATGTTACACGATATATATATATATATATAATATACGTATATGTATACACTTGAAGCTTTTTCGTCTATAGGCTACGTTAACGTGACGGTTGTCAAGATGATGGAGCTTAACTAGTGTACTACTTATTTGAATGCTTTGTTTGTCGTG
This sequence comes from Chouioia cunea, assembly GCA_030064505.1. Lineage (NCBI taxonomy): Eukaryota > Metazoa > Arthropoda > Insecta > Hymenoptera > Eulophidae > Chouioia > Chouioia cunea. The sequence continues at coordinate 27,642,282 of JAOPFQ010000003.1, read as the reverse complement.
CAAAATTATATGCGTACCGATTTAAATAAGTGTTCGTTTCTTTAAAGTTACATCTATTATACGAAAGTATAACTGTCGGAATCGATTTTTTTTAATCATTTGCAGTGATACTTATCGTTTTGTTAAAATTTACCGTGTACGCGTGTGCGCGCGCGTGTGTGTGTTATTAAATCGAAACACCGTATTCGGTTTAACAACCAAAAAAAATAGAAACTCCCCGTTTGTCGGGTCCACACATGTGTGCACATGTGGCATCGCCGAAATGTGCATCTCTCTCTCTCTCTCTCTGTTCTTGCCGGGGTCATCGTACTTGCAACAGTAGGGGAGCAGCAGCAGTTTGTATACGTGGCAACCCTCCTCCACTCGTGGATGCCGCCATATCTTAACATTTTTTACTTCTTTTTAGAGAGAAAAAGAGAGAGAGAGAGAGAGAAAGAGATGAAAAGAACGCAAGTAAGTGTGTAATACGTACGATTTTCATTACCTAACGACCCAGATTTATTATCTTTTTTTCACGCTGGTGTAGACGTTTACGTCTGTTTTTTCCTTACGCAGGATAATTGACGCACTAGTTTGACGTTCAATTATTTATTTGATAAGCGAATGAAATTGAATTCTCGTAATAATGTATAATCCATTTAAATGTTGATATGTAATTATTTGAAAATTTTTTAGCTCATAATTTCGAGGACATTCCGAATTTATTTTTTGTGACTATGTACCGTTATATGAATTAATCGCGTTCATCGATGTAATTTACATGCGATTGGGCCCCATTAAAATAATTTAAACGGTTAAAATATCTCTGATAGTTTTGGAAATTTGTAGTGCAATCTTTCTCTCTCATTTTGTGTAAGTTAACATTATTCATTCATCGACATGGAAATCGACATTGAATTTATTCGTCGTTAATTCAAAAGCATCACGATTCTGGAATAAACAAACGAAAAAACACGAGGAGAAAACCGTTAAAACAAAAAGTCGAAGTAGATTTCGTTTTATTCGAGAAACACAAAACGACGCACACATCAACATCGCAAAGTCCAGCGTCTCTGACCCTTTTGCCCTCTCACGTGTTTTAGTGTGGGCAGTCATGGAATCCCTAAGGGGAAAGAGAAAGAGAGAGAGAGGGAGTGGGTGGGTAGCAATTCGATTACAGCCCACTGTACGCTATAGCCTCTGTTTTTTTTTTTACGAGGTTAAGCTTGCAAATGTACTTTAGCTAGATAGACGAAAAAAAAAAAGTACGTGAAACATTTGGGCTTTTATATCGACGGTGATGTTGGTAGTGGTATTGATTTGCGTGTGCGAGGTTAAGCATTTTTTTTAGTACAAATAGACAGAGAAAAAGAGAGAAAGAAGTTTTAAATTGGCTATTCGATGTATTCGATTGATAGATTTTGTTATCCTAGGAATCATATTTATTTGTCACGTTTGTATCTTCTCTCCGCTTTACTCGAATAACACACCAACGCAAAACTATATTACAAAACATACGTAGAAGCTCGTGGTATACAGTATTCAATATCAAATAATTCCCTTCGAAAAAAAAGCCTTGCAAAAGCTGCTTTCTATGGTGTTGTTGAGACACGGGGGTTGGATCCTCGCTAGTCAAGGAAGTCCGTCAGGTGTATATGTATGTGCGTGTATATAATATATATATACATTCATATACGTGTTTGTGTAGGTTTTCAACAAAAGCTTTGGCAGGTCTTCTCTCGCTCTTTCTCTTTCTCTCTCTGTCTGTCTCTCTTGGCGCTACTGTGCGCACACCGCGCCAGGCTTGTATCGATTTCCCTCATCTCTCTCTTTCTCTCTCTCTCTCTCCCCTACACGTGTGACCCCTCGCGAATCCTTGCCCGCAAGAGAGCTTTATACTCAGCATGATGCTCTTTGGAAAAGGAGGGTAAAGGGGAGGGGTATACGTACAACAACGTTTTTGCATATATACCGTGTCTAATGATCACGACGATGATACTTCCCTGGGAAAATTACTTTCTGTTGGAAGGGGGCGATTTGTATAATTGTAAAACTTGCGATATTTGAAGTGATACAGTAAAAGGAACGACGTGCATACGCTTTTTTTTACATCGAAACGTACTCGCTTATATTTTTATCGGCTAATTACGTCGAGTAAACATTCGAATTGTTACAATTGTTTTTTTTTTTTTTTAAATCCAATTAAGTATTACACGATCACGGATATTTATTAAACACTATTCGGGGCAGACGATTGAATTTATATTGAAAAAAAGTGTACAAACGTAAAAAAAAATCGCACACGAAAGGGGAAATCGCTACTGGATTGAAAATTTGTCGATCCTTTTTGTTCTTTCTTTCAACTCGCGAACATTCCAATCTACGTCTATATTCCTACATATGTATATATATTATATATATACATATAATATATATAGTGTTATATATATGTTTAATTTATATTGATGAAATTGCAGGTATGTTCATTGGGAAAAACCTGTAAAAATCATGGTATAAATCCATCCAATAAACGATGATCTTACTCGTATTGAATAATGAAATATAAAACGTTCGAGCAAAATTTTACTTGGAAGACCTTTTTATAAACGCGTCAAGAGTATTCGTCGTTAATACGTAAAACCCACGAACGACCACTCATTCATCCCACACCACAGGCCACACTGCCGTCGCTGTCGTTTCGATCTACCAACGTCCCTGATATTGTAAGATATTCTCGCCCGCGCATCAAGGTCTCTTTCGAGACTATTTTATATTTATTTGTATATATATATATATATATAGTACAGCCCATACATTAAATTATTATTATTTTTATTTTTTTTTTTAGTACAAGGGAGCTGTTAAAGCTGACGCGTGCAATTGCGCAACAATCAGTGTCTTGTTTTTTCAAGGAAATAAAAAAAAAAGAATTTTACACGCGGTTGTTTTAATGGGCGATATGGCATTCCGTTGTCCTGTGTTTTAAAGTTGCACTTCTTTGCTGCTGCTGCTGCTGCGGCGGCGGCGGTGGCGGCGGCTGCTGCTGCTGCTGCTGCTACTACTACTACTCACGACCGGTTCTCTTACTCCGAGTGAAATGACGCACGCGCGCGAGAGAGAGAGAGAGAGACTGTTGCGATTAGCTTTCGGTGTGTAACCTTGACGTCACGCACACACATGTATCGTTAAACGTACGAAGAGAAAGAGTTTGGAATTTCGCGATTATATAGCTTTGTTTCGTCATGAATTAAAAAAAATTTTTTTATCCTTGTTTTTTTGTTTCTTTTTGAAAAAACAAATGGTCACGACACGCTGATTTTTGATAAGAGATATAAGTGTTTTTTTTTAAAGAAATTCATGTATAACGCTCTTTGGATAAGCTTACAATTCGCAAAGAAGCAAATAACGAATCCAAAGAATAAATGGCGTACATGAGAAAAATAACGACTAAATAAATGTTTGGTTTATCGTTTACTTATAAAAATATTCATTACTTTTTAGGCACAAAGACCGGAACAAAGTGTCATGCAAGCATTGGAGAGCCTAAGTGATTCGCAAGTTAATGACTTTCTTTCTGGCAAAGCACCGCTAAATTTAACAATGCGTCTTGGTGATCACATGATGCTCATTCAATTACAACTTTCAACTGTAACACCAGCTACGACACCTTCGCCAACACAACACATTCCAAATCAACACCATCAACATTACAATCATCAACAGCAACAGAATCATCATCATGAACAACATACAGAATTGATTGCGCAACAGCAACAACAACAACAACAACAACAACAACAACAACAACAACAGCAGCAGCCTTCCTCACCAACCGAACCTGTACCGCCACCAAGGTATACGACGTTCTCCTTCGATTCTTTTGTCTTAAGTTATCAAAAAGTTATTTTTGGTTTTTTAAAATTTGTCCTTACATAAGATATTTGTGTAAAATAGAGATGATATGTACTATTCACGTGAATCGGCAATTTGCAGTTTTTTCGAAAAAAAAAGCTTTATAACTTTATTCAAAAACAACACCTCTAAATCAAGAATTTTACTAACTTTCGAATGTTTTTATCGAAGCTCGTTAAATATGCCATTGATAGACTGTCAAATAATTGCTTTTCACGTTAATACGCATCTCGTATATTATATAAGATTAATTGAATTGTAAATCGCATCGATTGCTGACGTACTTAATAAGTACACTTGAAATGGCGTTTATATGGTTTTACGCATGACAATTATTCTTTATTCTACGTCGTTCATTGAGTTATGAAGTAAACAAACAATTGTTGAATTTCAATGTAGTTCAAATTAATCGTTTACGAATTTATTTCCTCGACAACTCCAATAAATTAGTTAAATGAACAATTTCGCAAAATAATAGTCTTTTCCTTCACAGCACACCACGTTCAAGTCAACTTGGACAATCTAAATATCTTCAAGTTTCACCTAAAAATAATCATTTGTATTAAAACATTTCGATTTGATAAAACTAATAAACTAATAAAAACATTTTTTTTGCAAATTTCAGACGTTCCTCGGGTGTGTTTTCGTCGCTTGGCACACCAAAGCCACCGTTGACAAATTCATCGTGTCCCTCACAATTATCAGTTTCTTCGTCATTAGTTGGTAATATTGGCTCAGGAAATCCATTCGTTGCTACCTCAACATCAAATCATCCGTGTTGTAACAGTAGTACTCCTCAATTGGAGAATGAAACTCCACCATCTACTCCACCATCAACGACAACATCGTCAACTACTAGTGTATCGACTACAACGTCAACATCTACTCGTCGGCATTATCGTCATGTGCACAACTCTAGGCATTCTTCTCAGCATTATCATCACCATCATCATCATCATCACCACCATCATCATCATCGAAACGCCAAAAAAACTGGACAGGGTAAGTTTATTTTCTTGCAATTTTTGGCAAAATTACAACGCTTAGCGAACAAACAAAGAACATGAAATATACTTGTTTTTTGTCCGTTAAAAATATCTGTGTTTTATGAAAAAAAAAATCAAAAGTGTGACGCACGTGTGCACATATTTAAAAGCAATTTCTCTTGAACAAACGTTAAAAATAATCGTGTAAACATTAGGATACTGGTTCTCGTGTAAATAAATCAACAGATCTTGTTTTACACGCATATTTATCGTAAAATAACGTTCCATTACGATATGAAAGTATTGGCACTATATCTACTTGAAAATAAATTGCATAAATCGTGCGTGAATAATAACTTGTTTCTCGAGTAGAGAAATAAGAAAATTAAACTCGCGATTGATCCATCGTCACGTACAATTTTTGTTTCTCGATGAAACCGTATATATAACTCGTTCAAAAAAATAAAACAAAACAAGACAAATTCAAGAAAAAGCCCCGACTAAACGATCGGTGGTGTAGGTACACGCGGCCTACGACATGTCGAAGTAGGGTTTCGAATTAGCCTACAAAGGAGGGCTTCCAAAGGGTTTTTTAAATCTTCGATAATTAAAGTATTTGTCTTTTTCTTACAGTAAAGTTGTCAACGTCTTCATGTCCGTCCTGTGAAAGTAATTCACATTCCGAAGGAACCGAGTATGAAACACCGTCTTCTTCCTCATTCTCTTCCTCTACTTCGTCTTCGTCTTCGTCTTCGTCTACACCAAAGAAACCACAGTGTAATTGTTTAGGACTAAACACCGGAAACGGTAAAAATTCAACTCAAGATATAATGGCAACGTCCGTTCTCGAATCCACGCCACCCTCAACCCCAACAAATCTTGACACATCGTCTGCCGATGTTTCTAACTCTGGTGCTACTTTAGATCCAAGAGCACTTATCGTTGCCTCGAGAAACCTCACGCAGAAACTTAAGATGTTGTCTTCGGAGGTAAGATTACACAGACACGTATATACGTGTATAACGTTCGTTACGTAGCTCACGCGAGATAAAGATACTTCGAAACGACGTGGCAAACATTTTGGTAGAAACGAACGACCAAAGTTCGATGTTTAATATCGATAAAAAAAAGTAATAATAGCGTAGATATCGATCTTATCTTTAAGTATCAAATTAAATGATATTCATTCAAGTGCGCCACGACGCGTTTATTTTCACTCGGATGCCTTTGCGAGGCTTTGTCAATAAGACCACTCTACGTAGAGATGTGTTTGAAAACATGATTCAACAACTATGGAGTAATTTAATTGTGTCTAATAGTTGAGCGATCATTGTTCCTAAGTTAACGTTATAAGTAAGACTTTAGATTAAGAAATTATACGAAACAGTCTCGTTTACATCGAGCGTATACTGTCAAATCTGTTCTTTTTGTTTGTCGTCTTTGAAGACATGTGGATTTTCCATAACAATGAACAAAAACGTGAACGATTACACGTAGATAAGCATAAATTCTCAACAATATCGGTCAATTGTCGTTCGGTATGACTCACGCACTTTTGTTCGATCTTACAGCAGGAAAACGCAAAACGTCGACAAGGAGCGATAATCGAGAGTATGCAACATCACGGCAAAGGCGTTTATACTGGTACATTCAGCGGTACGCTTAATCCTGCTCTGCAAGATCGTCACGGACGACCAAAACGTGACATCAGTACCATTATTCACATTCTTAACGATCTGCTGTGCGCTACACCGGCTACGACGGCTGGACACTATAGGTATCATAGGCATTCTGCAACTCAGCAACAATCGCAACAGCAACAGCAGCAACAGCAGCAGCAGCTACAACCACATCCACATCCACATCCACAATCGCAATCGCAACAACAACAACAACAACAACAACAACAACCGCAACAATTAAGAACACTGCCATCGTGTACTCAAACGCCTGTTTCAAATTTTCTATCTAATAGTGTAGATGTCGGACAATGTTCGGATTCTCCCAAATCGATATGCTCTAGCGGTTGGTTCATGATGTTTTTCCATTTTTTTCCAAAACTATAGTCGATTTCAATATCCATTTGATTTTCATTCCAGAACTCTCCAAAGAAAATGAAGCGACGAAAAGTAAAATGAGTCGGCTGCGTTTAGTAATGGAGCAACGTCGTGAAAAGATGCGCGCGCGACGTCAGGCTCGTGCCGCGCCCTATACTACAAAATGGGCAGCAGTAGCACCCACTGACACGAACCCATCGTCAAATCAATCTAGTAGCAAATCGTCGTCGAGCGATTCACAAACTGAATCTGAACTACAACCGCGTAGTTCCGAGCCAGTGGTCGCTTAACGTACTTGTGTTACTAATACGACTTTACTGTAAAATAGTGTGTGCGTGCGTGTGCTGTGAGAGGCGCTTATTTATCTGTTCCTCAAATATAAAACATTAATATAAGCTACGCGGCAATACAGCTGCTTTAGCTATTATTATTAACAAAAATATAATACAACAACGAGACTTTTTGTATGCGTACACGTTGTGGGGTGGGGTCCTAGAGGATGAAATAAAAGAAATAAAATAGATAAGTAAAACCCACTGCTATTCTTCGGCCGAAAACTCTGTTCGGATTATAAGTTTCTCTTTCATTAGGTACTAAAGATACATTACACAAGCAAGCAAGCAAGCATGTTGCAAATCATTTCTCTAGTGTCTATAGCCTTAGATTTTAGACTTAGGAATGGAAATGTCATTATCATAGAAGATGATAAAAGGGCGTCGCTTTGAAAAGGGAAACAGTGTCGTTTTCCTTTAAAGTTTGTAACATATACTCGTACACACAATGTGCAACGTATCAAAACGATGGATATTTTTGTTTTTTTTTCTTTGTATTTTGCCGTCAAAAAGCTACGCTGCTGTTGTGTCACGATTTATGGCGTTATGTATTGTGTGCTTGTGTTAGCCTTGTTGTTACTATTACGGAACCATTTACTGCGTCTAGGTATCAATTAATTCATGAGTATCTCCTGAGTGATCTCTTGTATGTTATTATTATTATTATCATTATTATTATTATAGCTATTATTATTACTTGGTTTCTTGACTTCTTCCTTTGTTGTCAAATGTTATACTTTTAACGGTTAAAATTCAAATGACAAAAGAAAAATTTATAAGCAATTTTTAATGACGTCATTTAGCGAAGTTGGAAGAGATTGAGTAGAAATATAAGCAATTAATTGGACTTGATTTCCTTTTTTATTTTGAAATTGCCATTTATGATACATACGGTCGTAGAAACTTATCAATGGTTCTAAAATTGCGCTATTACGACGTTTTTTTTTTCTTTTTTTTTTCTTTTTTTTTTCATACCTTAGTTTATTTCTGTAATACACGCAGTACGGACTTAATGACAATACAATTACCAAAAAAAATTAAGACAAGGAAAAAAAAAAGTAAACACGAAGGTAACTTCGTGGTTTTCTCAATTGCGAGTTTTGTGCAAATATTGGTCACATGTGAAAAAATGTACAAATTCGGTAAAGAATTGTAATTTTTTTAAAAAATACATAAACATAGTATTCAATAAGTCGATGGATTGCACGAAGATAGAAATATACATAGTTAATAAAAAAAAAGTTTTTTTATTTTTTTTTTATTACACTTAATTAATTGCATACACAACACGGTCCAAATTCGTTTGTTAAGAAACAACAATGATATACATATATAAATAATAATTATACTTGAACAATTGCTAGATCGTTCAGCGATTATCACTCTAAAATACAAATAAAAAAGAAGGAATTAATTTCAGATAAAAAGTATTTACAAATAATGTACAATAAATGAAAAAAAAGCAGTGCATTGCATATGAAAAATTGAATAAAGAATAAGCTAAGAAACGATACAAGTACTTTGAAAAAGAAATCTTTTCTTTCATTTCCTTTCAGTTGTTATTGTTATATTATAGATTCCAAAGGTTATCTCCGAGAGCAGCTTTGGAATGCATCGCTTACGCCTAAGTAAAAAATTGTCTAAAAAGCTTACGGGGTGAGGAGGATTGGAGAGGATAAGGATACACGATTCTATACATCAAAGACGCTGACGGCGGTGAATTTAATTCGACTAAGGAGAGATTGGAAAAAAGGCATTACACATTGGGCGATAATAAGTGGACGGGAAACGCGCCGTCAAAATTTTCTCTAAAGTCATCATCGTATTATTATGGCACCACGTGAAAAATGGTCAAGATTGGGACGTCAAGGAGGTGGGAGGGTTTTTTTTTGGGCGGGGCGGGGGGGGGGGGTTTATTTGTAGAGATTGTGAAACTCGGTAGAAAAATTCTAAGATTGATTTTTGGCAGTCTGTGTGCGTTTAGTAGAGATTGATTTTCTTGGTGATAGTCTGGCGACACATGTGGCACGTCTTGAGCGGAGCAGCGCAATTCTCACAAGCTCCATGACCACAAAGAAAGGCGACGTTACGTCGTCGTTCCATGCAAATACTACACAAGTTAGCTTCCTCCAAATCGGCAATTCGAGTTTCAAGATAGCGTAGACGTTCGAGATCTTTGTCTTTCTCCCGGTCTGATTTGTCAGGGTAGCCGTTCTTTGCTTTTTCTCGTTCTACTTCTTTTTCTAACTCTTCTCGGTTTAACTGGGAGTCTAGAACAAGTCAATCGAGAGCGTTATCAACGCAATACACGCTAGCACACGCGTTTTCTACTCGACAATTCATCGTACCTTGATACATCTGTGAACAATTGTTGCAACCTACGCTAGCACCGGGTCCGCCCAATCTATTTTCACCAGGAGGTCTTTGACAACCGGCACATACAGCTGCAGGTGGCGTTGTGTCGTCAACCGTTTCAATCTGATAAATTGGTGGTTCGTTTGCGATCGATCTCTGTGGACGTCGTTGATCTTGGTACGATTTAACAAGATCGGCAAATGGTGCTAACTCGGTATCCGACATCAACAAATCCAACGGTGTTTTACCTTTTTGGTTTCGAGTTTGCTCAAGAATCGTAGCGTTTGCGTCGTTGCTTACCAGGAAACACGCAAGAGCCAACTCGGTTTTGGCGTTCTGTCGCGACAAGTCTTGCCATATCTGCGATAAATCATTAGTACATTGACGCGTTGTTCGATCAATTATCACGCGAAAACTTACCGCGTGTAAAAATGGCGATTCTCTTGATGTTTCAGCTGTAGGAGCGTTAGCGGCGTGTAATTTACATTTAGCGATGGCAATGTGTAGAGCGGTATCACCATCCTCGTCGACACTCGTGATATCAGCATTGTACTCGATTAGTAATTCGACTATGCTCCATTTTCCTTGCGAGGTAGCCAGATGTAAAGGCGTTTGACGTCGATTGTTTTGTAAATCAACTTGCGCTCGTCCTCCTGTTGGCGAGAGAAGTATCGTTGCTACCCCGTAATGACCGTTTAACGCAGCCAAATGTAGAGCTGCAAATCCATCTTCTTTTTTGACGTCAACGAGCGCTTGGGCACGCCTTACCAGCCTTTGCATCGCCCTATAAATCGTGAGATTGACGTAAAGTCGAGTAAACCTTAGGTATGAATAATCGCTAAGTGATCACGTACGTGCTCGTAACTGTTAAATTTCACATTTTGAATACATCGTGTTTCGCGGTATTCGCATATTTTATTTGTGAGTATACTCGAAACGATGTTCATCTTTCTCAAAAGCCCGATACAAATCTCGGCAAATCTTTTTAGTCGGCTTTAACGACTACTTTTCTAGTATGACATATTCGAATAAAAACAAGAAAAGAGATTTAATAAAAAGAAACAGGAAAATTAATGGAGGGTGAAAGCCGGATAGTCATTCACGTGGACAATAAATAAAACGAGTCGGGGACGGAAAATAAGAGTCAAAGCGGCTTTACCCGATACTCGTACGCGATTGAAAATACCGAAAAAAGCGCATTATAAGGTGTCCTACTGTGGATCCAAAAGATTTTCCTTTATCCGTAACGGCCGTAAGATTAATATTTGTTCCCCCCGCACGCACTTACTGAGTGTTGCCTTTGAGTGCGGCATGGTGTAAAACGTTGAATCCTCTCTTGTTCCTCAATGTGAAATCAATCCTCTCGCAAGTACACAAAGCATCGACGATATCCAACGTATCCTTGCCAATGGCGTCGTGTAATATAGTATCGCCGTAAGAGTCTTGTAAATTGACGTTACAGTTGTGACGTAGTATTGTTTTCACGCACTCCAAATGTTGTTTGTTCACTGCCACGTGTAACGAACTACATTTGCCATTGTTCACTGCGTCGATTGCAGCACCTCGTTGGATTAACAGTTCCATTGTTTCCGGTTGATTGCTAAACGTTGATTTGACTATTTTAATACTTATAGTAGGTTTGAACTGTACGGCAAAAAAACGAAAACTCGTACGAAACGAAACGAACATTGGCCGATAATCGTATCACTTGAAGTCGAATCCAAAATTGTCCTATAGTTAAGCTTGTTCGCGTTAAAATCTTAAAGAAATACACGCTTCTAAGACACGTTTCTAAAGCTAAAAAGAAAAAAAAAAAAAAGAAAGCTCACCCAAACGCAGCGTAATGCAACGGAGTATCGCCATCCTCGTCAACCGCGAAGAGTGAAGCACCAGCATCCAGTAAAAGTATGCACAATTGTTCGTGGCCTTGATGTGCAGCCACTTGCAGACAAGTTTTTCGACCGCAACCAGGTCCACCTCGTGCATCTACTCTACTTGGATATTTCCGTAGGAACTCTTTGATTGCGGGTATACCATCTGCACCTCGAGCCGCGTCACGTAGTAATTTTTCCACCTTGAGGTCTCGATTATTCTCTTGTGACGTATCTGTGATATAAACAAACAATGTCATTTGACGTTTCGGTTAAATTGTAATTTATCGTTGTTCTCTTACCTCTATTTGCTTCGGCAAAGGAATTGGCAGCCTCGGAACCAGGCGGAACGAGATTAACGCTTAGTGGATTAAACGTCCAAGTGTGTGCTCCAAGATGTATTCTCATGTCGCCATCGGAATAGATTTTTATGACTTTGCCAGTTTTTCCGAGAGCCTAACGACGATTAAATTGTTGTTGAGAAATACAAAGAAAACGTACGTCTTGGTATATTAGCCGACCACTTGCCATTTTCATCGCGTCGATCCATTCGCCGTGACCTCTTTGATAGTGCTTCACTGCATTGGCGTCCGACTTTATTCTAACTATATCGCCAACGTTGAAATTCTCGCGAAGTATAATTTTCGTTAATGCACCCGGATGAAAGGTCCATCTGTTATTGCAACCTTCGTATTGCACTCGTATATCACCTTTGTCAGTAATTCGATGTACCGTGCCAATCTGCAATTAAAGACAATCACTTGGATGTACTTCGCGACGATAACAAAATTTATTGAAAAATCAATGATTTACCTTTCCGATGTAATCAGCCATACGTGGATTCCATCCACCGTGACCAGCTTGCATTCCTTTGAGGGTTTCAATATCTATTAAAACTTTCACTTTATCTCCAACTACAAAAGTTGTATTGCTAGGACTAGGGGGATTCGAAAGATTTGTAGCATTAACAGCATTGTTATCGTCGACAGTCGTCATAGTTGGGCTTATTCGTACAAGAACCGGCAGGTGTTCCTTGTAATAAGTACCAGCGGTGGCTTCTTCGACGTAACACAGATCTACGCAGCCCTTGTAACCTAATCTATAAACATTTGTGCTACCACCAGACCAAGTGACAGTAGCTACCGATCTACTGCTTTCGTTGTCCCAGCCTCTTATGTCTATAACTCGGCCAGTTTTTCCTCTGCCACCATCCTGATTTCCCCATTCCCAATCGGGACCCCTAATCACTTTGGCTCCAACGAAAATACCTTTCAACGGTATTTTGCTGCAATTTTGCCTAGGTGGTAGTTGTACCCTAAAAATTGTATCACCATCCTGATTGTGGGCTTCACCGTATCTATAATTTGAGGGTAAGACTAATAAAAAAGCTCGCTACAAATACTCACCCTATGGAATTGACCGTTAGAAACCTTTTAAAAGCATGACTCAAGTCGTGCACATCGTACATGTAGCACTGGGTACACAAATCATAATCAAAGCACTGCGAGCACTTCCACCTCATCCCAATAATACCATGCGTTTTACAGCCATCACACATAATACGCGAATGCTTGACACCAGCTGCAGCGTTGTCAAAGACCAAGAGGTCATAGGCATCCTGATAACCAATACGATAATTGCTCCTAGATCCATGGTCCCATTGTACGATGACAGTCTTGTCAGGAGTCTTGTCTGGTTGATTGGTATTGGAGGCAGCGGTGCTAGCAGCATTGGTTGCTGGTTTGCCAATTTCTACCACTGTACCTGCGTGACCTTCACCTCCATCCTGATCCGACCACTTCCAGTCGACTCCTCTCACGACTCTAAGGCCAACCTCCAGCATGGTTTTAGGCCTTGTTGTCAAAATTGTCTAAAGCGCGATATCAATGTCGACAATGATGATTCATCGTTAATGCACCTGAGGGATTCCCCATCCCTTCCTCAAAGCTATCATTGTTCGACATCATCTACTGTAGTCCATTGGTAATAGCTGTGTGAACGAAGAAACAAAAAAAAAAAAAATCGTGATATGCGTGGGTGGGTGCGAGATAACGAGCGAGACAAATAATCGATTTCAGTTCTCGCTGTGTGTATATGCATTTATTCAGCTGTGTGCACGATGACGGTGTAAAGAGAAAATCGCGTAGATTGCGAAATTTTTCTAAAATAACAGACAGCTAAAATACAAACCTATTGTGATTGAAACAGCAATCGCTTTAGGGCTTGTGAAAGTTGTGACATTTCCTGGTGAACGACATCGTTGAATTGATAATAAAATGCATGTATATATATATATACACTTGGTATATATATTCCCACATAGCACAGCACGTTGTTAAGAAGTCTTTTTAACGTAGTTTAGGATACGTAGAAAGCAATCGTTTACGTATGCTCTGGTTCATTTCTCGTTCCGCTTGCCAAGTCTCGCAACGTGTACAAGCGGAACTGTTCTCCGTTTTTAACAAGTTAATTTTGCGTTTCATACGACACGTACGTTTGGTTTCTTAATAACGTGCTGTGCTATGTGGGTTTGCTATCTGTACGTACGAGTACGTACGTATGGTACGAAACGAGTCTAGAACCAATGAGTTTTCGTGATTCTGACAGAAGCAGTCAAAGAAATTTCGACGTTACGCCGAATCACCGACCATAAAAGCTTTTTTAATCGAGATAGACTTGCGCTTTTACACTTTGCTATGTGTACAACGTTTGTCGTTTTATCACGATGGGTACAGCAGATTTCGTCTCCCTCCCCACCGATCTCGATGTGCGCGCAACTTTTTCAAGTTTCCAAGTGGTCGTTCAGGTTGATGAAATAAGAAAAAGTTGCAAGAAAAATTGTATAGCACAGCGAGATGTATTTCACCAATTGATACAAGTCAATCAGTCGTTATAACACACAATAAAATCATAATACATTTCCCGATATAACACAATATTATTTCACGTTTACACAAAATAAGATTGTACAACGAATGTCTAATACGTATACATCTGTATAAAGCGTCATCCGTAATAACGGAGTAACGTCGCAGTTGCTCTTTCGATTATAGCGGAATAAATCTTTATCTCGGAGTTGTCCAATTCTTGAAGTCGTTTTAAGTGAAAATACATGACCGTGTAAAATACGCTGTTACGACATTTCTCGGGCACATTGAGCATCTCTTCCAAGCGAGCAGCTGAATATCCCAAAGACCAATCCACGTAAGGATATCTTCTTGGTGTTGGCATACCGTATGGGTTTTCTAGCAATGCGCTGTTTTTGAATACGTACACATGTATGTTATTTTTCGTTATTTACGGGTATACGTCAATGTAAATACGCGTCAAATCTCGATCAAACGATAAGGTAAACATAAACACTGACCTTGAGATAAGCGACGTTAAAGGATCTCTTGAATTATTATCAACGGAATTGAACTTGTCGCTTTCAAATTGAAATTTTTCCGATTTCAACAAATTTTCAGTTTTTTGGATTTGCTGATAAGCGTCGGACAATTGATCCTTGAGACTGATAATTCTTTCCTCCTTTCTGCCAAGTAGCTCGAATTGCGATTGACTGATCTTGTGCAAAAGCATCGCTTCTTGCTTGAACTTGAATAAAATACATCTTGTCAGGTAAAGTTCTTGTTCGACCATCTCTCGTTTTTGTTGTTCTTCTTGCAGTATCGTAATAATACTGGAGTTTGACGACGAGTCGAGGGGTATTGTCAACGAGGTTTCGTTACTTTTGCAATCCATGGTGCTTAATTTTCTTTCTCGTTTTTTTTATTCGTTACCAATGATAACACGTTATTACGCTTAGACGGACACTCGCTGACTGATCGAGCGTATATCTCGCGTCTATCTCCTTTCGAGCTTTCTTCGTATACCTTCAATATACATCGATCTATCATCGGCGCACTTTGACCGACCGCCTAAATATCATTTTTACGCGTTGTAGATTTTTGTTTTAATAAATGGAAAATTGTTCAACAAAGTCTCGACTAGGCAGGTATACACGGCCGAAACAAACGTATACACGAATGAGCGGAACGGGAGATCATCGATAAACGCACCAAACTCTCAGTTATATTTGTGCAATGCATCTAGTTATTGTTTTTCGTAAATCAATCGACTATCGATTCTTGTAATCTATAGTCCTCGAATCTCCTAGTTTTCCCCTAGTTTTCGTTCGTATTCGGTTCGTTTTTCTTGTACTTTCAATTGTTGACGTTCGCGTTCAAGTTGCCCTTTTGGTTTTTCCAATAGCAATCTCTCTCGAAACAGGCGATTTTCAATTTGAAGATCCACGCGATATCTTCGAGCGCAGTCTCGATCGATTCTACCGATCTTTTTCATCGAGACGTTTGCATTCTCGCTGTGTACCACTCGTGGTCAAACGTGGTATAATACATAGTGCAGTACGTTGATCAAATTCGTAGGTGAAGGAACGTTGCAACGAGTAACGCTCATTTGGTGCACCGATTAAAAGCGAATTACTCGAACGTACCGACCTTTATTAGCCTTGAAAATCTACGTACCTTGTACGTACGTGGATTATCGTTATTTGTACTAACCAACGAACGCTTTCTCTGTTTTTGTTTATATATATATATAGCTACGATTTTAATTCGTATTACAGTGTTGCCGGCAGGCAATATACGATCGCAGAAGTGAATATGAGAAAAGACGCCAATTTAAACTTGTTAAAAGTATCGTACACGCTGCACCTCGTTAAGACTCTCGTAGACGCGTGAAAAATATCTCGGTTACGTTGATAATTTCAGGGTTAGTTCGGTGCAAGGTATGCGATCGCAGGCTTTGAAAATTTCCACGGATCGTTTCATAGATTCAAATAACTTCAAGATGTGTTCGCGAGTTTGTACGTTTGAGCAAAAGCTTTTTGCAACTATTTTTCGAAATATATCGAAAGATCGCTTACTCGTAAGTTCGTATCTCCCGCGTTGCTCCAAATCAAGAGTATTATTCATTCCACGTGGCCTATCTAATTTGCTTCAATTTTCAAATTGATCATTGCAATATTAAGAGAAAACGTAGCAAATAGAAGCTTAATTTATCGAATAACCTGTTCCAAAGTTGAAACGTGCGATTTTGTAGGAAAATATATAACCGCCAAGCTTGCGCGCGCTTTTCGTGAATTGTTTTTATCGCGTTTGTTGCTTTTAACATCCGCTCACTCGATGTCAGCACCATGTTTCCGTGTGTCATGCAACATACACATTCATACGTGCAATGTGTATTATACGCATAATCCATATGTGTATATACATTTGTAGTACATACACTTATAAGAGCACGCTGGTGTGTTGGTAGCTGGCCGCGACGTTACAACGAGTTTTAGTCTAAAGACACGGAACGTGTGCAAGGTGTGCGCGCTTTCGTCTCTGTTAGTTGTAAGTATATATAAATCTAATGTAAAACTCTCATTTGTATACAAATCATTACACTTAGTCAACGTTAATCAAGTATTTCTCAGTCTCATTCGCAACATCGTCAAATCTTGTATCGAGTAATCTTATCAAGACCAACAAAAAAAATCTTGATATTCCCATAGAGCAAGCTCGTCGACTTTCATGTCAAAAAGCGGCAGAGCGCTGCCCGCCTAACCTTATTCGCACGTTTCGCGAAGACGACGACTACGAAAACGACGACGAAGATAGCGACAATATAACGACGACGACATATATATCGTCTCGTTATACTTAACAATGGAGAATTCCGAGGCAACAGCAGGAGCCGCTGAGAATAACGACGCCCCAGCCGAAGCAGCAGCAGCAGAAGCAGGAGCAGCAGCTGCGACAACGGCTTCTAACGAGCGATTGCCTGCAGGTAAAGGACGTGGTCGTGGTATTCGCGTTAATAGCGAGCAGGAGCCATTGAGAAGACCACACCAGGGCGCTGGTAAATACACACACCGCGCATAACGGAAACTGCGTTTATGGATCTTGAATACTGCTTCTTTTTTTTCTTTTTTTTTTTTTTCGCAAACGACCGAACGCGCGTTAATCTATATTTGTTATTGTGTTTTTGTAGGTGGCGTCAGTGACATCGTAAAGAATTCAGTGTTATCCGTCGATGCCGCCGAGTTCGTTCCCAAATTTCTTTCCCCGGTAAACATTCCTCCTCGGTGTACATTTCATTTTTGAATTAAAGAGAGCTGTTTTTGACGATCGTTGCATCTGTTGTAGTCGCCATCTCAGCCACAATCACATGCACAATCACAACCACAACCACAACCGGCTCAAGGAGCACCAAAGATTTCACTTCAAGATCGTCTAAATATTGCCAGGCAGGTACCAAACGTGCAGCAGGTGATATTGCAGCGACAGCATGAACAACCCTTTTCTCCTGCCTATGTGCAACCGCCTGTCTATGCACCAACTTACCAGCAATATCCCGAGGTTGGTTATCAGTATCCACAGTATCACGAACAATATCCAGTGATTGAGAGCTACGGACAGTATGACGGTGGTTCCGCTAACTACTATGACAACGTGAGTCAGGTAGTCGACATTAATCAGTGCTTGTCTCAGCTCGATAACAGCGTAAGGACTTTAACGATGAATCCTGGCAAATTTGACACTTTGGTGGCCCATGTAGTTGATACAACTAGCCCATTCTTAGATCAACCTAGCCATTGCCAGGATATCTTTGATTTGATTTTGGAGCAGGTAAGATTGGTGGAAGAGTTTGTTCAATTGAATAGATGTGCCAAGTGAGTTTTCCTATTTTCTTACTTTTCTTTGCAGTCTATAAACGAAGGAAACTTCCGATACAGCGGTGCAAGACTTTGCGTTCATCTAGACACAATAGCTCTTGGAACCGATAAACCTACGTCGCTGTTCAGAGATACTCTCATCAACCAGTACGCAATACCTTTATAACGATTCGCAAGCACGAAATTGCACAGCTACATTTCTATATGTAATCATTGCAGATGCACGCACAAGACTGAGGAGATTGCCGAGAGCTGGAGGCAAAATAGTAATCATACAGACGAGGAAGAGAAGAAATGCCATGGTTTGATATTCTTCCTGGCGGAGTTGGTCACGCAAATGGAGTCTGAGGCAGCTTCGGTGCTTGGTAAACTCTTCATACAGTTGATCAACACTGTTTTACAGAATCCAGCACCAACCTCGGCCAAAAACATTTGTCAAGCATTAAAAGTGTGTACAACGAGAAATAAATCACAGTTATCGTTTCATCCTACGTTCATTCTGGTGAACATTACTAATAATCGTTTAATAATTGTAGTTGGCAGGTCACACTCTAGAGAGAGACAGTAGCAGCGGCAACAAGAGCGATATGGAACAGGTGATGCGTTTACTGTCAGATCTAGTCATACAAGGCAGAGTGGACCAGCACGTAGGCCGCATGGTTAACAGTGTCAACGAGTTACGAAGCGGTAATTGGGGTGTTATTTCATCTCATGCACCACCTCCACTTGTCGACATTAAGCAACCTCTCGTGGCTCAAGTAGTGGTTAATGAACCGATATTCTATGGTCCAGATGGTCAAATCATCACCGAGGAAGAGAGTAGGTTCCTTGACGATTTGGATGATCATGAATTAGCGTGAGTATTGGATCGTTTGTTCAACGTTTTGTTTTTTAATAATGGACAAGACAATAGCGTTTCTCTTATTTGTTTACTTGCAGTAATCAAGGGGTTTGGGAAAATGACGAGGAAGGTGACACGATTGCCGAAGCTTACGAGGTTTTCTTGGAGATAAAAGAAGCAGAGGAAAGAGCTAGGCAAAACAATGTACAGACACACTCTAATCAGCGTTAGTCTTTAATCAGATTTATGCTTCATTTTTTTTTTTTTTTTTTTTTTTTATAGATGTAAGATTGTCCGATAATTCCAAATGAACTGGTCCCACCTGTTGACGTAAAACAAAACAAAAAAGAAAAAAAAAGAAAAAAAGAAATCATCACACTAGACACTCGAGCCACTTATTCCATTAAATATTATAGTAAATCAAATCAGTAAATCAATTTGTACAGATAACTCTGGTTACTGCAGGTTCATAGAGGCAAGATGTAATGGTATAGCGTACATCGTAAACCGTACTTAGGGGATAAGATATTTTAAAGAAAACAAAAAAAGTGTCTATATATTACACGGAGAAAACACGGTGTTACTAAATACAAAATGTACGTTAACGAAAGTGAACATACTTTAGAAATAAGCAAGTCTTTCATATTCATCACTCTCGTGTAATTTTTTTGTAATTTTGCATATTTTTACCAACTAATCAATTTGGAATTGTGAAATTGTGAATGTAGATAAAGCTGTACATTTTTATTTGCCTACAATGAATTTCATTTCTCGAATTTCACAAAGTTTCCACCTGAGTAATCGATGTATTATTTTACGTAGAAACTCAGCGATGTTTGAATCAAGTTTATATTTGCGAGATACGGAATATATGTATATGTATATATATATATATCCATATACATGTATATGTATATAAATACATATATATATAAATATATTTATATTTTTTTTTTATGTTTCAATAAAATTGAAAACAAAGCATTTCTAGTAGATTTTTCTCCGTGTATGTAAAAGCATAATATTAATCACTTATGTATGTTTTACTAAAGTTTTGTTAAAATGGGCACTACTGTCTACTGCACAACATTAATTTTATCTTTATTTTGTAAAAGTTATTATTTTATAAAAAAAAAAGAAAAAAAAATTCATGAATGCTTTTTTATATTCAATAGTATTAAAAAGCACTTAAGTAAACTGATACAAGTCTATTATTTGTGACAAATCCTCTCCTCGACGTAAGTCGCAATAAAACGACTGTGCGTTAATAAACACTTGCTCGATATTCGATTTTCTAAAGTCATTGAAAATTAATGTTGTATCTATCATTTTTCAATTCTACAACTCGTAATGTTAATTATTTGTCAAAATTTTTATTTTTGAAGAAGTCATTCATTTTAAATCGTTCGAATACCGCGTGGATTCTTCGTATTGTATTCCTTGACAACCCCCAAAGCTTGCTTCGCGATTGATCGAGACTTTTGTAAAGGTCGTAAATAAAAAAAAAACTGCACTCGTTTGAATTTTACACGTTTATCGTTGTTACGTGTGGTAAGATCCCTTTGACGCTGTACAAAATTACGTCGTTTTCATGGACGCGTGTGCAAATAAGGCTGCGCAAGCAAAAATCTGTCTTCCGTGACTATATAGCAAGGATTTGCGTGGTTGTTGCTGCTATTTTTGTACTATTTCAATTTTAAATTCTGCCCCGTTTGTCTTTGATCTTTACTATTGTTTCTCGATCGTTGTTTCGATCGATTGCATTCGTTCGATTTTTTACATTTTTGTTCAACAACTTTTCAACCTCTTAAATTAACCGCTCTAACGACAGTTTTTTAACCGTGTTAATTTTGAAATGATTTTTGTCGCTACGACGCAAAAAGGAAAAATGAATACTCCAAAAACAAACGACGAGCTAGTACGAGAAAACAATAAAAAGTGCAAACTCGTTAGATCGCCAAGGAAATTGTAAGGAATATTCGATAAAAAATAACAAAAACATTGTCCTTATTTCGATCGTGTACGTTGGTTAAGCGTTTGTCCATCCAATATGGAACAGCGAATGACACTTTGTATACGCCAACAACGTACGGCCTCAACTCTGACCTTAAAACGCACGGAAAAACAGATGTGTGTCTTTCGCAATAAAAAAAAAAGAAAGAGATATATATTCGTGATCTCATCAACGCCGTAAAACGCGCTGCTAACATGGCGCGATACATAACCACGTCGTTTTGTCGTCGATTCAATGAAAATCAATATCGTACTCGTTTTTTTTTTTGTTTTTTTTTTTTAATTCACTTCGTAACAACGAATTTTTTAATTCTAAAATTGACGAATTGTTCGATGTAACGTTCAGAAACGAGAAACCAACTAAAATCTTAATAATTTTGGGACAATAACAACGGATCAATTATACAGTTGGACCAGGGTGTACGTGCGTAACTATACGTAGAACGTATCGCGTGATTTACCGGTTTTGTAGATATATTACATTGTTTCGATCTTATATACATATATCTATACATCTTTTTTTTTTGTTTGTTCGGTTGATCGCCATAAACCGTTTCTCGTTGTAGATATCTTGTTTACAGATCGCGACTATTGCGACCCGTATCACTTAAGTTTTTCATCGAACGTCAAAGTATTCGCTCGAATATAATTATCTCCCTTTTGCAATAATTGATTTTACGAATAAAAACAATACAAATCATTTGTCATATTGAAGAGCGAACAAAAACTGAAGACAAAGTCTCAATAATTACGGCGGAATAACAAAAATCGTCGTTCTGGAAATTCCCCCTTTGATCGTGCGCCTTTCGAAATTGTTGTGTGCACGCGTGTATTAATTGATGAGTTTATGCAAATAATTTTTTTTTTCTCGATACGATATTCAATTTTTTTATTTTTTTTTTCAAGCTATAACAATATTATATAACAGGATATAGAAACAATAAAATTGTTACGGTTTCTGTCAACTTGAATTCAAGAGAATACATTGCAAATTGCTACTGTAAAAATTACGTAAATCGTACAAGTACTTTATCGGAGAAATCGTCGTTCTCGGGTGTATTTTGGTTAAAAGTAACGATACGTCATTTATAAGTTATCGAGAGTAGTTCAATGATTGTATCGTATTTTTCGTCAAATTGACGATGGATTGTATAACAACGACGTTTTAAACGCGAATTTTTAAATTGAATCACAAGCATATGACTTAACGTTAATTAAACGATTTAAGAAAATTAAAAAAAATATATACATTTCTGCCGCGATTAGATCACTCACGCAATTTTAATCTACAAACGTCATCGTCAATCGCGCATACACTACGAATAAAATCTCCCCTCGTTGTCTTTCAAGTCTCCAAAAAGGAACTATTCACACACCTGCTTTCGCGTTAAATCTTAACGTTAAAGCACGTACAGACGTACCATCGTGCATTTATATCCAAAACCTGTGTGGGACGTAAAACCCGCTGATAGACGCGAATAAAAAAAAAAAATATATATATATATATATACACGTAGAGAAAAAGTCGCACGTGTGTGTATAATATAGCACTCGCGACTACATCATCGCTGGACCGAACGCGTTGATCGTCAGTTCAACTTGCGATCCCGTCCCGCGTGGATCGATCGCGCTCTCTTCTACTTCTTTCGATTTAATTTTTCAAGGTGAGTTGTTTTTTTTTAATTGAACGACGATTTGCATTTTAATTTGGCAATCTTACGTATTCCGTTGACATAACCAGCACAAAATTATTGATCGTTCATAATGAATTTCTTTTGTTGTTGTTGTTGTTGTTGTTGTCCAATCAACGCTGATTGGTCAGCGTAAAAAAAAAAATTTGAAACTATCCATCGCTCTAACAAAATTTTCTTTATTTACTTATTCTTCTGTTTTCTTAATCGTTTTTTTACACAAATTGTACAATACAATTGTAGTAAGAAAACAACGAAGGGCGCGATGCATACAACTGTAGTTTTACTTTTGGCATCGATGGTCGCCACATCGATGTCGATGCAATACTATCAACCGAGAATAGCCAGCGTGGGTAAGTGTTTGCTGTATCCTTTTCTAAACTAATAATTTAACAAACGACGAATAAAGGAACAAAAAAAAAAAAAAAGAAAAAAAATTCTTCGCATCCGTTGATTGTGTTCAACGTCTTGTGTGTAATACGTTTGATAAATTGATTCTTTTACGTTCCCTTTCTATGCCTCGTCACGATAATGCTAGTAGCGTGTCTATAATTTCAGCTTGTCAATCACGTTGGTTAATTATCTATGTGTTTTCCCATGATTCCTCGATTGAAAATGCCGTTGTTTAATTGCGTTATTTGATCGCGCGAGTACGAGCGTGAACGTTCGTTTTACGACTCTTCTGTATATAGCGTCGATCGTCATTTTATTTAGTTGCTCGTAAGCCAAAGTAACGAGAAGAACCTAAATTGCTCTCGTTCTATTTTTATTTTTTTCGTTTATAATGTGGCGATGTATTAGTCTGGTCACGAAGGTGTTGTGTACCTTCGTTGTTGTAGGTAAAGTTCGTTTCGAAAGTCGGCAATTTATTTGTTTTATAGTACGTGTAAAATAATAAAAAATCGTCTCGACCGATTTGCCGTACCTATTGGAATACGTCTATGTCAAAAATCCCCAATACTAAATGATGGACCGAAGAAACGAACTTTTGCGTGGATCGTATTTCCTCGATAATTCCTCGGAGAATATCAAATTATAATTCATTCGTATTAAACTCATCGTTCGTTTATTTTTTTACTCGACCGAAATTGATATCGATCAATCGTTAAAATAAAAAAAAACATAAATTTCCGTGGTTTCTTTCAGACTTAGGTTGCGATAGTAACACATGCGGCATTAACGCGAGATGCAGTTTAGCGCCAGACGGCCGTCCAATTTGTGCTTGTCAAAATTTACACCGAGGTAATCCTCTTGGAGTATGCGAGAAAGTAGAATGCTCGAGTAAGTTCAATTTTTATATATATATATATATATGTATATATGTATGTATGTATGTATGTATGTACGTATTAACACACGGTGAACGTCGTTCAAGGTCTCGACAATCTCATTTGATATTCACCGTGTAAAATACATTACATTATATGCGTAATCGTGCTATTTTGACCATGAACATCCGTGTTTTTTTTCGTTTGGTTTCTACGAATCAAAGTATTGTATATTTTATTAATTACAATGACGTCAAGCTTTAAATTGTGAAAAATTTGTTTTTTTTTCCTTTCTTGACCGGCAGTTAACGACGATTGCTTCGACAATCAAATCTGCGATAACAACAGATGCATCAACCCTTGCTCGCAAGTTTGTGGTATCAATGCCGATTGTACCGTCAGAAATCATGTCGCTACTTGTTCCTGCCCAGCAGATCATACCGGTGACCCGTTAACCAAGTGCACCTATGATCCACGTAAACTTTATACGACAATTGTTATTTGTTTGAATAGCGTGTAAAAATGAAAAATTTATAACGATAATTACAGAAGCTCCGTGTAAAACACCACATATTTGCGGTGTCAATACCAAATGTGAAGTAATCAACGGGACACCAACTTGTAGTTGTTTACCTGGATTTATTGGTTCGGCAATCGCTGGTTGTCGACACGAATGTGAAATTGATTACGAGTGTGGTGCTCATCGTAATTGCCATAATTTTAGGTGCGAAGATCCATGTTTGAACGCTTGTGGAAGTGGTGCTAATTGTCAAGTGGTCAATCATCGTGCAATTTGTACATGCCCTAAGGTACGGTAAATCAAATTGTGTAATCAAACGACAAATTAACAAAGAGATATACGAGAATGTACGAGTGTTTTGTCGTCGTTGTTACAACAGGGATGGCTTGGTAATGCATTGACATCGTGTCGTCCAGAGTGTCAAAGCGATTCGGAATGCCCAAGTAACAAACCATCTTGTTACTATAACAAATGTACAAATCCATGCCAAGAGAATAACATGTGTGGCGTTAACGCCAATTGCGAGCTTCGTGGTTCTACTCCTGTTTGTAGCTGCCCGCGAGACATGACTGGTGACCCATTCGAACGTTGTCGACCATTTAACGATCGTAAATGTCCTTTTTTTTTTGTAAAACAGACGTTTAAAAACAAAATCTGTATAACAAATTAATACTTGTGTATATATATATATGTATATGTGTGTACGTATTTGTTTCTCGTATACAGATGATCTTTGCCATCCAAAGAATCCATGTGGTTTGAACGCCGAATGTAATCCAGGCCATGACAATACAGGTAGAAAACGACCAGTGTGTACATGTCCAGTTGGTTATATCGGTAATGCATTACACGCTTGTCAACGTGGGGAATGTACGAGTAACGCCGAATGTCCAGATAACAAAGCTTGCATCAATTATTCGTGTACGAATCCTTGTACAGGACACGAATGTGGTATCAACGCTCATTGTCATCCAAGACAACATATCGCTACATGTGTTTGTTACGACGGTTATAGAGGTGACGCGTTACACGTTTGTAATCCAATTGCCGACTCGCGCGGTAGTCGTTATATTCGTTACAATAAATAAAAGTGATTAATAGTGTGTGTGTGTGTGTGTGTGTGTGTGTGAATGTGCGCGTGCGCGTACGTGCGTTTCACGTCGTAAAAAAAGAATATCGAACTTATCGCGCGAGAACGTGCGTTGATCGATATCCAGTATACTATAGACGTTTAGTTTGTGCAGTGCTTTATACAATTTTTGTCGATTTTTTTTAACAAATAAAACATTCGTTAATACAACGTGTCTCGCTCCTTCTATCGATACAATTGTGCCATTACGTGCTGAATTAATTTTTCGTATATTTCAACGAATACTTGCTTGTACTTAATTACGCATTAATTATAAAGAATAATTATAATATTGAAATAAAGCATGCGTTGCAAAACGACAAACGTTTATTCCGTCTAATCGTTAAAGCTACGACGAAACACAAAATACGTAGTAAAATTCTTTGATTTATTCGATAAATCCCTTTTGCTAAAAGAAACAACGTTTTACAATAGCGAAAGGTGCAGGCGTTACTGTTGAACGTACGCTTTAGCCATTTGTTGTAATTTTCTGAGACACTTTTTACCACTTGTCGTGTATGGCAATTGGTGAAGAAATACTAATCCACCGGTTAAACGATAACGTTCGTTTTTGTTGGCAGAAAATTCCATCAACTCTTCCTCCGTTACCTACGTCGTATCAAATAAATTGTGCGTTAAAATATACGAAATTCCCAAAATTCGCGTACCTTTGTACCTTTGTATGTTGTGCTTTAACGACAAACGCAAATGGCCGTTCGATATCAATAGGATGTTCTACAGCTACAACAGCGCATTCGCTTACAGCTGGATGCTGCATGAGGGATTCTTCAAAATCGCTGGCGGACAGTAGCATGGATTTCGTTCTTATGATTTCTTTGATTCGGCCGTTTATCGTTATTTCACCATCCTCGTCGTAATATCCAAGATCACCGGTGTGAAGCCATCCTGATTCAACAATTGATCCCGTTTGTGTTTTCGTTCGTTTCAACCTATCTAGCGTTTAAAAACAATTACCATCGTCGTCTATCGTCTCCTTGGTCCTTTCGGAATCATCGAGGTAACCTAACATGACGGTATCCGTCTTGATGTACAATTCGCCTTGTTTGTTGGGACCGAGCGTACGATTGGTATCGAGATCGACAACTTTCAGTTCTACGCCGCTACAAAGAAATCCAACGGAATCGATGTTTTTGCGACGTTGACTTTTCTGCTGTGCGACCAGTCCTCCAGCTTCCGTTATACCTTTTTAGCGTGAAAATACGTTTAATCGTTGCAAGTCGCGAGATAAAAAAAAACCTATCTCACCGTAACTATTTTTGATGAAAGTCCAAGGTAATAATCGTTGACACTCTTCCAGGAGAATTTTGTTCGCTTTGGCACCCGCAATGGCGATCGTTTCCACTTTACTAAAATTATAGCGTACGAAAGCGTTCGCTTGATAACACGACGTCAAGAAATAAGGTGTCCAGTATATAAAATTAACCTGAAGCAAAACGATATTATTCTTGAATCAACAACGATCAACAAGGTGTTTTAACGTGAAACCTCGCATACCTGATACTTTTCGACGACCCTACTCGATGCTTGAACGTCGAAACGTTTGTGCAAAATACGCGTGCAATTAAGCAGAATAGCGCTCGATATAAACGATCTACATAAATTCAAGTGCAAAGGTGCGTACCAAAGACACTTTGTACCGACGCGCATACCTTCCTCTTCCGAATAACGTCTCGTCAGACAATGATACGAGAGTAAAATTGCTTTAGGTACACCGGTTGTTCCCGACGATAAATATATCGCGCTAACTTTTTTTCGCGGCTCTAACGGTGTTTTGTTACATTGAAATTGATCGACCTCGTCGATCGTCGATTTCCTCGTTATTTCGTCCAAACTTAAATAATTTGAATATCTCTCAAACGCGATAAATTTGCAATCGATACCACGATTTTTTGATATTTCAACGAGTCTGTCGATCGATTGGGTACAGGCAAATATCACTTTCGGTCGACAGGTGTCTAAGAAATGATGTACGATCTCTGTAAAGCGTATTATTTGAGTTGTTTTAGTTATTTTGATCGATTGATTTTCGCGTTTGTTCTTTATATCGATATACCTGTGGATGCGTCGTACGGCCATGGATTGAAAATTGCATCGATGTAGAGCGTTGCCAAGTAAGGTACGTAATCGTTAGCGTGTAACGGTGTTGATACGCTAATTACGTCGTTCTCGCCAACACCTTGATTACGAAGCCACAACGCGCAACGAACGCTACGTTCCTTCATCTTGGCGAAACTGATTTTTTCTCCAGTTTCCACGTCGATCTGTACGAATGTACAACGTTTTACGAATTTCCACAAAATACATGTTTTTATTTGTTCGGTTTTTTCTCGTTCGATAACGAGTGCAGAAGAGAAAAAGAAAGGTTATCCCTTTAAGCTTGCTTGTAAGTCGATACCTCGACGTATGGCTTTTACTACGGCTCGCCAAATCTTTTTCTCTCCCGTAACTACATCGAGTATAATATATCGTTCGTTTCAGTAAAAATAACGATAATATCGATATATAAGCGTCGTACGCTATTTTAAACAGAATCATTACCATTCCAATCCTATCGGAATATGCGCTCAAGGATTTGAGTATTGCCTCGGCAAAATTCACATTTTCGCGACTCGTTTTATCGCCTACAATTGGTACTTGAATCGCCATAATAATTTGTTTTAACAAATTGCTACGACGAGTTTGTAGGTTTTTTTTATTCACGAGTGATTTTCTCCTCGACTGTCGACAAATAAGACGTTACGTTCGAACTCGACGAATATTTGCGATGATGGTAAAATTTAAGACTTTGTTCACTTTGCTGCAACAATTGAAACGCGTTTTGTACGAAGAGCATAATTTTACGTGCCGTCGCGTCTGGCTTACGTATCGCCATGTTGCTCTGCAAGTCGTTCGTCAATACGGAAAACTTCGTTAGATGTAACACGATACATTGTCTGTGGAAAGGTGCACGCATCGAGTGTCGCAAAAACGAAGTATATTTTACAACGGTTGTTATTATTATTATTATTATTATTACTACAGAACGCATACTTAAGTTCGATTCGATCGTAATAGATCGATTATTTCCCAAGCGTGTAGTTTGATCGTTTCGATGAACTTTTCATCGACAAACGCTACACCACCCTTTGTGCAACATTTTTCAATGAAATTGATGATTTTCAACTTTGAAAAGATACATCGCGTTATATCGTCAGCGTTGCTCCACGAGTTTTAACGACAAACGGATGATTAATAACAATAACGGTACGATCGAATACACTTTTTGCATGATATCTATGAGTTTGTTATATTCGATCTCGTTGTAATACCAATTTGAACAATTACTAGTAATTGTTTCAAGATTGACTTACGAGCTTTCGAATTGCTAACTACAACGACAAGTACACGTGAGAGTAATCGTAACGTTAACTTGTTCTTCGATTTTTTCGGATATTACGTGTTTCAATGATTTTCGTAACACTCGAGTTCACTATCGATTCCTGGATTTGTCGACACCTACGTAAGAACCCGCGTGCGTTTACTATAACCCGTATGAATCGTTTATTCGCAGTGATGAACCTGATCAAATACCAGTTGTTCGTTCGATAAAACGTTATTTTTCATTTTTGTCAATTTTTTTTCACGATAAATTTAACGTCTCTTATGTAATACGCGTGGACATTTCGGGATAAGACTTTTTTTTAGCATTGTTATTAATATGATTTCGAAGAAATATATGCGCATGAATTGTTCGTGTAATGACGCGTTTAGTCTTTATTAAATATTATTGAAATTCAGATAATCGTTGAAAAAATCGCATTCCCAATAGTCGTGTTGTCTATCGTGATAAACTGAAAATACTATTAATAAGATAAATATGAAGGATTGTCTTGGCATACATCACTGATAAACGACATTTATAGCTCCTCGTAGAACTTGTCTGACGGTTGCAGCATCGTATAGTTTAAATTCGACTGCAAATTTAAATACCAATCCTTGGTTTGAGTAACAACGATAAATATTTGTTTCGCATACGTAATTAATCGAAATATATTTGGAATATTCATAATTATAAGTGTGCGTGTCGGGGATAATATATGTACATCGAAAGAATACAAGTGAACGAATGAACAAACGAATAAATGAATAAAACTCGAAAGACGTTCCCTTATCCACCGTAAGAATTAGGAAAAAGATCCTGAAAAGTTGTCGAAAAAGCTATTTTAAAAAACGTATCTGTTACAACTTTCTGGTTCGTGGTTGTACGCCATCTGGCGCTATCGGTCTCCGGAGTAGTTACTTAATTTGCGTGGCTTATAACCTCTTTAACGTGCTTTTTCACGTGGACGAATCGACCCTTTTTGTTTTAAAGTGTTTACTATTATTAGTGCGAGTAAGTTTTTCATTCGAATGGCAGACAAATGAACAAATTTTCAATTATTTGCAATTTTCGTTAATGATCGTTGAGAGAGCCTTTATCAGGGTGCTTAATTCAACAATTTGTTTGACATCTAGCGGTTCGGAATTTTAGCAGCTTTCGTACACGTGAACATTCGTTCAAAAGTTTTGTGCAATATTGTCAATCGACAAAATAATTCTTCTTATGAATGTCACTTGGTTATTAGAGCAGTTGAAAAATTTCGATTTTACTTTTTGAGAAATTACTCCATACGCAAAGTTCACCCATGCAATGATAACGCAACCTTTCGATATTTTTTCCAGATTGTAACTCAAAATGAGTCGTTTCTTTGCCACTGGCACGGACTCTGAGTCTGAAACCTCCAGCGAGGAGGAGCAAGTACAGCGTGCACCAGCAGCAGCCTATACGGTAAGATATTTAATTGGACAAGCAATCGTTATGCTTGGATACGACAATAAGCTCATGACAATATTCTATTATTACAGTACAGTGACGATGAAGAGGATGCTAAACGGGTGGTCAGATCCACAAAAGTAAAAAGATACGAGGAGCTTACAAACCTCATAAAACTGATAAAAAATTATAAAAAGATCAAAGATATGAGCATGTTATTGAGCAGTGAGTGTATTTTTTATATTTTTTCATACATATTACGTTAGAAGCTCACAATTGAATAATTTTTATCTTTTCAGCCTTTGAAGATCTGCAGAGAGCTTATCAAAAAGCTCTGCCTGTTGTTTCAAAAGAAGAAAATGGACAAACACCACGCTTTTATGTGCGTTGTTTAGTTGAAATGGAAGATTTCATCAACGAAGTTTGGGAAGACAGAGAAGGACGTAAGAATATGTCCAAGAATAACTCAAAGTCATTGACTTCTTTGCGTCAAAAACTCAGAAAGTATAATAAAGACTTTGAGGAAGATATTGCCAAATTCCGCGAAAACCCAGATCAAGAAGATGAAGAAGATGAGAAAGGTAATTTATATTTGACAAAATGTTCGCTTTGAGAGGAGAAACTGAAAATGACTTTTAATCATTTGTCCTAGCTGAGGAAGTTGATTCCGACGATGACAACCGTGTATCAGATTTTAAAAAGCAAGAACCCAGTGCACCAGATGCATCTAAATTCAAGGTATTAGAATAAATTTTCATTGAAATTCTGCAGTTCGAGCACCGTGTTAATAATATTGTATACAACATTGATACAGAAAGGTGCCGTTGACGATGAAGGTAGTTCCAGTGATTCAGACTGGGGTAGCGATTCCGAGAGTGAAAGTTCTAGTAGTTCAGACGACGACAAGCCTCAGCATGTTGGAGCCGACTACTTCAGGAAAACTGCCAAAGATGGTGACGATGAGAAGCACATCAAGAAGGAGCACCGAAAAGATCGTAAAGATAAAGATAAGAAGCGGCGACGTGAAGAGGATGACGGAGAAGGCGAATGGGAAACTGTTAAAGGAGGTGTTGCCATTCCTTCAGAGAAGCCAAAGATGTTTGCCAAGGATGCCGAGATTAACGTTGCTGCAGTGCTCAAAAAACTCAATGAGATCATAGCTGCTCGTGGTAAAAAGAGAACTGACAGGAGAGAGCAAATTGAACTGTTACACGAGTTGCAGTCCATCACTGAAGGTCATAATCTTGGATCTGCAGTATTAGTAAAAATCAAGTACTCTATAGTTTCTTCGATTTTCGATTATAATCCAAAAGTTTCTGATGCAATGAAGCCCGAATATTGGTCAAAGTACGTTTGCTTTTAATTCTTCATCTTAATTATTAATGATAATGTACTCATTTTTATTGTATTTCGTCATTTTTTTCAGATTGTTGGAACGCATAACAGAAATGTTGAATTTGCTTTTGGCCACGCCTGATTTGACCATTGCTGACACAGTCAACGAGGAAGAAGAAGAGTACGAGAAAGCACCCTTCAAGATTCACGGCTGTGTTCTTACATTGGTTGAAAGATTGGATGAGGAATTTACGAAACTCTTAAAAGAGTGTGATCCTCACAGTAACGAATACGTAGAAAGGTAAGTCATTCAAACTCGCGATTTTTGAGGAAATTTGATTCTAGTTTAAAACAATTGTAACTTGTTTCGAATATAGATTGAAAGATGAGAAGTCGGTTTCCTCCATCATCGACAAAGTGCAACAATATCTTGAAAGAAACGGGTCGATGTCGGAGTTGTGTCGTATTTATCTTCGTAAAATTGAGCACCTTTACTATAAGTTTGACGCAAACGTGCTAAAGCAAAAAGACGTGAGTGTATAGTGAATTCATTCGAACAATTTTTGAATCTAATCTGATTGTGTCGCTTTCTAGGGTGAAATTCCAAAGGATACCGTAACGTCTATCCAAGTAATGGATAAACTTTGCAAGTATATTTATGCCCACGATGAGACCGATCGTTTGAGAACGAGAGCTATCCTGTCGCATATCTATCATCACGCTCTTCACGACAACTGGTTCCAAGCTCGTGATTTAGTTCTGATGTCTCACTTGCAGGAAACCATCCAACACTCGGATCCTGCTACTCAGGTAAAGCTTTAAAGTCCCGAATGTTCTCGTACGTTCTCTTACTTGAAGATTTACCACTTGTACGTATACGAGGTATTGTAACCTTTCATCGAATATACAGATTTTGTACAACCGTACGATCGCTCATCTTGGTCTCTGTGCCTTCCGTCATGCCAACATCAAAGACGCGCATGGGTGTCTTTTAGATTTAATGATGACTGGTAAGGTAAAGGAATTGTTGGCCCAAGGCTTAATGCCGCAAAGACAACACGAGCGCAGCAAGGAGCAAGAGAAGATTGAGAAGCAACGACAAATGCCATTCCATATGCACATTAATTTGGAGCTTCTCGAGTGTGTTTACCTCGTCTCGGCTATGCTCATCGAGATCCCTTACATGGCTGGTTAGTCGATTATTTACCAATTAATTAAAATTATCGGAAATACACATTGCAATTTAACTCGATCACGCCGAATGTTTAGCTCACGAGTTTGATGCCAGGAGAAGGATGATCTCCAAGACTTTCTATCAACAGCTCAGATCGAGCGAGCGTCAGTCGTTGGTTGGCCCACCAGAGTCCATGAGAGAGCACGTTGTAGCTGCAGCGAAAGCTATGAGAAATGGTAACTGGGCTGCTTGCAACAACTTCATAATTAATGAGAAGATGAATGCTAAGGTGAATTTTGTATTAACGTCTTTTTTTTGCTTTTTTTTAACGAGCAAATTGATTAACGTGTTAAATTTTATTAGGTTTGGGATCTATTTTATCAAGCAGACAAAGTTCGCGAAATGCTGACAAAATTGATCAAGGAGGAATCTTTGAGGACATATCTGTTCACTTACTCCCATGTATACGATTCAATATCGATGCCTACATTGGCAGATATGTTCCAACTAAAAAGACCTATTGTCCATTCCATCATTAGTAAAATGATTATAAACGAAGAACTTATGGTAAATGCTATTTTCTTAATCGATTACATTATCAATCAAATTGCAATAGTTGCAATTGATTTTATAATGACTTTTAGGCATCGCTGGACGATCCATCGGAAACGGTAGTGATGCACCGCAGCGAACCAAGCCGTCTACAATCACTGGCATTACAGTTGACTGACAAGGTCAATAATTTCGTTGATTCCAATGAGCGTATCTTCGAAATGAAGCAAGGTAAGACTTTAGATCTATGATTCTGCATAAAAATGTAAAATGTTCAACGTTATAATGCTTATATACTTTTTTTATAGGTAACTTCTTCTCGAGGGGTAACCAAGGCAATTTCCGTGACCGTCAGAATTACAACAGACAAGGTCAGGATTGGGGCAGGCAGAGGCGCGATCGTGATCGCGATCGTGATCGCAATCGTGAAGAAAACCGAAACTATTAGTTTTAGTAATTAATAATTTTTTTTTAATTAAATCTTAATCTTTTTTAATCATCTGATCATGAATAAACCAGTATTCTTGTTCAATAAAAAATTTAACGTCATTTAATAAATTACGTTGTTTTGCAATAGAAAAAGTTGAAATTTCTATGTACAATTTGATCGTAAAAATAATCTGTATAACTTTGATAATACATCCATTTGCAAAAATAAATATTTACATCTCATTCAAACACGAATAGTACTCTGTGCATGGAAGCTCAGTGAATCAAGCGTTTTGCAGACTCTCTATCATCTTTGTTCCCGTTAAAATACAGTCTGACACTAACACTAATCTAATGCCAGCTGATTTTTCTATAAACCTACACGCACATATTTCACTGTACGTAAGGCCACCAACCACGCAAACGACTACTGTTTGAGGACTTATTGGTCCATGGTTGCCATTAAAGATGCATCCCACAGTGTTGGCTAATTCTTCAAAACTTTTTGGATCGGTTGCTCGATTAATGACTGTATTTAAAACTTGCGCCTGATAAAAAATAACAAAACAATTTGAAGTTACTAATATCAAGGATTTTGCATGTTCTCTACTTACTATGACTGGTATGTAAGACCCATTGAAAACGTAACTAGGGCAAGTAGGTCCCTTTACATCAACGTTTTTCAAAGGAAACAATTTGAGACGTTTTGCATTAGCAGTCCATTTGCTCATCCAGTTTGGTAGTTTCATAATATTTTCAGACTTCATTGTTAAAAGGCCTGCTATTTCCATTTTGTAAAACAATGGAATATTCTGATAACCATGAGCATGTAAGTGTGCTTTTTGTAAGGACTGTATTTCACTGTTGGTCACTCCATCACTTGTAATTGATAAGAGAGAGAGCAGTTTCAAGCTTTGATAAGGATTATCATCTGAAAAAAAAAATTACGAATTTTTATTGATTTTAGTTACATTTGGTGATGAACATAAGCTTTCATACCCATATTCCTTAAAATATAATCCAAGCATTCGCTTCTTTGGCTGCCTTGGAGTGATGACGTTTCTATAGACTGCAAAACATCAAATTTCAATGAAAATGCATTGATGGCTGCTTCGCATGCACACAAATGGAATTCAAGTTCCTGTTTAGTCTTGGTTGTTTTTTTTAAAGTTGTCTTTACGTAATGTCCCATTTCTGATACTTTCATTGACTGTAGATTTACAGTTTCTTGTTCAGCTGAAAAAAAGGCAATTTAATCACATAAGTTACGGTAAGAAACAAATGAAAATAAGTAAATCAAATAAATCATTACATTTGAGAGATTTAGCTTTTTTTCTTAATGAATCAAACGCTTCACAAAAATGCTTATCTCTCACTTCACTGTACACTTGATCTTTTACTGGATCAAGAGGTACTTTTGATTTCTCATGAGTTACTAATCCAATATTTATTTCCATTACTTCACCTATTAACCCCAAATAAGTAACAGGTTTTAATAGAGTAGAAACGAAATCTTGATTTCTATCCATGACAATTAAAGCACCAATTTTTTCCTTAGAATTTGGTGAGCTCAGTGACTCGTCTAATCCAGAAATCATTTTTAAAATCAGTTGGCTATGTTTCCCTAAAGCAAGACTAAAATTTGGAGCTCCCAAAACCATTCGTAGAGTCCATAAACTCTTGGCTAAAGCTGGAAGTAAACTCGTATCTTTCTGATAATACAAGTCTGTAAACATTGGAGTTTCCAAAGATAGAACGTTTCCATCCGTTCTAATAAACTCCCATGACATTGGTCTCATTGTAACTTGACCACATAAACCTAACATGTAAAAATTTTATTACAAAACTTTTGTATTAGTTGAATAAGATTCGTTTAAAATAAAATTTTACCATTCTCCTCAAGTAAATTGTCTAGTGCTATGGGAATGGAAGGTGCAATGAGAAGATGATGCGAAAGTCCTGAAGTCTGTACAATTTCAGATCTAATTTGATCGAATGCATTTTGACAAACAACTAAATCGTTACTGAGTACATAAATTCTTTGACTGTTTGTTGGCTTAAGACCTTGAGCGAATTTAAACAATTTGTCCACACCATATTTTCTAAAAATTGATTAAACAACATAATTAACAATTACTCAACGCAATAAATTTTAAGTATTCATTGTATATACCTTAGAACGGACACACCGACAAAAGAGTCTAGTATTTTCATCAATTTTCCTTCAATAATGAAGTCTTTTTTACCAGGAATAGCATCTAAAATTTCCACAAATTTCCTCTGACTTATTTGTTGAAGTGCACTCAATCGATCGTCGAGCGTTATATCCATTTTTTTTATCACTTTATCACACAATTTACTAATTTTGATTATTTTTTCTCTTTTTGGAAAACTAGTGCTTCCGGCATATTCGCTGCTTGCCGATTAATATAAGACGCATAAGTTGATAGGGTAGGGTTATAAGATACAGCCATATTTGTAACCTATTCGTTGTAATCAACTTGTGAAAAATGATCCTGTTATCGTAGAACTAACAAAGTCTAATTTGAGCCTTGATATTGTGAAAACGAAATGTGTGGATAAGATTGTGTCGAATTCAAGATAAACCCGAGCAGTTATTCAAGTTGTCCAACGTCATGAACGACGTCGTAGTGTATCCTTTTTAATTTTGCCGATACTCCGTGCGAAAAGTTCGTTTTTCCTCACGTTCGGCAAAAAGCGAGTGCTTAAAATCGATTTTTTCACACGTCGTATCGAAAAATGCTGTACGATACATGCTTGAGAAAAACATCTTTCGTGTCGTGTGTCTTTTCACCCTCGTTTCGTCCGGGCGTTAACATCACACGAGACAACGATCGTCTTTCCCACACTAGTATCGTAATGTGCTATTTTACGATTACAAAACTTTGTTTTGACATTACGATCCTTAACAATATTTTAGTAAATTAAGCATACCTTTTCCTACTGAAATAGAAGCTGAAGTTGTTTATAATGTGCTGAGAGTGGATACAGAACCACCAAGGAGTGGTGTTTCAAAAAAATTGAAATTGGCGTACAAAACTATAGAAGTGTAAGTGTGCAATTTGTAGAGGTATTTTAGGAATTAACTTAATCAACCAATAAATTATTTCACAGCCAATTTACTAGTGAAGAAGCTCGCAAGATCAGAGTAGGAGTGACATCGTTCTTTGAGTCTATGCTTCTTGTGACTCAATTAATGAACGAGTTTGGACCACCACAGGTTAAATACAATTTCAGTTAGTACCTCTATAAAGCAAATTTTTATAAAATGTCGGATAGAACTCCAGCCCCTTATGGACCAAGATCAGTGTATGGATATGCTATGTACATAGGATCCAATTTCATGTTATCGTTGTACCTTGTTTGGGCATTTGTACCTGATGAATTTTTGCAAGAGACACTGGGACTGACTTACTGGCCGGCAAAATATTGGGCTATTGCATTGCCTATTTGGATTTTAACTGGAATTGCAGTGTTTGCCTTTGCTATTTATCCAGCCATTAATATGTCTATGACACCAGAAGTTGATGATCCAAGGACCATTATGGATGAGTATAGTTTGGAACAGAGAAATAATATTCCTGGTGGTATTCCATCAGTGTCTGATATACCAATTACGGACGTTTGTAGACAGTTGTATTTGCACGATAAATAAAATAAAATAATGGTTTTTTAACAATCAACCCCTGTTTATTTCCCTTCTGTTATAATAGCTGTAAAATTATCCAAGGTAAATTATGTATATATTCGCAATATTCAATAGCTCTGATAAAACGTTTGAAGCAAAAAAGCACATCCCGTAGATAGCGCCACTATTCGCAACACCCGTCAACCGGTCAACATACCGTGAGGAACCGAGGAGAGTGATTTTTAATTTGTTGTTTATTGTAGTTTGGAACAACTAAACAATGGCACACGTATTTGGACCTATGGTGCCAAGTGCCAATCCCGTAGCAAATCCTTCTTTAGTGCCTGACTGGGCAAATGCTGAACATAGTACTGGAGTAAGTGTTTTCCAAATTTTGATTTATTACGTCTTCGTAGGTTAGGATGACGCTGCAAACTTGCAGTTATTTTGAATTTATTGCAAATTATTGTCAAGTATTTAACGAATAAATTATTTTAATGAGACGATTGACAATTAAAAATTATTATTCTTCGACAGACATCGATTATGGCATGTGAGTTCGATGGTGGTGTTGTCATTGGAGCCGACACTCGTTCCACTACTGGGTATGTAAATTAATCGATAATTTACTCGTTACTTTTCTCGTAATTGGTTGTTGAAATATCACATCACATTTTGCAGTGCATACATTGCTAATCGTGTAGCTGACAAATTGACACGAGTTACAGACTACATTTATTGTTGTCGTTCTGGATCAGCTGCGGACACTCAAGCTATCTCAGATATTGTCAACTATCACTTGGCATTCCACAAGTAAGAAATGAATCGTAATTTTAGGTATTTCTCTGGATTGTCAAACGATTAAATACCGTCTATCTTTAGGATGGAGTTGGGAATGGAGCCACGTGTAGAGACTGCCGC
Organism: Chouioia cunea; assembly: GCA_030064505.1. Taxonomy (NCBI): domain Eukaryota; kingdom Metazoa; phylum Arthropoda; class Insecta; order Hymenoptera; family Eulophidae; genus Chouioia; species Chouioia cunea. The sequence continues at coordinate 27,603,734 of JAOPFQ010000003.1, read as the reverse complement.
AAACCTCTTTAGAGAAATGTGTTACAACTATCGTGATAGCTTGATGGCTGGTATTCTTGTAGCTGGTTGGGATCCGATGAAGGGTGGTCAGGTATATTCTATTCCTCTTGGTGGTATGTGCACCAGAATGCCAATTTCCATTGGTGGCTCAGGTTCAACGTACGTGTACGGCTATGTAGATTCGCATTACAAGCCTGGCATGACCAAAGATGAGGTGGTGGAACTCACCACTAACAGTGAGTATTTCAACAAACATACATCAATTTATTGCGCGTCACACGAATGATTTGTAACTGGAATAATTCCTTTTGTTTTGCAGCTTTGGCATTGGCCATGTCGCGCGATGGCAGCAGTGGTGGCAGCATTCGACTCGGTATCATCACCAAGGATGGTATCGAACGTCGACTGATCTTTGGCAATCAACTACCTAAATTCTGGGAGGGATAAATTCATGCACTTATTCTTACTGTTATTCGATATTAAGCAATCAATTCTAATTCTACCTTTGATACAATAAACAAAACAAAGTTCAAGCGTCATACATTAACGGCTTATGGATTTTCCCTCTCGTTTGTTCCTTAAGTGTTATTACACGCAAGTGGAGAAAAAGAGAGTGAAAGAGAAGACGGTAAAAAGAAAGAAAAAAAAGAAGAAGGAGAGGCACAACAAAAAATCGTGCAACACGAATTCAGGCCGAATTATCCAATTGGACGATTACTAGCCTTATTGTAGTGGGCTAACGAGAAAATCGTTGCACGCGACCGGCGTTATAGGGCCTTAGTACGCGACGCAACTTTCAGTCGTTCGTGATCATTTGTACGTACATCATCAGGGTGTATTTTTGAGTTATGACACGCGCTATTTAGCAGAGTGTACAAGAGAAAAAAAGAGGAATACGACGAGGCACTTGTATTGGATTTTAACTAAAAAGTGAGATTGTTTTTTGATTAATTGTATACATAAAAAACAGTTTTTGTTGTTTGTAACCGTATTTGATTGCTTTGTCTAGCCAATTATTTTTATACATTTTTTAATTGCATATTTGAAAGAAATAAGCAGCAAAGCACAAAAGGACGTTTAGAAAGAAATGTTCTCTTTCAATTGTTTTGAACAAATAATGTAATTTTCTCAAATTTATATCGATTAATTTTTTAACTGATCTATATATAGTTTTATCGTTATTTCGTAGCAATATTTCACAGAACTACCGGAAAATTTCGAAGTCGATTATTCATTTATTAAGAGCACGTTGTCAGGTAATAAACTACGCCTATGTTTCTATTATTCTTGATTGCTTTCACACATGGATGTGACTTGAAAGCATAATTATGAATATTCAAAGTTTATACTATAACTTGACTACGTATAACTTTAAAAATAAAAAAAAATGTTTTAAATCCTGAAATTTACAGGCGTTTAGTGACAATTGAAAAATTACTTTACAAACGTAAAATCGTTCTTTGGTGACACGATGCAAGGACAACGTGTCATTGCTCTGGATAAAGATCTGCAGCAATTACTTAATCGAATTTTCGAACGATCAAATCTCACGTGTATCTCTATTTGACCAACTAATTTGAGTGAAAGTTTGCGTGAAAACAAAAAAAATCTGTTTATACTGATAATACAAAAATTAAAGATATTGTCGAAAAATTGTACTCGTGATGGATGAATTTTATTTTATTTCGGGGATTGATTGTTTTCAATCGCAAAACTGAATCAAATCGTTTAATTCAATCGTGCGTACTCCGTGTACTTTTCAACGATAAGAAAAGGTCAAACGATACGTCATTTTGTTAAAATATAACAAGATTAAACGTTAATCAAATGTTTCATTTAATGTTATGTTATGGAAAGAGTTTTTCTAACAAAGGCTTAACACACTTTAACTTTGATGTAATTGAGAATAGCGTGTGGGGATTTCCCCCTCCTTTTGATAACAAGATAGCTCGTTCGAAATAAGTTAACAAGATAATTTTGCCAACAACGCGACGAGTACGAAACTCGAAAATTCCCTTGGAAAAAGAACAAAAAATGCATTTATTTAAACGTAATCAATTGTATAAACTACTTGGTATGGGTGTATGTGTGTGTGCGTGTGTGTGTCTTTTTACAAAAGAAATGGATCGAGGGTATTTGAAAATTGTAAAAAAAAAACGTTATTTTCACGAAACGCTCGATAAACTTTAAAGATTAGATTGCTTTTCACGCGCCATCAGTTCTGCGCGTTAGTTTTAACAAATCGTCGTTTATACATTCAGTCGAGTGATGTTTACTACATCTTGATGTAACATGACGTACGACGCAATCAGTCGTAATTTTATTACAGATATAAGTCGAGCGGAAGTATAATGGTTCGCACGTGCAATGAAATGAAGACATTGAAACGCATAAATAGAAGCTTTTGAAGCTCGATAAAGCTATATTCGACTAATAACCCAAACTAATCCATTGCGAATAACAAAAGATAAATGTATATTTCGTGAATATTTCATTTGAACAATCCTGTAAAACGAGTCATACGAACTCGTGTACTCGTATCGTTTAACAACAAATAAAACTACAATTTCTATTGTCCAATAGAACGGAACCAAATTAAAACGTGGCAACATGTCATCACCAAACAACGAGCCACTACCACCAGAATCTGAATCTGGTCACGAAGCATCGTCAAAATTCGAGACGGTAGATATGCCATCGGTTCAAGACGTCATTTATTCCTTGCAAAATTTTGGCTGGGCCGATTATTCGATATTCGTAGCGATGTTAGCGGCATGCGGTTGTATTGGCGTTTACTTTGGTTTTTTTAAAAAATCACGCGGTGAAGATGAATATTTGGTTGGTGGACGTAACATGAAGACGTTTCCAGTTAGTATGAGTCTCATCGCAAGTTTTATTTCGGGAATTTCGTTGTTGGGTACTCCAACGGAAATTTATATGCACGGGACGAGTTATCTATGCATTGGCTTTGGTGTTGTACTCGTTGGATTCATCATGTCGAATGTATTTTTGCCGGTTTTTCACGAGCTTCGATTGACCAGTACTTACGAGTACCTAGAGAAGCGATTCGACAAAAAGATACGAATTTTAGGATCTATACTCTTCGCTATTGGTATTGTGAGTATATTTTTTAAAATTAAGCTTACAAGATTCAACGTACAAGTGATCAAAGCAACAAACGTTCTAATAAATTTTTTGTTGTTTTTTTGTTTTCTCTCTCTCTCTCTCTCTCTCTCTCTCTCTTATAGATCACATGGTTACCAATCGTGATCTACGTACCGGCGCTCGCTTTCAATCAAGGTATGCGTAAAACATTTATACACACCATTAATATCACGTGGATCGTTCTATATATTCTCGAGTTGGTGTACAGTAAAAAGTAGAGGGTCTGCTATTATGGGAATTGCTCGACAATGCTACAAATTGACCGGGCCATTCTTCTGCCATACGGCATACGTACATATATATATTTCTTATGCAAAGTTATTAATAGCATTCGAGATGTTGCGACAAATGGTATATTTTGTCATTCGCGTTATGGGTTTATATATTTTTCTTTCTTTTTACTATTAATAGCATATACGTCGTATGCAACGTTTTATCTTGTAATAAGTATAAAGGGAAAAATATCTGTTAAATTTACGACGATAAACGAGCGTTGTTTCAAGTGGAATGCAAATCTCAATAATCGAATAAAATAAACGAATAAAGAAGTTGGTCGTTCACGTTTTTCAAACGTTAAATAAACAAAACAAACGTACGCAAGGGTGAATCGAGCTAAAACCAGTTACGTCATCCTCTATTTACGGATCAAATTGAAATCGCTCAATTACGTTTAATTTCCAGTGACCGGAGTAAACATTCATGTGGTTACGCCGTTCGTATGTATCGTCTGCATCTTCTACACGTGCGTTGTACGTATTCAATAATAATAACTATATACGTAATCGTAATCAATGTAACTATTTATCCAGGATAAACGACGATTAATCGTCGTCGATTTATTATTTTGTTATTAAAAAAAAAAAAAAAAAAAAAATACGTGCAATTTTTACACGATTTAACAGGGTGGATTACGAGCCGTAGTGTGGACAGATTTTGTGCAAATATATATAATGTTCGGTGCGATGATTCTGATCGTAGTGAAGGGTACGTCGGATCTTGGTGGTTTATCCACGGTTTTACGTCGAAATTTTGATTCGGGGCGGCTTGAATTACCTACGTAAGTGATAAACACGCGCTCAACGTTTGTTAAAAAAGTTCCTCTTTTATCCGTATTTTTTTGTGTACGTCAGCGCCGATTGGAGTCCTTTGACCAGACATACAATTTGGTCGTTGGTGGTCGGTGGATGCGTGCATTGGTTACAAATATCCGCCATTAATCAAAACATGATTCAACGTTACCTCTCGCTTCCAAGTATCGAACACGCTAGAAGGTAAAACGACTGCACAATTGACGTAATTTCTCTGAAAAATAAGACAAATATTTGTTATTCAGAGCTTTGTGGACGTTCATCGTGGGAGTACTTTCGCTTATTGGCATTTGTGGTTACGCGGGAATGTTAATCTACGCATGGTATCACGAATGCGATCCTCTAACAACGAAAGTACGTTATCGAGATATATATATCGATGAACAACAAACGCAAAATATTATATACTCGCTCAATTATAAAATATGTGTTTGAAGCTTGCCAGAGCCAAAGATCAATTGTTACCTCTGTTGATGATGAACGTACTTCGTGATTTACCAGGATTACCAGGACTTTTTGTCGCTGGTGTTTTTAGCGCTGCTCTCAGGTATTAAAGGATCTAGGAGTATTTGTTTGTTTTTCGATATAAATGGATAATTTTTCATTGTATTCGTTACGCAGTTCATTGTCCACGGGATTAAACTCGATGGCCGCGGTAGTACTGGAGGACTTTATCAAACCGTTTCGTTCACGACCTTTCACTCCAAAAACTGTAGATTTTCTTATGAAACTGACCGTCCTCGTACTCGGTGTCATCTGTACTTGTCTTGTGTTTGTCGTTGAAAAAACCGGATCACACGTTCTGCAAGTAAACAATATTGTCTCTTCAAATATATTTATCGTTGTGCTCAATACTATTTTCCAAGTAACCCGATTAAATAACGTACTTTGTTTTTTTTTTTTACTTGCAGTTGTCAATGAGTTTAAGCGCTATTACAAGTGGACCTTCGCTTGGTGTATTTGCAATGGGTGTGTTGATACCTTGGATCAACGCCAACGTACGTGTAATTGTATCTTTTTACTATTTTTATTCGGTTTTTCGTTGTTCACATTCGTTTTCTTCAGTGGATCACGCGTGGCAACGTTACTCTAAATAATTCCTCGATATTTTTCATGTGTGCATCTCAACAACCTCTCTTCTCTCTCTCTTTCTCTCTTTGTCTCTCTTTTTCTCTCTTTCGACAAATCGTACAACAGGGCGCTCTAGTTGGCGGACTCAGTGGTCTAGCTTTTATGGGATGGATTAGTCTGTCGGCCGAGGCTGCGATTGCTAGTGGAAGAATTAGGTCTGTTGTTGTTATTTTAAATACGACGTAACTTTATCAAATGAAATAATTACGTTGTACATATGTAAATATACAGGTTCGACGAGAAACCAGTAAGCGTTGAGGGATGTACCTATTCGTTTCATCAGGTTGAAAATTTGTTGCTGTTGTTACCACCGGAGACTCTACTGAACGATCCTGAGGAAGGGTGAGATTGTCTTTTTGTTTTCTCTGTTTTCGCTTCGTACGGCGCGTGATTAACGATTAACGACGAGACGTGACGGAGGCTACGAGAAAGGAGTGAACATTCGATTATGACGTTGTTGATTCGAGTCCGTATTAAAATCTATTGTCTAATTTATCCATTAAACAATAACAACGACAAAATTGTCCGATAGTGAACCTTGGGCAGTGTATCGTTTGAGCTATTTATGGTACACGGTAGCTGGTACGTTGGTAACCATGAGCGTTGGTTTGGTAGTGAGTATCGTCTCGTCGGAGAATATCGACAAACTCGATCCAGCGTTAGTCGCACCATTTGTACGCAAATACCTTGCTAAACCGAGTCTCCAGCAGGTCGAGGTAAAACAACGGAAAATCTTTTCTCAATTTTACGCGAATAACAATATACTTTTTTTTTTACTTTTACTTCGTTTCAGGTAATGAGAACGGATAATCAACAAGAAGAGAACAACGTAAACTCGTCGATGCTGTAGCATTTTTGTTATCAATATTATTTTTTTAAACATTTTATGGATTGTGGATGGGATTATCGAGTGAGAATACGATGATCGATAGTTGAAACTAATATATTTATTAGGGTAAACGATAATTGTTATTGTTGTATTTGTTTTTTTTTTAACATACATTGTCTTGGTTACATCGTAGATTATTAAAAATATATAGTTATCCGTCTATATATGCGTAGTACGATTTTTATGTGATACTTTAACGTTATTTTTTACATACTACATTTGTTATATTGCAAATCAAGATGATTATCCCTTTTCCATAATTGTGTAGTTTAAGTATATATTACGAAGATTATTTTACACGTAAGAAAAATATTGCTATGTCATTGATTACAAAGTTGTAAGGCAAGGGTGTTTTGTTGATGGCGCTTACAAATATAAATCTTTTTTTTCTTCATGTAATACTTGTGGTCCCAAATTTTCGCCATCTTCCTTTGTTTTTTCAGCGATCAGTTTGTGCTTTTTTTTCTTTCCTCAAACTTATTTATATATATTATACATCGCTAAGTAATTGTATACGACATCAGCAATAAAATGAGTTGCAATTAGCGGACAATTCCATGCGAAATCAACTTGTGTATTTCTCTCTCTCTCTCTCTCTCTATATATATATATATATATATGGCTAAGAATAGATTTATCTACAATGTGTTTGTCTTTTCTTCAAGTGTTTTTCTTTTTTATACAGTGTAAGTGTAATTGGGAGATAAAAAAAAACAGTATGTGTAAAAATATGATCTGCGTTGATTTCACAAGAAATTTCAAGTGATGGCATGTATATATATATATATATATATATTTTTTTTTAACGTTCAATACTTATCAAAGAAGAAAAAAAAGATGATACATGTATTTTTTTTGTATCTTCGTACACGAGATATTATGACGTTCAGTTTTATATAATGAAATAACAGTTTTTCTTTGTAATTCGAGTGAAATTTTCAATAAAAACTCAAAGGTTTCTATTTAAAAAAATGATTGAATTTGTATTTTCTACGGCGCATATTTAGGATGTTCAAAGAAGGTTTGATCGAAAACTAAACGTCTGCAATGAACGAGAAGAAGGAAAAGAAGAAGAAAAAAGAAAGATAATCAATAGATAAGCATGATCGCCTGATAAAGTTTGAAAAATCGTCGCCATGGTTGTAACAATCGGTCAATCAGCCTTAGCAATTGAAGTATCCGTCACCGAGCACTCGCACGAGTTATTATCTTCACTAGCAAATAAAGACTCATTAGCTGGGTGAATCGACGTATCCAATATAATCTGAATACGTAAAAAGCGTTAATGAAAATTATTCGGGGTACGTTTGTGTTTCCGTAAAAATTGAAAATACTTACTTGTAAAGTTTACTTCTTGCTTTGTTGAGTGTATCAGGACTATCTTTGAGTACGTATTTTCGTATACCAAGCACGTATTGATTGACGTAGGTTTCCCAATCGAGATTGGCGATATCGAGGTTGTAACGTGGTGGAGTACCATCGACCACTGAACTTTTGATACACTTTATCAATTCCTTCATATTTTCAACGTGAAAGTACCACTCGTTTACCGCAAAAAATTCTCCGTTCTTTGCTGCTCTCAACGTTCGTTTCGTCATCTTGACCATTCTGCGAACGTGTAAATTTTGCGTGAAGCCAGAATGAATATTGATTTTCCTTTGTCTTATTCGAGTTGAAGTTTGAAAAACAACGGGAGAAACTCAATCACGAGTTGAAACAAACTTTGAATCATTCTCGATAAAAATAGAACGTTCGTAAAATTGCATTTGCACCGCAGGTCTACAGCTTTGGAATGTCAATTATATACACCAACAAACGAAATAGTTCGCAACCAAAAAGAAAAGAAAATATATATTTGTCTGTTTACTTTGGCTTGCTGCCACGACAGCGAAGAATCAGGTCGATGACAAAAGCCGGTAGGAAGTGTAGTATCGCGACGGCAACCTTGTGCAGTAATTTACTCGAGCGATAGGTCACGTGAGGATACCACATAACGTATTTCGTTGGCGATTCGATCGCATACTTACGCGTCAGATCACCCATCTGTCCCCATCTAAAGAAACAACCAAAACAAAACAAAAAACAAAAAAATATGAGAAGAGCAAGTTAACGATTGGTTATACAGAGCGATCAAACGTATCTCACTTGACGGGATTGAAACTACCACTGGTACAATTATAAACGCGCAACGGACAAGTGGTATCCGAGTCGGTGAAACGTTGGGGTGGTCTCGTCTTGGATATGTGCCACGCTGTACAAATGAGAGTGTCGACAACGTAGTCCACTGGTACAATGTCGACGACGCATTGTGGTTGACAAACAATACTCCTTATTGTTCCACGTCCAATTTCCATAAGAATACCTACGACGTACAATGCAGCGAAATAACGTTTGGCCCTTTAATTGGATTTCTCGAAACACGTTAACGCGCTGACCCTTTCACTCACCGGTTATACCGCAAACGTTGTCGACCCATCCAGGATAAGGTTCTTGAAAGGCAGCGCACACGATACTCGGTCTTACGATCGCAACCGCGGGCAAGCCAACGCCTTTCGTGAGTAATACTTGTTCGGCCAGTCCCTTGGTCAAAGTGTACGTATTTGGATGTTTTCCCATTAATTTTTTCTCCAATATCGCCATCGTCTCGTCGTCCAGGTTCTCGCACATGTCCATTACCGTTTGAGCTTTCACTTTTGTACTGTACCAAATACACGCGCATCAAAGTCATTAAGCGGACGACAAATAAATAACGAACAAATACGTGTTTTCTCGCACCAACCTGTAAACCATCTCTTGAATATCTCTCAAATCGGCGTTGCTGTAAGCGGTACTAACGTGCACGAGACACACCAAATTTGCCATACCCTTGCACAAATCGACGATGCGATCCGTGCCGCGCGTATTCAAATTAACGGCTGTTTTTAACGGCTCGTCAAAACGCACCGTTGCAGCGCTGTGAAATACAACGTTCACTTGTTGCATCAGCATTGTGCGATCTTCCAAGCTCAATCCCAATTCGGGTAAACCAACGTCGCCTTTGATCGGGTGAATTTTTTTAAGAGCACCTGGTGATTCGCTACGTAGACGATCGAACACCTGTTGGCAATCGTAAGTGTGGGTGTGAAGGCCTCGCGTGTTTTCGCTTCATCCCAGTTTTTCGTCTATTCCGACGATTTAAAAAGTGCCAATAGTTCGTCTAGATCGACGTATCCAAGTAGACAATGAGTGAGTTTAGTCAGACGTAAGAAAGCCACGTTTGAGAAAATATCCGATAAACGTAGGTTGTATCGACGAGAGTCTTCGCGACAAGTATTATACACTTTTCGTGCGCGTAATATCGCGTGTCACTAGCTGTTGTAACGTTTGCTCGCCTATTCGAGCGACGAAATTGACATTGACGTAAAAAATATGTATACACGCGGAAGTGAAATCAAATCTATCGACGTTCTACACCTGTCATCGGTCGTCGTACGTTTGCTCGATGTAACTTTTGTTTTAAATTTTGTAAAACAAAATTAGAGTCGACGATTTCCATGGAATACCATTCGATCACTTTTATCGATTATTCAAATGACTTTGTAATTGATTACGAGCATTCGTAAAATTTATTTTTACGCGTAACTGGATACGCGTAAAAATAAACGAGTCAAGTACGCAGACGAGTGATTAAAGCATATCGATTGTCGATTAAGGTTAGCGATTAGAATTTTGTCGCGTACGCGTCGTTTCCAAAATATCTCATCTTTCTCACCGCTCAAATCAATAGCCTTCGGTAATTTTGTCGTCTCGTATTCAAATATTTAATTATTACACATTCGAGGACGTTCGTTCGTATACGAATTGTATCGATATTTTTTGACACAAAACAAAAAGACGATACCGTTTGATAAAAAACAACGACAACAAGTCAAATAAAACGATTTCATACTTACGGGATTCTCAATAAGTTCGTTGAAGCGTTGCTCGATGTTACGTCCTCTCTTTGGCCTGATGAGTACAAATATTCTAGTCAATCGATTACACGATCGTAATAATTTTTCCAAAAGTGCTTTGCCGAGAAATCCCGTTGCTCCGGTTACCAAAATTATCGCATCGTCGTAAAAAGCTTCGACTACCGAACAATTATTTGCACTTGTCGTCGTTGTCGTTGATGTTGTTGTATTTACAACTTGTTTCGTTTCTTCGACGTCTGGTTCAATTTTAGCCTTGAGATTGCTCGATACGCATTCGGTACTGTTGTTATTTGGTTCTACCATCGTCTCGGTGTTTGTCGTACACATTTTGTCGATGGATTTGTCCGACTGAAAAATTCGGCAGAAGAGTTTGTTGGTTTTTAGATAAATTGAATTGTTACCAAGCGAATAGCGAACTAGAAGGCATTACGTTAATTCGAAACACTACACGTCGCTGATAAAACGGAAAGCAACACGAGCTACACGTGACGTAAACTCGTTGCATTGTCAAAATCTAGATCGCTTTTTCTCACAAGCGCGTGATTCGTGACAACTGTAAGTACGTTACATCGGAGTCAAATAGAACGAGAAACGCTCAAATCGTAATTCACAATCGAATCGACAAAATGTACTTTGAAGAGAACAGCTATAAACGAAAAATACAAACGTTCGATCCAATCAAGCGATTAATTTTTAACACGCCCGAGTCCAGATCTTTCGGACGCGTTTAATGAAATTTGATGTAACTTTCGAAGATAAACGATAAAACACGTCGAAACTATTTTTACGATACTACTGTGTTCACGCGCTATTCAGCATCGTCGGCCAAACGAGTACATAGCTTCATTAATGATTTAGCATAACCTGCAAGCAGCGATGCGTCGATGCGATACGATATGGGAAAACTGATCATCAAATTTCATCAAATTCAATCGTACAACGTTAAAAAAAAAGGAAAAGACGATAAATCAACGCGTGCTTGATTTGAAATTTAAAAAACAAAATCCAGCGAGATTATTCGCGTCGTCGAGCAAACATCGTGCGAGATTCAAAACGTATATACCTGCGTGAACGAAGTTTTGGTGAACAGGTGAGTATGCAAAGTTTCATAATTACCAATGACAACGAGATGTACGGATAAAAACAAAGATAACAAACCACAACAGAACGAAGAGATGTAAAAAAAATGCACTTACGTACTTTGTTTTCAACAAATATTTACAAAAAAATATATATGTATATATAGATTTTCCGAACTGTTGGACGGAAAGCAAACGAGACGTTGTGTGAATGTGGTCGTACAAACGACGGGGGTGCGCGCTTACTCGACCTCGTTCGCGATTATACTAGTCAATCGATATTACGAGAAAGAAAGAGGGGGTGAGTTTATGGTCAATTACTCTTCGTCATCGTACAACGTCGATCGGTTTGCGCGCGCGCGCCTATGTCAATCGGTCGTGAAATTCCGTTTGTAAAAATGTGCAAGATTTGCAATTTATCGTACATCCATTGGTAAACGTAACAAACTTGATCGAGCGTCGATATATTTTACAAGACGTCACGATTAAAGTATACAACTGTGAATCGGTTGTATCCTTCAACCCTCTTCTACAAAAGACAATTGAAATTCGTCAGATGGCGACACCGATTAGAGGGATGCCCTCGGGATTGATCGTATTTTAGCTTTTGTTTTATCGATTGATCTTTTGTCAGGTTTTTCCGTTATCGCCTCACTTGTTCGAGCAAACAAACGAGAACATTTCCGTAAAATAACTGACCGTTCGACGAACAAACGTAGAATTGCTGCAGGAATATTCGTTGGCGAACGATCGAACACTCGACCAGGAAACGTTACTCTTGAGAAATCGTACCACTTGAATAACAAAAATCGAGGTAATCTTGAGAATCAAGCAAAAATCTCTCATATCTACGCGCACTAAACAAAAAATACCAATAATAACAACAACAAACGTCGCGTTTATTTCACATTTGATCAAAATAACAACCAACAGTTTGTTGCGTCCTGTACGCAGGCAAAATGCAGTCTGCAAGTAACTGTGTTTTTCCTTGAATACCGCAGCAGCGCTATTATGCAAGTATACGATGGGGGGTCTGACCCGGAAGCACTTTCTTTCACAAGCAAGGTGAGAGTAGTCCCGTCGGATAAAAGTGAGAGTAACCATCTCTCGCTCGCTCGTATTGCTATTGGTTTTGTACACCAAATCGTTTGCGCGTACGTTGCATCGATGTTACACTTTATTTATTTTTTCTTTTTACAACGATCTTTTCTACGATTAAATACCTTTTAAATACGGTGTGAACGTCAACGCGGTACCTCGAGAAAATGGCATTACGCGCATCGACCTATTTACCCTTTCAAAAACAACCTACTTTAAGATAATCGAATAACAACGAATGTTCGTGGATCGAAATACCAAAGAAGAGAATAATAAAGATGCAAATTTGTAGATCGCGTTATATGGCTTTCGTTATAGTGTTGTCGTGCATTACTACGTATACACTCTCTCCGCTAAAAGCACATAACCGTATAAATACAAAGATGGATATATATTCTTGTTGTGTATACAAACGTCGTCATCCACCTCTTTGCGTACGAGGCGACTTGTATGCGTGTTACGCGAGCTATGTAGCGTAGTCGCCATATGCCTTAATCCTCGTTGTACACGCAAAAGCTCGACCGTATATGCGTTGTTGCGCGTTCTACCTTTATTGCAATATCGTTTCTTTTGAGGATACACTTTTCAACGTCGACGAATTATCAAAGAAGATTTTCTCGCACAAAGCATACGTTACGGAATTACAAATCAAATTACGCGAATAAAACAAAAAATTTCTTTTTTTTTTTATTTTGACGTAAACTATACAAGAAACAGCAAGCGAAACTTGACATCAAACGCAAATTTATTTGCCTTGCATAAGGACACACGTATCGAGGAAGCAATAAAATACATCATCATCGCGTAATCTCGCGAGAACATTTTTTACATCACACGCTGTTTATCGCGTATGGTCTAGTGACAAAAAACAACGTTAAAAATCTCGCAAATTTCAAAGACGAAAAATTACGTTGTACAACGACGCTTTATAACGACAATAGAGAGCGACGTAGCTGCATCTCTTGAAAATTGTTTCGTAATTTCTCGAGAAATTCGACAGCCGTCACGTACGTGCACGTATATAATATACATATATGTATATTGGTAATTACGTTGAATGTATAACGACTCACTGGTTGGCTGCAACAGAGCCGCGCCAGAGTGTAATTCATACAAAAAGTGAAAATAACGTTCAGGCGCGTAAGCGCTTTCCTTTCGTTTCACAATTTCACTGGCTTTGAGCGTATTTTGTCTTTTTTCGATCGCTCGGTTTTTGCGTTACGCGTGCTAACGAAAAAGAGACGACGTTTTATCGACGCTGTCTTACCTTGTTATTCGTTTGAACCCGTGATACTCACGATTTGCCGAGCGTTCATTGAGAAATTACAAATAAACAAGGCGAACGACATCGAGAGTAAAGCTATGTAAGGTTTGATGTCACGATGAATCGTATTTACGCGATAAGCGTACGCTTACGTGCACGCGTATTACACGCAGGAAACAAACACACGCAACAGGGTAGAAACATTGATGTTTTTTTGGACGACAAGAGAGACGCTTAAACGTATGCAACGTCACGCAATAAAAGTAACCGATATATATTTATTTCGTAAATACGCGAGAGAGGGGAAGTATTTGTTTGTTTGTTGCATTATTTATACGTAGATCGTGGTTGATTTTAGAATGCAGTTTTTTTTTGCCTTCTTCTCTCTCGTGCAGCTGTTATTTTGGAATGTTTGTACGGACAATGGATGATTTGTAAAAATAAAAGTAGCCGATCATCGTCATTGCGTGTCTTGCGTCTGCAACGATTGTTTACATTGTCTCTGTTTTTATTTGACATCGTTCGGTCGATCCTCTCTTTTGGGATTACATTTATCGGGTTGTTTTGTAAAATGCAATTGTAGTTGTTGTAATTACGAGAATTGCACTTCCATAGATAGCGATAAAATTTTCGAGTTTTCATTTGAAAAAATTAGACGAAAAAAGCGCATTTTTTTGCTTCGATATTTTGATTCTATTTTAATAATTTCTTTTTATTTATTTTTACACCAATGAAAAATAGAAGACGACCTCCGTACAGAAATCGAACGCTTAGTCAAAAGCACGTGTTTCCGCTTTTGTTATTTTTTTTAACTCCCTATTTATTTTTATGTGCGCTTACAGTTTTTCAACAAAGTAAACACGGAAACTTTAATGGTAAATTTGAAAGTTCATTCGCGCGTGCTATTTGGCCGTTGAGCATAAATTTTAATAAATGAATAAACGGAGTTGGGTTCAAGTTAATTTCGCGCTAAAAAACCTATACACATTCGCCGATAACGATGTTGAAGGTAGATGTTTCCGTTGTAGTGGTGTATCGAATAGAAATCGTTTACGCTAATGCGTTAATCCTTTTTTTTTTTAAGGGTCAAACAAGTTCGATCGATAAAATATCCTAAAATAACGATGATAATAACGTTAAAATTATATCTTTTTCTTGGCATTTCATTTATTAACGCGTCATCGTGCACTAACAAATATTTGTTGGGATTTTAAAAACATTACATATAAGAAGCCTATCGCGAGATACGAGTTTCAAAGACCTTCGTAAAAACAACAACTTGTCGGTACAATGTCGCTCTTGATTTACCTAAAAAAAATGCGTTTAATCGTTTAAATTAGGATTGGCAAATCTTGAGAAAGGAACGTTCAACCTATAGGAGATCAAAGTTAATTTCGAGCAAACGTTAACTAAGCGATTCGACGTTCAACTCATAAATAACAAACTTTCTCCTTTCTTTCGTATCGGAATAATGTTGCGCAATTGACTTTATATCGGGATTTTTGTGATACTCTTCTTCTTTTTTTTTTATTTGTCGTCTGCGATATATCGCAAGTTGCGTCGCGATTATTATAATTCACGAGTTCTATAAATATCAAGGGTTCGGCTATTTTTATATAAATCACACAGAGCCTCTTCTGACATCACGAAGATAAGAACGAAACGTTGAAAGAGAGAGAGAGAGAGAGAGAGAGAGAGAGCGAGAGTTAGTTGACCGAGAGTCAGTAGGGGGTATCGCGCAAAAACTGACCTTATAAATATTTTTCCTTCTTTCTTCTTGTCTCTCTTTCTCTCTTTCTTTAGCTATTATCAGTCGCTAATTGAATTCACGTTTAAAAGAAACACAAAAGGTTAAACGGAAAATGTCCTTTTTCCTCTTTTCGTTTCCGTGTTTTATGTTGAATATACGAATTGGTGCAATCGTTGGCTATTTATGTGTATTTACGTGCAAATTCGCACGTTCGAGAATAGAAAATGTTGTTTTTTTTTTCAAGAATATACAAAAATAAACTATCGCGTAAGATCGAGAAAAAACGTCTAGACTCGATAACAGTCGTTGGGTGCTTTCTGATTAAAAATCTCTTCAGGGATTTGCAACAATTGTTATTTGAACGCGCATACACAGAGCACGCTGATAAGTCTCGAACGTTTTGTTTTTCCCTAATTTCGCTTTTTATTATTGAACTTTGAAATCTACCGTTTGACGGTAGGCTTTCAATTAGTATAATTGTCGATAACAAAATTACGATTGGATTTTCGATAAAAAAAAAAAGAAAAGAAAAGAAGAGTAATATTAGCGGGAGAAGTGTTTGTTATTCATATTTAAAATTACTTTGTTATTATCGGATTTAGACAACGCACGAATTGAGGATACAAAAGATTCGAATCATGCTCTCGCAGTGAATTCTTCTTGGAAGCCCCGCAAGAATTTAATCGTAAAACGATCGTTTCTTTATTTATTAGATGTTTGTTCTTTTCGTGGGTGAACGAAACAAATGTTCATCAATTAAAAATAACCTTTGTAAAATTGAGATCGAAGTACAAATAAATTTCGCGTTCTATTTCCGATTGAACCGCGTGCGTACGTATGTGTGAGAATTACGTATGCACCACTATCAAATCAACCCTCTATTCCTTAAAATCAGATCGTCAATTTTACCGAATCAAAATTCTTCTTTCGTTTTTTTTTTTTTTAATTACAGTCAGAGGTCATAACCACGAGAGAATTGTCGTCTCGTCGTTGCGAATCTAAATTTAGGATTAGAAGGAAGATTCGCGCGAAAAAAAGAAAGACAAAAAAAAATAATTATGTTAATGCGTTTACGACATTCGCGCGTACGTATAGACTTCGCGAAACGAAGGACCCACTTTTAACACTTGTCGACGCGCGCCGTGCGGGGTATTCCCGCGCGTTTGAACGCGTTGCAGCATTATACGACCAAAATTAGAAAAGAATCTTTGACTATGGAATTCGGATGTACACCATCGCGCGTGTTAATCGCGATGTCAAGCACTCGCTCATCGCGCTAAAATTAGATAGAATCTATGGAATAATCTTGCATAATTCGAAATTCAGGAATTCTTTTTTTTTTTTTTCGTTCGTGATATATGTAATTTTGCCGTTTTCTTTTTTCCTTGTCTTCTTAAAAAGTCTACGATGTTACGCTTTTGTTTTTTTTTGTATTCGATTAATTACTTTGCTGCGTCTACGATAAAACGTAATTGCAATGTTTCGCGCAATATTGCAAGTACCATACGTGTGAATCACGTGAATTGTATCCCCGTTGTAAAAAAGATTAAAATCACAACGTTTCATCGTTGCGTCTTTTTCGAAGCTTACCGTTACTTCAAAAGAGCACGGAATCGTGAAACCCTTTTGTCAATGACGCGTGTAATATCGAGGAACGAATCCGTTATATTCGAACACACCAACTCAAATCGCAAGCGTCCCTGACCGCGGTCGTCTACCGACCTCTCTCTCTCTCTCTCTCTCTCTCGTCCCTCTTCTTTCTTTCTTTTTCGATCGCAAGAATTTTTGGCATTAAACGCATCTCTTCCATGTAATTCTCTATGTTACCATAATCACGTATAAGGTATGCCTCTGTATTTGACCAATTTCCGGTTGGCCCTTTTTATTTTTGTTTTTGTTTTTATATTTGATCTCCCTTTCTTGTTAAAATCGTAAATTTCTTTTGGAAGACTTTTATTAGAGGATGCATCTTTGCGAAATCAAAGCTGGGAATTTCGCTCGTTTGCAACGTGATAGCTTTTTCGTCGAATTTGCGAATGCAAAGTGTACGTTATACAGATAAGAAAGTATACGTGACGTGTTACGCGCAATAAAAAAATGAGCTTCCGGTATTCACGTGAGTAAAGATCGAAAGTGGCACGCGCCAATTCCGTGATGACACTATGATCAACGTCATACTATGATACCTACCTCTGCTGTACGAAAGAGAACGTGTGAGAGGGAGAGAAAGAGAGAGAGAGAGAGAGGCGCGGAGATTCACGCAAAGCGCGTGGGCGCCACTACTACTGACTAATCTTATCGTTTAGCGCCGCTTATCAATCAGACGGATTACACGACGTCACGGAGGAGTGGTTCTTATTATTTTTTTTTTCGAGTATCTATATTGATCGTGGGAATATTTTTTTATTTTTAGGGATGTTTTTTTTTTCCATTTAAAATAAAAAAGTATTTAAAAATGCACGAATAAAATAATCAACGAGATAAATAAATCGTCCAAGTGAAAACGAACAAATAAATAAATAATGGAAAATAAATAACGATGCAGATGTTCATCGTGACGAACGCTATCTACGTGCACTTTTGTAAATATTTGAAACGCAATAAACGATAAAAAGGAAATTACCATGCGGATTTTCTCGTCAAAATTATCAGTCAAAAATAAAAGCGTAATATTAAAACGGTATGCGTTTCGCGAGACAATTTTCCACGATAAGAGAAGCTGATGATCGCGTGTCGAATAAATTAAATCACGTCTTGCAATCGTGCTTTCGTTCCTCGCGTAATATACCTATTAATAGATTTTTTGTTGTTGAGAAATACCACGTGAATCTGTAAAATTTGTATGTACCTACGTATCAAACATACATTCTCTATCTTCCTTGTATGCAATATTGTATCAATGCAAAAAGGGATGCGACAGAGATAAGATTGTGCTTTTATCGGATTTAATACGAGTATCATTTTGAAAAAGCGCAATGTATCTGTTTTTATTTTACTCTCTAGAGTATATTGTTACTCTTTTTCTCTCCTTCGTATATACTATAATAAAGTATGTACAAATTGACGTGCATTGTCAAAGTGACAAACACACTTCGTAGCTTTATTTGTACATTTTTTGTTATGTGTGATGTAGTTTACAGCTGCGTCATCGTTGAGATTTCTTAGATACCACCTACGCAATTATTTCAAAAATGTTTCTTTCTTTTTTAATTTATACAGTTTAAAATAATATAGCCGAGTCATTGGCATGTCATCGGAAAACGAAAATGGTATTATCGGTTGACTAATTATATTGCAGGTGTGATTTCTTTTTCTTTTTTTTTCTGTTCGTATTAGGGGCCAAGGGTCGAGAGTGAACGACGACGACTTATCGAACGTTCAATTGTTTCGATAACAATCATCCTGTGACCAGATACCGAAGTTAAGAGTATCGTATTAGAATAATTACGTTTGACTCGTTGTAACCGATTGTCTATTTTAAATCGATAGAATTCTTGCGAATGGACGTGATGACAAATTGGACAAATTGTCAGACTGTGTCGCAAAAAAATAAAAGAAAAAGAAAAACTTTGGGATTTATCCAAACCACAAGTTTAAACAGGTGTATTGAATAAATATTTACCCTATGTATTATTTGCATTTAAGTAGTTTTCGTCAGCGTGCTACAAAAAGATACGATAATTTTTTTCTTTTTCAATGTCAATCTGAAAAAAAAAGTAAAAATAAAAACGTATTAGATACTCGTTGCAAAGTCCATATATATACATTGACGACTTTGGAATTTAGATATATCGTTAATTACTTACATACCTGTGATTATTTTATTTCGTCAATAATCACTTGAATTTTTTTTTTCGCCAAGTACATACTTCTAAGAAACTTAATGTATCACATCGATAAAACATCTTTGGGACGTGCGGATTATTATCGGGATTTCCCTTCTGATGTATGTACATTCCACTGAGTAGTACGCGTTTCGTCACGTGTATTCTTCAACGACAGGGTGAAATTGTACGTTTTCGATGAAAATCCTTTTAATCGTATACGTATGCGATCCGATGCAGTACGCGTGACAAAGGAACAACGATGTAGAGAATTAAAAAAACTTTGGATAAAAGAAAAAAAAATATATATATACGAGATAAAGGCACGAGTTTTGCTCGAAAATTCACTCGACGATAGCGTGACTGAAAACCATTTGAGTGACTGCAAAAACACGTGTCGTATTAATCTCGCGACGAAATAAGAAAAAAAAGATGAATTTTCGGATTATTGCGAGTATGATTTAAAAGGAACGACGATCGATAAAATAGATCTTGGTTTGGCGTAAAATCACACGCATCTATAGTGCAATAACGTAGGAAATTATATTTATCCGTAAAAATACGTTCGATCGCGTCGATTTCTCTTCGAACAATTTGTCGTTCAGATTTACAACAGACGATAATCTTTTAATTAAAAAATAAAAAAAAAAGTACGGAGGGATTCCTCGATATAACAAACTGATTAAATCTGAAGTAACGAAAATTATTGAATACGTCATAATTATCGAAATATCGAAACGATCCTCAAACGCGCGTGTATTATTCCAAAAACGATACATCTAATAATAACTTTATCAGTGATGCGCGTACAAGGTACGACCGCTAGTTGCAATTAAATAAACGTACAAAGTAATAAATTCCTTGTCGAGGTGAAACTTTAACAGCATCGAAGACAGCAATTAGTTTGCGGTAAGCGCAAATTAACGGAATGAAAAAAAAAAACAAGAAGAACTAAAGCTCAGGCGACTCGAGGTGAATTCGTAAAAGTCGGGATGCATATATTATGACTAACTATTGCAACGGTAACAGAACGAGACGAGGGTAAATATATTCTTTCAAATGACTTTTTTTAAAACCCTTTTATGTCTGTATTTTTTCTTTCGCGCGAAAATACGTCATGCTTATGGTATTCGTCCGTTCTTCCGGCGATTATCTACATTTCTCTTTAGTTGAAAGCATGTCTCGACTTGATCGGCAAGATTAAAGTGAAAGAGAGAGAGAGAGCAAAAAGAAGGTATATGGATGAACGTAATGAAAATACTTGCCGTGATGTACGTCGATTGATTATGCAACGGCGGCACGCGCAACTTGACAACTGATAAGGTAAACCCCAACGAATTTTTGATCGGTCACTTATGTACAACCCGTGTGTGCTCGTGTGCGCGCGTATGCCAGTGATGTAAAGAATTTCAAATCAATGCGAGTTGATAAGGTACGTATTGTTGGACATTTTATTTGGGTTAGTTTGCGATATTAGCAAGTGCCGTACGATGACAATGCGTTTACGCCGCGTTAAACTGAAGTTACGGTGGTGAATTTATCGGAGTATACTCGAACAATTATCGAGTTTGTTTGGTTGTTTGTTGTTGTTGTTGTAAAATTTCATAAATTGAACTGTGGCAAAAATATCAAAGTATTCAATATCTTCATAAGAATTAAATTAAACTATCAAATATTTTCGAAATGGAATGTAAAACGAGGAAAAGAAAAAGAAAAGGACACACAACTTGGGTTATTCCCGTCAACTGTATACGTATATGCAAAATAACTTATTTTAATATTTTATTTAAAAAAACGTTAATGAAATAGAAAATAAATAAATAAGCAATAGATAAAAAAGTCAATTGAAATACTAGGAAAGAATGTCGGAATGATTATCGATTTGCAAAAATAACACCGATTGTCCACCAAGCTATCGACAATCGGTGCGTTTACATCGAATATCGTACAAGTTATCGGGTGTAGTACGAATTTCTCGGTCAAACGCATGACGTATACAACGAATACTATAGGCATTAGAAGAAATCGTTGAATAATCATTAGTCAATTAATTACATAACACAAGGTATCGTCGTCAAGTATGCTTTAATTACGTCTAAAAATAGTTAGCGTCACAGGAGAGAAAACACGAGAATGTGTTACACGTCCATACGCGCGAGAGCTCGCGTCGTTTGACGTAGTTTCCATTCGGTGACGTCTAGAACAATAGACCCTGGCGAATTATTAATTTTTCTGATTTATAAGCGATTCTCTGCTGAAATACAACGCGAAATAAATGATAATCGATTGAATCATTGATGTGTCTCTTACGTTGTAACAACAACAACAAAGAAAGAATTTCACTGTCGTTGCAAGAGAGCAAGTCACGTATTAATGTATAGGCGAACGTAAACTATATATATATACACACACACACATACATACATACGCACACACACACATATATATATATATTGGATGAGAATGTCACTTTCATCCAAGAGTGGTCAAGGTTGATCAAAGTCCGCAATTTTAACGTTAAAAAAAAGAAAAAAGAACGAGGACGCGATATAAGGTGGGTAGTCCCGAAGAATTTTGTGTAACTGTTAAACTATCGCGTATAGCAGCTTTTCGTTTCTCTCCAAAGGTTTATCGCTCGATTTCGTTATTTTTTTTTTCTTTTCGTTTTGACGAAACTAACGTTCAACAATGGGGGCTGATCGAAAGAAAACACTATTAATTTACGTAGAATTTTACATTCGTTGCAATTACGAAACATACGCGTATAGTACACGAAAGAAAATGTAGGGGGTGAATCGTTTGTAAACCCGAATGAATTGAGAGCGAAAATAAACGAAACAAAAAAAAGAAAAAGAAAATAACGATCGGATTAAATTTGCAATTTGTAGTTAACTCCAAGGTAACACGTATGTACAACTGAACGTTAGTTAGACGAGTTTAACGTTAATGCGTCATCGTCTAACGGAACTGCTACGTTGACCGATGCTGAAAATGACCAATAAAATATAAGCGTGTAGACCGTATTTAAAATTAGAAACGTCATCTTTGAGGAAAAAATGTTAATTTCAGTTATTATTTGAATAGATGCACGTCGTCGATCAAAAAAATCCGTCTATTTTTGTAGTTTGCGATGTATTCTCGTGTACAGATTGTCGTTGAGGTCGATGAGAGGGTGTGTACTATTTCTGAATGAAACCTCAATTAGAGTTCAAAGAAAAAAAAAACGACAAAAGTGTTCTTATCGATGAATATCGATAACTACAATTGCTGTTGACTCATTATCGCGTAAATGCGACAATTATCTTCGAAAGTCATCGTTTTCTTATCAACGATTGATTATAATTAGAAATCACTGCTCTTCCTTTACTTTCGATTACAATGTTATAGTTGAAATTTCGTAATCGTCCATTCAAACAAAAGCAACATAAGTAACGCAATACCTACATCAATTTACTTAACTAACCGAAACTTTTAAAACAAAAATCATCAATTGAAGAAATGTAATCGTCAAAGCTCGTCAAGTGGCGCGTTGGTCCATTCAAGAAGTAAGCCGAATATATCACACACTATTGCCAAAGTATGACTACGAAAAAAAGGAATTTCCGAAGACAGTCAAAGAGAAAAAAAAACCACCGATCGCATTCCTGTGGAGTCGTTGCTCATCAAAAACTACTTCGAAAGTCTTACGATTTATAGTTTCTCGAAACAAAAAAAAAAAAGAAAGAAAGAAAGAAAGAAAAGAAGTATCGCAATTATGGCCGCGTCATCGATGCGTGGGGGTACAACGACGCTTTTGACGAAATATATTCCTTCTTATCAAATTTGCAACGGTGGAAACAAATAAATAGGAGCTTATTTTGTTGACAATTGAATCCTTAACTCCTTTCTCTCGCGTTTACAACATTCATACGCGTGCGCGTGAAATAAGATCAAATGTTTTCAGTAGGATACCTAGATTTTTCTTTCGAAGTATATATGCACTCTGACTTTTTGTCCCTTGCGAGAAAGAATATTTCATAAGTCCATTCGGTCGTGAACTGCATTGGATAGACTATTTTAATGGGAAAATCTTGTATGTTGTACGCGATTATTACAATTGGCTTTATTTATTGTATCGAATTATACGCTTAAATTCATACATAAATCGCTAGATTACCATATATATAAATCACACACATATATTGATGAACGAGGTATATACGATAATGAATAAATCAAAACAAAAATTTAAAAAAAAAACGAAGAGGCGCTTCGTACGATAAGAATGTAGCATTGTTATCACTTTCTTTTTTATCCACTATGTTTATTTATAACGTCGATGCAACAATTTTTATAATCTCACTTGCAAGTTCGATATACGCGAGCTTTTTGTATTTTTTTTTTTTTTTTTTTTAACGAACCTACATTCATTTTCCTCTTTTGACGTTCTTCGTGCTACCCGTGCAAAAAAGTACAAATGTTCGATATCTTCCTTGACAATTGAACTATCCATCCTCTTGTCGAGAGAATCTGAGGAGCGCAGTATGTAGGTGTGAAGAATGTTTCGTTGGTCGTTTCTGTCAAATATATATATTTATATACACATAAATGTGTTACATTTTTTTGTCTGATTTCAAACTCGTAGAAAATTCCAACGAAAAAAAAGAGAAAAAAAAGCTCGTTATATCCCTTATTAACTGAAAATCACTCGAGATACCGTACTCGCAGCAACGATAATGACAAAAAAAATCCCAGTGGTTACCCATACCTGTAATCAGTCACGATTAATTAATTAACGTAGATCCGTAAAGCGACAATGACCAAAAAATGAAAAAGAGAAAGATAGAGAGAATAAGAGGTAATCGAGGGAGGATCGTCATTCTTTCTATCTCTTTTCTTTCGACGATGCGTGCTACGACGACGTACTGACTCTTTGGCGATGGGTATAGTAGTGGGGCGTTGGAGGCACGCGAGAGCTTGGAGTATATATGCTGCTGTTCTCGACCAACCGACACGACTAGACGACCAGAAGTTCGCCAGCTACGCGACGATAAAATTTGCAAGTTACCTTTCAAATCAAAACATTTCGGGATGACCTTTTTTTTTTTTTAATTTCATCCCTTATATACATTTGAAAAAAAAAACAACGAAGATTTGCATCAACAGTGTTCAACGGTGTGAATCGTAAAAAGAGTAAAAAGGAAGATATTCTCATTATTGGTTTGGTTGTTGTGCCATTTGTGCTTGAAAGTATGAGTAAAGTTGCGGTAGTGAGTGCGACGATATCAGCGACAATCCTTGTAGCAGCGTTGCTATTTGTGCCAATTACCGAAGCGAGACCTTCGCAAATGTTCAGGTGAATACAAGTGTTTGATACAGACACATACGCGCGCGTTCACGTGTAATGCTTTTCCTATTTTTCAACGGATTTGAGTTGTTTCTTGCAACGATCGAGCTTTCGTCTCAATAGGATATGAATTCAACCGCAACTTACTTTTCTAATAGTTCTGTATACCAAAGTGTTCCCGATGATTACCAGCCGGATACTTTTTTTCTTTCTTTTAAAATGTAATATCAACCAAAGAGATAGCTGAAATTCATTTTTCCCTCTTCTTCTCCTTCTTCTTCTTCTTCTTCTTCACTCTTATCGGTTATACTTATTGCAACAAAAATGTCAGAAAACCTTACTCAATATATCCAGTCAAATATATAAACAAACAAACAAACAACAAATTATTAATGCCATCTCTTACGAAAAAAAGCGCAACATAGAGTTTATCTATCGGCTAGTAAAATAAAAAAAAAAAAAAAAAATTTGGTTGCGACCCACATACAGGTGTATAAAAGCAAACGCGCAAATGATGCAAGTCACTTAGACGATTGAGTTTTAAAACACGCGTTCCATTGATGATGCGTTAAGTTAACGCCGACGAATGCATTTTGTTTTTTAACGTTTACGCTTTTATCGGATATTATAATACAAATGATGCAACGACGATGCACTTGTAAGTCATCATCGCGTCATTGCGGTACGCGTTTCTTTAACGTAGTCTTATCAACCACCGACGCTCGTCTCTCCTCTCTCTCTCTCTCTCTCTTTCTGTCTTTGCACGTGATATGCATCCTTTCGCGCGTAGAAAGAAATTTAGTTATCCGCGATCTTGAGCTTTTCAACGAAAACGTACGTATGCAATGGTGCGTACATTAGGTGCGCATCAATTTCGCATCGACGTACATAGATGATAAGAGACTTCTTTTTTGTTTTTCTTGGTTAAATATCGCGTTAATCGATCGAGGTTTGTTTTATAATTGGACAATATATTTTACAGGCGGGTCAAACGAGTGTCGGATCAAAGGCTTGCCGAATTGGAAACGCTGTTATCGCTTGGCAAAATGAAGGGAAAATTCGTCAATGTACCTGTTGGTTACGGCAAGATCGATCCTCTTAAATTGTAAGTATTCTATTAATAATTCTTTGTAATCGTTCATAATTATAACGCATCATCCCTTGAGTCGTGATTGTAATTTTTTTTTTTTTAATTTTTATTCGTTGCGCATTGTACGACGTATGCATAGAGATATGAAAATAAAGCTCGCAAAAAATGACGTATACGCGTATATTATATCTATTATAAATATCACAAGCGATAAGAGAAATTCATCGACTAAGTCCCGCTGATAGCGCGATAGGAGAGAAGACGCGACACAGTAGTAGTTGCGCTCGAGCGTGCGAACCCGAATCTCACGTATCGCGAGCTTATAAATTATTGTACGCGTATACAATAGAGCTTGCAACAGCAATAGTGCACTCGAATACGTATGTATACACGCTAGCTATAGTCAATTAACTATATTACGAATATATCGTAAGGATTTACGTACTTGCAAGCAAGGCAACTTTTCGTCATTTCTACGTATTAATCGTCTCTTTCTCTTTCGAATGGATGAATTGAATGAAACTCGATTAAGCTCGAAAGCCCACGTGGCTTTTTTTTTCGTTGAGGGGGGGAGGAGGTTATTTAGTCACCAGCTTAATTTTGATATTTTTGCTATACCAAAAATAATATAATCGGCATTCCAAGAATGCTTTCAATTTATTTTTCTTTCCTCGTCTTCTTCGTTTTTTTTTCTTTGCGAGAACGTGAGTAACCTCGTTTTCTAACGCTGTACAATGTCTACTTGAAGATGCATCTTGCGATCGACAATACGTACGGTCGTATATACGTATATATACATAAGCAGGTTAGCTTGCAAAATATGGTGCGTCAATTCAAAGACGGAAAAAAACACAACGTACCGGATCGGTTTTCTTTCTCTTTTTCTTTATAGGAATAATCGTTTTTTTTTCCGAATCCGGTCAAATTATATATACTATGGATTCGCTATTTTTGGTGACACCTTGAGTTTATAATTAGCCACGTTCGCGTTCAAAAATAGTACGAACGTATATACATAGTAAAGGCGATTACGAAAGAACGTAAACATTAGTCACGTGGATGGTTCTTCCTTTCTTTCTTCCTTCCTTCCTTCCTTCCTTTTTTTATTTCGAACGTTCATACGCGTGTTTTCTGTTATTTTCTAATATAACCTGTTGTATGTGTGGTTTGTGTTGCAGGGGTCGTAAACGAAGATCGAGTACCGAGAGTAATTTATCGGAGTTACAACGTATCTTGAGATCCGTTGTCGTTGACAACGTTGAACTTAGCCCACGAGATCGTAGCCGTTTCGCACAGTTCCTCTCGTCGCAACAGGTGAGTTCGTTCTATTCTCGCAAATGTTTCTTCGTCAATTTTTACAAAAGTTAAATTATTCAATCTTACGATAATACAGCGATTACGTGGATTATGCACAAACGATGCACTTATCAATGCGATATTTGAACGATTGGAAATAAAACGAAAATTGTGTGTTTACCGTTACAGTGGGACGCGACGGATCAGGAGGAGACGGTTAGCAGCGCCGAGGACGAGTTACAGTTTTACTAGAACACACAAAAATACAAAGAAAGCTTCTATATATCTCACAACCCTCGGCAAACGAAAGTATTTTGCTGGCTCCTCGTATGAGCCTTTCGACCGAACAGTATTAAAATTAGAAGAGAGAAAGATGATAATGAAGAAGATGACGTGAAAAAAGAAAGAAAAAAAAAGAACTTTCCACTTGTTTTTCAAGAGTGGATGTGTTCCTTATTTTTGTGTCCAGAGAGAACGTGCGCGTGAATCTGATTTTTTTTGTTAGTATTTTACAACTAATTCTTGGATATTCCATACAATCGAAAAGCAGCTTTTTTTCTTTTCGTTTGTTGGGTTTTTAGATACACGAGTTTTTCTTTTATTTATTTTTAAAGAAAAATCACTCGTATGTGTACGCGTGTGCTAGTTATACCTTTATTATTCCATTAGTTTTAGTTTGTATCGAAAGTCTGAGACATATGCTATAACAGTATTCGATGGTCGTATACGACTTTATTTATAGATTGAATTGTATTTTAATTTTTTTTTCTCCTCTATCTATTTAATAGTATTTATTAGTTAGCAAAATTTATTTATCTACGCGTTAAGTTAAGTAGGACGTTAAAACTTATTTTTGTATTTTCAATTGACTTATTTGTACGAAAAACTCTGGAATGCAGAGGGAACGCAAAGTACTTATTAGGAATCGTCAACGAGAGTGCTATTTTTTAAATATTTATTAGCATTTCGCTTGATATAATAAAATTAAACGTTATTTCGTTTTTTTTTTTTTACCACTTTTATGTTTTTTTTTATACAAAATATCGATTATTTTTATACAACGATATGTCAACTCATTAGGGTATTGATTTTTTGCACGGAAAAGCCAGTATGTATCATATGTGCTTGACCGAAGTATTCGATTTTGTAATTTATTGCAAAGTCACGCGTGTATATGCGTGTATATACGTATATATGCGTATGTATACGCGATTGAAATAATTTGTAATTAAAGGTATCTAGAAGATTAATAAAATTCGATGAACATTATATCTGTATTATCAATCTCCTGTTTATCTGTCCTTTTTGAATCTCCAATTTCCTCGTTTGCTATTATTTAGCTCGTCAGAAGTATACTTTTATCGACGTCTACTACGAGCTCTTCAAGCACAGCAACGTTTCACGCTCGAACAAAGTTATCGAAAAGAATCGATTAAAATGAAAAACACTCAAATTACGAGTATCTTGGTTTAATTTGTCAACAATTGAAATTACATCGAAATAAATAAAACGTTGAAATCGAGCTTGGGAAGAATAAGATTAACTCGTTACCACCCTGTGAAAGTTTTCGTCGCGATATCCACAATCAACGTAACGACAAGTAAGTTGAATGCATTTGTTGAGAGTGGAGCCGTTACCAAAAGGTCAACAATTGATTGGCCGTTTAATTTAAACATCACACTCGGCTATCCCCAAACGAGCGAGCGTCGGAGAATGAACGACGACGCTGAACAAAACTCGAAAGATCTCTTTGTTTCGATCCACGTCCTTTCACGTAAATTCATCGTACGTTTTGGAATTGATTCAAATTTCACTTGTATTATCAACAAACATAAAATACGTATACTTTGTTTTTACCGTCGATATTTCTGCAAGCATTGGTATTCGACCGAAATCACACGGATACATTGTTTATTTACTCGATAGTTAGACAAAGCTGTCGAATAACCTGGAATAACGTACGAATATATCGATAACTAATTGATAGTAATGCGTTATGCATATCGATGTTAATATTGCAATAATAATAATCACGATAAATTGATATTGTCATTTGTAATCAACCAGTAAGACGAAGAAAAATGTCAATTATGTCCGTGTAATATTTATCTATTGAATTTTACAAGTTTTTACGTCTACAAAAGCTATATACATCGCTCAAATAAAACTCTGACTCAGCTTATTCAACGGTTTCCAAAAAATCATAAAACTGCATTCGAAGTATTGCTTATTTGACGTACAAAATTTCATTAGTAAAGAATTCGATGTTTACCTTGTATTTTGTTTCCAAGAAATTTTCAATTTAAGTCACTTTTTTTATTTCGTACGGCACGTTCGGGTACTTCGTTGTTTGACCACAGATCTTCCGTCTCCTCGACAATCGCACATGAAAATTTCATCTTTTAACATTAATCGTCCAACGGTCGACGTTTAAGGATTTCTGATTTCCATATAATTTATTTATTTACATCTGTTACGTTAACCTACACCAACAATCAATGACATCCACAAGAGTAAACGTTACGTTTTAGTTAATGGTAAATAAATACCCGCGTCGACTGAAAATACAAGCGATTCTTAAGAAAAACTTTCGTTTTTAGCTAATATCGAGCCTCGAGCAATATATCTTTTTTCTTTGCCCTATCCTTAAAAAAAATCGACGTCACCCGGTGTCATTCGTCGTTGAACGGCGAATAATATTATCGACGAGACGTTGGAAATCAACGTTTGTATGCGCTTTCCCCGCAGTAAAAATAAATAACTATTATAATACAGTGTGAGCTGTACTCTCCCTTTTCTTTTTTATTAGCAGTTTTCCGAATATTCAAGAGACCCCATCGAATCTCAAAGCAAGTTCAGTCCAGTGTAGTTTGTCGAAGTAGAAGCCTCGAGCTGAGTATCGATGGTTATTCCAGTTCAATAAGATTAAATTCATTCAAGTATAATAGAGTACGTATTTAAATAATTACACATGTATAAAGGATTGCAATTTCTCATTTTTGATTTATAAACATAGAACGTTATTTTGAGGGTATAATACGGGTGAATCCACGCAATGTTCCAGATAAAACGAACATCGAATGATCGTTATTGAAATATTGGAGCAAGGTTGATCCACCAAATTGTATTCCATGGAAGTGGGCGTTTAAGGCCCTTCGAAAACACACGTGTTTTCTTTGAAAATTCCGGGGCGCATTTACTGCCGATAAAACATCAATTCCACATTACCAACCTCATTTCCTCCACCTCGTCCGTGAATCCTCGCCTATAGAGTGCGCACAATCTCGCGAGAGAAAGAAAGATAGAAAGTATACGAGTGAGCGAAACGGAGATAATGTGTTCGCATCGTCGTCTATCGTCGTTCGCTGGTCGTTCGTCGTCTTCGTCGGTGCTAATGTTACAAGTGTTGATGATTTCTCTCTCTTACTATTAAGTTAAGAGAACAATTGTAATCTGGGGGAAAAACATCCGAGTCAACGTGGTGATCGTTTAATTCGAGTATGAGACATAATTATCAACAAGGACAATGTCACCAGCCGTTGATTTTACTTGATAGTAAGAGAAATTGATTTTCTCTTAATCGCGAGATTTTTTTTTCCTTATTTGTTTTTTGGTTTGTTTGTTAAAGAGACGACTTTTGTGCTATACTTAATGCCGTGACAAAAAGACAGAGAAAGAAAGAGAGAGAGAGAAAGAGAGAGAGAGAGATAGACAGACAGCAGAGAAAGAGAAAGAGAGAGAGAGGGAGAAAGAGAAAAGCAGAGTGAAAGAGGACATGATCGGTGCGTGTTGTGTTTAGTATAGAATCGAAACTTGTTGAGATAAAGGACTGCGTGTTTTCGCAAAAAACTATTGTTTTCATGACTCGCCTTTCAAGTTCTCAACGTTATCCACCTTTTCCTCTTCCTCCTTCAACTTGCCAAGTCCTACTCCTTTCTATTTGTAGACAGGCGAGATGTTCTCCTCGCCGACCTCCCAAGTGGGTGAAACCTGCGGCTACGACTTCGACAAAGAGGAGAATGCTGCCAAGTGGAAAAGTGTCTTTGTCAATTCTCTGAGAAAGGTCGGTCAACTTCCCATTTTTTCTTCTTCGATTCTTTGGTGACTCGTGCAAAACAATAAGGACATTTGGTTGATTTTAATTAGGTGCTAGAACAAGTGCATCCAAGTCTAGAAGCAAGGCAAGATGCCCTGGACTACGTCGAGAGTTTGATCCTGAGGATGCTTGGCATGCTATGCGGCCATCCACCTCCTCACAAGCCGCAAGATGTGGAAGAAAGAGTTAGACGCACATTCCCAAAACCCATCGATAGATGGGCATTGAAAGATGCCAGGGACGCACTAGAGAAAGGCAAAAAGAAATCTCCGCTTGTTTTGCCCGTTGATAAGATTCATCAACTTTTGCAAAAAGTCAGTGCTTCTATCAAACTTGTAGAATAATCTTTGTTAGAGTTTTTCAAACTATGATACGTTATTTTATTGTTTTTAGGAGGTTTTACAGACAAAAATTGATTGGCAAGTTACTCTGTTTATTGTAGGCGTTTTGGAGTATATTTCAGCTGATATTTTAAAGGTACTTATTTCATGATTTCCAACAACTTAATCTTGTCACCAATACTAACAAATCGATTTTATTTATCAGCTTGCTGGCAATTACGTTAAAAATATTCGCCATGTAGAAATTTCTTATGAGGACATAAGAATAGCGATGTGCGCTGATTTGGTTCTGATGGATATGTTTCATCAAGACGACGGTGCTGAGGGTCCCCAGACCGGACTGGGGACAGTAGTGTCGCAAACCTACGAAGAGTCTGTTCGTGATCTTATACAAGATGAGAGACACTATCTGAGGGACCTGCACATGATTATTAAAGTGTTTAGGGAAGAAATAGCAAAGCTTACTACTGATCGTGCAGAGCTCGAGTCGCTTTTCAGTAACATAATGGACATTTACGAAACTACTGTTAATTTACTTGGTAGTTTAGAAGATGTGATGGAAATTACAGAAGAAAAGCAAACGCCCACTGTAGGCTCGTGTTTCGAGGAGCTCGCAGAGGCAGAAGAATTTGAAGCTTACACTAAGTATGCGTCGAATCTGATAATTTAGCCAAAGCTGTGTATTTTAGTAAACGTTTCTAATCACGATCGTTGCTTGTGTTTGCTAGATATGCGCGCGATATAAACAGCCCTGCCTGTCGAGAAGTCTTGACAAGACTGTTATCCAGGCCTGAGGCTAACGCAGCCTTACGAGCTGCTGGTCATGGCTTCAAGGAAGCTGTTAAATATTATCTGCCAAAGCTTTTAATGCAGCCTGTGTGGCATTGTTTTTTGTATTTCGACTACATAAAGGTGACTAGTTCGATATTCGATAATACTGTCGGCGTATTGACCACTTGAATAATTATACGTTATAGGTATTGCTAAAACGCACGCCAAACACGGAAGACCGAGAGACTCTAGAGCAAGTTCAAGGTCTCTTACGACCTTTGCAACTCAAACTACAAGAAATCCTGGAGAATAACAAAGTGAAACGCGATAGTGGTCTACGAATGCAGAGTCGTGCTCGAAGACAAGCCGCTCTCGAGAAGACGGGCGAGCTGCAAAAAACTGTCGACGGGTGGGACCAAAAGGATATCGGCCAGTGCTGTAACGAGTTTATCAGAGGTACGCAAACGGGTTTGCGAACAAAATTGCCTTCGGTCTACTTTACCTGGAAACGTAAATAAATTGTTAAACTTGTATTACAGAGGATATGCTTGGCAAAGTAAATAGGAATGGTCGTATCTTAACTGACAGGCGAGCTTTGCTATTCGACGGTCTACTGGTATTATGCAAACCGAGTGGTGGTAAAAGGGTAAGCGTAAGCGTTGCCGCAGTGAGCAACTCGGTGCACCACCAGTGCGATTTAAGACTGAAAGAACGCTTCTTCATTCGGAAAGTCGACATTATCGATCGCGAGGACACCGAAGGTACATGCCTCTCTCCACAGTTTAATACTTGAGACGTAGTACGACCTAGTGTACGATAACATTGTGATTTATATTGTAGAGTTGAAGAACGCTTTTGAAATAGCACCGAGAGACCATCCAAACGTCATTCTCGTGGCAAAGTCCGTCGAGGATAAAAACAGTTGGATGGCCGATCTTGTGATGCTCAATACTAAAAGCATGCTAGAACGTACACTCGACAGTATTCTGTTGGACGAGGAAAGGAAGCATCCGCTCAAATTGCCACCACCTCAAATGTACAAGTTTGCCGAGCAAGACAGTTCGGAGAATATCGTCGTGGAAGCTCGCGAGAACGGCGGTGTGCCACTTATTAAAGGAGCTACCTTAATTAAACTTGTCGAGAGGCTGACTTATCATATTTATGCCGATCCCGCGTTTCTTCGCACCTTCTTGATAACGTACAGGTACGCTCAAGTTGGTTGCTGTCTTTCATTAGACTCTGGGTGTCGGATTCTTTCAACGGTTTATCGTTTGCAGGAGTTTCTGTTCGCCACAAGACTTGCTCAGTCTTTTGATCGAGCGATTCAAGGTGCCCGATCCAACGAAAGTCTACGACGATGAAGAACGACCCTTGAGGGAAAGCTGCAAGCCTATTCCTCGCGAGGATTTTAAACGTTATCGCAAAGAATTTTCACAACCCGTGCAATTTCGCGTTCTCAATGTACTGAGGCACTGGGTAGACCATCACTTTTATGATTTCGAGAGAGATATGAGTTTGCTAGATAGACTCCTCGAATTTCTCAGTTTTGTCATCGAGACCTGCAAGTCGATGAGGAAATGGGTCGACTCGGTTGAAAAGATTGTACAGCGAAGAAAGAGCGAACCCATGGAATCGAGGCCTATTACTTTCAGCTTCGAAAGATCACCACCACCTATCGAGTGGCATCTCAAGGTTCCCGAAGAGGAGTGGGGTATTTTAACGGTACGTCCACTTTTCAATGTCCCTTGCAAAATTTACCTTCACGAGTATCATGGTTTATGAATGATAAATGTTTGTCGTTGCAGTTGCACCCTATTGAATTGGCAAGACAACTAACGTTGTTTGAATTCGAGTTGTACAGAAACGTCAAGCCTTCCGAATTAGTAGGTTTAGTTTGGACTAAAAAAGATAAGGAGAAGAGATCGCCTAATCTATTAAAGATGATTAAACATACGACCGATGTAAGTTACTTTTACAGTCGACAAATCTTAAAAAATGTACGCCCTTGAGGCTATAGTTTCTAAACGTTCGTAATATCTCGATTACAGTTTACTAGATGGGTGGAAAAAATAATCGTGGAGGCGGATAATTTCGAGGAACGCGTCGCAATTGTTTCTCGAGCGATCGAAGTTATGATGGTATTGCAAGACCTGAACAATTTCAACGGGGTTTTGGCTATAGTCAGTGCCATGAACTCCGCTTCAGTTCATCGATTAAATTTAACAAAACAGGTAAATTCTACGTGCAATATTTTGGTTTCACATCTAACCAAACATCTCGTTTTATTCGTTGAATTTTTCGTCGTAATATTCCAGCAAATATCCGCGCGACTTGACAAAGCCTTGTCAGATGCATGCGAGTTGAACGCCGATCACTTTCGGAAGTATCAAGAAAAGCTGCGCTCGATCAATCCTCCATGTGTACCATTTTTCGGCATGTACCTCACAAATATAGTTCACATCGAGGAAGGTAATCCAGATTTCTTACCCGACGGCACACTCATCAACTTTAGCAAAAGACGAAAGGTTGCCGAGATTATCGGTGAAATTCAACAGTACCAGAATCAACCATACTGTTTGTCGATCGAGCCGCGAATGCGAAGATTCGTGGAGAATCTTTGCCCGTTTGATCCTGAAATGTCCGATACCGAGATCAGGGATTATCTATACAACAAGAGTTTAGAAATCGAGCCTAGAGGATGTAAACAGCCGGCTAAAGCGGTAAGTTTGACCACGGTCGACGTTTGAACGTACTTTTTCTAGCTCTCACTTTCGAAAGATAAATTAATCAATCGATTTGTAGCCTCGTAAATGGCCCGAGCTCAACTTGAAATCACCGGGTATAAAAGCGCGAAGTTTGAGTGGAAAATTACCGGCGCCATTGCAGGCGGTCGCGTCAAGTGTGAGGTTGCACGACCCCCCGTCGATGACCCAGGAGATACCCACGAGAGAAGCACCATCGGATTTACCCGATACGCCGCCACATGGCTCGTCGTTCTCGTCGACTACCAGTGACTACAGTGTTTTTGCGCCTGTGCTTCTTGGAAGTAAGCCGATATATCGTTTATTACTATACTTTGAGCGAGAAGTTACTTTTAGAAAGGCATTATAACGTAAACGAGATTCTGAAATTAATCATAATCCCTAAAAAACAAATTAGGCCTAAACATCCATTCTCCAGGCTCGCCAGTTCCATCGCTGAGTATGTCTTCGTTGTCACTTGCCTCTCCAGGCAACAGTCCACAATTAGGATCGCCAGGTCATATACCTACCGCGCATCATCAGCATTCATCGTCGTTTGTCTCGACGCACTTTGGATTTAATTCAGGAACGATTGGCACTTTAGCTTGTCTTGCCTCCTCGTCGTCTCTTGCAGGTAGTCCCAATTCAATACCACCACCGTCACCTAGCCACGTGCCTCCGTTTGGACAACCACCACCGCCTCTACCACCGAGATCCCATCGTAGGCGAGAAAGTGTGCTCAGCGAATCACCGCAACAGGTGGGTTTGTGATTTATCTTTTTGTTGGAAATGTACGAATTAGCGCGTATAGAATCGATGATATCGTTTCGTCACAATACCGATAGGCTCGACAAGCACCGAACGCACCAATGTTACCACCCCGTGAGGGTATTTCACCACCGCCCTTGCCACCCCGACGTGAATTGATCTCGTCGACTCTGCCTCCACGTTTTCCAGCTACTTTAAATACTAGCAGCTCGGCTCTACTCGCAAGGCGTAACTCGTCTCTGGAGAATACCATTCCCATTAATACTGGTGGACATTCTAGGCGACACATGTCATTCAACGGGCCAAGTCCAACGGCATTACCGCTAAGTCAGCCTCCTAACGGTAACTTTCATTGCGTTGTCATACTTTACTTTATTTAAGGAACACAAACGTTATTTTTGGAACGTTGACTTTTAGCAGCGTACAATTTGTTATTTGCACGTAAACATTTTGAAAACCAAAGTAGTTTTCTTTTTACGGCAAAACTCGTTTTGTTTCTTTATTTAATTCGATCGATAGATTGAGGCATCATTTTGTATCAGGTATCAGGTTCATTTTGTATCAGGTTGTATTCGCAACAAAATAACGTTTATGGACGACTTCCGTTGTTTATCGCTCGGGGTTTCTTTACATTACAGTGAATAATGAATTTATTTAATTTGTACATTTACAATGGATAATAATGACGTCTGCAATAAAGATCAAAGTAGTCGTTGCAAAAATAAAGATGATTTTTCATTGATTTATTTGTCCTATTTTAGGATCAGTGACGCCGAGATTGCCACCAAAACCGCAGATCATCGGTCGCTCACCCGGTACAATGTTCAACTTCAGTGCTCCACCACCACCAGGTTCGAGTTAATCTCCATGGTACATAGAGAGTGAGACTGCCTGCTGCTGCTGTTGCTCGGTTTTTTGCTACATTCCAACAAACAATCTGTGTCGTAGCGTCTCCTATCTCCTCTCCCTTGTTTTCATTTTGATTTAACAACAACAACAATAACAACAACAACAACAAAAACAACAACAACAAAAACAACAACAACAAAGAAAGAAAGAAAGAAAGAAAGAAAAAAATAGCCGACAATGTACAGTATATTTTTAGACACTTTTTACTGAACGAGAGAGATTTCACCTTAACCCTTCCCTTTCTTCTTCCCTTCTATTATTCATTGTCTACTTTCCAAAACCGAACTGTGATACACTATTAATGACTAAATGGCCGACTGAAGCCGCATGTACGTGCATGTATGTAATTAGACGTTTTTAGTGACGTAAGGAGAGAGCTGGTG
This sequence comes from Chouioia cunea, assembly GCA_030064505.1. Taxonomy (NCBI): domain Eukaryota; kingdom Metazoa; phylum Arthropoda; class Insecta; order Hymenoptera; family Eulophidae; genus Chouioia; species Chouioia cunea. The sequence continues at coordinate 27,566,772 of JAOPFQ010000003.1, read as the reverse complement.
AAACACGTTCGTTCGCCGTCTCATTTTTATTTTTACACAATCCATTTGTCCACCCTCGACTATTCCTCTTCCTACCCATCTCCCAACTCCCTTTTTTCAATCTTTTATCTTTTACATGTTTTTATTTCGTATCTTTTTAAATCGCGCTCCTTCAATTATGAATTTTACAATTTTACCTTCCCGCTGCTGGCGCACACTTGGTTCTGTTTGTTTGTTTATTTTTTTAGTCTCTCGATAGCGCAGCGACCAAGGAATTATGTACATGTATATTGTTATAAATATATTCTGTCGATAGCGGAGAAATGAATTATTGAAATATGTGAAATAAATAAAGAGTATATTGTGTAGTAATAGCCGACGAACGTCTGTTTTTTGTTTTTCGTTTTTAACATATACATCTTTCTATCCAACAAGCATTTTTAAAAACAAAAAGACGTATGCACCTTAGTTTGACAGTACGTTCCTAAGTACGTGTACGGTATAAAAAATAACAATTAACAATTGACCGCCGTACGTTTCATTTTGTATAACGCGCTACGCAAAAAAACCAAGAACGTTCACATTTATCTATTATATACAATCTCTATCTCAATTATGTTTCAGTTTTCGTTCGTAAATATACAATAAACCCATCGCAAAAATATTAATTTACAACATGTATACACGTCAATCTTTAAGTACTTCGATATTACAGAATACAATAATCTCGAGGAAGTATACAATGTCTAATACTGAAGAGTGCTGACAATTGGAACGTTGAAACTTGAAGAAACAAAAGAAAAAGAGAAGCCTAGCGTATACCTATTGTATCTAAGTATACACAATATTGGAGAATTAATCAATGGGAGCTCGTCGAATGTATATATATATATATATATATATATATATATACACACGCATATCCCTTCACATCGAAGTGCGACTACATATCCTCGAAGATTAGAATATCGAAAAAAACATTTCTCGACGATACAATGAAATTATAGTCACTTTGTGTGTGTGTGTGTATTTGTTGTTTGTTTCTCGAGGTATCCAATCTTCGCGGACGTTTGTCGTTAAATTGTTCGAATATCCTTTTAGCTATAATAAAACAAAACCATTTCACGTCACTTCCCACATGGTTGAACCATCGGCATTCTTATTATTCGTATGCCTAGGACCCGATATGTCAACGTGAGCATCAAGACCATCGCTTAATTTACTAAATCTTCGTGCCCAACTATGACGATTTCCACCTGGTCGACCTGCTAATCCAGCATCACGTAATACGGATAATAATTCATCTTCGTCCTCGCGTCCTTTGACGCCTTTTTCATATTTGGCTTCTTGAGCCAATAATCGTTCGCGCGACAATTGAGTTGCTACGGAACGTGGCGTTTCTGGAATTATGTAGCTCATTATACCCGTTAACGCAAACACCTGTAAAAAGATTTGACGTCGTCTTAGCACTTTGATGTTAATTTTTTTTCTTTTCAATCGTTATTTGTAGTCTTAGAAAACAACAATTTGCAAAGATCGATTGCTTTATTTTTCGTCGGACGATAACTCGATAAAAATCTGCGGGCTTTCAATGAATGAAAAAAAAAAAAAAAAAAAACAGAACCTACTTTATACAGAGCTAAAACGCAGTACTAAAGAAAACGGAAAAAGGTGCATTAATCGATCGCGGTAGAAATGACAGGTTGCCGTCAGGCACACATATACACACGCTCGTTCGCGCTATACATTATTCTACAGTTATCGTCAATTTCCCACTCGTATTTAGCTGGTAAAACATTTTGATTTGTTGTTGTTTTCTTGACCACTGAAATATTGTTACTTTTGTTTTCGTAAGACTGTGAATAAAATTGCATCGATCATACAATGCCTTCGTAATATTCTCGTCTATTCAATGATTAACGATCTATCGTTGACGCGTCACGATCGAAGCGATAACGTGTCTCGTTAAATCAAACTATTCTATTATTCAATTGTCTACCATTCTGTCATTTTTATCGACTATCGCGTTATGTACATTACGAAACGTTGTTTGATCGTCGTTCAATCGTCTTTCGTCAATTCAATATTGACGATCGTTTCCTCAATCCCTATAAAATACACGGATATACCAACCACGTGTTCGAAGACAACGACGAATGCAAGTCTCGCAGCAAATACGTGCCAATACTGTGGACTTAAACCATAAGGATCGACGTTGGCAGGTGAATTTCTATAACCACGGTATTGACAAGTTGGTGGTTGAGTACGACGATCTTCTTCGCTACGCATTTCAGTTGTATAATGCGACGTATTGAATTCCGATAACGAACTATCGATGTAACCAACTAAATCTTCGCTCGGTGAATATACAAAGGCGTATACGGTACGTGGTATAAAGTCCGATGTGTAAGCTATTACGAAAGCCTTAACAACAACAAACAAAAGAAAAGTACGAAAAACAAAAGTAGGAATGATTTTATAAAAGTCACACGTGAAAAAAATAAAACTTACATTGGATACGACAGCTGCATAAGTAACACCTTTGAGTATTCCATACCAAGCACCAATATCTTCAACTCTTTCGGCAAGTGGACGTCTGGCTTCTTTAACCATCTTGTAAGCGTCCAAACGAATTTCGGCGATGTTATTCAATAGAGCAAACAGTGGTGCCAGTGGAAATGCCGCGACAAATAACGTCACGAAACCATATTGAATAACTGTTGGGATGGAATAAAAACAAAAAAAAAAGATGTTTTATTTCTCGTTTCTTTCGCAGGATTAACAACGCAATAACAATAATGATAATAATAATAATAATAATAATAGCGACTCACTCATTTCAAGATACTCGTCGAACAATGCTAATCTACCAGGATCTTGTAATTGGTAGTCTTGTTCCCAACTTGTATACGGTCTTGATTGATCTTTTGTCGCAGCTTTATGAGTACGTTTACGCCACCAGTTCCACATTTTCGGTGATAATATCTCAACGAAATTATTAAATACCTGTTTACCGATCATTATTATTGCCAATTGAATACACACTTCTGACAAACAACCCGATGCATCGCATACGTCTGTCTTTATGCGATAAAATTCGGACGAACGGGATTCTTGATCACCCGGATGAACGTAAAAACGACCCTAAAATTTACCTTCACAATTATTACAGTTCGATTGAAATCGAGACTCGAGGTTGAATCGTTACCTTGAAGAATGCTATGTAAATGAGCGAAGAATAAAAGTTGACAAACTCAAAGAGGAAGATCTTGAAGGTAAAGCTAGCCTCGTATTCGGTTTGCGTTCTTGGATTTTCCATGTTAACCATCCATCTGGCAAGTTTCTGATATATTCTCGTGAGTATCATGATGATGATCAAATTGATGAATGCAGCAGTGAGGGAAGTGAAAATTTTGGCATGACGTTTCAGAAAATAACCACCACCGTGAAATACCGCAACTAGTGAGATACGATAGATTATCGTACCGAGTACTGCACCGAGTACCACGCAAATCTGTTTGTGGGAAAGAAACGCTCGTTGTATACTTTTTCCATTAGGATTTTTTACACGTCTGACCATAACGAATCTTTACTACTTGACGTTCAATTTGACGAGGTCGCGCGTTATGACTGCGCGGTTAACGTATCGATCATTGTTGCGTTGAAAAACAGGACAATAAAGAAACGAACGAAACAAAGATACATGCTTGGAAACTAGAAAAATCTCGCGTAAACGAACGAGCGGAGAAAATCGATCGTCTGACCATAACGACGGTACTCCACTTGACGCGCATCAAAGATTATTACCATAAAGAATACTATAGATCCAGTAGCAATGTATCTAACGGTCCTCGACCACACGGGTAAATAAGGCTCTCTCTCCCTTGTTACAGGATTTATGCGAAACGTTTTGACACTCGTTTCAAATTCAGGTCTTGGTTCTTCGTCGCCTTCGCCGTGTTGAAGATCCCATTCCCAAGCGAGTACCGCTTGTCGGCGTTTCCACATCTCTAGAAACGTCGTTGCTGTAAAACAAAGAAAAACACTATAACAAAGCCGATAAGAAGAACGACAACTCGTTGTTATAGACGTAGTTTACCCCAAAACGACATGAATATAGCGAAGAATACGGTGGATGGATTGTCAAACAAATAAGTCAATCGAGCGAACAGACACGAATCGCCAAGTTTGGTATAAGGACAGGCTTTGTCGCACAGTGGACATAGAGTTATGTTACCTGAATCATCCAACAATTGATCTAAGTACAACGAAATGTTTTGATTAAAGAAAAACAAAGATGACGTTAAACTTTACCGGCAAGCTTGTAGTCGCAAATCTCCTTGCTGGGAATGTTGTCAGGACCATGCATACTACCCAATCCGTAAAAGAAACACAAGAGACCAACGATCGCCGGTGGATAAAGTGCTCGTGTGTAAAAACCCAACCATGCAAAATACAACGCAACTTTTTCACCAAAGTAACGTCGAATCAACCATAACGGCTGTCTTTTATACCTGATTAGCACAGAATCGTTGAATAAATCGTTGCGTAAACGTAAACTTATTCGATATATGAATTATCTCACCATTGTCCAGGTCTTGCCCAGATGAGATAAAGTAAATATCTATCGAGTATCTGTCCATCGCGATTTGGTTTATTATAAACACCTTCGTGAAGTGGAAAACAATCGACGTACGTACCGTCGGCGAGAAGTCGTCTTATACCAGATTTTTCGTGTACTTCATCGTAACGTGCTCGCAGTAAAATTTGCATGACTATGAGAGAACGTTGCGCTGGGGTAAACGCCGTGTCGCGATCTTTCACTACGAACCTTTTTTTTATCAATATTTGTTGATTATTAGTAAAGAAGACAAACGAAAAATGTAAAATCAGTTTGTACGTGTATAACGCTAATGGAAATTGAATCAAACTGTTCAAACTGAACAAATTAAGCGCGTATAAGTACGCGGTGCCATGTAAAGATAGGCGATACTAATAACCTACACATTTCAAGGCTAATCATTGACAAGTATACGTATATACAGACGCAAGTTCACCTCCCTCGTCGGACAATTATCCTTGCACCCTCCTGTGTTCGTATGTACGTATATGTCTGTGTATATATAAAGTAGACTCATTTATAATCAAGTATTGGTGTATACCTTTCTTCGCGATCACCTGGATCGATGCTGGCGTAGAAACTTGGCTCCTCGGGATATTTACTCGTGTCCCACAGGTGAATACTACGAAACGTCTCGATTGCCAAGCCTAAGTATTGTTTCCATTTCTGTCCTTTGCCTTTGGCTTTCTCTTCGTCCTTTGCATACGTACACGCACGGAGAAACAATTATTATGTGTGTAATACAATTTTGCGTATTTATTTCTGGAACGGGAATCGTCGTTACGTCGTATAGCTAGCTCGTTATACTTCTAAAAATAATGCATCTTTTTTTCTTTTTTTTTACACTGTGAAATCGCGGTTATCCGAAATGTACAATGGGCCGATTAATATAACGACAAATGGTCATACTCGTATATTTTTCAAGCCCAGTCATTCGACTATTCGACTGTTATTTATTTTATTTTTTTTATTACGTTAAGTATTCGATCGTACGTTTACGCAAATCTCCGCTCAACGAAACTCGGTGATAAATGTCAAATGTAAAACGGTACAATTGATTACGATATTCGACGTAAACGAGGTCGTGGAACAAAAAAAAACAATCAACCACGACAACATAGTGTATTTTTACCTACCGAAAGCTTCGCTACGAGAAATAACTACACAGTGCACAAAGAAAGGAGTAATGTGTATGTAAGGGCGATACTATAGTTGATCTTTTAACACGACTTACCCAAGCCTTGACGGAGATTGTAATAAATCGTTTACAAGGTAGCTTTAAATTCATCACCTCGGCGTATTGAATCTTTACTTTCCATGGTATATGTAATTTGAGAAAATATGTTTTACCATCGAATGAATTTTCTTTTGGTTCCAATTCCAATTGTAAACCTTCCTTTAGTAAATTCGACTCGAAGATTTTACGTTGCTCGCGATTTCTTGCTTCGGCTTCCGTCATTACACCTTCGTTCTCTTCGCGATATACCAATACCATGTCGATCCTTCGACGACCGTCTCTGTAACAAACGATTATCGCGTATATTTGTTGGTTTATTCGTTGTACAAAAAATATACGATCGAAACTCATAGGTCAAGTACACCAAAGCTAAATCGAAACGATCGTCTAACCGATACTACCTAGCGATGGCGTTGTACGTTGACGTGTATACAACATACTTGATCGCTTATTGTTTATGTACGGCATGAGATTGCAAAAACGAGACGGCAATGGTGAAAGACGAGCAAAAAATGTTCCACTCGAGTCACTTTTCTTTTTTATGATATACCTTGGAACGGTGTGTCGTACGGTGCGTGATCTTACTTCGTTAACTGCTCCATTATCTTATACCGAGACGTTTCGTACTAATTGAAATGATTAACACGAAGAACAAAATAATTGTTCGACAAAAATACGATTCGTTACTCGTACAAGGTGATTCTATTGAAACGATCAAATATTGTAAAAACTTATTTGAAAAACTTTGTTAGCCATATCTTGCGTACTGTACAACGGAACTATTGAAAGGGGAAAATTTACCCAAAATCAACGCGAATGGTCTTACCTAAAGTATAACGTGTCATAGTCAAAGTTGTCGGGAAAATCATCGTCGTCTTTGCCACTCGTTGGTGCGAGAAATGCCGAAACACTTGGACTAACTCCATTGTACTCGACACCCTTATTATCGTACTCAGTCGCATCTTCCGTACCTGGAAATATAGTTGTGTGCGAGGCTGATAACGAGGCTTCTTGCGAGCCCAACTTTGGACCTGCGGATACGTCGCATAATTGAATAGGTTCGATTTAAAACAAGTTTCTTGTGTATTGAACGTTGACGTTCAATACACAAAAGTAAATCAAAAATAAATGTTGTTATTTTTAACGTTTTTCATCGTTAAATTGACAAATGGTTGCTTTACAAAGTTGATTACTTCACTTCATCGACAAGCGACAATTAGCGCACAACGCGACAATAACAAACACGATAAAACAAAGAAAAGTTCAACACACAAATTGCTTAATTAACAAAAAAGTTGTCAAACGTATCGCGAGAAAGCGAGCACAGCTCTTTTTTCTTTCCTTCAACTAGCTTTAGCAATTGTTTCTTTTTACTGTTTTGTACGCGAAAGCCTTGTTCGCCATTCACAATCAAATTTTTATTAATGCACTTTTAAGAAGAATAACAAGAAATAAAACAAAACAAAAATAGCTCTACGCAACACTATAATACGAACGATTAAAATATTAAGGGTATAAAGAGTAATAAATATAAACAACACACTTTTGCAAGTTTGTTGATGAGACGACCGCGAAAGTTTGGCTTTGACGGGCATAGCGGCCTCGTTGACCGAGCCATTCGCCAGCTGCATCGAGCCTCGTCATTTTCCAACTGTCGCTTGTTCAACTAAAACCTCATTTCTCTTTCTTTCCTTTTATCTTTTCTTTTTTTTTTTCTTTTAACGAGTTCACCCCCCTTTGGTCAAGTGACACTAAGCGAGGATACGTACATACATTTCCATTCGTTTCTTTCACGCGCAAGCGTGCCGAGTCAAGTCGTATATAAACGTTACGTACGTCAGTACACTGTGTAGAGCTGCGAGTTCGTCAATTATTTACCGAGAGACAAAATCGATCAATCCCTTTCCATTTTTTCATTTTTGTTGTTGTTGTTTTTGTGAGAGATGTGAAAAGAGACGACAGCAATGATCAACTGTTTCTTCTTCTTCTTTTTTTTATTTATTTATTTGTTTTTTTTTGTACACGCCGATGGTAGATGTGTCGTAAGATCGATATGGGGATCAACAACTATTGATACGTACTACTTTTTTCGCTTAGTACGACTCGGTAAAAATTACGATTGTGAAACATGGGTATATTTACTGTCTGTCGCTAGTAGTACTCGTTCCCGCTGCTATAAGTAAATAAACTTTTGCAACGTCACCGACTGCGTATCTTTTACGTTCGTGTCTGACTATTGTTGAACTTTTTTTTTTTTTTTTCATACGTTGACGCACGATCGCTGTCACATTTCTCATACTGTTGCTAAAATACAATTGTGCATTGGCACTGTAAATTGTTAACTATTAAGGTAAATTTATCAAATAGTATTTTATTAATTTTTCTCCATTGTAAACTCGTAAAAATATTAAACGAATAGACACTTGTTACTCGTTCTTAATCGTCCGTTCTAACAGTACCAATGGTAAAGAAAAATAAATAATCACGATGACACACACCAAAAAAATAAGTAAGAAGAAAAAGGAGAAGAACAAGAAGAAACGTATCGAGTAGTATATCGAATCAACAGGCTGTCGTTTTGTCAAAAATAAAAAAAGGAAATTCCACTTCTCACCGAGACAATACACATAAATACATCGCCAGACATGGAAACTTATTAATGTCGATCTTGAACACGTGGATATAGTTGGTAATAAACACGCCCCTCGATCAAGGTTTCTTCGCTTATAATTATAATTGACGAACGTACGTGTGTCTATGTGTCTGGGTTTTCACGGCCATCGAGTGGTATATTTAAAAGGAATATTAATAATGAATTACCGATATAAATGGTAATCTTAATTTGTATCTTGAACGTGTGTGTGCACGTATATATAAAGATCGATGACCTCCATTATATACCAACAGGATATCACCAAGCGCAATTGTATATACATCTATATAAAGAGAAAGACAGAGAGAGAGAGAGAGAGAGAGAGAGAAAAGTTGGCCACGATACAATCGATCAGCAACAAACAGTTCATTAGCGATTCCATATCGTGTGCAGGCAATATCGAACCGAGTGTCCTCTTACACGAGTACTTGTTTAAAATACCGCGTACAATATTATATTCGTGCTATGTAACAACGTACAATTGAACGTACTTATTATTCGTCATCGTTAAAATTTTCGTTGTTTGTCGAGAAAATATTCATACGCACGACGATACCTTTATACGTAGCGTATCATAGACAAAAGCACGAATAAAAAGTCGAGGGTTGAATGAATGTTGCTTTTGTTGAATTCGAAGTATTGTATATTGAAAGTTAAATTTTTTCAACTATACTTAAACTGTTGACGAGTATTTTGCGTTGAACGATAGGCTTATAAATGTATTTTTTCCTTAACAAACAAACAAACAAACAAACAAACAAACAAACAAACCGAGTACGACGAAGTTTAAGATCACTTACGTGTACAATAAATCTAATTGCACTCTTGACGGAGTGAATACCGATCAATATCGTTGCCTATCCTCGAGCTATCTTTACAAGATCAGAGAATTAATCGATTTAGGCTTGTTCGTTTATTTTTCCAGTTCTATCGCGTACAAATACGTATACTCGTTTAAAATTTATCAAAAAATAAGTGTCACACCAAAAAAAAAAAAAAAAATAGATAAATAAATAAAAACATCGATCGACAATTATTCCACACAAGAAACAATAAGGTAAAACCTACCAAAAGCATCCCTCGAAATAGTCGAAACTCTCGAGGGATAACCACTAGGTTTTCTTGCTTTATTATTAATCTCTTCGTCCACCTCGTATCTTTGCGAAGCGACGACAAGCGTTCCATTATTTGTATCAATCTGATCGAATGGAATAGCTTTGGTGATATCTCGACAAAAGCTTTTTTTACGAATAGTTTCGTAAGAATTAATCGATGCATCGGTAGCTCTCGTCGGTGATGTTCGTGCCGACGACGATGAGGAAGATGACGACGACGACGAGGATGACGATGATGAAGCTACATTACTTGAAACTACTACCGATGACGATGGATGTTCAATTGTCACCACATTGCTATTGTCGTTGTCATCATCGCCAATCAATTGCTCGTTACTTTCGGCTTCGCCAAGTCGTTGATGAGCATCGGTCGATGATAATTGATGCTGCATTCTTCGCAGTTTTAGCCGTTGGGTTATCTTGCTTTTAATTCGATTTTTTCGCATTTCACCATCGTCGTTCACTCGTTAAATACGTACGTGTGCGTCAACCCATTTTCTTTTCCTCTCTCACGCACGCACACACACACACACACACACACACACACACACACACTCACACACACACCATACACTTACGTACACTCACTAGCAAACAATCGTTTGATTCGTAATATTTTTTTTTGTCAACACGAACGTATATGTATATAAGTACAGAACTTTGACTTTATTCACACACGACGTCCGACCGGCTGAATGTCGTCGCGTCGACTGCGGCGTTCTCGCCCTCGTCTCTGGACACACAGACACACATATGTACACGATACACAGGTATAGCACAAGTGTGTAAGTTATACGATGTAATAGGTGGGCTATGCAATTGATATTGTGTGTTGGACATCCGTACGTATATACATGCGTATACACGATTATGCCGATCCTTTGCAACGATCGATATATACTTATTTATGACTTTTGCTGATTATTGCCCCTTTTATGTTACAAATTGTAAAATCTATAGGGTATATACATATATCTTCGAATCGATGTATGATGATCTCGGTTGGTCTATAACGATGCACATAGGCACTGTTATTTTCTACTTGCACTTGACTTTGGACTGAACTTGTAAACTTCCTAATTTTTTTTTTTTATATAATTATTATTAATATTATTTTTATGTATTGTGCAACAATTTTTGTTTTTGACGGCAATTATATGCACTTGACTTTTTCAGAAGAAACTATTCAGTTTTGGTTTTGACTTTGAAACTGTAACGCGTAAATTCGTTAGATTTCAAGAAAACAAGCTTGACGTTGCTTCGCCTAACCATGCAAACCTTCATTGACGTCGGTTATTTCTAAATAATTTCTTTTATTTAGGCTTCGTATTATTTATTACTCTACGTATTGTAACTTTATATCAATAAAGCAATCGCTCGTGGATATTTTGTCTTTAGTCTACGAGTAATTATTGGATAATAGACGATCGAGATCGACGAAGATTATAATTATTCATCCATTCTTAGATATTGGAACGACAGGTCAATTATTATGTCCTGTGAGGTCCGAAAATTTGCGTGAATTATCATGGATGAAAATTGAAATAGATGGTAATCAAGCGTTGATTGGTAATTGATCGATTTAAGTGATTGCTTATCAAAGATGATAACGTGACACGTTTAATCGTTTTCGATATATATTACTCGTGGCTGATGGTACGGTGGATCTTATTACTTCTTTTAAATACAACGTCCATTTGTTTGTATTTAAATTAGACGCGTAAAAAAAAGAATATAGAGGGACTTGTCCATATCGTGATCGCGCGTTTAATAGGACGTTCCGAAGAAAAGTAGATCACTGCTTATTATTATTTGACTTTTCCGTACCTTTTCATTTATGAAATGACGTTTTATATAGTTTGAACAATATCGAGAGTTTATTTTGCAATTAATCATTCCGAGTATTAAAATATAAAATTCCACTTTTATCCGTCGCTTAATATTTATACGAACGTAATATTAAATTATACAATCGTAAGAACTGTCGCGACTATAGCAATTATATTAATAATCTTGAAACGAAAAATAATATTCGCTAGGCATCAAAATTCGAGTTACTCCGTAATAAAGATGTCCCTTCAGCCGAATAAAAATCGATGCTTGAAATTTTAGCAAAGATTATGAAGTCTGGGAGAAATGACTGATTGGTAGAACAATTTTCCTAGACGTTCTCGATAAATCCATAAATTCTCGCGAGTGAAACATCACTCCCCTCGTCTGTAGAAAGACCAAGCACGATGGGATGAGGTACGTCATCGAGGTTCAGACGTCAGTTTTTACTCTTGGAGAGAACTCTTTCGATACCTAGAGTGTTCGTTAGTGCGCGAAAGTTCTACTGCGAAGGGTGTTTATCGTCAGAAATACCTGCACGATAAAACTAAGCTTACGATCAATCGAATTTATTCAACTTCTTCTCTATTCTTTACACGTGAAAACTTTTCCCGTCGACGTTCCCAATGTCACGCTGCTGATTCTGCAAGTGTCCGAGTCAGCGTTAGCCTCGTGTATAGCATACCTTGCAAGCACCTGGGACAAAAGTATAATTTTGCGCCGAGTTTCATTAAAATAACAATACGTTGGTCCCGTCTTCGTTGCACGCGATTGCATTCAAGTGTCGTCTTCCCGCACGTCACCAGGTTTTATCGCAACGAAACTTTAGTTTAACGTAAAAGCTAACGTATTAGTTTTGTTAGACGATGGACGTCGATCTTGAAAATATCGAGAAAAAAAAAATCGTATTGCAACATTGCGATATTGAACGCGACGAGGTTTCTCGGGAGAATGATTATTAAAAAAGAAAAAAACGATCGAATAACACAGTTTACGAGTATGTAATTAAATAAAAAATCCGTAAACGTGGTTAGCGATTTTGTTCTAAAATAAATAAAAAAAAATGTGTAAGACTTTGTAAGGAGACGATGGGGTTGCATTACCATTATTACTCCATTCGCTTGATTACTGCTTGTTTGTACAATCTTTACAGCATGCATTAACTGCTCGTTAAGTTTATTACGTATAAGACGTACTCGTAATATAACGTTGTATTACAGAAATTCTCGTTAGCTTAATTAACAATGCTATTGATTAAATTTTAATAGATTTTAAATATCGCGTTAATACGTACGCGCAAATTGATTGTACGTTACTCCGATAAAATTTCTATAGCGCAAAATTGTCAATTCTGTCTATATCCTAGACGATGTATCTTTGAAAGGAAGGAGTTAAAACAAAAACGAAACTTCAACTCGATTGACTTTGTACACCACGCGTGAAAGTTTCAAAGACCAAACGATGTAAAGATAGGTAAAAAGTTTGTTGAAGGGTCAAAGGGTACATCGACGAGCAAACAACGTAAAAAAAACCTCCTAGTATTAGAATTGATTGCGAAACTTTGTCGTTTGAATATAAATTTTTACGTACAAAGACAAAAGCAAATTTATCATAATTTTAGATCTAATTTTAACGAACTATTGTTATTCGACACGTGTACGATAACGCGACACGTGTCTTCATCGAGATGCGTACGCGATTTGGAAGTTTGACTAGATTACGCGTTTTACCGCGTGTAACACACGCAACAACCTGTCGATCGAATAATTGCTTCGTTATTGTTATTCTTGTTTTAATTTCGATGTATTTTTAGATTTGTGATAATTATTTTTTCGACACCTTACACCAGAACGAAAGTGCACGTCAAATGTTTTTTAAAAAATATATATATTTTTTTAACAAATTTGGCATTTTGTTTTATTAAGATTCAACAATAATTACAACCGGGCATAAAAGACAAATATACAGAAGCGCACGTACTTCAAAGAAGTATCTATTCAAGTAGATACAGTTATACGTTTTGAACTTAACGAAAGAGTTGCTGATTATTTAATAAAATCGTTTGGTCGTAGTTGATTATTTAATAGCCGAATAGCTCGTGAGTTGACTCTAGAGGCATATAATTAAAAATTAATAAGGTCACAAGCATAACTCACACGATAACTTTTCACTTATAGCTTTATATGGATTTTCTTAAGTTTCTAATTCGTTTCCCTCCCTCCCCCCTCCCCCACCTTCTCTCCTTCGATTATTTTTTTTTCCGTGCGCAAACTTGTATTTGTACGATCAAGGACACATTGTAATAATCACGTATAGTAAATGCAGATTGGAAATAAAGAGCCACGCGATAGTAAACGGAATTTAAATTTGTTTGATGACTTTTGAATGATTGATGAAAACGAACGATTTGCCTTACGGTTTTTCCGTGCGCAATTTGATAAACGGAACATTGTTATTGAAATGCATTTTTATTCGTTTGATCTATCCATTTGTGTAATCACTAATACGTTACACTAATCTATAGATAGTATTTGAATTGTTATAATTGTCGTATTTTTTTATCAATTTAACACGTTGAATTTTTAATATAAATATGAAACGTTCGTAATGGTACGCGCTCACAATTCCGATAATAACGGTATCTAACGTAGAGGAAAAAAAGAAGAAGAAGAAGAAGAAGAAGCCAAGTGTCGACGTCGCGCGACAATCGGATTTTACGCCTAATGGAATACGCGTTGAAATATTGATTATCCAAGCGTCAAAATTAAAGGTTCACCGTTTTCAGACACTCTATTGTCAGTAATTACACGTCTGTACGTTAAGGTTGTTTTTGTAACTACAAACGTTACGTTCCTCTATTTTTCTATGAATTTTGGAATAATTTTATCGCTTTCTTAACTTCGAGATACCAATAGGTCTCCGTATAAATTTGCCAATACTCAAACCTAAGAGTTATTAGGTTGAGACAGTTTTGCAAAAAATAAAAACAGAAAAATATATAAATTTGCACACCAGTTTGACTCTCGTATTGACAGGTATGTATACAACGTGTGTGCGTGTTACATACACACAACGTATGTACTCCTGTATTATATAAAGTGCGAAGGTGACGCATGCGCTGGAGCGTGAGAAACGGAGCCGAGTGTACAACATATATATAATACGAGAAGACGACGCTTGAGAAGAATATCAGAGGAGTGAGGGAAGAGGGGAGGTCAGGTAGTCGGCCGCTGTCGCTGATACATTTTGGGCGCGTCCGTAAGTTCATTAGGCTATTTACCTCTCGTCGTTTATCACCTGTGTATATTTGCGATAAATTTACTAATACACTTTTCGTCTACGTATCATTGTGTGTGTTTACAGATAAGACAAGGAAGAAGGTTTATTTGACAGAATGGGCGCCAACGCCGGTATTAAGCTGTTGGGCGTGATTTTCGCGCTAAGCATTTTGCAGCAGTCAGGTGGGTTTGGTCACTCTTGACCATGCGTCGTTCGAAATGATCAAATTATCCTGTACTCTTTCGTATGAAACAAATAAGCAACGAATTTATTATTGTTATCGTGAAGATTCGGTTCTTTACTTTTTCTGTTTGTTTACGTATCCCTTATCGCTCTTTGTCGCGTGTTCGTGTGTGTTCAGTTGATTAGATTAGACCTCGACGGATGTATCAATTATGATCAAGTATTTGTGAGACCTGTTACGTTGACGAAGGCGTTTAGCCTTTGATTAATGAGAGTCTCTTGAGTGAGATCACGATATTGACCAAAAAATAAATTACGCGCTTAAGCGATTGTTGATGAACAACGAGTATTGAATATTTCTAGTGTACGCTCAGCGAACGCCAACAATATCCTACATCTCTCAGGAGCAAATCAAGGATATTGGCTCGACGGTTGAATTTGTTTGCTCGACACAGTACAGTCAAGATTATCCAGTTTTATGGATCAAAATCAACAGAAACAGAGAGGACCAATTGCCAATTTCAACTAACACTGCTCTTATTATTCGAGATAGCAGATTTGCTTTGAGATCCGATTCATCGTCTTCTACGTACACTTTGCAGGTATTTTTAAATCTCAAGACATTTTTCTCTTGTGCATTTTCAAATGATCTAATAATGCGCTTACTTGGTATCTAGATTAAAGACATTCAGGAAACCGACGCAGGCTTCTACCAATGTCAGATCCTAAT
Source organism: Chouioia cunea (assembly GCA_030064505.1). Classification (NCBI taxonomy): domain Eukaryota; kingdom Metazoa; phylum Arthropoda; class Insecta; order Hymenoptera; family Eulophidae; genus Chouioia; species Chouioia cunea. The sequence continues at coordinate 27,551,145 of JAOPFQ010000003.1, read as the reverse complement.
ATCTACCAGTACCAGAATCTCGGCTCAAGTGGAGCTGCAAGTACGCAGACCACCAATCATTAGCGATAACTCTACTAGAGCAGTAGTGGTCAACGAAGCTCAACCTGTCCAATTGGAATGTTACGCCAGTGGTTTCCCTGTACCAAGAATCTCATGGCGCAGAGAGAACAATGCTATTTTACCAACTGGAGGATCCATCTACAGGTACGGTTCTTTATCTCAAAGTAATTGATTTTAAACCGATGAAAAAAAAAAAAAAAAAATTCTTCGCAGAGGCAACACTCTTAAAATCGCATCTGTACGCAAAGAGGACAGAGGCACGTACTATTGCGTTGCCGAGAACGGAGTTGGTCGAGGTGCACGTCGCAACATCAATCTCGAGGTTGAATTTGCTCCGGTTATAACTGCACCACGTCCACGACTTGGTCAAGCGTTGCAATACGACATGGATTTAGAATGCCATGTTGTTGCTTATCCTCCACCAGCCATTTCATGGCATAAAGACGAAGTTCAATTGTCGAACAATCAACATTATAGTATCTCTCATTTTGCCACTGCCGACGAGTATACCGACACTACTCTCCGTGTGATTACTATTGAGAAAAAACAATTTGGAGAGTACGTCTGCAAAGCGGCCAATAAACTTGGCTCAGCCGAGACACGAGTAGAACTGTTTGGTGAGTCGATTGTTTGGGTGGATATATTTTATTTTTTCTTCGAGTTTCGTTGGCATGTCGTTATGCAGAAATTACTTTATTTAACATCATTATAAAACCAATGATTTTTATGTAAGTTGAGATATCAGTGATTGAATTGATTTTTAATTTACAAAAGATATTTTTTTAAATTATCATTGGCATGTAATTGTGTAATAATATCTAAAGATGCCGTCTAGAAAGTATTAATAATTGACAAAAAAAAATCGTTTTTTAATAATTACATAAATAATGACAATATTTATGTAATTATAGGACGATCTTAAAAAATTAGATTACTCGTAGCGTATGAGTAGACAGCATGCAATAGTTTGTTTTTTTCCTTCTTTTCTTGTGCAGAAACTATTATACCTGTATGCCCGCCTGCTTGTGGCCAAGCCTATTACGCAGCTGGTGTAGTTCCAATATCGTCTGGCCCAATCATGGCCGTTGCCTTTATTGTAGCCTTAATCATCAGGTAAGAATGTATTAGTGTATTAGTTAGGTCTGTGTACTTTTAAACATTTTTTTTCTCAAAGTATTGATGTTGAATAAAAGATACGCTTTTTATATCGACTTGCTCGAAGAGTTTGACGATCGTATTCGAATGACACGTCATAATTACGCTAGTATTGGACAAATACGAACGAGTAGTTTGGGTGTTTTGCGACAATTTTTCGATTTTCATAAAATGCACGCCAATAAATTCTTTTCAAATGGATATCCAATGTCAATTATCTCAACGATGATTTTACGTAATCCGTTTGAAAGAAAATCGCACGATAACAATTTGCGCAATACGTTAACTAACGAACGACTGTGTCTTTGCAGAAACCTCTATACCAAACATTAATTACCCAGGATTACTATGGGGAGCAAGTGTACGCCTAGTAGCATCAAACTGGCTACTAATAATCATTATCTTGGGCGTTCTTAACAAGTGCATCACTTAATTCACGAGCTTCAACGTTTGCTCGGATGTTGGACGAAAAGCATAAGGTACAGTTATAGATTGGCCAACAGACACAAAGCAATGCCAATTGGACTGATATTACATTCCCTCCAAGGCGCTTTTCGCCGTTCGTTTATACATACGATCTCTATATTTATGTAATTTCAACATAGAGAATCTCAAAATGACGCGCGCGTAGCTATATAAGCGCGTATCGCGCATGACAAGCCAAGAAGCAATAGATTAGTGACTTAAAAGCCAACGAATGAACATCCCTCAATGGACCACTCGGATGTAACGATCATTTTTATACTCCTCGATATATATGTAATAAACATTGTCGTAAATTTTATATTAATCGACATATCTCAATATTGTATCTTTCGTAGAACGATCAGATTTCTACGACGAGCGTGTTCTTTTAGAAATGAACTTAGCGACTAGGCTTTTTTGATACCTATTTTATAACGTATAACCGTCTAACGGGATTTGACAATTTTTTAAAACGAACAAAAATAAACGATGTATTAACTAGTACTAGAGTTAGCGATAATACATCACGTTGTGTTTTATTTGACTATTATATGTATATATTTTTCAGTATACGATTATGCAGGAGAAAGAAAATATACAATTAGTTTTTACATTTTAAACATGGCTTTGCTTATTTCGCCTCTCTTCAATGCGTCCAATGCTTCCTTGTATTCCGCAAGTTTGTATACTCCAATTGCCAATTTGTCGAAGCTTAAATACGTGTTGTTCATTGCTTGTAACAAACCAATTGCTTTTGGGAAAGTATACGGATTGATATTGACACTGTAGATTTTCAACTCTTTTTTGTACATCTAAAAATTCAATGGGTTCGGTCAACGCGAATAAATAATAAGCTATGATTAATAAACGAATGGCTTACCTCGTATGGACGAATGATGACTTTGGTGGTAGGACTAGCAATACCAAAAATACCAAATTTTCCACCATGAGCTAATAGAGAAATTGTCGATTCGATTGCTGATCCGTTTCCACTGCAATCGATTATAACGTCAAATTCTTTACCCTTCAAGTCTTCAGGGCCGCATACTTGGTAACCTAAGCCTGTCGGAGTTAAAAAAAACAAATATATATATATATAACACAATAATGATAATTATTTTGCACAAGTCTCGACGAGCCTATTACGTAATCGGTATCGTACGACATTGTCTCTCACCAAGTTTTCGTACAACGCTCTTTCTTTTCTCTTGAGTCTCGCATACCGTGACGGTATTTCTCAAACCGTGTAAATGAAGCGAACAAGTCCAAAGTAAACCAATGATACCAGCTCCATTAACCAAAACTCGTTGGCCAACGTCGATTGGGTTCAAGACATCCCAACCGTGTGCCAAACATGAAATTGGTTCGGTAAGAGCTGCTTGTCCCATGTCTATCGCGTTTGGCATTTGATACACCTGACGATTATTTTTTGAAGATGATCGTTACTATTTGACAGTCAAATATTGATGTATTTATACACGTTACCTGAGTCTCTGGTACAATACAATGAGTCGACCAACCTCCATTTCTAACCATACCAATGGTATTATTAACTCCACCTTTTAAACACAATTGATAGCATCCAGAGTGACAATCATCGCAAAGATTACAACCACTGTTGGGATCGACAATTACTTTTTGGCCAATTTTAAAATGTGTCACCTTGTTACCAGTTGCTTCTACAGTACCACAAAATTCGTGACCCATTATCAACGGTTCCCAATTTTTACACGGCATGTTTCCCTATTTTTGGACATTAGACGACAACGTTGAGTCACGTCGATATTTATTTTATTCGTTAGATATATCACAACAATGTACATATATTTTTTTTTTTGGTTCAAATCAAAGAAGAAAAATCGCGTGATTGTTCTTCGAATCAAATATTTTATACGTTTAACGAGAGAAATAATCTCACCCCAATAACATGAAGATCACTACCGCATACACCAGAGTACGCAACTCGAATTAGAACATCGTTTGGACCTGGTTTTGGTATAGGTGCTTTCTTCAAACTTAAAGTTTTTGACGGTGCGTCGAAACATACGTATTCCATCATCGTTGCAACTTCACTAACGGAGAGTAGTCAGAAGTTAACTTTATAGCATCTGTTGCAAGTGGAATCTTTCTTCTACAGGTCAAAGTGTCATTGGATTATGTACGAGAAATTTTTGTTCGATAAATAAAGAAAAACTCTTGGTGTTTTTAGATAGATATTGACGGAGTTTTATTTTAGCTGTCCATAGTGACTTTCCACGATGGTATGATTTTCTCTGATTTGTTGTTGTTGCAAATTTGACGTTGAACGATTTACGTTGTTTTAACGTTGAAATTGCGTTAAACTTTAGAATATCGATTAAAAATGTCGAGAGTACGTACAAAAAAATTACGCAATGCCTGTAAGCGTCCAGACTTAAACACGACTAGTTTGAATAAAATAACGTCTCGCAAACGCTTGTCAAAAAAGGAATTTGTCAAATAAAACATTGCATCAATACTACATTATAGTTTATTATCTTTGAACACGTGCGAAATATGTTTTTTAAACGTTAAATAACATACATATTTAACATTTAAATACAGCTTTGGCGATGTCACCTCTCTTAAGAGTATCCAGTGCCTCTTTATACTCGGACAATTTGAACACTTGAATTCCAAGATTCTCGTAACGTAGATAAGTATCGTGCATTGCTTCCAACAATCCAATAGCTTTTGGAAATGTAAATGGATTGATATTGACACCTTTGATCGTTAATTCTTTCTTGTACATCTAAATTAATTATAATTCAATGAGATTTGTCGTTTAAAATGTCACGGTTTAAATTATACGTTCGCAGGAGAACGCCTTAATACCTGGTAGGGTTCGATGCTAACTCTAGCCGCAGGATTTGCGACACCAAACATGCAGAATCGACCACCTCTCGCGAGTAAAGGGATGGTAGCTTCCATGGCTGGTCCCGAACCACTGCAATCTATTGCCAAATCGAATTCTTTACCTTTTAATTCTTGCGGGTTGCAAACTTGGTAGCCTAGACCTGTAACGATCATCGTTAGTTTGTCGCTTGTTTAAATATTCGACGAGTATCTAGATCGAGCGTCAATGAAGAGGAAAAGTAAAAAAGAACTCGCCCATTTTCTCGACCATTTCCTTTCTCTTGGCCTGAGGTTCCGACACGGTGACGGTGTTTCGAAGTCCATGTAAATGAAGCGCAGCAGCCCATAACAAACCAATAATACCCGCACCCGATACCAAAACTCTTTGTCCAACGTTTATTGGATTCATAACGTCCCAACCATGAGCTAAACACGAAAGTGGCTCGGTAAGCGCAGCTTGCGCCATGTCAATGCTGTCGGGTACGATAAAAACTTGCGTCTCCGGTACGATGCAGTGCGTCGACCATCCACCGTTTCGAAATATACCAATCGTTGAATTGACACCACCTTCGTTACACAAATGGTAACAACCACCATGGCACAAATCACACAAGTTACATCCGCTGTTTGGATCGACTGTTACTTTTTGGCCAATTTTGAAAGTTGACACACCAGATCCAATTGCTTCGATTCTACCGCTAAATTCGTGACCCAGCGTTATCGGCTCGGACTCTTTGCACGGGAACGAACCCTGAAATTCACGTTATACGTATGTTTTGCGAAGAATATACCGTGTGCGCGCGAGAGCACGTTTGTTGTGATTTATACGCGACCTTTCGTAATTGTGATAGGTTGTACGAACAAGATAAACGTGGAACGAAACCGCCTGGCGAATAAATTCGAACGATCAAAAGTCTTTTCAATCGAGATGTATTATCGATGGATTTTTCACGCATAAATTATCCGTTGATTTTCTATATTTGTATTTCGTTTAAATAGTTCATTCGTACACATTCAACGGATAAGGTTGAATAACTATGTTTCAAAGACGTTTCACTGCGAATCGGTAATAAAATAAAAAGAAAAAAGAAACACAAACCTCGATAATGTGAAGATCGGTACCACAAACTCCTGCATAAGCAACTTTAACGAGTACTTCTCCGTGTCCAGGTTTAGGTATCGTTGTTTTTTTCAAACTCAATGTTTTAGATTTGGCGTCAAAACTCACGTATTCCATTATTACGATGTTGAGCGTCGTACCAAGTATTCGGAACAAATGAACTAAACTTGGCAAAACTAACTAATTATATAACCTCGGCGTTTAAAGCGAGTGTATATAAATGTGTGCCGTGTGCCAAACAACGCACGTACATTTTAACAACTCAGCATTGGTAGTAATCGGCAAACGCTTCTTTTTTTTTTATCTCTCTCCCTCTCTCTTACTCTTCGTTGTGATAACCTTGATCTTTAAGTTGCAAACGAGTCGAATTGTTTGCAATTGATTTGCACTCTTGTACATCAATTGACACTAACGAGATTCTTCATCTTATCTTCTCGTTCTTCTTCTTTTTTCCCACTTACTTCTTTTTCCAATTGTTGTTTTGATTAATTTGTTGGATGGTAATTGAAGGGCAAAGAGTTCATTTTGTACAGTTTACGGTATTTGCCTAATACGATATTTCTTCGGTATTGTATAATGATCTACGATGGTAATAGTTATTCTTTCTGTACGCGCACAAATCTTACCGCGTAATTTCTCTACAGCAAATTATCCAAATGTATTGTATGTAAAAAAAAAAAAAAAAAAGAAACGCATTGTTGCGAAAAATTCCTCGTCTGCTCTTGCATTGTCTCGATCTAAAAGAGAAAGAAAAAAAAGAAAACGAGATCATTTTTCTCGTAATTATCTTGTTTTCGTGTATGAGAAAAGCCACACGTCATAACTGTCTAAACCATCAACAAACAATGCACACGATACGAGTAACGTTTTCTCGACATCCTTAACGGTGTCTCGAGAAAGGGAAAAGCTACTGCATTTTTTTATCTTATTGCGTTATTACGTTGATTTAATGTTGTTCCCAGCTAAATGTAAATAGACTAGTCTTAACAAAGTTTTACCAAGAGACTTAACAGTCAACTGGGTATTAATAAAACGATTAATATCAGTTAGGTGATCTTTTACGTAGCCGTTGTATTTTTATTTATTTTTTTTTATTTATTACCTCGACCGTCGTTGGCTTTCCGATGTAATAATTTGAAAAACCCAATAAAACGATTTTATTTCAAAGATCGACTTTGTATTGTTACTGATTTATTCGATGAAACTTTACGCAAAGACGCGATGGTGCTGACTGGCGACAAGCTTCTGTACTTGCGTTAGAAGACGAGAGAACGTAGAGTGAGCGTTCGTATCGCGGCGCTCGTTCATTTACAAAATACCAGTTTATACGCGTATGTAAATAGTCTTGTTTTTAGAAATTTTCCATTTCCAACGAGGTATTATCTCGAACTTACAACAGCCTATGTGATTTGAGTCAAATCGTTGCCGATCTTTTTCGGTAACGAAAAATGCAATTCTCAATCGTCTATACGTTGGATACTACGAAGATTTCGAAAAAAAAAAGAAAAGAGAAAAGCACCAACGACAAATAACACGATCCACCCCCGCGTAGCCCAATTGGTGTATGAATGACGCTCGTAGAAAAATAAGGGTATGGGGAGGGTTTCATTCAGCAGTTTCTGGGTCAAGAGGACGCGGCCCGGGGAAACGAGGTCGTCCTATGACGTAGAAAGCCATTCGTACGTTCAACCCTTCCGCCCCTCTTCTACGAAGAAATTAGGTCAGCAAAGTGCAAGGGAGTATCAAGTGCTCAAGAGGATACATACTCTTCGTTGATGTTTTTTTTTCTTTTTAATTTTCTCAGAGGATACACTTTGTCAATTGTAACGTTAATGAGACACGTTCATTTAACAGATACCGATCTATAAGACTTAACGTTTCTTCTTGTTGTTCTTTTTTTTCGATTTGCTCTAGACAAAGCATAGACAAAAAACTTAATTTGCATTCGTTCTACTTTACGACTTGTACTCGTAAATGCAATATTGTTTGTTTAAAACGAAACGTTTTAAACAAAATGCTATATTTACGTAAACGAGTCATTAGTGCTCAAAATTACTACGAAAATCTGGTAAATTGACAATTAACCCCCTAGTTACCCTCTCGTCTCGACGAAAATTGAATTTCAACCGATTCCCTGGTCAAAGTTAAACGACGCAAAAAAAAAGAAGAAAAAAAAAACAACAACAATCCATTGATATAAATTAGATAATTGAGTCGAAACGTAACACGTATATACGGGTATGGGAGAAGAAAAACGTAACGATAGTTAATTATCATTGGATTTAAACAGGCGTGTAAGCGACGCACTCGTCGGTTATAATTGTCAACGGTTCGTTATTAAATCTAGCGCAATATATTTGATCGAGAGATATGTACGATAAAGGTTTGTCTTTTTTCGCTGCGATGCAATGTTATCCATTGAAACGTGTCTCGGTAATATTTGTCGTTTGAAAATAAAAAACAAAACGTGATCTAATTAATTACGTAATTGATTAATACAATTTTTTTTTTTTTTAATATTACATTGTCGTATTTTCAGTGGTTGCTGCTATGCGATCGCGTGGCGTCGCAACAAAAATACCCACGTATACCTACGTACGCGTGCGTGCGATTTTTTAAACGCGCATAACACTGTATAATTACGTACAATAAACCATACTATATATGGTTTCAAGTACATTGCAGCAACGGTTGAATCATCCGTTCCGTAAACGTGTGGAATATTATTTACCGTAACGACGCATATAGGATCCAACGATCGAGCAATCGATAGATGTACCTGCATCAACGACGTAAAATCAGGTTATCCGTGTGAGAAAAAAAGCAACACTTGAAGATCGGTCTTTACCTAAATACAGAAATAACAGTCGGTCGACGATAAACGAATCCATTTAGACGTATCCGGCTGTATAAAGGCTATATATACAAGTCTGAAAACGCACTTCCTCTATAATAGTTTGGACGGACAAGCTTAGAAAAATCCCTCTCTAATCCTCTCTCTCTCTGTGTTTCTCTTGTCCCACTCTCCCCCTCTTTTCCTTAAACGTGAAACTTCCTGCATAAAGCGTATCGAAATCACAAGGCGCACACACACAATACACAATAGAAACAGTAGTATAACGACTCCACGTGTATACCAAACACCAACAATGCACAGTTTTTAAAGACCATCAGCTGCTACTGCTACCGCTAAGAGAAGGAAGTAACGTACGCTGACAGGAAATACGAGTGAACGGAAGGAAGGAAGGAAGGAAGGAAGTCTATACTTTTTTCGTTCAACTTAAGAACGAACGTTATATTTTACTTCTCCGGAAAAGGGGAAGGTAGAGATAAAATAACCGTTTTTTTGCAACGATAATTCCACTAATCATTGATTATTTATCGTGATTATTCGTCAAAGTATAACAAACGAATCGATTTTTTAAACAACGTTTTGTAGCGTATAGTCCTGTTAAAATCCAGGCCATACGCAGCTACATACGTACGTACGTACGTATATAGAAAGAATGATTTTCATACGACGGCAGCAGCAGCATCAGCAATAGCGGTAGTCGGGATAGTAATACGCGGGTTATAAAAGTAGGTCATCATCCACCGAAGGCCATCACTGAGCGCGAGAGCTCTCTTCATTCAGAGAATCCACCCTCTCGCAAACGTCAAAATGAATGAAATCTTCCGTGGGTTGTGTATCGTTCATCCTTGTGTCTAAGTATACTTCTTTTTGTCACATTTTCTCCTCTGAATGTTGTTTGATAGTTCATTGTGTATATATATATAGGCGGATAATCGTTGATGCAAATAGTCAACGTTTATTTTTATACAAACGTATATACGTGTATTCTTCAATTTAGAGGAATAACATCGAGAGAGTTATCGTAACGTTTTTTATAGAAAAGGAGAGAGAGAGAGAGAGAGAGAGAGAGAGAGAAATTTTTTAAAGGGAGATAAAAAAAAAACGAGGTCATACAACCTTGGCCTGCACGCGCATACGCCACCCACAACATATACACGCTAGAATCTGAATGGACGGGTCCAAGCTTCATTCATACTATACTACTCCGACGCGTAGAATATACCTGTAAGATGCACGAGTATAGCGTGGTTTTCTATGGGAAACATTTTTTTTTTACACGCGAGTTTTATGCGCGATGTCGAATGCGTTTTTTTTTTCTTTCAAAATTATAGGACGATACGGTTGACAATCGACGAGATGGTCAAAGCATGAACCAATACTAGTAATAGATTGACCTTTGTTACTCGTCAAATTATTGATGCATAATTCTTAACGCAAATACGATTGAAAAGATCACAAAATGACAATACTTCTAGTCAATTATAAACGTTTTCGAAATCATTTTTTCTTTTAATTCCCTCATTTCTACTATTTTCGTTTTCGATAACTCTAACAATCATCGCGTTCTTAATTCTTGTTTTTTGATCGAATAGAAAATTATAACAAGAGAAAGTACTCAATGTACAATTTCGTATTGTATCAGCCGGTGAACCGTTGACGGTCGAGTCCATTATTGTCACGTATGTAACAAAACCTCACCCCCGCTCGTTTTTTTTCTCTTTCGTCGATAATAACGCATAAAAGAAAGAGAAACAAACCTGCAAATATCGATAATTGATCGTTTCGTTATTATTGTAGTCGAGACGATACTGTATATTTAATTTTTCTTTTCACTCTGTGTTAGTCGTTATAATTTCACTTTCGCCTTGTGTATCCATTGCTATTAAGACATACCAGATACTTGGAAAGCGCAACAATGTATAACAGGGAAGGAGGGTGCTGAGCAAACCTTCTATAATATCGATCGTGTAAAAGCGCGGGACGATGCTCGTCGAACGGACTGGCACGCGCAATCAGACTTACACACGCGCATTCTGTAATTTCGCTAAAAAATAACTCGAAAACGTCTCTCTGATAAATTTTCGAATTAGTTTCAAAAATAAAAAAGAACAAAACAAAGAAGATTTTGACCACCGTCGATATTATTATCGCGCGCTCCTTCGAAACGAACAAACAATCAAAACGAATAAATAAACCAACAAGAAAAAAGGGTCATATCGATAAAAAAGAGATTTCATTGAAAAAAGCAACGAGAAAGAAAAAACGCAATAACGAAGGAAGAAAGTAAAGGGAGTACAACATCAATGAATATCTGGTAGAGATCTGCGCTCATTCAGAGTTAAGTTTCGCGAGGCCGATCAATGGAGGGAGGGCTGGTTTTTATCAACGACGTCGCGAGAGGGTGGTAGCGGTGCATGCGCATTCGTTGTTCGCATATAGGTATAGTCAAGCTATACCTTGAGAATATATGCTAGCTGACTACTGCTGCTACTGCCGTTACACTGCAGTCAGTCGCGAGCCGTACGCTCGCTCGCTAGCTTCGCTTCCGCTTGAATCATCTCTCACTGGTAAGTCATTTTTTTCCTTTCTTTTTCTTTTCTATTTTACTTATTTGTTCAAGGGGAGAGATTTGTTTATTTCGTATTGATTGATTTATTTTTTGGACGAACGAGTCAACGATCAATTGGATCGTTCGATTGATTTTTAAATTCAATCATTTCTTTCGACTTTGTTATTCTTTTTGCTTAAATTTGTATTCTTATCTAATGACGGACATTTTAAATAAAACTTGAAAGTATCGCGACACATACAACAAAAAAGACAAAAAAGAAGATAAAAAAGCATCAATTAAGTCGTTTGTTATAAATCAAAAAACACAATCTCGCTAGATAAAAAACATCGATCTAAAGCACCCACGCATTCTCTTAAAAAGAAAAAAGGTTATTGTTATCGAAAACCTATAAAAAAGAGGGAGGGGGAGAGACAGAGAGAGAGAGAGAGAGGTTTTGGCGTGGCTTGATATTGGTTTGCCTGTGCGAATGTGGGCGTTGTGTAAGTTGCAAGCACGAAAATGGGATTGGATTTCACGTGTGTGTTTCTGTATGTGTTTATATATGTGTGTATGTGTGTGCGTACGCGAACAAACGTTAAAGGCCGGCACTGTTTTAACGCTTGTTTTCACCTTTCTTATTTTTCTTTTTTTTTTATTTTTGTCTTTAGGGACGCGCGCATATTCTACACCTATCGGTATATATGTATATATTTGTACGTATATACAACGCTTAACCAAGGGAGGATGTAGCCTGCCTTGTTGAGCGTCAGTCGTTGCCGGATGAACGATTTCTTTCTTGGTCATTTGCAATCAAAGTTGTTCAGGTGAGTTTATCCGTTAAAATTTCATCGACTTTTATTTTCTCTCAAAATGTCTTTGTTTAATTTGTTTGAAAAAAAAAACAGTTTATTTGACAAATATTGTATTATTTGGGATTTCTCTTAAGATTTCAAACGACAATTTAACTTTATACAAACGTATTAATTGCACTATTCGTATTCGCGAGGATTTTATTTGAAAACGAATATTCGTGAAAAAAACGTTTAATAAATGTAGATTCACGCATTTGACAAAAATGAAAATCTTATAAACAAATATAAAACGCATATTACAACAATGAAAAATCTGATAAAAATTCAAATAATCAACGTCTGAAATAATAACAAGGATTAACTCGAGCTATCAAATTAATGCTATATCGTACAACCCCATATTTTTTTAAATACCTAATCGAACATCACTTATCGAACAACATAAAATAAATACACGCTTTCGCTTATAAATAACGACATGGTTAACCAAAAATAAAAAGTTTTCCACGCATATACCGTACACCTTATCCGTATTCGTAAAAAAGTTTTTTCAATAAAAATAGTTCTCGAAAAAGAGAAAGAGAGAGAGAGAGAGAGAGAAATGAGCTTCGTGTGAAAATGATCTTCACACTATGATAACGTCCGAAAATAGTACTCTGTATACGCGCAAGCAAACGAGCGGTAGCCAATTATCGATGACTTCAACCGCCGCCGCGCGCTCATATACTTCCGGCCGGAAATTTCAGTATTAGACGCGCGTCTCTCTGGAAAGCTTTTGACCTTGTATCCGTCTCTCTCTCTCTCTCTCTCTCTCTCACTATCTGTGCGCGGTATGCAAAATAAACCATTATTAAAAACATCCTTCAATGCGTATCTCGATGAATTTCGACAATATTTCTGGAGGTAAATTGAATTCTTCGATATTTTTCAATAACTTTCGTCTAAAGTGATTGGCCAAAGAGAGAGGCGTTCGGTGTGTTAGATACTGCAACGAAATTGAATTTCAATTTATTTTTGTCGTTTTCTGTCTGGTTTTGTTTGATTTTGTTTGTTTGTTTTTTATTATAATTTTGGATTTTATATTGGTTCGTAAGTATATATAGTCGATAATTTGTGTTTGATTAATTGGTAAAATCAACAACAAATATTTCGATTGTTTGGAAAGATTTATCGGTGTACTTACACCACGTTCGATCATTACTTCCCAGACGCGTCTGCCTTTCCCGTAATGTATCATGTTGTGATGAATCAGGTACTGAATAATTAGACGTGTTTCGGCGAATGAGTAGTTACGTCTGAGAAGAATACGTGGACATTTTAATATTACAATTGTGCGTAAACGACGTATTATTTGCATTGATTTACAACAAATTTATCGTCAACTTTAACATTAACGAGCATCACCTACTTTCTTACAAAAATTATAGCTATAATCTTTTTTTTTTTGTATGACAATTGTCTACTGCACGTGTAACTTGAACAAAATACTCTAAAGATTGTCATTTATCGCGTGGGATTGAATTTTCGATGTGTTTAAAATTTTGTTGAAATAACTAACTGCTCTATGAACCTTTGTAAAAACAAATGTATTTATAAATATTGACGATTTATATAAGCTTACGAGATGTCAATGTGTTGTCTGTGTCCCAATGGTGCAAAAGTACAATTAGGAATTTTGCATTGTAATTCCAATGGCACGGATTCCATAAATTTATTCCACCAGCCGTACTCGAAACTTTCAAAACACACGCAAACAATCCGTTAGGGAGAATATTCAAAACAACATGAAAACAAACGAGCAAGAATGTAACTTACTAGTCGAACGGGACTAATTCCATAACATTTGAAGCTTGCGCTGAGTTATCCATGTTCGATTAAAAAAAAAAATCATTCACAATACTCGTCCTGAATGAGACTGACACGCCAGCTGATCGTTCATTCTCCTGGCCGGCCCATTAACAAAAACAAAGTGAACGTCCTCTGCTCCGTTTGCGAATGGAACGTGTGATAGTGTCGCCATCTACCGCTTCGCCGGAAGCTCTTACATACAAACTCTCGATTGCGCGAATAACACACACAAAAACATTCAATATATAATCGTTCAACGCTTTTGCTTGCGTGTATATAAAGTTGCAGTTCTGCACACGGCTCTTTCTCTCTCTCTCTCTCTCTCTCTTTCTCTCTCTCTCGCACTCTTACACACCATATATACACACACGCCACTACGTAGTAAGAAGAAAACAAAATAATAAAAGCCACAAGTGCATCATATTGCTAACGAGGGTAATAAACATCAGTTTGCAGAATGTACCAAGGAGTTCGCCAGGATTATTAAGCACTCGCTGCACTACCCGAGGGAATGTCAGCGAGTTCGAGTCAAGTACACAAGTACGTACATTGAAAATCTCTCTCTCTCTCTCTCTCTCTTTCATTGAGTGTGTTTTGTTAATGTGCGTGTGCGTGTGCGTGTGCATTGATGCTTAAAAAAAGGGAAGTCGAAAAAAAAGAAAACAACAAAAACAGACATCTAACGTAAACGTCGTTTTTTTTTTTGGTCCTTTGTTTTTGTTGCATCTTTTCTCACACTCTCTAACAACAACACAGACTTTGGCGGTCCACAACGGGACTGGACGATGCTGGAATGGATTTGCGTGCACTGCAGCGACCGGCACAATACCACACTGCCTACACAAGTCCTCGGCTGCAGCCACAGCAACATTATCATCATCAGCAGCAGCTGCAGCAGCAGCAAGTCAATTCGGATATCAACAATCCTGTGGCAAGCATCAATGGACAACAGCTGCCTGTACTCGTAGCTCTATTTGCCATTGCCGCTGCCATTCTCTTTGCTTTTCTGGTAATTTATTCTCACAAATCTCAACCGCTAACTTTGCTTCTCTTAGCCAGCTTATAACGCTGCTGTGTGACAAATATCCTCTTTAAGAGTGCTTCGATAGACTTGGCTTTGACTAGCTGGATCAAGTTTGGCACAATACAATATTTTCTCTTTGAGAGAAATACATACTTAAAATTTACACGCATACAAGAGTTCTCGTTGCAAAATGTGTTACGAAAGTTTATTTCACATATTTCACAATAGCTATGCTTTGTTGAAAAAATTAATATTATCGCAAACAGTTGCAGTACATTTTTTTTGCTTAGGTGATTCACTCATCCTTTGATATACTTTGAAATAGAGAACAACGACACTACAAGCAGATATTTTTCTTATAATAAGTACGTATAGATAAATTGTGTAATTTCACACAGTTGGAATGTACGTATTGTTAAAAGCTAGATATCCAAGATGTGTTGAAGTATAATAGATATTGATTGTATCGTAAAATCATACATTGACAGAATACGTCAAAGCTCTTTAAAATTTCTATAAAGTGATATCTTTAAGAATAGGCACAGAAGAAAAATGAACACCAATCAATTTTTCATCTCGTAAACTGCTCGTAAACTGCGTATATCCGTTGAACAAACTGCGGGTATTTTTGAGCTGACAATTAAGCAATATTTTTTCAAATTGTAGATTCTGTTATGGCTGCGACAGCAAATGTCGCGTGAGAAGGACGCGGAAGAGGGCGACAGGCGAGGCTTGGTGGAGGAAGGCTCTGTCTGTCCACCATCTGACGATGTCAACAAAGGCTCCAAAGCAAAGGCTCTGACAGAGGCCAAATGGGTGGTCGAGACTGCCCCGGCAATTTCTGTAGTAGCCAGTGAAGCTACCAGTTCTGATAGTATTACCACTGTCAAGGTACCTAAAAAATATTGAAACTAATAGCTAATGTAATTTGCCGTGTAATTGGAAATACCACTCTTGGCGTTCTTTATTATTTGTATTCAGTTTGAAAAAGTGAAGATAAGGTCTGAGATTCAGCGAAAAGCACAAGAAGAAGCTCACCCATCTCGAACACAATCGGAAACGACAACGACAACGACAACGCCATCAAAAAGTCACACGGAGACGCGAATAAAAATCCATCACACTGAAGCGAGCCAATCGACGAAATTACAAACGGAGACACGATGGGTGTCCTCGCCAGTACCGCATGCGTCAACGTCCTGTATCGAGCATGGTATACCAATGCCATTCTCAACGTCGAATGTCCTCGAAAAACGTTCGCCTCGACGAGATGGAAATCGTCGTACGCAATCGATGTATTCCCAACACGTTTGGGCACTTGCTACACCACAGCGTACACCTCCACATAAGAAAAGTCTATTGGAACGTCGTGGCTCCAGTGCAAGTTTAACGATCGATTTGGCACCGTCAAGCGACGTACCTCAACATCCTGTTACACCGACTCGCGAGTGTGCCGAGGAATTCTTACTTAGCGCTAGAAACGTATTGAGCAGGATGCAATTAAGGAAGGTTATCGATAATCCAGTCACTCTTCACAAAGAGTTCTGGGAGGTACCGCAAAATTTCCCCGAGAAACCCGACGTCTGTGGGTCTGGTGTGAAAAACCGTTACAAAACGATTTTACCAAACCCTAGGTCGAGAGTCGTATTACCTGGTAGCGATGATCCACTCACGAGTTACATCAATGCCAATTACATCAGGGTAAGTGACACTGTGCTAAAGTCTTGGACAGTCGGTAAAACGCGAGGGACTTTTATCGTCGTTGTTACAGGGCTACGAAGACGACAATCGTTTCATAGCGACGCAGGGACCTCTAACTCATACGATCCAAGACTTTTGGAGTATGGCGTGGGCAGAGAGAGCACCGGTGATAGTCATGATAACGCGTCTTCACGAAGAGGCCAAAACTAAATGCGAAGCTTATTTCCCACTCGAATTGAATTCACGACTGCAGATTGGCGCTTTCACGGTTATCGTCAACGCTATGGATACGAGGGGTGGCTACACGGTTCGCGACCTTGAGATTAGGTTTGAGAACGAAAGGCGGATTATTCAGCATTACTGGTCAGTACAGCATTTTCGTGTTGTTTCGCAAACTAACGCTGTAACATCGAGTTCATTTTAAACGAATCCTCGTGAATTAAATCATTGATTCGATTTAAACAACGACAAAAGAACTAAACAACCGTGATACATGGATGCACGTGTCAATGTGCACTCGGAAGCACCTCGATATATCATTTGTTCACCTTGGTTAACAGATAAAAAAATTAAATTTTTTTTGTTTTGTTTCAACGTACGCTTGTGAAACGTAGTCTTTTTATAGTTTTTTTTTTCATTTGAAAAATATCATAGCACAATAAGTACGCGATACTCGACAATTGCAGGTACGACTCGTGGCCAGATCACGCAGTACCGCAAACGGCGGATGCGTTAGTGGGTTTAGCAGCGGAAATCAACACGTTGCCGGGACCGATAATAGTGCATTGCAGCGCGGGTATCGGCAGGACTGGTTGTTTCATTGCCCTTGCTAATGGCATGACGCAACTCAGACGCGAAGGCAGTGTTGACATTTTAGGAATTCTGTGCCAAATGAGGTATACGAACGTTTATTTATTTTGCCTTTTTTATTACTTCAAATGTAAAAGTACAAGATTAATCTACTTAATGTTATTATTGTATATCCAGGTATGACAGAGGAGGAATGGTCCAAACGGCAGAGCAGTATGAATTTGTACACAAGGCACTGTGCCTATTCGAAGAGACTTTGGATCGTCGCTCGTCTAAGGACGAATCTTCTCGAAAAGATAAATCGAAGTAAGCGGTGGCAAGTTTACACGACGATTCACCAAGTGAATCGCGTCAAAACACAAACAAAACAAAAACACATAAGACAACATTCTCTCTTCGACTTGGTCGTCTCCTAAGCTGCCATTGTGAATACTGCCATGACACGAATCACGCGACTATACTCCTCTACAATATTAAACAAAAAGAAAAACAAACAAAAGCAAAAAAAAGAAAATAATAGTAATAATAATAATAGACCATTGACTCGGGGGAGCCGATAAACTCGCTCTATCCAGTTCCTAGGTGTGGAAACCTTCTCGTGAATCTGTGCGCTCGCCGTTGTTGTTACTACTACCACTATCGTCACTGACCTTGCGCGGTCGTTAAAACTGGAAAAAATGATAAAGCAAAAGATAAAAAAACCAAAACACAATAAAAAAAAAAGGAAAATTGTATAATCACGTGGACGACGAATGTTCGCGCGTGTATTCTATTTAGTGGACAAGACTGAATGTGCATGACAAGTGTGTACGCAAGAATTATTTTATTATACAAAACAATGTCGCCTCCAAAAGAGCGACACGAAAAAAAAAAGACGAGTTCTAATCAAATCGAGGCACCATCGCGACGATTAATTAGAGTAATAACGGTAACAATAATTACGATTGATAATAGTAATAATTAATATTTAACGATAGCGCTAATCATCATTATCCCTAAAAGAGAGTAGTTGCAAAGATCTAACATACATAACCGTGAATATTATCTATATCCCCTTTTTCTCGGGCACAACAACAAGAGAAACCTAAGTGTAACGTTCAGATTAAACATCCACTGTGTTCAATTTCGACGATAGGCCGACGAATCTTCTAAATTGTAATGAATACGCTTGCGACTTTTCAAGTTGATCCCTTTCTCTTGGTCATTTTTTTCCGAGCGTTTACCTTTTTCTTTTAATTTTTTTTATCTAATCGTTGATTCGTACTTTTATTGCCCGGTAACACACCCCAATGTGCCTAAAAGAACGACGAGGAAAAAAATGTATTGTGACATAATCAAAATATGTCTCGATCAAAAAAAAAAAAAGAAAAGATCTGCACGTTGTTTTTTTTCGTTTATCGTACTGTACAAAATTGGCACAATTACAAGCGAGCAAAAAAAAATCTTATTTACACATGTCTTTTGTACAATGGAATTTTCCGTGTTCTTCTTGTATCCCTTCTCGTTTCTATCGAATTTCCTTTATATTTATACGAATGGGCCTGGCGATAACAATGTAATACTTGTCGTGTATGATAATGTACAGGAAGAACGAAAACGCATGAGAGATGTAGAGTTGCGTGTGGACGTATATATATATATATATTTATATATTTATATATATATTTTCACTTGTATGATGCTTATTATTGTTTTAGCGAGAGGGAAAAAAGAAGCAATGAGAATTATCAGTTTTGTAAATCAAATTTTTATAAGTCGTTGTAGACAGATTTTTATGATTATCGATTGTTAACGCATGTTTATAATTATTATTATTATTATTATTATTATTATTATTATTATTATTAGTTCATTTTTTATAAGTAGTATTTGCTTTGCTCATAGTTTGTTATATCGTCGATATCACTGTGCTGTATCTAGTATATTTTATAAGAAAAGAGTAAACGAGAGCTTTTTTTTCTTCTTTTTATTTATACAGTGCTCCGTGACGTTTGTTTTTCGGTACAACGTTGAAGCACAAAAACGTAAAATGTTCGATCGCAAGAAGTAATTATTTCGAAATCGAGAAATATACGTCACGCAGCGGATTGTTACGATGCGAATCTCATTTTCAAATTTTATATAGTTTTGCGCGCGTAGTCATTCAGAAGCTTGCCATTAATCATGTATATTTTATTATTTATATCGAAAACAAAAACAAACAAAAAATAATAGTATTTATGACCGAAATTTTCGTCATCGTACTGACTAGTATTTTTACTTTTCGTTACACGGACACACGCGAATGTCTTGTAGGGAGGGTGGGGTGTATGAATATATATATATATATCGAGCGTTTTTGTGCAACCTTCGATGATAAATGCATCAAAGAAAGCAGTTATCGCATCGTTGGAAACGCAAGCGGCAACAATAATTTTAGCGACCCCTTGGTGTTCAATTGTATTCGAATGACGTAAATAAATGTTTATAGTGTCTATGAATCAGAAGAACTCTAATTTTGTGTTTGTGCAATCCCAAATATCCTCCTTTTTCCATCTGTACTCTGAATTTATCGCGAAACGACATTCGAGTCGATTAAATAAAGTCATTGGCTTATAAATGAAACGATAACACTTAATTCTTCATATTTTTTTATTAATATAGTAATATATAAGTGCTATAAACAAATATAATTTCTGACTGACAGAAAAATAAAATTCCGCTTTATTGTATAACTTTATTTCAAAAGTCATGGATTGATAAACATGTATATTTATATATATTCGGTCTCATCAATGAGATTTACGTATAATATTTCATTGGTAGGAAGTATTAACACAATTGTTTGGCAAAGAGCGGATTGCTTCAAATCTTAAGAATATTTCATACTTATATCGATAAGAAGTATACATCTAAAACATACAGAGCAATTGTACAAAAATTCCATCTAAAGCATACTTGTAAAAGGAACGCATCAATTACAATTCAACCCTTAAATACACAATTTTGTACGAATGATAATATGCGATCGAATTTTTCATATATTTTCATGGTAAAAATTACAATATTTCTAGTATTTTGGCAAATACTTATTATAGTTAAAGATACTTTATTAAAAAATCGACGCTTCAAACAACAAAAAAACTGTCCTTCGTTACGTTTATTCTGTTTAAAATCGCTTAATGACGTTTGCAAAATATAATCGTAATAAATCTCAAAATGATACTTCAACACGTGTATATACATCGTAAAAATGGTTAAAAACACTTTCACGATAAATGCGCGAAAATAATAAAGAAGGTACACGAAATCGATTACAGCAATACTTGAAAAATATATATAAATCATTAAATACTAGTTCTAAGGATTATGTACCGTATACGTGTGTCTCGTAATGGTTTTCCTTTTTTTTTTCATAGTTTATTTGAACTATTGTGACGGATGTCGTACGTGGTCTGACTGTATTGGACATTTGAAGAACTTGCTATTGTTAGTTTAATCGTAATTGTAGACTTTGTTAAAACTTGACTGTGCATCGTTTGTTTAAAACTCAATCCATGTGCCTTTGTTATTTTTTTTGAAACATTCGTAATTAATCGACGAGATTAATTATTCTTGTTAAAAATAAGACTAAAGGTTAATAGTTGTCGTTGTTTGTTCGACAAAGGCAAACGAATAAAGTTTGTTGTTAGGATTAGGCCAAATTTTTTTTTTCTAATTGCACAGTAATCGTCGGATAATTAAAAACTACCGTGATGACACAGTCAAGTTTTGTATAATTATTTAGAAAAATATAAATAACGATCCGTGTAGAAAATCTTCGCTGACGCAATGAGTTTTCAACGCAATCATAACGGACTGGTTGATACGTCGAATGAACGTTGAGTAGATAGATTAGTTGTACGAATAATAATATTATTACAAAAAAAAATGCAAAAAGTAGATTTAGTTTGAAAAGTACAACGCGGTGGCTCAGCCCAACGACTGACGGACAAAACGACAAATTAAAAAGTAGTATATCAAGTAGCCAAGTTAATAAAAATGGTATTATTGTTTGATACGTTGCTCGATAAAATCAAACGAATCGTCGATAACGAAAAATAAATTCACGCGTTAGCCGTTGTAGAAAAACAGTTCTTTTTTATCGTTGAATTATCTTTGGACCCTTGACTTTGTACTATTGTTCAAAATTGTTAGTCTCTGTACGATAACATTCACGTAGTATCTTAGCAATGAATAACGTCCACGAGAACAACTATTTCCTACTGGAGATTAGATATTTGATCAGTGGTAGAAGATTTGGTGAAAACACTCGTAGAATCACATTTAATAAGGAATTTTCGCAATATACTTGAAAAACTTAACAAACCGAGATACCTACGATGAAATTGTATTTTTGTCCTATTATGCACGTAATTAACGTCTACATCAACTTGACAAAACAAAACAAGTAGGAATATGCGTAGACAATGACGTCTATATGGTATTCCGTAGAAACTGAAAAGAAACGCGTTAAAAGGCTATAGAATAACGACTCGATATTTCGCGATAAACACGTACATCGACACTCGGTTGATCGCGTCTCGTTTGACGCTTGTGTTGAGACGAAAGCTTACGAAAGAAACATCTCGATAAAACGACCAACTGTACACTCGGTCAAAACACAAAATACGATAATCGCATTGACGTTCAGCTACGCTCCTTGAGTTCGCTCAATAATGTGAAAATCGCGTTGTAACATCGAATGATTCTGTAATTATTCACTCACGCGAATACTTGATCAAATCTGTCGTTGTCTCGAACAATATAGTTTGGTCTAACAAAATAGCGTTTTCCGGTAAATCGACAAACGAGTAATCGCAGAATCATTCGATGTTACTCGCGATTATTCGTGCCTATTTTGACACATTTGATAAGTAAAACGTCATCGGTGATCAAATTAAAACGATAGGACATCGATTATATTTGGTAACGAACGGGACTGAAGAGAAAACTAGTAACGAATCTACAACTAAAAATACAACTAAAAATGTATTAGGCTGGATAGAAAAAAAGCTAAAGGAACAAAGTGCACGCGTGCACTGTAAAATATTAAAGCGGTTGAGACTATTCGTCAACTTTCCGTTATGAGGGAAGCGTTACGATCAATTCCCTAACTACGTGGAATTCGATAACTATAGTCTACTTGTGATATCGATCTTCATATCGTAAAGGCATATGTGGAGTTTCTTCATAGATTGTATATCTCGTATCCAATTGCGACATTTCGCTCTCTTGTTCTTTGTACATTTTTCAAAAAATATCTCTTGCGTATATCGTTCACCGTCCCTGAAATTTCCATAACGTAGACCACTCTGAAGGTTTCAAAATTATTTTCAATGTATCTCGTGAGAACTGCAACGAGTGAGTCAAGAGGATATCCAGCGTTTAAACGACGATATTTGGTTGTTAAAACACGATACGAGCGTTGAACTCTAACGTTGTTTACATTTCTGCTGCGTATTTAAGATGCACCCATGGTTTCTCACAGCGAGTGGTATACATCAAGTTGGATACGATCGTGCTTGACAAATTGAAATATTTGCTCTGCTACTATTGTTGCGTGTACTGTTGCAGTCGATAGTTGTTTGTAGATCACCAAGCGCCCATTTGACTTGGACTGAAAAGTGACAAAAAACGAGCATTCGTCAAGAATCTAACGGTATAACGAGCAAACGTGTGTTGATCTTTGAGAAAACTCACCAATTATCAAAATCACGTGAAAGTCCTGTTCATTTTCAATCTAACAATAATTTTCGTTCGGTTTATTCACGTCTTCTAGTGAGTAATGAATTTACAATTAAAAAAAAAACCTTTTGATATTTATTTTTCGCGTTTCAAAGTACTTTTAACGACTATATCGAGTTCCTGTCCCAACACCACGTGTAATTAATTTTAAATTATAAATACATATTTTATTTGTATTATCCAGCTGTTTGAGTAGAGTGCAAATAATACAAGAGCTTTCATCGTTTTGATCAAAGGGTTAAGCACGCGTACGTCAAACGAACAGTAGGACATTACGGCAAAAACACACGAAATGCACAAGGATTTTCACGTAATCTTGAACAATGTCGAGTTTTAAGTAACAAAATTATAGCTGTATAAGAGAGCACGAGAACGGCAATAGAGAGACACGCGTAAAAATAAAACAAACAAAAATAACTTTGCAGATGACGGATTAAAAGTACTTGTCTCTGTATCATCGTAGTATTTCAACGGATGAGTTTATAAATACATTTGTACTCCAGTAATCACGTGTACAGAGCTTTAAACACACAAATCAACGAAATTGAACAAAAAAAAATAACACGTAAATCATACCTTTGAGATGTGTTACTGCTACTATCGCTATCGCTATTAGCTTCTTCGAGTATCAATTTTGAGTCAAACCCCTCGAGATCAAGATCAAAAAACAATTGTCCTAATTGATCGTTTACAAGATTTGGTTGTCTAGTTTGCTTCAAAAAATCCAGATCGGTTTTTAATACGTCGTCCATTGGTTTTGGACGTATTTGATACTGATAGATTAATTCGGGCGTAAGATTCACACCCTCGATCCACGGTGGCTCTTTACGCACTATTTCGAATATTCGACGCGTATCCTTGCTTTTTTGATAATCTGCTTGATTTTTTGGCGACTGTGTACGTGCAACGTTTTTCACATTAATTTCCGATAATCAAGTCAAATTTGAAAAAAAAAAAGAAAAAAAAAAGAAAGAAATAAGGAAAACCAAATGAAATTACCTCGAAAGACGATTCGGTATTACGTTGATCGGTCATGCTACTACTGTCGCAACTTTTGTTCAAGCAGCTACTGAAAAAACATCCTCCTTCGTTGCTGATGCAAGATGATACGATTCCAGACGGTGAAAATCTCTGAAGGAACGGGGTAGCGAGTAAAGACAAAATGCGTTGTATATCGAACAAACAAATAGAAATAATAAGAACCTTCTTTGAAGACTCGGACATGGCCATAGTACTGCCAGGCTCAGCTTTAACGCTTGTCGCTCGACTATTTGGCCTTTTAAGGTCAAAGGAACTTGCAATAGTAGCGGTAGTAACGATTGGTGGTGGTGGTGGATTGTTGTCCGGTGAACAAGGTGTTGCCGATTGTGGTATCACTCTTATCGGCGTTGTAGCTGCAACTGTTTCCGGTACGATGTAAGATCTGTACATCATTGTCGGCTGAGTTGGTGTACTGATCATTTGTGGATAAACTAGAGGTGGTATTGCTGTTGTCATATATGGCATTGGCACAAAACCTACGAGACAAACGATACAACGCTGTTTCTTTCAAAATATAAATATTCGTTAAACAAGTTACTTATACTCACAATAAGGTGTAGTTTGAGCAAACAGATTCGTTTGTCCTGAATGATCCTGAGGTATGGCAGTTAAGGGTAGATGATCCCTTGGTTGAGAAGTCGGAAGGTAGTAGACGGGATACATTTGTGGCAAGTTTGGAAATCGGGTTATCACTTGTGAGCACGCGCTGCAACAAGATCACACACACGCACGCATGTTTGTGTAATTATAAACAGCACGAGCTTTAACACGTGCTTTATTCGTGCGTAACATTCGACTTTTCTCGTTATTCTATTCTATTTGTTCCTCCTCGTCCTCCTCCCAACCCCGTAAAAGCGAGGCATTTAATATGGTTTCGTTATGCAGCGCGACAAACGCATTCAAAGTTGAATAACTTTTTTTTTTTAACGATACTCCCGTTATTAGATCATTCGAATAAGAGTATTATAGTTACTTTTGAGTTGAAAAACGTTGATGCGTTATACTGGTTGAAGGCATCGTAGCAGAAATCGGGGGCCATACGTTGATATTTGAATTGATCTTGGCATTACCGGTAGCGATTAAATTGTCTATTCCATTAGTGGTAAATTTGATATTTGGCATTGTTGTTATCGGCTTAATATTCGACGAGCTGTTATCGTCGTACTTGGACATCTAAAAACACGAAAAGAGTGAAAAATTGCGAGAATGCGATAAATTTAGAGATGGATTTGGACAATCCGAAGGTAAATCGTACCTTAAAATTATGATGATCTTCCCAGCTTTGACTAGCGTTTCTCTTGAGCCTATTGCCACTTTTATTAAGATTATCTCGACAATTCGCAGTAGTTTCCTCGGTATTTTTAGCTTTTTGTTCGTTAAGCGACGATTTGGCTCGTTTATCCTCTTTCTTTTGTTCGCGATGCTTCTGTACCATCAATTTTTCCATATCTTCGTTATGTCGATTGAGCAGCAATTCGGTAAGAATAGGTGGTTTTAATCTTCTACCACCGTTATTGATTGAATTGTTACTCGTGGTATTACTCGTTTCGCCATTGCTACCAAAACTTTGTTGGTTGTTCAGCTCGCTGCTTAGATTTTCAGCGCTACCGCTATTACCGCTGCCGTTCGTCGACAAAGTGCCTTTCTTGTGTTCTATTCGACGATACACAATTTGTTTTTACGAACGACTAAAATCCAAATAATTATTATTGAAAAGGATCCGTTGACTTACCTGGCCTAGAAATGTTATTTTTGCTAGGATCGTCGCTGCTGTTAGCGCTCGAATGTAAATTCTCTTCGTCGCTAGCGTATGGCCCATTATTGACATTGACAACGATGTTACTTTTGAAAAATCGCTCGATATTATCGTAATAATTGAGCTGATTGTAACTAGGTGGAGTCTCGGTTGACGATTTACTGTCAAAGTACTCGTGATGGGGTGATATCTCGCCGAGCATCACGCTGTCGTGCTCCTGTAACCCGGGATTAAGTAATCCCTTCAAGAATATATTATAGCGACTTCAATTGGACCACCACTTTCGGATTTTTTTTTCTTTGTATTCACTTTATTTTTCGTTTTATCGTTGAATCGCTAATTATTTTCTTGTTACTTTTGCAATTACGACAAAGTCGAAAGACGGACATTCGCAGAAATTGATGAAATTATTTATTTGACATTACCTTTCGAATCGCGATGCAACGTTATTCGTGTGAAATTACGTTAGTTACAATTGCACTAAAAAAAAAAAAAAAAAAAAAGGCAATCAATAAACTACCGTTAAAATCTCATCTACGATCTACTGCTACTTGAAAAATTACATGTTATACAAAAGTGGTAGTCATAAATATACTTAAGTTGTATTTATTTTCTCATCTTTTTGCACCGTAACACCTGATTATTCTCTCAAAGTATACGTTTGGACGAATTATGTTCAAGGTATACGTGAAATTGGAGCTCATTTCGGATTTGTTTGAAAATATTTATTGGAACAATGAGGTGTAATCGTTGCGATACAAACGAATATCCCAAACAGAGAATTTGAACATTGGGAGAAATGAACATTCGTGGTATAAACAAATATAAAATAAATTGCAATTAATCAACTTGAAATATCTGACATTTTCGTCACTTACTTCTTACTTACAAATTAAAGTTCGATTTGATAGAACAAGCATTTGTAGTTAAATTTGTTGGTACTTGGTCGAGTATTCAAATCCCCTTGTCAACAATGAATTAAGTCAATGAATTAAGGTGGATTTCCGGTGAAATTCATCGTCATTTTCCCCTTGTTACGTGTTTTTGAAGTCGTACCGTGAAGTACGCGAACGAAACGTGTTGAAGGTTTGAGCGGAAACCCACCAAAAACGTAGTTATACGTTGAGGTTGACGATACACTATCGACAAAGTATACGCTTTACAAGACGGTAATTCGTCTTATGTTTCAACAGCCGTTGTTGCTTTTACAATTATATTCAAGAGTACAACTAACTTAAGAGCGACAGTGTTTTTCGAAAATACTTCAGTCGTAAAGCCGGGAAAACTTTGAAACGACCGTTAACTCATCACTAAGCGCGTTAATTGCTCAAAATATTCAGTCGACTATGTTGCTTTAAAATTAAAGCGGAATAGAGAAATCTGACTAAAATTACAACAATAAAATCTCTCGTGTCCCAAAAACATCTCTGTGCAAGCTTTCCAATTACAAGCAACCTAAGATTAATGCAGTGTTAAATCATCTGAATACACAGTAAGAGAGATACCAACGAGAACAAAATAAAAATAAACAAAATAATGTACAGACAAAAAAATTATAACACGAATGAGCACGTGTGTATTTTGATGTAATAATCACCGAAAAACTTCTGTCGTCCACAGCCATGCTATCCTTGATGGGTGGTGGGCTTTTGATTTCCTGAAGTATAGTCTCCACGAACGTAGTCAGTTCCTTCTTTTGCTCGAACCACTTTTCAACGATCATCGGACATGCGTTATGCTTTTTCTGTACTCCCTGGTTGTTTACATGTTGTTGTTGTTGTTGTTGTTGTTGTTGTTGTTGTTGGAGGTGGTGGTGGTAGTGGTGGATGTGTATCAGAAAGAGACGCGCCGAAGAGAAACGGAAAAAATGCCCGTTGTACATACACAATATGCGTCAGGAATAAAGAATGCCTAGTTATTCTTATCTATTGTTTCCCTATAAAATTCTCAAAATTGGACTCGCTCGGGCCCACAAGATTGTTAAAAATATCATCTTTCACAAAAGTTATCGTGAAAAAATAACGACGGGAGGTCGGTTAAAGTACAAAGGATCCAAAAATATTCTTTCGTTTTCGTTCTTTCTTTTTTTTTGTTCTCTGTGCTTTTTTATACGTTAATTGATTATCGGTTAAGTGACGGCCTCTGGAAAAAGAAATTGTCAACCAGTAGAAAGTTCGATTAAATTTTCCATTAATGTCTCATACACAATTTTCACGGCATGCAAATGGTATACGTCAGTTATCGTTCAAACTGTTTTCAAATCAAATACATTGTGTATTAGAAGAGCGAGGCAAGGAGGACTTGTACATCGAATGTATATTAAACCTTCAACTTTTTACGAAAGTATCGAATAACTATTCAACGTGAAAAAATTGAAAGTGTACCCGAGAAAGTGTACTTTAAATATTGTCTTGGAATTGCTTCAAAAAAAAGCGTAACACTTTGTTATTGAAGGCTTCAAACACAAAATATTCCTTTTGAAGACTATAAAGCAACGTTCAAAGAATCGTCTATTTAGGTAAAATCTTACGTTTCCAAAACAACTACGCGACAGTCGAAAACGTAGCCTTCTTCGGCTACTACGAGAGAACAATCGCTACGCTATCGAGGAAATGCTAAAAAATACATTTACTCTGGCGCTATTTTACACGAGCAACAACATAATTATCGAGTGATCAGACTGGAAAAAAGTTTAAAACTATTTCAAAAAAGTAACAACGCTTTTAGCAGGCATCGTTATCCCCTTTGCTTCATCATCACCTAATATTAATCAGATGACTTTTTTAAACTATCGAAGATTATTACCTCGACGAGGAGTGCCTTGATCTCTTTTTCGATAAGTTTGGCTTCCTTCAGCACTTCGGTGCTGATATTTGCCAGGAGATTATTTTTCGAATCGCCCGGTAGTCGAAATATGTTAGGATCAGCAGGACCTTTCAGTACTCGATGTTTACCTACGACGAATTCTAAATTTTTCGTCCAAGGGTTGACGAAAGATGACCATTCAGTCTCAATCACCACGTAATGGCCGTTCTGCACGATGAACCTGTATGGTTTCGATCTGAAAGACGATGTGCTCATGTTGATCACCTATGCGAAAGCATAAGAAAATAAAAACAATGTATTAGTGTCGCGCAAAATTGTAGATCGTTTTTTACTCGAATCATCACTCTTTATTATCGTCAAAAATAGAAATATATACGGGTAATAAATAAAATTGGTTTTTTTTTTGTTTTTTTTTCATTCATACTGCTGATCCACACGAAAAGCGTTTATAATTTGAATCGTTAACGTTAAACGACAATAACAATGCTTGATTATTTAGCGAGCTTAAATGGGTTTATACGCCAAAGTGCACGCGAGATATCTGACAAGTGAGATCATCGATAATCAAAGAAAATAATCGAAAGAAATATCTCGAAACGATCGAGCGTATTGTGCGTTGAAAATTGAATAATCTCACGAGTGATATATCAAACGATCGAACGAAAATATTCGACACTCAAGCACACTTGACCAAAGAAGGTCTCTCATGCTCACAGTCTCGTAGATGTCTTTGATGAGTGGTAAATCCTCTGGATGATAGAAGTCAAACAGCGAACGATCGATCATATCCTGTGGCAGATAGCCCAAGTACTGTACAACGTCATGATCAACAAAGGACAGGTGGCAAGTCGCGTTGTGGCGAGTTGTAAATAGCGTAGGTATTATCGTTTCTTCGGACACTACAGATATAATCACACAAGAACAACAAGATTCATTATTGCGTTCATTTGAACAAACGTACATACAACGCTCCTCGTAGGATTTGCCGTATAGTTAATTTTCATCACATGTTCTATACTCCGTATTCTATCGATATCGAGTTGAATGTATTATTTCGGTGTTGTTGATTGTTGCAAATTTTACAACGTGAGCTTTGCCATTTATTTGCTTAGTTTTCAATAATTGTTCATCGATATCGTCCAAGCAAGGAGGAAAAAATTGAAATAAAATCAACACACTCCTGGATTTAGGCGGCTACCTACGCTATACCGATCGAATCCTTCATTTTCTCGAGTCGTTTTGCAAATAATTTATTTCGATGATGGTATATCTTCAACGATGTACTCGAGTCGTTTCGACATCGATGGACGTTTGATTGTTCGTTTTTATACGCGAAAAAATACGTTAAACCATGAGTACAAGGGGAACTTTCGTATCGGTGAACAGAGGTATCAAGAGGTACTACGTGCGCTAGGGCTCCTAAGAACGAGCACGTACGTGATATATTTGCTCTGGAGAAAACAACAGCAAATGAATCAACGCGTGTACTATGAAAAACCATTTAATTGACGTTCAAAAAATTCTCGAATATACGTGTATAGTAAAAACTATGAGCATGGTACCTCGTAAAACAGACCTCGTTTAAAAGAATCTCTAAACGTACTTACAAAATTATGTATACTTGTACAGTTTTGCATGACGCATAAAGAAATTATGTAAATTCGTGTAATATGTTTTTTTTTATTTTTCGTACATGAGCCTCAATGATCAAAAATATGTAAAACGATACATAGACAATGCTTTGTTCTTCTTTCAAAATAATCAACGATTTTTCACGTCTCTTGTACGTTAAGCAAAAAAATGCTCCATCCAAGCTCGTGAATTTAATAGCAAAATTGAATAGTTTTAGAAAAAAAAAGACACAGGCACTATCTTTTTCACTTACCTTTCAAATATATCACTAATATTTCGTGTAACATGTCGGTATATTCATTTTAGATTGACGATTATCAAGACTGACGTGGTACGATAAAAAAAAACGCTTTGTAATACATAATTATGTATAATTTTACGCGAATGATCACGTACATCCATAAAAAAAAACATTACAAAAATTTTGCATAATTTCGTTGAAATTGAAATTGATACAAAATTAGACATGATTTATATACATAATTATGTATGATTTTGCAAGAGATAAGACAAAAAACATAAAAACGTACCTGGAACTGTTTAAATTACGTTAATCAGGTTTTATTAATTCGCAACATTAGCTGCTGTGTGAGCCTCTCTAATCTCCGAAGAAACGCTTTCGTTACTGAAAACTGTCTAACTATAAGTCATGTAACCTTGATTTTTAATCAATTTTCAATGCAACACCAGAAGACTGATAACGATGTCTTATCGTAGAATAGTCAATATTTTAATTTTAAGCAATATTTAATTTAAATACGTAAGATCATGTATTAAATATTACGTTGACAACACAATCAAATTATATACGAACAGTTTTCAAACATAAACATTTGATTTGTTATTCGGCTGATTTAGAAATAAATTTGCAGGTAAAATAAAGACAAGTTTTGCGAGAGAAATCGACAACATCGATCAAACCATCTAAACAAATTATGGAAATTGCAATAATTAATCACAAAGCTCGAGAAAAGGAACTCTCGTCGATCGGACAACTCCAACTGGAAAAGTGCTCGTGTAATAACAATCGATAACAACAATTAAATTTACGGCAACTTTTATTATTGGAGTCGTTGCATTTCCGGACTACAATAACGATAACAAGAGACTAGTCTACTAATCTTTCGTACATTAACGCCCAAAAATTTGCAAAAACGTTCTTTCGGTTTGTTTTTTTGTCACGTTTTTCAACGTTGACTCTACAATTCGTTACTTTCGGGCGTTAATTCTTGACGAGTTTTAAAAAATCATTAAATATCTTCTCGATAAAAGTTATCGTTCACAAAAACGATATAATTAAATAAAATATTAAATAAAGATATTTTCACGAATGACAACACTAAATCCGCGGTACGAATTGGCGTCCTTAATACACATTTATATGGAACAATGCACGCGTACCTGAATATTCTCAATCTTCTACTTATGACAACCAATTAAAATTTCCTCATAAAACAGCTTGTTTGCATTTTACCAAATAACATTTCTCTGTTTTTAGTGTTATTTTTAGTTTTACCTTTGTATGCCGAGCGTACAGGATGAAAAGATGCAACGAGTATCATAACTTGATTTTGATCATTGGACAACCTGTCTTTATGAAAGTTTTGAACCACTAAATTGATACGATATGGTACGTATTGCCCATCGAATTCAGTTTGTTGACAATTGTTGCTATTGTTGTTGGATGCGCATTGGAAAATGGTACATCTACGCCAACGGCAATATATGCTTGTTTTACGATTATTTGTACCTGTAAATTATTGTGTTCAATTAGTAATTCGATAATCATCGGTTCGTTGAACGTTGACAAATTAACGTAAACATCCACAAACGATTGTTCGCGAGTATAAATATTCATCAAAATTACCTGCTGAACTAAGATCCCTTGAGATTGCAATTTCACTTGCTATTCTACCTGTAAATATTGGCCTGTCACGTGGATCGAGATAATCGATGAATAGTTTTCCTAGCCACGAGTCTTTTGGATAACCTAGGGCTGCTAGTAATGTAGGTGCTGCGTGCAATACAACACCTTCTTGCATCGATATCACCGCGTATAAATCCTCCTAAATAGATATCCCCAAAGAGAAAAACAAATAAAACGTCTTTTTTTTACGATTGAACGAGGCAAGCTTTTTGAATCGGTGCTTTCAACGAAAACATTGGTAAATGCATCAAACGTGTTTAGATAAACGAAAGTGATGGAATAAACAACGGTCGATAGAACACAAACGTCAAAGTATATTCGCGATTTTACGTAATATCGACGTATGTATCTACCCCGTAAGTAGGAAAATTAAATAGGATTCGTTTTTAAACAGACATTGTCGGATTACAAATCGTAAATGGCCAAATATTACAAAAATTCAACGTGTTTTTTTTTCAGCTTATAATCGAGTACATTTGATCTAATAATTTTATGCATAAAAAAGACGGAGATAAGGGCTCACTTATTCGAGGTGAATATTAGTGACTTGTCGCACGATTTACACTTGTACAATTCATCGACATCTTATTGCGGGAAATATATATATATATATATTTTTTTTTTTTTCAATTTTAATGAGTGTTAATTTAAAAACACATACACACACACACAACATGAGAAAAGGCCTCTCACTTATTCGTGACGAATGTTAGTGAATGCGTAAAGTCTATAGCATTTGACGATTCAAAGTAATAACTTGTTGCAATGAGATTTTTCCAAATTCTCTCGCAAAGTTATGATTATTGTATAATTTTTTTTTTTGACACCATCAAAATATCGATACTTTATATGGGTTATTTTATCTGTACTCGTCGAAGTATTTCATCCCTTTACACAAGTAGTACCACACAGCAGCTTGCTTTTCCAGGACAGAATATTTTTGATCGAGTCAGTTGAAATTATAGTTTTGTTTTGTTCTTTTTTTTTTCTTTTTGTAAGCTACAGACACATGCCTGATATGTGTGAAATATGAATTCAATTAATTTGTCATCGTCGTCGTTCTATAAATATTATTGAACGTGACGATTACTCGTGTTCGAATCGTAAATAACAACCAAAAATTTCTATTTTCCCCGCCATGTCGTTGAATCACTGAATTTTTTTAGTTTATTAATTTTTTCCGACAAGGCCCACTCTACTCTCCGAGTTTCTGAAAATGTCAACTAAATGGTTCTATATGTGGAAAAATAACATTTCCAAACTTTGTAGCCAATTGTTTTGCTATATTCGACGAACGAAATCGAGATATAATCTCTTACTCAGTCCATGATTTACGTGTGTTGACCCACAAAGCTGAAATAAGTGAACGAAAAAATTTGGCTCATATCTAGTCGTGTTTTTTTGTTTTTTTACGTTATACAAGAGCTGGGCTCATCGTTGACATGGTTGCACCGGTGCAGTTAAGCATCACGAATCCTCTAAGTACATGTATGTATGCATCTACCGATTCCTTTCTGCCAAATAATAATAAACAAAAAAAAACAAAAGCAATATTTTAGTGTTATCTTTGTTTTTTTTTTTTGGCTTTTGCTCTGTGATGTTGTTTTTTTTTCTTTTGTAAAATACTAACGGTGGACTGTAAGCTGGAATCTTCGATTGGACTTGTTTTAGCGTCAAGTCCTGCTTCGGGACCAGTCGTCAAGTTGTTGTCATTGTGCACTCCTGGATCCGTAGCATCCACCAACTCTACAACTGCTACTATATCTTCTTGAAATTCACCAACAAAAATAATTGTTACAGCCTACGCACTTCTTGAATCTAGTCCAGTGTTTTTTTGGAAAAGCTTTGATTAATTGATGGGAGAGAAAAAAACCTTTTTGTTTAATAACACTTTAATCACGACGTAGCTCTTTTTACGTTTGTTTGTACGAAGAAGTTATGTGAACGTTATAACGATATTGCGCTATTGTTACACCCATCGATCCTCTTATGATAATGGAGTTTAAAAATAATCAGCTGCAGAAATGGATGACAGGGGGTGGGAGGGTACGAGACGTTTAATTCATTGCGCAACGGTCCTCTTCGTAGAGCCAAGTGCACCATACAAAAGGATTATCGAGCAAAGGATTATCCATACTAACGCTGACTAATTTGATGTTCTGTACGTAACTCTCTATCTCTCTCTCTCTCTCTCTCCCTAATATCAATTGAGTCGAGTTGGCAAGTTTATCAAGACACATCGTGCTGTGTATTTTTAGGCTTTTGATTAAGTAAATTACGCGTTACGTAAATTACGCGATCTTGATAAGAATATCTCGGAACGTTACTAGATTAAAAATAGAGCTATTTTTGTACACGCTATTACGCTATTACGCGATCAGTTTTAGATCGCGTAATTTGTATCCGCAACGAAGGATCGTATCGTGAGGAATCGATATTTTTCCAATAGATGCATTTTAATTTCGAAAATGTCAATGCATCGTTTGATACAGTCGACAATCTCTTAGTGTACTACTAAGTACGTAATGTTCTTGGTCTTTTCGAAATTGAATCATCGTAATTGGGAGATCCTACAAAAGAACAAAATTCAACTAAGTTTGAAAAATAAAACAACGACAAAAAAAAGATATACGTTGATAAATCCGGTCATCTTCTAAGTAACGACGAAAAGTTCTAATTAAGGTAAACGACGTGAAATGAAGAAAAAACTAAATGATAGTTGAGACTCGATCACGATACCGTAGAGCTTTATAAACGTGTTATAAACGTCGACCGGTTGACCTAGGGTTGCAATGAGGGAACAAGAAACGTTGCAACGGAACGGTGCATGATATACCATCAACAATTTCTCATTTGTTATCGATGTCTTTTATCATCACGAAGAATTGTTGGCCTTTTCTATCAAAATTCCTATGATAGAGATAATTGCGTGTACAATCGTTGTTAACGTTATCATAAAAAATGTTGACTGAAAAGGGATATTACGAATAATGATGTTTCAATATGCTTTACGGAATAACAGATAGAGATAATAACGGAATAAATTTAAAAGCATATAGTATAATCATATTCGATACACACATCGTAATGTTGCCGTACACGCGTTTCGTCGACGACTAACCTGTTTTATCAATAGTAGGCTTGCAAGCTTCAAAAGTTCCAATTCCATTGATACTCGTTAGCGGTGTAACGGGTATCAAATTTGTCGTTGAAGAACTTTGTAAAACAGTTTCCATATGAGTTAATATACTAATTAATTTCTTCTTTTTGTGGCCTTTTTCCTTCCTCTTTGCAATCGGTTTGGGTAAGGTTTCGGTACTGAAAAAATAAAACGAGAGGAACAACCATTTTATTCTATGATTCGAACAAATCAAAAATATTTCCAATTCAAAGTTCTTATGTTATTTTCGTTATTACGGGATAATTATTACTACGCTTCCTGATCCGACGATTCTCCCCTATGAACGTGGTTGCAATGAATTTGCTTTATTATCGTTCTTTGGTGAAATTTCGCTCTAATAAAATAATACATGCCTCGTCGATATTCTTTGTCCTATTTACGATATTTTTATCTTACGATACGAACGACTGGAAGATAATGGAAAAAAAAGTTGAATAAAGTTACCGCACAGGGAAGAAACGCGTCAACAATGGAAAATCGTCTTTTAATTCGTTCGTATCGGACGCACACGGGTCGTTTTCAATTGTATCCAAGTGTATCCTATACGTCGATTTCCGATTGTTCTTCAAAGATATTTTTGGCAAACGAGTATTGATTAAATAACAAATGTTTGACAACACGTTTAAACCGAACAAAAAACACGCGAAGAAGACGTAACGACGAATCAAAGTTGTGACGTGCAGCAACATTACTCCAAGATGCATCGCTTCCGAATGTAACTTGACGTTATACTTTCGTGCGTCTTTGGTTATTAGAGAGGAATATTTGATCGTTTTAAGGACGAGCAAAAGCTCGCTGTTGATATATTATACGCCTCAAAGTAAATAGTACAATGATAACGAACAAAGTGAAGATATCCTTTTCTCGTTGTCATCGTGTACTTGGTTACGCAATCTACTTGAGCTCTCAACTTTGTTAAAGTACGTACGTCCAACGCGTGTACAAGTGATCCAAGCGCTAACCAATGTAATACACACACCATACTTAACGAAGAAAAACGAGTACTCGTCAAATCTAAGAATAAGCGTGATTTACACCTCGCGATCACTTCGATGTAACTCGTAATTCTGTCAAGGTGCTTTATCAATCGTGAAGAATTCGATCAAGTCGGATGGTTTTCGTCGTAACCATTCTCGATATTCCTGTCTACAATTACTCGTTATCCATTGTATAATTTTGCAAGCTACTCGTAATAACGTGGTCGTACTTTCTATTTTTAAATTTCTCGAAATTTAGCTCGATTTCAATCGATATCTTTTACACTTTTGTTATTTACGAAATTTATATATAATAAATTATTTTAGAAATATCGCGTATAGTAATAATGCTTATACGACGCGTGCGATATTATATTCTTCGCAACATCGTAGAGTTCTCTGTATACGTGTATAAATAGACGGGGCGAGCGACGGTGATCACGGCACGTGTTATGCCACGTGCATACGATGCAGCAACACGAGAAAAAGTTCAACGCGATTCGCGTGTTTTCTTGAAACGCGCACGTTGTTTAGAAGTAACGACGAAACTTTAGGATTGGCTTATTTATGAAGTTTATTTATTATTTGTTTCGAGGTGTTTTAGATTTATTTGAAATTTCTTGGAATCACTTAACGCTCGGTAACGCATTTGTTCAAACGAACGTAAATCGGACACAAGTTCTTACGTAAGAACTTACTTGAATATTGAAAATGTCTCGAATATATATTTAACGACATCTCAGGTATTTGATTTGACGTATTTTAATCAAAGTCCAGCTACGCGAATACTACTTGAACCGGTAGGACCTCGTATGCGTTTGTTTAGTGGGGACACCTCGATGAGGATATTCGGGGTACGTTAAACGTACAGCGATAATCTCCGGAATAAACAAATTCAGAGAAACAACGATTAATTGGTAAGATCGAAAACGCCTAAATTCGTTGTCTATTTAAACAAGTTCTTTTAGTAAACCACATCAAGTAAGTTCTTACGTAAAAATTCGATATTTTTAGGATCGATTGACGCTCTTTGCCCGGATAACACGCATACGCGTTCCGAGAGATTTGGAAAAACTTTTTTCGCAAACCTACAAACGTTTAAATACGTCAGCTTACTCTGCGAATCGATAAATTTGTGGTACTCGAGTTCTTAATCTCATTGTACATAGACAATGCTACGTGCATTTCAGTAACTACACATTGTTCACTGACACCCAAAGAGTTGATATTTCTACGTTTAGAACGTGGATTTTCCAACCAAAGACAGGTTTTCATCTTCTACAAACTTGTATTAATTCTTTGTATTCTAACGAGGTGCCGGGTAACTGTGCTCTTTAAACATGCATCCACCGGTATTCCCTAACGTTGGAGACAAACCGATCAAACTTTTTTACCGACCATTCTTTGTCGGAAAATTTCGTAATAAAACAACGAACTTACCAAAGACCAAAGGCTGAAATTTTACCGCCATGGTAACCACTGCTTGCCGATCGGTTGCTATTTCTCGAACTTCCGGTGCTGTAACAAAACAACAACAATTCTATGCATTAGCGAGTTTCGTTGTAAAAATAATCGTCGGTTAATCGTCGAAGTAATTCGAAAACGTTAAATAAAATAAGGAAACAAAAAAAAATATCGATCAACGATCAAAATAGAAACAAACGGTAACGAATAATGCACGAAAAAAGCGCTATCGATATCAACGATTAAGCCTCACGAGGGATTATTTCCAAACTAAGACTACGTAATAATACTAATATTTAATATTACACGCAAAACAATGCCTGACAATTGCCTGAATGGAGTACGAAAAGCGATTATGAGAGCTTAGGATATTCTTTGCTCGGCAACTCGCTCGTCGAACCCTCCCTACATAATTTGCATAAGGGTAACGGGACGTCTTGCGCAAGCAACGCGAGAACGTGCAACGGTCCAAAATAAAAACGATACGTAACGTTGGGCGCACGAGAGAGCGAGAGAGAGAAAGCTTTTTGCTCGATGTCAAGATCATCGTATGAAACGAAGTCAAATTAAACTTGCGAAAAGTTTATTGCCGAATATAATAATAATAATAATAATAATAATAATAATAATAATAATAATAAAATAATAAATTACGAATGCAACATACCGATTGAGAGAAAAAAGGAGGAGGAGGAAGGGACGGAGAGGGGATGAGCTAACGTACGTAACGGATGCCAGAGTAAACACACACGTTTAGCGGCTATAAATACTCGTAAATCTTTCGCTATACACCATGAATTATTCGTCGAAATAATTTAGTGCAAGAACGACGAGAAAGACGAGCGTTGGGAAAGAGGAGAAGGGGAAGACCTACGGACTATACCGGCAGCTGCTACTGCTGCTGTGGCTGCCGCTGCCGTTGTTCCCGATCACGTTTGCAGCCTCGTGATTTTCTCTATCGGGCGGTGTCAAGGATATGCAATCGGCCGAACGATATTTTCTCCGCCTGGACTATTTACGGTTCGATTAAAAATATCCGAACGTTTGATTTTGTTCGTCTATAATTGTACAGACATTTCGAACAAGTAGTGGCGTTCGAGTTTGGTCAGACATTCGAAGTGTTCGTTTGAATTTGGTGGACGGTGGTATGTCTATCACCTTGACCTCGATTGGTTGACGGGTAACGACGTCTTAAAAGAGATCGAGCAATTTTACAATAATTTGTCAACGATAATCAAAATTAAAATAAAAGGATTGCACTTGGAATTGAGATAGAAAGCCATGCATGAATCACGTTCTGACACGTGGCATTGAAAACTTACGACTATATTTCGACTTGATTTTCCTACGTGAAAACACAAGTCAACGAGACTTTTGTGAAAACGTGCAAGCAAGACGACTGCTGTACCCTGCATTTCCATTGTGTGCCATGAGTATAGAATTGTCGAGTATCAATAAAGGAAAGAGGGATATCGTTATATTTGTCTCGACGAATGGTCTGCGTGTTTCTATATATGTATATGTATATATAACCAGAGAATCGAACAAATGCTTCTAAATATATACTTTGATAGGAGAAATTAATTGTTTCTCGAACATCGATTCGTTATATAAAGGACACAAAGGACTATCCTTTGGACAAAAGACTACGCCCGTATCGAGATTTTCATGTAACGTTTTGGCTGTTATAAACGATGTGAATTCCCTTTTTACCGTTTGGTTGTTCCAGGCGGTTGCTGTTATTACATTTTACTCGTGATTACACGCGTGCACGTGGTGAGATGAAACAAAAAAAGTAAACGAATGATTTGGGAAAGGAGAGCGGAGGCAAGGGGAGTCGACTTTTCGTTTCAAAGAAAAACAATCAAAGAAACATGACAAACGAAAAGCCTCGAATGACGTTTGAAAAAACCAAAAGAAAAATTCTACTTTGTAAACGGTTGAGTGTGAACGAGAAAAGAGGGAGGGTAAAGTATTCGACAAAGGAGTTATTAACGCGTACGCGTCTGTAAATTTATCCTCGTTATCGCGCGCTTCGTTGTACGCTGAATTAATTTTAACTCGTACCGATCAATTTTCAGACCAGAAGAGTTAATTATGTTGTTTGACTAATTTTAGACGACACTGAAATAGACCAATTAAACGATTAACATATTTTGCATTTTTTTTATTTGTTTGAAAAATGTGTAATTAATTAAATCGATATTTGCGGTGGAAATATACGATCTATTCGATAATGATGGACGTAAAAAAATTGCGACAGATACACGAAATGCACGTGTATACGGTTGTTACTTGAGATTTGTAGGAACATTTATGCGCTAATTGCAATAATGAATCTCCATACGATGTATATACGTGTATATACATACCACTGATACGAGTCCATACATTACGTTATAATTACGTAAAAGGTTTCCCACGTAATTTCAAAATTAAACACGATAACGTTACACACGCACGACGAAAACAATTGCACGAATCGCAAGGTGATTTTTTTGAAATTGAAAACTTGTTACGACCTTTCGCACGCGCGCACGTTTGCGCACGGATGACATTGCATCTCCATTCGATGAAATAAAAAAAAAACATCACATGACCGATTAAATCGCCTATTTACGGACGCACGATACACGTCGATAAAATGCTCGCTTTAGTTCGAATACTTTCTTGCAGACTCACCTTGTATGCGATTGGCTATTACTGCAAGTATTGGAGTAACCAGAATCGGAGATCTTGGCATTTTCAGTGGAGGTTTCCTCCATATTATCCTTGTCACTTGTTATCGATAATTATTTTCATATCATAAGAAACGATCACACCACACCACTTTCTTATTAACGTGTTAATTATTATTATTAATCACTTGTTATCGATTAATCAACGATAAACAAACTACACGTAGCAGAAGGTATATTATTGATTAATTTGTCACACCTTCGATTGAAAATGTAAAATAAGCTTTGAGTATAGATAGATCGATCGTATGTTCTGTCTTGTCGAGTACTGCAAATTGAATGAGCCTGTAACTCCGCGCTCTCGCTCTCTTTCTCTCTCTCTCTTTCTCTACATCCCCACTTAACTTTCATTATCAAAGCTTTCGATATGCGCATGCTTCGATCTCGCGACTCGTGCCAACTTTACATTGGCGCGGTATTTCGAGATATCAAAGCTTTTATTCTTTATCGTTATCCCATTAACGATATATCAATCGATAAAAATTATTAAAACGTTAACGTTGACCAAATTATTAACCAAATTATAGTTATCCAAATGAGACTAAATTACGGAAATAGACGTTCGTAATAAGTAAAAATATATCATTGGCAAGACTGCTACGACAAACAAAAAATCAGCAGCCTCGTGTATCGCATTGAAAAAACCTTGACAGTCACGCGTACTGCCGCGTGAGTTGTGTATTGTCGCTTTATCCCCACTATAAGTGTTACCTTTCTATAACTGCCTTACGCCGGTACTTATTGTATACGTATATTTATTATTATTTATTTTTCAATTATATTATCGCACGTGTATAATTAATAGAATTTTACGAGACATTTTTTAAAGTAGAGTTTAGTACGTAATGATTAATTTTAAAAAAACATTTGCATTTTGTACATTTTTACGAAAGATTCTTTCGGTCCGTTACCTGCAAAAATTTTGCGGATATGTTTTTCCCTTAAAACACGCATCGGTGTACGTGTATAGGGAAGAACACGTAGGAAAATCCAAAATATCGCAAAATTCTTTATCGTTATTATTATTATCACCATTATTATTGCACGCGTAAATATAATTGTTGTATACGTTTAAAACATAGAAAAACTTATTTTGCATCTTAAATTTCTTCCGTTTTTACTTTCTCAAGCGCAATATTACGATTAATGTATTAACTTAGTTTTCTGTAATTTTTGCATGGATCCGAACAAATGGGATTTCGACGCTAAAAAAAACACGTGGAATAAAAAAACGAATTTTGCGTGTAGTTTTCTTTCGATTTATCGACTTATCGTTGTCAATTTGATATTGTGCAAACGAGTTTTGACTCGTGAAAACTTATAGGTGATTTTTTTTTCTTGATTACAGATTTAACTAATTGCGCGTGTTGTAACGTGATAAAAGTTGTCAGTGACTCGACGACAGACGAGTGTGTCAATGCTTTGTTTTATTTCGCTATAAAAGTACGTGGATTGGTGTTTGCTGCTATTCGATTTACCTGTAACTAGAGGGATGGGGAGTTAACGTAGACGGCTTCTCGTCGTACGTATTGTACATTTATGGATGTCAAATAAATTGAACAAAAATGATTAATTCGTAACGATAAAGTCATCAAAAACGCGATACAATCGCGAACGTGGATTTATTGAAATAAAATTCTAAATAAAACTCAAAATTGTATCGCTTGATTTTGTGGATTGTTGTATATTGTTGAAACAAAAGATAAAGTAATCGTTCGATTTATCGTTGTTTCAATTTCGATCTGCAATGATCGAACGATGATTTTTTTGTTCGCACAATGCAAACCAACTTTTCCTTGGACAAAAAACAATAGACGATTCGTGTATTCGAAGTATATTTATTTTTAAATTGCAAATATCAATCAGCACGTATAAAAACCAAATAACCCATAAACAAGGATAACATTATTAAAAAAATAAATAAAGTCTTTAACATATAAAAAGATTTATAAATAAATAACCGCAATTTACTTTGAATAAAGTCTTTCAAAAGTATAAATTAAAACTTAAAAAGCTTGACTAGCTGTAAACTTAGCTATATTAAAAGTTCATTTACGTATAAATATATATTTGTCGGCTAAAAGGTATCAAAAAATATACTTTGTACAAATAGTTATTAGTGCGATGACTAAAAAAAAACTTGTTGATTCGATAATAAAAGAATGTGTATAATAGTAATATCACAGACGTCAGGTACTCGTCGGTAATCCGTGCGCATGAATCCTGAAAAATGAAAAAGAGAGCAAAATTAAAGTGACATTGGAACGATTGTGGAATGGATCATGGGAGTCTCGTCGTATATAAATGAGAAATGTGAAAGAAAAAAAAAATTAATAAAACCCACAGTAATGAATGCTTTGTAATACAGTTTGTATTTGATTCTGTATCAGTTGCGTTTATATCAATTTTTTTTTGTTTTTTATCTCGTGACGGCAGAGTCACTGTTACAGTCATTTGGCAAAGGCAATTTTACCTTTCCTAAGGTCGCTCGGAATAATCATTCTTTTTTTTTTTTTTATTTTAATCCATAGTTTAGTATTTATTAATCAGTATGAAAAATTATACAGCGCACGCGCTTTCATTTCTAATATTTGTCACCTTTCTTTTTAAAGACATTTTGGTGTATAGTATCTTTTGAAGTTTCTCTCACAATTATCATATATTGTACTCGTTTTTATTTTCTTTCTTTTTTTATTTTTTATTTATTTTTTTTTTTTAAGTGGATGCCGTCGTAGGTTTACACACTGTTGATTATATCGATAAAAGTCTTGTGTGGACAGAGAGAACAAAC
The DNA here is from genome assembly GCA_030064505.1 of Chouioia cunea. Taxonomy (NCBI): domain Eukaryota; kingdom Metazoa; phylum Arthropoda; class Insecta; order Hymenoptera; family Eulophidae; genus Chouioia; species Chouioia cunea. Next base: position 27,507,772 of record JAOPFQ010000003.1, on the reverse strand, counting down.
GGTAATAATGTATATATAGAAAAATTTGTAGGCGGATCTTCGCTATACATATTTCAAAATATATACATCCGCTAATGTAGTGTCATTTACCCCCCCCCCCCTTTCTCCTCCTTTTCCTCCCCGGCAAACGTCTACAACTTTACCTGAGCCATAGCTAACCGTTTTTAATTGTTTAAAAAATATTCTGCGATGATTTCTCTTGTAAATGTACATACGACTAATCTTATCACTAATGCCACGTAAAAACACCTATACGCTGCGTTAAAATTAGTTGCGTTTTCTTAAATACATATGTAACAAAAAGAAAAATAATAACTATGAAATAATCAGATAAAAAATACATGCTTGGACGTCGAGAAGATGCTTTGTATATCAATTGTGGATCTCGTGTCCAATACTCTTTCTGTTCTGTCTACTTGAAAATTCCTTATGCAAGAACCAATAATGCTCTTATACATACGAGGTTATTTATTATTGATAATAATAATTGAGTGACACTTGTTAATCACAATCCGATTCTTGATTCTTTTTTTTTTCTCCAAACGAAAATAGTCAAGAATTTACTCGATTAAAAAATAATATACATATGACAGCTTGACTATCTCCCTTTATATCATTTGCGTCAAATGCACATTCACGTCTGCGTTTTTAGTATATATATATATATACTTCTTTATATATATATATATGTGATGTACGTGTATACTCATGAAAATTCACACAAATATATATATTCATGTATGTATATACAATATGGATTTTATAAAAATTATCAAAATACTTTCACAATCGTCCGCGCTTCTGTGATTAATATTATGTTTTATTATATCATTGTTGTTATATTATTATTATTATTATTATTATTATTATTATTATTATTATTATTATTATTATTAGCTATTAAATACGAAACTAAAACCATCGTGAAAATAGCGCAAACACATACCTCTTCACGCTCTTTTCGTCAAACATCTCACTTTTTTTTGTGTTCTTTTTCGTATCTTTTTTTCAATCTATTCTTTTCTTTTCTTAGTAAAAACGCTTAAATTACATACTTCGTACGTAATTTAAATGATTCATGCAATAAATCGTGTCGCAACGCGAGAATTCGAAAACACAGGCACGCTTCAAGAAATAGTACGTATTACCGTGATGTCCGGTGTCATAAGTGTGACAAAGAAAAGTTTTTTTTTTTAAAAGTTGATAATATATCAATTGATTTTTTTGTTTTTCAGTAAATGTTGAGACGTGGCGAACGTAATAAGACAACAGTTAAAAGTAAGGATGGTCGTGGTAGTTTTCCATTCTGTTGCAGGCCCGATGTGGTCAATAAAGTGAGTCTTTATAAAATTTCGTCTCAATTCGTGGCGTGCGTCCTGCATAGTGTGAGTTACCAGTCGGTCTGTGAAGACAAATACAAATATTACATTATCCCCAATGAATGGATGGTCAATGCGAGATAGATAAGAGTAAGAGTGAGAGTGAGAGTGAGAATGAGAGTGAGAGTGAGAGAGGGAAGGGGGGAGGGAGAGAGAGAGAGAGAGAGAGAGAAAGAGCGCGACGACGAAGACATTCGAATATTTCATGAGGAAATGATCTCGACAGCGCCGTGCCTTTCTTACTTACGATTTCTCTTAAGTAAATTAGTGCTCGTCTTCGTCCATTCTCAATCGTTTTCTTCGATCGTCGCCAACATTGCGTTCTTCGGCTTCTAGGACTTTTAGACGAGAGCCACAGATTTCTTGACCATGAAGAGTCTACAAAGGAAATTTTGATCGTCGTTATTTACGATTAAAAAAAAAGGCGACCATGAACAATTTTATTTTAACACAATCCAAGGAGTAGAATACCTCGATGGCTTTATTGGCACTTTCAACACTAGCATACTTGGCGTAACCACAGTTTTTCCCAGGAAGCATGTAAACGTCAATGAGATTACCGAACCTGCAGAACGCATCTTTCATGGCATAAATAGGAGGCACTGGTGGGCCACACACTATGAAACATCGCTTCGCGACTTCTGCATCAATGTTGGCCATAGCTTGTACTGGAGGTAGCTTATGTAACGAGTGTTCTAATGCTGCAATCAAACGCATAAAAGGTATAAGGGTAAGCACTATTGATGTCTAATAAAAAAGGCTTAGTTGAAGTATCTTACAAGGTGCTGTCAATCCAGCGGCTTGAATAAGCGAGGTTGCCTGTGCAATTGTTTTAGCCAGGTGTGCTAGATCAGTCCTAGCAGCCACAACACCACCAGGAGTAGCAATGTTATTATTATTAGGAATGCCCTGCTTTAAGAGTGGCTTGTGAGGTAATAGAGGACCCGATAGGTCGGGTTTAACTATCATCCTGTGACCTAGTGGATACTCGAATCCATGTAACTTTTCTCTGGCGTAAGCAGCTGCACTTGCAGTATTGTATACCACTGTAGCATGTCCCCTTGGCATCCTATATCTGGCATCCGTTTTGAGATGACAGTAATCTAAACCAGGAACCAAGTCGAACAATTTCCAAAGCTGATCTTGATTTAAGGCTGGGTGAGCGATAACTTGGAGCTTGGTGAAGCCCTCGGGGTTTGGATAGTTGCTAGCTATTTCTAATCCCACGTTATTCTTATGGTAGTTATTACCATAGGTGGAATTGTTGGAGCTTTCAAAAGCCATGGACATGCCGTTGCTGTACTTTTGTTCCGAATCAGGTTTGGGCTTTTTTGGTTCAGCAAACACCGCTTTGTACTTTCGATCGCACTCCTCAAAGGCTCTCGCAGCACTGGACACCTTTTTAAATTTGACATAGCCGAAACCTTTAGATTCATTGGTATTTCGATCTTTGACGACTGTCACGTATTCGATGGGTCCAAATTTGGCAAACTCCTGTTGAAGCTCGGTGTCGGTCATCGATTTCGGCAACACGCAGAATAATCGTACCCAACGTTCCTCTTCGTTCGTCTCTCTCACCGATCCTTGATCTCGACTATATTGACACACAAACGCGTGAAATAAAATATATGCACATAGAATTAGTTTTTTCGCGCACTCTCGCGCGCATATCATTAGAAAAATGAGTCATGCATACACAGTTAACTTACTTGGAGGCAATCATGACTTTGATGGGACGTCCAACGGAGCCGAGCATCTTGCCGTTCATCTCCTCAAGGGCAACCGCTGCTTCCGACGTTTTGGAATACTTGATATATGTCACTCCTTACAATAACAATATGGAAAAAAAAGGGACATGTAAAAAAAAAGCCGCATACGAACAACAAATCATCTTGAATTTAACATGTGTATTATACACGTACAAACATTTAGGTGTATATATATATATATATATATATATATATATATATATATATATATATATATATATATATATATATATATATGTACACACATGCATACGTATACACAGGCGTACACATACGCACACATACCTTTATTGTCGCCAGTGTTGCGGTCCTTGACCACCCATATATCCTCGATCTTGCCGAATTTTTCAAAGGCCTTTTTCAAGTCATCTTCCTCAAGGCTCTTGTGACAAATGACAAAAAGTCGTGAATTTGGTGGATCGTCGTTTTTGGAGCGTGGATCACCACCGTAATAAGAATCGCCGCCTCCTCGATGGTCAGCCATTTTAGCTGCTGCTTAACAGCAGAGTCGAGGGGCAGGAGAGTCGTCGACTCTGAAATTGCGCTCTCACAGTGAGCGCCGCCGCCGTTGTGTCGTCGTTCGAGCTACTGTGGATGTGCCGGCTCTGATAATGTATATAGATAGATATACGTGTGCGTAGTGTATGACGTCGACATACATGCGCATGCACACACACATACACACACGTGGGTATATATAAAAATATATATATATATATATATACAAGTGGCGGGAAGGCCAGACGAAGGGCGCAGACACTACGGTGGAGCGTTCACCCTTCTGTCGCCTGCGCGGAACAAATTTTTATTTCTTTTTTTCCTTTTTTTTCCTTTCTTCTTTCTTTCGTTTTATTTTGTATAGAGGGAAGTCGATTATTCCTTTTATATATATATATATATATATGGCGCCTTAAGGGTTAACCAATAATAATGTTACAACTAATTCTTTCTCGGTCAAAAGGCACAAATGCACGATGACTTAATTTGATACGATTCAATCAATTGTTAATCAATATTTTTATACAAGTGTAAGTAACATTTATATCGTGATGTATAATTCATAAATACACGTTTTATTTTGTCTTTTAACAATATCAAATTTGCCGCGTGTAAAGAAAAAATACATCTTTACGTGAAACTTATTGGCAAAACAATTTATTTACCTCTTCAATAATCATCGTGCATGTTTGCATTCCTTGTTTGGAAAAAAAAAGAATTTTAAATTAATTGCCAATAAGTTTGCAATATACGTGTATTATACGGATAACTTGAATTGTTAATTTATTTAGCAGCTTTTAAAAATTTATTCATACAGTATCGTTTACTTGCATATCACAGTTACATAAGTAAATTAGTTTGTTCAAAAAATTTAAAGCTTTCTAAAAAAAAAAGAAAGGAATTAAATTTTCATTTAATTTTAATAGTTTACAACTCTTTTTCAGTCGATTAAATTTATCGTTTGTTTCTTTTTTAATCGGATAAATTGTGCGGATTATATACAGAAAGATAAAAAAAAACTAAATAAAAAATTGTCAACGTTTCACGCTCTAGTAAAGTAGCATTAGGAAAACGAATGGCATTTATGATTCATGAAAGTTATTTGGCGAACAGCGGTCGCCGTCGTAAACTCTAAAACTGGAATATGCTGTTTCCTCCTTCTCTCTTTCTTTTTTAATCTGTATGCAATGTAAATTCCATTTCTGTTGATCTCAACTAAGCACACTAAGCATACTTCGATATATACGCGTATAGACGTATACCATTCGTTTCATTAAAAAAAGAAGAACTTGCGAAGCTCAGTTTCCAAAATATATACATCCAATATATATATATATATATTGGATGTATACATGGCGAGACACACAAACCTCGTTCGACGATAATATACCTTATATTCTCACGTTTGATGCTTTTAGCCACATCGAAGGGTTGCTATAATACTGTATTTTATATACATGTATACGAAAATGAGAAACGCACAAAACCCATATATACACCAAAAAAATATATATATACATACATATGGTTGTATGTACGTAGTATATATAAAAAAAAAGGTTGCACGCCTTGGCGGCGTCGCGGCGACGACTAACTGACTGACTGTCTCTCGTGCACCGTTATACCTTACTTGCTTGTGGTGGCCACTCCTCTCTCTCTCTCTCTCTCTCTCTCTTTCTTTCTCTCTCGCGTTCAAGTTCTGTGTGTGCCTTCGCATGCTGGTGCCAAAAAGCGTAATTTGTTGCGAGTCTCCCCATACGTTATCAAAACTCCGCGCGTACGTAACAAAAAAAAATCACAAAATTATCGTTGTCTTTTTCTTTTATTTTTTTCGTAATAAAAATGTTTCGATCAATTTTCGTCCTATAAACTATATATATAAATATATATATTAAATAGGAAATGAACGTTTGCATCGCAAAACCGCAATAATCATCGTTAGCAATAGAAACATATGCTATCGCGTATAACTATCGTCGCAGGTGCGTAATTATACACCGTCGCAACCACACAACGTATACGTATAAAAAAAAATTGCACGAGTATAGAAAACATCAAAAGTCAATCCGATAATTTCAATGCTACGCGTTGAACATGATATACGTATACGTATACGTAACGTTTGCTTGAACTTTCTAAATAAAAAAAAAAAAAAAAAAAAAAAAAATTGAAGCAAACTTTACGACATTACAGATTATCGTGTACGTATTAGAAAACGTAATTTTCTTCTCCAAACACAATAATCGGAATAAAAGAAAAGGTTCTTTCTTAAATTCTCGAGCATCAGCGTGTGTATTCGTTGTATCCAAATTTAGCTGTAACTAATGGTATAGTGTTCAATTGATTCACCGCTATCTATCTACATGTCTATCTATATATAGTATTTAACTGATTTATGCGAATAGTACATTTAATTAACGCGTTGATACGTGGCGTGCATTTACGTGCGTTTTTATTTTCAAAGTCAAATTGATTGAATTACAATCAAAAAATACGTTTTTATATATATCCATTCATTTATAATGTATAAAAGCGAAAGACACATATACGTTGCATCCTATGTAGTCAAGTGTAAGTCCCACACGAAAAAGGCCAACGACCGGTTTCTCTCCTTCCCTCTCTCTCTTTCTCTCTCTCTCATTCGTTCGCTTACTCACTCTGTGAGAATGGAATTAACATAATTCTGTGAACTGGTCAGCCAAGAGAGAAAGAGAGAGAGAGATAGAGAGAGAGAGAGAACGAGTTGGTCTATTCTCTACTTTTGCTCGTTAAATGCATATACCGTTGCCGAAGAACCGCCGCAAACGCACGCGTCCGAGAAAACTGTCTCGTCCCGCAAACACACGCGTCTCTCTCGCCATCCTTTTCTTACGTAACGTTATGCATCTTTTAATGTGTGTGTGTGTGTGTGTGTGTGTGTGTGTGCGTGCTTTTTATTTTGTTTACGTTATGATTTGTTATATGTATGTTTATGGTATAATTATATTTTAAACCTTCCACCAGTTTATTTTTTGTAACAGTATTACACGTGACGAACGACGTAGCCAATGTTGATTAAACGTTTAAACTTCGTAACAGTCCGGTAAATGTAGTTGTAGATTAGTTGGCATTCAAAATTATCTGAATTTCTTTTATTTTTAGTCAAACTCTACTCTGTTATTTTCTTTATTAGCAAGATATCCATCAAACTTTCTCTATGTATTCAACTTGCGAGATAGTATAATCGGAAACGATTTTTTACAAAACCATCATACGTGAATTCAAATTCAAATTCACTACAAAGACAAAAAAAAAAATAAAATGACGTTAAATTATCGCGCAATTTTAGAATCTCGTATAAAGCGTGGGCAACTCGTTTAAAGTGATATATAGAAAGACGGAAAACTCAAGTAACTGGTGCACGAGAAAACACTTTTAGCTTATTGCAACTTTGATGTCGGTTAACGATCCGCAAAATGAAAAGCGTCCTTTAGAAAATCGAGCGATTTGTAAAATAACGATAAGAGAGAAAAAAAAAGAAAAGAAAAAAAGAGAAAAGGCGCATAGCGAAACTGTACGCTCGTTAAATACGAGTGAAAATCTTCGACGACGTCGTAATTTTCCAAACGGTCGCTCAACGAAATCGAAGATACCCCGAGACATCGAAAAAGAGACTTTCTTACGTTACACGCGATCGCAATTATATGCACGTCCTTGGGCATTCCTCTTTGTCAGTCCTCTTTTATTTACCTGCTTTTATCTTTTATGTTTTTGCCGACGTTTCGTCAAACGGAGTATTACAAACGTGATTTGTGTGATTTATGTTTTTCACGTTACTCTTGTTGTTTTACTGTGTTGGTGAATGTTTTAAAAATAGAGATATAATATTTCAACCTGTGAGTGTGATAAACGGTCAAGTTGCATGTTTATAACGACGTAAAACTGAGTAGGTGACGATTGCATAAAAATGAATAATAACGGAAATTAGTCGAGCAATTGTTGCCGTTATAATAAAGAGATGATGGTAAACGGCTGACAAATTTCTTGTTCTAATATGAATCTGTCAAATTAACGAATTATTCAAAGGTAATGATATTTGCAGAATCGAGAAAGAATCATAGTATATACAATTGAACTTCTAATAAATATTTTCACATGACTCAATTGCGATAAAAAAATATGAGCAAACTACCGCCGATCGTAGCTAAGGGCAACAATTCACAAAAGTCTCGGAAAAAAACTATGGAAATCAGTGATGAGAAAAAAAAAGAAGCTAGTTACTACGCATAAATTGGTATTCATCGTATTTGCTTATCCGTCGCGTACGAAAGCGGAAATGAACAAACACACTATTATTTAAGAATGGGCATATCTAATAAATATAATTCCTTATCAAAAACAGATAACTAATTACATAATAGTAACAACAACATTTACAAACGCGCATCCGTAAACGAAGAAGATAGGGCGAAAATTCTGTCATGTGGCTTGTATATATACATATATATATATATATCTCAATCACGCCAGCGTAGAGAGCAAAAATGCTTGTTGATATGCATGCAGTTAAAAATACAACAATAACAATCGATCACGTATAGTGATGACTCGTTCAAGCATCGTAGGTCGAAGCGGAAACATTGCCACCATGTCCAGTCCAATTGGTGTGTACGAATTTGCCCTCTTGACCAAGAAGTTCATAAGTATGAGCACCAAAGTAATCACGTTGCGCTTGAAGAAGATTAGCTGGCAAACGACTTGCACGATAACCGTCATAGAAAGCCAATGCGGTTGACATTGCTGGTGTGGGAATACCAAGGTTTACAGCCGTGGATACGGCTACGCGTATACTCGACTGACAATCACGCATCGCCTTGGCAAAGAAATCGTCCAGCAATAGATTCGTTAGTTTGGGATTTTTGTCGAAAGCTTGCTTGATGTTGCCCAAGAATACGCTGTAAATTGATAACATTCCAAGATACGTCAGATTATCACGATAAGAAATATATTCCGTGTTCAAACGTGACGAAATACTCGATACAAAAATATTTCAATGCAAATTTACTTTAAATTTGAACGATTTGAATTTTTCCATGGACAATTTTAACAATTTTAACGTAAAAACTTTGTTTATTATAATTTACCTTCGAATGATGCAGCCTCCTCTCCACATAAGTGCAATGCCACCGTAATTTAAGTTCCAGTTGTGAACTTTAGCAGCTTCCCTCAATAGCATAAAACCCTGAGCATAGGAAATGATTTTGGAAGCGTAAAGTGCCTTCCTAAGATGTTCCAGCAATTCCTTCTTGTCACCTTGGTATTTAGAATTGGGTCCAACTAAGACAGCGCTAGCCTCTACCCTTTCAGTTTTTAGAGCGGAAAGACATCTGGCAAATACTGATTCTCCAATTAGAGTGACAGGGACACCGTAGTCTAAAGCTGCAATTGCAGTCCATTTTCCTGTACCCTTTTGACCTGCTGTATCTCTTATTCTCTCCAACAAGTAATCTTTCTCGTCTTTATATTTGAGAATGTTACTGGTAATTTCAATAAGGAACGAATCCAGCTCTCCCTTGTTCCACTCTGTAAACACACTGCTCATCTCTTCGTTAGTTAAACCCATACCGTCTCGCATGAGATGGTATGCTTCGCAAATGAGTTGCATGTCTCCATATTCAATGCCATTGTGAACCATCTTAACAAAGTGTCCTGCTCCAGTTTCTCCCACCCAATCGCAGCAGGGTTGTCCATCAGCCTTAGCACAAATGGCCTAGAAAAGCGAAAGCAAAGCAATTTATAACCTTGCATAACTCGCGTATGAAAAATAGCTAAAACCTTGACTGAAAGAATGAAAAAAATAACGCCAAACAATTACCTGGAAAATATCTTTGATGTGAGGCCAAGCCTTAGGATTACCTCCAGGCATAAGGGAAGGTCCATACCTTGCACCTTCCTCTCCACCACTGACTCCACTGCCAACAAATAGGATACCCTTGGCATCCAAGTCTTTGGTTCGTCTCAGGGTATCCTGGTATTCTGAATTACCGCCATCGATAATGATATCTCCCGGCGACAATAAAGGTACGAGATTATCGATAAATGCATCTACCGCCGATCCAGCTATGGAAGATAACAAAACAATGACAGCGATGGAAAGTAAATTATAGTGTTCTGTACTTTAATTCGAGCTTGTTTTGATTGCTTAACGAACCTTTGACAAGGAGCATAACACGTTTTGGTTTCTTCAGTTTACCGACCATTTCCTCGAGGCTGTAAGCACCGACGACCTTGGTACCTTTTGCCTCGTTCTCGAGGAAAGCCGTAACCTTGTTAGTCGTACGATTAAAAGCACACACGACGAAACCGTGATCGTTCATATTGAGAATCAAATTTTGACCCATTACGGCCAAACCGATAAGGGCAATATCGGCAACTCTGAAAATAAAAAACATTTGTATGCTAGAATATTCCGAGAGGAAACTCGTCGTGCGTGACTCAACGATTTTTCTTTTCTCGTAAAAGACACAAAAGTAAACAGCCTCCTACCATTGTTTTATTAATTCTAACGACGATTAAACTGAATGACAATGATAACAAAATACTTACGGTGTAGACATCTTGACTTTACTTGGCAAACTCAAAGCTTAAAGTTAAAAAAACAATAGAAATCGACAGATTTTTCAGCTCAACAAGTGTCCGTGTTGGCGAACGTTCGTCTTCTGCGAGCGGTTTTTCAAGTAACGAGGCGCGCCGCCGCGTGTAAGGGGAATCAGCTGAGGTTAACTTTGACCAATCACGTAATAGTGTCTAATCACGATCGTAACGAATGCGCGCGGTGCTTTCGAAATCTTTTTTTAGTTATTTCTTCTAAAGGTAGTGGACGTTATATGACGGAATACGCGTATTGTCTACGTGACATTGTCAGCGATCTGTAATTCGTATCGATTACGTAATGTACGATCGGCGCGATTGATACAGATAAAGCGGATGTAGTTTATTTACGAATTAAATAAATTCGAGTAAAAGGGATGTATAGATTTGAGCTTTTTTTAAAGGTACGTGTTTTTGGAAAATATCTGATAGATGGCGTGCGAAAGTTGAAAATGGCTTTATGTTAGCTTAAAATTACCTTAGTAGCTCAAAAGATGCATGCATTATAACAACGAAAGTCAAATAAATAACGTGATATTTCTATTGGAAATCATGTGATAAACCGACATTTTTATAGATCTTCATTTTCGTCGTAACGTGTACTTCTCGCTTCGGAGCAAACGTTCAATTACGACGATCGGATGTACATTGCTGACCGCACAATACTCAAGCTGCTCGAAAATAAAAAATGAAGCATTACGATAGGTTATGCACTGACAATAAAATCAATTGTTTTCAAAACCTTGGAAACACGTTATCAATAAAGGATATTGATATATTAAAGAATTATCAGTTGTTCTAGGACGCGATGGAGACGTCGCCGGGAATAAATTGGGTTGCATCGGATTACCGAATACACGCTTAGAAAACGATGGTAATATTTTTGTCAATTGTGTAATAGTTTTTGTTCCTTAAAAAAAATCCATTCAAATTGAGCGCCATACAAAGCTCGTTATCGTGCGAGCCTTTTACAGAGTTTCAATTGGCATGAACTTGTAAAGTATAGAGCGTTGACAAGCTAACGCCATCGTACGGTCTCGTATGTGAATTAGACGCAGAAATGTACGGTAAAAAAGAACTGAGCAAGTTCCAATCTGTTATATCTGTCTCTATCGTTATAATACATATACTATCTCTGTCCGTTCCATATTCATAGTACAACGATATACAGTGGAAAAGAGCGAGAAAGACGTAGAGAGCAAGAGCTACGGCGGTACTTTCGTCTCTTTCAGTCTCGCTCCGTCCGCCGACCGTGTTCGCCCCTTGTCCAGTGCAGTACAAGCACAGGTGCAAGATATTTAACACACAGTTGTACGTAAGTTCAAGTGAAGGAGTAAATTTTATCACAAGGTATCGAGGATGGCATTGTTCCGTGTAAGCAGTCGTCGTTGTCTTGATCTCCAGGTATGTCAAATTCTATCTACATGCCACCACCCTTGTTCGTGTCCTTATTTTTCGAGCGCGCGCCGTTGCCATTCAACAACCCTTTATTCTCCACTCAACTCTACCACCCATTGCCCTCCACCCATTAGACTAGACGATGTCGTTACTTTTTAGCGTTTTTGTTTTGTTTCTACGTTTTTTTGTTGTTGTTTCTTTATCTCTTACTCTCGTGCTCAGAGCACGTTGTCGCTAGTGAATTTCTCGCTGTTCCCTTTCTGGCGAAAGTTCCACAGACGCCGTCGTGTTATATAGCCTGCCGCGTGGAAGGTCACTTACTTACTGTTCTTACTTGTCCAATTGTTCCCATTCGATACATTCTCTCTCTTTCTCTCTCTCTCTCTCTCTCTTTCTCTTTCTCTTTCTCTATCTCATTCTCGTTTCTTTTTTTATCTAAATTTCTTTGTAATCCTTGCTTCCTTCTTTCCTTTCTTTGATGATATATTCCATTGATTTTGAAAATCCACGAATATCAGATTTAGCACATACCGAAAGAAAGAAAGAAAGAAAGAATAAAAAGTCTAGCACACGTAGCAGGGTCGATTTGATACCGCAGCCCCAAAAATATATATCTGTCAAGTAGACGTTATGTAACCATCGTATGCACTCGCTGTTGAATTTCGTTCTTGTTATTTTTGTTAAAATGATAAAAATCTTGGCGAATCATAACGGAACAATATATTATAATAGGGATGGAGCGCGCGAAACGACCCATACGTTTAGTCAAGATAGCAAGGCACATGGGAGCGCATGGGGGAACTCGTCGTTCTATCGATATCTACTTTGCCGACTTGTGCAAAGTATTCACTTGCAACGGGGGTGGTGATTCTTTTGATTCTCTTGCTTTCGTTTAATCGTGTCGTTAGTATAGATGTTTTGCGCGTGCATGGAACGAAAGAGAGAGAGAGAGAGAGAGAGAAAGAGAGAGAGAGAGACGAAGAGGGCGAGAGCGAGGGATTAGGGATTGAAAGATAGGGCGCTCGATATTCGGTTGCGTAACGTGTAATATACATGTATATTGTGCGTTGAATCGTCGAAAAAAAAAAAATTTGTTCACACGGCTTCTGAAACATTTTTCGTTGTATCTATACGCGTAAGTGAGAGTTATTTTTTCCCTATAAGTTCCTCGAGAAAAATATCATTGCGTTCTACTTTGTTGTTGACACATTTTTATAGTTTTGATAATAAACCATCTTGTCTTTTACTCTCTGCTTCTCGATACCGTGACATACATTTCTTTCGAAAACTTTAAAAGATGCGTATACGTTTATAGGCGTAAATAACGCGTGCATGGGGTCAGAAGGAAGGGATGTTTAGTACGAAACATGCCATTGAACCAAACTTCAAGTGCGGCGAAGGCGTTCTCTTTTCGCAACTTGCCAATTATAGCACTACCTCTCGAGGTCGTTCCGCTGATCTCATTCCCTCCTTTTTTTCTTTTTTTCTTCTTATTTTTTTTTTTTTTTTTTCACGACAGTTATCACCTGTATGTATTTTGTTTTTATAAATTTCAACAAGGGTTTATTTTGTTGTTGTTTATAAACACGTTATACGTACAAACGAATTTTTCGTTCGACCGTATACTTTTACATAAGTATTATGCCATTGGCAAAATAGAGCCACGCAAAGCTTTTGTAGAAATAGTTATTTTTGAATTGGTGTCTATTTATTGCGTGATATTTTAAACAACAAAGTAGAAGAGACAAATTTTACACAATCCGTTGGTATAAACCAAATTGTTTTTTTTGTTTTTTTTTTTTCACGAGTATTATAAAACTGGACCATGAAAGAGCGAAAGAGTGACAGAGATTTTCTCGATAGACGTCCCCGATAAACGAAAATAGCGATAGAGCTTCAACCCGTTGGCTCGGGTTTTAGCAATATATATGTATATTATGAAAGACGTAGGCTATATTTGTATAAGAAACGTTATATAGTTAATAGCGATCTTGTAACAGTAACATACAATGATAACGAGACGACGAGACACGAAGGTCGCTTTTAATATTATCCGTTTTGTATAATACACCTGCTGAAATGAATTCTCTTTTTTATCTTCTTTTTAAAAGAAAAAAAAAACAATCAATCACGTTTGCCACGTATGAAAAAAACCTTCGTCTAATACAAAACAGCTGACCGTTGACTCGATCAACTACACCTGAGTATTGGGTTGAACAATCGCTGCTTTATAAAGTCGAGACGACGAATAAGCTTTCCTTCGACACGTGCAACGTATATCCTATGTATACCTCGATATTCCCTCCCTCTCGTTTTCATAGTGTGGTATGTATTATAAACTTACACGTACAAACAAACGCATATATATATATATATATATATGCGCGCGACACGTCATCTACTGTATGAAAGAGAGAAAAAGAGAGAGAGAGAGAGAGAGAGAGAGAGAGAAAGAAATTGACCGAGCGCGTGCAAGATCAATGTCGATTACGGGCAACCAAGCGAATTAAGACGCGCGTAATCCGATAAAGCGTATCAACGGACTTTTTTTTCTCTTTACGTCGAGAAAAAGAAAGAGAGAGAGAGAGAGAGAGAGAGTGAGCGAGACGATAGAATTCAGCGTTCTCGTTTATCTTTGGCGCCTTTTATTGTTTCACAAATACATATAACTACATTTTTTTATAAATGGATGAAAAAATTAATAATAATAATTATACACGACGCGTTGTATTACTTTGTTAATTAATATACTAGCGTGACGAGTTGTTGAGAAATTCCGATGTGCGTGACATGTGATGATGTACAGTTTAATCGTAATTAATTTGAAATTTTTTTTTTTTAATCAAGTAGATTGCATACAGTTTAATAATACATATATCGATCAATTTGCCTCATCACTTTGAAATCGATCGCACGCCGCGCGTACACTATTATACATTAGGAGCTAATGATAACCGTACTTTTTTGTAAACCGAACCGTACGTATATAGACGTATCGTTCTCGATGGAAAAAAAAAGCAGATTTCATATTTATTATTACGGAAGTTATAAAAGAAAGATATAGACGAAACGAACCAAAAAAAAAAATTAAAACGAAATTTCGTGAATAAGCTTTTTTTTTCTTTTTTTTTCTTTTTTTAATCCCGTTGTATATCACGTCTAACGGTAAATTCCATACCAAACGTTTTTATGTATAAGAACGCGCGACCAGTATTTGCGTGGATATAAATTGCCGTATCGAAGAGAAATTTTAACAACTTTTCTCGTTTGAGAATATCGCTCGATTGGGATTTCCGTGTGATATTTTACGTAATTTATTCGCTTGTTTATCGTGGAAAAGACAACAATAAAAAAGTAAACATAATAATTGAATTTCAATCGCAAGGATAATTCGATACAGATAATAAAGCAATTCAATTGTCTAATAATTTCTAATTGACATAGTTTACCAGAACAAGCATCTGGTCAATTTCACTTTCCTTAAAGGCAACAAAAAATATTCGCATTCCAACTGAAATAAGGGAAAAAAAAAGAGCGTGAATAACAAAATGGTTGGTATGGGTGAATACCCATACGTTAAACGAGTGCAATTTTCAATAAATATCTTTCTCCGGTCATAAATCTCAACGAATATTAACCCTTGGCGAAATGTGATTCCATGTGAGAGAGCATATATCCAACCAGTTGTAGGCGGTCGAGTCATCGTGTTCAAAGTTGCTATATACTGCTAAGCATGACGTCATAGGAAAAAATTTATACGTTTGTATATGCGCACGCGCGCGCGTATACGTGTCTGCGTGTGTGTAAAGCGCGCTCGTTATCTGTCTCTCGTGATTTCACTTTTGTCTTACGATCCACGCTTACTTGACGATTCAATTGTCACGGAATTTTCTAGAATTAATTTTTTTTTTTTCGTCTTTTTTTATTTCGTACGCGACGGTAGATTCGACAATTGCGTAGACTGTGTTATTAATTCAATCGATAATCTACGACGATCGATTGGCTTATTGAAATGTTAATAGTGTTTTATTGAACTGCCGATAAAAATGATTGTTCGAGATAATCCAATTTCGAGCTGAATTACGAGCATGTGCAATTTTATGCGTTTTTTTTTTTTTTACAAACGAAAGTTAGATACGATAAAAGTTGCCGTAACGATTATCACGGCGAATTAACGATCGAAATTCATCGTTAACGTCAATTTCCTACTCGAAATAACGAGAATTTAATAATAAAAAAAAAAGAAGAAATTTGACAGGTTAACGACCTTGAAGCTTTTTGATAGCGTTCGCAACGAATTTCCGCAAATCATTGCTCGTGTGTTGGTTGCGTGACGTAATTCTGAACCTCGTGCCTCTCTTGCTATTGAAACTACCAAAGCTCGCGCGCGTGAACGTTTGATTTTTCTTCGTTTTTTTTTTATTTTTTACTTTGAACGAATATCGTTAATAAATAAAAATTCGTTGAGCGTATGAACGTGTTTGTTGAAATTCTTTCAAATTGTTCGTTTCTTTGATCGATCGGTTTATAAACGATTGTTGGAAGTGTCGAATTTACTTATAACTGGCGTGTATTACCGACGCTAATACTGTGTTTGCTCTTTTTTCATGTATTAAATATAATTATCAATTTGTGATCCAGGCAAACGGCTGCACTGAAATAACTTTTTGATAAATTCAGTTTAATTTGTATTTGTTACTCTGTCGTGTACATTTGCGCAAATATAGCGTGTGTCAAAGAATCGATCAACCCATTCATTATTCAACGTTGAACCGTCTGCTTGCGATAATAATACAAAGTACGCGGATTGATGTACTGAAAATCGATAAGTAAATCTTGTTAATCTCCGTACATGCGTTACGTATATATCAATTGTCGTTCGAAATACACGTTGGATAACGTTGGATAACATTGATACGAAAGTCTGTGAAAATCATTGAAAAACAAAAGATGAACAATCATTTGACGAGGATACTGGAAATAAATACAAGACTGTTGTTAATTAATTATAACCACGAGTCGATTTTAATCAACAATGAAATAGCAACAACGTCAAACTGCTCAACGGTTCACGTAATGCTTGGAAATCCAAAGTCCTACGAGTCGAGACGTCGTCGATGCCGATAGCCCGGCACAAGTACGATAAGCAATTAACCTTCGGACTCTTCGATCTTCGATGCGTTTTATTCGTACAAAGGAGAGAGAGAGAGAGAGAGAACGAGAGAGAGAGAGAACGAGAGAGAGAGAGAGAGAGAGAGAGAGAGAGAAACAGAGAAAAAATTGCATCTCTTGAGAAAAAAAAGAAATTTTTTTTTTTCCGTCTTTTCTCTCCCTCGCTTGTTTGACAAGTTAAACGATAATAATAGAACGTTGATTAGAAAATGATTTTTCACTCTAATCATAGAATATGTTAATTAATTTGAATACGTAATAATACGCCACGAGCGAGATGAGTAAAGATTATCTGGTACATTTTCATGTAGCGCTACAATGGTGAATCATTCTAATTTAAAAGCGTTTTATCGCAATTTTGCAACGAATAATTTTTAATATGCTTTTTTTCGTTTTAACAACTGTTCACGTATAGTTGCAAATGTTATACTTCGCATTTATTATCTGGACCATTAAATACTCTGCAAATATTTGCATCGCGTAGCGTAATATCGTTGATAAAAACACATTTTCCCAAAGAACAATATTTATCGAATATTTGTACATTTAATTAGTATTCGTTTTTTTAAAACAAATACATCGAAATTCTTGAAAACTACGTACCCAAGAAAATTGAAACAAGTCGAACAATTGTATACTTATTTATAACTTAATTTTCAATAACCAAAACTCCACTCGCGTAAACCGCGATTTTCAAACAAACAAAATTCCACTACCGCTATTGAAGAATCTCGACAACGCACGCAAGTAATAACGAAACTTTTTGGAAAAATTTAAATTACATCGAGCTTTTTTGGTGCACAATGATTTTCACCGTGTATCAGCTGTTTTTTTTTTTTTTGTTACGTAACGCGCGTATGCACTGTCGTTGATTCAAGGTCTTGACAAATAGCGTGCACCGTTGTGCGCGCGAGAGTTTTTTTTTTTATCGTACGATCATTACATACCTATTTAGCGTTTAACGATTTGTGTGTGTACGTGTCACGGGGATATCATTTCTTTATTTTTTTTTCAATGGAATTTTTCACGCGAGACGCCAGTTATTTATCGTCATAAATAATTCAATCAAATGTATTCCAAACTTTCTACATTCGAATGAAAACATTAAACTCGATTCGTTACCGGATTTAATCTAATTGTTTAATAAATTTACGAGCCATCAAGTCGTATCGCGCAAACGAAGATACGTCTTAATTCGGCAATTCATTAACGTCAGGTATTACCGGTTAAAAAAAAAATAAAATAAATAATAAACGTTAGTTAGAATTTGAAAAATTTGTCCAAAGTTTCTCGTCTATTTTAATCGCATTAACATAACGAGAGCGAGTAAAGTACATAATACTCGGTCGAGTGAAAGAACGAGGCTGGAAAAAACCAGACGCGCTGACACTGTTCTTTTTACAAGTTTCAAGACGCCAGTACCTTGGAAAATCTACGTGCGTACTTTACTCAAGACAACAAATAATAAGATTTTTTTTTTCCTCGTAGAGATTGCTAGGGAGAGAGGTGTGGGGGTGGGGAGAGAAGGAACAAACTCTCTCGTTCATTATCATCTATGACGATGCAATTTGACGAAAACGATCAACTTACCGTGGGAATGTTGTTTTTCGTTGCAGAAGCTGAGTAATGGCGTGGGGATCCGTGCTTTGTCGGACAGTTCGACTGATCTTAAAAAAGTCCTCACGGAGAAGATTCCCAAAGAACAAGAACGTATAAAGAACTTCCGTAAGCAGTATGGCGCTACTAAGGTCGGCGAGGTCACCGTAGATATGGTAAGATTTTTTACTAAAAAATAAATAAAAGAACAACACTCCGAACTGTACGTTACATTCGATCAATTATTCAACAATATTGTAACCTTTCTACCGAGGGCTAGAGGTTATATTAGAAAACAAATAGGAAGTACGACAAACTAACGTACGATCGGTCGTGAAGTAACGTTCCTTTGAACTTTCGGTGAAGGAAACGAAAAAAAAAAAACAACTGTTTTTGCTACGTATCTTAAAAATAAATTAAATCGCGGCGTTATGAAACGCGGAATAGAATGTACTTACACAAAAATAACCATTCGCCAGGGTAAAATTTGTATGTATACATCGACGAAACGCTCAACGAGATCAAATCGCGCAACTTCATCTTTCGACAAGTCGCTTTCTTTTTTTTTTTTTTTTTTTCTTTAAGTCACTGTCATCGTGCGTGCGTCGTGTCGTGCGAATCCCCTCTACTCCCGCACACGCGTATCTTCGTATAAGGCTTATCACTCGCACGACTCGATCAGCAGATTTTCCCGCGCGCGCGCTTGTACTTCGTGATGCGTCTTTTTCGTGTTTGGTTGGTCGTTGTACAACGTATCGATCGTCTATACCGTGGGCAAGGAAAACAATATCTCTCGAAAGATTGATCGAAAGAAAAAAAAAGACCGCGAATAGATCGAGCGTGCACTTTACAACGATTGAATAAATATTTATCGAACGGTTTTCATTAGTAAATAGGCCGTTATCTTATCGATACTTTCCTGTTCACTATGAAACTATACAAACCTATATTACGACCGGTTTAAACATCCGAGATCGGCGTATAGGCGTCTTCGAACCCTCGGGTTCGTTATTCGTTTTGGTAAATCACGTTTGTACGTTTAATCCATGAAAAACAATTGAATCGACAGATGTACGGTGGTATGCGAGGCATCAAAGGTCTAGTATGGGAGCCATCGGTACTCGACCCCGAGGAAGGTATTCGTTTCCGTGGCAAGTCGATTCCCGAATGTCAAAAATTATTACCAAAAGCTCAAGGTGGTGCTGAACCATTACCCGAAGGTTTATTCTGGCTATTAATTACCGGTGATGTGCCAACCGATGCTCAAGTCAAAGCTATTTCTCAAGAATGGGCTGCACGTAGTTCCTTACCTTCCCACGTGACCAAAGCACTCAATGATTTTCCCAAAAATTTGCATCCTATGACTCAATTCTCCGCGGCTATTACACTTCTCAATAGTGAGTCGGAATTCGTGAAGGCTTATACTGGTGGTATTCACAAGAGCAAATACTGGGAGTACGTTTACGAAGACTCCATGAATCTCATCGCCAAGTTGCCTGTTGTTGCGGCTACCATTTACAGGTAGAGATGAATCGTCTTTGTTCGTTGGTTGTTTAACCGTCGTGCAAAACAACGTTCGCTTGATCGTTTGAATCTTTTGCAGAAACGTCTACAAGAACGGCAAGGGTATCGGCTCGGTGGACGCAGGTAAAGACTGGTCGTTTAACTTCGCTACGATGCTGGGTTACGACAATCCCGAATTCATTGAACTGATGCGTCTGTACCTGACAATTCACTCGGATCACGAGGGTGGTAACGTGTCAGCCCATACGACTCATTTGGTTGGTTCGGCTTTGTCCGATCCCTACCTCTCGTTCGCCGCCGGTATGAATGGTTTGGCTGGTCCACTTCACGGTTTGGCCAATCAGGAAGTACTCGTTTGGTTACAAAAACTCCGACAACAAATTGGCGATAATCCAAGCGACGAGAAACTCAAAGAGTTCATTTGGAATACCTTGAAGAGCGGACTTGTGGTACCTGGTTACGGCCATGCCGTACTTAGGAAAACCGATCCTAGGTATACTTGCCAACGAGAATTCGCGCTCAAACATCTACCCAACGACAGTCTGTTCAAGGTGAGCCTCGTTGTCGTTTCGAACGACGTTTCCAAAGATGAACGAACACACGTCGCGTTTGTCAAACTAATGGGGTTATTTAACGTCGATCTCACTTTGCAGTTGGTGTCGCAAGTCTACAAAATTGTCCCACCGGTTCTTCTGGAGACTGGCAAGGTAAAGAACCCATGGCCCAACGTAGACGCTCACTCTGGTGTGTTGCTCCAATACTACGACATGAAGGAGATGAACTACTACACCGTATTGTTTGGAGTATCGCGTGCTCTTGGTGTGTTGGCCGACTTGGTATGGTCACGAGCCCTTGGTCTACCGATCGAGAGGCCCAAATCCCTTAGCACCGACCTCCTTATGAAGGCTGTGAAAGCTGCTTAAATTAATTTCAATCTAAAGAGCGAACAAGAGGTCCGACGAACTGCCACTATACGATATGACCACGATGGCTTAAACAAAAGATAACAAAAAAGAAAAAAAACAAACAAAACTAAACAAAAAAAAAACATAATAATAATAATAATAATAACCCATCTCGTGGTTACGAAAAGAAAAAATCGAGTATTCGTACGAGTTGTGGATGCGTGCGTGAGTCTGTGTGTATACGTGTGTGAGTGAGAGAGATTATACGAAAGAAAAGAACCTAGACAATATTACCGTGTGACTAGTATTAGTCGGCAAGAGATATGCCCCTCGTGTCACACGTTATTTAGAGGTAGTGCGAACGAAATATGTGTCGGTGCTACTCTGTTTTAGCAATACCCCATTTACCCCTCCCACCCTCCCGTACTCCCCATGTACACCGAAGTTATATTCAGCTCTGTTGCTGGTCAATCGAATCATTGTGTCGTCATGTGTTAAGCTTTTTTTTTTTCTTTTTCTTCTCGTCGTCGTTCGGAAAAAAAGAAAATTTCTTCTCTTTTCCCCTTCTTTCTTTAATCATCGTTTCACTTTGTAAATTATTGATTTTCGGGTGGTTGATCCATCAAATGGAATAAGAGGACTGTGAACGCGCGCTTATAGGCTTTATTTATAACAATATAAAGTAACAATTGCGTAAAAGTCGTTGCGAACATCGGCACTCTGCTACTCGCTTTTTATCATGAGAAGGGAAAGTTGGAGAGTCAATAAAATAAAATTAAATAAATAACAACACACGTCAAATTGTAATGTTCTTTTATTTCCTTTTATTTTGTTTTCTTGTTTTCTATTCACTCGTGAATTCAATTGTCATCAATTAAAATATTTGTTTCGCATCACTCGTATTATATATATATACCTGTTAAAAATTAGCGGAATACAAAAGAAAAACAAGTAGACGTTCATATTTATTAGAACAATTGTAATTCATCAATTACCATTGGATACAAGATACGAACGAACTGGACGCATATAATGAGAAATAAAATAGCAAAAAGAAAAAATATATCTGTATACTACTCTCTTTACTTATCTGTCTTTCTCAATATGAGAAAATAATTATTCATTCCCCACTCCCACTCCCTCTCCCCTCGCCCCCCATTTCATATCCATTTTGTTAGTTGTAAAACACGATTTTAAAATCATTCGAGTATTTTTTCTACACCGACAAACAAGAACCTAGCTGATTACAACTACATTTTAAACAGACGTGAGATAAGACAGCTGTCTTTCGAGCTCCAACTTTTGTCTGGGTTGTAATCTAATCTTTTGCACAGAGACACATTCACCTGATTAAATTGCACACTGTCACATTATAAAAACAGTCGAACGACCCAAGTTATTGTACTTGCAGTGATGCTCAAGAGAAAATGTAATACTGCGTTTGGGAAAAAAATGAAGAAAGAAAAAAGAAAATAATTTGCTCTGGCTTGACAGCTGCCTAATCGTCGAATCGTTTGCGTATCACAGTAATGGCCTGTTTTTCGCTTGCGAATTATTTTTGGGATTCAAACGTTCTTGTCAAGAGTGAGAGACAAGTCTTGTTAGGATCATGCTATCTAAATTTTTTTCGCGCTCGCGCGACAAGTGCAGGTATACATATCAAAACTATTTACATGAACGTGTTGCTGTTGCTTTATCTTTGTCCGCAATCAGCGCTTTGAAAAATGCATATGGAAACTTTTTGAACCAACAACAAACATACAACGATCGTTTCCTCTACGCCCAAAGTCACACTCCAATCGAACCGCTTGAAGATAGTTGCCTTTTATTTTTGGTAGTTGCTGCCAAGTGTGATTCGGTGAGAGCACAGCTCCAATGTGCATTCGTCTACTAGATTGTACGTCATGTCTTTTTTAGTCGACCAACAATCCATTCCAATCCTTGGTATAGCCTAAGACGAAAAGTATACGATTTATGGCTTGCTGCGTAACTCTTGACCACAACAAAGTAACAAAGTAGATATTATATTCTTACCCTTCACCCGTTAAAGCACAACAACTCTGTATGTGCCAAGGATGTTTCTTAATGGAAGTGAGATCCAATTGTCTGGAAATCTCTGTTGCAGTCATACTCCCTTTCAAGTCCTGTTTGTTGGCGTAAATGAGAACAGCTGCTTTGCTGAGCTCGTCCCTTTCCAACATAGAGTACAACTCTTCCCTAATAACGCCTAATCTTTCCCTGTCCATACTATCGATGACCACAATAACAAACTCGGTGTTGGTGTAATATGTTGACCAAGCAGCCCTCAGACTCTGCTGTCCACCAAGGTCCCACATAATGAAATGTATATTCTTCCATACAACTTCCTCGACGTTGGAGCCAATAGTTGGCGAGGTATGCACTACCTCGTTCATCAGAAATTGATAGAGAATTGTAGTTTTGCCTGCATTGTCCAAGCCCACCATCACAATCTTGTGCTCTGTGGTGGGTATATTACGATCAAAGTATGTTTCATAACCTTCGGACAGTCAAAGCATTGACGAAAGACCAACTTTACCTTCGTTGCCAAAGAGACTCCATAACTTGGAAAACAATAGACCCATGATGTGCCAAACAGATTGAACAAAGGAGATGATACTGCTACGAGAAGGTCGAGGTCCCGTTCAAACTGGGACGTTCGCTCATTCCAACGGTGTCACTTTCTTTCCGCGCCCACTCCAGTTAACTTTCTCTCGTACCGCACACTATTACGACCAGCTACTAATCTAATCGGACGGCCGATCTGCGCACAAACGACATGTTGCACGAGCTAACACACACGTACGTTCTCTATCTTTTTTTCTTTTGCTGTACTGTCGCCTCCCCCTCCCTTCCACCCGCACACACCTTCTTTCTATGGAGCAAGTCTTACTTGCGTGCAACTACTGTTGAATCACGTGATCCGTTACGTCATTGTGGCGGGAAAACTCGAAAATAAATACAACGTTTATTTGAGCTTGGCTACTCGAGTCACCTTGAAAGAAATTTGTCATATTTTACAAAGATAAATATTTGGTCGGTAAGGCAACGTTGTTGTCGATACAAACATTCAAAGACATATATATATATATATATATATATACACACACACACACTCGTACAACGTTTAGAAACATTCCGGCAGCTCGTTGTCAAATTGAACGTCGAGCTAAACAAGTAAGAAAAGCACATTTTTAAAAGATTCGACGATCGTTCGGTACTTTAAAGACTTAGGCTGATTATAAACGGATTCCTCGAATAAAAACAACGCTATGACAAATATGAAAAAAAGCACAATCGATAAGCAAACGTATAACTAAGGCATTATTACGTTGAGCTATCGCGATTGTCGTACAACGTTTCTATTCTGTAGGTACGTATGTACGTAGAATCATAATGTCCGTTCCCTTGCCCTGCTATGCCACCGTCCCACTGTAACCAAGACAACCGAGTACAACTCTGCTAAACACGTAATGCGAGGTATAGATATGTATACATGTATGTAATAAGTGTCTATCCAAAAGAAAAAGAGAAATCTTTGAGGTAAAAGTCGTGTCGAAATAATGCCGTTACTCGAAACGGATTATTGCGTCGAACAAATTGACGTACCACCAAAATTACCAATGATCCTCAAGCAATTTTGTAAATCGGCAATTCGTACACAACCTTACGATTTGCTTAAATGGTCAAGCGCATATTTTCGCGCTTTAGCCGAAGGTGATGAACCACCAACAAAACTTCGTTTGGAATATCCACCAGCGTGTAGTGCTTTTGGATTAACTATTGGTTTTTTAAAAGTATTGTTAAGACAGCTCGGTGGTAAGTTGATTTATATCAAAGGATTATGTATATATATTGTACGTATATGGGGTGACGCGTGTGGATCGATATATAAACGACGATTGTCACGACCGTACGCTCTATTGTTGTCTCGCGGTTACGAATAGTTTTGACCGAACAAGGTTTTTCTCGTGTTCTATTGAATATGCGGTAGTCGATACAAATATCGTTCGTTCGCGTCATCGAAAGCTCGTATAATAATTTGTCGACGCCAAAGATAAATAATAATTGAACAATTTCACAGCGGACTACAACAAAGTCTTGCCACTGGATAACATTCTCGAGCGATGGGAACAACTGTGCTTGGATCGTCGCGATCTAAATTTAATTATTGCGATTGGTCGTTTTCGCAACAAATGTCAAATCAAAAAATTCCTTTCGATTGCCGTGGGTTTACTTACGCGCAATATAACCGAGACGATGGGTCTTGTTTGCGAACTATTTACTCATGAGCCGGATGGTGGTTCTGCGATGATTCCACTTGCTTTATTCATGGAAATTTACGGATATTTGGCAAGTCTTAAATGCGACGGTAGCGAAAAAGAATCGTGCTTATGTAGCTCGGAATCCGAAAGAGACAGCGAAAAGGAGGTCATCTCTGTTGCAAGTCAGGACACCGAGGCTGATATCGATTTGGATTTGGAGTCGCTCACTAAAGACGACGTGCAATCCGCCATGAGTAAGTTTACGATGTTTTATTTATAGTGTCTTCCTTTGCACAAAACACATTTTTCAACAGACCAAAATAACGTTTATATAAATGAAAACTGCAGCTTTGCAAAGTTTTGGCGAAGAAACCGAGGAAAGCTTTCGTCACGAAGGGGAGGCGAGCTTTCGTTCTATCGACCGCACGGTATCCTCTAAAAGCAGTAGAAGCATCGAAAAGATCGAAATCAAGAAAGAAGAGAACAATACGGACAGCGAGACAATGAAAGCAGTACAAGTTGAATCTGACACTTCGAAGAAATGCATCTCACAACAGTCGACTGAAAAGAGCGAATCGATGCAGTTTTATCCCGACATACCAGGTTGTTTAATTTAAAATTATCGCTGTAATTTGTTTGGATTTACTTCTAAATAAACGAATACAATTATGGCAAGATTTCGTTAAAAATTTGCTTTTTCTTTCTTTTCGAAGGTATAGGTCGTCGTCTTACAGCCGAAGAAGTAGCAGGAGTAGCTATCTGGATGAGCGAGTGTGCTCGACGTCAAGGTGGTATGGTTGGTCCCCGTAACATTCGTCACATCAACTGCCCACCGCTGGATGGTTGCAAACTTCGCTCGCGTTCGCAACAAGATTTACTAAGAGACGTTTAACGCAATATTGTAGTTTTGTAAAGAAACAAAAGAACTTTAATGAATATTTGACAAGTAAGACACAAATGTAACGAATAGAGAGAGAACTATGTACATGGTATATACAATAAAAATGTTAAAAAACTAACATGACTAGATCAGACGAATAGTGCGGGTAGCGTACGAATTGTGCAGATCCTACGCATTTTATGCTTGACCGCGTGATATAACGTAATTGTGAGTAGAAGTAGAATGATTCCAAGCATGATGTTCCTTGCTCTGGCACGATTTGCACGCCACTCGAGTAACTCATGACGATGAGTAAAACGATTGCGATATTGAGATGGTAGCTCGAAACTGCTGCGAATTGGATAAAGCGAGCGATAAAAATCATTGAGCAATGCTCGAACTACCTCGTTCTCTGAACGACGCGATGGATTCATATCGTCGTTCAGACAGATGAATTTCCTGCAAAGAGAACGATTATGATCTTTAGTTTTGTGCTGAGCTTATCGAGTAGGAAAAACAAAAGGATTAATCGAAAATTAGGATGGTTTTCAGCATGCAGTTGTCGCGTAATTTTTTAACATTGTGTTGTACGGTGTATTCGGCATTTGATAAGTTATCAAAATAAAACAATTGATACGAATAAGATATGATATTTTATCGATCATACCGTCCGGATTTTTTTTATGTCAAATGTGATTTTCTAACACTTTTGTTTATGGCTTTTGAAACGATTAAATTAAAAAAAAAAAGAGAAGAAAACAATAGCAAATGAAATAAATCACCAAAAAACACGTAAAAATATTATTTTATTACATACTTTGGATCGCTCCGTATTTCATCAAGGATTCTAACAGTAGTAGAAACATTGCTGGTCAACATTTCAAATATTTCATCTTTGCCAGCATCTAAAACTTTGTGTGGATACTTGGCAACTTTGCCAAATTTCGCACGTATCCTATTTACTATTGGACTGCATTTTAGAATTAATTCTCTACTAACGAGTGGCTACATAAATATTAACGAACAAATTAACGCAACACCTTCAATTGTTAAAAAAAATGGTAAACCTTACTCTAATAGTAACTCACCAATTTCGAATCTAAATATCTCTCTCCAGGTGGAGGAGATACTGTTGATATGTCTTGAAAATCAATGTATCGAGAACAATTTGATATGGCGTTTTCAAAGTCTACAACAATCCCATAATCGAGTGGCAAAGGATACATCCTCGACAACAGTGTTCTAATTTCACGATCAGACCAAGTCCTGTAGAAGAAACAAATTGTACAAATTGAAGTATCTTGAAAACAACGTAACGCTACTCATACGTACTGTGACTTATCGGTATCAAAAGTGTCAAAGATATCTTCAGGAGGAACCTCGCAGCGTTCGCTTAGTAGAAAGTAAAAATATGAAAATGCAAACTGCATATCCTCGGGATCTCTCACCCGATGACTAGATGTCTTATCAAACTCTACGGGAAACTTTTCCTGCATTTCCGATATAACTGTACGATCTAACAAATGTGGCATATGCGCGGGTACTTTTCGCCTTTCCAAACCGTAGGCTTTATTATATATTCTATTAACGTAAAGTAGAGATTCGGCGTAAGAATCTAGTGTTCGGGTTTTCTTCTTTTGACGTCCAGCGTATTCAAGTTTATTGTTCTTCACTGTTTCATTTACGTGCACGAGATTAATAATATCATCGTTAACGATGAGTTTTGGTCGTGACCGCTTATCCGTATTGCTCGATAGATTTGGCGGTTTAACTATTGTAAATTTATTGAATACGTTATTGATCGCACTGTCCGTTTTTTCAACGTCACCGTCGATATTCGACGTGTCATTGTTCGTTTGTTTTGGACTATTTACGTTAAGATTCTTGTAACTTTCTTCTTTCAAATTATTGTGGTATAGTAAATTACGAATGGCTCTTGTATTAAAGTTATTGACCACATTGATTTCTGTTTCTAAATTTTCCTTCAGCTTCAAAGCATCCAACAATCTTTGAGCTTGATCCATTTTGGAATGAGATTCTTGTAAAAAGCCATAAGGATAATCATTTTCGTTGTCATTGATTTCCCTATCTGAAATATCCATTGATCCAGCATCGCAATCACCTCCTGAATAATATAATTAATGTTATTGACATTTATAAAAATTGAAAAGATTTATTAATCCATATAAATGGATAAATAATGTAGTTACCATCAAATTCGCACATAGTATTGTTACAAGTAGGGTCACAAGCACCGTCTTGTACCCAAGCCCACGGGCATACATCGGAACAGTCAGGAACCCACCAAGCTAAATACACTTTTTGCCCACTTGCCCATGTTATAAAATCCTCCGGCCAAACGGGAGCTCCCAACATTACATCGTCGTTAAAATATAAGAATTTTTCAGACAGTCCAGGTATTCTGGAACAATCGCATATTATTTAACATTATTAAAATTAAAATTGATGATTGTGTAATAATTAATAAATTTACCTATGAATATGGCTTTCGATCGCTGGACTAGAAAAGGTGGGCAAGTGACTTAGATTAGTAAAAATATCTTCATGAGTTATCAGTGAGATTCTTGGATTATCCATATCCAGCCAACTAGGTATCTGTCCATTGGTAACTATATACACTTTTCTGATCCATGGTGCATACATTTCCAATGATCTGAGAGAATATCTCAATTCATCTTTATCGCTAAATCTAGATGCAGCGCTATTAGCACTGGTCACCGGAATGTATTTGTTTAAATTTTCAACAAATAGAGGGTCTGATCCATTGACCCATGTATATACTACATCTATAGGTACATGCTGACACAATTCTTTTTGAAATGATATGCCTAAGATATTGTCATTGAAGGAATAAAATACAGCTTTGTATTTTTCTTTGCTCCATGCTATCCAAACCTACAATATATTTTTTGTATAGAAAATGGCAAAGAAAGTATTACATGTTATTCTCACGTTATTTGATACTAAAAAAGTTGAGGTGGATAAATACTTTAGTTATCAATTTATTTAAAAATATAACAAATCAACTCAACCTTCAAAGTAAGAGACGTTATTTCTTAGAAAAAACACAAAGTTTATCATCAAACAGTGAACGATCTAACCTAATCACAGAGATTATATATTTATATGCAAACAAAATAAAAGAGAATTATGAATGACAGAATAATACTGAAATGAAAATAGCCATACCTCTCCAAAATGAACAATGCCAACGAAGACGCAGGTGAGGGCGACAAGTATGATAAGCAGGGAGTAACGATGAGATAATAGGTCGTAACATCTCCTCTGGACCAGCTTCCAAGCGCCGCTCATCTCTCAGATGATCACCTTGTCACCATCGTCACAGTTCTGCATTCATTTCACTATATCCTCATTCATTTTTATATCTAAAGGACAATATCAGCATTGTCTTTTCGGCACCGGCACATTTTGTTGTTGTGTATACAAATATACGTATAAAATGTACAAATATATTTGGGTGCGTGCGCGCGACGAAACTACAATAATGGATACCGAGGGTTATTCAGAGTTGCCACTTTATCGACTACATCATTTGTTGTTTATCGATCGGATTAAATAACAAGGGGTACGATTGTGTGAACAAAGGAATCTCCTCCTGTCTCTGTGGAAGAGAAATAACTAAGTGATGCTCGTCAAACTGTATTAAGATAATGTGCAAATTTTTGACAATTTTCTTACAAACTTTCGAATGAAAAAAATATTGTAAAATTTACTAATCTATGCATACGTTCACACACACACACACACATACACGAGCTTATAGAAACGCAACAAAACGTCCAGATGAAGACGTTATATTGTTGGAAGAAACATCTTTTTCAAGGAATTAAAAACAGTTTCAAAAGACATTTCCTCGAGTTGCGAATAAGTCACATGTCCATCTTGAATGATAACATTATAGGATGTTTGTTTTGTCATTGCTCTTGTGCAATAATAAAGAAAAATTTCTTTGTTTAAGTTTGCAAATTAAAACGTTATTATTCGATCCAATTATAGTAAGAAATGATCGATTAAAATAAAACTCTCAAAAATTTAAATAAAACATAACGTGTACAAGTGTCGCCATCTTATCAGTAAGTAAAGCGCAACGGTCACAATTTTTCACTCGTGAGTAGTGAGTCGGTGAACTACACAATTATACATCCATTTCTCGCGCCCATAACTCGGGAAGATTGCGGGCGCAGAGCTAGTATCTCGGGGCAATTGGCGAGAGACTCATCTCGCAAGGTGCGGATAGTTGTCGTCCGTAGCGAGCGTCGTCGTTGTTATTTGGTTTTATACACAAAGTAACTGCGGATTAAGAAGTGTAGCCAAGATTTAGATTCGTTGCGCGACTTTCGAGTGTCGAAGACAAGAAAAAGAAACAAAAAAAAGAAACAAAACGAAGTTGAGTTGTGGCGTGTGATAACCGCGTTATCGTAAGCGCGGGTATATAAGTGAAGTGAGGAGCGCGCGAAGTAGTGCGTGATTGAGTGCAGGTGGGTCGCTGCTCGGTGGAGCTCTTTAATGGATCCTAAGATCGGCTGGTATCAACCGGAGCAGCTCGGCCCGGCCAAAGATCTCTGGTTAGACATCTGGGAAACCGGCAAAGATCTTGACAATCTTAGCCTCCGACAACAGCCACCTCAGGAAATCAACGCCATTTCGGTTAGTTGTCTTAACTTACGTCTTCGGAGCTTAGCTCATCAGCAGCTTATCCCACCCTATATTCCTCAAGGAAACGCGCGCGCTGACGGAATTTCTCTGTCTCTCCTTCTCTGTTTCTCTGTCTGCTTGTCTGTCTGTCTAACTCTCTCTCCCTCTCTCTCTCTGTTTCTCTCTCTCTCTCTCTCTCTCACACACTCTGTCTCTGCCTGTCTCCATCTCGCTCGCTCTCTTTCTCACTCATTCTCTCGCTCTCTCTCTATCTCTCTATCTTTCTATCTCTCTCGTTTTCTCGCTCCTTTTGCTCGTCTTACGTGTGTGTCGTTGAATTTTCTTTGGCAGGCCACAACTACAAACACGTCAACGAACAGCACCACGACGATGAACAACGCGAAGAATAGCAATAGCGGCTCTCAAGATTTTCTACCGCTCGACTCGAGAGGACAAGGTAACAACACCTATTACAATCCGTCCAGAAGGAAAAACGAGAACCGCGCAAGCACCTACGGAATGAATTACAATTATGAGGCTCTTGTTGGAAATTCCGGCGGTTGTCCTTGGCGCGAAGCTAGGCTACATTATTCCAAGGGCGTCGTAGGGTGAGTGTGTTTTCGTTAATGTCGAGAATTTTCTACACGTCCGACTTGCAAAAAAAGTTAGGTTAGGAATACCGTCACATGGTGTCAAGATTGCAGATGTGTCTTTTTTTTTCGTAGGTTGCACGAGGAAATCGAGGACTTTTTTAGGTATATGTGTCCTACTCCGGAAGAGCACACACTTAGACAAAGAGTTATTAAGAGAATAGCAGATGTCATATACGAACTCTGGCCGGATTCGAAGGTCGAGATTTTCGGTAGCTTTCGTACTGGATTGTATCTACCCACAAGGTATTTGCATGCTTCGAGCGAGTGTGGGAATTTGCTGGAAAAGAATTTGCATGACAAGCACTGTTTCTGCTTGCAGTGATATCGATCTAGTTGTGATAGG
Source organism: Chouioia cunea (assembly GCA_030064505.1). NCBI lineage: Eukaryota > Metazoa > Arthropoda > Insecta > Hymenoptera > Eulophidae > Chouioia > Chouioia cunea. The sequence continues at coordinate 27,476,065 of JAOPFQ010000003.1, read as the reverse complement.
CATGTGGACAAATCTTCCACTGCACACTCTGGAACAGGCACTGATAGATCACAACATCGTTGAGCCATCTTCAGTCAAAGTTTTGGACAGAGCTTCAGTACCAATTGTCAAGCTCACTGACAAAGAGACTGAAATTAAAGTTGACATTAGCTTTAATATGAATAATGGTGTCAAGTCTGCTGAGTTGATCAAAACTTTCAAGGCACAGTATCCAGCGCTTGAGAAGCTGGTCATGGTGCTCAAGCAGTTCCTTCTACAAAGGGACCTCAACGAAGTGTTCACTGGTGGTATTTCTTCGTATAGTTTGATTCTTATGACTATTAGCTTTTTACAGGTATGGTGGTTTTATTTATTTTATAAACAAATTTACAAAATAATCAATTGTTTTCTAAAACTGCATACTTTTATGTTGCTACAGTTGCATCCAAGGGCTAATATCAATAGCCCAGATGTTAATTTAGGAGTATTATTAATAGAATTTCTAGAACTGTATGGTAGAAAGTTCAATTATGTAAAGACTGGCATTCGCGTTAAGGGTGGTGGTACTTACATATCAAAAGAAGAGGTATGACAAGTGAAATGCAAGTATTTTATACAATAGTTGCCTGTTTACTCATCAAAATTTGCATACTTTTTGTAGGTTCAAAAAGATATGATCGATGGGCACAGGCCATCTCTGCTCTGCATAGAAGATCCTCTGACACCGGGTAATGACATTGGCCGTAGCAGTTATGGAGCTCTTTACGTCAAAGATGCATTTGACTGGGCTTACTTTGTACTTTCGCAAGCTGTCAATCCTCTTAATATTCTAGTCAATGATACAAATAAATTCAGGTAGGCCTCCCTCTCAAGTTCTTTCAATTTTGTTTGTAAACAACGTCTTTTGAAGATTTGCGTTCTATATGCTTGAACTTGGACTTTCAGTATATTGGGAAGAATAATCAGAGTAACAGATGAAGTTATAAGATACCGCAAGTGGATTAAAGAAACATTCCCTATTAGAGATATTGAAACGTATTCCAGCTCGCCTAGCTCTGAAGCGTCGACGCTCTCAGCTCCAGCTAGTGAATCGGTAATTTTCAACTTCTCTTTGCTCACTAATCTAAGCTCCCATTCTCTTTCTTTCTGTTTCTTTTTGTCAACGACTTCATACTAACTTGCGTTTTACAGGAATCTGAGTGCAGCAGAGGAAACTCACCAAACACGGGAGAAAACAACGAAGACAGAAACGGAGATAGGCATTTATACAACAATCAACAAACCCATGGCCATCATACGTACAGGAAGACGTACAAACCCACTGCACACGGTGAGTTATGCCAATAAGCGTTACAACGTTCGTTTTTTTTTTTCAAAATTATCTTCAAAGGAAAATCTAGAAGCATTCAAACTATATGAATGGTTACTATCTAAATATTGTTGTTTCACTCGAAAGATATTGATGTTTACATTGAAATAGGCAATCCTTAATAAAACTAATATTTGCTTGCAGTAATCCACCACAATATGCGAGCTGATTATCAACGCGGCATAACTAACCACACAGGTGGCTACAGGATGAGGATAAGCAATCATCTGAACAACAATAACAACAATAACAATAATAATCTCAGTGTGAGCAATCAAACTGCAAACACACGGTCACAGACGTTGTTGAGGCGCAAAAAGCACATGATTAGCATTCGTGGCCCACCAGGCGATTGTGTGCGGTGATGAAGTGCCGTTATTCTTCCGTTTTATTAAGCAATACGAAGTTTTTTCTACGAAGCATTTTTTTCCTTCCTCTCTTCTCTGTTGTTAGCGCGATCGTGCTTGAATGTTATTGTTGAATATTTCTTTTTTTTTTTTTTTTGATCTTTGTAGACGAATTGCCGACGTATAGCATAAAGCAACGAGGGAGAGATACAAATGTCGCGCGCGTTTTTAAACTGGATACACTAGCGAATTGTGTTCAATCGACGTAATTCGTCTCATTCGTGGAGCGTTATGTGTCAAGATCCACGAAGGGATATATCGATAGTTAACGATGAAGACTTAGTTTTCTATATGAAACTATATTCTTATAAAATACGAAAAAAAAGCATGCAAAAAAAATGTACGTTTGAGCGATAAGGTATGATGATAACAGAGAATGCTTGCCTATATGTAAATAATGTATTATAATACTTTACCGAGATATCAGGCATTGAGAGTCTTACGCAGTTACCCTAGTGAAAGAGTTTTTATTTGAGTGTAATTAAATCGATGAAAAAAAAATTTAAAAAAAACAAAAAATAATAAGGAGGAAGAACATAAGTCTTTGAGAGTATGTACGAGCGTATCGCTATGGACAGTCGTGATCCATAACACATTGATTTGTCGCAAAATACTTGAATTTCTTATTAAATCCATTGTTTTCTTCCTCGATGTACAGATTAATTTGTACAAAATAACGTCGTTGATGAATTTGTTCTTTTTTTCTAGAGCATTATTACCGATTGAAAAAAAGCTCATGTATATGTGAAAATGTCAGTTTAAAGACTACAAACTTGCATGAACGAGCCTAAAAAAACTACACGTCAACTCCGCTATGTATGTAACTTGATATACATTGTACAAAGTTACGGAAGACTGTAATGCATAAAGTTTAAGCGGTCTTTGTAAGATATCGACTTTATTTATATACAATAACTGTATCATAATCTCAAGTACAAACATATAGTTCATTACGTTTCGTAAAAAATAAAATGACAAAAAAAGTACTATTACAACCCGTAAAAAATACAAAAAAAAATATAAATAAATAAACGAATGTCTCATTCTATTCGATAAAAAGCTTCACGCGGCATTTGTAAAAAATTTCACTTTTTCTTTCTCGAGTTTCGAATTCTAAACTTTTCAATCATCGCTGAAAATACTCGACTATTGCCATTTTTATAGAATTACTTTTTTCTAAGGAAAACATCACGACTTAGCAATAACAATTATATCGTGTTTATAGCTTTTTTAATATTTATGATTTTTTTTCCGACTACAGTTATTTATTGAAAGAAAAAGATTGTACCATAGATATGTATAAAACGCAGAAATAAAATTGTTTTAATTTTACGTACAATCCTTGCCTTTTCATTAATCATTCCTCGATAAATTGTGTAAGCGCAAATAAATAGTAAACAAAATATCTTTCTCTAAAGATCGTTTATAGTATTACATATATTTATATACCAGCAAGCACAGACTATACACAGTCGTCGTTATTTATGTCAGATAACCGACAGTGTTAGTAAAACATCAGTTAAATTCTGCTAAAACAGTAACAGTTTATTGCGCTTGGGCGCGCTTTTCTATGTACACGTACAATAAGATATATTTCATTGTAGGAAATGGACAAAAAAACAAATGCAGTCTCGTCAGACGGGACAATGTGGCAAATAACCCCGACATCCTTCGGTTTGACAGAGGCAAGGAGTCTCGCTGTTCTGGACGGACAAGGAATTTCCGGCATAGTCAAACGTCAGTTCTTCACCTTCTTTGATCTGTCTCGTGGCAAATAGACATATCCTCGGTACAACGATGTCAACTCTCACCGGTACAATAATTGTATTTGGCTGGCAACTATGATTGGCATATCTACCAATATTACCAAAATACGTTGGGTCGACACAGGTGGTGATCTCCTTATCGCCGATATGTTCAGTCACCACGAGGACGTAATTCATTAATTGACGATCGCGATTGAATTCGAAACGTCGACGTGCCTCTTCGAGACCAATTATCTCGCCCGCGTACTCGCAGATAAATTGACCTTTGTTTATCGATCTTTTGGTGAATAATCCAAGTCCTTTGCTCGTCGATTGTATCGTTAAGCAGTCAATTGGACCACATTGAACAACTCGATTCCCACAAGTCTTTGCACACTTGCAATTGGAATTACACTCGACGATAGACTTGTCGTCAGTAACTATGAAACTTCCAACGAGGTAATTTCTCATACCTCTGGTACAATAACATTCGTCGTGACAATCTCCGACGCAAGAACAACCAACGTCGAATTCTTCTTGAAAATCATCCTCTCGGCATCCCGATCCTGGTATGTTTGTCAGCACGTAAACAACGCTCGACGACGGATGGTGCTCGTAGTCGTCCATGATTTATTGATTTCTATTTATTTCTTACGAGAAGAGCTGAGAAACGATCGGCCCGAGATGGATAGTTGTTAATCTATGGATCAACTAACTACTTGCGGCCACTGACCTTAATTAGTCCCTCCACCGAGGACTTTAACGTTGCTAGAAGATTTGTCGGCATTGGGATGAAACGATAACCAACGTAGATCACTGCACCAATGAGTGAGGCTTTAACCGTGAATTTCAATACTTTGCTGGACAACGATGGCGGTGGTATGCTGTAATTGGCCAAATTATTTGCAGTGTTAGCGAGATTGCAAAGAGGATGCTCTCAAAGAGGATTGGTAAATGAGAAAGTCGAGTAGATTGAATAGAAACGATAAGATGACATTAATGAAATGGGATGATAAATTGCGGAAAACTTCAAATGACATTACCTAACCAGTGGAGGTATCTGGTTTCTTTCAATTTTACCCCAGTTCTCAATAATGCCAAAGGTATGTCCTATACCAACAACACCAACAACTCTGGCTGTAATGTATTCACCGTTAGGTCCAAGTTTTGGTTTGCAAATCGTCTGTAGCTGATGAGTCAAGAATATGTCGCGTTCTTTCACAAATACTTCCTTCAACGCAGGGTACTCTCCAGCGAGTTCAGCCATCATACCCTCAACCGTATCACGAGACTTGTACTTTTCAACGTCTTTTAACGTGATTGTTTCTTTCTCTCTCAAGAGATTCCACGTGAGTTTGATCGATTGCCACCAAGTGAGAGAACGAAGCGCACGAGCGATTGTTATTTGAATTGGACGATCACCCAAGTGTAATACGCAGTTTGGAACTTTTTTAGCCTGTAATGGAAAAAGATGTGTACTATTGTAACATTTGGAAATAACGGAAATGCATGATGTTAAAAATATCTTTACCTCGGTAAAAGCTGTTCTAAATTCACCTCCAGGGGCTAAACCTAGCACTTTTGTCAGATGAGCTGACATGCTCAAAAACAATACGTAGAACATACCTTTGTAGATGCCATTTCTTTTTATTACGTCCATTATTTTACCTAAAAGTGTACATTGTAATGCTAGAGATTTTGCTACAATATTCAAAATAATGAGATCAGAGATTACTTACTTATTGTTAGAGTTTTAGCTTCTTGCAATATTGTTTCTTCGTCTAACTGAAGAACATGAATTCTACTTACACATAACTCTACCAAAATTGTATGGGGCTGCACAGCTTGAATTATCTATAAATTTGACAAATTACATTTCAAAACTCTTTATCGATATTTTTCTTAGTAAGTATGACTCACTTTTGCTACGTCATTTTGACTTTCAACGCTAAAGTGTGCAGTGCCCACTAAATAACATTTTCCTCCATCTGGAGTTCTTAACAATGTAACAGTTTCTGGCAAATTATTATCTATGTTTGCATCGGATTCTTTTATTATTGGTGTATCGACGGATGGATGGATCTCATTGTCATTGTCTTCGTTGTCAGACTCCAATCCAGAGTTTATGTTTTCTGCAACATTGGGTGGAGAAGAACTTTAATACGTATTTTTAATGTTATCCTATCATCTCTGTAATATATTGAGCTACGACTAAAACAATACGTATGGAATTTTAAATACCACGTAGTTTTCTAAATTTCTTTTTCTTTTTTAAACAGGAAGGCATTTCCAATACATCAAATCAGTTGGAAAAGAGACACTACTCTACCTTTATTAAATTAAAACCAAGTCTTAGCTACTTCGTCTAAGAAGCCATACATCATAGTTTGTCTTAGTGCTTCTTTAAACAACATTTGCTATGAACGTTAAGTAAATAACTTTAATTAATACTTACGAGAATTACCAATACTATCAACAATTACAACTCCACTATCTGAACCTTTACGGTTTCTTTGTTCATGGTGTTCAGTTTTACTTGCAGTCCCGAAGTCTTCTGTAGAAGTTCCTAATTTTAATGGATCAGGCATGGGGATATCAATAGTGATATTAGTTCTACCAGTCTCATTGTTTATAAAATCTGTTGTGGCGTTTTTATCGGCGATTTTAGAGTCTTTTGTAGAAGCTCCATGTGCAAAATGCTGCTCTTCCATTTTTATCTGTTTAGAATTAGACATCGCGTCAGAAATTACACATTTATTTGAACTAATTATGTTTAATTAACGAATGGTCAAGTTTCGCCAATGTTTAATTTGAATTAAATGAGAATAATGTCGTGGATTGATCCATGATTGACCTACTAAAACGACAACAAGTTTCCATATTGTCAAAATTACATAACCTCGAGAATTTGGAATCGAAATTAAAATGCGGAATATAAACGTGATTTATTTGAAATCTCACTTTGCACATTTATTCTAATGAATTAATACTAGTTTGTAAATAATTATATACTTACCGTAAGAAAAGTTAAACGAAGTTTTAAAAAATGTATATTGGGTTTCAATACATCACAATAATGATATTTTTAAAATAAAAAATAAATAAAAAATAAAAAATAGGAAAAACTCATTTAAATAGACTTCATTTTGAATAATGTTTACGACCAACTAAAACTCTTAAAAAAGAATGAAAATATAGATTAAACAGGTTATATGAGAGAGAGAGTTATGGAAGAAGGTGCCACGACTATTTTTCTTCTTGGTACAGGTGCATGATCATGAAGTTGGCTGATGAAATTATTTACTATCATATTTACAATTTTGTACAACCAAATTACTGTTAACCTTTGAAACAGTGTTGAAATAAAGATTTGTGATACTAAATGGCTCTTTCTTTTGATTGTTAAACATTATCATCATTTTATTTTATCGAAAACTGATGAGCTTGAGTTATTTAGTTCTTAAACGCATAAAATGTATCTGTTTGTTTCAATTAATAACACATGCTTATTTCTTATAATTATACATTTCGAAAATGCTTTATTCTGAAAACTTCATCCCTTATCAACAGATATCGAACGACCGAATACTCTTATCGTTCGAAATTCGCGGTATAAAAGCTTTTTCGAAAAAAGCAACGTTCCAGGCGACTTTGGCGCATTCCATTCTCCCACTATTCTTCGATTATCAATTCGACCTTCGCTCGCTAGGAGTTGGGAGTCTCCTTCACTTTTTCAGCGGCTACCGTCAAGTACAGAGAATTTTACTTGTGCATCTTATCATTCCTCCAGAGGTCATCGACATTACACGTAAAAATGGTATGTGATATCTTTGCCGGTTTCACCGAAAAAAAATAGTCTGGTTACTCATTTCTTTTTACATGTGTTATTTTATTAATAGAACCTTCAATTGATCTTTGACTCGTATCCGCTCATCGCTTGTTCTACGATTTAAATCTCTTGTGAGCGTTTTTATACTTGTATATCGTGTGAATATTATTAATTTTAACGAGAGAAGTCTTGCGTAACGCAGCAGCAGCTGGTGCTTAATTATTATGTGAGAATTTCCATGTACGTGCGAGAGAGTTTCACAATGTCAAGTATACCGTCGAGATTTTTTTTGCCGCTTTATCGTGCTTCGGATTATATATAGATACGGATTAAGTCCAAATCAAATCGTGACTGGAATTCTCGAAGCACTTGTTGATTTGGATTCGTAGAAACAAATAGAATGGTGTGAATTGAATAAATTTGTGTGTGTATGTGTGTAAATTGAAAATAATGAATTTATTATTTTTTCAGGCTGAACCTATAAATGTTGTTGTGACTGGAGCAGCTGGGCAAATTGCCTATTCGCTGCTCTATCAGTTGGCTGCTGGATCAGTATTTGGCCCAGAGCAGCCTGTTAATCTTAGACTACTTGACATTCCACCAATGATGGGTGTATTGAAGGGAGTTGTAATGGAACTTGAAGATCTTGCTCTTTCTCTTCTCAAAGGTGAATCTATAATTATTCATAGGCTAATGGTAGTCAATGAAAACTGGTTTTACAACTCTGCTTGTATTTTTAGATGTATTACCAACTGACGATCCAGAAGCAGCTTTTAAAGATGCTGCAGCGGTATTCTTAGTAGGAGCAATGCCCCGTAAGCAAGGAATGGAAAGGAAAGATCTATTGGCAGCCAATGTGAAGATTTTCAAAGTTCAGGGAGAGGCATTGGAAAAGTTTGCACGCAAGGACGTTAAAGTTTTAGTTGTTGGAAACCCAGCCAACACAAATGCTTTGATTTGTTCTCATTATGCTCCTTCTATCCCAAAGGAAAACTTTACAGCAATGACTAGGCTGGACCAAAATAGAGCACAAGCTGCTTTGGCCTCTCGTTTGGGAGTTGCCGTTAGTGAAAAACAATTATTAAATCATAATCCCAAACAAATTTGTTTGTTACATGGAGTTCTCCTTGATACTTCTAGGTTGAAAAAGTCAAGAATGTGATTATTTGGGGCAACCACAGTTCAACTCAATTCCCAGATGCAGCTCATGCTACAGTGGAAATCAATGGTTCCACAAAACCAGTTGTCCAAGCTGTGAACGACGACAAGTGGTTGAACGATGAATTTGTTGAGAAAATTCAAAAGCGTGGAGCTGCTGTCATTGCAGCAAGGACCATGTCATCCGCTATGTCGGCTGCTAAAGCTGCTGGTGACCACATGCGTGACTGGTGGTTAGGTACAGAGCCTGGTAGGATTGTTAGCATGGGAGTTGTATCGGATGGCAGCTATGGAATTCCCAAAGACATTTGCTTTTCGTTACCTGTTACAATTCAGAACAAGCAGTACAAAATTGTTCAAGTGAGTTTCTGTGTCTTTTCATTTCTTTTACTGATCTCAATAAGAATTAAAAATAATTTATCAATGTTCATTGTTATTTTAGGGTTTGGAAATCAACAGCTTTGCTAGGTCTAAGCTTGATATCACTGCAAAGGAACTGGAAGAAGAACGAGCTGAAGCCAATACTGTCTTGCAACAGTGACTACATGACAGAGATATTAACAATGCTGGACAAAAGACAATATCGAAGTTATAATTAATCATTGTAGCTTGTTGTTACTACTATGATTGAGAGATTATTTGTTTAAATGACATTGTTAGAATACATGTGTCGAGGTAGGATCTATGCAAATTACTTTGTGGATGTTAAACAATCAGCGTTGACGTTAGGTGTTTTCACTTAGTGATAACTTGTATTGGTTTGAAAATTGGGAATTTTTAGAGATATTAATAAAAAGATCGTTACTCGTAAAAAGTGTTTTTTTTTCCTATGATAATTGTTACGCGTGGTCTGTTGTATCGAACGCGATTATTTACATTTTTTTTTTGTTATTTTTGCCAATATATTAAATTGTGTTTTATTTTGACACGACTATATCGGCAGCGAGTTACAAGATATATTATCAATATTTATTTTTAATCACGAAGCTTGGTTTTTTATTTACAAAAGTGTGATTATTTATCAGTATCGTCAAATTTGTTCGCGAATATATACGAGTATATCATCCATGGAATATCTATCAACAAGTTTGCACAACAATTCCAAGTGACATAACGCAAACTGATTGGTTGAATAAACGAGACACGATGACGTAATAAACATATTGCTCTATTTAGTTCTTTCGAACTTAACAATTTCGAAACAATTTTACAAATGAATAAAAACATCGTATTTTCAACGTAACACGTATTTAACGACAATCCGTGTGTGTAATTATCTTCTACTTAGGTACGGCTGAGAAGTACTGGTGAATATACCGTTCCGTCATGACATACACATGCAATATTATCGATCGTTATTCGTACGCATCTGCCTCCTTTATGTTTAACGCAACTACTATTACACTCCTTATCTTCGCACAGAGCATCACCTGTGAAATAAAATTATGCAAATTGTTACATATTTAAATAATTCGATCGATAAATATATACATATATATATATTTAGCTGCTTGTTATATAAATTTTAAAATTACAACGACACGTATTATAATTATTCTAAAAATCGTGAATTTGGTAAATGTAGGTGGATATTATATCGTATCGACGTGACTTACACTGAATAGTTGCAAGCGCGACAACAAACAGAAAAATTAAACAAAACTTCATGGTTAATTGCAACTTGTCTTCGTTAGATCAAAGTCAATTAGAATACCAATGCATACTTTACGTGTATAATTTAAATAGAGATCTAAACGGATGAGTGGGGAAAGATGACCTTTAAACTGAGAAATCATACGTTATCAAAATACACGATTATCAAGATAATATATAGTAATAAGCTGTATAGGCGATTACACGTTGTAAATCTTTCGCGTAATTCGCGTGAAACGCAAGTTCTTCAAAATGAATTCTCGACAATATTTCGAATACTTTTAATATTGTTTATTTAATAATTCTCGTTTAAACATTCAATACCAATTTGAATTAACGTATTTTTCGTTGTATATTTAAGGAAAAACCAAATGGCTCATACCAATTTGCGAAATATTATCGACGAGTATAAAGATTCGAGTGCCGTTTACTTGTTTGCTGTGTATAAATGTATATCAAAGTATACTTACCAAATCAAGTCTTATTTACTTAATTTGAAAAAGAACGTATTATAACCACCACTACTACTATAAGCAAAATTAGCTACTTACGGAATATAAATATGTATTCACGTATCTCGTCTATACTAAAAACAAAACTTTTAACGAACAACTTTGCTACGTATAAAATATCGTATGCAATTGCATTGGTGTAGTATCCTGTTGTCAAATTCAAAAGCTTTCAACTTGAAAAATCTTAATATCGTTTGAATGTACGTTATATTGTATTTGGAGCAAGTGTAACAGAGCCTACTGCCGTAAGGGATGATATTACATGCATGTTCCGTTATTTTTCTTATAACACTATACCGTACGTCTTTTCGGTTTTCAACATTTTCATTTGAATAAAAAAATAGACGTGATCATCTTATTCTCCGAGAATGATTGAGAATGTAAGTTGCGAAAACACTCGATTATTATAGGATAAATTAGTAACGCAAATCAAATGACGTTGTGCCACGACAATTGTTATGGTCAGTAATGTCATTAAAATATATCGTCGTATTATCAGTGATTGGTATGTAATCGCACTTAATGGTTTAACTAAGTTAAATCAATTCGAGTAAAAATTCGATGCTCGCCGTTGTAGTAAATGACAGTCAAAAAATGACCAAAGAATTTCGTAGGAAATAAAAATATCTACTTTACCACGATACTATTTGAAATTAAAATGTGGAACGGATAAACGACAAGTAATTGAGTGTGAATGATTCGATAAGCATACGCCGATTCCCTTAACGTTGGTATAACAGAATAACGACGCAAACCAGTTACTTGTAATATATTTTGTTTTATTTTTTCCCCTAAAACTTGATACAGTAGAAACCAAACACTAGTCAAAGCAAATTGTTTAATTTTACAGCTAGACAGACTTTTCGTTCGATATTAATTAAGCAACGCTGAAGTAGAATAAGTACTTCTTAACGCAGAAAATTGATGTCTTTTGTAGTATTGCTAGGATTAGTATGGTCGTGAAATAGCAAGTTTAGTTGAAAAACAAGATTTTCTGTATCAAGCTCAGGAATTGTACTGAACTTTGTATATTTTCGTTTAATTACGGGACAATGTAAACTCTTATGGTCCACACATAACTCGATAATATTTCAAGCTAACAAAAGTTAGTTTAATATTTCTATTTCACTTTTTATTTTTTCTTTGACTAAAGATGGATACTTACATATAAACTACTTACAAAACTAACTTATCTTAACAATAAAAATAATAGTATTTATCGATAACGTATATCCATTTACTTTTATTTTTTTTTCTCCCCTCAAAAAACTTGTTACAACAATATTAATAATGTAATAATAATAATTTACACCATCGAAGTAGAAGCTATCTCTTATCATCGACCTTGTTAATTAATATTCGCTCTATATCTCGCACACGTTTTTCAATAATTTGCTTTAATCACACCTTTTAAACACTTTTTAGTGTTTATAATTTTTTTTCACTGCAAGTATACCTACTTTTGTCTTTCAAATTGTTTTCATTATAATTACGTAATAATTAATCTACAAATTTGAAAGAGTAGCGACTATTAATATCTACTCTTTATATTTTTTTTAATTTTTGACGTTATATATCAATCAAAATTTCACTCCTCAAGTCCCCAATGAATAATCTCTTGAGCCTCCAAAACTTGGTCTGGTAACATATAAATAAATCACCATTGACTCTTTTGAGTGCTCGAAAAATACGTAGCGAATTGTACGTAAAATCCTACTGTTAAAAGATAAGCAAATATTATTAGCTGTTTAATGTTGAGGAGGGGTATGTCTTTACTTTACAAAAATCGACTATTGGACGAGTTTTACAATCGCAAGCGTAGAAAAATCACCTCCAAACTCGACGCACTCTATTCTCTCTTTCTCTCACTCACTCTCGCTCTTTCTCTCTTTTTCTCTCTCACTCGCTCTCTCGTTCTCTCGCTCTATGTCTCTCACATTTAAAAACCTCGGCAATTGGCTACATCTACATTCTTGATATACAAAAACTTGGTGGCTTGTAAGGCCGTTTAATTAAGATGAAAACCTCGCTCGCGTGTTGCCGCTAAAAGTCGTTCTTTAAGGATCTCCTCGGTCGGGTATTCAGGTAATTTCAGGTAATGTACGCAAGTGTTGACCGATGGATAACCACCGGAACCAGCATCTACCTTTCGCACAACCGTGAGTCGTGGATGTAAGTTGCACAAACCACCTGGAGGTAAAGCCGAACATCCCGTGGCGAACTGAAGAAAGGCTTTACGCTCCGATCCAGTGAGTGATAACAAAACGTTGATGAACCGTTGGAAGCCAGGACTGAAATAGTTAATTTATATTGCTAGCTTATTGGACAATGTTTCAATGGAGAAATTAAATTTGTTAGTTTGCTTACCTTTCTCTAGTGTAACCCAATTTCGGTTCTGTGTAATTGAGCAAATCTTCCCGTGTCCATTCGGGATTCTGTTCACCACAAAGCATTGCCCTGACCTCCTCGGGACTGAAGGCATACAACTTTTCCATAGGGAAGACTTTGGAGAAACCAGATCTGAATGCTTCCAACTGCTTGGCAATACCTCGATCGAAGCAATAGTTCAACGTCAATTCGGTGTACTCCTTGGCATTTTCTATCGTCACGGCAACATCGATACCACTCTCCTTCAATTCGACGTGTTCGTATTGGTAGACCTTGGAACTTGGCGAGTAAGTCATTGATAGCGCTAAGTCTTCGATTGGCACCGAAGCTCCCGAAGGATGCGAGATGTATAACGTTTCGCCCATGAGGTTTTCTTCGGCATACGATGAGTGGCCTTCCGAAATGGCTCGTTCTCGTTTCGACACGAGACTCTGGATTTCTTTGAGGAACTCCCCACGCACAGGATCGACTAGTGCCAAGTCGCTGATGTCTAATATACCGTCATACCAAGGCGTAGGCTCTAAGTTGAATCCATCGCGGTTGTCTTCAGTCTCACCCTCTTCCGAAATGAAGCTGCTGGCCATACTAGACGACATACTTTCTTGCGTAGCTACATTCGAGCTGGACAATCCGATTCTTTCGTTCACGTTATTCGTGATATCGCCTCGGCACATGAGTTTCAAGAACGGCCTCGATAGAGGTAAATCGACCAGTCTATTATCCTGCAGTACCTTGGCAAGGAACACGCCGAGGAACCAATAGTATCTGCACGATCTGTCGCAAGCTTCGGAATTCTGGGGTAACGGCGCAGGAAATAATCCACTTGGACGTGTTACGTAGAAACCAGCTGATCGCATGCGTTCATGGCTAACCTCCTCAGAACGGTTGTCATTTTCTAAATGAGGATCCTCGTCGTCGCATAACCATAAGCCAAGGTCTTTGCGTTGGAGTTCCGCAGCTACGAGAGCGAAAAATTCGAGTGTAGGACCTAATCCTGTGCCTTCCTCACCGACAAACTCCACTTCCAAGATACTCTTGCGATTCGCGTGAATCTGAAATTGATCAAAGTCGAAACATCGTAACAAATGGAGCTTTCCGTAATCTTTTTAGTTTTAAAATATTATCTATCATTTGGATATGGTCATAAAGAAACAACGAAATAATTTACCTTTAAAACTTGTTCTGCCCAATCGAGCAGCTTATCACCCCTAGGTACGCTGACCCTCTCGTGTTTCAATCTTCCAACCCTGAATTCGTGGACGTCGTCCCGTCTAGGGCTCAATCCGGGTGCTCTTTGTCTCTCGAGCACGGCGTCCCTTTGCGTTTGAAGCCAAACAATCGATCGCGAAGCTCCAAAAGCTGTGCAGCTGAAATACAACCTGCGAGTTTCGAAGGGCAAGAGGAAAGGACAACTTCTTGCCAGTTCCTCGCACCAACTTGGCAATGCTCCAGCGGCAAGTGCCAATGGATCTTGGATCTGTTGAGAGATCTTATTGGTGATTTTCTTGGAAGTAAAGTCGTCCGGGTGGACCCAATTGTGTTCTATTTCCTCGTCGTAACTTGTTTGAGATACTCTACTGTTATTCAAACTGTCGGTACCACCCGCTTTTGTACCCAACACGTAAACGTGACGAAGAAGTTGAAGTACATCCTCAACCGTACAACCGTTTGAATTCTGATTATTACAACGCGTTTGAAGATTAACTATCGGGGTTGCGCGGCCTGATGACTCATCGTCTTTGGCTTCTTTGTAGATAATACTGCATCGTCGAGTATAAAGTAATAATGTTACATTATACTCTCGTTATTGCAAAGTATCAAAAAGGTTCGAACGATGCTTAAACAACCAAAGCTTTCGAAAGATTCAAACTTACGTGTAAATTGGTTCCCATATTCTTCGAAGTTTCTCTTGCTTGCTACCAAATTCAGTCAGTTGCATGAGCTGCTGCACAGATTGGAAGATACTTGCGTGACCATCGGTTAAAGGAATTTCAACATCGGGAACACCCGGTAGGCCTGGTCCTTTGAGAGAAAGTGAAAGTTTTGGTCCTGTGATCGCTGAAGTTCCAGAGTTTACTGGTAGACGTGGTTCGCTACCAGGTGGTGGAATTTCTAGATCTGTCGTCTGTACACAGAGGAGAAAACGTGTCAATTTTTACTTGCTAAAATTTCGATGAATCTATCAGTATAACGATACTCACTTGATTAACATTTGTTCTACCAGGTCGTGGGTCGAAGGCAGGGATCAAAGCAGAAAATTGGCGTTTCAGAACAAACTCATCGTCCCAAGCACGTCTCTTGGTGCTAGGAGGAGCTGTTTCTTCTTCCATGAATGCAGCAAGTAAATTGCGACTTACCATCATGTCCTGATATTCACCTTCGTCCCCACCTTCTTCCTCGTTCTCTTCGTCATCATCAACCTCCTTCATAATCAAACGAAAATTATTTAACATTGTCCGAATCTATAATTCAACCATCACGTCCATATAAAGCTCACGTTGTAAGGCAAAATTCACGTTCATTAGTACGAACCTGCTCGTCATTCTCATCATTGTCGTCTTCTTCCTCAGCCAAAACTCCGTCCTCGTCATCCTCCAGTTCAGTCAAAAGTGTTGTCCCACCACCACCTCGGACACCTCCTACACTTGAAGCAGCAACTTCTCCACATGCCTCCAGGAATTCCTCCAAACTGACCAATTCGCTGTCACTACTGGTACTTGTTAGTGACATGGTGAGTGCCTGACCCAGTCCACTAGTACCGGAACAAGTAGTTGTGCCAGGGATCTGACTACTACTTGTCAAACTTGGATAGGATTGCGCGGTACCGAGGAGACCACCTGGGAAATTAGAACTCAAAGCAAGACGCACCAAGCTGGATACCGGATTGGAGCCTCGAGAATTCGAACCAGAATTAGCGTTCGAAGAGATGTGCTGACTTGTTGCTGCACCTACAAGATATTTTCGATGTAACAATTATGCGATTGTCACCGTATTATTTTACAGATACAAGAAAATATTTGTGATTTAAATTCAAATAAGTAACCAATGAAATGGAATCGATGCCAAAAAAGTGATTCATGTATCGTTAAAAACCATAGTCTGTTTGCAAGATCACAGATAAAACCATCCATTTACGCACCAAGATTCCGTCTGCGTGCCATAGCAGCAAAGGTTTCGAGTAGACCAGATGCTGCGACTGGCTCGAGTGTGTTATTAGTAGCATCACTACAAGCGAGGTTTGGCACGGACACGGACATAGGATTGGTAGTGACGACAGTCGCGGCAGCAGCGCTTGACGAACCTGATGCGTCCTTGTCCCTTGGGCAGCAATCCTTTGAGCCTGGTGAATGTTATCGAACGAAAATGAGCGTGTGCTTATGCGAATATTAGGTGATCAAACGGTGATTGACGAAGCAAAATGTACACTCGTACTTGAAAAATGTCAGAAATCTTCAATAAGGTCTTTTCTTGTATGATTTTCCTCAATTTTACAAGTTAAATGAGGAGTCACAATTTTAACTGTTGAAATGGTGAATTCTCGTAGTTACACGATGATTCCAAATACATGCCCAATCACACCAACAGTCAAATGGCATCTTCGTTAACACATCGTTACCGAAAAAAAACGATTAGAAAAAATACTCACCATCAGTAGTACCAGCAGCCGCAGCGGTTGCAGCAGCAGCCGCAACAGCCGCATGACTTCGTGGCGCAGGTCGTATACGCATGGAACCATCATCGGGTTCGCCTGACACATTGATACGTACAGGTACGAGTCCAAGTAACTCACTGCTGAGAAAACTGTTGGTGTTGTTACGTAAACGATCAGCACCTTCCCGCATACGATCAAGTACCTCGGCCTCGAGGCTTAAAAATCCACTTGTAGGCTAAACATATGAAAATACAACTTGAATATAGTAGCAAAACAAATACTATCGCGCGCACACAGACACACACCTTATTACCACGAAGAGACGATAGCAAGGGTTTTGAACTATTGGATGTTCTGTTACTATTTCCATTAGTCGATGCTGTGGTTGAGGAGCATTCGCTATTGAAAGCTAAACTCTCAACAATCGTAGCCAAATCACTGGTAACAGCAGCCGTGTCAGGTCTTGGATGCAACACAACCGATAGTTCACCAGTTGAGTTGACGCCACTTTCTCCGGTAACGGATACCACAGCTTCGGCACGTGAGACCGAGAGAACACTTTCTGCAATCGACTCTGCCGCGTGCTAAAAATTCACATGAAACACGTCAAATGACTCGTTCCTCGGACTCTCGAGTAATAAAAGACCATACCTTTGCCGCAAGATTATCAGCACTTGCAGCCTGTTCGGATAATGCTACAGAACACTTGATACTTGGTTCGGTACAGTAATCTGGCAGACTTGGTGTGCTATTGGATTTGCGACCAGTTAGCACACCATTTCCATTTTTCGATTTAGCAGCGTCGGTAGATTCGATGCTATTATTACCACTGGTAGAAACCAATCTCAAATCGTATTTGCCTTCAGCACCCATACGATATGAATTCGAGCATCCGTTGTCCCAGGTGACGTCAATCCAACCATTGTGCAATTCTCCCGTAACAGTCCCTTCGCCAGGTGGTACACCATCCTGATCCCTCCATTTCCAATCCAAGCCACGCGCGACTCGTGCTCCAGCGACTAAATGTCTCAGTACTTGCGATCTGATAAGTCGTCTCTGTCTTCTGACGCAAGCTTCAGCTTCTTTGGCAGCTCTACCAAGATCTTCGCACACTCCCATCACTTCACCGTACACTTCGAAGCCCGAAACCGACAGATAATGCGTCTGTCCAGAAGCATTTTTTCCCGTCTGCTGTAATCTCAAATGTCTCCAACCTTGGCTATCCTCGCCACTCGTCGGTGGTTCGAGCGTCCACGTGGCAGTGCTTCCGGGCTCGTTAAGCGAACAATCGTCAACGTGCGTGCACAAAGTCGTCCAACTGACACCATCTCTCGATGCCTGAAGCATCCAGTTTCTTAAGGCGCTCTTACCGTAACCACGAGCGTGACGAAGAGTGTAGCCTGTTGGTAAAATCCACACGCCAAGATCGATGGAAAACCAAGCGCGTTTGTCGTCGTTTGTGTGGCAATTCATCGCTGACGCGTCGCGGCTCAAGATGTCCTCTAAGTGGCCGTATGGGAGATTGCGCCCATCACTCGAAGTTACCACTACAAGGCCATATTGCGCAGGATTCACCCACTCTGTGCTTGTTCTAAATAGATAATCGAATTAAGTTATTTCTATTAGTTCTATTCGTTGAGATGGCAGATATTGTAATAGGAGGTTTACTTGGCATTCGTTCCTATCCAAAAGATTAAACCATTCTCATCGAAATCATGCTGGTATTTGAAATTCAGTTTGTTCCCATCTTTTAATTTTTTGACAAAATTGAACGTTGTTCTGTCGTGATCGTGCCATTGCTTCGCGACCATTTTCAGCAGGTGATTTTCTAGCTGTTGAATAGTGCTCAAGGGTTCCATTTTAAGATTTCTACCAGTACGATCGATCAACGCGCTTTCCCCGTTGGCTTTTTCCAAACGGAACCTCAATCGTCTTGTTAAGATCTGCAAATAAACAAATTATTTGATGAATATTCGGTGTATTTTTGAAACAAAGCGACTTTTCAACGTGTTTTCAAGGATTACCTGTAACCCGTATCCAGAGCCGGGCGTATCGTATAGATAAACCGGCAGCTTTTCGATGGACTCCAACACCGAGATGAGTTTTTGCACTAAAACTTTAGCAAAATTATCGCCTTTGGCATTGTCCTTGGATTGAAAGCAACTCTTAAACACGGCGATTCTCTGCAACCTCAATTTGTTCATTCTAGTTGACAGTTGTTGAGTACTAGTGTGTGACGGTGCAGCTAACAACGCGAGTAATGCTTGTATCAAACCACTTGAATGCAATTCGTATGCCGACACTTTGCCTTCTTCGTTCAATAAAACTTTTAATTCGTCCAGCGCGTTCTGCAACATCGTACGCCATTCGCGACTACTTGGTTGCTGTTGTTGGCGCATACATGCTTTTTCGATTTGTGTAACTATTGCTGCGAGTTTCGCTACCACGCCACGAGGTTGAGCTTGAGCTGCTTTAAAGTACAGCTCATAGATCTCTTGTGCTTGACTGCGAACTTTTTGCTTGATAGCCTCGATTTTTGACCGTAGACGCTTACCACGTTTGCCCGCCCAACCTGCGGCGAATTCAGGACCTAAAAGTCCATGACAAATCAGTTTATTTACGATTTCATTTATTTACTACAGAAACAGATCTCTCGTACCACATATTTAGTTGTAACGAGTTCTAGTGAAAAATAACTTACCTAAACTAGTCTCCGCGGTAAAAGAATGCTTAGTAGCTCTGTTGGACTCAAAAATGAACCCCGGCAAATCTTCCCTAAGAATAGTGGCTTGTTGTTGCCCATCGCAATTATGAATAATTAATTCACTTTCCTTCTTACTCGACAAAGCCCAATTTCCAATAACAAGCCTCGTCGTTCCAGGTCTTGAAAGAATTGGTTGACTTTCCGAATTCGGCTTCACTTGACTTCTAGCACGTTGCAACTTTTCCAAAAACTCTCCACGATTTTCTGAAACACAAGGATTTCATTATAAAGCTCGTCCTCGAATTGTCAAATCTTGGGTGCCCGTGATAGGTTCTTTCTTTTTGCAATGATGATGATCGTTAGGTATCGTGTTTATTTTTTCGTGTAAACGTAGACGTGTTTTATAAGCGGCATAATATACCTACCTTCAGTGGTCAGAGACTCGGTGTTCCTCCCTCCCTTTCCTGCAGGCATTCGACAAAACACATACATGTTAACTCAATTTATTTTTCTCTCCTGCGAGCTTCCATACAGTTATTATGCTCAACGACATGAAATCGTCGCGAATACAAGAAACAGCGAGGTCGGTTGAGAGAGGACAAGAGAGAGAGGATAATTTTTAAGCGTATAAAATTCGTTACCCACAGACAGAACAATTTATTAAATATTTGTAGTTTAATCACTGTTAAGACGGAGTATCTACTGCAAAACTGATTCGTCAAATAATGCTTGACGATTAAACATTCGATACTATATGACTAACAAAACAAAGATGAAGTTGCACGAATTTATTGGAAAATTCCTTTTTTTTAAATTTCTGAATTTTAGAATTATTATAAGACAGGTGAGTCATCTTAACACCTAAACTATTCAAAAAAATTCATCGCGATGAAAAGAATGTTCTTCAAGCTATTTGTATAAAAAAAAATAGATACATTAGCAGATCCAGTAGATACCCCCTTCACGAAAGAAAAACGAAAGAATCCAAAGCAACGAAAGAAAGAAACAAATTCCCAAACGTCACTACTACCTGTAGTATCTGTGCCGCCTTCAGGACTGCCGCTCGAGTACATTGTAGCAAGTTTACCATCCAATATAAACCTGAACCATCCATTACTTCCATTAGATAACTCCAATGCCGCAGCATCAGACCATACATATAAACAATCTCTGCCTCTGCAAATACACCAATCTCTCCAATGATAAGCTTTGCCAACAAGTAATTCTTTGGCATCTTCGATTTTTTGTTCTTCGTGTCCCGTAGGAGTTGCAGTAGTTGTAGCAACAGCAGCAGTTGCTGTATTAAGTTCAAGTTCCGCTTCTGATTGAGTTTCTTGTGAGCCAGCCAATTGGCCTACCTTTGAGAAAACACCCAAACGTGCAAAATGTTCCAAAAATTCATCTTTGCCTTTGATCATTAAGTCTTGAATCATCTGCAATACCACTAAATGACCATCTTCGTCTTCCTGTTTAATAAAAATTGAAGGGTTCATCTTTGGTTCTTATGTACGATCATCGTAATCCAATTAAAAGACATGAAAAAAGATTGTAACTCGAGTATTAGAAACGTAAAGAGAGAAAGAAAGGGGGATAAAGAGAGGCTAGTAGATAAATGGCTTTTGGGAGCACATGATCCAGTTTCAGATTTCTTTATCGTGTTTCGCGCTAGCGATGCCCGTATAATGGAGTGGCCTAATATTAGGTCATTGATTTTCTTTTCAGTTTCGCGACCCAAATGCTTTTCACGAAAAAAAAGTTGCAGATTTTCAAGTAGCTTCGTCTAGTATGCTTATTACGTTGATTTCACACATAAAATATACAAACTAAATTATCCGTTTTTTATAATATATTATATCAAGTTGATAATTGTAAAATTACAAAAAAAATCTAATCGAATGTATTAAGAAATTCTGAAAACTGACATAAGCACTCCCATGTAAAATGTACAATGTAAGTAACACTTGATAAATCGCAATGTCGGCAGTCGACCCTTCAATCTATCAGTAGGTCAATGGGCAAAATGGCAATGGTTTAACATTTGATCGGCGAGATCGTAACAAACAAAACTTAAACACATGGAAATATTCGTCAACTCAACAACTAAACAGAAAAAAAATGCCAAACAAATACAAATAAAAAAAACAATCTTTGGTTAGCTCAGGACAATAAAATAACAAAAAAGAAAACTAAACTAAAAAGAATTCCAACGAGCTATTACTCCTCAATGAATCGAGAAAGCATGACGAGGTCTGTTCGAGTTAGCTCGGTGTTAAAAGATAAATGTGAATATTAAACAGAGAGCAACAAAAATTTAAAAATAGACTGTATTATTTTCTTTTTTTTTTGTTCTGGGACGGACGTTACCGTCTTGACGAGAATGAAGAACTGGCTAAGCTTGCGCGGCATTTTCGGCCCGATTAACGTGTCGGGAAGTGGTGGCGCCGGTGGGCAACTCTTACTATAATCGAACTCGTCCTGCCGACAATTCATCTTCAATTCAACACTTTCCTCCTAATCTAAAGATAACTTCTAGAGGAACTCGGCTAATGACTTTAGCGAATTTGGCTTTGTTCCTCCGAATTACTACTAACGTCAGAATTACCATTAAGAACTTGCGTACTACACGGAAACAATGTACTTTTAATTATCTCATCGTAAAAATTTAACGAAACGTTTATCACGACAATCTTTTATCCATAAAGATTATGAATTGATCGTGTCAATTCCACAAAGTGGACTTGTAGAAAAACTTGACACACTATCGTAAAAAGCTTCATTGACAAAAGTTTCCGTTCATAAGATTTTCAAAATCATAGGTAAATATGATTCGCAATTAAGAATTAGAACAAAGCAAAAAATCGATAAATATCCCGAGATCCTCTGAACGAAGCAAAACGGTCGACGTAACCCACCTCGTTATCAAGCACGTTAGCGATGACTTCGACAAGCATAGCTCCGTAACCATTAGTCTTATCTGCTCCACAAGTCTCAACGAGAAGTTCTGGTTGGATGTAATGAACCATTTTACGAATAAGACTGAGACTGGCTTTTCTCACGCTAGGCAGCATGGTAGATTGAAAAGTCTGACAAAACACAGGTAGAAGTCTTTTAAGATACACAGGTGCCATCTCCGGATCACCTTTAGGTTCTGCGAACTCCTTTACGTCGTTCTCAAGTTTACGATCATCGTGACCTGGTGGGGGCAGCATCCATTCTCCAGGAGACTGTAAAATAGCTGCTACTTCACGATGACCTTCGTCCACGCGTTCTCTAGCTTTATCGAGTGGTGTTTTGCCATCTTCATCCCGCAAATCTGGATTTGCGCCGTATCTCAATAGAACTTTAGCGATGGCCGGTCTACCGAAACATGCGGCGTAATGCAGACTCGACGAGCGTTGACCTTTGTTGACATCGGCACCTTTGGCACAGAGATATTCAACCATCTCTTGAGTGCCGAAGGCTGAAGCCCAATTTAGCAAAGTTTGGCCAACGTCATCCATGAAATTGACTTCGATACCACCAGATTCGATAGCGTCGATTAAAGCGTCGGTGTCCTTCGATCTAATACAATCTATTAACTGTCTGTGAGTTTTTTCTCCCGCACTGTCTAGTCTTCTCAATCTTGGTAGCATAGGACCGGAAGAACAGCTGCTGGCATTAGCACGACCAAGAGCTGATCGTCCTTCAAACAGAAGAACCAACAGAAGATCGACGAGACGCATGGAATCTAGCGCACAACGTTCATCGCCTTTTAAAGCCTTTTCAATTGCGTCAGGTAATTCGGAACGTAGAAGGTCGTGAGTAATGGAAGCAGAGCCTCGGCAAAGCGTGGATAAGAGACTGATGATGGTCGAAACTGAGGCGCATGATTTAGCTTCTGGAGCTGGGATATTCGTTGCAGCAACGCTCGGCGTTGACGGTGCCTTAGTGTTGCCCGGTGTTGTACTAACCGACGAAGCTGGACCTGCTGCATTGGATAATCTGTAAACAAAGAACGATCAAATTAATTTAAATAATTTTTTCCGATAGTAACAATACATTTTACACGGAAATAACGTCATCCGCCTTTTAAACTAAATTATTTATCATTTTTCTTCTACCACTCTCACAATGGTACTTTAGATTTATAGATCTTTTCATTGAATTAATCAACGATCGTTTGTTATTGATAACGATAACAGTGGTATTACATAGCCGAATTAGATGTTATAGTTTCCGAAAGAATCTTTTGTATTCTAAAGTAAGTATTACTTTGTAATGTTTACAAATTTTTTGTTGTAATCTTACAAAATGTAGATTAAGTAAATGGAAAAATACTAAGATTGAGAGAGTAATAAAAAATACGTTGACCAACCAACGTCATCCGTGTTGCTTATTCCTATATCCCCAGATTCAATAATATTAACTATTGTCTGTGTTTCTTCTCCTATCCCTCTCCCCCGTTTGCCAGTTCATCTGTTTTACGAAACAAGAAAGAGAAAGTTAGCAAAAGAGAGAGAGAAAGCGAAGCGCATTTTGGGCGTTTACTATTTTTACAATAGTTTGTTGAGGCAGGACTGGTCAGTTAGTAGTTGGCCACCATTTCTGGTGCACGTGCAAATGCGTATTATTGCCGGATTTTTTCTTTACTGGTATTAGTACCCAGATATATTGTTTAACTCTGCTTTAAACATAAACTCTACACGATGTTCAAGTTCAATACAACTTTTTACGTGTAATTTGCAAATCAACTATGCGAACAAAATTTAAGCATACCTATAAAGAAGCTCGGAAACTAAACCATTGCACGCCAGAGGAGCAGGATCAGTCCCTCTCCGTGAAAATCTATCAGCCAAGGATGCAAAACATCTCAAAGCTCCATCGGCAACGTGAGCATCCTCGTGACGTAATAGCGTTGATAACGCTTCCACACAATCGGGTAGTGTTTTATCTTGAGGCTCGACTTTACCGCAAAGCCGAGAAACGACCGCCATAGCGGAGTGTAAAGTATCGCGATGAACTTGTGGCCCATGTTCGCGAATAAAGGATAGAGCGCAGGATAAACCACCTGCTTCAAAAACTGCTCCTGCTTCTCGTGCACATACCAGTTCTAAAACCTAGAATTACAAATGAGCACGTTAGTTATCTCTTATTGGGGAACAAGTGTTGACATGACTTGCAATTTTACACAATCGTTTCTTTTCTTAGCAATGTGGTTGTTTAAATACCCATTTAATGTAAAATTTAGAATTGGTGAATTGATTATTCAATTATGATTGTGTAATACGATATCGTGAAAGGAAGTGAGAAAGAGAGGAGTGAAGTATAATTAGATTTTCATTGTTCAAATATAAGTAAAAAAATACCCGCGTGTTGACATGTGTTAAGTATAGAAGTGAGCATTGATATTTAAGTTACAAGAGTGAAGTCTATGGTGTTCAATGTAGTGCATTGAGAATCAAGCGTAAGTGCAAAGTATAAAGCATCAAGACCAAAGAAATAAGTGGTTGAAAAACAAGAATTGAGTGTTGACTACGTAATAGAAGAATAAAGCAATAAGATCAAAGTTTCAAGTGAATGTGTCGCAAGTACAGTGCAACATTTTAAGTGCAGAGTGTAAATAGTTAAATGTTGATGGTCAAGAATTGAGTGAAAATTATGTAACAGAAGTAATAAGCAACATGTGTAAAATTTTAAATCTAAAGGGTTGCCTGTTCAGGGCTAAATTATGAGTGTAAAGTGTAAAGTGTTAAAGGGTGAAAAAAGAATTACGTGTTGACTACGCAATAGAAGTATAAAGCAATAAGGTATATTTATCAAGTGGGAATATTTCATACTAAGTGTACAATTTTTAGTGTAGTTAGTATAAATGTATAGTGTTGAATGTTTATAGTAATCACTTAAGCATTATGTGTAAAGAGTTGAATTTAATGTGAAAATGTAGTGTATTGTGAACCAAGTGAAAATGTCAGAAAATAACTATCAAGTGTAAGTGCAAAGTGTGACGATGCAAGTCCAAGAATTGATCGAATAGTACTGCACGCCCAGTACAAAATTTTGAATGTAAAGTGTAAAAAGTTGAAAGTTGAAAAACAAGAATTGAATGTCCGCTACGTAATAGAAGTATAAAGCAATAAGGTCAATGTTTCAAGTGGGAATATTTCATACTAAGTGTACATTTTTTAGTGTAGTGAATATAAATGTAATATGGAAATGTAATGTATTGTGAACCAAGTGAAAATGTCAGAAAATAACTATCAAGTGTAAGTGCAAAGTGTGACGATGCAAGTCCAAGAATTGATCCAATAGTACTGCACGCCCAGTACAAAATTTTGAATGTAAAGTGTACCAAGTTGAAAGTTGAAAAACAAGAATTGAGTGTTCACTACGTAATAGAAGTATAAAGTAATAAGGTCAATGTTTCAAGTGGGAATATTTCATACTAAGTGTACAATTTTTAGTGTAGTGAGTATAAATGTATAGTGTTGAATATTTATAGTAATCACTTAAGCATTATGTGTAAAGAGTTGAATTTAATGTGAAAATGTAGTGTATTGTGAACCAAGTGAAAATGTCAGAAAATAACTATCAAGTGTAAGTGCAAAGTGTGATGAATCAAATCCATGAATTAAATAAATAGTACTGCACGCTCAGTACAAAATTTTGAATGTAAAGTGTACCAAGTTGAAAGTTGAAAAACAAGAATTGAGTGTTCACTACGTAATAGAAGTATAAAGTAATAAGGTCACTGTTTCAAGTGGGAATATTTCATACTAAGTGTACAATTTTTAGTGTAGTGAGTATAAATGTATAGTGTTGAATATTTATAGTAATCACTTAAGCATTATGTGTAAAGAGTTGAATTTAATGTGAAAATGTAGTGTATTGTGAACCAAGTGAAAATGTCAGAAAATAACTATCAAGTGTAAGTGCAAAGTGTGATGACTCAAATCCACGAATTAAACGAATAGTACTGCACGCCCAGTACAAAATTTTGAATGTAAAGTGTACCAAGTTGAAAGTTGAAAAACAAGAATTGAGTGTTCACTACGTAATAGAAGTATAAAGTAATAAGGTCAATGTTTCAAGTGGGAATATTTCATACTAAGTGTACAATTTTTAGTGTAGTGAGTATAAATGTATAGTGTTGAATATTTATAGTAATCACTTAAGCATTATGTGTAAAGAGTTGAATTTAATGTGAAAATGTAGTGTTTTGTGAATCAAGTGAAAATGTCAGAAAATAAGTATCAAGTGTAAGTGCAAAGTGTGATGAATCAAATCCATGAATTAAACGAATAGTACTGCACGCCTAGTACAAAATTTTGAATGTAAAGTGTACCAAGTTGAAAGTTGAAAAACAAGAATTGAGTGTTCACTACGTAATAGAAGTATAAAGTAATAAGGTCACTGTTTCAAGTGGGAATATTTCATACTAAGTGTACAATTTTTAGTGTAGTGAGTATAAATGTATAGTGTTGAATATTTATAGTAATCACTTAAGCATTATGTGTAAAGAGTTGAATTTAATGTGAAAATGTAGTGTATTGTGAACCAAGTGAAAATGTCAGAAAATAACTATCAAGTGTAAGTGCAAAGTGTGACGATGCAAGTCCAAGAATTGATCCAATAGTACTGCACGCCCAGTACAAAATTTTGAATGTAAAGTGTACCAAGTTGAAAGTTGAAAAACAAGAATTGAGTGTTCACTACGTAATAGAAGTATAAAGTAATAAGGTCAATGTTTCAAGTGGGAATATTTCATACTAAGTGTACAATTTTTAGTGTAGTGAGTATAAATGTATAATGTTGAATATTTATAGTAATCACTTAAGCATTATGTGTAAAGAGTTGAATTTAATGTGAAAATGTAGTGTATTGTGAACCAAGTGAAAATGTCAGAAAATAACTATCAAGTGTAAGTGCAAAGTGTGATGACTCAAATTCACGAATTAAACGAATAGTACTGCACGCCCAGTACAAAATTTTGAATGTAAAGTGTACCAAGTTGAAAGTTGAAAAACAAGAATTGAGTGTTCACTACGTAATAGAAGTATAAAGTAATAAGGTCAATGTTTCAAGTGGGAATATTTCATACTAAGTGTACAATTTTTAGTGTAGTGAGTATAAATGTATAGTGTTGAATATTTATAGTAATCACTTAAGCATTATGTGTAAAGAGTTGAATTTAATGTGAAAATGTAGTGTTTGGTGAATCAAGTGAAAATGTCAGAAAATAAGTATCAAGTGTAAGTGCAAAGTGTGATGAATCAAATCCATGAATTAAACGAATAGTACTGCACGCCTAGTACAAAATTTTGAATGTAAAGTGTACCAAGTTGAAAGTTGAAAAACAAGAATTGAGTGTTCACTACGTAATAGAAGTATAAAGTAATAAGGTCACTGTTTCAAGTGGGAATATTTCATACTAAGTGTACAATTTTTAGTGTAGTGAGTATAAATGTATAGTGTTGAATATTTATAGTAATCACTTAAGCATTATGTGTAAAGAGTTGAATTTAATGTGAAAATGTAGTGTATTGTGAACCAAGTGAAAATGTCAGAAAATAACTATCAAGTGTAAGTGCAAAGTGTGATGAATCAAATCCATGAATTAAATAAATAGTACTGCACGCTCAGTACAAAATTTTGAATGTAAAGTGTACCAAGTTGAAAGTTGAAAAACAAGAATTGAGTGTTCACTACGTAATAGAAGTATAAAGTAATAATGTCAATGTTTCAAGTGGGAATATTTCATACTAAGTGTACAATTTTTAGTGTAGTGAGTATAAATGTATAGTGTTGAATGTTTATAGTAATCACTTAAGCATCATGTGTAAAGAGTTGAATTTAATGTGAAAATGTAGTGTTTTGTGAATCAAGTGAAAATTTCAGAAAATAAGTATCAAGTGTAAATGCAAAGTATGAAGCATTAAGTCCAAAGAATTAAGTGAAAGGTATTGTACGCCCTGTACAAAATTTTGAATGTAAAGTGTAAAAAGTTGAAATTTGAAAAACAAGAATTAAATGTTGTCTACGTAATAGAAGTATGAAGCAATAAGGTCAATGTTTCAAGTGGATAGTGTCGCAAGTTCAGTGCAACATTTTGAGTGTAGAGGGTATAGAGTTAAATGTTGAGTGTCAAGAATTGAGTGATAATTACGTAACAGAAGTAATAAACAACAAGTGCAACATTATAAATCTAAAGAGTTGCGTGATCAGGAGAATATTTTGAGTGTAAAGTGTAAAGTGTTGAAGGTTGAACAAAGAATTGAGTGTTGACTACATAATAGAAATATAAAGCAATAAGATCAAAGTTTAAAGTGGAAAGTATCGCAAGTACAGTGCAACATTTTAAGTGTAGAGTGTAAATAGTTAAATGTTGAGTATTAGGTGAATTGTGGATCTATTTATTATTTAATCTAAACGTAAAGTGTTGAATGTTATGAGTAATTTTTTAAGTATTATGTGTAAAGAGGTAAGTATCAAGTGAAAATGTATAGTATTGAGTAAAAAATATATTGCAAAGTATGGAATAAATCAACAAGTGCAAAGTTTTAAGTGTATAGGTTTGAGTGTAGAGTGTAAAAAGTTGAATGTTGAGTATTAAATGTAAGTGTAAAATGTTCAATGTTAAGTGTAATTTGTTAAGTAATATGTAGAAAGTGATGAGTATCAAGTGAAAATCTAAAGTATTCAGTATCATACAGAAATGGAAAATATAATGCAACAAGTGTAAAGTTTTAAATGTAAAATGTTGAGCACAAAGTGTTCAGTGTGAAGAATTTAATTTAATGTAATGTATTGAGTGTTGATATTAAACATAAATGTAATCCGTTGAAAATAAAGTATTGTCGAGTGTACAACGTTGAGTGTTGAGTATAGATTGTAAATATAAGTGGTAGAGTGTACAATGTTAAATTTAGATAAATTTTGTTTGAAGTGAATCACATTTATTCTCACTCCAAAATATAAAAGGGCTTATGTGGTAAGTACAGGTAATTTGATATTTAGAATTAATTCAAGGATCAAAATAAGAATTTCATATACTCTAATTATATCAACATAATGTGATGAAATCCTAACAAACTATGAATCATATTGTACAATGCTAAAATTTCGTAAAAAAAAGGAACTGTAAACAATGATATGAAATACTAAAGACTAATAATAAGAAAATATCTAAATTCCTTGTTTAAATTCAAAAAACAAAATAATATGTTGATTAATTTTTATTATAAAAAATGAAGAGTATGGAAAAGCAATACTATTTGAAAACATTGTGATTCATTGCATGAGTCAAGCCATACTGTCACCTTACAAAAATCTTACCAATACTAGACACTCAACCCAATTGAAAGCATCAAAACAAATCTAACCTTCATCAGATAATACCATAATGTATTGTACACATACCTTGATGCACTGTTCAGCTAGATCACGGCTAGCTCTTGATCCTAGCCCAGCACACGAAAGACGACTACAAATAGCCTTGATAGCGCCTTCCATAGCTACCACTCTTCTTGTGCACTCAGCTGATACATCCAGATAATAAGTAATAGCTCTAGCTGTAACCTCTAGCACACTGTCTGGAGCTAACTCATCCAAAAATATACGACACAGAGCTGGCAAAAATGTTCTTGGTGGACAGCTATAGAATAAGAAGAATAAATAAAAATTGTACTTCCAAAGTACAATCAATGACAATAATAAAGCTTACCTTTCAAAGCAACGATCAACATTATCAGACATAAGGAGCAGCATACAAAGTTGCTCCAAAGCGATGAGTTGCATGTCTCTTTCATCACCCTGACCCATGCTCAGCCATTCGAGCAGGGTCTCTGGATCAACTTCAGCCATATTTTATCGATTAATTTGTGTATCACCACACAGTTGAATAAACTCTTTCTTTCTCTCTCCCGTTCTCTTTTTCAACTCTCTCTCTCTTTAACAGGAAAGTTTCACTTGGCAACTGGCAGTTACATTTGGTATCAGGACAAAAGCAACTCAGTGAATTAGCAACGCGACTTCAGAAAAGTGTGCCTGTAAATTGAGAAAAATAACGAACGGATTTGAATACTTGCTCATTGCAAGCTAATCGATCGTGACGAGCGAATAATATCAACAATAACCTTTGACTACGTTAGCATTGCCATGTATCAGCTCTCCTTGGCAAGGGCCATCCTCGATGCCTCGATGTATCTCCTTTGTTTCACTCAGGCTAGCAGCACTTTTCCTCCCACCGTCAGAGCATTTCCATTTTTATTTCTTCGCTCTGTGCTCTGCGTCTCGGATTTTGCTGGCACTCTGTGTGTGTCGTGTAACAAGTCTCACAATGGACGACCGCGACGACGATGGTGGGGCGCGCGCGATCAAGAGAAAGAGTAAGAGATGTTTTTTTTTTCTTTCCACAAAACTTGAACTACGGGAACGATATGATGTCCCGAGGAGAAGATTAGTTGTATTCTGCACGACGAAACTGTTGTTTCTCTTATTGCATATATATCTGTATATGTATATATATATATATATATATTTATGTATATATTTATGTATATATATATGTATATATATATATATATATATATATATATATATATATTCGTCTGCACTCTGCGTGGGCGACGAGTCGCAACTCGTCGTCCGTTCTCTCTCGTATCTCTCGTCGCTGTGTGTTGCCTTGCAGTCAATCAAAGCAGGGAACCTCTATCACTACATACATATAGCTACTTCGCGACTGCATCCATAGTACTGGTATACACCAGTACGGTATATATGGTACAGGCTATCTTGAATCGCTGTACAGCAATATGAACAACCGATGTATAGAGGATGGTAAAACAGTTAAGCCGCGTATTAATTTATTTTTTCAAAAAGCTTGTCGAAAAATATGTTTATTTTCACATTCTCGATTAAAAATATATGCTCCCAATTGTTTTTCACTTGTTCTACACTGATCGTATCGACAGATATTTATTACGATAGTACTTAGTGTAACTTTTTCACACCGTCATCGGCTTGACCCAAAGGTAAAAAGTCAGGCATACGCGACAAGCATTGATAACTTTTCTATATTGATTTCGTAATGTACATACGTACATACATACTTATTATTATTTGCAAATACAAAAGTTTACTACAGCGCCAGTAATTTAACGTTGGAATTTAATTCAAATGGGTATTAGGAGTTTAAGAAAATTATTTTGCGTGTTTATATGGGATCATTGTATTATAGGATCATGCCAACGATTTTCATTGCAATTACACATTTGACAGTGTCATCAAATTATACAAAAATGACCGAGAGTATTAAGAGTATGATTAAATGATTGATCAAAATAATAGCTCTGGTTATTCAGCGCTAGTTATTGTAACGAATTACTTAACTATCCAACTGTGTTAAATTTTAGCAACTGTGGAATAAGATGGACAAAAAGTTCAATAGATTCATATTGGAATATAAAAAAGATGGTGTACAACTATAAAGAAGGTACTGACCTATTAAATTCTCGAGAAAAGTCATTACAATATCTAGAAATAGAAAATGTATAAAAACCAATTTAATTTGAATCTTCAACGCTCGTAGGACATCTCGTTCTATTTTAGCATATCGTTCGTTTTCACCGGCTCTCGCAATTAATATTTCATTGATGCGCGCGCAATTCGCCTCGTGAGTTGTCAAGTTTGCAGGCTTTACTTAGTTATATAGAAGTTCAAGTGCGAGTTAACAGCTCTGCAAACTCTCTGTGTAAAAGAAATCGATCCTGGCATATGCAATGAATACTCATATATATGAGTATATATAGCTTACGAGAATTTAGTTAGCTAATAATTTCCGTTTTGTTACGTATTCAAATTCTTAGAGAAAATGTTCATTTCCGTTTGTTTAATTTATCTCCTTACTGTAACATGATTTCGTATGAATGCCATATTATATTTATTAGCCTTTAAAGCGTTCTAACCTTCGCCAAGTGGAAATTTACTTTTCGTGATTTGTCAACGCAGCAATATTTTTGCCTTATAATTAATTCATTTGATTCTTTGTATATTTAAAATACAGGTTATACAATTATTTTAAGTGCTTTAAACTCCCATAATAAGAATTAAAGCAAATTTATTGATTAGAATTCTGCAGAAAACGTAAATAGTATGGCTCGTGCTTACTTAAATAATTTCTTTTGAATAAAGTTAGCAGACTATAATGCCGAGTAGCGTAAGTTACGTAAGATAGGTATACGTAAAATTTCTTACGTAGAAACGATAAGATAGGTTGTCTATTTTTGTTTCGACCAATGAGGAGCTTGCTCTACTAGAATAGAAAATACACATTCTTTTAATGTCATTACTAGCTGCGCCAGTAACAGCAATCTGTCGCAGAATAAACGACAGTTGCATGAAACGTAATTATTAGATATAGTTGAATGAAACAATCTCGAAGAGAAACCAAACGTGTGTGTTTGCAGCCGCAAGATGAGCACATTTTGCATGACGTGGGGTTTTCCAGACTTTGCCCATCACTTGAAGTCTTTCTGCTCGTGTTAAACATCTGATTATTACCTTTTGACGTTTCATATTTTGCATACGTTCTCGTTGATTTTTAAAAAGAATCGTCTGCTGCTTGCTCGTGATACTAATTGTAAATAGAATATATATTTAACATTCCAAACTTATATCGTTCCAAGTTTTTTCGGAGACTATTTTACTCTGCTGGAGAATTAGCGACTGATTTATATTAATAAACTGGAAAAAATGGCGGCGGGTACTGATGTTTACGATGATCTTTATCTGTAAGTATTGTAAATATTATAAAACTACATGAACTTTTTCCCAATAATTGCAAAGTGTTAATCGATTTTTCATTATAGGTATGCAACTCCAGATAAATTCTATATAGAACCAGTTAGAACAAATATTCTATTAATTATTGATAGAACAACACATCAGATCCACACCCAAGGTAATATTTCACTCTTTCTATACTTGAAAAAAAAAACTGAAATTTAAACCAGCAGTGTTTTGATCTGTTTTTCATTATATTTTAGTTGCCAACCCTAGTCAGATACCCCAAACTGCAAGTCGTAGGAAAATATGGGGAATTGTAGGAATCATCAAATTACTTGCATGTCCTTACTTAATAGTCATAGATGATGCCCAAAAAGTTGGTACTCTAGCTAATCAAGATGTTTACAAAATTGTTTCCACCCATATTGTTCCATATACTAGATCAATGATTCATTTGGACGAGAAGCAGAAACGTAACAATACAACTTATTTGGATATGGTGAAATCTGTTTTAAATACACCTTACTTTTACTTTAGTTATACCTATGATTTGAGTCATACAATGCAAAGACTTCATAATACTCCTCCAGATTTTTTGCAGGTAACTTATGAAATATCAAATGTGAAATTGACTTGGCTATAAAGAAGATATTGAATGTTTCAGTTGCCTCTTCACGAAAGAGCTGATTCAAGATTCATTTGGAATTCGTATTTACTTCAAGATCTTGCGGCAAGACCTGAGCATCACAAATTTTGTCTTCCAATTATCCATGGGTGTATCCTTTTTACTAAAAATGATTGTATGTACAATTAAAATTAATGGAAAATAAGGTATAATCCTTAATAATGAAATAATAGTCATTTCATTAAACACAATTGTTGTAAATGGTACTCCATTCAATTGGGGTATTATATCCAGACGTTCAATTCACAGAGTTGGTACAAGACTATTCTGTAGAGGTGTTGATGCTAACGGAAATGTTGCCAATTTTGTAGAAACAGAACAGGTTATTGAAGCCAATGGCAGCAAAAGTTCATTTGTTCAAACTCGAGGATCGATCCCATTATTTTGGCAACAAAATCCAAATTTGAAATATAAGCCCAAACCGCAGCTCATTCCAAA
The DNA here is from genome assembly GCA_030064505.1 of Chouioia cunea. Taxonomy (NCBI): domain Eukaryota; kingdom Metazoa; phylum Arthropoda; class Insecta; order Hymenoptera; family Eulophidae; genus Chouioia; species Chouioia cunea. Next base: position 27,441,785 of record JAOPFQ010000003.1, on the reverse strand, counting down.
TGAAAATCATTTAATTGCTTGTGCTCGACATTTTGAGAGTCAAATTTTCCACTATGGAAAGCAAATATTAGTAAATTTGGTAAAACATAAGAAAATGTATACTAAAAAAATAATTATTTTATGGTAATTCTACTATTTTTAATGTTTTAAACTGATTCATACAGATTGATCATAAGGGACCAGAGGCAGCACTAGAAAAAGCATATCGCGAAACGGTTGCCGAATTGCGAAATCAGAACATCAAATACGAAGCTTTTGATTTTCATCATGAATGTCGAAAAATGCAATGGCACAGACTGGAAATTTTGATGGCACGTCTTACTCATGATTTGGAGCAGATGGCTTATTTTTTATTGACAAGAGATGGTGCATTGGTTTCCGTTCAAGATGGGATTTTCAGGACAAATTGTATAGACTGTTTAGATAGGACAAACGTAGTACAAAGTATGCTAGCAAAGAGAGTTCTTTCCGATGCTCTATCTACGTTAGAAATTCTTACGAATGTAGACGAGCATCCGTCGCTTGAGTTCTTATTTAAGCAGGTAATTAACATTGAATATATTGTTATTTCTTGTTATTGTAATGAAATAAGATGTCCAAAGTCGTCTATCCACTTCTTTTAGGTTTGGGCTGACAATGCTGACATAGTAAGTACTGAGTATTCTGGGACTCCGGCTTTAAAAACTGACTTTACAAGAACAGGAAAACGGACCAAAATGGGAGCTATGAAAGATAGTATAAATTCTTTGACTAGATACTATAAAAACAACTTTGCTGATGGATTCAGACAGGTAAATAACGAACAATTTATGTGTAAAACTGCGATGTTCTTAAAAATTTGTTGTTAATTAAAATACAATTTTAGGATTCTCTAAATCTATTTTTGGGAAGATACATGGTGCAAGACGGCGAGTGTTTGACGGTAAGCTGTCCGTTGGAATCCGAGAGAAACTGGCGCTACGCATCATTCCCGTTGGTCCTTTTAGTGGCATCAGCAATGTTGATGGCTCACATGATATTGCCTTCAAGATATACTACAGAAATTTTACTCTATATGTTATTCTGGGCAGCAATGGTAGCTGGTACATTTACAACTATTATTCATCATGGCAAACAATACATTGACAAGCCCAAGCTTTTGTAAAGCTAGAATTGATACTTATTGCGTCCGATTGCTGTTAAATATATATTTTATTCGATACCTTATAAAATCGTATTCTTATTATTGTAAAAATGTGCAAGTCAATCTCTATTAAAAGTATCTGAAATTTTAACAATTCATAGTCTCCACAAGTGTCACTGTCAAGAGAAAATAAAATACAGAGGACTAATTCTGAGTTTACTAAAGTAAAGCCCTATGTAACAAATATTAAAAAAATTGTCTTTCGCATAAACTTTTTGTTCATCATTGACACAACTGAATCTTGCCAAGATTGAACGTGCATGCACTTTGGTGAACTTTTGCACATAATTATTGAGTGGTAGGTGGTGATATACCAGTATCATACTGATTTTTATTTCTCAGCAAATAAGATGCTAAATAGTTTATGGGATCGGGTGGTCTTTCCTTGGCTAAACTGGATAGCGCTGACAGAAGTATTGGCACGACAGTTTGATCCAAATACTGTCTTGCTGGCAGTGATTGAACTTCCACTCGAGATTTCTTTGGTGGAGCTGATGTTGGGTCTGACTCTTTTTCCGTTATTACCGACTTCTACAATTTTTTCACAAGGCAATATTCATGAATATATCATAAAACTTTCACAATTATGTTAATCACGGCTTTTCGTAGAGGTTAACTTACTTGATTTGCATCCGACAAGACATTTGTAACAGCCGTTTGGGCCGCATTCACTTCATTTTTATCATCGGTTGCGGTCTCTGTTGTAATAAAATAAAAATGTACTATTAACAATTTCAAAGCAGACCATAAATACATTGGATTGAAGACTTACCGGTAGTTGACGCCATTACGTAAATAAAAAACCTTCAACAACAAAATTGTATTGTATTATTCCTTAGAAAAAATAAACCAATCTGGCTAACTCGCAGTCTTTTCTCTCTCCCTCTCTTTTTCTTTCTCTCTCAACTACTACCAAGCCGTATTCACGAAATTTCTGTAATAAAATCAAGTTTGAAGGTAAATTCATTGATTAGTGTTGACAAACACAAACGAAGCTACGTACGAGTTAACATTCGAACATACGAAAAACAATAACAGTCATACAACTGAAAAATGATCTTATCCTAAAATATCCACAGCATCGATCAATGATCACATTTAATTATTTATCGATCGTTTGATCCGCTGTAGAGACTAAATAAATAAAAATTTTAAAAAATTTGAACGTAAACATACCTCTTACTCCCTCATGCTGCTCTAAAACTCAAAGCGCATGCGCCAAATCAATACGTACACATGCTTGCTGATCGCATGACATACGTATACGTGCATGTTGACTTTGGTGAAAGAAAAAAAAAAAGATAGCAATATGCAAACGCGTGCGCTGTTTATCGAGTTAAAATGTTCTGATCGTGACGCCCCACGCATGTGACGTTTTGTATCTCACTCTCTTTCTCTCTGTGTCGCGATCGTGCGCACATAAACACGCCCACGAGTTATGGGATTTCATTGCATTAGCAGCAGCTGCAGCTGTCCTAAGGGCATCCTTATAAGGGCCTTTCCAATACGGAAGTTTTTTCTACGCGAGTTGCATAGCCATTAACAAAAATTAGGAACGAGCTTCCTACTTTGTAAACAGACTGTTTTATTCAGTGACGTTGTTCGTGTGCGATCGAGCATTTGAAGGCAGATTAATTAGTGGAAATTTTTGTTGGAAAAGATGCCATGGCCGCTTCCTCGGAGCTGAAGAATCCCGAGGAAGATGCCAATCAGGAGTCCGAATCCGAGGGTAGCAGTGTTTACCAATGTAGCTCCGTCATATCTACAGTTCCTGACAGACATGGCTTCTTGGGTGGTACACAGTATAGCCCTGAAAGGTACGAATACATTAAATTTTGATGACATCTGATTTGCGAATTTATTCAATAACAGCTTTCAAAATAGCTTTCGGTTATTTTACAAACATTTGATATAACGCGTATCTCTATCATGATAAGAAATATAGTATTAGTCATTTGTATAAATATTAAAAACAATTTGTATGCATGCAATTGGTCTATACCATGATGCAATTTCACAGAAATAAATGATAATTGATTTTTGTACGTAGAAAACAAGCTATACCTCCAGAAGTGATACTTAGAAGAGAGAGGAAATGGATACGGATGTTGAACAAATGGAGCACATTCATGAGCACAAATTACAGAAAAGTACGAGAACGATGCAGAAAAGGTATTCCTCCTTCGGTTCGGCCTCGAGCATGGCAGAACTTGTGCGGAGGTGCTCTTCTGTTGAAAGAAAATCCAAATCTCTATCAAGAGTTGCTCAATCAACCAGGTGATCCGAAGTATATAGAAGATATTAAGAAGGATCTTCATCGTCAATTTCCTCATCATGAGATGTTTGTTGAGAATGCTCCTGGACAACAGGAGTTGTTTCAAGTTCTCAAAGCCTATTCCATATTAAATAGTAAAGTAGGATATTGTCAAGCTCAAGCACCTATAGCTGCCTTTTTACTCATGCACATGCCAGCTGTTCAAGCATTTTGGTGTCTTGTTGCTATTTGTGACAAATATCTTCTTGGATATTATAGTCAGGGTATGGAAACTTTACAGAGAGATGGAGATATTTTATTTGCTTTACTGAAAAAAGTTTCTCCTGTTGCTTATAAACACTTGGTGAGCTTTTATAATATATTTTTACCAATTAATATTGATAAAAGTCTTACATGCTATTTCTTTTTCCAGAAAAAGCAAAAAATGGAGCCTATTCTTTACATGACTGAATGGTTTTTGTGCGTTTATACTCGGACACTCCCTTGGGAAAGTATTTTGCGTATATGGGACATGTTTCTGTGTGAAGGAGTTAAAATTATTTTCAAAGTCGCCCTTGTGTTACTAAAAGGAAGTATAGGACGATCTTGGCAGATTAAGAAATGCCCTACCTTGTATGAAACTTTACAAGTATTAAAAAATCCTCCTCAACAAATTATGGAAGAAGAATATCTTGTTTATCACGTAAGTTTTCCGGTCTATAACTATATAGAAAATTATATATTGAAACATCTCAAAACACCACCACAAAACAAAAGCACAGAAAAATTATATAAAACAGCTTTCAACCCATGAAAACGATTTTTTATAGATTCTGAAATTGAATTTGAGCGAAGAAGATTTTGAATATGAACACCAGAGACAGACTATAAAGCGCAGAGCAAAGGACCAAGCTCAACATCAATCTGGCAATAATTGGGCTAGTCTATAAAGAAAGTTGCTTTTTGTTACATTGCAACAAAAACGCATTAATCGGCGTGCCTTTCCCTCATTCATTATTGGAACGTCAGGAGTATTAATGAAAAAATTCCAAAGTGGGTCGTGCAATTTTTCACAATCATAATAATACAACTCATTCGTCATAATCGAGAATTCCATATTTTTTACAAAGTATAAATAAAGCATTTTCTCTACATGATATATAAGCAATCCTTTTGCACCACACCTTGATCAAGGTGATTATAATAAGGAAAAAAAATTATTTATAATAGTAGAATATTGCCATACTTCTGATAACGGTGAGAGTGTGAATTATAATTACTAACTTGAATATATTTGGTAAAAGTGAGTATTAGGTATGACTGCCGTACTTCTCGTCAATAATATTTATGTATGTACAAAATAGCTCTTGTATGATGTATTTTTAAACGAATATATAAATAATACGATATATAGTTATCTACGAAAACAAACGTACTGTCAATAAATTGGTATGCTTATACAAATAGAGAATATTTTTCAATTTCAAATCCAAACCGGGAACAAGCCAATTAAACGAGCGCTCTTTTGAAAACTACCACTCATGAGAACGAGCAAACATATATATGCTATACATGTTATATGTGTTAGTATTGGGTGTATAGGTTTGTTTAGTTCGCGCATAACTCGCATAGATATATCTATATACACAAGCGTTCGTGTATATTTGCAATGTTTTATAACATTCGCAGTGTTCTAATGAAAAATGTTATTCTTTTGTGAAGTTTGAGTGTCTTTTAATTTCCGTAAGTGATTTGGAATTAAAAGGTCGGCTCCGAATTTTTTAGCAGACGTGTTTGTTTACTTCGCAAGAATGCAACTCTGAATGGAGGGCTTTATAGATCGAATGATTGCAACGGCTTGTTGGTGTCTTGTGACTAAAGGTTAAATCGTAGTATTTTTGCGAAAATTCGTCTAGCTAAAAATAAATTTAATTGCCGAGGGTAACGTGAACGACATATACTCTCTTATTCATAGATCGTAAACACCATCCTGGGGTTTACGAAACGTGAAATTGATGTGACGTTTGTGTTTTTACGATAGCGAGTGTGTCAGAGATGATGACGAGCGCAGTGTACAATGAAAAATAAAATGCCACCGTTTCGCAGAAAAAAATCCACCAAGTCTTTTCCTGTCAAAGTTTGTACTTTGGATGCCGAACTCGAGTTCAACTTGGAGGTTAACTTATTTACATTGTTTTGGGATTTGTTTGCGTTAATTTGTAAACTTGATTCGATTACGTATCTATTTCCAGTGGAGAGCAACGGGAAGAGACTTGTTTGACTTGGTATGCCGCACAATAGGTCTACGAGAAACGTGGTACTTTGGTCTTCAATACGAAGACTCAAAAGGTTTTATATCATGGCTAAAGTTAGACAAAAAAGGTCAGTTGTTATTTTTTTATTCAACTAAATTTTTCCATACTAGCTGCAAAATATTTAATTTATAATTCTGATGTATAGTTCAAGACCAAGGTATCACACAGCAGTCTACAACAACATTCATGTTCCTTGCCAAATTTTATCCAGAAGATGTCGCGGAAGAGCTAGTTCAAGAAGTGACCCAGCATCTGTTCTACCTCCAAGTTAAGCAAGCTATATTATCAATGGATATTTATTGTCCACCAGAAGCTTCTGTTTTATTAGCATCTTACGCTGTTCAAGCTAAGGTACCTTGTTTTTACAAGAATACATATAAAAACAAATGATCTGTATGTAAAATATGTATTTATTTACAGTATGGGGATTACGATGAGGTATCTTATCAACCAGGAATGCTTGCCAGCGAAGATTTACTGCCACAAAGAGTCATTGATCAGTATCAGATGACCCCTGAAATGTGGGAAGATAGAATAAAAATTTGGTACGCTGATCATAAAACAATGTCCAGGGATGAAGCTGAGATGGAGTATTTAAAAGTTGCTCAAGATCTAGACATGTATGGTGTTAATTATTTTCCCATTAGCGTGAGTACAATAATATTGTTTTTTACGTGAACTTGTTCAAACAACGGCGTTAGATATTTGATTGTATACAGTTGTAATACTTACAGAACAAAAAGGAGACAAATTTGTGGTTAGGAGTGACAGCCTTAGGACTAAACATCTACGAGAAGGAGAACAAGCTGACACCAAAGACAACGTTTGCCTGGTCGGAAATACGTCACATAAGCTTCGACGACAAGAAATTCATCATTAAGCCAGTGGACAAATCGTCGCCGAACTTCGTCTTCTTCTCGCAGAAAGTGCGAATGAACAAACTGGTAAAAAAAAAATCAGATGTTGGGCGCTGGGTGAAGGGTGGCTTGCAGGTAGCTTTAGGTATGGACGAGCAAATTAGTGAACGAGCGACTCGCGCCTTATTTGTTAAGATTCTGGACCTGTGCATTGGCAATCACGACCTGTTCATGAGGAGGCGAAAACCTGATTCCATGGAGGTGCAGCAGATGAAAGCACAAGCCAAGGAGGAGAAATCTCGGTAATGATCCAGGACTATATCAATTTCACGTACACATACAATCCTTGTGTACGATATTGTAGCTTTTTTGTTTCCTGCATCTGCGTGAGTATCGATTAATTTTTTGATTTGGAACCTCTTTTTTTCGCATTTTTTTTTTGCATCGCTCCTCGCGTGCGTTTGCCAACAGGAAAACGTTTGGCCTCGTGACCGCGAGAGCATTCCATTTTCTTTCTACCCTACATATCTATACATATATTCCTTAAAAGTCAACAAATAATTATTGTTTCAAGCATGACGTGAAGCACGTTACGTTTTATTAATAAAGTTTTTGGTTTGTTTTTAAGAAAATTACCTTCAAATTATGAATGGAAAAACATTTGCTGCTCGTTGCTTATAGCTAGTGATGACATTATCTAAGCATTAGAGTTATTTTATTTAGGCGGCTAATTGAAAGAAATAAGCTCGCACGAGAAAAACAACTGAGAGAAACGGCCGAAAGAGAAAAGGCTGCTATGGAGCAGAGGTTGATGCAGTATCAAGAGGAAATACGTCTTGCTAACGAAGCTCTTGTGAGTTCGTTATCCGAACTTTGTACACCTGCCCTCTGATTGTTAAATTTTTATCAAATAACCTATCGAATGTTCAAACAGAGACGCTCGGAAGAAACAGCAGATCTCCTAGCTGAGAAAAGTCGAGTCGCGGAAGAAGAAGCAATGTTGCTAAGTCAAAAAGCATCGGAAGCAGAGCAAGAAATAACTCGAATCAGATTGAACAATATGAAAACCGAAGAGGAGAAGGTTCATTTAGAGCAGAAAACGAGAGATGCAGTTCGCCTTACGGAAATGTTGGTCCAAGAGTCGGAGAAACGAGCCCTCGAAGAGAAGAGATTGAAAGACGAGCTTTTACGCGCTCGTATTGCTGAAAAAGAGGCAAAGGAAAAGTTGCTTGAGTTTTTGAGCAGGAATACTTATACTTCAACTATTCCTGTAAGCTAGGATTTATTTATTTACTCTTTTAATCGATTACGTAAACTATCGTTTGCGTTACGTATAATATTGATTTATTTCGTTGATTACAGCCTGCTCCAAATCTTTTCCCCTCTACGCAAGTTCTCCCTTCGGAACTTCAAGCCGACTTGCAAACACTCCAGCTAGACTCTGAGCCACTGACGGCTGATGTACATTGTTACGATTTGATTGCCGACGGAGATGTCGATCAACTGTCCTTGGAAATCGAAAAAGAACGAGTTGATTATTACGAGAAGAGTAAACATCTTCAAGAACAATTACGCGAACTTCGATCTCAAATCGAAGTATTGAAAGTCGGTGAAAAACAGTGTGAACTGGACCAGTTGCACGAGGAACAAGTACGCCTCGGCGAGAACAAGTATAGCACACTGAAGAAAGTCAAGTCGGGTTCAACCAAAGCTCGTGTCGCTTTCTTCGAGGAGTTATAGTCTCTTTTTTTTTTTTTTTTTTCATTCAAAGTATTGTTTTTTAGTAGCTCAAGTGCTATTGCAATAATTCGTGTATTATATCGATAATATTCTAAGACGCAGGCTGTGCCGTTGATACGCCGAACTGCGAGATGAATTTTTAATCCTGCTGAGAATGTATACGTGAGAAATATTGTGATTTCTCGGGTAAGTTTAAAAAACGCGATTCGTTGACGAAAAGTACTTGGAGATATTAATTGAGATTTAGTTTTGATCTATAATATTTCAGATGGGATACCGTAAACCAAATGTTTCAATTTTGCTTATGTATAATCAAATCTTAAATATTGTTCTTGAATACTTTAATCTTCAACACATGTCATTTGGTTAATGTATACATATGACCATGTTGTTATAACAACAAATATGATCTCAGTTGATATCTCACGTGACTTGTAGTAACTGATATGATTTCTTAAATTCACCGAAAAAATCACATCTAGAAATGCATTTTCAGTCGGGAATGAACGTTCTGTTATTTTGATCGTAGGTGGTTAAGCTTTTTTTATACTAACTGTTCCGGCTTGTCTACTTTCTAAAAACGCTCATGCAAAGTAAGATGTGTATTTATTAGTCATGTGAAATTTTTCCTGATTCGATATCTTTTTTAGATTATTGGATTAAAACCAATAACTTTACATTTTTTAAATGGATTGTTTGTGCATTGAAATTGATCAAATACGCACGTAAAATGTTTAAATCGATGTTTTATTAAACGCAGACGATATTTAATTCGTCTTATATGTACATGATTTTATAATGACAATATATTTTGTTATACTTTTGAAGAATGACTGAGGATGTCATGTGGTTAATATTAAAAAAATCAAGTGCCTATCTGTGCGATAGACATCTGCTTTATACAAATTTTAAGTGCCTTATATTATCTCTTGTAATTATACAACAGTCAATTTTACTCAATAAAGCCTATGGATTATGTACAGTATATATATATATTTTTTTTTTCTAATCACATTTAGATAACTCATATTTTGAATTCTCTAACGATTATTATTAGTCATTTGCAACAATCTTTATTAAACAACGGAAGAGTAGAGACGTGAAAAATATTAAACAACACCACCATTAATTTTCTTATCTTTACAATCCCTTTAACAATGTAGTATTTTGGAAAGCAATCTATAGATAAGCAACATTGTATAAGAAAAATAGTTTTTTCTCTTAAAAATATAAAAACAGACTAGTTTGAGGAACAAAAGTCTACTTGACCTCAAGTCACTGTATATAAAGCCTTATAAGATGATCATCATTGATAGGGTACTTAGTTACTGGACATTTGCCATTTTTCCTCATTTCTCCGAGGATACACTGATAACAGTACACAAAACCTGATGTACTGACAGCTGTATGAATCCAAGGTGATCTTTTACAAACTGGACATATACCTTTGTACTGCTTTGCAGATTCTGGAATCTGAAATCATTTGTCATTTGGGTTTGCAAAATAGGATTTACATTAAGATTTTAATAGAAGATATATTTGTGAATTAACCTGTGGAGGTGGAGGAATGGGCAGGGTTGTAAAGTTAAAATTGTAGTAGTGTTCTTGATTCCACCATTGAAGGAACTGAAGGAAGAAAGCACTGACTTCTATGGAACGAACAACTGATAATCTTAATGCTTCTAATCCATCACCAGCACTAAAGTTTCCTGATCTTAATTTTTTCAATAATTCTATCAAACCAATTTCCTCGTCATTACTGGCATAAGTCAATGAAATTGATAGAAGACGAAGAGATAGTGTTGGATACTTGGATCGATTAGAAAGGTATAACAGATACTGATAAAATGTAAGTACTTCTTTTATAGCACGAATTATTTTATATCCTTGAACGAGATATCTTTTCCATTTACCTTGCTGTGGCTGAAATAAGAATTCTTTATCAGCACTCTGTTGATGGTGTTTGAAATTATTCACATGAAACTATTCGTACTCTGTTAGAATCATTAATTTGAGCATCCAAATTTTCAATTTTCCTTTGCAAATAAGGGAAGACTGTTAAAATAATCAAAGAAAAATTACGTCTTCTGCTATCTAGATTCAAATTGCCTTCAGAGTTTTTCAAGACTATGCGTTTCAAGCCATAAAAAGTCTCAGAAAACGAGGCAGCTGTAATGAACAAAAAATCAAACGACCAAAGTTATATCTACAATTTCCCAAATAAAATAGCGCTAAAAATAAGAAACTTAGTTACAATAATTTCTGAGATAATAATTTTGGAGTGCACCAATGAGAATAAGGTAAACCTCGTCTGACCATTGATAAAGCCATGTATATTTTTCAGGATTGACAGAGGCGAACAACTATAAAAGAAAAATAATTGTAATAATAAGACATTCGCTTGCTATAAAAAAATTATTTATTAAATTATAATTACGGTAATAAGTTTTTTAGCGGCTGGTTCCAGTGTTGCAGCAAGTGATTTGTGAGCAGCTATCTCAAAAATCGATGGTTTTGCAAATACTGTACCAGTAAGATGTGCTCCTCGTTCTGCCATGATTCTTCCAAATTATTATCAGATACGTATGTAACACTTGAAGTCATTCAAAAGTTTAATTTTATGATTAATCGTCAGTATTTCAGTTCAGCACGTAGCAAGAGTAAAGTCTCTTAGCCAAAACGAACTCTGTAAAATCAAAACATAACCGTTTTCTGTAAACGAAATGACCTCACAACTCATACCTACGTACGTACGTATGTCCGTAAACACAACTCAAGATATCTTTTTGATAAAAAGGTTTTGGCATTATATGCAACACTTGAAGTCATTGAAAAGTTTAATTTTTATGATTAATCATCAGTATTTCAGCTTAGCACGTAGCAATAGTAAAGACCCTTAGCCGAAAACAACTCTGTAAAATCAAAACATAACTGGTTTCTATAAACGCAATGACCTCACAACTCATACCTACGTACGTACGTATGTATGTAAACACAAACCAAGATATCTTTTTTGTAAAAATGTTTCGACATTGTATACGATTGTATACGAGTCACATAAATAAGTAAATGAAAAGTTTGATTGAAATTCGATTGAATGACATTTATTGTTCGATTACGTCTGTAAGTAAATACTTCGTGTAACGTAATGAAATATATAATAGTTTACGCAACTTTTCCGTTGCTGCATTGACGCACATGTTTTAATTGTGTCTATACATTTTGAGCTTCGTTGAAAGTTTAAAGCTCGTATCAGTAATCAAAATAACAATACCAGAGATTAATAGGGAGATCGTTAAATTCTCCTCGGGCGATACTGGTGATTACTCTTGGAACGAATACTATAAAGATTCATACGTTATCGATAACAAACGTAAGGCTCCCTTGTGTAAGAAAGAAAGAGATCATAGTGCGAGGAGAGCGGCACCGAGCGGCATTCCATATATGCCGGAGCAGTATAAAAGGAACGACAGACAGGGCTCGTAGTCAAAACATAAACAAACTCGTGGGCTACAAGATATAGGCTCGAGGGATAGTTAGTTGTCGACCGTAGAGGATTGCATTTTGGATATGAATAAATCGATATTGAATAAAGATTAAACATTTCAGCGATAATCACTGCTATCTCAAGTTTATTATTTTTCTCCTTACACTTGACGTATTTGTGAAAAGCTTAAATCTTTACATTTATTTAAGCTTCAGTCTTTGATTATTTGCACTGTGATCGCATACAATCATTCTATTTGTAGGATTTTTACGAAAAAAATATTAAATCTATAAGCAGGCTTTTCAATTTTGTTTAAAAATTTGTGTAAATACAAACAATACATGGTGACAAATGGTTTCCTTGATACACAATTATAAAGGTACATCCAATAACGAGCTTCATGAAATCATCTGAAATAAAATTAAAATTTGACATGATTTGACGATAATGAATTTTGCAATTGTAAAAGAATCTAGCCTAATTTTGTTTATATTTTGTTAAAAATCGATGTTATCCGGGCTTGATTAAGAAAGCTGTAACGCAAGATTAATTCAAGTAAAAATTGTCACCACCCATCTTTAAAAGAGTGCTTGTTGACAATTTAATCTCTTTGTTAAAAAAACAGAGCTTTCTGATGATCTTTAGTTTGATATATATCAAATCAAAGAGAAGGAGGATGGGGACACAGCTAAATCAGAAAATAGGTAGATTTTACTGTTCGAACAGTTAGTTTTAAGTAGAACACAGGTAAAATATTTGTTCACTTGAGGGTTCAAACAATTTACAAACGTATTAGAGGTTTTAAAGATTTATTATAAATATCCTGAGAAATAACAAAATCTACCTTATTCGTATCCATGGACATTGATGGATAATATCGTAACCAATTTTACGTCTATTAACCATAACTATTCGTCTACGTGTACTATTTGAGAAAATATTCAATTACGAATAAACACGTGAAATGTAAATAAATAAACGTCTATTATAGGATACTTTCAACTTCTTGGAAAATAAGAGTCAGTGGAAAGGACAGTGAAAAGAGGTCTCCTATTGGACAGCTCGATCTAATTGACTTTTATCGATCGAAAAACCCTTAGTCAACCAGCTTATCCGAGATAGATAACGACCTTCGTCCTGTGTTGTAATACGTATTACCGTGGTATTTTTTATGCTCCCAAATTTTCAGCAATATTGGCGGAGCATCTTGTGAAAAAAATCCACGAGTTGAGAAACGGCATAGCTAGTTCGGAATTTTTATCGGACGTTTTTCTCTGCTTAAATCTGTCACTTACACATTCCTACACCGTTTACTCTATTTAAAAAGAAAATCTAATAACGTGTAATACAACAAACTAATAAAAACATACGATACAATTGTTCTGAATTTAAATCTCAGAAAATAAACGTAAAATACAACGTATTTTTAAACAAACATCCGCTCTGTTGAATGTATTTTTGTCCTTTAAATCTAAAGTACGCTAACACGAGGACAGCGAGATAAACTAACACGCTGAAGCGTCACCATATCATGAAAGAAGCTCTCTTATTACTCCGAGCCAAAGGATTTAAACAGAGGTTCGACAAAACTCTAATAGCTTCATCGCCTTCGGCATCTTTAGCATACAGAGTCTTTCTTTTACCTCGAGAACAATTAATCGCGGATCGTATTGTAGCCGACGCGATTCTACCGTGATTCAAATTTCTCGTCGTTGTCGTGGTCGGTTTGGTTTGAGTACTCTTCGAGGTTAAATAACTATTCCTGGTGAATTTTGTAGGATGGGTCATGGTAAAATCACGAGATCTTGAAAGATTTTGAACACTTTGAGTGTCCTTCAACGATGGTACGGATGGCGCACGTCTCTTTGTTGGCGTTTTCTCTCTAGTACTTGTCGTTGATTTGGATTTTTCCGCTAGTACTTTCGTCGTCCAAACTTGCGAGTTAAGTACGGGAAAAGTTGCCGCACCACTTTGCATTCCTACCAATGGTACACCGAGTACTTTTTTTTTTCTTCCATGATCGTCTTGTTTGATCGCATTACCAAGATTTTTCTCGTAAACGCTAATTTTCGTATTAACCAAACCAGATTTTTCAACGGCTTTCAAAGTGTCGCTCTTTCTTTCTTCGCTCGTTGGTTGAGCTTTCGTTACCGACGAGTTTTCAACGAGATGATATTTCCCTTCCAAACTGCAACCCATACCAACGTTCAATTCCAAATCTCTTCGTCGTCTTCTTCGTCTTCTTGCTTGATTCGACTTGATCGTCGCGATACTCATGCTCTTTCGTGATTTACTCGTTGAAAGTTTCGGCAACGGTTTGATCAACATTGCACGTTCGGGGGTTTTGGTAAAATATCGTTCGAGATCGTCACTTGGAACATCGATTGGATTACCCCACATTTTGCGATCAATCTTTGGAATTGTCGTCGCTTCTTTCTCACTGTCCTCGTGCCACCTTCAAGATTTACCGGCAAAAGTGCTATTCGTCATTGTTAGCCGATTCTCCATATTCTGATAACTTAATCCTGTAAAAATAATGATTATATCGGAAAATAAGAAAGATTATCGAGACTGGCAAAACGATAGAGATCGATCGCTTACCGTAATCGTGATTGTGCTCGTTAAACGGACTAAGAGTTTGAGTGGAGGTAAACGTAGACGTTTGCGCTTGTTTTGGTTTGCGCTTATTACGTTTTCTCAGTCTCGAGCATGCGAGCAAAGTGCTCAACAGAGCGAAAAGCTCGATTAACACGACGCATAGGCCTATCGCTAAGAGTATCAACGTCTGTTCTTGCATCCAATTTTCAATCGCATCCAAACAGCCCTGTAATAAATACGATTAAAAAAAAACATTTTTTTTATAGTTAATATTCGAGAATAATAGTAATAATAATAAATGTCTTATGTATACAACTCACGATATTATGACGGGCAAGTTGATGTTCCGCAGGATTAAGAGCTTGACAAAGTGTAAGATTCCTTGGATCAGGATTCAAAAAGCCATCTTGATCACGAGCATTGTTAAGGGTACAACAACTTAATGGTACAATCAGCTCGCGTCGACCAAGTTCTTGAAGACGCCACCACGAGGTACCGTAATTGTTACTCCCATTAATACCGCAACACGAGAACTACATAAAGGAATGAATTTAAGTTGCTTCTTTTTTTTTCTTTTTTTTTTTATTTCGTTTATCTCGAGCGCATATCTTGATTTGTTATTTACGCTCGCTTGACTTTTTAGTTCAGTGGGAAAAACATTGTTAAATTACATCTTTGTGAATCGAACTTGAAAGAGGTAATTTATAATACGAGATTTATTGATAAAACATAGTATACTTTGGAAAACCAATCGAGCGTGCGTCGTGTTATATATATACGTAGAAATGAACGAATGAAAAAAAAGGACAATATATAATTACGGAAGTTTGAGCGAGATCGAGAGCCGCGGTAAACTGTTCACGACCCGGAAGGGCGTAGCTACGTTGTAGGGCTCGCATTAATCGTGGCGCTCGCACGTCGACCCCCAGCAGGTGTGGCCAGAATACCACGACCAGGCACAAGCTAATTTTACCAATCACCAGTAATACTATTATCGTTACGTACTGAAACATATAATAATTTTAAATATAAATATTAATTTAACGTTATTGCAAATAATTAGAGATCGTAAAACAAGCGTGTGTAATTTTACTCAAGATAATAATCCAACGAAAGTGTCGTTTAATTTGAATAAGAGTAAAAAAGATAAAAAGTTAGCGAGCGTGAAGAAAAAAAAAATAAATAAAAGCGACACGGTAGCAATTGTGAAACCGATGCTTAACGTGGAAGCGGCAGGTGGCAGTAGGCCGTTTCCGTTGTGTCGTCGAAGGAATGCTTACTTCCCTGTACTCTTTTCCCCCCTATTATCATCGTCAGAGTACTTTTTTTTTTTTTTTTCATTACATGCATCGTATATGCCACGCTCTCTATTGCAATGTTTGTATTTAGTTGATATGGTTTCATTTGCCTTTCTCTTACTGCCAAGCGATCGTATACGTAGCATTATCGTTGAGCTAGTTTTCGCCGATTGATTATTACGGTTAATTATTTCGTTGTAGTAACATGCTACTTGTGTCTACCTTTTGTCCGTAGAAATGATGGTGTCATTAGATATATGTACGTATATAATTCACGTAGCAATTATACAGTTTTGCCGAAGATTACTTTAAAATTACAATTGTGTTTGAACAAACTAAATGCATTTCAGTTTACGCGCTGCCAATTGTTTCATTGTGTAGCACATCGCAACTACAATGCGAACGAATAAAAAGAGAGAAAGAGAGAAAAACCAGAATATATACTTACAGATGCAGTGATACAACAATTGTATAGACATGAAGCCCAACATCCAAGAATACCAGTAACGGCAATAAGAAATCCAATAGCAACGACAACGAGTGCCACATAATAAAAAAGTGGTTGTTCGGGGTGATTATCGATTGAACCTAATAGTCGTGAAAGTAATACTCGATCGCTATCGGCTAGTAGAAGTGCTCCTAATGACATCAGCAGAAAACCTGACATCTGAAAGCGATGCGAATTTTCGTGGGTTTTTTTGTTGTTGCGACAATTCATGTTTCCGCTCGTCGTATTATTTTGATAATTCTATTGTTTTTGTTTTAACGTTACGTTACAAGTACTTTATCTTAGTAATTCTGAGTCGACCGTAGCAGAGAAAGTTCTCTCTTAAAAGATTTTTCTTGTAATTTGCAATTTATCGTTAAATTCGTTATTTGAGAAAATTTACAAAAAATATCATATTGGTAACGATCAATGATACGACGTAGTAAATAAATGTCTCTTTTCGTAAAAATTTTCAACAACGCTTCTGCTAACGCTTATAACGGTTGTAGCGCGCGTGTTTGTCAGCAGTAATTTACCGATTTACGCAAAATAACAACAACGACTCACCAAAAACACGATATTGGAACAGCACATAAAGGTCCTTGACAGACTCAATCTCTTCTTTTCGCGCATCCTGCTCGAGAAATAAAAATGCAAAAAAATAGAGTTTGCGCGATCGAAACTTTCATTCCTTCGATACACGTCAATCGCGCGTACTCGTAAATATTCCACTATTCAATGAGATCAACTACGAACATTGTTAAAAAGAAAAAAAAACACAAGTATATAGATTTACACGTTGAAATAGCAATATAGAGAACGTGTGTTAACGAGATCCGTTGAGAGAATGCCGTATCGTAAAATTTGTGAGTATATACGCGAGTGTTATACGTTTTGAGTTTTCTCATGCGAGACGACAAACTCGTGAGTACGCGCGCGCGCGCGCGCATTTACGTCGAGGGGGGGCAACGACGGAAGGAAGTAAAGCCGACTCCCCCACCTGATTTGCCGGAATCGCGGAAGAGAGCTTGTGTCGCTTTTAGGTTCTCTTTTTTGTTATTTTTCCGTAAGTTTCATTCTCAGGCAGTACGCTGATGAGTTTAGAAAAAAAACTCAACAAAAAAATAACTTGACTCGTTCGTTGAACGATAATCTCTCGAGGAGGATTATAAAAATGCCATTGTACATTGTTAGGTAGTTCGATACGCGTTGTTTCATCCATTTAAGATTACAACTTAATAATAATAAATACTTGACAAGTTGAACGGGTTTATTTTATTCGAAAATTCGCGTAACTTACAATAATTCATCTTACATCTCAACAAAGAAATTGTTATAGAATAACGTCGCTATCGTATAACATTACCATAGCTCGTAACAAAATGATCAATAGGACAACGGTACAGCAAATGCGAACAAACGACGAATCGCGTATTTTTTAACCGCTTGTACTTCGTTGCCTTTTTAGCAGCGCACAAATAATTAGGCCATGTACGCACGCGCGCGTGCGCGTGTATGTGTGCATCTGTACGATGCGCATATTTACACTTTGGCTTAATTAGCGCGTACAATTTAAAAGTCTAATTTATTCTTGCTAGAGTCTCCCGCACTGCTACCGCAGCCGACTTGATCGTCTTGCTCGCGTTGAGTACTATCGCCGAATTCTGGTGGTAAGTGTAGCACCTGGACAAAAACAAATAATATTAATAAATAATTGTTTAAGAATAATTATTGAAAATAGAAAAATTACGACTTTTCGTTATGACGCACTTAAGAGTGACTTTCATCGATAAATGTATTTATTGTTTGCATTTGAAATGTAATACAACGAATTATTGAGGCTCATTTATTTTGTAAAAACAACGAATAGTTGGCTGATATTTTGTGGTTTCGTTTTTTAAACTTTAACACATCGGTACGTACAATCGTAAAAATAACGATAATAATTTGTCACGAAAACGCAAGAATTTTTAACGTTTGAAACGTGATCGAACGATAGAAACAATAAAACTTATTTTTCGTCACTGCAACCTAAACTGGCTTTAGAATTTCCAGATTATCTATTAAAGTACAGATAATTTTGCTATTTCGCATATTTTTCAAGAAAATTGTACGTTTCAAAAGTAATTATCTCGTTAATTTAATTGATTCGTCAAATAGTTTATTGAAAGGACGACGGATTTTTGACAATAGATCGTTGTAACGTGTCTTAGGAGTATTTTTTAGCGTACTTGTTTCAAGATTTTTATCTTGTTGCTATGTTGAGATAGATAACAAGTGTCGTTTTTCGTATAAAACCCACCGTTCAAGACGAAGAATATCAGTAAAAAAAAAAACGAGACAAAGCAATTATTGTTACGAAAAATGTTTCCAAAATATTTGTTGGTATTTGCGCTGGTAATATTAACTTTAACATTGGTTTACGGTCAAGGTATTTTCAATAAATGTTAAATAAATTAAATAAAAACGTGAACTTCATAAATAATTTTGCCAATTTCTTTTTTTTAGCGTCAAAAGACTACAAAAAATGCATGGAAAATTGCCGTAGTGAGTGATTTTGTTTAAAAAAAAATTAACAATTGAATACTATTTCTACGATATTAAACATTTGTTTGTAAAACAGGTGAAAATGAAAAAGTAGCAGAATATATAAAGTAAGTACTTGGCAAATTCACGTGTGTAAAAATTACATAACTGATTGCCACCAATTTGACACCCTCATACCCTTAACGTTGTACAGATGTTAACTTAATAAAATATGAAACAACGTATTTAAATAGAAGCAACCTGCGCGCGCGCTTGTTCACGACGACGTTGAATATTTTATTTTACGTCGCGTTGGACAATTATATTTCAAACGATCGTATTGATAAGATCTTTCAAATGTTCACCAATAGAATTTCTCTCGTAATTTACCGAGAAAAAACTATGGAACTTTGTACTATAGTCAATTTCACGATAGTTTGAAGTGCATTGTTAGCTCTAATTTAAAATTTTTTTTCAACTTCCAAGACATGACCAAAGTCGAGTTTTTAAAATAATTCCTACAAAAAAAGAAAATAATCTTGAAATGCACGTTAATGTCGTGTCTTTTCAATTTTACAGAAATGGTAAACCTGGAGGTGAAGCACAGTGGTGTGCGGGCAAATGCGGCTAATAATTAAGATTAATTCAATGTATTAATAATTATAATACATTTTAATCAATAAAAGCATACGAATAAAGACCATACATCAGGTTTTGGTAATATTAAATTGTAATGTAAAAAAAAAGTTGAATCATCATTTACCTCTATTAAAAACTTCTTTCTTCGTAATTTGAAAGCTAAATCAGAGTAAAATGTATCCTGATGCATTAGAGTATTGAAAGCAGGTAATTTTTTTATATGCAGAAGACCATGATAATCCTTGAATGTTGGATTAGCTTCTTTAGGTGAACCAGCAAAAGATTCTAAACCAACTACTATATCGGATAAATGTTCTGCTCTTTGCACTACGTCACTCTAACAACGATAAATAATATTTAATAAAAAAAAGCAACTGTATAAATCAATATACACATTAATACAGTACTAACCGATTCATCAAAATTGAGTACAGGCACTGTAATCATGGCAACTGTAAAAGATTCTCTTAATAAAGCTCTTAACATGTACAAAAACTTTAATAAGTCCTTTTGAGTTTTATCCTCAGAATCACTGATCCAGAGTCTAGATCCAAGAGACTGAATAGCTATCCTTAGAATATTTCTTTTTTCAGGAGTTTGCGAAATTAAAAATTTCCCAGCGCTGATAGCTTTTTCTATGCTCAACAGTATGTCCATGTAACGACTATTTTCAAAAATACTATGTTGACATTTAACATCCTCCCCATCCCATAACTCAACATTTGCCTGGTCTAATATATCTTTACCCATTTTCTTGGTCAGATCATAATAATGTCCAAAAACAAAACTATCTTTTGGACCAGAGTCAAGTATTTTCATGTTCTGATAACGCCAAGCAATTTTCATCTCCTCGTCTTTCATGGAACCTTCACTGGGCTTTCTAGATTCTTCTTCTTCTTCTTCCTCTACTGCTGGTAATTCGGATAAAATTTGAGATGGTGATGTTTCTTGAGTAGCAACAAAAACAGAATGACTGCTTACAATGCCTTCTGCTATGAAGTATTTGTACATGACTTTTGAGTAGGTACTATAAGCATCTTCCTCTGAAAAATAAGAAATATATCTATGGCTAACTCCGACTTTAGGGAGAATTGTTCATCGTATTTTCATACTCAAATTACCTATTAAAAGAATCGATCCTATGGGCAAACCACCTCCTATAACAGAAATGACATTGTTTTACAACAAATGCAAATTCCATTTGAATAAAGTAACTCACCAATAAAGTGATCAAGCGATGGAATCCCTGTAGAAATTAAAAGTTGAGCGTTTCTGGTTGCAGGCTTAGTCCCATGAATACTGGGCATTTGACTTTTAGCAATAGTTATATTAGAAGACATTATTCTTGGTTGATCCTGTAATTGCTGGCAATTAGAAATTATTTAAAAACACTAATTAGTCATTCAGCACTATCATCAATCACCAGGAACAGCCTTGATTATCATCAAATAGAAAATTATCTTTCATCAATAATTATTCAATTAGAAATTCGATACTTGGAGAAAACGTCGGAATTTGCACGTGTTTCTGAGCTTCTGTAACCTGTAAGCACTCGTGATAATTTTTCGCTTTTTAAAGTAAATATTAATTCTACTGCGTGATAATTTAACGCTAATAATAGTGTGTAACTAAAAGTAATTGAAATCAATCACTAGCAATTATGTTTGAAAGAAAAACAAACGCCCGGCAGGAGACGTTAAGTGTCGTGCGAAACTGGAATCGAACTCGGGGTATAAACATATCAATCTCATAGATCATATACACACAAACAAACCCAAACAAAACTACTAACCTGTTTGCTCGTCCGTGTTGTCACTCTCTCTCTCTCTCTCTTTCTCTTTCAGCTGTTGTGTGTCTATATTTTCAAGTGCCTCATGAATGAATGCTTACATGCGTTGGTTAACACCCTGCGTGGATTTATTGAACAATCATTCGTCGCACCATGGGCAACATGTTAGCAACGAGACTCAACGCGTAACAAGCGGTAATACAACGGCTTTCATCATTATTTGTAGTGTTGTAGTTTAGTCTCCTTAAAAATGGCAAGTCTGCCTTTGTTGTTTTGAGTAAAATTAGTATGCAGATATTATTAATATTGAATTTTTAAACAAATGTTTAAATTGTATTTTGATCTTGTTTCAGTTATCAAGAAAAACTTCAACCACTATTCTGTCAAAAAAAAAGCCTTTTGCCAAATTTGAGCTCACAGAGGAACAGAAAGCTGATATCAAAGAAGCATTTGATCTCTTTGATCCAGATGGTACTGGCAAAATTGCAACGAGAGAATTGAAAGTAGCAATTCGAGCTCTTGGCTTTGAGCCTTCAAGAGAGGAAATTAGGAAACTAATTACAAGTGTTGATCCTGACGGTCTTGGAAAGATATCTTTTGAAGAATTTCTCGACCTCATGTCAACTAAAATGGCAGAGAAGGATTCTAAAGAGGAAGTGTTGAAAGCTTTTCGCTTGTTTGATGATGATGGAACTGGGAAAATTTCCTTCAAAAATTTAAAGCGAGTAGCTAAAGAACTGGGAGAAAATTTGACTGATGAAGAATTACAGGAGATGATTGATGAGGCTGATCGGGATGGTGATGGAGAAATCTCACAAGAAGAGTTTCTTAGAATTATGAAGAAGACTTGTTTGTATTAAATAATATTTAAATTTATTTATAATGTAAGAGTTTTATAAAAGTGTGACGTTAATTTATAATACAGATATCTTTCACATAATAATTCGTTATTACTTGTATTTGTTAGGTGAAAATTTCAAATGTGTGCTAGTGACTGCAAACATTTTTCGTACTTCCTTCTCTCTCTTGATTATTATTTTCAAACTAATTTGATAATATATTTTACATAAAAATATTCGTTACATTGATATTAAATGAGCATTTTCTAAAAAACAGAACTTTCAAAGGTAGTATTTTTTCCAATTAAAAGTCAAATTGGGCAATAATTAGTTCAGTTGCATTATAATTAAAAGTTTTTAAAGATCCTCCCTCTATTTGTTGAATTAGCTTAAATCTATCGATTTGTCTAATTATAAGATTTTTATTGATGAACAATGATACGATATAATCTTAATTATAATACAATATTTAAAAAACAATCTAATATTAAGTTGTTTCGTTCGGTTTTAATGTTGAAATCGCTGCTGCTATTAACTTTCTCACTTGCTCTCCATGATTTTTAGCTGTTGCTATACATTTACATAATAAATTTTGCGATATTGGGACACCACCAGATTTGTGTACAAAACACATATTTTTTTCGGTAAATGCAATGGTTAGTGTACTCAAACAAAGTTGTTCCTCATCTTCTGTTGGATCGTTAATGAGTAATTGACTATAAATAGAAAAATATTTGTTACTATTCAAATAATTAGTTCAAATCTATCGTAATTAAATTAACCAATGACTTACTCTTCAAAAATCGCAAATGTAGAGCTTACTGCTAATTGTCTTAATAGAACACTATTTCTTTGCTGCGGAATAACTTTAATAGCTCCAGTTTCAATAGTGTATTCCACAGTTGGTAGAGCCACTGAAATACATGTTTTAATATCAATCCAATGCATAATTATTTTAGTTCGCAATCTAACGAAGAAATCTTACAAATTTTGAGGGCTCCCATTAAAGCTCCAACACATGCATCTATTACCGAGCCATCGTAATCTATGCAAGTGAGATCACAGTATAAAACCCATGCAAGCTTGTCTTTATGAATGCAGAGATCTTTCAAATCTATAGCTTCAGAATTCACTAAAATCCGCTCCAAAAGTTTTGACAAACATTGCGCTTCTTCACCAGGTGGTCCAGGACGAAATTTTGGGGAAGACAATGGTGTCAATTCAACGTTTGGTATAATGTAACCTTGATCAGGTGTTTCAGCTTTTGGAGCTCCAAGTTCCTATGAAGAAAAGAAAAACAGTGGTTTTACTCAAAGATAATGATTAAGATGATTTTTATTTTTCTTATTCGCTAGAAATGGAAAATACTTACAGCCTTTATTCCACACACAACAGATGTGTTACCAATTTTGAATACTGCTGAACTATCTGCTTGTGTGATTGATCCAATATTGACACTCACTGGACGAAATGTTGCAAATTCTCTTCCATCTGGTCTCACATTGAAAGCCTAAGAAACGTGAAAATATTTATATTTAAAAATGTTTACTGACTATCTAGTTCGCATAATTGTTATTAAATTAGCTATTAAAATAAACTTACAAAGTGATCACGAAGGTACTTTGCTGGGTGAATCGTTCTGCAACAACATTTATCAATGAATTTCAAATACGTAAAAAAGAAAAAAAGAAACTAGAAATAATCAATACCTGAATTGCGTTTCCATCGTTCAAATTATAGATAAAACAAGTTTAAAATGTACCAAACACTACACAGTATGCTTTTACTTTGTTTACAAAAAAGTAAGGTTACAAAATGATATGCGCGCGTCGGTATAACCACGTGCGTCGAGTAGCGAGCTTTCGATATCAGTTTGGAAAAATGGCAGCAGCAATCAGGTTGCAACGTGCGATTCGTTTGGGGAAAACATCATTTTCCCTTCCAATAACAAAAGTCAATAAATGTTACAGTCACTATTCGATAACTAGGTGTAAGCAAAATGTATCAGGCATGTAAAAATTGATTTTGTACTTTTTATTTTCAGTTTTAATCAAATGACGTTGTCGTTATGAGGTTATGAATGAAAATGAGCTTATCGTTCTTTCTAGAAATATTTAGAATTAAAAGTATTTAAAATTTACAAGTGAACATCTGTTTACAAAATATTATGTATTTTTATTATTTCGTTACTTTCACTCTATTAGTTGTCATATCATTGTATAGCAAGAATATTTAGGAAATAAATATCTTATCATCTATTGACATCTAACAGCATTATTTTATGTTTAGTTTTGCCCAATAAACAAGTTAGATTTCTTTCTTCGCAAGCTGAGCCACAAAATAAAACAGAATCAGAGGATCACGGTATCATAAAAGACACTGAAAAAGCTATAGGTACCTATTGGACATTGAATGTAGTTTAAACTGTATTGTATAATATATTTTCATTTCTTTTACAAGGTGAAACTTCTAAACATGAATTCCAGTCTGAAACTCGTATGTTGCTAAATATCGTAGCAAAATCTCTGTACTCCGACAAAGAGGTAATGTATTCAATAGTTCATCGGAGAATAAGTAAGCTTACCAACGGTTAATAAATATAAAATTTTATTTTATCTAGGTATTTATTAGAGAGCTCATTTCCAATGGCAGTGATGCTCTAGAAAAGTTAAGGTACGTGAGAACAGCAGAAAATTTGTCCGTAGAAGAAGGTGGGGATAGAAGCTTGGAAATCCATATAGCTACGGATAAACAAAATCGCACAATCACAATTCAAGATACTGGCATTGGAATGACCAAAGAAGAATTGATCTCAAATTTGGGAACCATTGCTCGTTCTGGATCAAAAGTAAAAATTCTCAAAACTTCATATTTATCAAATGTAATTGTGAATTCATTATTGACTAATGTTTCTTGTAGGCATTTTTGGAGCAGTTGAAAGACAAAAATGGAGCAGACGAGGCATCTACTATCATAGGTCAGTTTGGAGTAGGATTCTACAGTGCATTTATGGTAGCCGACAAAGTTGAAGTCTTTACAAAGTCATACAAAAAAGACGCTGAAGGTCTCTATTGGGTATCCGATGGGTAAGTTTTGATTGCTTTTGATTGTTCTGTGTATTTTAGATTCATAACTTACTTATTGTAGATCTGGCTCGTATGAAATTTCAAATGCCGAGGGAGTTCAACCTGGTACTAAGATTGTGATTCATTTACGCACTGACAATCGTGAATTCAGTGACGATGAAACTGTTAATGGTAAATCTTACGATAGTCTTGATGTTATGTATTTGTTCTCACTGTTTCTAATTTTTATAGGTATTATTCAAAAGTACAGTAATTTCGTTGGAAGCCCCATTTTTGTAAATGGAAAACGAGCAAACACTTTACAGGTTTTTACATGTTTCTCTTATAACTAAGTATATATTTGTGCAATATATAATTACGCTCTCTTAACGTTGCAGGCATTGTGGATGTTGGACCCAAAAGATGTAAAACCTGAACAGCATACGGAGTTTTACCGATTCATTGGTAACTGTTACGACGAGCCAAGATTCACGCTTCACTACTCCACGGATGCTCCTGTTAGCATACGAGCTCTTTTATACTTTCCCGAGGGCAAACCAGGTCTTTTTGACTTAGCCAGAGATTCCACCATCGGTGTTTCACTTTACAGTCGAAAAGTGTTGATTCAAAATAAGGCTGAGGATATTTTACCGAAATTCCTTAGATTCGTGAAGGGTGTTGTCGATTCTGAAGATATTCCATTGAATCTTAGCAGAGAGTTACTGCAAAACAGCGCTTTAATAGCGTAAGATTAAATGGATCGAACGTTTATCCGTCTGAAGTTTTGAATGATACTAACAAATAGGTTACGTGTTTTTAGGAAATTGAGGAGTGTTCTAACAACTCGCATTATAAGATTTTTACAAGATCAGGCCAAAAAGAATCCTGAGGAATATTTGAAATTCTATGCAGATTACGGCACTTTCTTTAAAGAAGGAATTATAACGAGTACTGATGATTCTGGAAAGGTGCGTATCAATCTTTGTAAACTCTTGGACAAAAATATGGTTTGTTTGAATATATATAATTTGTATTTTGTAGGAGGAAATTGGTAAACTTTTGAGATATGAAAGTTCCAATAAACAGCCAGGCCAGGTGACTAGCCTTCCTGAATACTGTGACAGGCTTGCAAATGAACAGAAATACGTGTATTATCTATCTGCTCCTAAGTATGTATATTTCTACTTTTATTTTGTGCGAACGAATCTCAATTTTTAAATTAAACAAAATTCTGATTATAGTCGAGCTTTGGCTGAACAATCACCCTACTATGAATCGTTTAAAAAACGTAACTTGGAGGTGTTATTCTGTTATGAACCTTATGACGAGCTCGTTTTAATGCATTTAAAACGATTCAAGTCTTATGATATTATGTCCGTTGAAAAAGAAATGCACGAAAATGCAGACAAACAAGATAAAGAAAAATCAGGTATGCACTTTTTTAATTGTATCGAATGATATATTTATCGAATGGTTTATTTATTGATTGTTCATTTTGCACAGGACTAATCAATGAAAATGAAATCAAAGATCTCACTGACTACATTAAACGGACTTTGAAAAACAAAGCTCACGATGTCAAGATAACCGATCGACTAGAGTCTCATCCTTGTGTCATCACTGTTCAGGATATGGCAGCAGCCCGTCACTTCATTCGCACGAAAAGTCATCAATTTGACGACCAGATGCGTTACAGTCTTTTACAGCCTCGTTTGGAAATTAATCCAAATCATCCGCTTATAAAGAAATTGTTGAAACTGACAACTTCTGATGAAGAAATTGCCAAACTTTTAATTGAACAGGTGAGTTTTTTAGTCACATTTTTTTATCTTAATTTTCGTGATATTTGTACAACGAAACTTATTGAAATTGGACAAAAAACTTTTTTAGCTATTTATGGGAGCAATGATCAATGCTGGTTTGGTAGAAGATTCTCGAAGCCTATTGTTATCCACGAATCAACTTTTGACTTTGATTTTTGAAAAACAAAAGGATTAAGTTACTTGAATAGCTGTTATATTTTAAACAAGTTTGTTTTAAGTTTTATGTGTAAATATTTTATTACAACGTACAAATAAATTTTTTTATAAAAGACTACTTATACTATAATATGTACAAACTGAACAGTTGAACTAGCGCAACAAAATAAAATTTTGTTCCATCATTCAAAAAAACGTATTATTATTATTATTGTTTACCTTGAGTACTCTAATAATGATTTTTTTTGTTCTAACGTGGAAAAATTCAATAAACATTCAAATAAAATTTCAATAATTTAGTAAAACCAATTGCATTTGAAACTGGTCGATAAATATTTGAATTTGAAACAACTCAAAAGTCAACTATACATTTCAGATAAATCCAATCTGTACTTCAAATGTTTTTGCGAGGGAGTGTACCTACTCTTCGCGACCATTTGACCGTTCAACTACACGTCTGTGTCGATGTGAAACTCGATAAAGTTAGAGGACGTAGTGAGTTGTGTGTGTATGTTCTGTATAGTTGCGCGTGGTTTGCGTAGAAACTTGAGCAAAGAATACGCAATAATACAACTTATCGAGCTTTATTAACGAATCGTTATCGTGTACAAATTAAAGGTGGATTACTTATTCCGGATACAAAGGCATCTTAAATTGGAGTCTGTTCAGCCAAGTAACATTCTGTGATATTCCAACCGATTAAAATTCTTTTCTATATTTAATCTGTTTTCACACATTCTCGGATGATTTTAATTGCACGAACCTTAAATAATTCCCAAGTAAAGAGAACAATTATATTGTTTAATTTTCTAAACTAAAATATGCCCTTTTGATATTTGAAAAAGGTTTCCCTTTTAGCCGAGTGTTAAAGCGATCGAATCAACAATTACGTACATACGAATCGTAAAGTTTAATCGTCGATCGTCCAATCGGTCGCCAAACAACACTCGAATCAACAAAAAGATAAAAGTTATAAGCAGCTTCAAGTATATTTTTATCCAATCGTCCGTTCACGAAATGATATAAAAAAAAAATAAATAACCTTACGTGGGTCGGTAGCAGTCGTTCGATCAACAGTGTGGATTTATAATAAATACGTTATTAAAGTGACTCGTGGTACGCAATTGTTCGATTATTCAATTGTGTATTTTGAAAAATCACGGTTGTAAGACGTACACGGGTGCGATAATATTTTAACGCAGGCTTCTTTTTTTTTTCATCGTCGCTTAAAGATACAACGTTGCTTGCTGCGAGCAAACTGGATAATACTCTTATTATTGTTACGTAACTGGTCTTGTACAACTCTTTAACGAAACGTTACAATTATTTTCCGTACCTATAAATTGTTTCAATCGTATACATAAACGACGTGTTTAAGAGCGTTACTTATCACGCGTACGTTACGCTAAACGTTTGTCGTTGCATCGACAATGACAATTTAACAATAAAGCAGCGATAAATTAACGATCGTTGCAACGGAAAAAAATAAAACAAAAAACGAGAGTAATTTCTATGCGTACTTGCGTTATAAAACTCGAATTGAACGTCCGAGATAAAACCAGTTTTGACGTTATTTCGATCGTGCCTGCACAATCTACCGACAATTTTTGCGTACAATCTCCCAGTAAAATTATATTGACCAATCGTACTATAGACCGATCGTTTTCCGTTATTTCAAACAACTGCACAGTGTGCAATTGTAATCCAGAAAAATGTTGTTTGAAATATTGTTAACTATCGTTATCGCGCTATCCTCGTGTCACTATTACACGCGATATCGACGACTTGGAAAGTACATCAATAAATTACCAGGACCAAGAGCGTGGCCAATTATTGGCAATATCATGTTGTTTATGGTGCCGTACGGTAAACGATCGAATAGATATACGTCAATTTTTGTTTGTTTTTTGTTTCCTCTAAATACACGACTTTACAGATCAATTGTGGTGCATGATGAGGAAAATGAACGACGATTATTACCCAATTTATAGAATATGGAGTTTTACGAAAGCTATCGTAAACATACGCCATCCAGACGACATCGAGGTATCGATCGATCATTTTTATCAAAACCATTGAATGAACTATGTCTCTCTTTTATACGCGTTGCTTGACGAATACAACATATACGCTGGTCTAATATAGGTATTGCTGTCGTGCACAAAGAACATAACAAAGAGCCTGATTTACGAATATCTTGAGCCGTGGTTTGGAACTGGATTATTGACAAGCACAGGTGAGTTATTTAACGTTGTAGTAAAATATTATATTTGATCGATCGATCAGTCGAACTAACGATATTTTTTATCATCAGGCGAAAAATGGCATAGCAGACGAAAAATATTGACTCCTGCTTTCCATTTCAGTATACTGCAAAAATACATGGAAATCATCACTGAAAACGACGATAGAATCGTTAAATCTTTGAGGGCAGAAGGTGAATCCGTTCAAGATCTTTTATCGATCGTAGTGAACTATACTTTGAACGTTATCTGTGGTAAACGATTGATTAGTTCAACGCTATTTCATGTGTTTCAAACTCTCCATTTGTCGAATTTCGATTGTACAATTATTATTTACAGAAGCAGCAATGGGGGCATCTCTAGAAGGGAAAAAAGAAATGCAAGGTAAATACAGAAACGCCGTTCACGTTATGGGTGACGTATTGATTCACAGGTAAAATTAGAAATTTTGAGAAAAATAGTTATATTTCTCGTCGATTGTCTAACGTGCCACTAACGTCGTCGACAATTCAATTTTCAAGGCTAACAAAACCCTGGCTAAGATCGGAACGAGCTTTTGAGTGGTTTGAGAAGGGCCGTCAGCAAAAGGAAGCTTTAAAAGTTTTACACGGATTTACTTCGCAGGTACATCAAAGTTCTATTAAATACGTTCCATTGACGTACGCAATTTTCCAAAGTTGTACATACGTTTTAAATTTGGCTATTTTCAAGAGTTCGTTTCGTAACTTACTTATTTATCGGTTTTACCACTTTGAATATTGGTTCGATTGATCGTTCGTTAATGTTCGTTTCGTGTGCTTATCGAAGATTATAAACGAAAGAAAAGAATACCACAGGAAGACGGAAAATAAATTTTTAGAAACAGTTCACGACGACGTTTCGGAAAACAACGAGTTGTCGAATACCGAAGTTTTCGGAAGTGAGTATAGTTGTAATTGCGTTAATCGTACGAAAAATGAAAAAAGACTCGGAACGGTTTACAAAACTCTGCTGTTTTAGTTAAGAAAAAACGTTTGTCGATGTTGGATCTTTTGATAGCTGCTTATCAAGATGGAAAAATTGACGAGCAAGGAATAAAGGAAGAAGTGGATACTTTTATGTTCGAGGTGAGCAACGTATACGTACGTTCAACGATTTGTATATCAAGAAAAATACACGTTTCAGGGCCACGACACGGCAGCGATGGGTATATGCTTTACTTTGTTGTTGCTTGCGGAACACAAAGATGTTCAAGTATACGTTACTTTATACCTTATAAACGAATAACTCGTTAAATAGTTTGAACTTAAAAAATAACGCTCACGTTGCAATAACGATACAATAGGAACGAGTTCGGGCAGAGGTCAATCGAGTTTTTTCCGATTCAAATGGCATAGTAAATATGGCAACGATCCAACGCTTAACTTATCTGGACCGATGCGTCAAAGAAGCTATGCGTCTGTATCCCAGTGTACCGTTTATATCGAGACGCATTACTCACGACATGGAACTTAGTAAGATACAAACTACGTTCTACAAACAATCGTCGCGTTCGTCTCGTACGTCGTGGAAAAAAAAAATAATAAATTCAACGATGATTTTATTTGTTCAGAGAACTATTTGATTCCAAAAGATTCCA
The DNA here is from genome assembly GCA_030064505.1 of Chouioia cunea. NCBI lineage: Eukaryota > Metazoa > Arthropoda > Insecta > Hymenoptera > Eulophidae > Chouioia > Chouioia cunea. Next base: position 27,410,868 of record JAOPFQ010000003.1, on the reverse strand, counting down.
TCGCTCACGTCCACGTTTACGATACTCACCGCGACTCAAACTTTTGGCCGGAACCAAATAAATTTGATCCAGACAGATTTTTACCCGAACGCATACAGAAACGACATCCATTCTCGTACATTCCGTTCAGCGCTGGTTCACGCAACTGTATCGGTAAGTGTATTTGCTACAAATTTAGCATCGACGCTGACGAAGGTTCGTTTAATCTGACAACTTGTTTCTTTCTTTTTTTTTTTTTTTTTTTTTTTTTTTCAGGACAAAAATTTGCCACGATGGAACTGAAAACTGTGATCGCTCAGTTACTTCAAAATTTTTATTTAGAACCGGTCGATCTTGCACACGAAATACCATTGGTTGCAGATTTAGTTATTCGACCAGCTCGTCCAATTTACATGAAGTTTATACCAATTCGAGTAGACGAATGCTAACTTACAACCCGACGTTTTATACAATTTGCATTTCGTCGTTTATAACATTGACTTTCGAAAATTTGTTTTATTAGATATTTGTTGTTTAAGGGCGTGCAAGGTTTAATAAACGAACTTAAATTCGTCAATTTTGCTTTTTCACGTCATCAAATTGTTCATGTTCGTTGACGAAGCAACAACGACGTTTGTTATTTGGACAAACGATCGAAAAGAAGCCGCAACGAACGCTGTTCGTTGAGCCGGTGTAAATGTAAACGCGCTATGGGTGTACGTTGGATGAGAAAACAACAAAGTTCGTTGATGTTTGTTAAAAAAATTGTATTGTAAAGATTAGGATAACAAGTAACAAAACGATCGATCCAGTGAAAGACGAGAGGCAGATTGATTGGTGCACGATCGCTTAGGAACGTTTTCCAACGATCTGAGGTTGAAAGTCTGGACTAGCTGCTTCCGTCAATCTCTTCGAATAAAGATCCAATCTGCGAGTCATCTGTGAAAAGATGAAAAGACCGTCAAGTAAACGCATCGTTGTTTGTTTTTGCTCAGAGTACTCGCGGCGAGTAATACTAACCGGGAAATTCCAAAGGTCGCGCATCTGTCTACACAGATTCAAGTCAATTTCGGCAACGAGAAGTCCATCGGAAGTACGATTAAGACCCGGTGTACGAGTGCCGTCCGGAGCGGTGATGTAACTCGAGCCGAAAAATTGTCCAAGTTCCTTGTGCGCTGGTTTACCGTTACCAGAGGTAAACTCACGTGGATAAACTTCCGTTCCAACGCGATTAATAGCACAGGTGTAGTAGCTGTTCGAAATGGCAGCGCAGCGCGCTTCGATCTCCCATAAACTTTCGAATTTTTCGTCTATGATCGCCGATGGATTGAAGACAATCTATCGAAACAACGTTATCGTTGGTCAGCTCGAAGAAATATCACGAGTGAATATTTATAGCGTTAACGTTATAAGTATGTACCTCGGCACCGTTCAGACCGTACATCAACCAGTTGAGCGGATGATGACGTCCGTAACAGGTAACTATACCAATTTTACCAAAGGTCGTATCGAACACTGGATGTCCAAGTGTACTTTCCATGTAGTAGGTCGATTCGTTAAAATCACCGTTACGTGGAATGTGATTCTTCCTCTGTTTACCGAGAACACTACCGTCCGAATTGATCACCACGGTTGTGTTCCAAATGATATCGCTATTATCGGAATCACGTTCGAGTATCGCCGATACAATAACGATGTTGTATCTACGAGCCATCTCGATCAGCATCGTAGTCGTTGGACCGTTCGATGCATCTTCCGCGAACTCGTTCCATGGATACTTTTCGCGTGTACAAAAGAACATGGGCATCGCTGTAATTGACAATTCAAACCATTGTAACCATTGAAACGAGGATATCAGACGAAACGTTAATAACGGTTAAAAGTCATTTGTACGATTTCGAGCAAACTTACTCCAAAGTTCTTGCATGCAGACAATATTGGCACCACATTTGACCGCGTGCACGATGTAGCCACTGATCTTTTTATGAATCTCGTCGCGTTGTACGCGAACGGGCTCGCTCGTTGACACGGCTAATCCATGTTGAATAATCGCCACGCGTACGTTACGAGGTGCACGCTGTTGTTCTTCGATTGCACCGTCCATCTTGTAACCCTTTACTTCGCAATTCAACTCTGCGTCCATGGATGGCAGTTCCAGCGTTCTAAATTCGCGTTCGTTAATCAATTTGATAGTTGGTTGTGCGATGTAGTGTACGCGATTAAAATTATGAATATTACCGACAATAAATAGTGGACAATGTTAATCGAAAAGTACGATAGAACATCGATAAACTTACTTCAATTCTTGTCCATAGATGATGCGTTTGACGGTCTGAAGCTGAGGCTTCGGGACGTGGTCTTCGAGGATCTGTTGAACGGTCGATGATTTATCCATGGTTTTGTTTTTCAAAAGAAAGTCTAAGCCAATTGCTCGCCTCGAAAAGATGGGCTACTATGCTTGGAGTAGGTTGCTATAACGTAAACCTGTAACCGTCGGCGGTATATATACTTGTTAAAAGACGTAAACAAGGGGCGCGATATACGATTGGAGATCAGAAGAAGCAACGGTAGCTGGTGTTTTGCCCCACTCGTGCTCCTCTGCAGCATATTACAAGATTACGAACAAGCGTGGCGTGCAATAATGGATGGCGTAATAATACAAGTATACTCGTGATAATTATCTCTCTTTCTCTCTCGCGCGATCTATCTACCGCGTTGTTTTGCACCTACCCGCAACGAAGAGTACGAAGATTCTCGAATGTACGCACGATGATTTTATCTATTTGAGTAATATACGAGATATTGAGATGTTTTGTAAAATTTCACGAGGAAATCGAGGAAACAGAGCACCCTCGAGATGCTGGATGTAAACGAGATGAAAATCAAACTAGAAGAAACAACCGCGATACCCGCATCGTATCCTCTCGAATGATCGAGAGTTTCGTATGTATGTACGGAATTTTTGCGAATTTTCATAATTTGCCAAACTTGCGATCAAACGCACAAGGTACGAGGCGGAGTTGAAAATATAAGAATAGAATTAGATCAATTGATTATTTATCAAGGTCAAATTGAAATCATTAACCATGCTTATCGACGCGATCGATCGATCGGTCTTCCGCTCGTTACCGATTACGTGCTCGCATAAGAGAACGATTCTTATCTATAGACACTTGTATTCGTAACAAATTATCAGACAGTGTCCTATTGCTCGAATACAAAAGAAATACACGATATCGTGCAATAGTTACTTTCGATGTTATATAAAGCGCGGATGAGCCACTATTGCACCATATCGTGTATATTTGTGTAAGATTAGCACGACGTTAACGCGTGATTAAATTAATAAATTAGCGTGCAACAATTTTTCACGGCAATTCGTTAATTATATCAATGTTATTTTTTTATCGTTATCGTTCGTTCTTACGTACGAGTATAATTGTTTTTTAATCGTTCATTTATTGACGTTTATTCGTACGCTAAACACGACAACGATTTTCGTAGCATTACTCTCGATCGATGAACGATCCTGTAGCACTCGTACGGAAACTGTATACAGGTTACACGATGGATTTTAGCACGGAGAGCACAGTGTTGCTGTTCCATTTGGTCGAATTGTCCAAATTTTCTCGAACGTTTAAACAACAAGGGTACGGTGACTATAGACAAATTCTATAGTATAGCGTCGAGACGCGATGAATACGGGTGAGATCCACGGGGGGTAAGCGTCGCTCAATAACAAGTGCGAAGCGCTTTATTTAAGAAATAATACCGTTTTATTCGATCAAACGATGGTATTAGTGCAATAATCACGTTTATTTGTTGTTGGACGATAACCGTTTGATTAGTGTATAGGCGTACGATTGTTAACGTTGTTAAGAATTAATATATGACACAAAAATATTGTTTCATGGGCCATTACGGAATTTGTTATTAATAAAATACGTTTAAAATTGCAAAAAAAAATATAACAAATTATACAGAAAATAAGAAAATCACTATTCACGAAAGAACTTAAAATGTATATAACAATTGTAAACTTGGCATCGAATATACAAAAAGATTTTTTTACAAAAAAAGACCTGCATAAAATAAATAACAACCATAGTCCGTCGTAAGAAAATAAGGTAATTTTTTATTAATCACAGATAAGTGACATTAGTCTCGAAATATTTGTTTTAAAAAATTACTGTCTTTTAAACGAGAATAATATTGCGTATTATAAATTACGTTACACTAACCAAAATTTAAAGTACAAGTTACAAACGACCAACCATTTAAAAAACTTTAAATGTCAGTTAACAAGTATATTGTCATCACATATTCATATTGCCTATCTCGTTGCACCTCTTTTTTTTTTTTTTCTTCAAACTTAATAAGTCCAATCACTGTTTGGTTCGATGTAAATACTATCAATAATATCAAATAATTATTTTACTAAAATTATCATGATCCACCATCTAGGTAATCAATACGTTGTTCAGAAATGCTATTGTCCGTTGCACTGTCCATAAAACGATAGATCGATAGTCTTGTTCTTGGTCTTTATACGCTCGAATTTATTGCAGTTTTGTACAATTCGTAGTGGAAATTAGCACTGAAATAATTAAACGTACGTGTTATTATTAAACGAAACGAGTACATAATTATTAATACGCTTGTACGTTCAACTCACAGTTGTTTTTCTGCTTTTCTCAACACGAGAATACTTCTTCCATCGAGGTAGTTAAAATGATGATCATTAGTGAATTCCATCAATTTCGTGATGGCAATTCTAGCTTCCAGCTGCGCGTAATGTTCTTCGGTTCTCTTTACGTGTGGTTTATGGACCATTTCGTTGACCTCTTTCACAAAATGCAACAATTGCCTAAAATGCTTTATGCGTCTCGCTGATGTTTTGGGCTGTAATATATCGTAATTCATCGATACAACGTGAACAAAAAAACTGAGAAATAGAACGAAATTAAAAAAATATATATTATTTTTCGCGTATTTGTACTCACCTGTTGAATATACTTTGTATAGTTTAAAGAATACTTTATTCGAGTTACTCGGCGATTCCATGCCTCGGACATTTCTTGACATCTCTTATAAGCTACGGATGAACGAGCGTTTAATATACACAGACCAATTGAACGATCAAACAACAAACAACAAACTAACGTCAAATATTACCTGGCTTTTTACGCAATATGTTCCGTATAAAGTCTCTTGCGGCATTTATTTCCTCCGTGATGGAGTCGCCGTCTTCTTCGTCATCGGTATCGTCTAACATATCCTCGTCATTGATGCCCACTCCTAAATCTTTATTAAAAAAAGGAGGCGTAATATTACCATTAAATTGTACATCTTCAATTGCAACAAAAGAATCGCAAAGTATCGAGTTGTAATATTGAAATTAGTCAATTAGACAAGGTCTTACTTAATGGGCCAGCAGAAGTTGACGGGAGAGAGGGGTCAATCACTGGAACTGCGGCGCTTGGTTCAGGCTCATCTTCGCTGCTTTCCATTGACTCGTCGTTTTCAATTCCAATTTCGACTCCAACTTCGACGTCATCTTCGACGCTATATTCGACGTCATCTTCGACGCCATCTTCGACGTCATTTTCAACGCCAATTTCTACGTTATCGTCGACGCCAACTTCGACGTCATCTTCAACGCCAATTTCTACGTCATCTTCAACACCAATTTCTACGTTATCGTCGAAGCCAATTTCTACGTTATCGTCGAAGCCAATTTCTACGTTATCGTCGACGCCAACTTCTACGTCATCGTCGACGCCAACTTCGACGTCATTTTCGGCGCCAACTTCGACGTCATTTTCGATGCCAACTTCGACGTCATTTTCGATGCCAACTTCGACGTCATCTTCAACGCCAATTTCTACGTTATCGTCGAAGCCAATTTCTACGTTATTTTCGATGCCAACTTCGACGTTATTTTCGATGCCAACTTCGACGTTATCGTCGAAGCCAATTTCTACGTTATTTTCGATGCCAACTTCGACGTTATCGTCGAAGCCAATTTCTACGTTATTTTCGATGCCAACTTCGACGTTATTTTCGATGACAACTTCGACGTTATTTTCGATGCCAACTTCGACGTCATTTTCGACGCCAACTTCGACGTCATTTTCGACATAATCTTCGACGTCCTCTTCGACATAATCTGCGACATAACCTTCGGCGCCCTCTTCGACATAATCTTCGACGTCCTCTTCGACATAATCTTCGACGTCCTCTTCGACATAATCTTCGACGTCATCTTCGACGTCGGACTCCAGTGGTTGATCTTGTTGATCTGTAATTTATAATTTGAATAAATATTTTACAAGTACAGATGCTATTGGCAAACGATAAATTGGTAATGGACAACAAGTTACAATCGTACCTGACGTCTCCGGATTAGCTACGTTGCTCGGTCCTGCATCATCGTCATCTTCTACATCGAACAACAACTCGTCTTCGTGCTCGAGATATAGTTGCATCACGGTGTCTTCGTCGATTATACTACCTAGTTGCGACAATTCCCTTTCGATCACGTTTATATGATCTCTAAGGCCGTCATTGTTTAGTTTGGCAAGTCTTTTACGTCGATCGATTTGCATTTGCCTCAGTAGTCGGAGTTCGTACGGCAACGTTCTGGCGCGTTTTAAAAATGGTGGCCTTTTTACAATAAGGCACGATTTACGTTCACTTAGTGTACCCGTCGATGGCTCTTCGTCGGACGACAACGACGACGACGACGACATTATTTACGCTTCTTCAAATATTACGGAATTTCGTAGTGCTGATTGAGAATTGTTATCGAGGCTCGATTCCTTGTAAGCGAACGTTATCCTTACGCATGGGATTGCGTAACGTTTTACCTGTAATTTAACATAAATTAATAAATAATTTAAAAAATACATCGTACAAACATGTATTTGATTAAAACGTTTTCAACGTTTCCGCTTCAAATAAATTGCACCAAATCCCAATACCCAAATACAACGAGGAACGAACGAAAAATTTGCAACCCTGCGCGTCCATTAGAAAACTTGGGAAAACTATACGAAAAATCCGCTACTGTATCGTTCTCAGACCCTTAGCAGGTACCCTTAGGTATTATGGACATTTTCTGAGGAAAGTTTGAGTACTTTCACTTGGGGGAGAACGGGTATTAATGTATCGAGGAGTGCTTATTTGGTATGTTTCTATAAATATAACGAATAACAAATTAAACAAAAATTGTCCAGCTATCACCCGCGTTTACGATCTATCTTTACGAAACAATCAAATCTTAATACATTTGCACGTGTTTACGGACGCTACGTAACCCGTCGTTTTCTTTTCAACTTTAATGAATCTAACTCTTATTGAATCGCTTACGAATTTTAATTGATATTTATTATTCGAAATATTTCAAAATGTAATACGTACCTTATCGTGATCTATATGCTCAACGGCGTGCGCCGTGTATACGCGCTTGGAAGATCTAGAGTCGACTGGTTCGATGCTACACGCAGAGTGACGAGGGGAAACTGCGTTTCTACGGGGTAGTATACCGATGTTCCAGACTATACTATACCAAATTCATTTTTCCCTACCCTCGGAAAATCGAAGGGCGCTCTTTTTAAAAAATGCTTGGCATTGAAAAATATAAATCAATATTTTTTCTATAAAGTTATGCGTTTATACCGATTTATTGTTATTATTATTTTTGTTTCAAAAATTAAAAAATTAACGTCACGTTTTATTTTACGTATGAATTTTTTTACAAGAGGTAAAACCAATGTTAAAATAATTTTCAATATATGGCTAACTTCAGACTAATGCGATCAGCCAAACAGGGGTAGGTAACCGATTTTTATGAAACTTGGTATAAATATTGCTTATATAGTAGTGAACTTCTGTACAAATTTTTTGATCATTATTACTGCCGGACCAAAAGTTATAAACAATATAAATATTTTATTAAAAATTTATATTTATATTAATTTTCAAAAATTTATATCTCTGTAACCGTAAGAGTTATAAAAAGGATTTTTTTTTAAATACGTGTAAAAATATAAACTTTGAAATAAATAAATCAAAAGTCATTGTTATCAATTTTTTCGAAAAAATATTAACTTTTGTTTTAAACAAATGACGATACCTCAAAAAGTGTTATTTTTATTATAGAATTTTTTTTATTACATTCTTTGACTATTTATCTATAATAATCAGCAATAAAATTTATAGAGCGGATATTAATAATTGTTCAGGGAGTAATTATAAACAGCGCCATCTTGAGCTGCGCGCGTCTACTCTAGAGACGCAGAGCCGCCATAACCTTACATTTTAAATAAAAGACTGTAGCTCAAAAAGTATTACTTTTATTTTCGAAATTCTTTCTTTATTGGATTCCTTGACCTTTGATCTATAATAGTCATCAATAAAATTCATAGAGAGGACATCGGAAATGACTTAGGGTGTCATTATAGTTACTCCCTAAACAATTACTAATATTCGTTCTATGAAATTTATTGCTGATTATTATAGATTAAAAGTCAAGGAATCCAACAAAGAAAGAATTTCGAAAATAAAAGTAATACTTTTTGAGCTACAGTCTTTTATTTAAAATGTAAGGTTATGGCGGCTCTGCGTCTCTAGAGTCGACGCGCGCAGCTCAAGATGGCGCTGTTTATAATTACTCCCTGAACAATTATTAATATCCGCTCTATAAATTTTATTGCTGATTATTATAGATAAATAGTCAAAGAATGTAATAAAAAAAATTCTATAATAAAAATAACACTTTTTGAGGTATCGTCATTTGTTTAAAACAAAAGTTAATATTTTTTCGAAAAAATTGATAACAATGACTTTTGATTTATTTATTTCAAAGTTTATATTTTTACACGTATTTAAAAAAAAATCCTTTTTATAACTCTTACGGTTACAGAGATATAAATTTTTGAAAATTAATATAAATATAAATTTTTAATAAAATATTTATATTGTTTATAACTTTTGGTCCGGCAGTAATAATGATCAAAAAATTTGTACAGAAGTTCACTACTATATAAGCAATATTTATACCAAGTTTCATAAAAATCGGTTACCTACCCCTGTTTGGCTGATCGCATTAGTCTGAAGTTAGCCATATATGGCACATTCCATATATGGAATTCCATATATGGCTTATATATGACTCATTCCATATATGGCTTATGTATGACTCATTCCATATATGGCTTATATATGACTCATTCCATATTTGGCTTATATATGGAACATTCCAGACTAATACGATCTGCCAAACAGGGGTGGGTAACCGATTTTTATGAAACTTGGTATAAATATTGCTTATATAGTAGTAAACTTTTGTACACATTTTTAGATCATTTCAATTTTATTGAAAATTTATCAAAAATTGTTATCTCTGTAACCGTAAGAGTTATCAAAATGAAATTTTTTTTGAAAATACGGATAAAAATATAAACTATGAAATTAATAAACCAAAGGTAAATTTAACTAATTTTCGAAAAGTTATTAATTATTGTTTGTACAAACGACGATATCTCAAAGTGTTATTTTTATTGTCAAAATTTTTTTTTATTGGATTTCTTGTCTATTTTTCAAGAATTATCAACGATAAAATTCATAGAGCGAACAACAGTAATATTCCAGGGATGCAATATAAATAGTGATGAATATACCTGAGCCGCGCCGCAATACCCTTTTGTGTTAAATAAATGACTATATCTCAAAAAGTATATTTTATTTTCGAAATTCTTTTTCCATTCTATTCCTTGTCTATCTTTCAATAATTATCAACGGTAAAATTCATAGAGTGGACAACAATAATATTTCAGGGGGTCGATATAAATAGCACCCTACTGAGCCGTGCCGCCATAACCTTTTGTTTTAAGTAAATGATGATATCTGTAAAAGTATTATTTTTATTTTCAACACTCTTTTTATATTGGATTTTTTGTTTATTTTTCAATAATTATCAGTAATAAATTTCACAGAGCGGACATTAGTAAAGATTCAAGTAATTTGTAGTGCACAATAGAATATAACATAAAGGAAAGGAAAAATAGGAAAGAAACAACAACAACAATTTAACAGATACAATTGATAAAGACAATTGTAATAATATAAAATTGCTTTTAACGTGGTTGAAAGGAAATTGTACTGGTCTCAAATCTATTCAATAGCCGATAGGAAGTACAATTAAGATATTTACAGGTGTCATCGTATACTAAAAATGGAGGCAAGTTAGTCAGTTGACTTTGTATTAAATATAAAGAAACATGTTTATGTTAGAAAAAACTGTATGAATTAAGGTGCGCTTATGGCGGCACAATGTCTGAAAAATTCGATTCGTGCGGCTCAGGAGGACGCTATTTATAATGACTCCCTGAATCTTTACTAACATCCGCTCTATGAATTTTATTACTGATAATTATTGAAAAATAGACAAGGAATTCAATAAACAAAAAATTTCGAAAATAAAAATAACACTTTTAGAGATATCGTTGTTTGTTTAAAACAAAAGTTAATAGCTTTTCAAAAAATTGTTAAATTGACCTTTGGTTTATTAATTTCATAGTTTATATGTTTTTCCGTTTTGATAACTGTTACGGTTAAAGAGATATCAATTTTTGATAAATTTTTAATAATATTGAAATGATATAAAAATTCGTACAAAAGCTCACTACTATATAGGCAATATTTATATCAAGTTTCATAGAAATCGGTTACCTACCTCTGTGGACGTGATCGTATTAGTCTGGAATGAGCCACATATATATTATATATATGTTTTGTTTGCTCATTTTTTTCATCTGTACATCATACCAAACAACGTCGACAAAAATTATGATATTTGATTATCTCTGCTGGTACAATAAACTTGCAAATTAACCATTGAACAAACGGTTAGATAAATACATTTTATTTGTTCTTCCAACAATCAAAAATACTGTGTGTAATTCGTGTGGATACAACATTAAAAATTACATAATTTTTACTTATGTTAACAGCTCTTTTTCTTTTTTTTTTTATCAACATTAATGTAGTTATAGTGAACAAGATTTTCCACTTAGTTATTATTTACAATATACTAATTTAGAACATTGAACGGCATACTTTACATCGCCATTTGATCCACAAAATTCACATGAATTGAATGAAAGAACATCCACTGACTGTATTTGATAACACGCAATATTCATTAAATTGTAGTGTAATATTCGAAATAATGATGTATTTGTATATTAATATAATATTAAAAATAAACTTTGAATCATAGAAAATCTTTACACGAGGAAGTATAATATTGAAAGATTGTAAATAGAATAGTAACAACGAACCATTATCAAAGAGTCCACTTGCTTAGTATGTAATAATATAACAAATTCATCAAAATGATCTCGATTGTAAACAAACAAGATTTGATAACATTTAACAGTCTTCGTTAACATGCGAAAAATTCTCAACAAATCGAACGAATGATGCAATGGTCCTCCATTTATTGTGCCTGTAGTATCAATTGGAACTGTAGGAAACATTTATTTGTTTTCTGTAACTCCCACTTGTTTGGAACGCTCAACATTGAACGTATACCTAAAAAAAAATCAAGTTATTTCTCGTTTGTTGTTTCGTCAAATAATCTAAAGTTAAAGTGTTGATTGTATATTTTAGCAAAATACCTATGCATTTTCATTTTTTTCAAATCTTCAAGCTCTTTATTCGCTCGTTCCAAGACATTCAGACTTTTTTCGTCCAACTCTCTGAAATTATCGATATCTTCTTGAGTCCCATATCTTTTGAGATTTTCGACGAACACCCTGTAGTTCATTCTCATAAGTCTGTTTTTGGATTTCAATTTGCGATAAAAGTGAATATCCCTGGAAGACTTTGGAGTTTCAACTAGCTTTTCTACTTCTTCAACGAAACTTTGCAACTTCATTATAACTAGCGGATATGATTCCATAAACGAGGTAGACGATTTCATAAACTCCTAAATCAATTCGTTTGCCTTACATTTTTTTTCGATAAAACGCATAATAACAGCGTCAACTTACGGTGCTTTCGTTGCATTCTGCTAAATCCCATCTAACTTTCTCGTTTGTTTGTTTCTCGGATGATTTTTGCGACGCAGCGGCCACACGATGACGCTCGTCCCAGAATTGTTGCATCTCTTGTATATTACAATACTCTGGAGTATCTATGAAATTAACGATAGTCGTGTCAAATTTGCCCCCCAAAAGAAAAAAAAAACAACGACAACAAATAAGCACGCGTACCTGAGAAAGCTGGATCGGTCCTAGGATTAAACGGATTCTCGGGATTGTTAGCGGAATCATTTTGTTCGGTAATCTGCAACGACTCTTCGAAAGCTCTAACAGTTTCATCGGCATCTACATCTCTCCTTTGTCTATCTTCGTAATACGTTGCAACGGCCTGTTCGTTCTCGTACCTTTCAACTGAAAAATACAACAATCTCTCTTGATACGGTCAATTATAAATCGACGTTTAGTTTGAAAAAAAAATACCAAAGAAAAACTTGTCACCTGCGTAATCTCTCAAAACCATAGTATTCGCTTGACTACAAGCTAACAAAGTGGAACTTTTCTGTCGAATCATTTGCATGGTATCTTGCAAAGTTTGCATTCTAACTCGAACAGCTTGTTCAGTTTCCGTGGCGCTTTTCAATTTGTCACCAAGGATATCAGCCATTCGAAGTCGTTCCTCGTGCATCATTCGACGTTCCTTTTGCAATTGCATACGTTCAAGATCGTAGAGCGCCGTCTGTCGTTGCATCTCCGTTTGGACATCCGACAACTGACGGCGCAGTTCGTCTATCGCATTAGCCATCTCGCTAAAACGTTGATCGTTAATTTGTTGTCGTGGTTGTTGTTGTTGTTGTTGATCTTGATGTATAAACGATTCTTGCGGCGGCATCGCCGTAATTTTTGGAGACCTTGGGGTCGTAATGGTGAAAGCCGATGATTTAAACGTTGCTTCGTTGAAAGTCTCGTGTGTAGTTGCTGCTTTGAGCGAGTCATGCGCAGTCGAGATATGTTTTACTTTTGCTCGCTCGCTCTCTCTCTCTCTCTCTCTTTCTCTCGCTCACTCGCTTTTTATTTTAAGATAACTTTTCTCGACTCACTCGAGCCTACGAGGAGCTTTTACAATCACGTGGACGTTGCATTCGCCAATTATTACAGTTGCAATCTGTTTGAAAAAGGAAACAAGGCATAAACAACGAAAATGTATTTTTTATCACGATTACGTAGCTTTTTCTCTCGTTCTCGATTACGAAAAATTCTATTGAATTTTGATTTGCTGTATTCTTTTTGTCTCGCTACGATGATTGACGAGCAAAGGTCGCATTAATTAATCAATAAGTAAACATTGCGCATGAGTATCGCAAATATCATTCAATTTTCTTTGCTCGTTAGCCAACAAATTATTTAATTTCACGTTATCGCGTAATCAATTTACAAACGAACAAACGACGAATATACAACCATGACGCTCTTAACGATCCGTGTGTGGTTCGCTTTAATTTTTTTATTCTTACACGAAAAAATTCTACTCTAGGAATCAAAATTCACACGAGAGCTATATATACGTATATATATGCAGCCATGTCATGTGTTGCTCGACATATAGTATACATACAGATAAGCACTTACCACAATAGCAGGATTCCGGATCATGAATTATTGTTTCTGTAATCCAATTGACAAATCGCGCTTATCTCTCGTTCTTAAATAAATCATTAAAGGCGTTCACACCTTTTTCTTGTATTTTTTTTATTCAGCAACCCTCTTTCTCTCGCGCGGTATCTTACGAAAAGAATATTTGCCCTCCCTCTTTTAAAGATATCGTTTTGTACGTACGACGTAAAAAAGAAAACAAGGTGTGCGCTATGACGGATGACTTCTAAAAAGGGTCTACCACCCTCGCGAGCCAGCGTCGTCGACGGCCTAAATTCCATACTAGTATGATCTGCGTGCGCATCCTGTTGAGCTGCGCTTTACGTACGTGCGTGCGCGCTTGATAGCTCGTTCGATTTTCTTCCAGGGAATCCTTTTAACTTTCTTTTCACCAAGTACAGGCTTTCCATACGCTGTATTTAACCCGCGAAATTTCAATCGAGATGTCGTATTTTGTTTATTTATCAATTAATTGGATGTGATTAATCGTGTTTTTGTTTGCTTTTTTTATAAAAAGGAACAAACGAAGAACGAATTTCGCGAAAATTGCGCGAAAATAGCGCGAAAATTGCACTAGCAAGTAAGGAATTACTGCTATGCTATAAAATATTCAAGTTTATAAATTAAACGCAAAAGGTATGTATCGTATACTTTAAAATAGCTCGCAACCAGAGACAACTAAAAGTAAAAAAGATCTCGACTTTTGTTTTTAAGAGGCATCGTAAAACAGCGCAGTACATTCGTTATTTCAAAGTTTTAAATTGGTTGTATACTGGTGGGTAATAAATGTGCGATGTCGTGCCAGTGGTAATGAACTCGTGACCTTTTGGAGCAATGCCAAAAACCATTACAAACAACTTGTCGCTTCCGAGATATATTGCTAATGTTTATAAATGATGTAAAAAATTAACATGTAAACTTATAGTGCAAATATTGTTTTGTTTATTATTAACAACTTGTTCTTTACAATTGATTAAATTTATAACAATTTAGTTTCATCTTGTTTTCTTTACGATATGTTATAATTTTATATTATTCTTTTGAGTTTTGTTCGTGACTTTATTTGATTTGTTTACTAATTGATTTTAGGCCTAATGCAATAACTTCGGAATGACGACTATACTTTTAAAAGCACTTTGAAGCGATTGAATCAATCAATGTTTCAGTCCCATATTTAACTATTTATTGCATTAAATCTAAATTGCATTTTTTAACGTAAACGTTTATTATTTAGTTAAAAAAGGAGTTAAATTGCTGAATTGAAGACTCCACTTGTAGGAGTAAAATTACCGTTATGCATTGTGTAAGCACTTTCTAGTCGAAAATAATTGTTTTTATAAATTTCCTTTAAACTAGAATAATTGATGTATATTAGTGTTCCCTTGCAAGAATGATTAGTTAGTCTTAATAATTAGAGAAGGAGGTTCATAAATGAACAGGTCTGTTATAATTCTCTTCATATTTTTAGTTTTCTCTTATTATTTTACACGTTTTTCATTCTTTCTCAACTATACAGTATGCATACAATGTACACTTCACGCATCGAACAACGCAAATATTACATAAATCACCCTGTTTTGCGCTATTTCGAGTGTGCATCGATGACGCCGGATATGAACATTATTTTATTATATTCAATGTGTAAAATCTGCCGGTGCATCGATACACTGTAGGGGCAAGAACGCAGGAACATAAGAAACGTTCGATTGACTTTTAAGTCTCGCTTCGCTTTACGCACTAACACATCACGCTCTTAGTCAGTCATTCGGTATATAAAAAAATGTTTTACATAATTCTACTTTATACACGTTATTTATCAATAAAGCTGCCAGAAGTAGGAAAGATAATTACCATTGGAGATGATAATCGCTAACTGAAAAAAAAGGAGTAAAAAAAATCCTATCGAACGTCTATGTTTTTCAATACTTCTAAGGCGGAATGAATCGCAAATGAGTCAAAGTAATTCTCCACTCATTTAACTTTAGATTACACGTTCTTCTCTTAAAGTTACTTCTATGGCATACAAGCAATGGAAATATACAGTAATAAATACATAAGCTCTATGTAATGCGTACACAATCGATATAAAGAAAACCTAAATGAAATTGGCAGTTAGGTTAGTAAAGTATATAGAAATGCTATCAAGTGCGTTATATGGGTTTTCTCATAAAAGTGCTTAGCCAGTCTTGTAAAGAGATTAAAATATGGAAACTTGCATAAAGATTTCCCCATAGAAAAAACCAATGCAGCACCGTGCCCCCATACTTTTGAAATACATCTTGGATATAAGGCAGTAGGTATTTAGAGTCACGAAATTGTATCGTTACAAAAAGTCATTTCACGATGATAACGATTAAAATAACGATGAACAAGGGTTATATATATGTGTGTGGTGTGTGTGTGGGTGTGTATATAGTTTGATCGCACTTGACAACTGCTTGGATTCACAGTTATAATCCGGTTGATTATTCACCATTTATCATCGTTATTGTACAATAGTAGTTGCAGTTATTTGATCATCGACGTATAAACATTATTATCATCACAGTAAAAATAATTCTTTTTTTTTTTTCATTTTTGCTTCTCATTCGCTATTTGATTAACCCTAGGAAACTAATGCCTGCATTTTTAATTACATTTGCAAATTAGATACAATTCGCTCGATCCATCTACATTTTTTACACGCGCTTCTTTTCTTTTCAAATTCTTCGGTGCAAAACCATATTCTACGTAAAAGCTCTATAAATCAAGATTGGTATATCTCGTTGCACATCGCTTTAAATTAAAATAAATAAATCTACAGTCACATAACTCTCTCTCTCTCTCTCTCTCTCTCTCTCTCTATCTATCTCTTTTTTTTCTGTCGTTGCGACAAAATCGCAATAGACAACCTAAACAAAGAATAACCTTCGTGGCAAAAGAAAAGAAAGAGAAACTTCTTTTTTTTATATATTTTTTTTCCTTTTTTTGGCGCAAGTCCTTTGTAAACGTGATTAAGTACCAGAAGACAAGAAGAAAGACGAAGAAGGAAAAAGGAAGAGTCCTTTAGCTGCCTTTACAGGTCGTCGGTATACGATTACAACTTTTCCTACTATATACAATGAGAAAACTAGACAACCCGGTGCCGGTCAGACCGAAGTCTGAGTAACGCCACCACTTAGCCACGTTCTCCCGTTACTTTTTTGCTGCGCAATCTCAAATTCCGAATCATCAATCTCGCAGAGATTGGTCGAGAGATCACTATTACTATTACCCGGTGCTAACAATGAATTTCTTTCCTCGAGGCTAGTAATGACGTTGGCCGAGTCGTCGAGCCGCTTGCGGTTGCGCCTAGCGCTTGGAAAACCGTAAGGCACTACGTTGTCGTCGTCCTCCTCGTCGGTGACGAGGATGCCGTTTAAGGGCTCTGTGTCACCTGTGTGTATGTTGTAATGTGGCAGATATGAGTTTGGATGACGAAGATAACTCTCGGAGCTTTTATATTTGTACTCCTCGCTGCCACTATCCAATGGATTCAGACCCTTGCTACTCGTGTAGTGCTCTGATAGATCTGTACCACATTCCGAGTCGCCGATATATTCGGATTCTTGGTCCTCGTTTAAAGTTTCTATGTCGCGTGTCGGGTCTATGGGTCCATGCACTGGAATTTTGACAAATAACACGTTATCGTAATAATATGACTGTCTCGTCTAACTCTCTTGAAAGGTCAAAGATATAGCAAATACTTACATGGAGGCATTGCGGACACCTGATGAGTATTCGATTCATTGCTCTCGTTACTATGAAAGCTGGAAGAGTCAGGCACTTCGCTACCCGGCACCTCTGTAATATTCGGTAGTGGATTTTGACTTGGTCGTACCCAGTCTGAGCAGTCCCAGTGGTAACCTGAAAACGTTGCAGACAACACATGTACTGTAACATTTTCACGTGAGACAGCTTGTTCATCATTGTTCAGGTCACTATCATCTGAATTACAGTATTAATTTGGATTAATTGTGCGTTCGATCGATTAAAAGTGACTCGTCGTTGAATATTCAAACCAGAGTTAGTTTTACGAAACACTTTGTGAATGAAAGCTGTCACACTTGATTTATCAGATTTTCATTCGTTTCAAAGTTCACTCGAAATGACAAACTTACCACCAACAATGCGTGGATCGTCTTCGATCGACGAAAGCGATGCTATGGAAGTTCCACCTCCTGAGGTTGGTGCTCTTCGTATTGAATTCAGTAGAAGGCCTCCAGTGGTCGATTCTGGTACCACTGGGCTCGCTCGTTTCAGGTCTGTAATTATCCAAAGTTATTAAAGTCGAACGAGACTTTTTTTCCGATGAATTGCGTTATAAAAACTGGTGTTAAATCGCAGTGCTTTCAGATTTTGATTGTGCAGCAAAGTCTTGATGGTTATTAAAAAATTCAGCCGAATTACAACGTTATGCTACAGCTTTAGCCAAGTAGAGCAGTTTTAATATAAAAAAACAACGGCTTTTTCGTCGACAGCAACATGCAATACATACAGTCACGCGAAAAGAGCACAATATTCCAACAGCGTCGAAACTTATGAATTAGAGAAAAAAGTTGTTACATTTATATCAATTAAGATAAAACATCTTCTAGAACAGCTTAAACGAAAAAATCTAAATTAGCGCAACCAAAATAAAAAAACGTAGATCAGGTTCGGGTTAGTAAAGGACTGAAGGACAGGATACATCCTTACCATTCTTAATTTTGGTAGCATCGCTGATGAACGAAGCTAACTGCATTTGTTCCTGCCAGCTTGGTTTTTCAATTGGCGGGAGATCAATCGTAGGATTGGTTGGTTGTGTGAGCACCGTATTCCTATTCAAATTCCTCAAATAATCCGGTGGGAAATTTTCCAGCTCGTCACCGGCGCTACCGTAACTCCTGAGAGTGTCAAGATTGTTGAGTGCCACCGCAGCAGCTGAACTAAGTAGTACTTGCTCGTTGTTGGACGACGGAGTGTAAGAGGCAGGACGGGGGGGACATTGGGGAGGACATTCTCTCTGCAACAACGAACGAGATGTAAAAAAGCAGCTGCTCGCAAGCTAAAGCCAAAACGCCGATCTCGCAAAAATGACGTACCTGTACTACCTCTAAATTGCTGAGTTTCGAGCTACGTTTAAACTCGTGATCGTTGGGACGAGCCGAATTCAACACAATTTGTTTGCGAGTCTCATTGTTGATGTTATTGGCACGAGTACGCGTACGTTTGCTACGAATGCGTCGACAGGTAACGAAGAAGATGACTAAGATTATATTGATCAAGATCGCCAAACCGATCCACAACAGCTGCTCCCAAGTGATGATATGGTTGGAGATGTGGAATCCAGTTGTGTAGCCTGCGGGATTACCGCAGTTCAAGCCTGTGACTGACGGTGGACAAACGCATCGATAAGAGCCAGGCTCGTTCAGGCAGGTACCTCCGTTCGAGCATGGATTTTTCTCGCATTCGTTAACGTCGAGCTCGCAATGCTCGCCGGTATATCCTTGACATTTACAAATTGGACCGGCGTTGCCCTCCTCGCAAACACCGCCGTGCAAGCAGGGATTGGGACTGCAATATCTGCAATAGATATTGATAATCGTTGTAAACATTTGCAAAACCAATATTTACGCTAAACTCAATCGATCAAACGAGTACCCACCTGCCAAATTCGCAACGTTTTCCACTGAGACTCGTGCCAATGCACTCGCAAGAGAAATCGCCAATCTCGTGCAATACTCTACATCTACCTCCGTAGAGACAAGGCGAAGAGGCACACGGATCGGTGTCGATCTCGCAATTGGTTCCTCTGAATCGGCCGTGACACTGGCACTCGTATCCACCTTCCTCGGTCTTACTTTCCGAGCAAGTGCCACCATTTTGACAAGGTTGCGATCCGCATACACCTTGAGGTACGAGAACAGTGCTAGGTTCGCAGCTAAATTCCACATTGGCGAATCGTTTCAACACAGCGACGCTGTTAATCGAGCCGCTCATGTGCAATGGCACGGAGATTTTGGCGATACGCACGTCGTCCATGCAACCGACGAAACCTCGTTGAACGTCCTCGAAACCCAAAATTGACGGGTGCGAACGAACTTCCGCACCAAGGTATAACTCTTCGGACTGTAGATTCAAAATCTCGGTGACACCCGGTGCCGAGCCATGAGCCAAATGTTTGCCGTCGACGGTGAGTACCGCGTTGTTCCCTTCGCGCTCTAGTTGGATCTCGTGCCACTGACCGTCGCTGATGTAGAAACTGTTCACGCGAACTAAACCTTCTCCGCTACCCAAATCGAATCGATACTGTACAGCACCGTTTACGATTTCAAGAGCGTTGTAATCAACTTTGCCGGCTGCGTACATCAGACTACCCGTCGGTTGTACGCTACGAATACGAAGAGAAAGATTTAATTGATTCTCGATGGTTTGGCGAACGAGAGACTTTTCTATCTTGTAACGGGCGTAACTTTTGCCACTGAAAGATATTGGATTGCGTGGAATGTAACACGATTCGTCGTGACACTTGGAGATGTCGATCTCGCAGGTTTGGCCAGCGAAACCTTCGGGACATTGACAGGAGTAGCCTGTCACCGACGAGTCCGGTACACACACCTTGGGACAAAAAAAGCACACACACATACACGCATGTTAGTCGATTTATTCAGATATGACCCATTAATTAAATATTTAGCACGCATCTGTTTTACCTTGAAAACTGGACATGGATTCCTGGCGCATTCGTTTACAACAACTTCGCAATGAGAGCCAGCGTAACCCTCCTTGCACGTGCACTCGGTGCGATGTCGATGTCTGGGTGAAACGAAGCTAACCACATCGGTAGCTACAGGACTGATCTGCTGCGAATCGAGGATAACTTTGTCGTGACAATCGCCGTAGACGCAATAGCCTTTGCTACATTTGTAGCGCACGATGTCCTCTATAACGAGTTTCGTCGAGGCTTCCAATTCTTCGATATGACGACTGAGTGCCTCTCGTATGTTGTCGGAATTGTAAAACTCGTTGGGGCTGGATCTCCTTACGGCGAACAGCACGTCTAAATCGTTGTGTACGACCGTCTGTCTGGCCGTTCGAGATTTGATGACATTCGTCTCGACATCGGTTGACGGTTGTACACTCAAGATGATAATATCCTTCAGTCGGCAATTCATGGCGTTTCGCACGGTTCTTATGAATCCTTTACGATGTTTCAGGATAAAGTCTTCAGGACTGACTTCGCGGAACCTCACGATAACGGAATTCTCCAACATGAGATCACTGACGAGGTCTACGGTGACCTTCACAATTGTGTAAGAGGTAAATTTGCCATCGGTCACGCTAACGTTCACGCGATACTCGCCAACGTCGAGTCTTGGTAATGCCACCAGAGTACCGTCCAGTTTGTCTATTTGAAAGAGATCGGTGTTGGGACGATTTGGAGACGTTGGCACCAGACTGTAAAGTAGCGTGTCGTATTGATCTTTGTCCGAGGCATGAACTTTTCCGATGATGCCTCCAGGATATTCGTCCATGTACGAATTGACAGTGATTTCAAGCAGAGTTATCACAGGCGGATACTGCGATTCCTCGATAATCTTCACGAGAACGTAGGCGTCCGAGTACAACGGTGGGCTTCCGTTATCGAACACCCTGATATGTAGTAGATACTTGTCCTTAACCCTATTGCTGAATTTAGTGGCGGTGCGCAAAGTGCCATCTTGCTCCAGTCTAAATGCATCGCCTTCGTTACCCGATCGAAAGTCGAAGGTGTAAGGATCGGCATTTGGTTCTGCGTCTGCGTCGGTCACCGTGAACTGAAGAACAGCGTAACCAAGAGGTTTGTCTTCTTGCACGACGGTACTGTAATTCGTTTGCGAGAACAACGGTGGATTGTCATTGGCGTCGAGAATCTCAACGTTGACAATCACGTAATTCGACATCGTAGGAAAGCCATTGTCCCGTGCGTGTACTTCTAAAGCGTAAGTAGCGATCGCTTCTCGATCCAGAATACCAACTACCGAGATCTGACCGGTATTGTTGTCGATAGAAAACTGTTTCAATCGATCGCCTCGCTCGATGGTATAGGTTACCTGGCCGTTCTCGTTGCTGTCAAGATCATTCGCAAAGACCTGCACGACTTTATCGCCAGTTTTAGCATCTTCGCGAACTGACGCTCGATACGACGACTGACTGAACATCGGCGCGTTGTCGTTACTATCGAGAACCGTGATGTTGACCGTGGCATGATTCGACAGTGGAGGTACTCCGCCGTCGATAGCCTGAATGGTAAGGAAGTAATCCTTGGCTCGCTCGTAGTCAAGTTGCTCTGCGATCGATACCGCTCCAGTTTTTGCATCGATCTGGAATTTCTTGTGTTCGTTGCCACCAACAATCGAGTAATACACTTCGGCATTGACACCTGTGTCTTTAGATGTAGCTAAGACTCGAGCGACTTCTGTTCCCACCGAATCGATTTCCGGGACTCGAGCGAAATAATACCTTGACGTGAATTCTGGCGGATTGTCGTTGATGTCTTGTACATTCACAATCAAATACGTCATGGTTGATAATTGAGGTATTCCTTGATCCGTTGCTTGGATGCTCACGTTGTACATTGCTTTAGTTTCTCGATCAAGTGGCTTAGCGAGTGTCACGATTCCACTATCCGGAGCGATGATGAAATGATCGTTGGCAGAATCGATAAACTCGTAGCGGATTTTTCGATTGATTCCAATGTCATCGTCCGTTGCGTGAACTTTCGTAACGAGCGTACCAATTTCTACGTCCTCCGGTAGCATGGCGCTGTACGACTGCATACTGAATCTTGGCGCGTTGTCGTTCAAATCGGAAATCAGAATTTCCAGTTGAGACGAGCATTCCCAAGATGGTTTGTCTCGATCTTGTACATGAGCGGTGAGAACGTATTTAGCTTGACTTTCGCGATCGAGTTGTCCTACAGTTTTCAAGACACCGGTTTCTTTGTCGAGAGAAAACTTTTCGTTTTTCTCACCGGTCAAGTAAAAACGCAACTTTGCGTTTGGTTCATCGTCGTAATCCGTGGCAAGGACCGACAACACGTAGCTGCCTGGATGAGAACCTTCCGACAGGATTTCTCGATAGCGGTATTTTAGACAATATGGTGGATTGTCATTGACGTCGAGCACCTGAAAAAAAAAATAAAATAATTCCACCGAACGACGTTGATTGAAAACACAAGCCCTTTTGACGCTGCTAAACGCAACTAAAAATTGCACGAGAGAAAAGCAAAAGCTCACCTGCACGGTAACTTTCGTCTCGAAAACGAACTTGCCGTCGGTACCCAACACCGTTAACTCGTACGAGTCTACCGTTTCTCGATCAAGTGACTTTGCCACGTAAACCTGTCCAGTTGACCTGATGGCAAACTGCGATCTTGGATCACCGGATATTATGTAAAAATCAAGTGGAGTATTCATGTCGACGTCCTTATCAACCGTTGTCAATTCAACGACAACAGTTCCAGGTAGCGCATCCTCTTTGACGGCAGCTTGATATCCGGTCACCGCAGCCGCGAAGGCAGATGAATGATCGTTGTAATCTTTCAGTTTCACGAGCACAGAGGTGCGTGCAAAGTGTCGAGGATTCCCATTATCGGTCGCGACCACCTGTTATTAAATCAGGATATTAATATTGGATTATTCAATTTGCAGTGAGAATTTAATTAACTAGATTGAATAAGCGTTTGCCGAACGTGTTCGTTAATGCGATATATCAATTTGATACGCGTACAGTTTGATAATGCGTATAGTTACCTGAAATTTATATTCAGGCTGTTTCTCTTTGTCCAGCTGCACGAGACTCGATATCCATCCAGTATAAGCATCAATGGTGAAAACATTCGCTAATTCTCCGATATCCGAGCCAAACGAATATCGTACTTCTCCGTTACTTCCCAAATCCTCGTCATGAGCGATAACTTTTAAAATAGCCGTGCCCTCGTCGATATTCTCCGCCACGACAACGCTGTACGGATTGCTTTCGAATTTAGGCGCGTGGTCGTTTTCGTCCAACACTTGTAAACTTATTTCCGCCAAAGCAGTGAGCGGCGGGCTCGAGTCCGTTTCCGCCAAAACACCGATCAGGTAGCTATCCTTGACTTCTCGGTCCAAAGCCGCCGACAGTGTTACTCGGCAGGTCTTTGGATCGACCAGAAAGGGAAAGTTGTCGCCCGCTGAGATGATTCGACAGGTGACAGTACCATTGATGTGAGTTACTGTTTTCAAACGAGTGATCGGCGTGCCTATTGACGATGCTTCAGGGACGAAAAATTTGTCCTCCTTGCGTTCGAACAGCGGTGCTATCTCTTCCGGACCCATCACGTAGACATCCAACGGTACGTCCGCGTGACGCGAGTTTACGCCTCTGTCTTGGGCTCGAACGAGCAGTTGGAAGACTTGGTTTTCTGCAAAACGATAGACGATAGTATCCAGGATGCGCGTTAAATAATTTCAACTGCAGAATTGAGCGCTACACGCGAAAATACTCACCGTAGGTTTTAACGCTCTCTTTTAGGAAGACCGCTCCGTTATTCGGATTGACCCCGAAAATATTTTTGATCTTGGAGTTGGGCGGCTCGAACACCGAGTACTCGATTTTGCCGTTATCCCCGTCGTCGACGTCGATAGCTTTGACTTTTATAAACGGTGCGTTGATCGACAAATTTCCGTAAATGGAAGCCTTGTACTCTCTCAAAAGATACGTTGGAACGTTGTCGTTCTCGTCGGCGACGCGTACGCGAACGATGACAAAACCAGATTTGCCACCACCGTCACTGGCCATCACGGGTATCTCGAACAATTTGTGTTCTTCTCTGTCGAGGCTCTTTTTGGTCGTAATGTCGCCAGTTTCCTTGTCGATAACGAAAAATTCGTTGAGATAGTCCGAAGTGATCGAGTACTGGATGGCGCCGTATTCGCCGAAATCTTTATCGGTTGCGAGAACACTGGTGACCAAACGGCCGGGAAGTTGATTCTCCGGTACGGATACCTCGACCACAGGGTTCGGGAATCTTGGATGATGCTTGTTCGCCGGTAGTATGTCGATCTTAACGCGAGCGAAACTCGTGTAAACGCCGTCGCTCACCGAGACGTTGAGCATGCTCATTTTCTCATCGGCAAAGTTCTGCATGTTGATGAGCGTGACGATTCCAGTTGACTGGTCGATACTGTAGGTCTGCTGATCGTTGCCTCCGACGATCGTGTAAGCGAGCTTATCGTCGTACAAGTCTGGATCAGAGGCCGAGAGTACAGTGACAAACTGTCCCCTTTCAGCTTCTTCGGACAAGACGCAACTGTAGGACGGTTGCTCGAATTTCGGTGGATTGTCGTTCATGTCGATTACGCTCAACCACACGTGTGCCGTGCTCGATAAACTAGGCACACCCCGATCGGTCGCAATCACGGTGAAATGATGCGAATCCGCCGTCTCGTGATCCAAGGATCTTTTCAAATATACTATTCCCTCCTCTGGGTCGACGTGGAATAGATCAAGACTATTCTCACCGTGTTCCTCGGCAGTTTTGTTCTCGATCGCGTAGCGGATTTGTTTATTGATGCCCGTGTCGTTGTCGCGTGCGGATAATCGCAAAAGTTCAGTGCCGAACAGCGCGGCTTCCGATATGGATATGTTGAACGAGTCTTGGTTAAATTCTGGTGGACAATCGTTGACGTCGAGTACGAGAATTGAAACGAGTACTTCTGCATAAACTCCCGACACGCTGTCGGTTGCGCGAATCGTCAAGTCGTATTGTTTCTTTTGCTCGTAGTCGAGCTCGTCCACCACGTAGATTACACCTGCGACATAAGGCAAAAGTTTGCTAATGAGTGATGTCGCTGGGACGTAGACGTAGGTGCTTCAAGGAAAACGTGCCTAGTTTGCTAAGCATGTACATACATGCAGAGAGATATTTTTTTATTCGCATAAATTTAATGAAGCGCTCGCGAGATAATTAGTTTGTGCGCGTAATGAATCCAAATTTTAGGGAAAAAATAACACAAACATAAACAAATGGCGCTTGTCGTGGGTTGTTATTCGATGAAACTTGGATACGCTGGATTGATTCTAATTTTTTTATTGTAAATATCAGAAATGATTTCAATCGAAACAGAGTTACAAAATACGCCAAACACACACAGAAGAAAATGAATTAAAAGGTAAGTAGATACGTACGACAATTAGAGCTAAGCACAGTACAACGTTAATAACACTTTTACAGAAATAACATTTAAAAAGAAGAACAAACAAACAAACAAACAAAGTACGTCAAGTTTTCTATTTAACGGTTGATAGTTGATAAAAACCGAGAAACGTTGTATTAAAAGTCATTCATTACGTGTAAGACAAGCTAGACACGAGAAAGAATTGAATGAGTCTACTTTCACGAACAAACATGAATGACCAAGCAAAATTATAAAGTTTGCAACAAGTTTGCTTAGAAACTTTCACGGCCTACAAAATGCATTCTAATCATATAACTAAAGCAGCTTTAATAAGTTTATTTGTTCGCACTCCGCATAGAACTGATTGCATTGAAAAGTTTTATGATTACTCTAGGAACTTACCGTACTAAAAACTGAATTCCAAATCAAGGTACACGCAGCATAGTTTTAATAACTTTTCAAAACGAATTACTCTACTCTATCCGATCGTCTATTTATTCGATATTTTCCCGCTTTTAATACGACAGATGTCGTACTTCAAAGAAAGAAAGAGCGCGCGTTTATAAAAAGCACCCAATAGAAATCAACTGAACACAGCAGAGTTAATTCGCTGAATGAATTGAATAATACAGGTGGAAATGGCAAAAAAATGTAAAGAGAAGTAACGAAAGCGCAGTTAGCCTTTCAGATTTCTCGGAAAATACAAAAAATAAGAGCTATGACATTCAGTGCCTTCGCTCTTTATAATTTAATAAATGATGGTGTACGAATGACGAGGCAAAGTTTTCGAACTTTTGCATTGTGCGTCGTTCTTTTATCGCGCAAACAAAGCTGGGATGCAAAAAAAGAACAAACTTTTTTTCTTCGAAACGCACGTTTTATTTGTTTACCATTATTTATTTCGAAAGCACAACGAAAAAAAAATCGTAAAAAAAAAAATAATAAATTTTCTTACGCTTCACTTTTCGCGTGTCAATTAAAAACGATGGAGCGCGAGACAGCGTATAACGAAGTCGATATTTACAGCGAGCACACGTCAATTTATACGGAAAACTCAAACAATCATGCGCAAATGTGAAGGAAAAAAATGCATTGCTAAGGCTAGAGAGGCATGGTTTACAGCAAACAGCGTATAAAAAATAACAGAATGGTTTTGTCTGTGCTATACTCACAGGGGCCATTGTTACCGTCGAGAGCTGCGGGAAATGTGGAAATAAAAGAAAACAAGAAACAAGATTGTAATTTCAGATCGATCGATCGCGAAAAGTCAAGTGTTTGATTATAAGAAGTATAGGTTGGTATTTGATTGAGCATTGATTAAGTTTATTAAACGGAGGACGTAATTACCGGTATTAAAATCGAGTGCGAACTCCTCGTAGTCATTGCCTCTGGTGATGCTGTAAATGAGTTTCCTATTCAACGGTGACTCCGCCTGAATGGACAACGAAAGGGGCGAGTGTACCTCGATGCTTTCGAGTACACTGTCCGTGTAAAATTGCTTGTCGAACACCGGCATCGAACGATCGATCACTTTGAGGTTCACC
Source organism: Chouioia cunea (assembly GCA_030064505.1). Taxonomy (NCBI): domain Eukaryota; kingdom Metazoa; phylum Arthropoda; class Insecta; order Hymenoptera; family Eulophidae; genus Chouioia; species Chouioia cunea. Next base: position 27,383,445 of record JAOPFQ010000003.1, on the reverse strand, counting down.
GGCACTTCCACCGAGCATGGACTTGTTCCTGTTAAACGTTGTGGTATCGAAAAGTTTGTTATACAACAAAGGGACATAATTACAAGCGTATTCCGCAAATATGTACCTCCGTCGTAAGCAGCTATCATCAATTGATATTCCCTATTGTGGCCCTCGAGATTCTGCTTCAGAGATATTTCTCCCGTCTTTCGACAAACTTTGAAGAGCTCGCCGTGGCCCTTTTTCAGCTCGTATCTGACTTCGCCGTTATCGCCGATATCCAAATCTACGGCGTGAACCTTTCAAAAACAAAACGACGAATCATTCGCAAGTCTCTTCGTTTATTTTACGAGTCAAAGTCAAAGGTGTAAAACTCACTTTCATAATAACGTCTCCTTTCTGCGCGTCCACCGACACGACAGCATAATACGGCAAATTGACGAAAATTGGACAATTGTCATTGGCATCGAGTATCGTTACGTTGACAATAGTGTGAGCAACCCTCAGTTTAGGCATTTGACTCTTAGCCTCGACTATCAGCTCGTATTTGTCACAAGTCTCTCTGTCGAATCGGATTCCCGTGGTGCTAACGGCGCCCGATGTCGCTCCGATTACAAACATCTCCGTTGGATTAAGAATGGTAAAAATGACGTGTTCGTTCAATGCCGCACCGAGGACATTGAGGACGGTCACTGTTGTGATTTTTGTCAAGTCTTCGAGTACGGTTCCCTCGTAAACTTCTTTGTGGAAAACCAGACCGGAACTTTCCGACTTTTCTACCTGTACGTTGATTTGGGCTATGCTCGAGTACTTTCCGTCCGACGCTCGCACTTGCAGTTGATAGTTTTTCCGCATGTGGTCCGTGTTGTTGACCGTGAGCGCGCCATTTTGCGGCTCTACGTGAAACGCTTGACCTTGATTTCCGTCGATTATGTCGTACCTAGTAATTATTATTCGATTATTCGACTTTAACGATCGATTGAATTTCAGCCAAAAGCCAAAAGTTTACTTAGTAGATCGTACGAGAGTTGTCTCGTTCGTACCTCAAAGACGACTGATTGGACAACGCGTTCGTAGTGTCCGGATCAAAAGCTTCGACTTTTACAACCGCGACACCTTTCCAAGTGGGTAAAAACACCGTGGCATTGTACTCGGACTGTAGAAACTTTGGCGGGCAGTCGTTGACGTCGCCAACGCTAATAATAACCTTGGCAGTGCTCTCGGATGAGAGTTTAGGTTTCCCAAGATCCGAGACCTTGACGTGAAACTGAAACTTGGGTATAGTCTCGTGATCGAGTAGCATAACCGTGCGTATCGCTCCGGTGCTCGAGTCTATGTGAAAAAACTTGCGTGGCAGTTCCTCGACAATGTCGTAGTTGAGCAAAGCGTTAAGTTCCGAGTCAGAGTCCTCGGCTTTGATTACCAACGGAGAGTTTGTGCTGTTGGCGCTGAAAACTAACGAGCCGATACTCGCTGCCTCGCTTACCTGCACATCAAAGACGCTTTATTTATTTACGTTTCCTTTTTCGATCGATTTGATATCTCTTCTTTAGCGCTGTATTTGATGAATATTAATCCAGCCGGTTGAATCAAACGAATTTTTACCGAAGCAAAGACAAACAAAGATTAAACGCCAATGTCAACGGAAAGTATTAACGTTTTATCAATAAAATTATTATTAATCCGCACATTCGACGAATGCGGATATTATTGTTGACTTGGTACTGATCCTCTTAAATTCGAACAAAAAATATTCACTGCGAACGAATAATACAACGAATTCTCGGTAAGTACAAAAGCGGTCGCGTACCGAAATAAATACAAACACGTATAAAACCCCGGCGGTTCTATATATACGTTTCTATATATGTCATAAAAAAATCATAAGAAAGCTTAAACAATTGATTCGATTACCTGTCCAGCATAAACCGCCTGAACGAATCGTGGCGCATTGTCATTTCTATCGAGAACGTGAACAATAACGTTGCACTGAGCAGTAGAACCAGCCATATTAGTCGCAGCAATAGTCAAATTGTAAAACTTGAGTTTCTCGTAGTCCAATTCGTCTTGAGTGCTAATGAGACCAGTGCTGGGGTTGACAAAAAACACATCGTCGATATTGCCCGAAAGAATTTCATACTGCAACGACGACGTAGATCTCGCTTCGACGTGCTTGACAAAACTACCAGGCTTTTCGTTCTCGTAGATCTCAGCTGCCAATTCACCGTTGCTCTTGACGAAACGAGGCGGTGCGTTGTCCGCCATCGTTACCATTACGTGTACCGGAATACTCGTCGACAACGAAGGTGAACCGTGGTCTGAAGCTTTCACAAGGAGTATATATTCGGACGATATTGCCAAGTCGAGTTCGCGAGCTACACGGATTACTCCGAGCTCTTTGTCGATTGAAAAGACATTGCCCACGTTACCCGAGGTTATCGAGTATGTGACTTCGGCATTCTCACCTCGATCACGGTCGATCGCTATTACCTGTAATCGTTACATTGTGTTCGTTGTTATCGCTTGTTTCGTCTTCGTTGCACTTGAGTTTAAGGTAAGAACAAAAAAAAAAACAAAAAACGAACAAGCAAACGGTGACTAACCTGGACAACGGCAGTGCCAATGGGCGAAGTCTCGAATACTTTGCCCTGAATGATCTCGCTGATAAACATCGGTGCGTGATCGTTATGATCGTGCACCGTCACCAACACTCGGGCGTAATTCCTTTTGGGCGGAATCCCTTGATCTTTGACCATCACCGTCAACGCGTGCTCCTCGATTGTTTCTCTATCCAATGCTCGATTTAACGTTATTGTACCAGTCAACGAATCGACGTTAAAAATCTCGAGACTCGCTAGATTTTGTGCATTGTGCAGCGAGTAAAATACACGTTTGTCTTGATCGAGATCTTGAGCGTGAAGTTGAAGAACAGCTTCGCCTTTTTCCACAACGTTCTCCGAGATTTCAACGCGATAAACCGACTCGCTGAATTCTGGACGATGATCGTTGATGTCGATTACTTTAACGAATAGCTGAGTACGAGCTTCGTTCACTCCGTCGGTCACGCTGATCGTCAAGTTGTACAAACTTTGCGTCTCCCAATCCAACTGGCGCGCTAACAGAATGTTGCCGTTGTCGCGACCGATTAGGAACTCGTCTCGTGGGTCGCCGTCTGGATGTTCAAACAATTGATCAAATGTACGTGTGCTTTTAACGATGAATCGCAGGAGAATGCGTTATTCGTTTGTTCGATATCCCAGGATAATCGAATTATTAAATAACGTTAAAAAGAGAAAAATTGTTAAAAAGTCGAGGATGAAAAATCGGTTAATCAAATGTGAAACGTAAAGTTTTGACGTGAAACAGCTTGGCGAAATTAATGGAAAGCCTTTGGCAATTTTCACTTACCGACAATGTCGTACCAAAGGGTGTCGCCATCTTTATCGGTTGCCTGCATAAGAGCGACAAAGCATCCAACGTTATCGCTCTCTGTCACCTCGACACTTTGGTTGACGCTCTTGAAGATGGGTGGATTCACCGACTCTTTGGGTATCTCGACTACTTGCACTGAAATTCTTGCTTGATGGCTACGTGGCGGTTCTCCTTCATCCGATGCTCGTATCTACACAACGTCCAATCATCGTTTATCAATCAAACATTCTTGGGCTTCACTTTCGTATCTTTGTCGTTTAACTTATAATTCATCGCGCAAACAATATCTAATTAATGCAGATCTGACGTGACGTTAATGAAATAATAGCCACGATTAAACCGACAAGTCGTACGTGAAGATTTTTCTCGTTTCGTTATCTGATTTTAACTTGTTCTACCTGAGGTTTAAAATGTAGGATCGAAACGGAAAAAGGTAGTAGATTAACATCGTTCGAGGTTCAAAGTCAGATACCGCTTGTCTCGTTTAACCCTCCCGCGTATTCCTTCTTCACGTTAATTCCATCTCGAAACATTATGGAAAATTAAATCGACTCACGTCATCGAGTGGAGTTTGCACGTTCATATATGCCGTGTGTTTTCACTGAACGATCAAAAGCTAAAATATTTCTAATTTTTAAATAAAATCTTGAGAGGCATTTCCCCAACAATGTCGTGCGATAAAATGTCAAACACGCGTACGACCTAAAATTCCTCTTTGAGTCGAACGTTAAATACTTGAAAGTATAACTCACGATCATGTCAAATTCTTGTCCAGCCTCAAAACCTCTTTGCGAGTACACCATACCGGTGTGCGGATGAATCTTGAACTTGCCTTTGCCTTTGCCGCTTTTAATGCTGTATTTGATTTGTCCATTTTTACCAATGTCTTTGTCGTGAGCCAATGCCTACGAACGAAAACGTCAGTTACGTATATAGATGAGTATCAAAATAGCGCTCTATACTTTGGGTTTAACGACATTTGCTTTCGTTGAGATATAAAGTCGTTACGCGATTGTTCTTACTGATCTTTGTCTCTGTTTTACGTAGAACAATGATGGATAATAGAAATGACATTTCACTACCTTGTGGTTTTTATCAAAACGAGGGCCATTATTAATCGTAGCGCGATTAAAGACTAACGCGAATAATCAATGTTTTAGACGTTGGAATACAAAGTCATGATTTAAATAGAAAAACAAAAGTTATCAAAGGAACAAAATGTACGACAAATTGCATAAAAATGAATTTATGCTGATTGAAAGGCCGAATAAAGTGTGATCCAAGTGAACGATATATCTCTGACAAACTCTGGCCATTTTTACACGGTGAAATTCGGGTTAAAAGCCACGTACACTTATCGATAAAGCGCACTCAGTGGCAAGTATATGATATCGATTTCATGCAAAGGTTGCAAGAGGAGGGGGAAGGGGGGGGGGGGCGAGGGGTTGCGCATACAAACGCGTTTACTCGACAAACACAATGTTCCGTTGACATGCGGCTACAGATGAAAAAGCTAATAGCTTTCATTCTCTCGTGTTGGATGGAATCTGTATGAGTGAGATAGTGAGTGAGTGAGCATTGTGGTTAGTTAGTACGCTCAGCGAAATGGCCATTAGGGGGATGAGAGAGGGAGAGAGAGAGAGAAAGAGAGAGAAAGAGAGACAGAGAGAGTATCGAGTATACAACCCTAGATTGTTACTTTTTTTTCGAGGGCTCGATCGTTAGTAGTACGTACATTCTGTATATACGTGCTGCATGCTATGAGATTTATTTTAACTGCTGTGAGTGAGTGAGCTGGCAAACGATGCACGCACAATTTTTTTTTTTTTTTTGAGTCAAGAGAGGTCGTTTTGCACGTGACAGACATTCAAAATTGTCGTTACTTGTGTTTCTTCAGTGTTACTATATCTAGAACATTGACATGGAATCAATTGATATTGATCAGTATACACGGTTTGTAAAAACTTTTATCGGGCTTAATTGAAGTGTAAATTTGTCCGATTAGCTGTGAAACTACACCTGACTGTGATAGGTTTCGATCATTGATAACACAAATTTAGTATGGAAATAACTTTCGAACAATGACGCGTCAATGGAATATTGATCGTCACTTGTAAATACATGCAATACGAATAAAAAACATATTTATTTTGAAACACAATCAAGCGTAATTTCTCCATAGTTGATTTTACTTTTTTACCGTCCAAATCAATCAACATCCAGAGATCCTCGATCAACCTGTCAAAAGTGTCTGCTACTATTCACACGCGATAGTGCGTGCATCGTGATTTGTATTTTGTTTATATTAAAACGAATAGAAAGATAAACATAATAAAAATAAAAGCATCGTGCATATGCGTGCAAGAGCGCGCGATGAGGAGGAGAACACCTTACCCTGAAGACACGCTCGCCCGAGAGGTTATCGGGAGGGAAGCTTTCCCAGGTGCCATTTTCGAGCAGCGCGTCAACCGCGAGCTCCGACTCGACTCGTTGTTCCCTGCCACCGGCGCCGGATCTTTGCTATAGCAGCGACAAATCAGAGAAAGAAAAAGAAAAAACAGCAACAACAAAAAAAAAATAAAAAAAAACAAACAAACGATCAACATCAGTAGAAAAAAAAATAACACACTTTTCGTTTCTTTCTCTATATCTTATCGCAAGGTTCATCGAAGGCTTCTTCAATGGTCGTTGAAGCATATAGCGTATGGTGATGAGTTTTATCTTAATTTTTTTATTTTTGTCTTTTTTTTATTTCTTTTGGGTGAAAGTTATATTTTACATTGGATACCTAAGATAAGCTTTTTTGTGCGATGGGAATAGCTGATTGTAGTTGAAATCTTTTATGGGAAGCAATAAATTGTTGGAGTATGCGCTTTTCATTTCATTAGATTCAATTTTCCCGATAATTAACTTTTACCGATGATTCAACACAAAGCCTGGGTTAATTGTATTCGTAACTATAGAAAGAATTCTATTAACTACACAATTGTTTCGTAGAAAATAAAAAAATCAATTAAATTACAAGAATATTTTTAATTAATTAAGAGTTATACGTACACCCTTTTAATGTTTTAATTTAAACATTCAAATGAAATACACTACAACAGTTTATTGCTTTTACTTAGAAAAATGTACAGTTAGTGATACACGTTGAATTATGTACAGTGTATCGATCTTACAAAATAAAAAAATAACTGCAAGGATAAACAAATTAAAGTTTTTTTTCAGTCAACGATTGAACGTCATTTTAATAAGTCTACGAATAATAACAAAAATGAAAAAAAAGACAAACCAAATGAACGGCAAACAATGAATATAGTAACCGCTGGGACCCAAACAAACAAATAAGGAAAAACTCAAATGATACGTGCTCCCTTAACGGTGTAGCCAATCATGAGTATAGAAACGTCTTATATATATATATATATGAATTACACGCCACACCATTATACACACACACCCACACAAGGAAAAAGAGAAAGAGCCAGAGAGAGAGAGAGAGAGAGAGAGAGAGAGAGAATAGTCGAGCCTATCTACAAATCTCCGTTGAGAGAAAATTTGCGCTTTACCTGGAAAAGAGGCTTGTCAAGGGACGGCGTTGCTGGAATTTGAATCATGTAAAACTTATCCTCGAATTCAGGCCCGTGGTCGTTTATGTCCTCTACTTGAACCACGACTCGCGACGTTGACGACAGCGTTGGTTTACCATCGTCTTTCACTGTCACCTGAAAAGATACCACACACATAGCGCATATATAGACACATATACATCCACAAACTTTATCACGAGATAGAAATCTCTACGTAAGGTTACTACTGCTGCTGCTGCTGCTGCTGCTGCTGTTGCTCCTGCTGCTGTTACTTTCGTGAAGGAATGTAAGAGTATTTACTTTTTTGATTTTTTTTTTACGATAGGACAAACTGTTAATGCTATTTAGTTACGCCGTTGTTTTCCATTGGAGTTGGGAATTTTCGAGACTTTTCTGTCTTGAAAGAAATTTTTCACGTGCAAGGTCAAAGATGGACAAAAAATCGAATCACGAAACTTTGTGATTTATCGTTAGCATACTCTGTTTTAAACGAATAATCGAGTAAGCGTTGTCCATTATAACCGAATAAATTTCAATTAAAACAATAGCATTCGCAACGTGTAGAATCGCCTTGAAACTCTGAAGAATCAGCGCGTAATTAAACAAGAAACAAGCTGTCGTTCGAGCTTAAAGATACAACCTATCCACCACTTACAGTTGGTTCATTATTCATCGTCATTATCTCAATTAGTCAATACGCGCAACTACGACTTACAGACAGACAGACAGACAGACAGACAGACTGAGATAGAGACGGATAGACAGACAGGCGGACGAACGAACATAGTTGGATCGTTAAGCGGCTGAAGTACGAGAGAGCGAGAGGAAGAGAGTTGGACGAGGAAAGTTCTCGTGGAGTACCTATCAGCTACCACAGGCTTTCCGTCTCCCGAAATTCAGTTTACGCGCGCAGGTGTCGCTGATGAGTGCGCGATTGCGGTAGGCCAACTCATCTCCACCTTCTATCCTATCCCCTTCCAAAATACCAACATTTTTATCCGTAGTAATTCCGCTTAGCCATGAAATCTTGAGGGGAGTGAGAGAAAAAAAAACATCTTGTTTCGTGGTAATGCGCGTTACTTTTGCGGGGAAATAACTTTTAGGATGAAAGTCGTTAACCGAAGACTAACTTGAGAGTTTTCTCGAATGGGATTGGATTTTGGTGCAAAGAGAAGGAGAAATTACAAATGTGTACCAAAAATTGAATAGTTTTTTTTAATACCTTTCATATTTGCGTAACGTCCTTGTTCTTTACGAAGGGATTTACAAATGGATCAATATTTATGTTCGTACAAAGAGCAAATTAGTTACTATTACGCGTGTCTAGCGTGGTATAGGGTCGATTTAATCTCGTCGCTCAAAGTTTAGCGAGAAGTACTTTGTTAAAAGTCGTTATACATTTCAAGCGATTTGTATTGTTTTATAAAAACGCAGATGTGCGTAAATTAAATCCCATGTATTCGACAACCAACAAAGAGAGCGAGTAAGAGAGAGACAGAGAGAAAGAATCGAAAACAAAAACTCTCGTTATTCTTCCAGCGCATAGGCACAAACGGAATAACGTATTCATTTTTCATCGATAACTTTCATTTTCCCTCTCAATCCTGTATCACTCACTCTCTCCCTTTCTCATAGAACAAATCGAAATTGAAAGAATACTCATCAAAGCGTATCTATACTTGCAAACTCACATTACTCAAGCTGCCCTCTAAAACTTTTCAATACGGCCGCACTAGGTATTACAGTGCTAGAGCCAATTTACGAGATTGTCCTGGAATTTCTTGTGCTTGCGCGCATCTTCCGTTATTAATCGTTCTTCATTTTTAGCTCTCATCGCCCAAGATGTAAGAACACCAAGGCCAATTAATTCTATCCAACGCGCAAACTTCAAGGCGAGGGTGAAAAAGGAGGGGGGGGGGGGGGAATGAAAGAAGTAGAAGGAGAGAATAGGTAAGAACGCGGGATGAAGAATTACGGAGGATGAGCGATGCGCAAACGTGCGGTTTACATGCAAATAGGGAGAAAGAGAGAGACAGAGAGAGAGAGAGAGAGAGAGAGAGAGAGAGACAGAGAGAGAGAGAGAGAGAGAGAGACAGAGAGAATGCTACGGGAGAGGGGGATTTGGATTATTGAAATTGGGATTCCGCGCTGCTGAATTTTATGCCAGATTCCGATTTTAGCGGACAAAATTTTATGAATGGATTATCATTCAACGGGGTATACCATACCGTAAAGATTATTATTTCTTGATTAAGTTTTTAAGCTATCAGTATTAACATTTTGAGATGGGAAATATTTTAACAAATTTACAAAGCTTTTTAAATATCTTCTTACTTTTTTTTATTTTTCAATTGATTTGGCATTTAAATATATATAATAAACCGTAACTCATCAAAGTTTTCTCAATAATTGAAATACGAGTTTTATAGAAAAACATTTTTCAATCCACGTAAAAGTAAGGAAAAAAGATCTGTGCAATTTTCTCACCACAAATAGATTTTCCGACGAGAAAATAGTTATTTCGGAGTTGAAAAATAATCTCGGGTAAATATTATTACTAGACATCAAATGAATTCATCGCTTTTTCTCTTTCTAGCTCTTTTACGTCGGCTGCGGTGGGCTTATTTGAAAAGACGCATCACCCTCAACAGAGAGGGAGAGAGAGGGAAGGAGAGAGAGAGAGAGTAGAGAGTTATTCCCGTGAGTGTCGCATGTCTTTCAACGCGGCTCGGTTTTCATGAATGCTCTACCTCTGACTTTTCGACCATTGAAAAGCATTAAACGTAAAAGCCAGATGAAATGCTCCCTTGCGTGGACAAAAAAAAGAAAAAAAAATCCGATTAGGTCAATTTTACAAAGGTTTTCTTAGTTCGAGCAACTAATCTACTAATAAGGAAAGTTGGTTAAAGGGCGTAGCGTGCGGCTCGTTGGGCTAAAATTTCGTTTTCCAGTCTCAAAATCGAGTCTGCACTGAGGTAATACTTTAATTACACACAGGACGAGGAGGAGAAGGACGACGACGACGACTGTGACTAGTAGTACTACGGTCAAGTTTAAACTTGCCAGCAAGACAAACAGCCTTAACGTCTCTAACGAGATTGCCAGAAGAAGCCGCAGTCAGCTATGAAATTGAAAGCGTACACTCTCTCTCTCTCTCTCTCTCTCTCTTCACTCAGAAAAAGCTCGAGATTCTTCTTTTGAAAGAAATACGTGGAAATCTATAGGTATATATGTATGTAGAGAGGGGGGGGGGGAGAGAGAGAGAGAGGAAGATGTGATTTTGATTTGCTGCGGCTCATTTGACTTTTCGATGCTCTTACTCTTTCCGTCTGGCCACGAGACACCTGTAGAACTTCGTTTGCAAGAGATGCCCACTCTAGAAACGTGCTTTCGAGCTTTTGAATTCCACTCTCACTGGACGCGTTACTATCCTCTCTCACTTTATATATACATACATATATATACGGATCGACTTTCCAAGAGGGTTATGCATTGAATTCTGCGGCAAAATTTTATTTTGCTGCTCGACGCTAGACGACCACCACTAGTGGGAAATAGATATTCCTATGCGCTTCTCATCGAGCCTCTGATATTGGATATCGAGGAAAGCAGTTTTGTCTTTTTTCGTGCTTTTTTTTTTTTTTTTTTTTTTTTACTAAGAACACTATGAGAACATTAGAAGGAAAATCAACTTCTTATACGTGAAGTATTGGGTTTTTTTTATTAAAATGTCCAACAACGTCGAGCTGTCTAAACGAAATTCAATGAACCTTTTCAAACATGAAGTATTCATTAAAGAAACTCGACTTGTACGCGAGAAAATATATGTTGCATTAAGGCCATCAACGTATACAAGGTGTGTAGGATATATAAAATTTAATTAGGTTAAGTGAAGCCAACGTATCATCCATCCTCGGGCAATGCGCCAACTGCATTTATAATCAACATGATTTACGCGGATATGAGTGTCGTTGAAATTTTAAATATATAATTTATATATCTTTTTCTCTTTTCTGATCAGGTAATGTGCAAGGTGCTGACGGGACATTAAAATTTATTAATCTAATGTGCTGTAAAAAAAATTGAAAATTTTTTTGATGTGTTACGTGAGAATTTTTCAACGCTCTAAAACTAATTAAAAGCAAACCGACGTTGACGCGATGTAACATTTTTTTGTTCGTTCTCGTTTAATTTCATTTTGGTTAATCTATTCAACGTTTTCATCTCATCTTTCTCTCTCTTTCTTTCTTTTTGACTAAAGAACGAAATTAAACTCTTCAAAAACCAATTTAAACTTGTAACTCTTGTACTTGATTGGCTTATATTAACATGATACGTAGATGAATACATGATTCCATTCATGTTTGAGTAACGTTGAAAAACTTCATTTCCAAAAAGTCATCACCCACGAAAATGTATTAACTTGTAAATTCAATAACAAAAAGGCTAGGTTTAGAGCATAAATTGAGGAAGACAAGATCCCTAAGAAAATCGATCAACAACCGCAATCTCATAACCCTCGGTAAATCCCAACGCGAAAACACACGGCTCGTAAGCGAATAAAAATTGATAGCTCGTCGAGTAGCAGCAGCAGCAGCAGCAGCAGCAGCAGTAGCAGCAATAGCACTGGAAATAAGGCTACAAAATTAATAAAGCCCACGATGCAATTTTCGCAAAGTGGCGTATGAGTATATGTGTACATTTTTTCCTATATGTATATACCTCGAGTATGTGCTCGGCTTGATTTTCTCGGTCCAGCTTGCGGCCGCTTGTCGTTATTAAGCCTGTAAACAGAGAAAATTTCACTTAATCAGATTTTGTGCTTTGGCCCTCGTTTCCCCTTGCTTCCTTTACTCCTCCAACCTCCCAGCCTATCCCACAAGGATGAAAACCTAAGCCTGTTTGTGTACTATGGGTCCTTTGACGTCGACTTTGATCAGTGTCTCGCGACCAACTTTGTTTTTTGAATGTCTCGGTAAGGCTTCGCTAGTTATCTACCTCTCGGACAGAGACAAGCCTTTGACGGTATTGCTACTTCTATTTATCTCTCTGACTATATACCGCTTGCAAAAATGTACGAATAGTTTTCAAAATTAACGAAAAAACCTCTATCCCTTTTTCTTTTTTCTTTTTTATTCTTACGAAACGCATTTGATAGTTTCGAATAAAATAAAAAAAAACGTTATCTCGCAAACATTCGAGTGATGTTTCATCAAAGATTCTCGTGTATGCCAGCACTCGAATTTGTACGTTTTTTTCTTCTCTTTTGCCTCGTCTCTTTGCCAAGGCTTCGTCTACCCACAAAAACTTTAGCTCGTAAACCGCCGACGCGCTTTACGAAGATTAGCGCACTTAAAATTTTCAGCGTATACTTTTTGTTTTTTTTTAAAATAAAAAAGAAAGTGAAAAACAAAATAAAAATAGATGCGAAAATGACGAGAACAATGAAAATTCCAAGCGAAAAGCCGTAGCATGAAAAAGTGAAATTAATGATCTTTTTGCTTGGAATTTGATAATTTTTAATAGAAACGTTTTTTTTTACAGACACAAATATTTGATCATTGTTTGATCGATAAATACTGATTTGAATAGAAAAAAAAAGAAAATGAATAAAAATTGTTGGCATTACTCACCACTGGATGAATTAATTAGAAAGTAACCCTCGGCATTACCACTGCTAATGGAATAAGTGAAATCCTGTAACGTAACATCCCTGTCGAAAGCGTGAAGTTGTATCACACTAACGCCAGCGGGTGAATTTTCTGGCACGGATGGATAGTAGACCGGCTTTTCGGTTAACGGTGTGTTGTCATTCTCGTCCAATACTTCGACGTACACCTACGTGAAAATGAGAAAACAAGACATTTCTCAAAGAAAAGACAAATAAAACAAAAAAGTGTTGCAAACGTTGCATTTAGATCGAATCCTTATTCGACTCTTTCTTTTTGTTTTACGAGCGCGCGCGTCGCATTCCCGAGAGATTTCACGAGCGAAGGATTTCCTTTTTGCTAAAAAAGAATAACCTCAAAACTTTTTTGCTTTTAAAAATAGATTATAAACAAAAAAGCAGAAAAAACAACAAAAAAAAACGAAAGTAATAAAATAAAAAATAAATTCCCTTTGTACGCGCTTTAACCCCTTGTAGCGAAGTAATCTACATTACGTGCATATATACATCGTGAAATTTCCTCTATTGTAGTAATGTAGATATACAAGGATGCATACGACGATGAAGACGCATGTATGTATAATATAACACGTATGTATTATCCAATCAAAATGTATGACGTACCTGCAGTTTCGAGCTGAGCGGAACGACCCCGTGATCCTGTGCGTAAACGGTCAACCAGTAGCCACTCTTGGTCTCAACGTCTAGTATGGCTTTGGTTTTGATGTTTCCTGTAAATGCAAATAAACGAAGAAAAACATTAACATTGTTCTCTTTTTATTTAATAGAATCACAAAAATATATCATCTATAACCAACGCATTTACATATAACTATATATTTTTCAAAGGAGAGAGAAAGAGAGAGAGAGAGAGAGAGATAGGAAGGGTAAGGAGAAGGTAACACGACCAAGGCGGTTCCCGAGCGCTTGTCGACGATTGCCCTGGCGAATAATTAAAGTGCCGCGCCCTGTAGCTCCTTCTGCAGTAGTAGTTGCACGGTATCGCTCATTACGGCTCGTCGTTGAGCGAGAATGATTTATCGCCTCAAGGATTTTCTTTTCTCTCTTTTATTTGTTATTTCTTTTTTATTTTGCAGTAGCAACAACATTGCCCGTAGAATGATCTTTGAAGTACTGTCAGAAACTGAAATCGTTCGCGAATGGCATGGTGCAACTGTGCGAGACTAGAGAGAGTTTCATTTGAGTTTGTCTTGGCTTTAGTTTGTGTTTGACTGTACTTCTTGATAGTAGCGATGGTGGTGTTGGTTATTGGACCAAGTTGCATCGAGCGAAATATTTCGTTAGACGACGACGATAAGTGTTTTTATTTAAATAACGTGGAAAAAGTCGCTCTATCGGTAGAACATTGGGGACCACAGTTATCAAGGTGGTTTGATCGACTGTAAACAGTTAGTAGTTGTAAAACTATTTATCTCTTTACGTAACGTTCAATTTATTTGAATGACGCTCTCATAAAAGATGTTCATCAATCTCGCTCATATTCTAAGCGTCGTATCCCCCGGTTTACAGTCTATTTAGAGGATCTCTGTACGGTTCCTTTGAGTGAATAGGATCGTTGCGTGACATTGGATATTACAAGTTTGCTAATTGGGCTACGTAGTACATCAATAGCGAGACACAGCGACTACCTAAGCGTATAATTTGCGAAATTAACATAAGCGTCGTCAATGAAACTTAAACGCGTAAATAGGTTACCATCGGGTTGATTACTACTTTTCGTTCGATACTTCAAACAACCGATCGACGATTAAATCGTAACGTTAACAAATAAAGAGCACCAGTGACACAAGTCGAATATCTTTTAATTATAAACTACTCGACTTGATAGTAAGCCACAAAAGTGCTAAAACATTTTTATAAAACAGTCGAATATCAACCGTTCGTGATTCCACCAATAGAGAATTATTTATATACGATACCGCGTGGCCATTTTCAAAATTAACACCCTAGTACATCGCACCTCGAATTATTAATAACTTTCTACAGACGGCATCGTTTATCGAGGGGATTTCTAAATGACCAACCACAGAGGATTACTTTCTCTCTCTCTCTCTCTCGCACTTTTTTTTTGCGGCAGGCACAGCTTTCGTATAATTGTGCGAGTGCACTCTGAAATTTTAAAAGAAAGCTCTAGGTATTATCCCGCCGTTCTCTAAAAGCCAGTCGTTTTCTTTCTTTTTTTTTTTTTTTTGTAGTTCTTCGTCTTACGGCGATTTCTGTTGGTCGACGGACGTTTTAAAGCTTGGTTGCATGAGTGTATATCTCGTTTTTTTCTTTCTGAAGGCACTTATCTCTTGATGGAGGGGTGAGGAGGAGGCGACGGCAAGGGGTGAGGTAAAAAATTTAAAGTCAAAGTTTTTGGAGAGCAGCGCTAACGTTCAAAGTTGATAACATGGATATTTTTCTCAAAAAGTGTTGCGGGGAGGGTGGATCACGTGGAAAAAAAATGTCTACGTCAATGAGATTAAACATTTGAACGATATTAACGTAATAATTAAGGCCGTAAATAATTTCGTGTCGATGTCTCTTTCACTAGATGGAAATGACAAAAAAACGTATCGATAACCAATTGAACGTTCATTCTCTCGTAGTTGACCTAGAAACACGTTTAAAGAAAAACGTAAGTCCAAGTAACTTTGACGAAGGGTAAATTACAAGAAAATCCGATAAAATTGTACAGCAAGGAAGCTAAAAAAGTGCTCTCGTGGTGAAAGAACGAACAACAAAAATTCGATCGTCTTTGTACGAACGATCGACATCTGTGTGGTCGCATAACTCGCGAGCACTTTTGCGAGTACAATGCCTTTAATTAGAGCAGCAACGATAATAGCAACAGCAGAGTAGCGTCGACGATGCCAACAGTAGCAGCAGGAGAAAGAGGAGGACGAAAAGTATCAAAGTTCACGGCTTAGATTTCAGAACCCTAAAGTTTCAATCTCGATTGACGTGTGAATTTTTGGTACTTTGGAATGCGTTGAAAAAAAAAATAAAACACGCGACGAAAAGAAGTAATTAAACGGATAATGTACTTTTACTTTTATTTTACGCTCAACATGAGCACGCACGCATAAACGCATGAATTTCTCTCGATCCTCTGTCTTTCTAGCTCTTTTTTGCGGCACGTATACACGTCGAACAAATGTAGACAATATGCACGTCGTTTTGCTTAACTACATGAACAATTTTTGTCGCGTACACACATAATACACAGATGTACAGGCACACGTACACACAAACAGACGTTTCGATCGATTCGAATGAATGTGCCATTCGTTAAAATTGAAAAGGCACGTTTTTCGGTGTGCGAGAGGGCTTGTTTCAAGCTCAATTAAAACTTGCATGCACTTTCTATTTATATCCAAACGATGCATAAGATACAAAAAGAAAAGCATAGATATGCATAACGAACGAAAAATTCCAAGAATCATTGCATGATAAATCAAATTTTTCAATATCCTTCTATTCGTTACTCTTGCCCCTTCGATATTAACACAATGGCATCAACCCCCCAACGTTTTCATCCTGTCATATTGAGTCATAAATACGAAAAACAGATTATCTCTCGTTCTTTCTCACCCCTGGCATCGTCATTACACTGCATCTCTCTCTCTCTCTCTCTCTCTCGCTCTATCTCCCTCCCCCCTTTCCTTAACTTTGTTATCAAACACATAGGAGGGGGGTCTTTTTTATTTTTTTTTTTTGAGGAAAAATTACGCACACAGACACGTAATAAAAGGCAATTTATCACGCTTCGTTTATTCCAAGAATATTGTACGTTATTATTATTGAGATCACGATGTACAAAAACTACAAGTTTGGAATATTAAAAAGTACGTCGTCGGTCGTTATTCAAAATACATGGCCGTTTTTCACGATTAGTAATCATCCATTTGATTTGGTTTCGTCCTTCTTCTTTGCGTTTAAATTGGCAATTTCGCGCGCGTGTTCTCGCGTAAAGGAAATCCTTTTAAAGTGAATGCTTGTCGGTTATTCGAGCTCTATTCAATTTACGCTACTCTCGATAGAACTTTTGTTTCCTTTTTTTGTCTGTTTTGCGGAGAGATAGTACATAACGGTGCATGTGCTTCTAACATAGCGAAAGAGATATTTATCTGGTAGATCGTACGAGAAAAAGTATTAGTAATTTATTCGTCAATTTGTTCAACATATATATCTTGGAAAATTAGAAAGAACCGTTTCGAGCGATCCACGATACAATTTAATTTTGCACGAAACTCGCTATTTAAAGCAATCAAGTGATAATCCACGATATAAAAAAAAGAAAGAAACATGGAAGTTTTCTCCGTAGCGTGCAATAAAAAGTAAAGTCGTCGTCCTCCTCCCCCATCTTTTGCCCCGCACACCAGCGTCACATCCAATCTGGAGTCGGCGATAAAGCCCATAATCGAATCCGGCTCCCAGCGAACCAATCGCGCCGTTATTAATCTATATATTTTTCGCCGTTAAAAGCCGCGGCGGCCCTGCTCCGAAAACCTCTTTATCGTCCGGGGCTCGGCCATAATTTCATTGTCCGGCCGTTCTCTGTGCCTCTCTCTCTTTCTCTCGTAATGAATAGAGCCGAAGAGAGAGAGAGAGAGAGAGAGAAAGAGAGAACGGCTACTGTCATAGCCTCGCTATTTCTTCGACTTCCTTAATGGCTTTTGCACTTCTACTTTTTTTTCTTTTTCTTCCGTCGCGCATTCGCTCCCGCTCTTTCTCTCCTTTTCTCGATAAATATACGCAAAATGGAGATCAATAGTTGAATATCACACAGGCTCTTTTTATCAAATGACAATATTGCATGTATAACTGTGATGCGCACAGATTTAATTGCTCGAAAGAGAGAGAGAGAGAGAGAAATCTCCTTTGGGAGCATTTTCGCAAATGAAAGATTTTTTCTTTTTTTGCTCCGCGTATTTATAGAGGCAAATTGAAAACGAATTCGTACGACTCTTGAATCCCCTCCCTCCCCCGCCGCCGTTGATTGAGTTTCGCGCGTGGGAATTGAAACATTTAACTTGGACTCAATCTCACTCTCTCATATTTTGAACTCTCGGTGTATTGAAAATTGCTTGACATTCAAATGCAACGCGTTTATATCAAGTTCTCTCGATTTGTATTACAATACAATTTTCATCGGAAAATACCGATCGATATATAATATAGGGCTAATGGATATAAAGTAACGAGCATATGTATATCCATGTGTGTGTCTGTATGTGTGTGTGTATATATACAGGAAATAATCCAAATAAGGCTCGGTAACAGCAGCAGTAGCAGCAGTTCTAATCAGAAAATTCAATTACCCCCGTTATATTATATGTGTGTGGCTTCATTTGGATGGTATTAGGCATCACAATAAGTCCGCCATAAAAGAGAAAATGATGACAGTGCGAGCATTACTGATGATAAAAGTCGACTTGCATGAATCGATATTCCTTTGGCAAACAACATTCTTCTACCCCCATCACCCTTTCCGTCTCTCTCTCTCTCTCTCTCTCTATTTCTCTGTTCTTTGAAACGAAAAATGCCGACGATAGCTCTTCTCTCTTTCTCTCTCACTCATCATATTTTCGTCGTCGTAGAAACGCACTTTTCATATCAACCCTAAGGGTACCAAAAAAGAAAAAATTTGGTGGGCAAAAACGATCATAAGAAAGGTTCGCATTATCTTCGACCAAATTGCTCCCAATACCTCCCAATATTTATTGAATTTTCAGCTTTGTTGAAGGGTCAATTTTTCCCATATATATATATACATATATATATACACGTTGATCGATAATACACGACGATGAATTTTTTCAATTTCGTATCGAGAATCTTTAGCTTTTTATGTTTTCAATTATACGCCGAATGAAATTGTGTGAAATTTTTATAAACTAACTAAATAAAATGCAATTTTCAGTCAATTGGTCACGCTTGAATTTGACTTTAAAATTGTTCAGTATTTGCATAGTTTTCGTTCCGATACGCACGTTCTCACATCCCACAATCGGGAAATACCGAATGAACTCTCGATACGTTTCCAATCATAAACACTAGCGGATAGTACTTTTCGGATAGAAAAAAAAAGGAAATAGTAATCGAGAGATTCCGTGTTGTATAACCAAAAGTTTAATCAAGTAGGACGTTAGCAATCACACGACTTTATCTAAACAAGCGATGTTTTGTTGTTGATGTTGTTTTATTCGCTTACCATGCGTTGTATGCATACAAATATATATATATAGTTTCTTATATATATATATGTATATATCGAAAACTCTCGGGCGATAAATCAATTATTTTACGACAACGAATCTCCATTTGCCAAACGGTGTGTGTATATAGTGTGCTCCGACGATCGCGTATACGCATCCCATTGCGAAACGTTATTTACGCGTTGCGAATTCATCTTTTTCTCTCTTTCTCTCCTTCTCCAAGCGATCGCGTTTTTTTTCAGCTTTTGAATTGTACGAGACAAGTCTCTCTTTTGTCCGTATGTGTATCTGTGTGTAGGAGAACGGTGTGAATAACGCGAATGTGTCTCCGCACGAAACGTTTTTTTTTTTCACCTTTTCACGAGCAGTGGATAAAAGTTAATGTATGTGTTCTGTTCGCAGAGTGGGAAGTACGAGCTCTTTTTTTTTGTTTGTGAATTTATGATTCATTTTACGATGTGTTCTTTTGTTTTCTTGTTTTATCAAAAGACCAATAATTAAATTTTTTCGAATTTTTTTGAAATAAATTTCGTGATGTCTTGTGAAATAAGACATAATATACTGGACAAAGTAACGACCATTTGAGCAATACGTACATGACCTATCTAAATTACGAATACGTTATTACAGTGAGTGAGCAAGACAAATTTCAATTCTAACACTGACATCTCGATGGAAATCAAAGTTTTATCATTAGCAAAGTTAAATTTGAGATCCAATCGGTCTCCATCGACATTTCCTTCTCTCTCTTCCAATCAAAACGCATAATCGACAAAAGCTCATTAAAATCCCAATCGTTTCATTTGCCACGAATATGTAGGTGCAACGTCACTGTTTACTTTTCAAAACAAATTTTACAACGCTATTGCCTTTCGATCGCTTATCTCCCCTTCTCGTTTTCTTGTTCTTTTTTTTTATTAACAGCTGAGAGAGTTTGATTTGTCAGCAGTAGGGTGAGTAAACAGACAATGTGCACTTAATCACGCGGAATCAGCAGCTCGTCAATCGACTGTGGAGTTTACGACGAAAGCTTTATATATAAATGAGCAAGCAAGGAACGAAAAAAAAAAACCAACAAAAGAGGCTTTGCGTCGTTGAAGAGAAAGTTCAGACGAACTGAACTAATATTTGTGAGTACACAGTTTTACGGATGGTAGCGAGGATGAAAGTTCGATTAACCGAGCTTTAACAAGTTGTTCCGTGTTGAAGTTGTTGCTGTTGTGTTTTCTTTGGTTTCTATATAGTTGTACTGTTGTATACCCAGTAGACTTTTGGATATATTTTTTACTGTGCTAAAGAGAAAATTACTTACGCGCGATTCGCTAATTCAAAGGAGATTGTGTATTTTCATTGCTTCGCTTGAAATGAATGTTGCTCGACTTTACGTTACGATTTACAAACTTTGTATTAATTTTCGAAATATTTCTTATCTCGCTCTTACTTAAAGGGAAAGAGAGAGGGGGGAGGGGGCGAGCAATTTCATAAAGTCGTGTTAATATTTGCGTTGAGGTAAGTAATTAACGTAATACGCTGACGAATCTTCATCGCGAATAATCCTTGCCAAAGTAGATAAAGCGAAAAAATGTCTTTGGACAACTCGCTCTACGCTCAAGATTTAACGTCATAGTAAAAGATATCGAGTTTTAATCCACTAATCTTATAACTTAGATTTTAATACAAATCTTGTTCAACTTTCCGACGTTGGTAAAAAAAAAAAAAATTACGTAAAACAAAATGACATTATTCTCCGTTAAATTTCCGGAGTTTGACGGTCAAATAAGCAACGACGAATGTTCCGTGTACTTTTTAGTTGTAAACGTCAGACATTTACGATAGCAATTATTTTCACTTTCCAACAGATTTTTTTTCTCTAACCGCAAAAGTATAATTTTATATTAATTTTTTAACCGAGTCTAACACACCCTCCCGTGAAATTCCAGTATAATTAGCATTTTAATGAATACTTGAGATTCTTGAAGCGTGCACAGAGTTCGTTTTTTAAACAAATCCACAATTTTAATTAATAACATTCCAAACGCACGTTTACTACTTTATATATTGTAATAAAACATTACCAGTGGTCTACCATGCTCTTCCCTCAATGTTTATATTCCGTACTTTTAATTTTACGTTTCTCTTTGAGCTCTTCCCCCTCCCCCTTCCTCCTACTCGAGATATTCAAACATCTTTCCGAGTTAGTTTAAACTTTACTTTCTATTCGTATTTTTCTTCTTGTTCATCCCGAACAACGTTATGTTATTCCAAACAAGTGCAGAAATTAATTGTTTCGTAGAATTTTCCTTTGACGTTGTGCGTGTAGGTTTGAGTATAAAGAATTTTACGCACATTTCACTCGTGTATAATGCAAATTTTTTAACGATAGAAAAAAACTACAGCAGCAGTAGCGCATAACTTCGCATTTAACTACCTACGATAGTCAAAATTATGGTGACTCAAAGTTAACAAACTCCCACAACGAATGAAGATTGTCTTGGACGATTTGACCCATAAAAACGTGACGCTGAAGACAATCGAGAAAAGCGTGGTCGTCAAGTGCAGAGAGAGAGAGCGAGTCTCTCTCTCTCTCTCTTGCGCTTCATTAATCGTCAAAGCCTCGTCCTCTTCGTCGTCGTCTTCGTCGTCGTTCGTGGGAGACAGAGCCGTTATGTACTCGAACAAAGCCGCCTGAGGGCTTGGGCGCGACCGCGAAACTCAACACCCACCATCCTATATACGATGAATCCAGACTCGTGCGCGCACACACGTCCATCTTCTTCTTCCTCTGTCTCTTCTTCTTCTCTTACTTTTTGAGTTTTTTTTCGTCGAGTACGATTATTCAGCTTGACGTGTCGTCGAGAATGCACGAAGGCATTTTTTATGGCTAATTTTCGACATAAGGTTACGCATTTTTATTTGTTTTTTTTTGTTTTTTTGGTAGCTAGATGAAACCTTAAAAAATGTCCCGTGCAACTTATATCTTGTAGAGATTTAAAAGAAAAAAGAGGAGAATTAATTTATCGATACGCGTGTGTGTGAAAAGTTGAAATAACATGGTAAACTAAAGTTACACGTTGTAACAAGCTGAAAAGTTAGGATACATGTCTGATGTCTTAGAACTCGTTCTGGTACAGCCATAACTTTGTTCGCTATAACTTTGAACGCCTTGAAACAAGCGAAGTAAACAAGTAAACAAACCAACAAAAAAATAACAATAGATATGATAGTCGTTCGAACGATATCATTTGCATGATCACTCGTTATTAAATTAATCGTCGTCCTCCAACGACGATGATAATGACTAATAATAGCTTCAACTTGAGATTCCATTGCAATTAGAAAACGTCGCTTTATTCTACACACGCGTATGATTACGTCATAGATTACGATGGGTGTGAGCTTATAAATTTCCTCGTTCGGCCTCGCAACAAGACATCGACGGTGACGTAGTACGCGCCAATCAATCGTATATTGTTTGTTAAAAATGTTCATCATTGACGGCAATCGTCGAAATTACGATGAAAAAAACTTGGTTGCAATTTTTATTCCTAATCCCAAGCTATCGCAAAAATCCGTGTATGCGTGTCTGATTATAGTTTGATAGTATACGTGTGTAGTCGTTGTAATGAGAGTGAAGCTTTCTTTCGAAATATATAGCATGGTCGAGCGCACTTAACAATCCCGAGGCGGACTGCGTACACACCATAAAGAAATGATGTATAGCCGATCTCACGGTAGCCCAGAAAGCAAGAGAGAGAGAGAGAGAGAGAGAGAGAGTGGGTGCGGTCGAATAATAATGATTTACGTTAACGTCCAAACGTAGCAGTGAAACGGCCTTCCAATTTGCCGGGATTTTTTCAGTCTAAAACCTTCGATATTTCTTTTATTTTTTTTTGCATTTTTTTATTCTCGTTCTCCTATTTTTTTGCGGAATTAATGAGGCAAGTTGTATTGGAGGAAGCTGTTTTAGCGATTAATTATTCAACGAGAGCGCTGTTATTAATCGACCGCGAGGGAGGAATTTTCAAGAGGGAGGAGTGAACGATTTTATTATAGAAGCTATACGGGAAGAGAAAGGGAAAATGACTGATTGTTCGCTCGTTAATGTTTGATTTTTGCTGATGAGGCGAGAGTATTGATGATGATGATGATAATGAGAAAGAATTTAATTGGATTTGAATACGGCGTTATAACGATTCATTGTTTATTTATTACATCAATTAACCGACGATTAATGGATTTTGCGTTTTTCATATTTTCCGAGAGCTCGCGGTAATTTTTACGACGGCGATACTCGTAAAAACTGCGATGCGTTTAGTTCTTATCCCCCGTACTGAGCATGCTTCGTGCAACTTATCGGGACGAATATCGCGTTCAATCTTTTATGTCGAAATATATAAGACATTTTTACGTTTCAAGCTTCACGTCAACGCGATACCGTTTAATTTGAAAATTTAACCAGCTCGAACCGTAGAATAAGGAATAACAAAAGAAAAAAGATTACGAACGAATTAATCGCAACGCAAAAGCCAGCGATAAAAGTAAACCATAAACAAGTTGGATTTGCTATTATCAGCGTTCTCAAATAAAATTGCGTCAATTTTCGCGGGTTTTGATTATTTTCCTTTGTTGTACTTTTTATTATTATTTGTTTCCTTATTCAATCATGAACACGTTGTTTTAACAATGCTAAGGTGAATTTCGTTTGCGAATAATATCGACTTTTCTCCCGGAAAGAGTACAAGTCTAGTGCAGCTACTGCTGCTGCTGCTGCTGCTCCTGCCATTGCTGCTACCGCTACTGTTGCTACTGCTGCTACCTACTGTACATGCAAACTTGGCTCACGCAACAACTACGGTTCAACGGACTTGGACTTGCTACTGCTGCTACTAATGCTGCTGATGGTAGTGGTAGTGCTGCTGCTGCTGCTGCTTGTAGCTAACGATCTCGTTATCGCGGGAGGCCCTCTTTAGGTCTAATTCCTTCTTATTCTTGGCAGTCACGATTATCGATCGAATTTGAATAGCTGGCTTTTCCTTCCTGTGCTTACAAACGAGCGTCAAGAGTACGTATTGAAGATCACTGGGGGCCAAATGGATTTTTTCCCAGGAAATGTTCTTGAGAATTGAATACAAAGAGAGAGAGAGAGAGAGAGAGCACTTTCTTTTTCAGAGTGCGAATCTTGTTATGGTACAGTATTGATGATATACCAAGATGTCGAACAAGTGCTAGGGAAATAACGAAGTTTGGCGTTCGAAATATGACGAAAGCTTATAAATAGAACAAGTTATCAGGTATTTGCAAATCGATAACTCAACATTCAGTGGTATCGAGTGAGCGTGCAAAATTAACTACTAAGCGATAGGTAGACCTACAAATCCAAGGAACATCAAGTTTGTATTGCTATCTGTGAAAGTAAAAAAAGGAACAAAACAAGTAGAAGAAGGTGAAAAGAAAACAAGTAAGATCCTGATCATCGAAACGTACGTTTCAATCTCAATCAATCGAGCGATAAAAAGAAAAATATGAGATACAATTTCATTCAATTGCCATCGACCAAGAGTAAGAAAAAAGATCAAGTTCTTATATCGAACGGTATACCACGAATTCCTTGCAAAGAACTTTAAACATTTTATCAAACAAACGTAGAATCCTCAAAAGTTCTTGCAGAAGTATACTCTATAGATTGTTCCTCGAGAATAAATAAAAGAAAAAATATATCGATAATTCGATGCGACGTGATCGAATATTTTTTCACACAGACACGACCAGAGAGAGAGAGAGAGAGAGAGAGAGAAGAAATCTTCTCTTTCATTCTTCTTTTCCTTCTCTCATTCGTTGTATTTCCCTCGCACGTACGTTCACCGATAAAATTCTCAAGGGGGTATAGAGATTCCGAAGCAAGCAACCAACGCGCCATGGGATTCGATAAGCTTAAAAGTTCAATAATTATATGCACTCACGAGAAAAAAAAACATTCCAATAAACACGCGAGCAAATTTACACGAGAGGATATATACATACCAGAATTTTGTTTTGATTTTTCATGATTTGATTATTAGCTTCTTGTATCGTCTTTGTTTCTCTTGGAAATCAAATTATCTTTCTATATACGTATATATATATAAAAGTTTCAAGCGTGTGGGAGAGAGAGAACGTTGGGTGGGTACTTTGCGTGACTGCGCTTTAATGATTCTCTGGAGAAATTCGCAAGCAGGTATCGGCAAAAGCTATAGTCATAGTGTAATGATGCGTTGCACTAAACTTCTCGGCTTCGAATGATTCGATTTGGATGACTGCTTCACGAGCTTCGTTAACGCTTTCGTGACTGTGCTTTAACTATTCAATATCATAGTTTGCGATGTTAAGCTGCAGTGTCGAATATATTATACATGGAATTTCGTTATACCGCATTATCATACGCTCGTCGGTCAATCTCAAAGTGTTGGTAATTCTTCTATTTCAATAAAATGATAATATAATTCATCCTTGCAAAGTACGTGTCAATTCGTTTGCACTTAACAGGCGCGTAGAAATTTGTTCGAGCTTGCAAAGCAATATGCTTTCAAACCTGCTGCTCGTCAACGAATATGAGACTTGAGAGTGAGAATGAACGAGGAAAAGAGAGAGAGAGAGAGTGAGTGAGAGAAAGAGTATGAATTTAACTGTCGACTACATATATATACCGTTGAAGAGAGAACTCGTCGCGTAAATTGAATTTTTGCACAAGATATACACCACGACAATTTTTCATACGAGTCGAACGCGTTGAAAGCGAATGGTTATTATAGAACAGTGTTCGATAGTAGGCATCGTTTACTTGATGGATAGACATACCACGTGATCGCGATGTCGTCAATTATTTGAAAAGAAAGCAAACAAACAAATTTTCTGATGAGCTTTTTTTTCTTTCTTTCTTTCTTTCTTTTTTTTGTTCCTTGAGTAAGAAAAGATACGTTAGGCTGAGCTTGATGTACGAGCGCTTTCGCCGCGATGTGTCCTATACTCGATTCTTCTCGATCTTTTCTCTCTCTCTCTCTCTCTCTCTCTCTTACTATGGTTGACTGTGAAAAATTTCTGAGTGAAAAATCGCGGGATACTCGGTCGCCCCTATTGGCCACGCGTGTGCACACGTGGTGTGGCGTTGATTTATCGCACTTATTTCAACTGTCTTCTTTT
Source organism: Chouioia cunea (assembly GCA_030064505.1). Taxonomy (NCBI): domain Eukaryota; kingdom Metazoa; phylum Arthropoda; class Insecta; order Hymenoptera; family Eulophidae; genus Chouioia; species Chouioia cunea. The sequence goes on along the minus strand of JAOPFQ010000003.1, from coordinate 27,357,376 downwards.
TATTCTTTCCTCTCACTCGGAGTAATAAAATTCAACGATAAAAAATATATACGATAGTCGGTTAATTAAAAAGCTCGAATGCACGAGCCTTTTTATTCAATCTCGAGTGAATATTTAAAAACTACTCTACTTACAACTCTTACTTCCTCGTATAACTTTACAAAGCCAACATTGGCCTTTGAATATGAAAGCTAATTAATTTCATCATGAGACACGCAGCTTTTCAACCATCCGCTTGGATATATAAATAAAATAAAAGCACAAGGAGTTGTTACAGCTGTGAGAAGTTTCTAACGCGTAGCCAAGCCGTTAGCCGTGTAGTTAACGCCAAGAGAAAGTTGCCTCTACTACAGTGCAAATTTGCATATAAGTTTAACTTTTATGCGTCTCCTCCACCCTATGCTGCGCGTACGTTACCCGCTGTTGCTTTTTCATAAAATACGTTTCAATGAGCGAATACCAATGTTTTGGAACTTTCATTCGATTGTTTTAAATAGTTTTGTTCGTTAAGGGGTATAACGAATACACTTCGGATGAAATTCTCGCCTTCTGATTAATACAAGAATGCTTGTATACGTGAAAGTTCACATGAAGTTAATTAGTTTCACATGACATCAGTGTCAACGCTCTATTATGTTACTTTAATTAGTTTTCAACGGTCAATTTGCACTTGAATGTTGGCTCAACTTTGACAAGCTCTCTCAAAATTGCAAACTTATTGCTAACTGAATAATATGCGAGCACTTTCGAAAAAATTTCAAGCTGGTTCTATTCAAATGACCAAGCACTCGTCGAAGTAAGCATTTAAAGGAGAAGAGGGAAAAAAGGATAGGGAGAAAAAAATCGCTGATGTTAGGCTGACGCTGCAGCATAAATTCTCCTCGTCGTGGCGCTAATCTGATAAACGCCTCCGCAATCCGAGTAATTCGTAAATTCGGGCCGTTGCTGTGCACCGCACCACACGGCCGTTGCCATATCTCGGGTGGCGTATGCCTCTCTCTCTCTCTCTCTCTCTCTCTCTCTCTCTCACTCGAGTGCATACTTCAAGTCGCATGCCATGGAACACACGCCCACCTACAGCACGCTAACCGATATATCTATATAGGCGTAACATACTCGACGCGCAATTAGCTTCTTGTCCGAGACTATTTATGCCCAGAACAGAAGAAAAAATTCTCTCACTTGAAACAAAAAAAAGAGAGAAAATTTGCTATTTTAGATGCGATGCATTTTTGAATATTCAGTTTGAAGAGGGGATTATAAGAAATATCTTGCATCGAAATGTACGCCAGGGAGTGTAGCTTTCTCTATAGTTGATTACGTGCGCGACGTTCCAAAGAAGCTTCGTCAAGTTTTCTACTATTTCTCTCTCTCTCTCTCTCTCTCTCTCTCTCTCTCTCTCTCTCTCTTTATTTGACGATGTTCGCGCTCATGAAAAATTCATCGGACGATGCTCAAAGTTGTAAAAGGCGTGTTAGTCGTTTTTTTTATCGCAAAATCCAATTATAACGTTTATTAACTTGGTCGTGGTCGAAAAGTTGTTTGCAAATTTGTTGGAAAAGGCTCTTTGAAAGTGAAGTCGGCTTAACGCGCTTATAACAAGCTACGTTTATTATTATTTGCTAACGAACGTAAAAATTGACTTTGACATATTTACACTCATTTAATTTACATAACCTACACGGTTTTTATATCAAATTTCAAAAATAAGTTAATCAAGTAATTCGAGTAACGATCTACAAATAAAGGATTCAAATTTATGGTATTTGCGTGAAAAATTGAATAACTACATTTATACGAATGTATTAATTATACATCGAAGCGCACAATTCAATGATTACTCCCCACAAAGTTCCATGATCCTCCCATACCGAGAAACCCAATTTTATTGTTCAATATACGGAACATAATGAAGAAAAAAGAAAAAAAACCGTACACCGTCAAAATTCGTCGATGGCGTTTATTGAAATGCAAATTCGTCGTCGTAGTCAATCCGTAGACAATAATTCTGTGTCGAACTAAAAAAAATCACTCATCGACAATTGGTCCTTGCCAGAGCAAAAGTGAGAGACAACAAAAGAGCGGGAAAATTAATTGGAAAAAAAGTCGCGTTACGGATTTTTTTTTGTTTTTAACGTTGTCACGGGAATCGGCTATCGATAAAACGTCAGCTGCAGCAAGAGAAGAGGCCACAGCGAGCTTTTATTGCGATCGCACCGAGGGCCTTCCTCATGTAAATTCATATATACGAGAGCGTATAGTGGAATCCCAAGCCGCGTCATCCTAGTCGATAGACGTCTTTGGCTTAGTTGCACAAAAAAGAAAAAAAAAGAAGCTGTGCATGATGTAACAGCCTTTCACTGACTACGACGGGTGCGAGAGTTGCTTTTATTTCTTTTCAATTTTTTATTTGACGATGTTCCCGATGCTCGTATTTGAATGTTTTTTTTTTTGTTTGAAAGAGTGATTGTGCTTTTTTCCTCGTATCGCTAGTCGATAAAGGGTCTCAAACGTAACTATAAACACCTTTATCCAATTTTAAACGGCAAAGTACAGTATACCATTGACAAGCTTTTCGTCCCGATAATTCTGTTTGATATTCAACACAAAACTCATGTTTTATAATCTATAACAAAATAAAGAATGACCTTTCTCTCTCTCGCTGATGAAAACGTTGTTTCATAAATTTAAAAAAAATTTCAAACAAAACCACACGTACACGTTTGGTATGTTTATATATGTGTGTATATTCCCAATAGGAACAAGCACGCGCTGGGTTTGGGCGATAAATTACCAATTAGTGGAGCGTCGATTATTGGCATAGCAGGGGATCTCTCTCTCTCTTTCTATCTCTCGCGCGTTTATATATATATATGTGTGAGTGTGTGTCTGTATATGAATAATACGCATGTATTAATTTGATGGATTTTCCGCGAGGGTATTATAGCAATTAACCATACGATATACGTTCAAACTGTGGTCAATTGGAATTTTTTTTATTTTGTTCAATATCAGTTGTATGTTGGTTGAAAGAGAGAGAGAGAGAGAGAAAAGATAGACAAAAAAGCCACGTTTGGATTAATGATCCTTAATTCACTGCGATTTAAATCATACGTACGTTAATTAATTGGCTCGTTTAGTACCAATTATCGTCGCTGTATACTGCTGGCATTATAAAATTCGATTGTTCTTGTCGATCGTTTCACTTGTCAAGCATTACGATTTCATTATTATTTTCTTTTTTTTTACACGTTTTCTTCTGATATTAATGATAAACCTTATTAGACACCCTGATTTCGTTGTGTCCTTTGGGTATTTTCAATTTTGTCATAATTAGCCATTTATTTGTTAATTAATTATCGAGCGTCAGTTTGACGCTGTATAATGAATTATTGATCAACGAATGTCTCGTTAATTAACCGAATTCGATTCGATTTGAACGTTTGGAAATAACGATTTTTACACAATCAAAAAGAAAACAAGGTACGTGTCCTATGAATTGGATCAAATTATCGATTCAAAAGCAACATATAAAGGGAAAATAGAATGCAGAAATTTACAGTAGTCATTAAAACACATAAAGAGAGAGAGAGAGAGAGAGAGAGAAAGAGATGAAGGGGAAAGTGTACGGTAGTTTTGGGGAGTGCAGAGCAGCAGTGCGCGCAAGCTGCGACCGAAGTTTATCGTAGGAGCACGGATATTGCGCGCAATCAGAAATTATACACGAGACTCCAATTAAAAGCCTCTTCCTCTACCATCTCTCTTTGGTTAATGAGTAATCGTTGCACGCATCGCACAGTGTTTTAGTTATCTTCTCTCTTCCTGCCATTATATGTATGTGCATGCGTATACGTGTGTAGTTGGTGCCTTAACCGTTTTACGATACATCGTGAATGCGTATAAATCGTTCGCCAATACTATGCGAGGAATTTTACAATTGTTCGTATTGCGTAAATGTCTATATAAACGTGTTTTTTTCTTCTTTTACTCTTTGGTAACGTTGTGGAGATCTATCGGTTCGACGAATTGAATAATACGTTGAAAGAGCGTATAAAAAACAAAGAAATTACGCTATAACTGTAAAAGATTTATTTTACGAAAGTCTGTTTGCAAGATTTATTTTTTTGGATTTTTAATAAACAATAATAATACAGACATTTTTACGATTCTAGAAAATTAATTGTTTTTGAAATAAAACGTGTAGAATGTGCAAAATAAAATCGTTACGAGTATATTATACATTTTCAGTTGGATTTAACGAAACATCATAGAATTAAAATGTTCAATAGAATTAAATATTTCTCTTTTAGATTTTACGAAATATAACGAAAAATAATTATATATATAATAATTGTCTTGTTTTTAATGCGATTTAAGTAACAAGAGCTTATCAGTAGACGTCGTTTGGGTTAAGGGAGGAAGAGAGAGGGGTGGTTTAGTGAATGCGGAGAGAGAGACAAAGAACAAGAAGCATCTAATCTCAATAACAGTATATACCGTTGCTAAGATGCGGTTGGCCTTTCAACTGGTTAATTCTCGACTGCGTGGTGTATATCGGACGTTTTGCCAATTAACTCTCAATTAAGCGTTGCGGTAGCCTCTTCTCTCTCTCTCTCTCTCTCTCTCTCTCTCTCTCTCTCACACCTCGTCGTTCTCGTCGACATCGCCGTAGGATATAATTTGAGTTTCGAATGCACGTTCAACGTCGTTGATAGTTAGAGAGAGAGAGAGAGAGAGAGAGAGATATATAGTGGAGGGGGACACGGAGGCTAGAGTACTAACGGAAACTTACTTTGCACAGATTAGGACTACTAATATCGTTTGCCGTCTATCACCGAGAACAACTAATTTACACACGTTTACCATTTTTTTTTCTTTTGTCGTATACCTAATAATTCTATTGAGAGTGACGTGGATTTGCATATCCGCTGCCAAGAGAATGTGTACGAGAGACATGGAGAGAGTTACGCGTCTTCGTTGTAAATTGCCGCTAACCAAGAGAGAGAGAGAGAGAGAGAGAGATGACGGGTGATTAGCTTCATCCGTGGCGGACGTCGCTCTCGACGCCCCACATTTTCGCCAACTGCATTGCCACGACGATTGACTCCACTACACACAGATATTGCGACCTGTTTTTCTTCTTTTTATTTATTTGTCATCCTTTTTAGTTTGTTAAATAACGGAAGAGATATTTTCGTTTGATATCGTAATAAGATATCATCGGTAATTGAATTTTTCTTCATTTATTGAAATACGTTTCTGTTGTTACAAAATACCAGTTTGTTGATGGAGAATTAATAACTACAAAAAAAATATTGACAAGAAAAATTATAAACACTTTCATAAAGATTTTTTTTCTTCAGGTCTCAGAATAATATGAAATTTCATTTCGCTTGGGTAAACTTCAATGTAATATCGTTTAAATGAGATCGAAACTGTTATTAACGGTAATCAGACTTGTCGAATATTGAAAGAAAATACAGACGAGATATAAAAAGGAAGGTTTGTTTATTTCTTTGTTACAATTAATCAAAATTGTTGTAAACATATTTTCTTTTATTTATTTGTAACATTTCGCGTATGCTTGTATAAATAAAAATCGTACGTGCTACTCCCAAAAAACTTCATTTATTACGAGTCTTTACAAATCGTTAGCAGCTCGCAACTTCATAACAAACCGTAGTGCATCAAAAAGTCAATCAACTACGGCGAAAAAAAAAAAGTTCGTTTCAATCCAACAGTATTCAAAAGGAATTTGCATCCGTTAAAATTCGCCTCTCCAACAATCAAACTATTCTATGCACGTGATATTCAGAGTAAATAAAAACCAAAAATTCCCAAGTGTTACATATATAACTGACGATTAGCATTGCACGCGTCAAAGATGCTATAAATTTTTTTTCTTTTTCAAAAAAGAAGTAATGTTCTATAAAAGCTAAAAAATGAGAAAGAAACGTGCGGTTAAATTGGCCGTGACGCAGTTTAGTCAAATTGGAACTCGCGTACAACGTCGCACTGAATTCCCTTTCCCAAATCACAGTTTCGACCTCGCGCTTGCTCGCGGATATCGATTCAAGTTACACACACACACACACACACACACACACGTATCCCATTTTTCGACTCGGAAAATTGTCCTTATCGGTAACGTTCTATTCTCCCTTGGTTGTTTCCGTAGTATACACTTATCCGTGTTAATGCTATAGGTTTTTTTTTCAAGTGGTAACCTTACCATACGTACTTGTTCCGAGAATCTTTTCTTTAATTTTCACGATACGTTATCATCCAACTTTCTCTTTGAATTATTGGGTTAAAATTCAGTTACATGTATCGATACGGCTGTGAAATTATTGGCACCTTTGTACGCGAGATAATGCATATCAACACTTTCAAATCGAACGAACGACAGTCGACCAGGCAGACAGACAGGGCACGTGCGCAACGTGTATATGTAAGCAAAAGGTATATAATCGCATTATATAGCTACGTGCTCGCGTGTGTCACGTTATACGTATTGAAAATACACGTCAAAATTCGTCTTTGAATTCTGTTAAAGTAGCTCTGAAAGAAAATGAATTTTCAATAGAAATTTCAGAGAATCACGCGTTACTCGTGTTAATAATTATCAGAGTAAAGAGACATTGGTAGTTTCACTGAAAATCGCGGAAATATAAGGACGAACAATCGTGTAAACAGATTGCAATAGCATTTGGAAGGAGAAGGGGAGGATGAGAGGAAATTGACGTTTGCGTTTCAATGGGAGGACAGCCGTACTGCACGGTTGTATAATTAGATGAAGTTTCGGCTATTTGTTGGCAGAATCTCTCTCTCTCTCTCTCTCTCTCTTTCCCTCGGTGTCGACGCCGCATGCTAATCGTAGCTCTTATATGTAAATATAAAGCCGACAAATCGAAACGATCGAAAAGTTTATATTATCAAAGGTGTTACGGTTGTACGTTCCTGATGAAATTTCATTACACATTCGGTTATGTAGGCATATGTATGGAAGGGATATGATACTCTTAGTCAACTAATTGGTTTAGACTTGATACATGTCTATGGACATAATAGATTCGCGTGATATTGATTTAATCGTGCGTCTAATTTCGTTTAGCATGATTGTATATGATTTATATCAACTGCTTGCTTTGCTTTGTTTGCTTGTTTGTATGGCAAACTAGATTTTAAAGAAGCTTTCACGTTAACGATCATATCCGAAGCTATCGGTACAAGTTCAATTCAATTTACCGACGTTTCGAAAGCTTTCACCAGACGGTACGTCTATAATTCAATGACCAAAAAAAAATCAAATGTATCATGCAATTTACAAATTGGTCGTAATACAACTACGCGTTTTACGTGAAATCGCCAGAAAAAACTTTTTTCCACGGTCCATCGATACCACATATTCCGTGAAAAAAGTGGCAAATGTATCGTCGAGTAGTTTTCAATAACTGAACCATTTAAAATTGATACTAATCGCAGCAATTCAACTCGAATTCTTACCTATAACCAATAACAATTTATAAGAGGGAAACAAAACTATTCATTTTTGGAAAAAAAATAGAAAAGAAGACATACATATGCACACAAAACTAAACGATCAATCTTTCAAGCAATTAACATTCAATAGTTTGATGAAAAAGCTCCTGTCAATTAAGCACGACTGACGTTAACGACAACTAACGAACTCTCTTGGACTTTGTGATTATCTAATCGACTGATTGCAGCAGGGAGTTTTTATTATACGAAGAGAGAGAGAGACAGACAGAATATGTTTCTAGAAGAGAAAAAACCGAAAGGCATGGTCGGCGAGATCTGAATAATTCATGCGGTCTGATTATCATGATCCACGTTTGCCACATCCCTCGCGCCTCGTATATAATATCAAACTAGGGTCCAAGGAGAGAAATGAGAGAGAGAGAGAGAGAGAGAGAGACCCTACTTATTTTTACTCGGTATGTCCCATAATACCGTAAGTGTAATTACTAAAACGTAAGTTTCAGCGTGGAACAAAAAAGACACCGATGTCTACGACGAAGAGAGAAAAGCTATATTATACGTAAAAGCGCGCGAGCAAGTTGTACAAGATACAAAGCAGATACAAAAATACACTGTTGTATAATGGGCGCGTCGCTGATCTTTTATTCATAAGTTCCGAAAGGGGGAGAGAGAAAGCAAAAATCTAAAATTCTTTCGTGAAAGCTCGAATATCTGCCGTGCACTTTGATTTAGTGATTACTGTAAACATTTCTGTGATACATTTATTCCATTTCATTCAGTGCTCGGTATCGTTGAAATACTCAAGTTTTACTTTTTTTTTCATCTTCTTTATCGTATTATAAATATAGCTTGTAAAGGTTTCATCGTGAAGATAAAAAAAACAATACTCGAATAGTGAAATAATATCTCCGTTCGTAGATCCAAAAGCGAATTATTTTTTCAGCTGCTACGCGATCATATAAGTCTATACGTAAAGCTTCATTCCGTATACGATGAGTGACTTTTCATAAACCAACATGTCATACACCTGTCCCCAACTACAACATATGCAGGAGAGAAATTCAGTCTGCTAGCTCTCGCCGAGCATTTGAATTTCAGAAAAAGCAATAACACACACGCGCGCGCGCACTGGCCACGTATACCTACCATGGCCAGCTGATTGGCAATTTCATAGAAAATTTGAATGTCCGTCGAGTTTACAGGGAAAAACAAAAGTCCGAAGGAAGAAAGAGAAAGAAAGCGATCGATCGAGCAATTATTTTTCTCTCGCAGACAACCACGAGCGCCAGTGGAAGCAGTAGTAGTACTTGACACGCGCTGAATCTCGTGCCTGTGTATATGTATGTATGTGATGCTTGGGGAGAGAAAAACAGTGAGAGAAAACGCATCTCTGACTTAGGGGAGGAATTTAAAAGACAGCGGTTGGCTGCAGGCGGTGCTTGCGATTTTTCGCTTGTGAATTCAACTTTAATGGTTTGCAAAGAGAGAAAGAGAGAGAGAGAAAACAAGTAATGCCGCGAGGTCAAAAACTTCTTAGACGCGACGACTTTTGTTTGGAACCTTCTTTTTTTCTTACTTACCAACCGAGAGAAATCTTTCGATTGTTCTAAAGTTATTGTGCATGGTAATTACGGGCGGACAAGAGAGAGAGAGAGAGAGAGAGAGAGAGAGAGAGAGAGAGAAAGAGAATTTCGCTTTGAAGCTTTGAAATTCCCAAATGAAAAGTCCGTCCCTCTCTCCTTCTCAGGTATAGAGATACGGGTTTGCCTGCATTTCAAAAAGTATCGTCCACGAAATATTCACAGTGAAAAGAATGAAAATAAAAAAAAAATATATATATATATCAACGTATAATCTTTAACAGACGATAAAAAGCTTAAACGTCAATAGCACGAACGCTTTATTAATTTTCTTGCTAGCCGACACCAAAGCAGAAGCAGCAAAAGCTTGATAGCACGGTTCTGATTACTTCTCGAAGTGAACGACGACCAAGGTGTGCAATTGCAGCAGCCAATAAAAAAAAAAAAAAAAAAAAAAAAAAAGAAGCCACAATTAGCAGATGAACACAATTCGTTTGACTGTCCAGTCGTGATAAATCCCTCGTCGTTCTATTTTATGTTATTTTTCCTTTTTTTCTGTTCTTCGTTTCTTTCTTCATCTCCTCCTTTCATTTCTACGAGGACACTTACTTTTATCGTCAACGATGTCACTCAATTATCCGGCTATACAACGAGAACCATGCCGGAAATTAAAGCGCCTCAATGGCCCGTTACAAACATGCCCCATTCTCTCTTGCTTTTACCGAGCCGTGTAAGCTTCTCTATACGAATACAACATTTTGTGTATTATATACCTAACAAGGGTGGCGGAGGGAGGAGGGAGACACGAAAGTTCCATCAAAATGCTAATTGTAGGTAATTAAGAGAAGAAGCGGAAATATTATTATTTTAACGAAATGTTTGCTCAAATGGTTACCGTTGAAATGGAGTTATCATTCCTTCGTTTTATCGGATGTACAATTCTTCGAAATATCAGACTGGTGCGTCGTGTAAGCTGTCGAGTTCACTTTGTTTATAGTGTAAGGTGATTACACGGAGCAAAAGTACTGGCGAGTAAAAGATCGCGATTGAATCGAGACACGTATGCGATAATGTTATACATTGTTTTGACTCGTCTCATGGTTCATCAGATTATGATTCTTTATAACCTCGCTGTATACGATCATCTATAAAATTTATTAACGACACGAACGAACTACGTAAAACAAAAGCATTTCATTGTAGTCGAAACTAAAAGCTTTTAAATGAGCAATCCTCATAGTTATGGTTAAATTTAACATAATTTTTCCCTTATGATTACAGTATAAAACGTGGTTGTACAATTTGGCAAGTCAATAAAACAAACTACAGTAAAACGTAAACATCGATAAAAAGTAGTTAACCTAAAAAAACACGCAAGTAAACCCGAGCACACCTAAGCAATAGTCATAATTGTGGTAACAATCCACCCAGCTATTCTCTCTCTCTCTCTCTCTTTCTGCGCGCACCCATCCCTAATGAATAATTCACGAGTACGCAGCAGCCCCAATTCTTGGCTAAGAAAAAGCTCGTTGGTAGAATGAAAATTATACGAGATATGGCAAAAGACGCCAAGAAGAACAAGAAGGAAGGAAGGAAGGAAGGAAGAAGCTGGGCACCGAAGTGCTAATCGGCGTAATGGCAGAGGCTCTTCTTCTTTTCCGTGTGGCTAATAGAAAGAAAGGCTTCTGTCGAGTAGCATTATATACCTACCTCCTTTGTTTTTTTTTTACTTTCTTTTAGCTTCTTTAGTGGAAAAGGATTTTTGCCTTCTTCACGTCCAAGGAAAGAAATAGGGAAAAAAGGAGGTTTTCGTCGTGAGAGAATTATTTATATCCCTTGTGGATATACACTGAATGTATAGGTGATGCTTGACCGATATTGCTTTTATCTTTTGCTACTGAGCTTTTTGCACATATATATTTATATACATAGTCGTGTATTTTTTATACGAAGGAAAAGGAAAAAGTAATATTCTAATGCGTTATTTCGATGATACCATTGCCGGCGTTGCTACTGCTTCTACTGATTATTAATTCATGTTTACTTAACCTGCACAAGTTTCGACTACTGCATTGCTGTAATGCAAATGCACGAAAATATTTACATGAATAAACAGAGATAATCAGCATTTGACTTTTGGCACGGCAGTTCTCAGAGGGCAAGAGTGATTACGTTACATTTTCATTTACGATTTTTTTGTTTTTCGAATAAACAAGGAACGACAAGTGGGAATCAATTGCGACGAAATAAATAACGATGACGTTTACGCTGGACGTGCGGTGTATTTATCAATTGCTCACGCCTATACGAACTTTACATTTGCATATTATGATAATCAAACTAAGCACGTAAAAATCAACGTCCGTTAACTTTACGGTGTTATGGTCAGTTCGTATATAGAATTGTCGATAAATATAGCCTCGTTAAAACGCTACGTTCGTATCCACTTTTTACGAGAAAAAGAGAGAGAAAAAATATCGAAGCGAACGACATGCAAATAGATTTATTTTTCTTTTCTATCCAGATAAAAATTAATTTTTCGAATTACGTGTATAAAACACACAACAATAAAAATAGAAAAAGTTGAGTGACAAATTGACAAGCTCGCGCGCGCGTCGATTGATCAAAGTTAGCAATGGAAATGGAAAGATCCATCGACAAAGGCGCAATTAAGCTTCAGCCCGCCAATCAGCTTGCGAGTTTTTCTGTAGTCTTGAGTAATTAAAGCTCACTCGTGTCGAATAGAAAAGTCTCGACGTTTATTAATCGCGTACTTTCTCATCAATTTTACCAAGGATTCGATCGCTCGGATATACGTGTGTGTGCAAGTGTGTATACGCGTAATAACTTTGTAATCTTTTGTGATTAACTGTAGGTCTCGTAGGATGTGTCAAAGATGTGTGTATACGACGACCTAGTGACCTACACGTACGCGATGCTGCTAAACGAACTCGAGGAGAAAGAAATAATTATCGGCGACGCGCGATGCGATCGGAAAAATGTCCGACGGGATTTTAGCTTAATTGAATTCCCTTGAGAACGACATGAGAAAACTGCGACGTGTTCCTACGACACGACGACCGCGCTTCTCTCCTGTCAAAATAGAAATCCTGTTAGGCTTTCTTCCTATATATCGACCTACCTATTTCTCTCTACAACGACTCCATGTGCTATTGATTATGATTTGCCGCAAGGGGATACACCACACGTGATTGTGTGTCATTGTTGTTCTTTATCGATAAGATTGAACTTATGGAATTGATCTCGTGCGTTTCTCGTTGAACAAGTGGATTTTGATATTTACCTTTACGCGTTGTAATAATAATTAATCTCGCTTGACGTTACAGAAACTAAATCAATTGATCGACACGTAAAATCCACGTAAAATCCAAGTAAAACCACATTATATATATATATATTTTGTTTAAATTGGGATACTTGGGCATTATATGCATAATATAATCAAAAATTCAAGCGAACGCGTATGAATAACTGATTTTACATATAATTTTGCGAATTGAAGGTAAACTGAAATTTTTTGAAAAGTATATTTTAGCTGTAGCATATGTATTACGGTTAAATCGTTATTCGCTTTGGACGTGTAGCACAAATCGCATTTGAATTTTACATTCGACTTTGAATTAAAGTTAAATCACAACACATCCAACCTCTTCACCTTTCGTAATAAAATTCAGCGAGTCTCGTAAATGGACATTTTCCATTCATAATTATGGTTTGGTATGAATGTTAACATATCATTTCGAAATAAATATTAAAACGAGTAATTTGAATTTCGAATCAGATAGTTAACGACTTTACCACGTTCGTCCCATAAACATAAAAATCTATAATTACATTTTCCTTCAAATTCCGAAAATCCGAAAAAAAAAACATTTTAATTAGCCGTGTTTTTTCCCAGATTAGTATTCCGATTTCGTCAATAATTTATCGGAAAGCAATATGCTTGGGAATTCATTCAGTCCTCGTGAGTTTATACAAGAAATCCATTGATCTCTCTATCTAGAACGAAACCTGGAATTGGCGTTTATTGGGTGAGAAAAGGTGAATAGAAAAAAAAAAGGAATAATAAATCCAGAACTCATTGTATTATTAAACAGAGCAGGCGGGAAGAGGTGAAGTCAACGATTAATAGGCCGAACAGAAGTTTATCATCTGCGCATGATGGCCCATTCGTTCCGCAATGCCCCCATTCTCTCTCTCTCTCTCTCTCTCTCTCTCTCTCTCTCTCTCTCTCTCTCAGTGGCCTTTTTTATTTGTCCTGTGCAAGCTCGGAGCTCGAGTTCCGAGCTCGCTCTTTTTTCCGATAATTTGACGTTGAGCTATGCGCCGACGTATATTGTAATACGGATTCTGTTCGACGGTACTTTAATCTTCTTATCGAGCCTACCCGGAACGTCGTGATTTTCCGTCTAAATTAGAATGAAAATTGTTGGTAGCTAATAAAACATTGATTATCGGAATGTACAGAGTAATTGAAAAGAAATCGCTCGCTCGCTCGTTCGAGAGAAAGAGAGAGAAGAAGATCAAGGAGATTTATCTGTTCCGATGGATTTTGAAGTCTTTTTCTCGCAACTATTGCACGCTCATGCGAGAGGCTCATGGAATATTGCGTAATGACGAGGAAAAGATGTATTAATATTTGAGTGAGCTCGGATTGTAGGTTATCGATCTGGAAGTTTCCTCGGGAAAATTGACTATATACCGTTATTATTTTTAGATCTCAATCAATGTGTGCTTTACGATATTAATTATTTTCCAATCGATATAACGTTCGCGTATCGAAAAAGAGAAAAATTCAAGTACGAAGAATTATTTTTCCGCGAGTGAGTTAAGTCACATAGAACGTCGGTTAAGTAAACTCGAGCGTTTGATCTATTCTACCTCCACAAGCGTTTGAATTTGCCAACGATTGTTACACTCGTATATAAGAGCTCGTCAAAGTCATTATACACGAGGAGATCCGATCTCTACATCAGTTTCCACGCTACTAACTCATTTCCTGCTGCCTTTGACTCTAGTATTCTCTCTCTTACTCTAGAGCTAGGATTGTGTGTCAAAGACCATCGTGGACAAGAGCTTTTAAACAGATTTTTCTATACCAGTTACCACTGTCATTTTCTCCGAAACAATAGAGCTATTCAATTATATTATTGACCAAAAAACCGACAAAGCAAAAGCATTGTAAACGCACCCGGATGAACTTTAAGTAGTTCTTAATTGGAGTGGTCCCGTAAAAAAATTGCGATTGCTCACCTGGTTGTCTAGATAAAAAAAAGAGAGTCTTTTACGTTAGTCAAAGAGAGAGAGAGAGAGAGAGAGAGAGAGAGAGCGAAGAGTGTGAGCATCAAAAATCTTTTTCTTTTATTCTCTCGAAACATTTAAGCTCAATTTAACTCTCTCTCTCTCTCTCTCTCTTTCAGTCTGCTTTCTCGCGCCTGCTGCAGTAACTGCAAATCCATTATTTTCACAAGCACCGCAACTGCGCGCGTGCGTTCACTCCTTTGATAAACATAAACAAAGCTACCCCCGTTGGATAACAAAGCCGACGCCGGACCACCTCTCAAAAGACATCGCCTGCCCATTAGCACCCGCCATCATGCCGTGGTCTTTGTACTCAAGCATCGTTTGATGTGGCTTTTCAAGCAGTCACGCATATCATCTCTCTCTCGCCCTCCCTCTCTCTCTCTCTCTCTCTCTCTCACATGTGCACACTCTTACGCAACGATCAACGACGCTGTATATATTGCCGACACCACACCCTTCAATTATTATTATATCTCCTTCGTAGAGCGTTCAATTAACTCAACTAAGAGGTACATAACCATTTTCGCGCGATTAGAGTAAGAGATATAGGTAGATCGATATTCTTTTACGACGCGAACGCGCGCGTTTTGAGTGTCGACGTTCTTGAGATATCGCTCTTTCTAATGTGATTGCCCGTTATTTTCTTTAGCGAGGAGAATCGCGACAGTTTTATTTTAACAAATTTTGCGTTTTCTTCGCATCTTTCGATCGTTGTTATCTTTTGTATCTCGATGATCGAGGTTAACGAGTTAGAGAGAAATAAAAAAAAAAGAAAAGCCGTGGTTTGCGAATAGACGAAAGTAATAATTAACGAACAAAGTTGTTTTACATCAGAGCTTTTACGAGAGTTTTATAGCGCTTTTAGACTGGAATCACCGTCACGCACGCGACGTTCGTTATGTGTTGCTTCTAATCTTTGCAACGGTGATACAACGCAAAACGACAAATAGTTTCTATCACTGATCGTTGTATAAAAAATGCAAAATTCATTTCGTTCAAACGATCACTCGTTATCAATCGAACGTCTCTCGTCGTTTCGTGCCGTTCAATCTATAACAAAACGTAAAATCTCGACAGGCCTCATCGTAAAATCGTTAGTAGCAGAGTAGCAATAGTGTGCACAAGCAATCGAATCACAAGAGTATGCAACTCACGCGAACAGCGGTAACAATAGTATATTCGCAACTGAAAAATCAAAGATCCAGCTTGCAACTTGAAAAAAGAACAAAAAAACCAACGTAGATAATTGGCTTATCATCCGTAAAATAGCTACGCTGATTGCTTGAGGGACTTTAAAATCGTGCCGGCCATAATGTGCGCTTGCTCTGCCGCCGCGTTGAATAGCGGTTATAACGAATGTGCGGCAGCGCGCTAAAGTTTATTAACGCTCGCGAACTCTCTCTCTCTCTCTCTCTCTCTCTCTCTCTCTCTCCCACTCTCCGGCCGCGTGAAACAGAAAATGAATATTCACGTGCGCGCGAGTGCATCGACCTTCTTTTTGTTTTTCTCTCTCGTCTATTTCTTTATTCGTCAGCAAAAGTTTAATCGAACTAATTGTCCCGCTATATATATACACGGCGACATTTAAAAACCATCGGATCAACTGGCAACTCTCTTAATTCATCCGCGTCTTATGAATATTTACTCGAGAGAAACTCTGAATATGCATAGGTTTCTGGGCGAGCGTGTATTATAATTTTTGCTTCAACTATACGGCTACTAGTTCTCGTGGAAAATCGATAGCTTTGCTTCCGCCAACCCACCCTTCGCTTAAATTAGCAAACTGTACAGGACGCGTGTGTCTAGGCGAGCTAAGTTTTAGCTTCGCTTGATTTTAACGTCGGAAAGTTCTTTTCGTGTGCAAACTCGTTGAAGTAATTACGTTGTAGGTATCTTTTTTGTTTTCCATTCAGACGAATAGGCCGTAGTTATCCGTAGACGCGCGTGCGCTTTTCAATATCCATCTTTGTAGAAATGAATAGCGTGCTTTTTGGGCTTTTCGATAGAATTCACGAATAGAATCAAAAGCAATATTCGCTTAACGAAAACGATAATCGATTTTACGCCGTACGCTTAATAAATGAGTACGGGATGAGCTATAACCAGATGAATAGATTTCGATACCAAAAATAAACGCGATTAATTATCCGATATCCGTCGGACATAAATGGACAACAATAATAAAGGCTCACCTTCCTCGTCGATGCTGAACAGACCAACGCCATCGCCACCTCGAATACTGTATCCGATTCTCGAGTCACCTCCTGGTGGATCGGCATCTTTAGCTTTCACTTGGGTGACGTGCGTTCCCACGGGTTGATTCTCGGCTACGCTAGCAGAGAGAACAAAGTCGGAAAACACCGGTGCGTTGAGATTCTCGTTAACGTCAACGACCTCGATTATGAGTATGGTCTCAGAGCTAAGCTGAGGCTCGCCTTTGTCGTGCGCGACGATGGTAAGCGTATGTACTTGTCGTTCCTCAAAGTCAAGTTTCTGCGACGTTCTAACCGTGCCGGATTGTTTGTCGATACTGAAATAATTCTCGCTCTCGGTCTCCTCGGAGAAACTGTACTCAATTTTACCAGCGGGACCTTGGTCGGGATCAGTCGCTTCTACGATCGCTACGACACTCCACACAGGCACGTCTTCGCGAACTTTCACGGTGTAACTTGTGAGAGCGAATTTCGGTGCGTTGTCATTGACATCGTCGACGATTATCCTGACCAAAGCCTCGGAATACAAGGCAGGGTTGTCCAAGTCAGGTTCGCCTTTGCTTCCACCGTCCTTGTCCGTCGCGCGTATCCTCAACTCGTACGAGTCTTGTCTCTCTCGATCTAGCTTGCCGAACACCGTCAACGCACCCGTGCTTCGGTCGACCTTAAAGTCGTTGGTGTCGGTAACAAGCGAGTACGCGATTTTCGCATTGTCACCGAGATCGGCGTCGGTAGCGTTGGCTCGAAATATTATCGTTCCGTTGAGAGCATCTTCCGTCACTCGATAACTCGCCAAAGCTTTCTCAAATTTGGGTGCGTTGTCGTTGACGTCGAGAACGGTAACAGCGAGCATCCTCGAGGCAGACTTTTGCGGTTTGCCAAGATCGTAAACGGTGATGTTCAAAAAGTACTCGCTTTCTCGTTCTCGATCCAGATGCCCAATCAGTCGCAATTCGCCTTTGTCGGGATCGATACCAAGAAGCGAGTCGCTATCGCCGGCAGATATGCCAAACACAAGTTTACCATTGTATCCAAGATCGCGATCTCGAGCGACGAGTTTCGCCAGAACGAAACCAATGGGCGCCGATTCGTTGACGCGCACCTCGTTGGGGAATTCAATGAATTCGGGCGCATGAACGTTTTCGCCGTATCGACTTGGCATCATCGTGTACTCGTCGTCCCTCGACGGCATGTTGCTTTTCTCCGCTGAGGCTATCGCTTCGGTCAATCGCCTGGCTACTCCGGTATCACGGCACTCGAACGAACCAGTTTCGTCGGCCAAAATCTTCGTCTGAGTGCTTCTCTTGACGTTCACCAAATTGATCCTAAGCGAGTTGACATCGGCAAAGTGCGTGCCATCCGTTGCTGTCACGTTAACCACGCGTTCGGAACTTTTAAGATCGGACAAATCACACGCAACGGATAGTACGCCACTGGTAGAGTCGAGAGCGAAGCATCCGTCGTCGTTACCGGAAACCACGCGGTAACTGATGATATTACCAGCGTCGAAATCGATTGCCGATACCGTGATGATCTCCGTACCTACGGGCACGAATCTACCGAGGTGACCCACGCAGTCGATCTTTTCGAATTGCGGCCTGTTGTCGTTGACATTGCTCAGCTTGATCTTCAACTGCATCTCGCTTTGTCTTCTGTACGGTAATCCCCAGTCGTTGGCTCTCACCCGTAATACGTATTCTCGCTTCATCGTCTCGTAATCCAACAATTGTTTAGTGCGCACTATCCCCGAGAAATGATCGATCTCGAAGGGTACCTTCTTGATGTTGTCGATACTGTACGATATGTAAGCATTCTCACCAGAGTCTTTGTCTCTCGCTACAACTTTGACCACGGACGTTCCCGCTGGTTCGTTCTCGTCCAGGTGAACCAGCATCTCCGATTGCTCAAACTCGGGATCGTTGTCGTTGGTATCGATCACGTAAATTTTCACCTTGGCCGACGATTGTTTCCTCGTACCAACGTTACCTTGATCCACCGCCGACACGGTCAACGTGTAAAAGGCTTTCTTCTCAAAGTCCAGATTGACCGCCGTGTAGAGCATACCGGTGTCGGCGTTGATGTAAAACTCGCCACCTTCGTTACCACCGACGATCTCCAAAAAGACCATGGCATTTTTACCTTCGTCGGCATCGGTTACTTTCAATCTGATCACGGGACTGTTGACCGGCGCAGTCTCCGGTACTTTAATTTCGTAAATCTCTCGACTGAAAATCGGTGCGTTGTCGTTGAGATCGGCCAAATGAACGGCAACCGATTTATAACTGAATCTCGCGGGTGTTCCTTTGTCGAGCGCTCTCAACGTTAGATTGTATCCTTGTGGCGCCGCCTCGCGATCCAACAATTTTAACACTTGTATACTGTATTCGCCCGGTAAGTCGTTTGGTCGTATTCGAAAGTGACCATCAGGATCGCCAGCAACGATGTCCAAGCCGGCAATCTCACCGTGAATACCGTCGTCTCGATCGACAACGCGAACTATCGCATAAGTATCGGCATTTGAATTCTCCATGATTTCCGGCAAATGACGTATTGTAATTTCTGGCGCGTGCAAGTTCACCTGGCGGACGTGGATCGTCAAGCGGGCGCTGCTCGCCTTTGGGCTGCTTCGATAGCGCGCGCCCCTGTCGCGCGCCAACACCGTCAACTCGTACATTGGACGCTCGATGTACCTGCAATCACAGTTCGATTGGCATCGATATTTTTCTTTTCCGTTCCAATTGACTTGTCCGTTCAATCGACTGCTATTTTCATCGATACGCGTAATCCTATAAACATTGGTTATTATTGTTTGTCTAATACAGTTCACTATCGTAACGAGACATTCAAGTAGTACCAATAAAAATAGCGAGTAATTGAATACAGAGCATAGATGATTAATCGCGATAAAATTTACTTCGGTTAAACGCTGTATCGATTCCGAGTAATCAAGAGTAACGCAACCCGAAGCCAAAAACAAATATGCATCAAATATCAGATTCAACGTGAGTGAGCACCTCACCTACGTTAAAAAAATTACTCGGGTGAAACTTTCCTCGTCAGCGATACATGTCAATTCTCGCACTCGCGTGATCGAACGCGCTCTTTTTCTCTTTTTTTATATCCCGATAAAATGCAATTCTAGCGAAGAACTCGAAACTCGCGCGTAAAACAATGTCGCGTAAATGAATAATGGAAAATGAAAAAAAGTTAGCGCATCCATTAGCGTAATTACTTTTCATCTCTGATTTCGTCGTTGTTTCTATTTTTTCTCGCCTTGTATATATATAGTTACGTCACACGGTTAATAAATCCGCATAACGATATTTCTTTGCGGCAAATTAAATGAGACAGTACTGGCGCGTGGACTTGATTTTTTTCATTTCTCTTTCCTCTATTCACGCGCTACGTTTATGAATCGTTGCCTCGAGGCTTATTTTTTTGTTCAACTCTGTACGTGCTTTCGTTTTGCGTCATGGTGTGGCTGTTGGAATAACAACAATGGATATTAAAGTTACGTGCTTTATTACTAATTGGATTTCGCTTTGTTGTCGAAAGAAATCAACGGGATGCTAGAATTCGACATCCCCTTAGAGAGAGATTGTGTGGCCAACACGGAAAAAGATACCCGTTACATCTCACCCAGAGAACAACGAAATTTCGCAAAAAATAACGTCTTTTAATTCAGATAACAATTGGCTACGAGGTGAGTTGCAGAAAAGAAAAACGAGTTACATACCTGAGAGGCCTAGTAAGCGTGACGACTCCGCTGACGGGGTGTACAGCGAACTGTTGATTCTTCTCGGCAAAGCTATAATAAATCTCTCTGTTTCTGCCGAGATCAGCATCTTCGGCGGTCACCTTGACGACACTACGATGAACCGGTGTATCTTCGGGTACACTAATTTCATAAACTGTCGGGTAGAAAAGTGGATTGAGATCATTGGTGTCGGTAATGGTAACAACGACACTCGTTTGCGCTTCCAACAAACTAATACGATTTTTCGAATCGTATCTTCTTGCCGTTGCGCGAATGTCCAAATGATAACGATCCTTCCTTTCGCGATTGAGGACATCGACGTTACCGGTGCGCGTACGTAATTGAAGAAAACAAAAGTCACCGACTACGCGCTCCTCGGCTTTGAAAAATTTTTCTTTGTCACCCGAAATAATACGGAATTTTATTTCCTCGAATTGTTCGTCAATTCGCAAGCGAATACCCATCATATCATCGGGTACAACATAGGTTTTACCCATTGAGTTCTCGGGTATGCTGGCATTGTAGTGCGACGATGTAAATTGAAATGTCTCATCGTCGTCGTGTCGCTCGTGATTACGTATTGATGCAGATGTAGTAAGAGATGGTACAGCGAGATTCAATGCGATTGGTAAATCTTCCTCGAGGACAACCGGATCGATTACGAGAAGGAGAAGGAGCCAGAGTGCCATTAGGCCTCGAGGCGCCCTCTTCTTCGTCACTCCCATGCTTTTAGCTAGCTCATCGTCTTTGATAAACTCCTGCTGCTACTGCTGACGAGCAGGTCGATGGCGATGACGATGATGATGATGATGATGATGATGATAACGATGATGTGTCTTGCTCTCGGCGATCGCTTTTTCCTCTTGCGCTCATCTGCAACGAGAAATCCTTTTATTTTCCTTTGTTTTCGTTTTTGTCAAATCTCTCGATTGATCCGTACTAAATTAACGGGCGCGATAATTTAATCAGTCCCAGTCAATGGCTTATGCAGTATTCTAATTCATCTAATATCAATACAGATCGTGTATTATCGACATTAATTGCATCGCGTAATAAATCTCGAGGACGTTACAAATTCACGCAATGCATGTTGATTTCGCATTAGCGATGGGGAGAATTAGAGAGGGAGAGAAGTTGCACGAGGTCGATATTACTACGATGGTTTCACAAACCAAATGGCTATTGATCGATAAATGAGAAAATGTTATCGTTTATATGATTCTCATGCATACAATTTGAATCATTTACGAGTGTCGCGGAAATTATACGGCGACAAAACGGGAATGCATTTCAATGGGTTGCAAATTGCATCCTAATAATGTAGATTTACACGAAAACGTGTATACGCAATTAATCGAACGATGCTTGATTTTATTGCTCGAGTCAAACTTTTCACTCGCTTACCCCACTCCCCATCCCCTCTTACGTTGATTATACAACGTTAAATCGAATTATTAACATTGAATAATTATTCTTGCGATGAACATGCGACAAACGAGATACTCGATTAAAAACAATATCGTATAATACATTTGTTTCGCACTTCGAGCGTAGAGAACACGTATAACGGCGCACGTTTTGGTGTATCGCGTCGAGAATCGCCGCTCACTCTCTCTCTCTCTCTCTCTCTCTGCTTTTTCTATAAATTAAAGATTACTCACGTTCCATTTATTGATTAAATGGACTGGAAATTGTGAATTCTTTATCTTGACGTTTAGAAGAATAAATGTACGCGTTTCACTGACCCATTCTCCCTCTCTCTCTCTCTGTCTCGGTATGGTGGCGTTGTTTAGGACGAAGAGAAAAAAAGGGTTTTCTCGCTCGAGAAGCCTATTTATTGGGTGATGTATGATATTCGATATAATGGCTCTCAACTCCTTCTCTTGCTCTTTTCTTTTGTTTTTTTTTTGTTTTTTATTTGCAGCACTAAATTTTCATCGTACGCATTCGCATACATAAATATCGAGAAAAAACATAAAACAAAGTATATAATCTTTTGAATATTAATACTTAATACAAATCGCGTTATTCCGCGCTGCGCGTTTTATTATATTTTCGAAACGAACACGTCGTTTTCTGATAATTGCCTGAATAATGCACGTAATGAATATAACAGTTGATGGAGATCGAATCTGTGGATATGAATAACATTTTTTTTTATTTTTTTTTTGGTCGGACTCGTACTTTGATGATTGTAACGTAATCTCCATGTGAATATTTTAATACATTACATTACGCGTGCGATCGCGATATAGCAGAGATTTTACAATAATCATTCTCTTATCGTACTTTACCGTAATAATTGCACGAAATAAAATTTTGCTACATTCGTGTATTTATCAGTGGTATAGTATTTTCACTTTTTTCCTCGTTGAACGCGCACACACGGTAAGGCCGTCTTTTTTCCCAAGAAGCATCAACAACCATAAACCAGAATTACCTACGAAAAATAAATTCCTTCGAGAAGAGAGAACCCTTGTAAATCTCCTTAAAAATATCACCTTCTGTAGGACTACCGAAAAAAAGAACAGACTTTTACTTATCACTATCGTACGCCGTGATCGCTTGGAAGAAAACCTATAGAACTAGAGATTAGAAGGAGAGAGAGAGAGAGAGAAAGAGAGACATCAATGATAGCTGGTGCTCGCGTGTTATCGTATAGTTTCCATTGTTGTATATTGACTGCTACTTACTTGCTGACAAACCAAAATCTTGTATACCTTCTTTCCCTTGGCTCTATACTATCCGTTCTCCTTCTGCCTTTTTCACGCGCGGAATCGGATCTCGCTTTCGCGCCAGTACCAATAGCAGCAGCTTTTCTGCCAACCCCCGAAAGCACCTTATCGAGAAACTACACTCCATTTGCTGCATTACCGCCGCTCGAGCGTTCGCTTTTCTTTTAATTTCCGTTTCTCTATATATAGCGTATGCTACGCTACCGTCAGCATTGGAAGCGAAAGTTTCTTTAGTTTTTTTTTCTTTTTCTTCTTCGATGATGACATAGTCGTGATACGTACGTATCAAACGAGGGGGACTTTGCATCTGTGATGGACCGTGACGCGCGACTTTGACGTTAATAGAAACATTTATTTGAAAGCGATAAGCGAAGAATATTTTGCATTTTATCGAAATTTCACTGAATGGTCAAATAGAATTCTCAGTGTAATAGTATATATATATAATCACGTGAATAATTTCGTGTAGTTACGAAAAAAAAAAAAAAAACGTTTTAGTCGCGCCGGATTATAACTCGTAATTTTGATACCTCGCGTACCGTAATTATTATTGCGTAACTCGTTGACGAACATACGTGTCTTGCGACGAAAAGCATAAGCGTGTACAGGTTAATCTTTATTGCATTTGTATAATTTTATTGTATCCAATCTCTTGCTTGGTATACGTACGCGTAGGTCGCATGACTTTCAGAAGGTAATTCTACGAAAAATAAGAAAAGCCTCTTTTTTTTCGTCTTTCCTATACGAACGCTTTGTCCTCGTATTTTTTATTTGTATTTACATTTGAGTGGGTACGGCTGTATTGCTATATAGCTCTAAGCTACATGTACTTATGAAACAATATCGCGAGGAGCAAACCGTGTGTATTTACCGAAGGTAACGTTATACTACGACTAACGTCGTCTATATGGGTAAATAACACGTTTTAAGCGCGCGATGAAGATATTCAATTGGTAGGAGAGGTTTGTCTGTTGAATAATAAAAATGTAAAATGTTTAATCTAACGCCGCGTGTGTTCTTTTTATCGTGAATTTTCTTTGGGGATTAAAACGCGCGTATTTTCTTCTCTTCTTTTTTTAACCG
Source organism: Chouioia cunea (assembly GCA_030064505.1). Lineage (NCBI taxonomy): Eukaryota > Metazoa > Arthropoda > Insecta > Hymenoptera > Eulophidae > Chouioia > Chouioia cunea. The sequence goes on along the minus strand of JAOPFQ010000003.1, from coordinate 27,333,180 downwards.
CACGATGAATTTTACACATTACGAAATTAAACTTCAACAAACAAACACATCTATTACGAAAACGTTACTTCTAGAACACGATCAAATCGTATAGACATTTATTTCATTCGCAAAAATCAAAGTCAAACACCTAATAAAACTGGCTGTCTGATTGTTTACAGAATTCCGAATGAATTAAACGTAAAAAGCGCTTGGTTTTGTCTATAAATCACCGATCCACAATAATAGATTATAAGAACTGACGTTCGCCAAGAGATAAAGAAAGAGAGAGAGAGAGAGAGAGAGAGAGCAATAAATCGCGAAATTTACTATCTGTAAAAAACGTTAAAAATAAGTGTATTTGCCAGTGGGTAAGACGATGTGTGCGAGATATGGGATATATAGAGAAGAAAAAGAAAATCGAAGCATTCAGTAAACATCATAAAGTGCACTATACACGGGAAAGATTGAGAGAGAGAGAAAGCAACGAAAATAGAACGAGAAAAAGAGGGCGTAATTTAGTCAGTCTTTGGGTTAAAAAAAAGAAAAAATATTCTTGATGCGTACATCTGGAAAATATCGTGCTCGCTTCAGGAAGCACTGTCGGATTAAAAGCTCGCTATCTGGTCGTAAAATCTTTTTTTAAAAATACTTGTTAAAAAAAGCTCATATTTTTGTATATTACAAGGGGAATTCAAAGTCGAACGCACGTCGATGGGTGACGAGAATTTTCCGTGACAATGAGATTTCTTTTTATTTCTGCTTCCCGCATTCGTGAAGAAATAATTTTTCCTAGAATATATGTATACACACACACGTATTTGTTCTTTACATTCGAAAAATTCACAAATATGCTCGACTATCTCCCCTCCCCCTCTCCCTTTCGTAAGCTTCTATAAGATTGGATTTACTCTCACGGAGTTTCTTTCTTATGTTATTTTTTTGTTTGTTCGACAAAAATGCAACGGAAAATATCGATATACAACGGAATTCGATTGCGATATTGCGTCGAGATTATATTTGAGCACGTATTTTCACGAAGAAAAGAAATGCAGTTGTGCGATATCGTCGGAAAGATGAAAAAAGAAAAGAAACTCGAAAGAGATTTTCACTGTTAACAACAACAACAAAATCATTCCCTCTTAATTACGTCAATCGCAAGCTATCGATATCCGGAAAAGTAAATATTCCCTCTTACTCCGTGCGTCTTAATCCAAACGTCTCGCAGTGAAAATATATCAGAAAGCAATTAGACGGAGGCATCATTAGCCGTGGATACAATCTCATGGCGGCGGTTTAATGAGATGGATCGCGAGGTGTATAGAGCGAATGAGAGAGAAAATGACGAGAAAGAGAGAGAGAGAGAGAAAGATAGGCTGCATGCGGTTGCATTCCTTTGAAGGGTCGCCGCTCGTGAGAACTCGACTCCCTCAGCAATATAAAACCAATGGTATGCGGGTTCTACAAGCTTGACTTTGACTGTCCATCGGGACAAATTTTAGTTTTGTTTGTTTATTTTTTTGTCGTAATTTAAAGGTTGATACTACGAAAATAAAACGAGGCCGACTATATCGCTATGAAATTTACGCGGAAGAGTCAACCTTTTCAAGCTTCTCGGGACGCGACGAGACGAGATAATATTGTACTCTATGCGCATGGAAAAGTTTCTTTCATTTTCCTATTTAACTCTGAACATTTTAATAGAATGATAAATGAACGAATACGTATCATTGGTAATTCATCAATGTATCCATTAGATATCTAATACACACAATTTACGTTGACAATAACAACTTTTTCCGTTTAATTGATTGATTGTTATTGTTAAAATCGAAAATCCAATTACATTCATATGTTTAATTAACTCTGAATGATGAATATCGTTTGATTCAAAACAAACGTGAGTACTAAGAAAATAAAATCGAATTTGCTTATTTGATTGGGTGAACACGTTTTATTTTTTGCCTTTTTATTCATATGCACATAAAAGAATATTTTTCAAATTGACGAACAATCGTACAGTGAAATTGGAAAAAACGTACGTTGATGAAAGTATATTGCAATGAAATAGTAATGGAAATGAAATTTCAATAACACGAATATTCATGTATTTTATTTTCGTTATCATTGAGAACATTCCGTGCAGAATATTCATTCGTCAGTCAAAATAATGTTTTCCACCCGAATAAATGTTTCTATTTTTTTCTTGGCGCAAATCGCCAAAATCTCTACTCTTTAATTTTCAACCTACACAATCTGCTACACAAACATTCACTAAAGATTATTCAATGACCATGTTGCCGATAGACTCGGGTAAATCTCATTGAAAAAAGAACAAAAGATCGTGCAACAGCAACACTCATCATAACAGCATAGATCGAGTAGAGAAAAAGGAGAGCAAACGGGCGTAAAATTCGAACATTGCAATCCCATTAGTTGGTGCGTTCGCGCCCACGCGCAAGTTTTGCGTAAGGCTCGCTCATGTGTCGCCTTATCGGCCAACAACGGCCTCTGATGAAATCGAATTGCGCCAGTACACACACACACACATTGAAAAAGGAGAAAGAGAGAGAGAGAGAGAGAAAGAGAACGGAAGACGCAAATCGGCTTTCGACTATAGGCTTCTTTTTTTATACGTTCACCAAAAAAGGAATGGGGGGGGGGGCGGAAGAAAACTTCGTTTCAGTTACCCTCAGGGAAAGGGTTGTATTAGCTGTCGAGCAAACGAAAAGGCTTGTTCGTAAGAGGAAATTTCGGCCGGAAGTTATCGCGTGTGTGTTAGTTGAGAACTGGTTGCGAAAACTAGTCTATATGCGGTGGCGGTGATGGTGAATGGGAGAGCCGCTGCTGCTGCTACGGTCGCCGACTGGTGAATGGAATGAGTAATAGTGACAATTTTCTTTTCTCTCAATGAGTCTCTTTATTTTTCGTGCTCTACTCACATTTTTTTTGCTTGCTACTGATAAAAGACGAAAATAATGTATACACACGTATCTATTCTCACGCGTGGCTTATCTCACGAAAGAAACAGAGAGAGAGAGAGAGGAAGCAAGAGAGAAAAGTTGTGACATGTTTATACGATGATAGAATAATCATCGATCATAATTGAAACATTATGAATGAGAATTGACTTTATCGTAAATGGAATATATATATTTTCACTCTCGTCTTTTTATTTCGAGATCTAGAACGACATTGTATAATCTCGTTAGAAATTGAAAATTACACGTGAACAGCTCGTCTAAAAATAAAACAAAGCTATTAAGCAATCAAACGTCATTCTTAAATAAGCACTCGGAGTAACTCATCTCATGCTCGCAAACTTCTCGTTCCATTTTCTTTCTCTCTCTCTCTCTCTCTCTCTCTCTCTCTCTCTCTCTCTCACTTTCTCGATATCTCTTTCTTGCAGAGAGTTACAACGAACCCTCCCGTTAATAACTTCAAAAAAACATTCTACTTTGGTAGCATAACAACAAACAAACAAAATATTTTGTCATGCAACTAATCGCCGATAAAGATAATTCTCAACAACCTCGGAACTTCTCTCATCGTCACACTTGTAAAAGAGAGAGAGAGAGAGAGAGAGAGAGAGAGAATAAAGTCTTGGTCGTGTCCAGTCTCTTTCGTTCTCTCTCACACTCTTAGCACGAGGTCAATGTTCTCTTGCAGCCCCGGTGCATTGCCTGGAGGATGAAGGGAAAAGAGAGCTCGCATACAGACGGGAGTGTACGAAGAAGCACTATGGATAATATTTAACTGCAACGACGCGAATCACATCTTTTATACCGTTATGAATTTGTTTTTCTTTTTGCTCTTTACTCGTGGTTTATTATTTTTTGTTGTTTTTTTCCAACGAAACAATAATCATTTTAACAGGCATAGTCTAGCAATGTTATAACGAGCAAAGAAAGAACAAAAAAAAGAACAAGTCTTGGGATGCAGCTGCTGGAGTGAGAGTACAGGTGCGCGCTTTGCTGTAATTGCGGGCGGCGTGGCGCGCAAAAGCGCGAGCGAGGATTTTATTTAAAAACTTGATTGAAAATCCGCTGGGCAAGCAACAATCGTGGGAGAATCGGATAAGCGTCTCTGCTATTTTTGTTTTTCTTTCTTCCTTTCAACCTCGAGGCTCTAATTAGACCAGATTTACATCACACTCTGTGAAATTTATTAACTTAGATTATGTGTGTATGCGTGTGTGTGCGTGCGCGCGCGCGTGTGCATGTATATATATATATGCACATGTATATGTGTATACTTGTGCTATCTGTTGAGTTGGTAGAAAGGGTAGAAAAGTTTCATCGAGTGCTTGTCAAAGTTGAATGGAGTTGGTCAGCATGGAGGCTATTGTTTATTTGAACGCTTTTGTCGAACGAACTTTCTTCTTTGACATCTTTGCCGTTATATGTATGTATATATTTTTTCCGTAAACTTTGTCTTTTTCCACGTAGAAGAACATTCATTGTTAAGCAAATGAACTTTTTTTCTCTCTCTCAATTGTGCACTTGCAGAAAGAGAGAGAGAGAGAGAGAGAGGATTGAACAAAAAACAACCAACGAACGATACATACGTACCTCTATTCGAACGACGTTTATACACATAACACCAGTACAAATTTGGAAGTACATTAAAAGCGACATTCTCAACACGCGCGCTATAATTAGACGTGGGTCGCGACATACTCGAAGACGAAACAGAATTTGAGAGCACAGCAGCAGCCACTCAAGGGAAAGAAAGAGCGTGCGCGCGCGAGAGAGAGAGGGAGCAAAGGGGGGAAAAAAAGAGAAGCTGACAATTAGCAGTTGACGGCGAACGTGTTCGAAACAATGGTTAAAGGGAAAATTAGTCGTCTATTTTTACCGACGTCAACGATAAGTCAAGGGCAAGTCTCATCTTTCCTCGTATTTTTTGCACATTGTTATGACTTGGAGAGAGAAGGAAAAAGAGAAAGCTTTTGCCAAAAAAGGGATTGAATTATTTTCAAGAATATACCGAATATAAATGTGACTCATTAGAAGATTCATGCTAATGCTAATGATTCGACGTCGTATACTTATTCATGGGGAAAAAGATGTACGTGTGCTATATATTTCATCTCCACAGTATAAAATATCTAACAGTAAAGGCGCCTCATTGAGAGTGAGAGAGGGAGAAGGAGTGAGAGAGAAAAGCATGTAAGTCGGTTAACAAAAGCCTTGAAGTGTGTTCGCAAGGTGGAGCTTGTACCTGTTTCTCTCTCTCTCTCTCTCGTTCAGTTCCTTTTTTTTCTTTCAACTCGAAGGAAGTAGTCGATAAAACTGGTTTGACGAGTGAGAGAGGAACACGCCTACGGCTTTTCTCTCTTGCGCTTTCTAACTTATATATACTATATACAACTCAACAAAGACTCTTTTTCTCCCAGACTCGTCTAATTAATCTCTGGCAGAAAGTTGCGCAATCTAACGAAAAAGATATCTACAGGCGTCTTTCCATTGGCATGTGCCTCCTTTTCAATGCGAAAATTACTCTATAATTATGACGCTATTCATTCAAAGTGAGAGAGAAAAGTTACTCTCTCAGCGACAACGACGACGACGGCGACAACGACGACTTATGTTAGTGTAAGCGAGAGACTTTGGTGTTGGCGAGAAAGAAGAAAAATTATTAATTGCGCGCGAGCTTGAATTTTAATTAACGGCAATGTTCATTGAATAACAAGAAGAAACAAAAAATCTGTTGTAATTTGCATGGACGAAAATGAAAAAACAAAAAGAACGGTGCAATATAGCAATGCAATTAAAGAAAGAACTCTTGCGAGTTTCTTTCGAGGTTCAAAGTCAAACTTAGAATTGCCAAAGAGAGGGAGAGAAAAGACAAAGAGAGAGATTCTTGGCGTATTGTTGTTTCACTCTCGGTCTCATTGAAATTTCAGCTTTGCGACTGAGCGACGCCTTGTCTATTTGGAATAGTTTCATCTTATTGGTAACTGATTAGGCGCAAGCAATTTCAAGACGCTGACACGCGTTTACTTGCAACCGAAAGAGAGGGAGTGAATCGATCGGTGGTTCACACGCTGAGCTGAGCTGAGCTGAGCTGAGCTCGTAAGCTTTTGCAGGAAGCCGTAATTTGAGTTTCAACGCCTCTCCAACAGTATATATTGTTCGTGTGTCTAATCAAATGCATGAGTTTACGCAACAACTTTATACTTGTGCGTCGTATTGCGAATAGTTGCTTTTTTCTTTCTTCGACTATTCTCAACACTTGTAAAGATGTTTGGTAAACTTGCGGAAGAAAATATATTTAAAGAAATATTTGATTGAAAAGCGTTGATTGTTTGTAATAATTTATGCAAAATCTTATTCGGCAACTCTTTCTCTTTCTCTCTCTCTCTCTCTCTCTCTTTCTATTTCAGACTTAATTTTCAACTGTAGCTAATCAAATGTTTAAATTAACCTGGATTCGCGAGGAAAAACTTTTCGTGCACAGCGAATACCAGAATATTCAAAAAGCCCGAGGAAAATTTACAGTCAGTCCCGCAATCGTATTCAAAGTCCGTAGAGAAGTCCGTTGAAAAATCTAAAAATTGACTTGGCAACTTTATCCCTGAAAAAAAAATACTCGACGCACTCAATTCTCGATAAAAAAAAAAAAGAAAAACTCCGATTGAAGCATTAAATCCAAAGTCATTGGCACGTTAATTATCCAAGTAGTCGGTTAAAAATGACGAATTTCTTTCTTCAAAATTTTTTTTTTGTCGAGAGTACTGAATTAAAAATATGGGTCTCGCAGATTACCTTTTCTTTGAAAAGAGAGTGAGTGTCGAGAGTCGTCGAACTGGATGGGAAAACTTGAGCGTGGGAGCGCGAAATGCAAAACTTTTGGTGGAAAACTCCTCGGACGTATATTATGAACGAGAGACTCGCAACTTTCTGAACCGACGCGCTCTCTCTCTCTCTCTCTCTCTCTCATATTGTTCGTAGCAAAAAAATAGAGTGGCAATATCGACGTGAAGTGCGACAGTTTATCGACTCACTCTGAGGATGCTTTAGCTCTTGTAACTTGAATATTACGCGACACACATTCGCTATACTAGTATATTATGAATGCTACTAGTGGCGCGCGCACATACATAAGATTAATTATATGCCGAATGAGTAAGAGATTTTGCTGCGTGTTCCAGCAACAGAAGCGAATATTTAGTTCGCTATACATACATAAACCCGACTGTGTGTTAGTGATGATTACAATTGATTTACCTTGCTACCAACTCTACCCCCCTCTGTCCGTACCACCTACTCTCTATATTGCTTGCCACCACGTGAATTTCGACTATGAAGGGCAAACGCGCATTCCAATGTGTAAACTGGTGCATAACTCTCTCTTCCTCCCTCTCTCTCTCTCTCACAGCCTATGAAATGCCGTCAGTGTCTGTGTTTTGCGGTTACCGTTTGATTAATGCTTTCGCTATAATTATTGGTGATGTACTTTTCACATTGGTTTATTTTTCGAATTTTTTAATCCCCTTCTACCTGTACATATTCTGTAAATATATATATTACACCTAAGCGAAATATTCATTTGAAGCTAGCTGCCTCTTTTCACCCGCACAAAGGGGTGAACATTCATTTGACGAGAATCGCAGGATGAGGGGCTGAATGTCAAAAATGTCTCTCTCTAACTCTCTCTGCCTCCATTCCACATACATGTTAATTATCGATGAAAATGTATTTCGCAAATGCGAATGAAAGGATTGGGAGAAGTTAATTCACGTACCGCGCGATATATTTAATTATAACGACATTCTCATTAAATTTCAATCAATTCGACAAAATATTTCATGTTAATTCGACATACTGATTAATTATACGATTTAACAAATGAATTATCAAACCACGATGCGTGTTATTCAAGGTATACGCTCAATCGTTAATTTGTCAAACGAAGTATTAGTAGTTCACCAAGTGAAAACAACAAAAGAATTAATCGAGATCCCTGATACTGCGGAAAAAAGAAAAAAAATTTTTAAAAAAGACGGTAAAACGAGCTTTGCGAATAAAGTTGGTTTTAAAACTAAGGTACAAAGCGAGATAAGATTCAAAAGTACAGCCAGCGAACTAATAACGTAACAATAAAAAGTTTTTTCATTTAACTTTAAATTCATTACGATTATTCCACGCGCGTGCATATCTTTACCATAAGTTCTCTTAATTAAATGCCCGAGGAGAGAGCGAGAGGCTGGTGAAATAAAAAAATGCACTCTTTATCTGTTCGTCAGTGAACAATTCAATTCCATCAGCGTTTAATTCGTTTTTCGCACGAATCTCGACTACTGTATAAAGACATCGTTGTGTACACGTCGTAACCGAAAACACGTCGATCGTCTTAGTGGTTTTTCGCCTTCCACTCTTGTGTGCGTTGTGGGAATGGCAATTAAAGTGTTCCGACAATTCGGAAAATTACATCTTGGTGGCTTTCATTGTGTATGTGGTACACAGCCGTCGCGACAACGACGACGACAAAATTGAGTCTTTTGAACATCGCAGAAACGATTACTTTTTTTTTGAGTAGCCGTATACGTGAGTGTACGTAGGGAGGATGAAAGGGAAGGGTACGATCTCTTGTCGCGTTATTTCCTCTCTATTATACGTTCGTTCTATTTTTTTTTCTCTCTTCTTCCTCGTACGCTCGACCAACGCCAGCAATGAAGATGTAAAGCGTTTGCATTTGGAATTTTATTGGAACGCCACACACACACACACACGCACACGCACACGCACACGCATACACACACAGACTGCAAGGATTTTCGATGGGTTTACGCTATATACCTCGACCTCCTACTATATAGCGTTTTAACGGCGCTTTTGTTGTTTATTGAAATGGACATTTGAGAGGCTCCACGCTTTTGTGTCGTTTGACCGAAGCTAAACGCTTTTAATATACGAGCATTTCGAGGTTTTACTTTATAGGTCGCTCGACTAGATGAGAGATTTTCATTTTGAAAACAATAATAAAATATTTGTTTTTTAGTCACGTACATTTCCAAATGCGAATATTTTTCAAAGCTTAATTTTTCGTTATTCTCATTGTCGAGTACAATGTGTGTCACACCATCGAGCTTGTCGATATCAAGGTTTTTAGTAAAACAACAACAACAACAAATGATTGATTTGAACGATTGTACGCAGTTTTTCAACAAAATTGCACGATGTCGCTTAAAACTTTTTCGCAATGAAACGCCAACGTTATAACTCGACATATCTCTTCTGCTTTCAGTCAGAGCAGCACGATAAAAGTCGTTTAACCGAGTCGTTCGATCAAATCGTGCAACAATGGCAAAGTGAAAGAAAGAAGGGAGAAAAAGAGAGAGAGAGAGAGCGAGAGAAAAAAAGCAACGAGAGAAAGCACGCAATTCCCTAAGAATCAGCATAATACTGTGGCGACGACGATGAAAAGAACGAAGTGAGAAACGCCGCTTTGCTCGTGTAGCATAAAATTGAAAATACTTTTTTTTTTCAACAAGTTTTTTATATACATATATCTCTATACATCGATAAAAGATCAAATCAAGCGCAACTTGCAGCTCATGAATTTCCATCTCGTAGCTCACTTGAGTCGTCGACACCGTCAATAAGAAGATGATCTCTGGCAATGCTGGCGTCACCTGAAAATTCTTCTTTTCCCTCCCTTACATACTCACACTCTCTCTCTCTCTCTCGATCTTATCGTACGAGCCATTGAGTCGCGAATTTCTTGGCGAAAATCCTTGGGAACTCCTCTTTCGAAAGTCGCTGTAATCCGCGCGGTAAACTTGCCGACTACCACCTACTACTTACTCCCTTCTTCCGTGCATTTTTTTTTCTTTCGACAAAATTAACTGTACGGACCATGTAAGATGGAAGAGACGGAATAAAAAGAAACGTCAAGTTTGAAGAACAAACGCTCGAGGGTTGCAAGTGGAAGTAGAAGGTGAATAATGAAGGTGAAAATCGCACGGGTATATACTTTTCCGGCTCGGTGATAACGATCGTATGACTTTTGCTATATGTGCGCAGCCCGACGAACAAGAGAGCAAAGAGAAAGAACAAAAAAAACAAAAGATATACGCAAGAGAGTGAGCTCCAAGGAAACCGGAAAAAGAAGATTTGATATTCTTACTTGCTGCGTGAATCCGAGATCCCTGAGTGTAACTATTTCTTTCTTTTTTGCGAGATACGGTTAACGTTTTTTTGTTTCGTTTCTTTTGTTGACGCGCAAGGTTTCGTGATTTTCCGAACTTGAGACTTGAAGATTTTGAAGATCGCAAATCGTAGATGTATTCGGGTACAAAGGGAAAGATCATAAAGGATATATTGTATGCCTTGAATGTAGCTTTTGGAATTTCGACTAACCATACTTTCGATCGTGTCATTTGTCAAAATTTCATTACGACATACTTTTGACGACACAAATTGGCAATTATTTTTCTAACAACCAATCGTTCGTCCATCGACGAGAAAAAATACAAGAAAAAACGTACAAAGGAAATAAGAAGAAACGAAAAAGCAAGTAGAAATATTGAAAAGCACATTCTCCGCGCCTTTGAACTCGCAACATAAAGTTCCAAGAAACGTATTGCCGTAACACCTTAAAACCACGGCAAACAAACGTACAATATTACACATACACTCGTAACTCGCATTTATCGTTATATCCTCCGCGTCATTGTTATAACTTGACGATGATGAAACTCAACTGCCACGTTCTTTATCGATCTTTTTTTCCTTTCATTCGTTTTTCACAAAATATAAGTATCGAAGGAACTAATTAAAAAAGGGAGAAAGAGAGAGATAGAGACAGAGACAAAAAATTAATTAGCCCCTTCACCGTAACGATGATATATATACACATACGGAACCACCCATCGTATTCTTGACGATCCAAACTCATCTATCACCATTAAACGTACATAAGTCGGACGAATGAGAGAATCGATAATTTAGTCGTGGTATATACTCTCTATTACTAATTCGCCGTAGCGCGACGAATGATTCAGAGGGAGGGGAAGAGAAGGAGAGCGAGCTACAAGGGTAGCCGAGTATATTCGCGCGGAAATTTGTCATTAGAGCTGGGATTAACCAGGGCTATTGCTATACTCGGCTCTGGCTGCATTGGATTATACAGTGGCTTGAATAATGTGAAACCTATCGAGTTTCGGCATTAATTTTCCTGACTACGGACGCTTCTCTCTCCCTCCTCTTCCCCATCAATTTTATTGGTTTTTAATGAGGCTCCGTTGTTACTGCATTGTTTATTGCCCGAACAATACGATTCATTTGTCGGTCGTTTTTTTTTTGTTAATTTCAAATCGTTAATTGTCGAACCTCTATGAAAACATACAAATGGAAATCGTAGTACTTTTGGTTATATCTATCCAGAAAGCATAATATCTATCCAGTTTTGTTTCATGTCAATGATTGTAAAAAAATAAACAACAAAAATAAACATGCCATGCACACGAAAAGTACTCGTCCTCGTACACGTATACAATCCACATTGAGTGCGTTGATAATGGTCATTGAATTATCTCGCTATCTCGAAAGAAACTTTAACCGACACAATTCCCCGTCCACGCGAGTGTGTACCGTGCCAACCAACCCTCACGTCCACACCGCAGAAGAGAACAAAAAAACACCCACGTACTCACACCCCAAGGTTCTCTAATGGCACTCACCTGCAACAGAAGAAGAAAAAAAAACATTACTTTACTATCGTCATATAAACGCACTCGTATAGTCATAAAGTTAAGGCAACATCGAATTTAAAAAAAAATAAAATAAAAGGAAAAGACGGTTAAGTACAGTCGTCGTGCGCAGAGCCATTACGTAGACACGCGCTTGCAATCGGACGTGCTTGCGCTCGGCGCAGCTGCTTTGCAAAAGAAAATACTTTTCTCTCTCGCTTACTCTCCTCCTGCTGCTGCTACTGCTGCTGCTACTGCCTATATCGATTATGCAAGCGTCGCGTTGCCGCATTACGGCAGCTCGTCAACGTCGACGTTTTTTTCTCTCTTTATTTTCTTCTACGCGCCAGTGAGTCGTGTAAATATGACGAATGAAGTTTGGTTAATTAGCCTAATTTGTCGTTTGTCGTGTGCAAACGTTACCCCTCTAGACAACGTTGTAACATATACATCAACAATGAATGTGCGTACGTGTGTGCTTTTTTTCTCTCTCTCTCTCTCTTTCCCAATTTTTTTACAGTTAATATTTGCTCATGGCAATGCAAATGTTTCGTGGAGGAACTGCTGTTAAAATCGAAATTGCCATAGGCACGAATGCCATATAGCTACTTCGAAGAGAAGATCATTTGAGGTTACATTGGAGCTTTCCTTTGATACTCGGAATTTAACTACATATGTGGATATAAGCTGGGCTAACATTCGAGAGAGAGAGAGAGAGAGAAATTAATATTTGGCAAGCAATTTCTCTCTACTTGTCATCCAGAAATATTACTCGTAAAGTTTCCATTAATTGATTAGATCTGCTGTCATAAAAAATGGACGTCATGGCACACAACTCAATCGAAAAATATCAATTTCATTGTTTTTTTTCCTTCGTCGTTTATCGCTCTGCCAACAAGTCGGTAATAAAAAAGAAGTTGTATCCATCGCACGTCGGATAAAACTCAAAATACTCAGACTTCAGTCTTTACCGGGTCAAATATTTGAAGAGAGAGTGAGAGAGAGAACGGTTTTCTGCGCGCCAGTTCATAAACTGGAAATCACATCCGATCGACAAACATAACCCAACCCTCTTACGTCTCTCCTTCATCGTATTATATTGTCCGTTCACGTCATAAATATCCCGTAGCCATAGTAAGAGGGAAGGAAGAAAAAAAAATAAAAGGTAAAGCGGGTCAACACAATAAGATCGTGCGGCTGACGGCTCATTGTATTGCTTCTACTCTGCTTTGGACATCTTGTCTTCTTCGTCGTCGTCGTCGTCGTCGTCGTGCGACACTTTTGTGCGCATTTGCCTTTTTTCCCCAACGAAAAATTTTCACCTCCTCTCTCTCTCTCTCTCTCTCTCTCTCTCTCTCTCTCTATCCGAAGCCTTTCATGCCAAATCGACGATGAATACCTTACCGCCGCGTGCAACGCTCGCGCTTTTGCTTGACTGATGTGCATGCAGTCCCCCCCCCTTCCCTCATCCCTCCTTTTTACCTTTCAACACCCACCGATGTTCTTTTTTTCTTCATTTTTACGACCAACGTCGTTGCGCAAAGTTTACTTTGTTCGATCTTACTTGGTGCAAATGTGTTTAACCAAGAATTTTTTTCTTTTCTTTTTGTTTTGTTTTGTTTTTCAGGAAAAATTTTCCTCCGCCAAATAAATCTGTCTTGTAAAAATTATTTCTCTCGAACAATCGTCACATATAATGTAAGATTGTCGAACAGCATGACCGTAAAATTCGTATACTGATTTACCATGAAAACTAAGATTATTTTTGTGTCATGGTTCTTTAAATTTCACGCTGACGGCATTACAATATTCCCCTATATTGTACAATGAGTTAGTCCACTGTTATGAAGACTGACACGGTGACTTTTATGTGAGGGGATAAATTTCTTGGTAAGGCAATAAAAGACTCGACGTTGTACGATGCATCTGAAATTTAATTGTTGTCAAGAAGGTGTGAAATATTTAAAATAATTATATCTAATTTTCGATTTTTTTCTTGGCCACCCTTCCCAACGTACTAAGCTTTATTATATTATTAGACAACGAAAAATCAATAACGTCTCTACGCATTTTTTCATTCTGCATCAACAACTAACGAAGGGACTAGAAAAAAAATAAAGCCTCAAGCTCGCGTATAAAAATACAAAGCTGTCGCGCGAAAACGTAAGTATTTAAATAGCCTCAAAGTTCAATCACCTCACGTGCTCGCGAGCGCACCTTGTTCAACAAGTTTTTTTCCTTCTTCTGTTTCTAAAAAAACCTGCATCGCATGCAACAACACACTTGATGTATATATACAATGGACACGTTGTCGCGGCGGCGTTGGAAACTCAATCTATTTATCAGCCTCAAGTAGAGGCTCTTGTTATCGATACACACGGATTGTTTCCTTATACATCCCTCATGCGTGCAACACTATATATATATATATACATATATACATATATACATATATGTATATATGTATATATATATATATATTTTTTTTTCTAATTAGCCGTCGCAGGAAGTAGACGTTTACGTAACAATATCTTGGGTTACACCAAGGCCAGAAGAGAGAGGGGGAGAGCTGAAGTTACTTTCTCAAGCATAATCTACCATCCCTTCGTGTGTACGATGATATTATTATTATTATTTTACGATGAAAAAACATTGTTCTTTATTTTTACATTATTACTCCCGATAAAACAACGACAACGACGTAGTCGCGCTTTCGCTGCAATTAACCAGCACAAATGAGATGCGCGAATTTTTCTCTCTTTCTCTTGCTCTCTTTGTCGAGAGCGAGCGAAAAGTTGCTCTGTAGAGAGAAAGCTCGCATCGCCTTTTGTTCGTATTTATGCATTTATAATGCCACACGAGAGAAAGAGAGAGGGAGAGATAGCGCGGTGCCAGTGAGAGAAAGAGAACAAGTACCCCGTTGCTCTCATTATAACGGGAATAGCGCATACAATGAGAAAGGTAGAGAACAGGAGAAAGAGGCAAAAACGTAAAACGATCGAGAGCTTAAGATTTTTGGAAATTAACCTGGACTGCTACTTCTGTTGCTACGGCGGCGTGGCGACCACGCGCGAAATGGACAAGTGAAAGGAGATTCTCTCTCTCTCTCTCTCTCTCTCTCTCTCTGTTGCATTTAAAGGGCTGGTTATTGTGATTCTCTGTATCTATTGTGCTTTTCAATTTTCCATACGCGCCCGAAGAAGCCTTTTCGTGTCTCCTCTGTTTTTACTTTTTATTTTGTATTCAACTACGAAATTTTACACAACGAGCGCGCTTTCGTTCGAGTGATCGTGAATACGACCGTACTTGCTAATAATACATTTGTGGCTAAATGCAATGGGAATGAATTTGATGATTATGGTAGAACGAAATAGCATTTGATATAACATTCTTGTAGGGTATTGAGTATGAAAATTCCAGACGTTCCCGTCACAAATGATAATCACATAATCGGAAATACTCATTTCCACCTACATCGCTATTATTGGAATTTTCAGCTGACTAAAGCAAATTTGATTTTCCATAAATGGCGTTGAGTATTTTGAAAATGTCGCTCGCTTGTTGAAAACGTTGGAACAGTATGTAACAGACACAAGATAGAAATATATCGAACAAGTATTTTTTAATCAATCCTTTCGCTTTCTCTCGAAAAACACTATCCCAATAGCACACTGAATGTACGTACCGTGTGAAAAAAACATTGATGGCGGCTTAAACAAGGAAACAGACTTTCAAAGACATCGTCACTTATAATCTATGGACTATTTCTCTCCGCTTGCATAAGAAACACAGCGAAAGCTTGCATTGTTTCACGCGTAAGTACGCGCTTTCACTTTCTTTCTTAGAAAAGAAAAAAATAATAAAAATCCTTGTATTTTTCAGTTGTCGATCAAGAGAAGCTTCAAAAAAAAAAACAAATTTGCTGCTGCTCGCTGCAGACGCTTTTTCACTGCGTACAGCTAATTTAATTAAAGTTTATACGCGCTTTTTGCGCTCAACTATGAAAATTAATAAAGAGCAAAGTAATGAATCGAAAATAAAACGCGAGAGAGAGACAGTGCGACAGTGTACAAAAGGAAAAAAGCCCTGGAGGAAAAAATTAATGAAGCTAGCGGAAGAGAGAGGGGGGGGGGGTACTGGGGACTATTTAATTATCGAGTCAACGAAACAGTTGATCGATCATGAATTGAAAGACTAGTTTCTTTTCGTTTTCTTCCTCAAAGATTGCTATCGAAGATTGTCGAGAAGGCTTTGTTTTTACGAGATTGATGATGAACAAGTTCCAAGAGAGTTCGTTAACCAAACTAATGATGTAGTCAATTAGTTTTATACAGATGTTACGCTAGTCGTTTGAATAGATAGAAGGACTTTGGCTCTCAAGCCAAACGTTTCGCGGGTAATGTTATAACCAGGGAAAATTCCGAAATCTATGAAATTGGATTTGCATGGCTAATGTACATGTAAATCATATCGTGAAATCCTTCCGCTCAAATCTCACTACCAGTTACTCTGCTAAGTTATATTTTGTTTACTGAATGTGAAAATCAAGTACGGAATATATCAATTTGTAAATGAATTGGATTATCATTTTTATTTCGGTACGACACGTTATAAAATGAACGTCTCTCTTCTTGTTGCACAATAAAATTTGCTCGCTTTTACGACGTGCTGTATAAAAAACCACCAACGAGTTATTATTTTACCAGCGACTTGAAAATAAATTGTCGTTAAAATATACCACTAAAAAGCTTTTTTCATATTTGCAATTTATTGAAAAAATACTCGTATTTTTTTTCGATAAAAATATAAACAAATTTCCGAGTTTTACATATAAAATTCTAATCCTTCATTCTCATATTTTCAAAACGATACTTTCACCTTCAATTCAACATAAGCTATAAAAAAAAAAAGCTTTTGCTCAATCGTCCATACAATTAATTAGTATTACTCTCAACTAAGGATAAAATAAAAAGATCACACTCTCTGCGAGGAACGAGAAATGCGAGTAGCTCTCTCCGCGCGTAATCCAGCATTTACACGGTACGCTGGGATTAGCGATCGCGTTACGCGATATATACGTTTCTCACTCTCTCTCTCTCTCTTTCTCTCTCTTTTGCTAGGCTACATTATTATTATTATTATTATTGTTATCATTATTATTATCATTCGCAGTTCGCTAATTCGAGATGAGCTTAAAGCGCTTCTCCACAGTTGTTTCTTTTTCTCTCTCTCTCCAAGGGACAATTATTATATGCGAGATTTTTTTTGAGGTAATTTTGTAACGCTGCTTTTTCTCGCTCTCTCTCTCTCTTTCGTTCTCTTTTACGTAAACAAAAAAAACTCGTTCAAATTTATTTTCACGCGCTTTCAGTACTCGAGTTATTTGTTCTTTCTTTTTTTTTTTAGGATTGATGAAGTTGTACGAGCATGAACTTTTGACGTGTCCTATCATCAAAATGTATATGATTATTACGAAATATGCAGTTGTTAACGATCTACTAATAGAAAGTTGACTTGTTACAGTTGTTATACTAATAAGCTTCGCCTAACATGTAGACCAACCATAAATGCATGTAGTGTAGTTTGTTGGATTTTGATACAAGTAGAACTTTCAAATACGAACTTTCAAATAGCTATTATTACTACGAATAATCAGGAATCAGTAGTCAACATTGTTTCCATAATGATGTAAAACGTATAACGTTTTCAATATCCTTGAACGATAAATTAGAACTTGCTGGAAAATCCATCAGTCAAGTCACGAATAGAAAATTACAAAGTTATCCAGCGGCCTGTACAACTGAAGTTTGTAACCTCGATGCCATTTCGCGGGAAGCGAATTCACTTAATTTATTTGAGAAAGTACATAATTCACTGATGAATAATCCAATTCGCATGTGCGATCTAGACGACGAGATTTCAACATTTTTTTCGCCTAAATTCACCGTGACGTGCCATTTTGGTATCGTATTTCAACTAAATCCTTTACCTTTTATTTTTTTTTATTTCACAAAAACTCGCAGTGCACGCAAATAGAAACATCCGGCGTCGGCAGTTGTGAAAAAAAAGGAGGAGTTACCGACGGCGAGACACGCGGCTAGACACACAACGTTGACTCATCGAAAATAGAAAGAGAGAGAGAGAGAGAGAGAAGGGGAGATATATCCAAAGCTGACCTTGAGAGCGAAGCACAAAGCGAGATCATTTTTTGCGAAATTGGCTGGTAGCCAGTTTTATAATTCCTAAACTTGTTTTTTTCTATCATTTCATTTATTGGAGTCGATGCATTTCTCTTCTAAGTACGATAAACGCAATCGTTTAAAAACTTCAAACTCGTATTCCATTTGCACAAAGAATTAATTGAAACATACGTAGCAGAACTGCAATTATTATTAATTCAAGAAGCTTTTGTCGTCGTCGTGTGCGCGACGACGACAAAAGACGTTTTGTCCACGGTACATAATAGCCATACATATATACGGATGTTGCGTTTTGTTTGGGCAACATCTGTACCAGCAACGTGTTTTGCGGTCGCACATTGAGAATTACTTTTTCGAGACATACGTTTGAATATTTCTCTTTTTTTATGCGATTTCGATATTTCGTATGGTTTGAATTCTTTAATTTGTTCGTGTTTTTTTTTTTTCGAGTATGAGAACATATGTTAAGACAATTACTTTTTCTTTTTTTTTTCAGCGAATTACGTTTGCCTCTTCCTGTCGTTCATACAAGTGAGACTAGTTTCTCGGAAACGAATTGCTAGGAGTGGAGCGTATAATTAGGGAATCTGAAAATTTACCGAAACGTGAAACGAAAAAAGGTGCGAAAGAGAAATGGTTGTCTGGTATATTTTTCTTTGCCGTGTATATGAGAATAATCGTGCGAATAGAATACTCAAACTATAAATTCTTGAATTCATCAACCTGCTACAATTAAAACCGTACACTCACTTGATAATCAAATTGCGACGTATTATTCAACAACGTACATTTACGAAATTATTGCATTGAATTGAACAAAAAATCTCTTTCGTCGTTTGCAATTTCCGTTACATTGATAAAAGCAAGTGACACCGCGCGTCAAAATAACTCCCCATCAGTATGAGAAATACGAAACTCATCTCAATATTTTTCCCAGTCGCCCCTCGCATACTGACGAAGAATCATAAGTATCAAGTTAACAATAATAATCTCATCGCCATCTCTGTTTCACAATATACGCAACATATGCCGTCAGAGAGCGAGAGAGAAAGAGATAACGTTGCAAGAATAATGGAGAATACACGCAAGTATACACACACACACACACATACACACACGCATATATATGTACGATGGCGAGTGAGAAGGGCAGAGAAACGAACGTTCCATTTGAATCAAGAGCGAAAACAAAAAAAAATAGGTGATGCTCAGCGACCGAGCGAGTTGCGCATGCGATGAATTATCGTAAAAACGCGACAGACGGAGAAATCGCCGGCCCGTAAATAAAGCCAACCAGTGAGAGCGGCACAATGAATCATTCGCTATAGTCCAGTGAGAAAGAGAGAGAGAGAGAGAGAGAGAGAGAGAGAGAGAGAGAGAGAGAGAGACACAGACAGAGAATGCACACCACCCTCATATCTACTCATGTGTACCCTACAACCTCCCCCCCAATATACAATTCCCCTTCTCCCCCGCCCTCGTGTTTCTTAATCCGCCCTAAAAGAAAACGCTGGATGGAGCCGGGGGGCAATGAAACGAAAGTACGAGAGTTTCTTGATTTGTAAAGTCACGTAACGCTTATCAATCATTATCGGATTTAATGAATCACCTGCTAGAAGTCTCTCAGATAAGAGAATATTTATGGCTTATTGATTCTGCAAATAACCGAACGATTCTTATAAATATGCGAAACGTGAATTTCTTGTTATTTCAATTCCTGCGCAAACAACGTAAAGGGGCTGAAGAGGAGGAGTCAAGGTTTTTGTTCGAACTCTAGCTTCGAAATTGTCGAGCGTGAAATTTTATGTACTTTTGAGCGCGTTTTTATTATGTTTCTCTTTTATTTTGTTTTAGGAGTACCATTATTTATACTGAAAATGTCTTCGTAGTACCTTAGTTTTCTGTTAAGATAACGTTCAATATTATCCAAGTTGCAAAAATGAGTTTCGCAATGAAAATTACGAGTATATATCTTGGTAGATCAACTTAAAAGCCAGCGTCTCTATAATGGCAGGTAATAAAAAAAAATATATATATATATATATTACGGCATTAATACTCTTGTGCGAGTGTGTGGCAAAAGTGTAATATAATCAACTGACGCTTCAACACGAAGTACATTTAAAGCTTAATTTAACAAAAACAAAAAAAAAGCTTGACATCGTCTAGACAGCAATTACGTGAGAGTAATGAGCAAGTTTTCCTCTTCTAATTGACGACAATGATAGGTAAAGTCTCACTAAACTAAAAAGAAAACTAAAATAACAGTATCACATTTGCATAATAAAGTTTTATTTTATTCAAAAAAAAAGAAAACAACGAAAGTGTATTTGCAATTAAGCGTATAGAAACAATACAACAACCGAGTAAATAACTCGTCTCGTGAATATAGCAACAAACGAAAGAAAGCCAGAGAGAGAGAGAGAGAGTGAGCAACGTGTCGGCGGTGGGCGCTCAGCTAAAAAATTACCGTCATCCGGCCGAAAAATACAGTACTCGTTCTCGCGTGTAAATATGGCTCTCTAGTGCAAGCGCAGTGGATTTTCTCTCTTGGGTCGTCGGTGCGACACGTCAATTAATCTTTTTCCGCCAACAATAGCCAATTTGCATGTGAAAAAAGAAAAAAAAAAGAAACAAACAAAATGAATAAACGTTCGATCTTCGTATGTGGTTATGGTGTATTTGTGTTTTCCACAAGTAGCAAGGTGTTTAAGTAGCGTAACTTGGCTATCTATTTCCCGACTTAACAAAAATAGCTCGTCTCGTCGCTCGTTTTATAAAAAGGAGAGAGAGAGAGAACGCGCGCAGAACATCGTTGCAAGTAGCGTCTCAACTTTCTTTTCGAGCCAAGGCGGCGCGTTATTCCATTAAGAGCACCGCTCGCACTTATCGCAATGAAGAATGGACTATGGGCATGGAACTACAGTTATAGTCATCTCTTGGGGGTGAATGAGGAGAAAAAACTTTTTTGTCGAGTTACCCCCTTTTTTTTCTTCGAAATTATTTGGATGTAGGAAAAGGCGTTTTAATCGTAAGATGAATTTTATCTTCGATCGGTGAAGCAAAATAATTTTTCAACGTCGTTGTACTCTCGGATGAGATTTTCAAGTAATTGGTTACGAGAGGGAGAGAGAGAGAGAGAGACGAGACTTTCTCCAATTTGACCCTAAAACTATGCTCGAGAGACGGCTTGGGCTCTTCTCGTGACGAGTGGGGTTTCGAGACGAAATTTTGGAGTTCCAAGATGCTGGCATTGTTTTCAAACGCAACATTCGTGTGGTCGAGAGGCTCGAAGGTTAAAATGTTTTGTTTACTAATTTAAGCACCGACAGAGAGTGCGAATGGAATTTTTCTTTTTGTCTAGCGTGTCTAAATTTGGACGCAACAATTCGTTAAAATCTGCCGTATGGCAGTGACGTTTATCCGGATAATTTACGTATAATAATTCCTTTACTAAATCAACAGTAGTCAAAAATGTGATTCACCATTATGAAAATCTTTAAATAAAATATAAAAGAATAATACAATGAAAATCGGCGATAACAGGCAAACTTTCGTACACGAGAGTATTCACATGCACAACTTGGCTGAGTTTCGTAGAGTGAGAGAGAGAGAGAGAGAGAGAGAGACTTGCCAATTGAAAATAAAAACGTCTTCGCTTTCGCTTGATCGAGAACGTGGTACGAGAGAAGGCGACGCATCATGAATGTCTAACGCATAAGTCGTCGTCCGTGAATTTAAACTGGAAAGAGAGAGAATTCCAGTCTGATGCCGTCACTGTCTACGAGGAAGCTGTGCGCGAGATTAAAGAGCCTTTGCCGGCGAAAGAGAAAGAAAAAAAATCGAAGCTCATTATATTTTTTACGAAAGCAATTTGTGCTCTAGCGTGAGAGAGAGAGAGAGAGAGAGAGAGAGAGAAAGAGAGCATATTGTCCGTTTTCTAAGTGCAGTGCGTGTGCGAGGATAGAGGCAAGAGCTACCTACTTCTCTCTCTCTCCACCTTCTCTTCTTTTTTCCTCTCTCTCTCTTCTCTTTGCTCCGCGGGGCTGTATTTTTCGGAAATTTATAGACTCGAGACTCTTTTTGCCTCGCGGCTTCGGGGAATTCTGGTGCCTTTTTTCCAACTGACTGATACTCTTGCGCGCAGAGAGAGAGAGAGATCGCTTGCTGTTACACTGTAGTTTTTGACGGCAGCACCCCTCTTCCCTTCTCTTCCCCCTCAACACTCGTGTTTATTGTTGTTTCGCTGAGGGCCCACCGAGGTTAGCTTCCTTATTGTATTAGTTTCCTGACCGTTGCTGTTTCCTTTCTCTTTTTTTTGTCTTACGTTTTCTATTGATGAGTGAAATAAACAAACGGAGAGAGAGAGAGAGAGAGAGAGAGAGAGAGAGAGAGAGAGAGAAAGTCGCACAAAAAATGATTTTTTTTCTTGTTTTTTTCCTTGCGCGACTTTGTTCTTTTATCATTTTATAAAGTTTTACGATAAAAATGAAGAAACACTGTTGTTGCGGTATTTCATTGAAACGACTATAAAGAAGTACGATATAAAAATAATCTGCTCAAACTGTCTCTTCCATTAAATTCAAATAAAGCCACAATATAAATTTCACTTTAGCAAGATTTAAAGCTCCGTATTACTATCAAATAAATTACGTTAGAAAAGATATTAAAAAGAGAGAGACAGAGAGAGAGAGAGAGAGAGTGAGATATCATATCAAAAGTATATTAAAGACACTTTGTAAATCTTCGAGCGTTAATTATGATCGTGAACAAGCAACTTTTCGATTTCTCGAACGCATTTCCATGCAAATTGATCTTTGCATTCCAACTTCATTTAAGATTCTTTCCCTCTCACTCTTTCTCTTATACTTGAACACCAAGGCTTTTTTTTTGCATATATCATTAATGCTACTCGATTTCCCAGCTTAAAAACTAAGTGAGCAGAAAAAAGAATTTGCATTAATTTTTAGTCGAGAATCTTTATAGATAGACGAACATTTAGCTTCCGCTGGAATTAAAAAATATGAAAGTTTACATTTTATTTTATTTGTTAGATATATTTTCCTACATTTGATCAACAGATCCCTTTTCGTAAAACCAACAACAAATTATAATCTACATAAAACTCGTGTCTTTCGTGTAAATCAATATTTGAACGCTGCCTCGACGTAATATTGATGGATTCCCTTCGTCTCAGGTAAGAAAAAAAATTAACTTATCTACATAAGTGTCGAGCACGTCCAAAGCGTCCATGACTAAAAGTTTAACAATTTAAGATAACGAGACGACAAGATTGCATTACTTCGTATGCGTAAATAAAAAAACTTTGCACGAAGACACAAAAGACACAGTCTAATTCATCCCGAACGTTTCTTCCTCTGTTCCCTTTGCGACTACCCCCCATAGTAGAATTTCTGCCCCCCCCCCCCATCGTTTGTACGAAATTGATCGGGTTAAAAGAAACGATAACGATGGAGTTTTTTTTTCTTTTTGCCCTCCCATCGTGCATCGTGCGTTCGAAAATTCGCGTCATGCTGTTACTACACACCATGAGACTACATCCGCCAAGGAAATGCGGGCGCGCGCGCAGGTGCCTCGGTCGTCATTTCCATGTAAATTTCGCGCTCGCGTAAAGCTCGTTTTTTTTTTTTGCTCACTCGCGCAGGGAAATTAAACGTCCAAAACAAGCGTTTATTAAAAAACACCAAAAAAAAAGAAAAAACGAATACGAGGAAAAGAAAAATGGTAGCGGTTTTTAATTATACAGTTTATGAAAAATACCTGCAACTACTGCAGAGTCGTTAAATCTTTTCTCTTCTTCTCTCTCTTTCTCTCTTATACGGCAGTATTCACTTAATTAGACCCTCCCTTAAGCGCAAATTACTGATCTTTCTCGTACAAAGAGATCCTTTACTGTCTGCTTGTTGCAGAGAGAAAGACACACATACACACACATCAATAGCCGTTGTGTATAGCGAATTTACGATGCCAAGTTGTAACGGCAAATGAAATATGGATTTTGCTATTTGCCACAAGGATACTCCAACACGCAACAAAGTGGGTGGTTTTATCGTAATAATTGCGTGTATGTGTGTGTGTATGTGTATTTTTTTATTATTCGGCGATCACGAGAGCTAGGTAATATCGATTGTTGTCCCTGCCGTGTTTATACGATATAAGTTGACAAAGTTAACAATGGATCGGGCGCAACGTGAACCGTTGCTCAGTTTAGCTAACTTGATGTCGAAAACGTTTAGCTAATTTAACCGTGGAAATACTTGAATTACAGGCGTATCGAATGCGTAATTAATACACGGTATAGATTCCATAGCGCGTGATTTGCGATGCGTTAAAACATATAAATCAATACCGTTTCAGCGAGCACGATTAAATCACGATGTAATAATAATAACGTTAATAACGAAAGTTTCGGTGGTGAAAGAAATTTTATGCAATTACAAACGCACATATTTATGCATGCATATATGTACATAGATATGTATAAATAAATATAGAATGTCTTTAGATGTCGAAATTTCAATTTGCAAGGTGTCACTAGTCGTTCCAATCGATCGGTGGAGAACGTGATTCACTGGCGGCTCGTTATCGGGAATAGATTCGCTACTGCTGCTGGTGCTGCCGGTAATTAGCTAGCCTGCCTGTCGAGTTTGCTATATACGTGTGGTCCTCTCGCTTCTAAATTCTCTAGAGAGACTGTCCCCGTTGCATTGTCTATCGAAAGGGGATTTTCGAGAGAGAGAGAGAGAGAGAGAGAGAGAGAGAGAGAGAGAGAAACTGCAGTGAGAGAAAAGAAAAGGAAACTGCTGCACAGCTGCTGGCACTTTACTTGCTGGCTTTCTCTTAATTCTACAGACTCTCGCCAGAGAGAGAGAGAGAGAGAGAGAGAGAGAGAGAGAGAGAGAGAGGATGAACACCGATGAATATTCCGAGTAGTCTGCGGTCGACGACGGCCAAGCGCCCGTGTAAACACGCGGTCGTTCCGAATTACCAACTGGAGCGTACGCGTAAGAGAGATAGAGCAAGAGAGCCTTCTGAGCTTGTGAAAAAGAAAAGAAAAAACAGACGGCGCTGGTAATAAGTGAATATATATATGTGTGTGTATTTGTTATCGAGGAAAACTTTGGTGTTTTGACTATTCGAGGGAAAAGTGGCATGTCGTAAATTTTTCTACCACTCGACTGGGAGTGTATATCGCAAGTATATTTATGTGCATCACGAGTGCTGGTAATAACAATAACAACTCTCAATGATTTTCAAGAAAAAACTCTTACGTTTCAAGAGCTTGTTATACGCACATACCAGTCATTCGTATAGAGTTACGTGCAAGTTCGTCTAGAAAAAGATTGAAAAAAAATCCCATTATATACATCAACGTTGTATTTACACACTCAATCTTTGTCATCGTCGTCATCAAACCGTAGGCTTATAGTGCACTTGAGAATTTTTCCATCGCGCTTTCCTACACTTTTCGAGAAGATAAAAAAAAATAAAAATAAAACTGGCGCTGCTCTGGCTCAACAAGCCGCGAGAATTCAAGGGCGCACTTTCGCTCAAAGAAATCGCGCGCTTGGAACGTTTGCTGCTGCAAACATCCTGCCCCGCATTCGACGAATCGCGCGTATCCGTATCGTATCTGTGTATATACGTACGTATGTGTCGTCCCCTTCGCGTGATCCAATACACACACACACATATATATAAAACACAGTCCCATATTCCCGTACATATACACACGTACAAACCATAAGCAGCAGCAGAAATATATATCGTATACGCAATGCAATACACATATACACGTGCACAGCAGAAGCAAGAGAGAAAGAGCAACAAGTTGAGCGAGAGAACGCGCGCGCGCGCGCGTCCCGACGAAAAAAAAGATAAAAAGCGATAAGGCATGCCGCCGCCGCCGCAGCAGCAACAGCAGCACCAAGCAAGCGGCATTCTTTCGGGCTGAGGCAGTGTATGCAGTGTGTGCATGCCGTTTATTAGCGCCGCCCTGTGGAAACGTTCACTTTATAGAGTGATTCGTTGCTCGATTGCATCGGGGATTCTCGGGAATGTGCACGCTTTGAATTGAGATTCGAGATTATTCTTTTTTTATTATACCGGATAACGACACCGTGCGATAAGGATCGTTCGAGAAAGGAATTTTTTTATCGGATTTGATTTTTTGGCGATTGTCATTAGTTAATGACGTTTGATCAACTTGATAGATTATTAGGTTCTTTTGTTGATTTTGGAGTAAATTGAGCGGACGCGATTTCGGCTCATTAGCTCTTGTTTCTTTCCTTTCTTTTTTTGGAGTAAATTAAGCCATCGTCGTTGCGGTACACGTATTTTTAGAAGTGTCACTTTTAGTATTATGATACGCAGCCAAGTTATTAACATCGTCGCTAAATCAATAAACCTAGTCGAAACAATTTACAATGTGTCTCGCGGAAACCTCACTTCCAATTAAACGTCAGTTCTGAGATTTTTATCGCACATCTGCGAGAAGCGTAAACAACACATATAACCGTCAACGCTGAATCAATTGCAGAAGAACAAAATGCTATATATAGCAAAGGACAATAGTATGAAAATACCGTATATATATATATATATATAGAGAGAGAGAGAGAGAATCTTTGCGGGCAGAGATCGTACAGCATTCCAGCAAAACGTAGTAAATCCTTGACGAACGGCTCGCGGAAGTTGGAATCCCAAATCTCAACAGGCAATATATGTATGTATGTCTCTCTTATACATATATATAAACTGCAATAGTCGAAATACAATGGAATAGTATAGAATCGAGCGTCGGCAATTATGCCGTAAAAAGAAACGGGCCGGGTCTTTTGTAAAAATTGTGCGGCGGCGGCGACGGTGGTGGTCACGTGACCGGCTGCAATTTCCTGCTGGCTCTGGCAAGCTGCTGCAGCTGCAGGGAAATTTTTGCCCCGAGCGGCGGCACAACGACGGCGAAGAACTGGTTTCCTCTCCCTCTCTTTCTCTCTCGCGCTCGTTTGCGAGGCCATTGAACGGACGACGAGTCTCGCGCGCGATTTAACCTCGAAAAGATAAAAAAAAAAACGAAGAAATTAAACACCAACCTCAAGAGTATTTATCCATCTCTCTGTTGCTCTCTTCGGTTGTTTGTGCGAAGTATATATATCTATATATATATATATATCTATTTCTATATAGTTGTCGAAAATAAATATAATAAAATACACTAAGCACTGTTTCACTTTCTCTCACACTCTTTCTACGTGTGCACAATAAAAAAACACTAAAAACCAAACCAAAAAGATAAACACTGTCACAAACACTGCAAGTTGTTATATACACGAGCTCGTATGTATATAACACACTAGTCGCGCGACGCGCCGAGCGAGACTACCGCCAGTTCGTTTCGTTCAGTGGCGGCATAAGCCGAGAGAGCCGCGCGCGCGAGTATCCCCTCCACTATTATACTATACTGGCGTCATGACGACGCGTCTCTCTCTCTCCCTCTCTCTCTCTCTCTCGGTGCACACGTGAGATAAGGTGCAGGGGCCGAGCCGAGAGAGAGAGAAAGAGAGAGGAAGGCTTTTAAACAGCCGCTATGTGTATACGTGCATGTATGTGTATGAGTTACCAGGCAGGCATGGCTTATCGATATGTTGCTCCAGTTTTAGAGACGAGACGACTTAGGTAGCTGCTCAACAGATGAGGTACACTCTTTATATTTATATATACAATCCATGTGTGTGTGGAGGGGTTGGGTGTATATCACTCAAACACGGGTGATAATTGTACGACGAAAGTTTTTTTTTTCTTTCGAGAATATTTTCTTGATTGAGATCTGGAAGATACGTATCGTTGACAGAACAGACTGTGGCTAGATAACGAGAAATTTAATCCGACACCCTTTATACATATATATTCCTGTTTCTTATCAGATTACGAGTGTATTAATTATTCTTATTCTTTTTTTCTTCCTATTTTTGTTTGTAATAATACGATTTCTAAATTCTATTGTTTCAGTAGTTACCTACCTCGCAATGAACGTTGAAGCATACAGATGGATTGATATCTTTCAAGGATTGATCGATAGGGGAACCCCTCGTTTTAAATATTGCCAACAAAACTGTAATCTTTGACGAATACAAAATATTTCGTGAAATGTGTATATTATACATGATGAGCTGACGATTATTGAAAAATTGTATGTATTTTGGGAAGCTTTTATATGTATGCTCCGAATGCTATATAAACATTTTAACGATCATAATATGCATAGACGTACGTATTATGAAAAATAAATCCTCTCGTGTGGTGTATTTAACTCCAAAAAAAAAAAAAAAAACCACCAACTTGTAAAGCTCTGCTCCATTTTATTCCTAGTGGTCATCGAATTAACATAAAGGAAAGTGGTGCATTGAAGGGCTCTTAACCATCGTAAGTACGGCCCTGTATTCGCGGTGAGGCCCCTCTGTAGGAAGCCTTTCTCCATCCAACGTGAAACGTGCTTCGTTTGTGTGTATGTGTGTATGTGTGCTTATACAGTTCTCTTTGCACCATAGTCCGTTGCTCTCCTTTCCCTCCTGGTGCAATTGTTTTTATCGCGCGTTTAAAATTTGCGAATGCCACTGAAATTGCTATGAGCATCTCTCGCTCTGAACGATGAACTTTAACAAGCGTTTCTAAAGTAGAGAGTACGTTAAGAGGGAGAGAGAGAGAGAGAGAGAGAGAGAGAGAGAGAGAAAGAGAGAGAGAGACAAACAGACAGACAGAAAAAAGGGGGAAGGTTATATAGTAGTTGTACAAGCCGAAGGATCGAATTAGCTGAGAGTCGTAAGGATTTTAAACACTCTCGCGAGAGGATGTGCACTAAAAGGTTAACGTACCTGCGCCTGTAACTCCATTGCGCTGTGAGTCCTGAAGATAATTACGTTACACGCGCGGCTTTATGTGCGCGTGCAAGCTTCTTCTTTATTTTAGTTTCCTTTTTTTCCGGTAAGTTAGTCTTCGGAAATCAATTTTCAAAAAGCTATTTGTCTCGCGACAGTTTCGGTTTTTCACGACGAAATTCGTACGTGTATTTTTTAAATTTGCGTATATATATACACATCGTATAGTAAATTATGAATTCTCATTTCAATTAAAATCTTATTACAAAACGCCTATAGGCGCGTACGTACACGACAAAGTAAATTGGTTTCTCAATTTAATATTGTTTTATTAACGACACATATAATTTGGTACATCGCGGCAGTGTTTGCAATTTAAATTTGATTCATATTCATTTTATTCTTGTCGGTGAGCTGCAAAATTGTTATTTCGCATTTGTAATATGATATTTTATAATAAAAATACGCAAGATTATAATTCGAATTATGATTTCGTTATCAAAGTTAAAAGTCACGATCGAAAAACAGTTATAATCAAACTTAGATTATTTTTAATAACAAAGATTTTTATTAGGTTTATTTACTTTCTCGCAAATTAAGAGTTTTATTCATATTCGGATAATAACAGCAGTCGGAATACATTTTGAAATAAACAACAATTTCACGTTTATATCGGTCCGTCCAAATGCATGTTTTTACAGGTTTTTTTAAAGCCAGAATGACATTTTTATTTACAATCCCTTCAATATTTCCAATATATTTACCATTACTCTTTTGACTTGAAAAAAAAATAAAATAAAATAAACAAACGGCGTAAATACCGAAACAGCACATAACACGACTGCCTACCTTTTTTACCGATCTAATAATTTGCTTCGTAGCAGCGCAATAAATATGAAAAATAATAGGGAATAAATGTTAACAGCTTGAAATCGAAAAGCACAAGACCAAGACAAAGTAGACGAGGGCGATAAGACAAAGAGGGCGCAATACCGGAAACGATCAGGTGATCAACTGAAAAGCTATAGCAGCGTTATAGTTTCCGAGTTTATCCGCAATAATAATCCCTGTAAATAGGAAATTTATCGTGGCACGGCAGCGATGCCAAACTGGCCATAGTGTGCGAAGCGAACAATAACCCCCGAGTACAAAATAGATCAAGCTGCATTATACACATATACAGAGAGTGAGAGAGAGAGAGAGAGAGAGAGAGAAGGAGAGAACGAAAGGCATCATCATTAGAATCCGAGCATGGAACAATTGGAATTTGGTCGAGGGATGGGTGGAACCGCAAAGCGAGAGAGAGAGAGAGAGAGAGAGAGAGAGAGAGAGAGAGGGCCGAAACAATTCCACCGGGGCGGAAGACTAATCGATGGACAGCTGCTGCTGCTGTTGCTGGAAAACTGGCGCTATCTTATCTGTATAGCTGCATGACTGATCGACTGCATCCGTGCATACTATACTCCAACGCTAATGCTACTCATATATTAAACCCCTCTTTGTCCGACTCGATATCAATCTCGCAAATTTTTTGTTTTTTCATTCTCTTTATTATTATTATTAGCGGTACTCACTGTAATACTCTCTTTTGACGGATGCTGTAAATACACGCGTTAAAAAGTTGTGCTATTTAGCGAGTTATCGTAAAAAATGAATGTTCTAGGCTTTCAAAAGGGCTTCGCATCAGAGTTAGAAATAACACAGTGCAGGATGGTACTCTAAGGGAAATTTTTATCGATTTTTTTTATTCGTTCGGTGCAAGCACTAGCAGCGTGGAAATATGTGCGGGTTTTGAAAAAAAGAGACTGTGCAGAGATGTACGTGTTACGTTTCATTGCAAGTGTATACATCGTCACTGCGGTTTACGATAAAAATTTTTTTTCGCATCAGTGTAGACTTCGTACCTTTTCATCTGTTTGTAATAGTTGCTTCCGATACGGAATAATCATCGAAAATATATTTTCTCGTCGATATTTATGTTTTTTCGAGAAACCATTTGTAGATACATCGTTCAAGGAAGTAGTGCGTTAAAACAAAATTGGCAGATTAGACGGGTGTAAAAATAAGGTTTTACATACGACCGTTGTTACCTCGTAAAGTAAATAAGATTTTGACGATCTATATACAAGATGAGTTGCGACCCATGCACACGAGTACAAAATCGTTCCTCGGTAAATTAGCACATAAAGAGAAGAACGCTATTAGAAATTTAAGGACTACACGCTTTCAACTTTCAACACATCCTATCAAAAAATGCCTTTGATTTTTGCGACGTACTCAAAGAGGATATCTTCAAGTTTAAGTTACATCGCAATTTAAACACGTTACAAGACTGAAAATCATCTACGTCTACCACGCATAGGTCCTCTAACCAACTGCCCTTTTCGCGAAAGGCCTCACTCGCATTCCCACGCTTTCCCTTTTTTTACATATATATATATTTGGACAATTTAGTTTCCAACCACATGCTAGCAATATGCAGACGCGTTCTTTTTTCTCAGTTCAAAATAAATTATTCCAGCTCGTAAACATTTGACACTCTTGCCCTTTCCAGACCCGCCGACTTACATTTCACATTTTTGGAAAAAAGATCTCCCTCGTACTTTTTATCGTAACGCATACTATTTCTCGGAACTACTATTTCGTAATATTCTCTACGAGGCAGCTTAAACTAACGGCAAAGTAAATCTAACAATTTTGAAATACAATTTCATTTAAAATTGCAGAAATTTAATCTTAATTTCTACGATTTCGTTGTATGGATTTCGTAGAGTATAAATACGGAATTTAATTTTTTTAACGCATAAATGTCCGTAGAAATGTTCCAAATGATATACTAAAATATTTCAACTCAATTTTATATCGAGTTGAATTTGAGAGTGCACGGAGCGCAAATGATTAAATTATTCTCGTATCACGTGGATGTACCGCGTTAGAGCATGTTCTACCACCGTTTGTTATTGTGTTACAAATAATTCGAGTTTATAATGGAACATAAAACCAAAAATCTAATGTGCATTAGCAAGATTACACATGTTAAAAGTAGTTATAAATGTACGTTGGTACATCGTGGTTCCACGTGTTATTAAATAATATGACATAATAAAAAAAAAAAGTCACGTATTAACAATTAACACTGTATATCTAAAAAAGTTGCGTTGATTTAAATTAATCCGTGGTCGAAACGAATAAAAGTCGTATTTTTGTTATCTTTTTACGCGTGCCGCTCGTGACGCGATCATAACCAATAATGCCAAATAAACCGTCAAGATTACGTACACTTTTGATATCCCAATGTGTATATCGTTCATTTGGTTTTACGAATAAACGTAAATTATAAAGATCCATTCGCGATATCATAATCTCTCGGCGGTGGTCAAGAGAAGGCGAGTCATAAGAATATATCCCAAAACACACAGGGACAATAATCGTTGATAAAATCAATAGTTAAGCTCGTAATACATATCGCGCCAGTAAGCTCGTTTCCTCTCTCTCTCTCTCTCTCTCTCTTGGGCTCGTAGAAAATTCCCATCGCCGAAGCGTAATAACGTGACAGCGCAATTCTCGAATTATCCGAATTCTCGGGCGCAGCACTTTCATTTCGAAATAAATAGGAGTTGCAAGCTCTCTTTCTCTCTCTCTCACTCTGGCAATCTAAGACAATCAGCCGTGCAAACGAGATAACGTTTCTCGCTTGGCAGAGCTTGTGTAAACCAGTCGACTACCTGACGCTGCCGAGGCTGTATACGAAAATTAGCTCGTCTTTTCTGTCTTTGTGTATATAAAGTACATTTGCCTACGAGGCACGACGCCTCTTATATATCAAGTCGTCCAATTGAAATTTTCTTAGGTAGAGAGATGGTTGTCTGTGGATTGATTGCTATTTCGCGGTATGTTGCAGGATATTGCAGTCGAGGTGTCGGCTAGGTCACTTGGATATATATTTCTTTCTGCGAGGAAGCAAAATCTCGTTTTCCTTCCTTTTCTCTCTCTCTCTCTCTCTCTCTCTCTTTCGCAGAGGCTGGGATTTCATTTGCGCTGGTGTGAAACGAAATTAGAATTACGGTAATTCTTGAGGAGATCGTTGTTATACAGGATCACAGAGTAATGCGTTTCTTCGAGGGTTTAATTACTAATGTCTTATGAAGTAGTTGAATTATTGAGTTGAGTAATATTTCAAAATGTTAAATTATTAAAAGTACCTTGTGCCATTTTGAAAATCAAATTTCTGTGTCATCTGAACGCTTGCGATCGTTGGAAAATTGTTTGTCTCCTGCGATTTATTGATCGTTAAAAAGTTTTACGTAAAATATACACATTACGGTTGAATAATATCGCCGTATAAAATTCGTCTATTGATGAGTTATATAATTCGCGAAAAAAGTTTGCCGAGGTGATACACAAAAAAGATAATGCGACGTTATTTTTGAAGTTTTACGTCTTCAAAAATCGAGTGCTGCAATTTTAGATTGTATCCAGTTTCAAATTTTCGCTTTTACGGCTGCAAGACTCGAAACATATCTCAGGAGTAAAAAGAACTTTCTTCGCATCCGACATAAATCGGATATGCGTTTTGCAGACAAAACTTGCAACACACACGCTTCGTACATGTATAAACTTTCATAACACAATAAATGTTTTTTTCTCGCAATGTCACAACGACATCGAGTAATATCTCGCCTAGATTTCAGAATATTTATTCGATAATATTAAGAAGTTGACTAATTTTCAACTGTCAAGGATAACTAAGAAATAAATCAAATAAAAATTCTTGTATCAATAGAATTAATTGCCAATAATAGGCTATACAATCATACTCCAATTGTCATCTGTTCGTATATAGTTCTACCCTAACAAATGACGGAACAGACAAAAATCAAGTCGAGTAGCTTGTTAATCAACGATTTTTTTTTCTTCCTAGTCCCTGTGAACACTCGAGAGATTCAACCTGCACTCCGAGAACTAATCAATCATTCTCAGAAAAATCTAGAGCTAATCAACCTACCCGTACACATATAAAAGTCGAATAAGAGAGCAGTCAAGAGTTTGCAATTTAGAGAGAGAGAGAGAGAGAGAGAGAGAGAGAGAGAGAGAGTCATAGCATTGCAGAACAACAATGAACCATCGGATTCCTAATCGACATAGCAGCCCTCGTGTACAACAACACGAAGGTCGAGCGCGTGTATTGTCCGAACACCTGGCCTGTTCTCTATTTTACTTCTTTTCGACTCAATGAATAGTACCTACACATCCCCCCCCCCTCCCCAATCCCACCTCAATGCTTACATCTCCCCTTCCCTCCTACTTCCTGTTAACAATAGAATGTGCCACGCGCGTACATATTTTTTTTCTTGCTCGAAAATAAAAAGAAAAGGAAAAAATTGGAACTGATTAATAAATCGCGAATATTTCTTTGGTGATCAAAGTGCTTTTCATATTTTTAAAGCGTACATGGCACTCGCTTTTCAATTCTCGACGTCTTTTTATCGCGCAGAGGGTCACTCACCTCGTTCATTCGTCGATTGTTTCTGACCGAGTTCGTCGCCAGAGTGAGCGAGAGAGAGAGAGAGAGAGAGAGAGGGAACTCTCTCTTTTTTTTGGTTTTGCACACCCAAGTGAATGGTCGGGTGCAGTGTGAAAGAGTTGCCTGATGAGTACGCTTGAATATGTACCGCACACTTTTTTTTCGGTTTGGATCTCTTTTTTTTCCTTTACTTTCTTGTTGTGATCGAGGAACATAATGTTTGATAACCAAGTTTTTTTTGGAATAAATAATAATTCTGTTGCCGTACAAGTCGAACGGAATTGCGCGTTAGCCTATAAAATTGGAAACTGAAAATAAGTTTCAGTAGTACACTTACTGTAATTTTCTGTGGCGATCATTTAAAATTGTTACTTGTTCTAGAATATTTGTAGTTCAAGACAATTCAACCATAAATATATTTTAAATATTTTCAGAAGACTACAATCATTTCAAAAATATATTTAATCGAGTCCTAATTAATGATACGTTGACTTGATTGTTTTGCGATTGTTCGCGAGTATAATTCTTGGATAGGAAACAGTGAAAAATCTATCCATTTTTATGCCACTTTCAATTAAAAGTCTCATTAAGTATTCGAAATACATAAAGCGTAAAAAATGAAAAAGTCATTGAAAATAAACTATCCCCCTCGCCATAAAAAATGGAGTTCAAAAGGTTTCTATGGAGCTAACAGCTAGCTTTTAGCCAAAAAACGCAAAGTCTGTTTGATAGAGGTCGAGTACATAGGTTCACAGAAATTTGTACGGCTATTTGCTGAATATCCATCACAGTTTGTCGATTCGAATATCGTACAATTTTATTCTCATCATCATACACAATGAAGTCATTGTAATAAAACTCACTGTGCGGAAAAAGTAGATCGAAAGTAAGAGAGAGAGAGAGTGAGCAAGACAGTAACTTATTTGTCGATCCCACAAACATTTACAACGGTATAGGGAGACTTTCGGTATAATACTGAAGTAAGCTATTGGACGTCGCGGAAAACGAGCGCGTTCATAAACCGAAAAATTTTTTTTCTTTCGCTCTCTCTCTCTCTATCTCCACGAACGACCATAACATCGTCTCCTTCCGGGTCGATCGGTCTGTGCGTCCAGCTGGAAAACGCGCCGACATGTGTGCTGGCGCAGAGGAACGCGCACCCGGCATCGAAGGTACATAGTGAAAAAAAAGGGTCGTCTATAATACACCACCGAAGGAGAGCATCGATTTTCCTCGAAACATGCGATTGTCTTAAAAGAAGGTCTCAAGTTTTACTATTTTTTCAGATGAAATGATGCGCCTGATATATGCTAATTTATTCACCTCCAGTACATTGGATAATCAACAAACAACGTAGTGGGATATGATATAATTTTATTTTCAGGAGTTGCATTTATCGCAGGGAAATAAGGAGACTCGTTGTTTTATTCCCTGTAGATCTTTGTTTCTACGGCGACAGGTGTCTCGACTGCGATGTTTATTTATTGAGACGATCGCAACACGCGCGTACGCGAGAGCATGCTGCCTCGTAAAATCGCAAAAAGAGTGAGAGAGGAGATAGTAAATCGAATTTTCTTACGATTTTCCTCGATACCTGTCTCCAACGGGAAATTGCCTTTGGCTGACGGAGAAAGAGAGAGAGAGAGAGAGAAAGATTTTCTCTTTTGGATATCGTATAAAAGGTTTGATACTCGCATTGACGCTTGGGACAATTGTTTGATTTGATTCTCATGTTTTTTCGTCTATTGTTTCCATGGATTTACGCCTTGGATATATTTCAACGTTTCGTTTCGAATTTGCAAGAAAATAAAGGTTTAGTTTGTATATGTTTAGCACTCAACTGGAGCTCACTCAAATAACCTTGTGCGTTTTAATCGATCTACCAATGATCACACCGAGTTTACATAAACTGTCAATGTAGGAATAAAACGTTGATATATTTGGTCAGCATTTGTTTTACACGTGTCAGATGTATTTAAAGAGGTTTTTGAAAAATGTTGTAAAAAAAAAGGGAAAGCGTGAGATCCACGGCCGAACAACAGTGTGGTCCTCTGCGAAAACAGCAGCGAGCAACGGTAGGCTGTTATATAGCTCTTCTGTGTAGTGTACATGCAGGCTTTTTAGCGTTGCAACGAGTTTTGTAATACGGGTTATTCGAAGATGATCGGAGAAGTTTCGCCTGATATTCGATAAAAACAAAATATAATTCAAGTAAACAAAAACAAATCAATGTCTATATCGAAAAACACTCGTTTTAATCAAATGGCTTTTGCCGTATTCTTCAATCAAATCAATACCCCTACACATAAGACTAAAATGTAATCTTGTACAACATGCGAAACTTTGATCCCGTTTCAATTCGCAGTTCACCGAGATAAACCTCAAAAAATCTCTCTCATTCGCTGTGAAAAAAAAAACTACGAATACAACTATATAGTAGATTGTCAACAAGAATGCCATAGTTGTACAGTAGCAGTTGGGCATCGTATTTTTTATTTTCATCGCTGTTGTTCAAGCTCTCTGTCTCTCTCTTTCGCGCGTGCGAGAACAGCATACTAATTCCAGCTTTTACAAGCGGCACGTGTAAATCCTCTTCCCACTTCTCGCCCAATAAAAACATTCTTGAACGCTTGGTGTATAAAACAAAACGTTCCCTTTGATTGTGCGTTTGAGGGCGCGTGAGATACAAGAGCCATAAGAGAAATGCGACAATTTCATCGTATATACGAAGAGGAATATCAAGTTTAACCACTATAGTATATCTGTATCTATGCGTAACCCAATCCATATCCGATAGTATTATAAGTATAAGGTCACCCAAGGCACACGACGGGTTTCTTTCTTCTTCGCACGCGAAATCTTCTCTTGGAAGCATAAATAGACACACACACACACACCGAAATATACAGAGAAAGTATTCGAGTGGTCAAGGGAAAAGCCGATTGTCTATTGGATGGATCGCGCAAAAGTCATTTGCAGGTTCTAACCGATAGTGCGAGTATTTGTGCCACCTTAACCCAAATCTCCTTTGTATATATAGTTCTCTCCCTTCCTACAAAGCGTATAGGGTTGCTGTTACACCGTGGCACAAAGCAAATGCAAACGCTTAGAACGTGCGCGCACTCGGACATATGCACTCCCTCTCTCTCTCTCTCTCTCTCTCTCGAAGAGCAGAGATCGATCGATCCATGAAAGCAGGCGCTCTAATCACGAGGCTTTCTTGTGTGGAAATATCGGTTTGTGTCTATCTTTGCTAAACGTTATTAATAAATAGATTAAATTATGTATATATTTTCTTCGTTTTTAACAAGGTTGTGCGTTGTCGATAACTTAAATTACTGAAAAATCTCAAAGAGATAGAGTAAGAGTTCAAGTTTGACTATTGAGATATGTCTCAACGATGCGGTTTTTATCCTCTCTCGTCTGTTTCGGACTCTCTCTGAAAGTCAAGTACCTACGCTGGCAAATTGAACGGTGCTTTTTCAAGTGCATGCTGCGCATGTCTTCGGGTTTCAAAGGGGTAACCAATTCTCTTTGTACCAATTGATTTTGCTGAAAGTCATAAAAATGATTGTTGCTTAACGTTCGTTGTAATAACAATTAACAGCAAGCAAATTAAGAAAGAATATTTGTCCGATTAATTTTGACGCGTTGCAATAAAGATAATTAATTGTTAACGCGTATCGAACGAGGCAATGTGCATTTAATCTTCAACTCAAATCTGTTAATAAACTAACGACAGACTCTTTGTCAATTGTCGTATTTTTGCGAGGTTAATTGAAAAGAAGAGGGCTGGCATTATCCATTGAATGACACGGTAATTATATCGAAAGATAAATCTCTTAATTACCGAACGTTTTTATTTTATTCAAAAAACGCGATAAAGAATTTCTATATGCAAATCACGGGAGAGGAGAGAAAGGTGATTGAAAGTCGCGATAGCATACGAGATAAAAATTGAAAGGTTTATTAATTACACGCTGTAGAGAGCAATCAGTACGTGTGTGTGTGTGTGTGTGTGTGTGTGTGTGTGTGGGAGAGAACGAGCGATAAATCGCCATGAAAATTGCATGCGCGCACACAGCAACTATTACCTAATTTATTAATTATCCACCGATTTATCAAACTGCAGGTGCATGAATCATTGGATAAAAGCCCACTTTCTCTCTCTTTCTCTCTTACACTGAATATGTACACTGCGTGATGTCAGATTGAACAGTTTGCGTACGCCTGTGATACATACCTTTTCTATAGGTATTTCTACTCGTCGTTTACGACGTAGTACAGAGGGTTGAGAGTAAAATATTAAAATGTGAATATAACACGATCTCTGCTAATATTAATAGTATCAAAATGCATACACGGGCACATACATACTGGCATATAGAACGTGCAAAGGGCATATCGGCAATCAGTAAACCCAATGGCTGGCAGTATCTCAATTGCGTTAATACCGTGCACATAAGCCGAAGCTGTACACACACTCGACACCCTGGCAAACACAAATAATCCGCGCGGGAGAGACGTGCGCGTGCGAGTTGCCTAACCTCCCAAATCCCATGCTGATTTGCGCGACATTTGCACAGTTCGCGCGCTAATTTATCGTTTACTTAACGCTTTCTTGATTGACCAATATCGGCAAGTTTATTTAAGCTCGTCAATGTGTACACGCTTGTGCGTATGTGAGGACACGCGCGTTTACGACAAACTACCGAGCAATAGATATTTTATTCATTTGGATGACAAGGTGACCATATGCTTTTTAAGCTCTTGAAAAAAAATCTTTTATTAAAATATCACCTTTCTCTGAATTCTTGAATAACGAGCGATAATCGGTGTTGCAACTTTGCGTGTACTACTTTTTTTTTTCTTTTATGAAAGCTCTTTGAACTCAGTAGAGGTGCGAGATTCAAAATGAATTTTGCGCTTACAAAGGTGAACATTTTTTATTTTAAATTCTATAGAGCTTTTTCTCTTTGATCCCCAGTCCAGAGTATGAATTCTGTTCGACGAGCATTCAAGTAGAATTTTTTGGTGGAATAAAATCGTACGTTCGAATATTGCTCGAAATGTATATACGCACTTGTGAACTGTCTCGTAGAACATTGACTTTTTTCTGCGTTCCTCCGCGTCCTCGGTATATTTTCCTAAGCAAGAATAACAGGGGAAAAAATTGAATTCGCGCTTTCCTAGTACAAAGCAAAAAAAGAACTTCGTTTTCGCCAGTCAAATGTTGGTGTACCTCTGCATGAAACCACGAACCGCAATTCGAATTCTATTTTATTCAAACTCTCTCCTAGAAAGTGCGAGAGGCGCAGTATCGCGAACTTTTTATTTACTTTTAATCGAAACTTTCATAATCTATCGGGAAACCTTCGTCTTTTCCGATACCAGCGGAATGTCATTCGACGTCTAGCCTTTCGATATTCTCTATTGAAACATCAAGTTGGATTTCAAAGGCCAAAGAAAATAAGGTTGATTAAGGAAACGCGCACATCCGACGACGAGTGAGAAAGAAACGATAAAAGAAGACAACGATTAAGCGTGTCAGGTGTCAATTACGTTAAAGCACAATCATGTATATTACACGTGTATATCAACGCAGCAGATTAGTCTCGCTTAATATTGCAAAGTCCTCGGAGAGAGCGAGAGAGTCCCTGTAGTACAACCAGATGACCCATATATCGACCGCGCAAGGCACACGCCTCTTTTTTTACTGGCACGCGCGCTCACTTTTCGCTGTCGCCGTCGACGTCGTCTGAACTTCGTTGACAGCGGAATGGCTTTATTGCAGCTCGTGAAAAATTCATTTCCGAAGCGAACGCTCTCTGCGGATTTAGGAGTACTTTTCCGACTTGTCTTGTCACTCTACCTCTCTTACTTGCGGTCGTTTTCTTTTTTGATATTCCATGATTAGCAGACGACGGCTAAGTTTGCGCGAGAGCTTTTTTTCCTTCGGGTCTGTTTGACTATCTTTTCAATTTAAATTCTATTCTGATGAGTTTTGTCTAGAGGATTCCATTTTTACAAGCTCCACTACGGAGAGGATTTTCTACTTTGTTTTTTTTTGTTTTCTTTTAATCTGCAAGACAGCTTATTTCGTATTTTGTTTTCGAAATGTAAGTTGTATACGTAGTGAGATTATACGTTCTGAGTCGCATCGAAATTGTTAGAATGTCTCGCGAAACTCTCCAAACAATAAACGTTGAACATAGTTACAAAATATAAACGAGATACTTTGAATTTCAATGGATAAACTTTGCGACGCGAATAATTAACATCGAAAATTTCGAAAATTTCAAGAAAGCTCAATCAACGCAACGTTGCGAATGCTATATGTATAGTCAACTTCTTCACGGAAAATTATTTCAAATTAATATTGGAATTTTTCATATTTTGTGGAAGAGAACAAATCGTTAGATGACGCTTCTTGTAATGAAAAGAAGACACGATACGGTGAATGGAACGTGTTAAATATCGTTGTCGATGAAAAGTTGAGAGTATAAAATTTTGCATATATACATAGAATAAGTCAATCGCTCCGTTATGAATAGGGGATAGATTATATATATTTTTCATTTATCCGCGTAATGTATGCGTGCGCGTATTGGGGCGATTTAGCGGGAGGCTGTGCCGATTATGTCAGCGTTATAATGTATTTCGTTTGGCTTTGTGCCATCTGCCTGTAACCCAGGGTTTTCTCTTTTGCCCACTAATTCTCTCTCTCTCTCTCTCTCTCTCTCTTGGGGAACAAGGGAAGGGAGCATGGGCAATAACACCCTCGGTATTTTTTGTCTTGATCGTGATACAATTATGACGTGGGAGGACGGCCAGTATACGACAGCTTTTTTGTCAGTCACCAGATGATTTGTTCTCTCTCCCTGCAACGAAAGATATTATTCGCGGAAAGTTACATATGTATAGAAGTGATAGTGAATTTGGACGAGGATATTTCTTGTTGAGGTTTATTTATTGGTAAATCATTTGGCAAAGTGTGCGATACATTTTGAAGAATATGTTACATTCTTGTCAACATTTATTCTTTTTCGCAATGACATACAGTTTGCTGAGATCCGTGAGCATAAGGCAAACAATTACCATTAACGTATTCCAAATTTTGGCATTGTTTATTGCACTTTTTGGCTTCACAATTTTTGTATTCCGTGAACGCATCTGTGGATCACGTCATTATTTCGATCAATGCTTAATCAGATTTATCGTTTTTTTTCAAAATTATATAAAGATTTATGATAATGATATAATCGTTCTTATGTTGCGCTTAAAATTATTTTGGCAATCGATAATATCATAAAAATTAAAGGATTAAATATAAAGAAAAACTATGGCTAATACTCATATTGTATAATGGAAAATGCAAGAACACAGACGAAAAGAAAGTAA
The DNA here is from genome assembly GCA_030064505.1 of Chouioia cunea. NCBI lineage: Eukaryota > Metazoa > Arthropoda > Insecta > Hymenoptera > Eulophidae > Chouioia > Chouioia cunea. Next base: position 27,291,483 of record JAOPFQ010000003.1, on the reverse strand, counting down.
AATTTCATCGTTGAATATTCAGTGAACGTTAACAAATAATGACTGAACTGATCTAACGCCAACTCTGTAACATTTTTATATTAGAAACAGAAATTGATAAAGAAAGTTTTTATAAAAAAATATATATTTTTGATGGTAAACCAATTAAAATAAAATTATAAGAAACTATTACAACGATTGGTATCGTTCTAGGTGTACTTAATAATTAATAACAACGTTCATAAAACATTCCATGTAGATCTCGTCATATGTGAATTATGTTGAATAAAAATTACTTCCCAATACACCATTATTTTTCCATTTCTTAAAATTAGCTTACTTTTTTATCCAATTCTTTCAGCGATGATTATTTGTCCATGCAACATGAATAATTTAAAAAAGACATTATGACAATTAGAAATAATGGTAATTTTAGAAAATTTAAAATTAAAAGCCAATCGATAAATGCCATTGGAGAACGTGGTAATTTTTATCGATAATGCACTTAAAAGGAAAAACCTATTAAAATATTTTTTAGACGTTAGAAGGTGATATTTGAATAGTATAGTATAATATTAACTACGTTTGCCCACACTTTTCCTATTTTTTATAAGATTACAGAACTTAAATAACATTTATTTATCTAGATCAATTATTTTCTTCGTTATACCTTGAAAAAAAATTAATACGCATACAATTCAAATAGTGCGATAGAGCAGAACGTTCGATTTGTTGGAAAAAATAGAAAAGTCTACCCATGTGTTACTTAAAAATCAATCTGTTCGACTGTAGCTAAAAATGTTCCATTGCAAACAACGGAAACGAAAATAAAAGTTATTCATCCCTGCTCGTAACAATCGATATTAAAGCATTCCGAAAAATTCATCCAAACAAGTCGCGTCACTGGCGTCGAAAAAAGAAAAAAAAATGTACGAACGAACTCTTTTTTCCTGCCGACTGCCAAAATACATCCTTCGTTGCCCAAGTTCACTTGAAATTTATTCTTGGACTTTTACAGCTCAATTACCGTGCTTTCGAAGATCGTCGGCGGCAAAGAAGCAAACTCTCACGAGCACGTCAATTATCGAGGAGGGGTATACAATCTTCTTGGCCCACGGCCATTTCTTTTTTCACTGTATACGCCAAAGTTAATTTGTTGGAGGTGCTCGTAAACGAGTAACAACAGTAAAGCTCTCTTTCTCTTTCTCTTTCATTATTGATATATATATATATACGTATTTGACTGGCGTAAAACTTGAAGTAAAAAAACCTATTCCTAAAGTTTACGTTCTTTTGACGTGCAAGTAAGCAAGTAAGCATGAGCAGTCGATATAAATAAGACGGCTAAGAGGCTGTTCTCGCTGAATATTTCATCGTTCTCATGAATATACATGGTAAAGCTGCCCAAGCATCTTACTTCATCTCTCTCACTGAGTTTCTTCGTTATATATTTAAAGCTCTCAAGGACTCACTCAATTTTCACATACGCACTTGCAGAGAGACACGCTTATTGAATGCAGTCGAGCGCAATAAATCATCGAATCGGACGAACAGAAATAAATTTTTTTTTTCGATATTCGCACGCTTCTATAAAGCGACAATTACAAAACGCTTTGTCTTTGTAGATCGTGTAAAAAAATTTTCAATGGTTTGGATCTATTACAGTGTCCGGTTTTCCATTGAATTGCGAAACACGATTCCCACTTTTATAGATATACGTACAGTTCTTTTTGTGATTCCAGTAGTCAGTGAAAAAGTGAAATGTATATTCACTTTCAAGCAATTGTCGCTTGCGATAATTAAAACTTACGCAAACGTCGAAAGATCCTGTGCATCGCAATTTGTACAGTTGCGAGAAATTTAATCAAAGCGGTTGGTAATACATCGAATATATGTAAAGCCGTCTACAGTTTGTCAATACTTCATAGAGTAAACGCTTTGTGATATTGTCTTGGATGCCTTTTAATTGAATTTCTTTTTTTTTGTAAAATCACACTAACAATAATATCCACTGCTAAAGTGTATATCACAATTGTTTATTTCATCTCTTGTATCAAAAAGACTGCGTTAAATCAAGTTGTTGCAATTAAATTGTTTTTCCCCAACGCGTTTCATGGAAGAATGTCATTAGTATTCGTTTTTATCGAGATTAAATTTCGCAAATAGGTATTCAAATTAAATTTCTAATGAGCTCAAAGAGGCGCAGAAAATATTTGCAAAAATGAAAATATATTTTCAGTACGAATATAACATGCAACAAATGACATGTGAATGAGAACATTTTTGTATTAAAATGCCTGAACAGCATTGCAATTGTAAATGTCGACCGACAGGTTGCTTTCAATGTAATTAAAGAGAGAAAAAAAATTATTTGAGAATAAACGAAACGTATGAGCACGTGTGTCATTTGTGAGTACTTCATCATGTGTCGTACAATCGACTGAATCTAATAGAAAAAATTCAATTGACTGTCTCTAACGAATGTTATCAGTTGGAACAATGCCACATTATCTCATGAAAGTATTTTACAACGAAGAAAAATGTAGCATCATTATTTGTGATGTTTAACGAATAAAAAAAGATCAAAAATAACTTATCAGCTGAAATTGTTGGCTTTAATTTTAAAAGCTTACTAAGACTGCACTTTGCGCACAAACCAAAGGATCTTGAATTGATGACGCTTCGTTATTCTTAACTACCAATACATTTCACCTCCAAAAAGAAAAAAGAAAAAAGGAGAAGGAAGTCATGTACTTAGACGAAATCCCCCTGCAGCTCGCGTTCTGAGAAACCGACAAGCTCGCAGAAAGAGAAAGAGAAAGAGAAAGAGAGAGAGAGAGAGAGAGAGAGAGAAAGAGGGAGAGAGAGGGAGCACATATCGATCGATTCGAGCGCAAGCTCCATTAGCCTTAACGGCATAATTACAGCAGTTCAGTGCACTATAGGCTTGGGAGTGAGAGAGTGAGAGAGACTGAGAGAGAGAGAGAGAGAGAGAGAGAGGAGAGAGTGCAATGCAAGCGGACCTTAGGCGTCGGTAGTGCTGCTAATTGGAGCTCGAGAAGCGAAAGCGTGGAGGCAATTATAAACAGATTAGAAGTGCACGCTGCACGAGTTTATTTTGCGCTCGCGTTAACCTATACGCGACCGAAACTATAGGTCTATATCCTTCTATATATGAGCTCTCTAAGCAAACTTCCCATTATAGAGTGTATCGCCAGCATGAAAGTCGCGCAGTTAGATTAAGAGATCGTTTGGCTATTATCCAACGATGAATCGCTAAACACCTCTTTCCAAGATCCCTTCCTTTTTTTGCTTTTCTTTCTTTCTTTTTTTACGCTATCGAATCCGCTTTGCTTGGCAATCATCCTTGATTTTAATGGGTTTTTGTCGAGTGAGCTCGACTATTGCTCCCGTCGCTTTTATCGCCAGTTTACGAGCTTTTCTTTTGTGTTAGGAAGAGCAATGAGATTTGCGTTTGCTTGGTGTGCGATGTTTTTAATGAGGATCCCTCTTCATTTCACCTTTTTAGATGTTTAAGTGTGTAATCCGAATTCTTTTGTATCTAATCTCAATCGTAAACTTGCACAAATGAACAACGCACAAATGATAATGTTATTATTGATTGTATACGCACATTGAACCGAAGTACAATGCATTAGTCGGATCAAGCTTGTTCCAAACTGATCACTATTTGTCCAAATATCATAAAGCTCTGTCTAATCATTATTTGCGTGACTAGACATCTTTCAATCACTGCACGTTCATTTCTGATTGTTGAGCTGTGAACATTGTTGTAATCAAAATGGAATGGAGCTGTCGATGAACAAAATAAACAATAAAAATTAGAAACAATTTTAAAGGCAAGAATGTCCTCTATAAATCCATTGAAATCGAACCAACAGTATCTTATCGAATTTTTTTTATCACAAATGGAGTAAAAAAGAATCAGCGAAATTAGCGGAAAAACCAGTAGTCGACAAGAACACAAGTAATCGATCAACTGATGGACGAGTGTATTCTTGAACGAGATAGGCAATTGATGCGCGTGTAATATCTGTGCATGTGGTATGTATCCCTTATATACATCGCACATAGCAAACAGTATATAGGAACCGAGATAGTGCTGCAGCGTGCACGCGCGAATAGTACACTCTAATTACCTAAATTTCCACTGTTATAAGCCGAGAGGCTAGGCGTTTTAACGCAATTACGTTTATAATGCAACCTCGTCGGACGAAGAGGGAGAGGGAGAGAGAGAGGGAGAGAGAGAGAGGAGAGAATTTCACTTGCTAATTGCGCTTCTTGATGAAATATTTACTCGTGACAAACCAGCCTCGCGCGCGTAGCACCAATCGACGACGTGCTTTTTTGAAAGCTATATACATTCACTAGCCTAGCCAGGGTAATTAATACGAAGCAACAGCATAGAAGCTACAGAATTGAAACGTTAGAGAGAATGAGAGAGAAAGAGAGAGAGAGAGAGAGAGAGAGGGCGAAAGATGAGAAAACAAAAGACAACAGGTGACATTTCCAAGCTGTACGACGGCCTTTTTATCACGCTGACAACTTGTACAGACAGAGATGAGCTGTGTAGTCGAGTAATTTTTGTTGTTTTTTTTGTTGAATTTGTTTGTGCTCTGTACTTCATAAACAAGCGAGAAAGTTTTCTTTGTTTTTATTTAACATTGTTTTTTTTTAATAAAAAGTTGTAAGATGCGTTGTTAATAGAGTGATTTTAATCAAAATTCTTTGAAATTAGATTCTTAATAATTGTTAAAACTTTAATTAAATGTAGAAATTAACAAAAAATAAAATTAACGTATTCATATTGTTTGACTGAGCTAAATCAACGAAATTATTTTTTGTTTAAAGACAATTTAAATACTGAAAGTTTTATTAAATATCAAGTTTTATAAAGCATTCGCTTGGCGTGCACGTAAATATAAAATTTGGGGCTTTTTATTCATTCGAATATTATTATTCATACGTGGAAATTGTCAACTTACAAAATTAAAAGCTCTTTGTGAAAGCACACATTTTCCAAAACTGGAAATGAGTTTCAATGAGATTGACAATTCAAACCTGTGAATACCTATACCCGAACGCTCGCAATCGCTATCTCTCGTGTTAAAATTAATACAACAAATTATACTTTATATCTGCTCATCAAACGTAGAAAAAAATTGAGATAAAACCGTGGCGACTCATTAGAGTAAGAGAACAACGATTGTTGTAGCGTGATTGAAGGGGATAACAGTTGAAGCGTGAAGCCATAAATTCGAGCAAGGTGCAAGTTGCTTAAAGTTTGCTTGGACGATAAATATTCGTCGCTCGATCGCGTCTTAATTACGTTTTTTCGAGAAAGAAAATCTGAGAGTATATGCTTCGCGAAGGATGCATTACCCTTTTTTTTTAAACGGTATGATTTATACACCGTGCGATGAAAACGCGAAACCTTTTACTGATGAATCACCGCTTTAGGATTTATAGCTGTGTGCAACTTAGAGAGAGAGAGAGAGAGAGAGACGATGCTAAAGGCATACACTCACACATACGTACAGACACACATACACATACACATGGTATAACATTGAACTTGGCATTCTTGCTTGGAGATTTTTTTATTTCCTCGAGATTTTCTTTGTGAGATTGTACCGCAGGTATTCTGCTGTAGAATAACGGGATATTGCCGCCTTCGTGGAACTATTGTTGGTTATTTTAACGTTCGTTGCGCGGTACTTTCAACATGTTTCGTCGAATGGATAATTTTGTTATTTAAAATACAAGAAATTCTCTGCGTATATTTTTAGCTCGTGCGAAAGTGTCGTATCACTTTTTTCATGCGTAAGAACTGCAATAGTGTACTGGTTAAAAATAGTTGTCGTGATTGTTGTAGTTTTGTAAAACGAATCTCAATCGTTGAAACGATTCAGTCCTATAATTTTCATCCACGTAACATTTGTTTTTGTTATCTATGGATAATTTTGATACATTTGCGAGCCACATTAGGAGTTTTGATAAAAAAAAATTGTTTCATTATAATCCATCTGCTTGTAGTAACATTAGCTTGTTTTAAATAGCACTAATAACAAGAACAATTTCAAAGTTATCCGTAGCATCTGCTACTTTAGTTGAACATAAAAAAAAAAGAATATTTTATGCAATGAACCTCGGGCGTCTTTATTTATTTAATACAACGCCGCGGTTTTAAAGCCAAGTTTAAGACACTTGCTCTTACACAAGTAGACTTTTGAGTTCACCTCGTGAAAAAATATATCGTTGCAGGAGTAACTCGTCGGCATAAAAACGAGGTCAGAAAATTCTTCGCTTTAGTGAAAATAAGTTACTTAAAAAAACAAATATAAAAGAAACGATCATAAAAATGTCAACTCATCAAGATCAGCTAAAATATTTTCGAAAAGTTAACAAATCAAGTAGTTTTTTATCGGAAACAATATACACTTTTAAAATACTCATCAATGAAAACCATTTGATCATAAACATTTTCTTAGCTAGTGAAATATAAGAAACAGAAGAAACATATTTCGTGCTTCGAAACAATCTGCGAATATTGAAAAAATCGTCTATATTATTCAGATCCCATATCCCACTGAACAAAAGCGCGACGTCTCGTTTTTTTTCTCTCTCTTTCTCTCTCTCTCTCTCTCTCTCTCTCTCTCTCTCTCCCAGGAGAAGTATATATACTGAAAAAGGCATACGCAGTATAAAACGAACGATAAGAAACTGCAGCAGCGTCAAGAGTTTTACGAGTCTATTGCCGAAGCGAGAGTATTACGTTTGAGACTACGAGAGAACTATTGTCTTGCACTGCCTACGCGTTTAATTATCGATGATTGATTCAAAGTGAGAGTAGATGATGCAGTACTAGGATCGATGTACAATACCCGCATCAATATTTTTCCCGACAGATTCCAATAAGTTTTTACGTTTATGAAATATTCAATTTGTTGTTTGCTGTTTATTACACAAGTTTTTCTTTTTTCTGCGTATCTAGCGAGAAATCGATATATCGCTACTGAGAATATTGTTTGGGTAGTTACCATATGTCATATAGTTAAGATAAACGTTATATTAAATTTTTGATAATCAATATTTCACTGAGAATTCTCGATAAATGAAAAACGCTGTTCGTTAGCCAAAACTCCAGCTATAAAATAAAAAAATCTTGTAATAAATAACGAATCTGTACAACACGATGCAATTTTTAATAAACTTCTATAGTATATTTTTGCAAAGGTTAAAAACAATACTCGTTTGTATTTTTTGTAAATTTCAACACAAAACAAAAACAAAAATATATTCATTATTATTTTGAATATTGCATATATAGGTTTGTGGAAAATAAACAAATATCACTGTAACAAATACCGTATGTATATTTTTGTTTGTACACCAAAAGCAACTTATTGAAAGCGACTACTTTTATTAGCGTCATTCCAATAGACGAGTATTCCGTTGCGGTGACCAAGTGAATTCGCGCAACAAACATCGACAGCCAAATTGAAACACCGACCTAACTAGTTTTACCCTCCGACGTGTACGTACAAACACACACACGCACACACAACGTCAAAATCTATATATCCATTACACGATTCCCAATCCGTCTTGTTCTATCTTCGTGTTTCGTCGTTCTACGGAAAGAACTTTAATACTGCATTGTCCCGAAGTTCTTGCACGCGAAAGTTCCGTGCAAATATTTAGGCGAGTTCCAATAAACCCGTTGAATATTCATAACAATTGCTCGATTTTCTTTTTTCCACGATACGATATTATATTAATAGTCGACTTATGATGTTTAAGGATAAGACATGTCAAGCGAATTGAATGTATGTGGGGAAAACAACAATTTGTACTTGGTTCTTTCATACGGGAAAATGATCACTCTATGTTTTCATTTGGAGGCTATTCAGTTTTGCCGAGAGCATTTTGAAATCCAATTTTTACGCTTCGAAATGGAATTTTCAAGCTTCAATTCCAATCGTCTGTATGTAAAATCAAATTTCCAACTTTTTCTGCGGCACAGTAAACTTGTAACTCAATGGATAGAGGTTGCGGAAAAGACGTGGTTTGTTTTAGCATGCAACAATCAAAACATTCCATTTTATCTATTATCGGTGCAAATCACTTCCCAAAATAAATATTTGATCACTGTATTTTATTCATCTCTGCAATTATATTATCCGTATATAATCGACAACAGTGTAGAAGAAGCATTGCTAAATTACAGCTTAGCTTACGAAATTACAGGTAGTTGAGATTTTTTGAAATCCACGACTAAACTGATAATTTCTTTTTTTTAAACAAATCAAAAGTGAATATGTACGAAGTCTACGAAGTATACAGAGATTAATTGCATCTAACGTGCAATCTCGTCGACAAACTTCAAAGAATGTAAAACTACACGAAATAATTGACATTTCAAAAGCCTCGCTACCCATATATCGATCGCATGATTTTTCATGTTCGATATTGGACAGTACAACGCATACATCGACCTGTTTTTTTCGTTTGTTCGTTCGTTTGCTCTCCTCGCTCACGATGGTGGGGTGACACGCACGCGGCACAACATTCCATCTGGGCGCCAGTAAATCAGATTGAAACGTCAGAGTGTGCAACGCGCGTCACCGCAGTAAATTTCGGGTTTGTGTTCGCCTAGGCTTGCTGTACACCCTAGCAAATACATCAGCCTTGCCAACGACTAAAATACCGTACATCTCCTAAGCTCTGAGCCTTGGACCATGTCCATGTGATATTACGCGTATAAGCCACGTCATTGTTTTTGTTTATTTATTTATTTTTTGCGCAAAGTCATTAATTTATCCTGAGAAATTTGCTTTGTCATGAATTTAGCATCTCGTTTTAAGACTGTCCTCGGCACGAGAGCTTTGCATTAATTTCCTGGTAGCTTAAGGTATTCCGCGATATGTGATAAATTGTGGTTGTTTAATGTCCCTCCTGTGGATTTGTTATCCACCGAAATTGTTTGTTATTTCACGAAGGTTTGCACTTTCAATCAAGTCGATGTAGATTATCTATTTATTTAATGTTGGTTCGTGCTGTATAATGAAAGCGACCGTCTACAAATAGAAATGATAACACTTTAATACCGTGAAATTCACCTTAGAGTTTAATTTATAACTACTACTAATCAAATGTAGACAAAGTCAAGAGAAATTTACACCAAGCAAATAACTAGTTCTTGTACAGAGTCCATCTTCTCTTAGTTCTAGTATTCATTTGCATGTAAATTGTCACTTTACAAATGGCAACTGTATATACATAATCTACAACTGGTGGATTTCATGTACATCAATTCCATATAGCCAAGATATTTTTAAAAAGCAATAAGAATCTCAAGTGCCAGTACCCAAACTATACATACACACTACAAGTTTGTACAATGAAAATAATGAAGTCGATGATGGCTCTCAAATCGGAATCGGCCGCTTTTAGTAGTAGTGTATATACGTGTGCGTGTGTTTTTTTTCTTGAAGAGACCAAACTCATCTAGAAAGCCACTCGAGCTCTACACTCTCTTTCGAGCTTTTGATATAAACTCCATATGCTAAATGAATTTTCACGATAAAAGCAGCTTGACGCCAAGCTATTTATATCATGAGAGAGAGAGAGAGAGAGAGAGAGAGAGAGAGAGAGGGAGGGAGAGAGAGCTGGCGGCTTCATTAAAAGCGGCGTCAGTTGACAAGCTTTCCAATAATGTACGTCAGCGTGAAGAAATTTGCGCGTCGGATGCGGGAAATGCAAAACTGTAACTATGCCAGAATTTCCTTTCGTTCAAGAGAACAAAATAGATAGCGACAAGTGAATTGTTGTCGCGTGTGGCTTTTAATCGAATATTTGCAATGCAAGAGAGAAAGAGAGAGAGAGAGAATTGAGGGGGGAGGGAGATGTAAGTGATCATGATTAAATAGTATCGGTTTTTGCTAATTAACTCAGCCTTATGCAATAACAAGATTCGCAACATTGATTGAGCTTTCACACGTAGTTATCCGTGATATACTTTCGTCATATATACATCGATATACACACTGTAACTTTGTGAAAAAGGAGAAGGAGGGATATTCTTCGAAGACACGTAGTCAGCAATTTTCAATTAATTATGTCAATTTAAAATAATTGCGCGCCTCGTTGCTGTTGCCGTTGCAACAGCGTCATTCTCGGTGAAATTTAATGAGAATCCGCAAATTTGCGTACGCGTGATGTAACCTCGTTCTTTTTTTTTAATCTTTTATCGGACGATGATTGCTATATTGATTTTCAGTGGAAAACATCATGTGAATTTCATTTTTTTATCGACCATGTACCTTACTTTTATCACTTAATACAAATAGGTGTGATTTTTCATTTCAAAAAATTATGTTTTGCAATTCGATGTAATTGGAAGGCCGCCGTATGAGTAAAAATTATAGAGGTATTCTAGTGATTGACGTAATGGATTCTATTTAGAATCATTAAATAGGTATGAATTACTTGGAATTACGAGTAAATCTGTAACAAGTATTTCAAAAGTTGCCGTTAAAAATCACGTAATTCTCTTTACTCACGCTATCCAATATACGTATGATAACTTGTACTGCATAGAATTAAGCCGACGAACAGCAACGTTAAGATTCGCTTGGAAAATTTCCTTGTTCCTGGCAAATACACCGACAAAAGCAAGACAGTTACAATGCATAGATGTGAATAAGCTCACGCGAGCGAGATTAGCATGGGAGGAAGAGAGACGCATAGAAACGCGAGTAGCACGCCATACTACATATAAGTAGAACGACTAGAGATCGAGGCAGACGTGCGCGCGCGCGACGATTGTTGCGAACCATCGAAATGACAATGATCGATGTTGGAGGGAAAGACAATGGAAGAATCTTCGTGTCTTACGTTTCTGCTAATTACTTCTTACCAGAAAGTAATATTAATGTACATATATTTGTTGTTGTGCGTACTTGGTACGGATGTACTAGTTTAGAGTGCAGTTTAGTGTAGTGTGTGCAAATAACTCGCTTTTCGCTTTTCGTTTTTATACTGGATAAATGTTTTTTTTTTATTTTGCCAATTTAATCATTGCTGACACGCATTTTTAATAAAGTTTATCCAATTGATAAGGTGAACTGTCTTTTTCTTTGTAATGGAATAATATTGCCAACATTAATCAAATACGTTTGTGTTGAACGAAGCGGTCTTCTTTGTCTGGAAATCTTGACAATGGTTAGGTTGTTGTTGCTTTTTCAACAGAAAGTACAGTACTTTGTGATAATACTAGATTACTTTGAGTTGGAAAATCTAATTTTTTATAAAAATAAATTAGAGTGAAAGCTTAATACACTGTTTATGCTTCGTAGAAAGGTAATTTTTAGAAGAGAAGTAATTTAATTTAATCGATATTAAGCTGTAAAGCACGCTTCTGTAAATATTGTCAAAAAGCCGCTTGAAAAGCATAACGAATTATAATAATAATTGCATCGTTTATTATGAACAAGAAATTGGTACATCGTAGATTTGCCTAATACCAGGTTCAGCGAATTTACGCGTAAGAAAACACGTGGTAAATTTATATCCATCTATAGCCAAACAAAAGGTAATCAGATAGCAAGATAACCATAGAGCAAACCGCACCATAGTTAATACAACAGCTATAAAGGAAGGAATATGATCCCGAGATTCAGAGAGAGAGAGAGAGAGAGAGAGAGAGAGAGAGAGAGAGAGAGAGAGAGAGAGAGAGAGAGATAATGAGAGAGAAAGAGAGAGAGAGAGAGAAAGAGGGGGAGAGCATAGGGTAAAAGTTCGGTGTATTGGTATACATAAACTTGCTACGCGCTCCCCTTCGAAGATCGAAACTTAGCACAACGATCATACTACATTGAAGGAAGTTCGATCGGCGCCGTAGGCGTTACTGCTGCTGCTGCTGCTGCTGCTGCTGCTGCTGCTTTGTTCCGTACTGGACAAAGTCCACAGTGCCCGACAGGAAGGAACAAGTGTCGCTAATGGAAGCGACCGCACCCTGAGCGCAGTGAATCTCTCTTGTGCTGCCTCTATCTCTCCCTCAGAAATTGCGATAATACGCCGCCTCCTTTTATACTCAGTAATGGTCTATCTTTTTTCTCTTTCTCTTTCACAAGTTTGCTAGGAAGTTTGACTTTCCTCCCTCCTTTCTCTTTATTTTTTGTTTGTTGAAAGTTTTTTTTATTTTCCTGCTGGTCGGTACAATTTTTTGTTGTTGTGGGTAACTCTTGGACTATTGTTGTATCAAGGGGGGGAGAAAGACAATTGGGAGAGGATTATTATACAACGCGAAGACAATTTTTAAGGTTAATTTTACGACAGTATAATATATGAATTTTTATGAAATTATTATTTTCTACGACAAAAGTGTTAAATCATGTAAAATAAAAAAATGAAGTACCTCGTTGCACAAACTCTCAACATCATCGTGTCTCGAAATGTCGGTTACCTCGCAGCTTAGAAAACTCGACAATAACCTTTTGTAATCGACGATAGCGTTAATAAGTTTTGTCAAGTCTCATAAACCCGTGAGGGGTAAACTTCTCTTGCGTCAACATAGTCAGAGAGCGACATATTAAACAGCAACTTTGGCACTAACAGACAAAAAAAGAAGAAGCGGATGAAGGCTAGTCGTGAAAAACGTAGGGTCGCCTAAATAAAATACGACAAAAGAAACACATGCATGTCTTACCTTCTCGTTGTAATAAAAATACGAGTACTTTAAAGTTGTTCGTTGTCAATGACTTTCAAATTTATTTTTCTATTTGTTTTGTTCATTCTATATTGTACGAAACGAAGAATTTTAACCAAACGCTTGTTTTGGCTTGAATAGAGACAGGGAGTTTGAAGTTACTCGAGCTCAGAGAGACAGAGAGACAGAGAGACAGAGAGGGAGGGAGTTTACTTAAATGTGTCTGGGCGACTTGCTGTTTGAGCCAAACTTGTACTCTCCCTCGCTTGCTCTGGCACGCTTGCAATATCTTATACAGATTCAAACTAATTTCCACGGGGTTCCACTGCGGATGAAGTAATCATTCTGGCAAACGCGCGATATGAATTTTGCAAAAGCTAAAAACTTTTGCTCGTGCCGTCTACGTTGCCTAGTTTTTGAAATTTACAAAAGAGATCCAAGTGACAGGAATAGTATAACTGAAATGTACTCTGAAAAAGCTTTGATTCGTTTGTTTTTTATTCTTTTTTTGAGAGAGAAAGGAGTATCAGAAACGAGCTTAAATTAAATCCAAACGAAATTATACATATATATCAAGTGCAAGGATAAAAAGTAATGAGCCAAAAGTTCTTTTCACATGTTGGCATGACGGAAAATTTTCGAGTAAGCGAAATATTACGTAGCGAAATATATTTTTTTTCAAATCTATCCTATAAATCCTGCTCGTTACGTCGAAATATCCAAGAACATGAACATTTCAACAAGTCTCTCTTTTTCGAAAAATTTCCTACGACCTCATGTCTTGTATTACGTGTAATTAGCAACATTAAGTTTATCTCTTATCATTTGGTAGTCTTTTAACGTTCAGCCATTTCATTTAATAATATAGTAAGCAGTGTTCTTTAACATAATTTTTGTTCTTTGCCCCTTTTAGCGATCGACTGTAAAATAAAAAAAGTTATTGGCTTTGAGAAACGAGGCAGATTTTAAGACTTGATCACTCGGTATCTCTCTTTCTATCTTGAACTTTTGAAAGATGATGAGAAAAGTCGTAGTTATTATCGTTTACCGTGAGTATTTACATACTTTACGTATCTTTTTTTTGAGATATCGACTGGGTGATAATCTCGTGTTAGTTCTGTTACGAGAGATTCAAAGGCAAAATAACGTGTTGTTTTTTTAGTGATTTGGGCTTGCTTTGTTTTCTTTTGTTTAGAAAAAGTAGTCGCACACTACGCCTACAAGGCCTCGGCTTCCGAACTCGATGAAGAGATTCCAATGAACAGCGACGTTGTTATAGAATAATATTACTGAAAAAATACACAGGTAAATGAACAATTAACTGTCAAGCCTAAACTAACCAAAAATATACGCATGTTATTTCTATTGATCAACGTTGTATTGTCATTGCAGGTACTCGAATACATGTTCGTTACATCGTTTGAAGGAAGAATCAAACATGTTGTACAATAATATCAACGGTCTTAAAACTTTAAAAGAAAGCCCATACATAATGTGATTAAAGGTTACATATGACGAGTGAAAAAACGAAAAATTGGTATGTTTTTGACATATCTGTATCTGAACCCTCGAGCAAAGTATCAAAAGAAGATAAAGATCCGATAACACCTCTCGTAACGACGGTTCTTCACATATAAAGACATTCTTATTCACATTTCCATACGTGCGTGCAGAGTACGCGTCAGGTATATTTTCTTTCGTTTCCTTTTTTTTTCCTTTACGTAACCCGCTAGTATACCGTACGTATATATAAATATACGCTCTGTATTGATAAGAAAATATGACGAATGTCAGTTATGATGCATGCACAAAACACGAACTACTTTAAATAGAATATAACGCTCTTCTGTATATATACATATGTATATTCCAAGCTATCGCATGAAAGAAATCCTTCTTGTCTTGACATAAACGTCAAAAGATTTGTTGTCGTATCGCTTGCCAAATTAACGTCGCAAATCCTCGCGCGTTGGAATAAAAGAAATAAACGGTGTATGTGTGTGTGTGTGTGCGTGTGTGAACACGGCTAAGTTACTGCTGTGGCGGGTACTTGCGAGTATAAAGTCTGAAAGGCATTAACATGGCACGAGACATGCACGTAGCAGTAGCAACCGCCCTCAGCAGCCTTGAAATAATAAAACGCCTTTGGCTGGCGTCATCGTTGTCGTCTCGTCGTCGTCGCGAGAGTAGCGCATCAGCAACTTTTCGTTATAAAACACTAATCCATAAGCGCGCGCGCGTGTTAACCCGTTCCATAACTTTGTTGTTCAGAAACAGTTGTTTAGATGCAAAAAAAAAATATGTATATACATCTCTTGTATTATGTACAACGGTGAAAGCTTAATTTCGCTTATCGAGAGAGAAAATTGATATGCAAAGACGTGGGTGAGAGGGTATATACAACGGCAGCTGGCACAACAAAGTCCAGGATATTAGACGTCGCGCGTTGCTGCTGTAAACCGTGTGCGCGAAATCGAACACCACCACCGCCACCACCACCTTCACTACACTCTAATCAGTTTCCGACTGGCCTCCTTCTTCGCTTCACTATCTCTTCAGAGAGAAAGAGCTTTTTCTTTTGTAAGGCGCTGCCACTACTGCTACTGTTACTGAAGCTAATCGATATGCTAGTATGTGTGTGTGTGTGTGTGTGTGCGCGCACGTGTGTGTGTGTAAGGAGGAAAGCTTGTCGGAGCAATCGACTCGAGTGCCGCTTGAAGCTTTCTATCTGTTGGCTGTCTTTAGGTCTGACTTGCATTCGATTTCAATGTTATCGTATTGTGTTCGATGGAGGCGGTTTTTGCTTTTTCGAGAAAGTGTATTTTTTACAAATTAAAAGGGAAAGATTTTGATACGTTTTAACTGATATACAACAGTGATTGTAATGGTTGCCATAGAACATTGATGATATATGCGTTATATTAATTTTGTTTTCAATTATAACTAGTAATACAGCATATTAAGATTCGTAAATTGCTCTATTGAACTGCAATAGTAATTTTTTTTCTCAGATTTTTAGTGTAGTACTTATGGCACTCTCTGATGCATTTAATCTGTTTTGAAATTGCATCAAATGTTGACTCAATGTGCTTATCATCCATTCCATTCATTATTTTAAATCTATATATCTCGTATTCAATATCCGCTATTTTCTTTTTTTTCTCTTAAACTTGTGTAGTGAGAATATCATGTAGTGTACAGTTATATTCTATATTCGCGATATCAAAAGAGGGGGAGAGAGGAGATAGGTTGCAATGTTGATAAAATATGCAAAAGTTGGCTGACTTTTTAAAATATGCACGATGACTCGCCCGTGTGCAACCATCAAATCTCTTGGCACTCTATTCCGCAGAGGCGTGATGATGCGTCGTCGGCACAAAACCAAATTTAGTGCATATATATATATATATATATATATATATACGACGAACTTATCGATTATTCATATAATCCTCGAGACCTCGTAGGCATTTTGCGGAAAATTTTGCGGAGAGTTTCTATATAGCCTTAGATTCTATAAAAATTAATTATTCGAGTATACTTCCAACAACGAAAGTTTCACCAGTTATATACATCGAATCAAGATATAAACATGTATTTCGTTCGATAATTAATTTGTCAAAAATGTAGTAAAAAAAAGAAAAACAAAGATAGATAAGTGGAGAATTGTTTGGAAAGTATTTTAACAACGCCACTATACGTGTGTTATCCCGATGTGCAAGCGCACGCGATCGAGAGAGAGAGAGAGAGAGAGAGAGAAGTAAAGGCAATGAATAATGCGCAAGAATTGAATACCCTGAGAACAGCCACAAAAATTTCATTTACTCTCGTGCCAACAGCCGAATAGCCCTTCTAAGCAAGTATCTCGACCGTGTGGGAGAGTAATAATCGTATAAGGTGACGTGCTGAGGTTATTCGTCTAAAGCTCTTTCCTATAATATGTTCAATCGATAATGTCGTAAGTAAGTTATGTACTCAATTCTCGATTAAGTGAGATTAAAATGTTCAATGATAATAGACTAATAATAAATATATTGGTTACTGAATACTTTTTTTTTCTAAATTTTATATCTTTGAGTTTAATATTCCATGAAACAATTTGTAACGTTGATCACTAGGATGAGATAACTCTTCTTTGCACTTTGAATTATGAATCGAAGAGAGAGAGAGAGAATTATTCACTTTGTTGAAGAGTTTGTTTGACGAGGTTGAATTTATAACTGTATTAAATTTAGACTTGCTGCGGTCGTTCGTGAAATCGATTTAATGAAAGTTAATGTTTTTTGCATTTTAGAATTAAAAGGACAAAGTTTGATTTACATTCGTGAAATATGAAACATTTTACGTGAAGAGGTTCTTAATTCGTTAAAAAAAAGTTTTCACGTTTTTTCCTTAAAATATTCCAATGTAAATTAAGTAAAGTTGAAATTGATATGGAATTTTCTTAAGTCTATCGACTATACGTTTTAAAAATAAAAATATTTCAAATATTTTTCAATATATCATTCAGTTATGAAACGGCTTTCGCATTCACAAGTAACGAGGAGTTGTAAACTGAAAGAAAATGCATCTGCAATGGTCATATGGGAAATTCCTATAGCGTTGAATTTTTTTTTATCGTCAATTAACGAAAACATGTAACTATCGGAAAGTAAATAATTCCTTTTGACCATCAAAAAGAAAAATTTCATCTCAATGTTACGAGCGTGGGTTGATTGAATGATAGCCAATTTGCTTTTTATTCTGTTAAGTTCAGTGTTTGTATTCCGTAAAATTTTTTTTCTCATAACATGCCAAGCTGCGAAGAATTTCTATTAAAACAGAACAAAGTACAGATAGAAGCAGCATTGCGAATGCAAATTGTATCCACATCCGCAATAAGCGATCAAAGTCGAAACCTTTCGCCAGCGATCAAAGCTCCTATGTACGCGCGGATATAATTCGAACGACCATTTACATCAAAGACACCTCTGTTCCGCTTAGTAGTGCACACGAAATTCTCTCTATACCCATAGACATATATATAAAGTACGTGTGCTTGTGTAGGTGTGCATGCATGTGCATGGAAGAAACATTCGGATACAGATAGCCCTGGCAAAGTTTGTAACAAACTCGGCTATTAATCAATCTTCGTCGGTTGCTATATAGCTCGGCTAGGAAAACTTTCGTTAGGGGATAAGTAGGAGAAGGGGGAGGCAGCGGGTCGAAGGATCAACTCATTTCCCTGATGCCTCATGACGATCATCATCATTATCATCAGGCGTGAAAGTGATATTTCGCGCGAAGGAGGAGTTGCGCGTTATATAACGAGGCGTTATATAATTAACCTTTGTACACCAGCGCAAGTGTTCTGCTGTTAACGAAGCTTCTCCCTCTTGTGCGAGTACGCCTGAAGCGAACGTCGGTAGTGGGCTACTTTAAAGAGGCGATGCTGTACGCTACATAATCTTTGTTTTTTTTTTCTTGACAGCGATACAGCTGTGTGCGCGCATATCGTTTACTTTGCGCGTAATCGATTTGACGACGATGACGACGACGACGACGACGACGACGACGACGACGATAAGAGGGAAGCGTTTTAACGTCTCAAAAATTTTTATAGGCAAACGAGAGGCAAGATACCCTAACTGTGGTTCGAATGATTTATTGGATTTTATAGGTTTACTTGATAAGCTTTTTTTGATGCTGTTGCGTGGATTGGGAATACAATTATTTCACACAAAAGTAATTATATTTTTATGCATATATTTAATATGATGAATTTATTGTATCGAGAAAAAAAATAGACATGTAAAATTGAAATACAGAAGAATCGTCGGAATTTGAAAAATTCTCATGACGGTTACATAGCACCGAAGAATGTACATTTTTTGAATGTTCTGGATGGAGATATTTCTTGTGAATTTTTTTCATGGCTGACTGGTCGACGGAAAGTCGATTGGTACGCATCAGAAATCTTAGATTTTTTTTCCTTCTTTGACGTCACTCGGTATAAATTTATAAAGCATTAAATAATATAAAAATACCGTAGTCTCAACGTTGTTGTAGAAAAGAAAGACGCTAAGAGAACGAGAAAACAGAATCAACCAACATCGATAAAATAGATTGGTTATAAATCCTATGACAAGGATGCATGAATTTTATGTATCAACTCGAATGTTTGGACAATTTTAATTTGTTCTTTTGTATTCCATATTCTCTATCGGCACTTTCAATTAAAACGATTTTGCAATATAAATAATCCTGTAACTGCTACAATCAATCATAATTCGCAATCGCAAAAATAAAGCCACGGCATATATATTCAACAAAAGACTACCTACTATATGGGCTTATAGTTGATGATGCATATATTTCCAATCACGAATGAACGCTCATTCCGAAGTATAAATTGTACCAACCAAGCATAAATCTTATAAACACACTGACCGTTCTCCGCAAACGCGATAAAACTCGGAGCGAGTCCGTCGCCGGGCTTTTTTTTTAGTGCATATTTCGCGTGCAGCTGATCCCCAACGCCAACTCTCAGCATCTGTATGCGTGTGGGTTGTGTAGTTTTTTTTTCTGCCGATGGAGCTTTGTCAAGAATTAATCGGATATTCAAATCGTTTTCAATTCGAACCTGTGAAAATTTATGACCGACTAAGAGAAAAAGAAATAACAATAACAACAAAATAAATAAATATAATTTCGACAAGCGTTTCACGAAGAAACTACAGATCCAATTTAACGGGCTTTTATATATAACTTATACAACCACTTATCTAGCGATTGACTGTACGATCCTGTTTTTTTACGAGTCCAAGTTTTAAGAGCTTGCATGCAGGCTACAATTGCCTCAAGTGAAAACACAAAGAGTGAGAGAGAGAGAGCGATGGAGAGAGCACGCGAGTTCGCGAGGGAGCAAGTGAGGGAGAAAGAGAGAGAGAGAGAGAGAGAGAGAGAGAGAGAAAGAGAAAGAGAAAGAGAGGGAGAGTGAAATTAATCTTGGCTACGTGACGTTAGCTTTTTGCGAAGAGCGTCCTAGCTTTTTGCCCTTCTCTCGGCGGTATATCTGTGAGTGTATATATGTGTGTGTTTGTGTATGTGCGTGTGTGTGTGTATTCAAGCGTCTGTAACTGCCGTAAATAAATCTCGAGCTTCTTACCTATTCATGCCCTTTTGATCTTTTTCTCAGTGGCGCTCGCCCGTGAGCAAGTCTGTATTTTCGCTCTCGCACACGCCATGGAGTTTGAAGCGTCGTTGAGAAGTGAATTTTCTAAAGTAGCTTGAAGATTGATGAATGTGGTAATTCATGCTGCTGCTGCTGCTTCTGCTGTTACTTGTTGGTAAACTCTAAGCTCATCATTTTCTCTGTGCGAAAGGGGTGATGATTCTTGCTAGTTTAAATAAACATATGTCAGCAGGTTTTAGCTTCAATAATAATTGGCGCTCGACTGATTCATTGGGAATAATTGGACGGCAAACATATTAAAATTACACGCTCGATTGTCTAATGTTTATTTACTTTTGAATCGATTCGTATTTAAGTAAATACTTAAAATGCAAATATCGAAATTTTAACATATCCTACTGCAACGAAACAACACGTTTCCAAGGTTTCAAATAACTTCTTCAATTTCGAAAAACTCGTCGTAGCAACGAGGGCGACAATGGTTATCAACAAGCGAACGTCTTCGAATGGAGTATGAACCTCGGGACAAAAGGACCTTGTTTTTCTCTAGAACAAAGAATTAAATTCACGATATTAAACTTTACACGGAATAACACGGAGTAGTGCAATATTGGAATCGCGAGATTTTCAATAGTAATATTACAATAGAAATAACAAAATAAAAAACAGAAAAAGCTTTTTCATAAAATGTGGATAAAGTTCTCTCCCGTTTTACCTTTGCATTTATTGAACGAAAATAATGTAAAGTGCAACAGCATTTCAATCGACATCTCATACAATTTTCCACTTTTGCGGTAAAAAGGTGAAGAGTAACCAAATAAGTATGAAAAGACAGCTGCGGTAGAGAGGCATCGATCCACTTCACGTCGTTATTAGGATTAACGTTCTTGCGTATTTTTTTCCATTTCAAGCCCATAAATTTCGTGCTTTCGCGCGAGATACTCTCTCTCTCTTTCTGCGAATAAAAAAAAATATAATAAAAAAAATGAAGAAGGGAGGAAAACTTGAGGCCGTCGAAGATTAAAGATTCCGCGAAAGGTAAAAAACGAAGAGAATGAAGGAAAAGAAGAGAAGAAGCTTCAGTCGTTGGTAATTAAAGAACAAAAAAGATAAGGTCTTGAAAGCGCGACCAAAAGTTTCGTTCAAACTTCATTTTTCGTGTACATCGTCCGGTGCGCAGGCAGGCGGAATTAAGTCGCTAGCTGGCGGCGTTTGCTGGATAGTAGCTTGAATTCCGCTTCTTTAAGTTGCCCTCTCAAGTAGCCCATTTTGCCACTATCCTCTCACTCTTCCTCAATCACAATTCCGCTGAAACTCCGTGTGCTGCTATTGCTGCATCGTCGGCAGAAAAGTTAGGGAGCTAATACATCAGATATTTAGACTTGAAAAATCACGTGGGTGTGTTGAATAGTTTTCGTTCTTTGCTTTTTTTTCTGTGGTGTGTGTGTGTGTGAACGTGTTTTTTTTTTTATTATTTCGTTGGCGGCAAGAAAATGTGCTGCAAACAGTCGTGCGGAGAACAAAGTTTCGCCAGGGACTTTTTCCCGATATGGAAGAACGGCACTCGAGAGGCCGATATGTTTAGCTGGGGCAGCAGTGCAAAAATGTTGAGCATATACTGCATATACGTGTGTGTGTGTAGTGTGTACATGTTGAAGTATAGGTGATAAAAATGGGCGCGAGATCTCCACTGGGGACAACATGTGTTGGCGTAGAGAAAAGTAGCAGCGTGACGAAAGGACGTGGAGCTCAGCTGCAATGACGCTTTTTTGCTTTCTCCCTCGTCCACCGTATCTCATACGCGACGACGAATGTTTAAAAAAATACCGTTTTTTCTTTTGACTTCTTTCACCTGACAACTTGATATTGAAACTGCTCGGGAAATTCGCGCACGTAGCCATTTGGAAACATTGCAGTTACGTTTGGCCACTGCGAAACTAAGCTTGTATTTGATGATTTTTCTTGCTTTTTCTATTTCATTAATATTTATCGTATGCCAGGTCAAGCTTTAAATTGAATATTGGAAAAAGTTCAAGATTCTCCAGTTTGAAACTATTGTAGCGTAGAAAAACTCAAGACTTATTCTATTGATAAAATCAATGTACAACATATTCAACCATAACTCATAAAATCAAAAAATTGCATTTCAATAAGCAGAGAAAAAAAGAAGTATTTTAGTAAGCATATCAATCATGCGAGTCGACCAATCCATCAAAAAAAAACATCACGCGTTCTTAAAAGTTCGTAAAGCCAGCAAAAGTTCTCAAAGCATCTTTCACAAATATACACGCACTGAGAGACGTTTCGCAATAAATAACGATACTTTCACCTGGTAGCAACAAAAATGTCCAACACGTAGCTCACATTTTGAAAAGTTTCGCGAAAAAACAAGTATTTTTTCTTCGTATTTTTGCGCATACCAAAAGTGTTTCTCGCTATCAACGAGCATTTCTCTTAGTTGCGCGCGCAAGCGTGCGAGTTCACTTATTAACGTAGCCTGTCATTCTAATCATTGGATCTCACGGCATAAACTATGCGCGCTCTCGGAGCTCTCGAGAAAACAAATCCTTACTATGAAATAATAAAATTAAAAAAATTACAATTTATCGTTGAAAGCTTTCATCAATTCTACCGTGGTGGATCTCTAATTGCTCATTTGAATAACGATAGTTCCGTCGCTGGAAAAAGCGCAAGGAAAATCTTTCTTATCTTTTTTTTCTTTTTTCATTCTTTTTTTTAAATATGGATCTTGAGCGTACGGGCCGCAGCTGTGGCGAAATGAAAGCCGCGACTAAGGTGTTGCTCGCTGCTTGTAAAATGCGAAACTTTACGGGCTCTTCCGTGCCAGAGAGTTTCTTTACTATGAGAGATAAGACTAGCAAACTACTCAAGTATACCGGTCAGTTATGCGCGGCAGATTTGCCTCTTTTTCTTTTTGTTTGCTTTTCTTGCTTTTTTTCTCTTAGCGCGAAGCAAGAAAAAGATTCAGATTAGCTTCGTTCCTTCTTTTTTATTCCCGGTTAGGTTGATTCTCGTAGGAATTTTTTATTTGGCTCCAGCAAGTGATTACCAAGTTGAAGTATTCGTAGAAAAATTTGGTATTAAATCTGCAATGTTGGGCTGGAAAAGCTAAACTTTGTCGTTCAAAAGGAACGGCAACATTGGTATCGATCTCGAAACGAAACAGTATACTGGAAAAAGCGATTTTCACCAGAGCTTTGATACGAGGTATCTACTTTAAGCGACAATAACAAGAACGGTGATGAAAGTATTTCCTAGATACTAAGCACGACGTTATTAATTATACATCAATCTCAATTTATACGGCAAACGTTGAGATTAATTTCTCGCAATAATAACCAGACCTTCGTCGTTGAATGAGATGAAAATAATTACTTCGGTCTTTATCCACGTAAAAGAGAAAAAAGAAGGAAACTAATTAACAGTTCTCAGACGCTATCAATTTATCTCAATTCATTTCCTTACAATTGATTTGCTTCACCATCGCGCGAGGAGTATAGCAAGCTAAAACTGCCGTTACTTAATATTAATTCACGGCTAAGTTTTTGCGCCGGATAAGAAGAAAACTTCTCGTAATATATCTCAATGCAAAAATTTTTCCTTGTAGGAAATTTCTTAATCTTGCACGTTGCCCGCTACTAGTTACCTTAAAAATTATATCGACTTAAGTTTCAAATCACAAAACTTTTGGACGACAATCGATTGCTTTTTCTCGTAAGTATTGAATTTGTCGCGCGGCACAGCAGTTGCGAAAGAGTAGAAATAAAACAGAAAAAATAACAAAAAATGAAATGCGCGCGATCGCAATATTCTACTAACTGCGCACAACGAGAGCTGCTGTTACTGCACGCGACGGCGACTACGGCGACTAAGCTCGACATTCGATCCTGATTCGATTGGCAATATTCGTGACGGAGACCCATCGCCATATAACCCGACCACCTTAATTGAATTCTTTTGATCGTGGCGTGGCTGATGTAAGAGCACTTGACTGCTCGCCGACTGCCTGAGCTTTCTATATAACTAGAAAGTTCATAGAGAGGTGATTAAACCACCATCTATGTGCATGTGCATTTCTTTTGATTGCGCACTTTTTTTTCGAATTTTTCTTTTTTAATTTTCGTCGTCATGGTTAACTGTGAAAAATGGTAATACCCGAGTTGTTGGATACTACATCTCGTGTTTGAGAGCAAAATTATAGACGTTAGAGCTGAAATTTCGAGCAAAATTTTACTTTGTAGCTTTCGTGAAAGAAAATGAAGCTTTTGGCATGTATATTAATGCTGTATATTAATAACAATTTTTCATTTTTCCATCTCACAAATGACGATGAATTCAATAGTTAATTCATTGATATTTGCGTTACGAATAGATATTGCATTTAAATGTGCAAACACGAATGTGTAATACATTACAAAGCTACTTTACCCTTATTATTGCTTTGAATATTCAAACGATTCGATGTTATGAAATCATAAACGTCATATCGTATCAAATCGCATGCAAATTGATGCCAAACAATGCCAACGAATGACGGAACAGAATTATTCTTCGACGCATACGTATACTTTCGAAAAACACTGCATTACTTTTATACGGTTATCCGGTAGATTGTAATCGTACAAAAAAGAAACAAAACTAAATTCAGTAACACCCCCCCCCCCTACCGACTACATTATGGCCGACGTTTAATGTGAATATATAGCAAACGACGTATTCTCATGCAGCTGATCTGTAATTTAGTCCACCGAATTCAGGCGAAAGCCTTTGCCCTGCTAGTGCAGTATATTATCAGTACTGCATGAAAATTTCCATGAAAAATTGCAGCTATTTTTGTTTAACAGCAGAGCTTGAAAAAAAAGAAGCAAGAAACGACGTTAAGCTCCATTAAAATTTCGTTGGTACGGCACACGCTTGCGCGCTGGTGTGGAAAGGAAATAAACGAGTTAATTGCTGTTATTGGATATCGCCCTTTAAGCTGGTTCTAATAAAAAAAGCCACTTTTAATTGTGCATTTTATCGTCGTATATTAAATCAAACATTAGCGATGTATCGAAATTATTAAAAAAAGAGACAGAATACCGTTTACATAATTTATTTTTATTTCGAAAGTATGATCAACGAGCATAACGCCGTCGTAAACGAAGATGATTAGTCAGTGTTAAATAAATAATAAACGAGACGATGTGAAAGGTTATAGACAGAGAGAGAGAGAGAGAGGGAGAGAGTTGAGCGAGTCGTGTACCGGAAAATGAAGTTTCCTTGTGAGGGATTGATGACGACCAACGGTAAATCAAGAGAGAGAAAGAGAGTGAGAGAGGAAACTGCTGATTAATGAGCGCGTAATTGTCGAGTACACTCGACTTTTTTTCGAGAACTGCAAGGAAACCGTCGCTCACTTATATAGCTCCAGAGGCTCTTTTTAAATGTTTGCTCGTCAATGCGTTATGTGATCCTGTTTTCAAAAACGAGATCACTTGACGATCTTAAATGGAACAGCTTATTTTATATTAACTTGAAAAAAAGCTTGATAAATCACGGTTTGCGGAAAAAAAATAAATCAAAAACTCTTCTCTTTGAGAAATCCAATTTATTTTTGTTCCTTTATTCCTGTTTTTAAAGTGTTTTACTAATGATTCTTTCATTGAAAAACTCGGGGAATTTGTCTTTTTTTATGTACGAATACGGTTTATATGGGTTTTCATTCAGGGAAAAGAAGACATTTTTATTCCTTTCGTTCAATCCTTAAAAAAGACATTTCTAAAGGATTGAATGAGTTGTTACAAGACGAGCAAGATTTTTTTTCTTAACCTACTTTTTTCGAATAAGTTCACTTAACAATTACGAGATTTCTTTAAATTACATGTTTTATTCGTACGAGTTTTTATATAATTTCGGTAAATTTACACAAATATACAAAGAGTGGATTGATAAATCGAGACGCGAATCTTTATAATACGGTATATTTTGATATTCGGGATAAAAATTTCGGAGTATTTCATGAATTCTATGTGTGTAGATCGCAAATAAAAAAGTAGATAGATATTCTGGATGGCTATCGAATTATTAAATAAATCCTCACAACACTGGCATTATACTTCTCGTGCCGAAACAGGATTACATTGGAAAGTAATGCGCTTTTTACTCAGGCATAAGTTGAGTTAGAGTATAAACGGTAAAGCTGTAAATCAGTGCTTTTTACGCGGTGTTTGAGAATCGAATCCAACGACGCCGACGACGCCGACGACAGGATTATCCCTACGGATATTCGAGAGAGAGAGAGAGAGAAAGAGAGAGAGCGCGAGCAAGCGAGCGAAACGTCGAGTCATAACGCCCGGAAGGGTTTTGCTCATCGAGTAAAAGTACGGAGTCTGCCGAATTTCGTGACGACGGTCAATCAGATTCTTCTCTGCATGCGGCGAACGGCAGCACTCGAAAATTGAACCTTTCACTTGGATCCAGATTTCATCTTATTTTTTTAATTTTATTTTTGGAAGTTTCGATAGTTTATTACAGAGATATAATAAAAAAAATAAATTTCTTCTTTTTCTGTTGGCACTTGTAACGGATTTTTCATCGTAAATCTTGTCGATTGTTTATTTGTACATCGAGATAAACGATCGTTTTTAAACCTGCATATTTGCATTTAATTTGGTTGTATTCGAAATTACTTCATTTATTATTGTAATAAAGTAACGGTATATATTTATCGTAATACCCAATTTCGAAAAAATCCTGCATAAGCGTATCTTCTCATTATTGAAGAGTTGCAATTTAATTAATCATGTTGCATTATCACTATCGAGAAATATCAACGTGAAGTAAGTGAAAAATGAGATGTTTAGTGCACTGACGAGTGAATTGAAAATAGCAAAAGCAAGCATTTTACAGAATGTTAACGAATCAAGTTAACAATAAATGTCAACATGAAATACAGACGAGGAGCAATAATTATTTTTGTCTAGCAATAGGTAACTATAATTCATTCAATTACTTAAAATTGTATACATTCGTCGTTTGTTTTAAAATTTCAATCGTGACGATTTTCCGGGAAATCATACGAAAATAGAAAGAAAAAAGATGAACTTGCACGTGACTAAAAGGCCAAATTTCCTCTCACTCATAAAAACAGCAAATAACGCATTACGCATACTTTCCATCTGACTCCATTCCAAAAGAAAAAAACCTTCGTCTAACCGTGTGTATATTGATCGACAAGAGTTTGAACGATTTTTATTTTTCTTCGCAGAGCTCTATAGGGAGTCAATTTTTTTGTTACGGAACAACGAACAAATCACTTACGAAAGCAAGCTGAGATTAAAAATGAAAAACCTGTGTATACAAGTGCGAGAAATCTCGCGTGTTATCGGCCGTTTTCGTCAGGCTTTGTGTGCTCTTTCATCCAAAAAATCTTTCGTCCGGTCTATTGGGAGGTCGTGGTTCTGTGCTCGTGGCGAACATTCATACATACATACATACATATATATACATATTTTTTTTTTAACTTCATCTTCTACTTCTTCTTCTCTTCCTTTAGATATATTCCGCCGAGTGTTTGCATTTTTAAAGCGACGACGACCTGCCGTCGCGGGAATTTTTCTGTAAGAATTTCTGAAGCGAGTTACTTTGGCAAAGTGAAAAGTCAACTCCTCGCTGTAGATATATAGTTATGAGAGCTTTTATTTTCTCTCTTTCTCTCCGTCTCTCTTTGTTAATAAATCAGCTATTGCGAAATTCGATGATTGTCGTAATTATACGCTGATGCGAAAGTTCCTACGCTACAGTGCATTCCTGCTCGGGAAACGACGTTGTACCTGTTAACGTTTGAAGTGGATATTACAAAGCGGCCATTTTGAATGATTAAAAAGCTCGAGTTATCTTTGAAACATACGAAAACTCATTTGTAGGTTGTTGAACTATTTTGATCATTATTCTCGAGTATAGCTTTACGTAACTTACGACCGACCTAATCAGACATTTCACTTTGTAAATTTCATAATATCAAATAATGTAAGGACTTCGAACCAATCCTATCGTTAATTGTAATTGTTTATTAACGTCAGTAATGATGATTTGATTGCGTTAATTAGCATCCATAATTGTTTATATTCGAATAATAATTTCCCATAATTTATCCAAGGGTATGGCCATTAATCCTTAGACTAATTTATTTTTCAACTTGTCGTACTTTACGTTAATTATTTGAATTTTCGTCAAAATCTCGTTAAATAACATTCTCGAAAAATCTCGTTATCGTGATTTGCACGAATAACGATACTAATTAACAAACGCTTTCAGAGTTGTGTACGGATTTGACCGTATCGTAGCGAACGAATATCGCGATAAATCAAATGTTATCCGTATATTAAGAGCAAATAAAATTGGCATCTCATTAAACAAACATCTCCAAGTAAGGCGACCATGAATTGAATTCTCTGTCATTTCGTCAAGCGAATAGTTTTGAGAATTCGATGTACAACGTACTCGGAAAGTTGAAACTCCGCGCGGCTGTACTTAATAAATTCGTTAACGCGCTCGTGGTATACGTCGATTGAGTTAACAACACTTCGTCTTGGGTTTACGTCGCGCGAACACGGTTTCTAGATTATCGTATAGCGCGTTAGTTTAAACTGTCATAACTCGTCGTTGTCGTTTTTGAGATTTTTTTAACGATTACTACGTATCCGTGTTATGCCCGCATCAGTGATCATTTTCAGGATCCTACAAATCCATTACCAACCGAGCAATATGCATTAAGTACGTATAATAATTTCGCTCTAATATGCGACGTCACGGTATCGATTTCACCGATGTCAGATTGCTCGACTGTTTCTCTCCTCTTTTGCTTTTGCCGCGTATGATTACAATTTTCGAAAAGTAGAGCATTCCACTTTTAGCGTCCAACAATATATCAGCGTCGGGAAAACCGTATAATCTTGACGTGTATTTTTATAACGTCTCGCGTGTTTGTTTGCGATGCGAAGTTCCATTTTTCTTTGATCATTTTTACGCGTTGCCAATATACACAACGACGGAGGAAGAGAGAGAGAGAGAGAACAACTACGGCATGGATAAAGAGTTTTGATGAATGTGTCTACAAACGTATACAAATGATGCGTATGTCTATGGATCGTTATCTCTTGCAACGTTTAAGGATAAAATTCCACAAGCTCCTTTGTTTTTCCAATATTCTCTCCCTCGCGTGTATAGCAATCTATCTTTTCTCTGTCTCCGTCTCTCTTTCTCACACACACCTACGAAACGGCTTGTTTAAAAAACGAACAAACAAACAAACTTTTCACGAACAATACGTGGATCAAAGCGAGAGAAAGAGCAATTGATTCCTCGTACAGCCTTGCGAAAGTTTGCAACGCAAAAATGACGAGGAGTAAAGTGAAACGTCAGAACGAGTTTTATATCTCATCGGCATCTTGCGTAGCGATACAATGGAAGAATTCATTTATGCATAGATACGTATGTAAAACAATTAAAGAAAAAAAAGAAAGTTACGAATTCAAAGACGAGGAAGGTTATGTAAGAAAGCGCGAAACGTTTACCACGTGCTACGTTCTCTCTTATCGAAGATGTTGTTGTTGCTGGAAGGAGGGTCGCTTTTGGTTTGAAACGCCCGCGCGTAATGCACCTTATTCAAGACTGGAACGCCAAGGCTTTTTATGTGTGTATGTGTGCGCGCAACACTCGGTAAAACGCGAGACATTTACATTCGTCGGCTATGACACACTTCTCTTTCAACGACTTTGCACTCTCGAGGCTTCGACTCACTCTCTCTCTCTCTCTCTCTCTCTCTCTTTCATTTCCTTCCTTCGCTACTGCTGCCGCGCCCCGTTTGCCTGCCTGAGAGACGAACTCTTCTCGACAAAAGGCCTTTTATTTTGCAGAGCTTTTTTTGTCTTTTCTTTTCTTTTCTTTTCGCCAAATGTATTTCAAAGGACTCGCATAACTGCACGTTATAATTTCTATACACGTGTGGTGCTTTTGACGTTGTCCCTTTTCTTGGCTTTGATAAACAAACAATCGGTGCGGTGATTTTTACCAATTATTGATATAAAAGTGCTACCAAAGTATATGATTAATCAAACTTGATGTTGGTCTTATATACCTGTATACAGGGTTTTATTTAAATTCCCTGAGAGGTTGGCAAACTTTATCCGAGTCCTTTGTCAACGAAGCTTTGACTTTTGTAACTTTGGTGGCACTGGATCCCTGTGGTAAATATTAAACGATAAGTTGAGATACGGTAAATTAAATGGATTTTTATTCCTTCAGCGATTTATTCCAAGTAAACAAATAAAACCAACAAAGACAAACAATAACGAGCTTCTTTGGATACAAAAAAAAATTCTCACGCGCGCGATGAATTTAAATAAATATACAAGTATATCATCGCCTAAAAATATACATACGTATAAATTCACTTTCGCTCAGTGTACGTTTGTGAATTCAACAACCTTCTATGTACAAATAAAAAACGTGTCAAGAATGTCGAATCAATTCGCCGTCGACGACATGTAATATTCACACTTTAGAAATCATCAGAGTCGCAAAAGCACACGCACACATATGCGTAGAATCCAATTCCCCAAGAGAGGATTCAAACTTGAAACGCTTCTTGAAAGTGGGAATTCTCTACAAGTCTCTTTCTCTCTCTAGTTTACCATTAATTACACTCACGAGACGCTCGCAATGCAGAATGTATAAAGTGAGTCGTTGAAAATTCATCTGTTTATGCGCGACAAAGAGAGAGAGAGGGAGAGAAAAAGACAGAAAAGCGGAAATCCAGCTTGCTCGTAAATCCTCGCTCCTTATCTACAACGGCCAATTGATCCTCCCTCGAGCGAAAAGACGCTTTGCACACGCGCGTAGACTTCTCTCTCTCTCTCTCCCCCCTTATCTTCGCGAATACGTGTGACAATTATTTCAATTGATTACTGCTAAAGGTTGTTGCTAAAATAATTAATGTAAGCTACTACTGACGTTGCTTTGTTTATTAATTTGAACGAACGGAACGTTAGTTTCAATGAATTTAGTATATTATTGATTTCTTCATTTTAACGATAATTCTGATGATAAAAACACGTTTGAATAAAATAGAGATGGCCGCGAAAGAGGGGTTAGACACCCAATTGGGGACAATAAACGAAAGAAATAACGATTGGCTGTTTTTCCGGCTATTGATCCTTTTTTTTTTGTTTCGAGTCGCGAGGGACATTTTGTAATAAAGCACGTACAAAAGCTTCGGGTATTTGAATTTAATAATCGCGCTTTATTGATATCCACCATCTCACCCTTTTCGTTGAGCTTTCCGAACGTCTTTTATTCCTTTCCCATCATCTCGCTCTCCTTATACCCTCACTTTTATTGTATTATATCGCAATTTATTTTCCTCTTGGCTGCTCGCTCAATCAGTTTTTAATTGGGGTCACACTTTACGTTTATATGCTATTGTTCTTACAACGTCCGATCGTTTGTTAAAAAATGATAAAACGAATTTGAAAGGAGCATAAGAGAAATTGATAAGCATACGGTACTGCAGAGTAGTTTACGAATAATAGAGTAAATTTCTTTTCCTTTTTCCCTGTCTCTCTTTCTCTTGCTCTCGTTCTATTTCTCTTTACGCGTGCGTATCAATTCACATAAAGTACATAGCAAAGTTTCTATTCGATTCAAACGAAGAGGTCTGCGTGCTAACTTTGACGAAAATACCTTACATAGAGTTTGGTCGGAGCTTAAAATTGTCGTTACGTCGATAGCGTTAGTAGTAGCTACGCGTGCATTACTAGCGTGCATTTTGCTGCTCACGCAAATAACATCTATATACCATTTCGTTGAAACTTTGTGTTATAAGGCAAAAACAAGCTGGAAGCTCAACGACACGTGTTCGGCAAAATTTAACGGTGATCCAGCCGTGTCGAGGGCAATTAATTTTACGCCCAATAAAATCTCTCTCTCTCTCTCTCTCTCTCTCTCTCTCTCTACCATTCCCATTCCACTCCCTCTTTCGAAAACTTGAACAATCAAAAGCGAAAGAGTAGAACACACGTATCATGTAGCTATAGCAAGCTAATGAGGCGCGTATACTCAATCGACATATGGCAAAAGGGGTAAGGAGAGAGAGACAGAGAGAGAGAGAGAGAGAGAGAGAGAAAAGAGAGGAGATGAAGCGTTTGAAACGACAACTGTAAACTGCGCAAAGTTACGAGGGGAAAACTCTCAACTTGCAGCGTTCTGCGTTTAAACTGGATTAATCAACGCAACGCGTGTATTCGATAGTTGAACTTTATGGATTTGTCAAAACGCACAATCGTATATAGTGGCGGACATTTGCATCAATAAGCATATTATATGGTTACTTTCACAACCTACATTCTCTCGTTTGTATATATATATAGGTTATCATCTTTCAAAATAAAAAAAAAACGAGCATCACGCTAGTACAGATATACACATATATACACGAGAAAGCTTATCCTTGAGCAAATATCGCTTTCTGACGTGTTAATTGAAAAGTATTCCTGAGTGAAAGGATGTGTGTGTGTGTGTGTGTGTGTACATAAACCCGTGCAGTAAACGAATTTTTTTACCCGATTAGAAAGTGTATTTTTTGTTGTTGCTAGATTATAGAAGCCTCGTTTTCTGCTCGCATCGAGATATATTCGCGCGTGATTTACACGAACAACAATGAACAATGCTTTTCAGATTATCAATAGAGAACTAAAAATACCATATGAAAAACAAAATCTTAAAATACACGTAAAGATGGTATGATTTGTCGAGAATTTCAAATAAATTGATGCATTAAACAATCCCGTTAAGCTAGAGGATGTAGAAATTCTCAAAACTATGTTTCAAACGATTGCATCGCGATAATGATAAACTAGACTTATGGCAAGAATCTAGTTCTTAGATAGATTTTATGCAATTGATACATAACGTATAAAGTCGCGGGTGTATACATATATATATATATATATATATATATCCATACATACACATACACGGATACTTGGTCATCGAGTATAGTTCGAGGGCAAGATCTATCGCCGCGAATTCGGTTAACCAACCTGCGAATTTATGCCGCAGCTGTTACTTCCTTTCGTGCACACGTCTCGAGACAAAGTGGCACATTGCGTGGCTGCGGGCATACTTGCGCGCGCTCCGGAGAAAGAGAGAGAGAGAGAGAGCTTTTTTCTCGTTCAAGCATGAGAGTTAATTTCTATAAAGTTGCCTTTCAGCGTGAAAAATTCTCAGAGGCTGACTTATTATCAGTTTTATAACTTGTATATTTCTGTTCAGCTATTTGCCTGAGTTATCAGTTAAATAACTGAGTTATCAGTTAAATAACTGAGTTATCAGTTTAATATCTGATTATCGAATATGATTATATACATATTTGGAAAGGAATTAAGCAATATATATGGGCAATTAAGTTTTATTTGGGTCAAATTGTGCGTGAATAATAACAGTTTTTTCTTCGTAAGAATTGAATCTTGATTTGTTTGTAATACATAACGTTGAAATCTCTCTTTCTGCTATCATGATGCTTTTAAGTTTATTGGCCATTAGACGTTTGACGAGATTCGTAGAACTTTTGAGCACGTTCTTTTAAAACGCGCCTTTTAACCTTTCCGTTTGTTGATCGTGGTAATTCATCGATGAATATAACCGAGTCTTTAAAAGTATCCTCATACTCGAGTTCGCACGTTAGTTTTATAATATCCTCCTCGGTTACCTGGAGAAACGGATAATTTCATTTAGTTAACTTTTAACAAAATACTTTGCTACAAAATGATGTAAAAAGTTTCTGACGTTTGAGCCTGGTTTCGTTTTGACAAACGCCACGGGACGTTCGATATCTATTTCATGATCAATACCAACAACGACAGCATCCATAATATCTGGATGCGACATCAAGAGTTTTTCGATGTACAATGGTAAACAGTCAGTGTGGCGAAATCTAATCACTTCTTTTAGTCTTCCACAGATGACAATTTCACCGTTTTCGTCGTAATAACCTTCGTCGCCTGTACGGAACCATCCTATCAACAAATAACAAACAGATCGTTTGTTTAAATTGTCTCGTTAATCTATTAGCGCAATTGGGTGAATTGCCGAAAATTATCGGTAAATTGTCACATACCTTCACTGTCGTACGCTTTCTCCGTAGTATCTGGGTCTTTGTAGTAGAACGTCATGATGCATGGATTTTTCACGCGTATTTCCCCGGGTTGATTATGACCAAGCGCCAAGCCAGTTTTTAAATCAACAATCTTCAATTGTGAATTCGGAATGACCATTCCTTGAGATTCGGGATTGCGGCATTTTCTCAAACAATCGGTCAAATCTTGCGTCTCCGTCATCCCTAAATAATTAAATAAGTAAAATTGATTGTTTTACTGAACGCTATCTTATAAATCGTACAAACTTACCGTATATTTTTCCAATGAGTGCATTTTTAAAATACGATCGCAGTTTTTTATCAATCGTTGCAGACAATACCGTACCCAATGGAATTATTAATGTTACAGACGAAAGATCGTACTTATCGCTAATATCCGAATGACATAAAATTGCCGCTAGATAAGTGCAAAAGATAAGATTGGTCACCTGGAATACATTTCACAGATACAATCAACTGCTTTAATGATGTGCAAACAACGACTAGCAATCGTAGCAGACCTTGTATTTTTCAATAATTTTGCAAGTTTCGTGCGTCTCGAAGTTCTGGTGAAACACTTGCGTGACTCCAGTCAGAAAATGTCGAATTGATAACTGATAATGAACAGCCCATTCGGGATACAAATACATCAAATTAAATTTATTTGTATATCTCGTACTGCTGTCAACGTGCATTGAAATATAGCGCGACAAATTCTCGTAAGAAAAACAAGCGAATTTCGGAACTCCAGTCGTACCAGACGTAGGCTGTATCCTGGATATGATTTCTTTATTTGTATCAGTTGTAATTTGGAAGTTTTTAATTTCGTCATCTGACGACGTTTTCAATATATCATCGAACGTTGTTTCATTGGAATCCTCGTACAAAGCAATCATTTTACAAGAGTGATTTGACCATTCAATGGCTTCTCGAAGAATACCAATTTTACTTTTACACGCAAACATAACTAACGGCTTTATATGATTCATATAAACCTTGGCTGGTTCTAAAAAAAAAGAAAAACAAATTGGTTCGGGCCTTTCGTGACAACAGATTGAATTATCGACAATATTTGCTTTGCTTACGCGACTGTAAATCGTGGGGGAACGTATTGTAAGTTGCGCCGATAAATATACAAGCGAACATTATACTCTCAATGTCTAGATGACTTGGTGAGCAAATGGAAACAATGTCTCCGATTCCGATATTCTGCTTTTTCAACCATACCGCTAGACGAATAGTACGCTCTTTCAATTCTTCGTAAGTTTGTTTCTTTCCCGTTAAACTGTCGATCTGAGCGAATATTAATTTATTAAATAAATCGAATAACATCGATTAAAGCGTGGATTATTTTTTATTCGACTTGTACTCACTTGCGCAATGTGCTCTGGGTTTTGATTCAACGTTTCTAAAATTAATTCAGCAACGCTGTTGTACTTGATAGGATAGAGTATTTCATCTCCTTTGACTATGCAGTTTTCGATCACAAATCCATCACCTCTCTGCAAACAAAATGGTTTGCCGATTATAATAATAGACATCACGTTGAATAATAAGAAAAATGAGAAAATTGTAAAATAAATGTACGAACAAATACGTTGCTTATCGATTCGGGAAGCTGTTGATCACCCTCCATGTTTTACAATAATGCGTCCGTTTTATCGAGTGCCACGTTTAAAAATAAAGTGAATCACAATTGAGGTTCGAACTTTATAAAACTTCTTATGCATGCTTATCATAATTACTATACTTCACAGCTTTATTTTATCTACCATTTTTACAGTTGTTTTTTTCTTACACTTACGTAATATTTTATCGGATCAAGCTGATGAAACATTACATTTTTTTGTCGATTGATCAATTTCTTTTTTCAACTAGATTTACAATTTTCCAACAAAATAACATTTGTGATTTTTTCATATAGTAATAATTGGAACAGAATAAAACGTAACATTGATCATGATTAGTTATGTGTATTTTCTAATAATAAAGTGATACACTGTAAAAGTAGATTGACAACGCGTAGCAAAATATACGCATAGTATTCAGTAGCGTTGATAAATAAATGGGCGCAGACTTCCATGAAAGCCAAAACGTGCCAAGCCAAAGCAGACTCGCTCGATTTATCCACTAGCACATCATTCATGCAGAGAGCGAGTGCACGCGCGAGATGTAAAGCAACGAAGGGTACAGGTACGTACGCCGAGTGGAAAGCAAACAGACGCCACCCTCGAACGCTTCCTCTCTCTCTTTCTCTCTCTCTCTCTCCCTCTCTTTCACTCGAGGATAATCAAGAAAAAGCAGAAAAAAATAAGTAAAAAAAGCCGTGTCGATTATTACATCGAAGTGACGAATAGTATCGTTAAGGTTGAGTAAGTAAAGACAAATTACTTAAGCCTTCTTATCGAGCGTGCAATCTACTTTTCTCTCTCTCTCTCTCTCTCTCTCTCTCTCTTCAAAAAAGAAAAAATAGGAAGGCAAGTCTCCCGACTGATCTATCGGCTCGATCACGAGTAAGAGAGAGGGAGAGAGATACACTTCCTCGGTTTTTTTATTTCCTTAATACAGAACCTGATGCACTTGGCTGATTTAGAGCTCAGGCGCTCCGTCGAATATTTTAGATAAACGTTGCGCGACTTTTTAATTACCAGCAGATACTTTTCCAATATGGCATCGTCGCGACGTGACTATCTTTCTGTCGATATGTGCTTACAGAAAAATTGTCGATGTTGCACTGTATATACTCTCTTTCTGTTGCTTCCGTTATATTGAGCATTGAAGTAAAGTATTGCTTGCTACTTTTTTTCATTCAACATACCATTGTTGCCAGCGCGCAGAAATTTTTTATCTCGGATATTAAACGTCGATGTGTAGAAAAGCTTTTGTTGATTCATTCTGTTGGTTTACACGACTTTTAATTACTTTTCTGAAAGTGAATGTTACGTATGCCACGAAACCACGTCGATTGACTAAGCGACTTAAAATAATAAAGAATCCCAAAATATTAAATACAAAGTGAGGTATTTGAGAAATTTTTTTGTTTGGTCAATCAATTTTTGACAGGCCAAGCCTAATCGACTGCTCAGATTTTGTTGTCCATTAAGAATATCCGATTATGTTATCATAAGTTTTTCAAAATGCAACGTTGCTAAAAGCGAAGTAGATTTTTCATTTCAATTATCTAATACAACCTCTTTTTAAATATTTTTGTTTTTGCATATTAACATTTTGAACGAAGAGAAATAACGTTTTCCATTTATTACCATACTTTAACCGCTCGTCTCTTACGTATATAAATAATTTAGTTCAACGATTAATGCAAAAGTACAGAATGATGTGGTGAATTAAGCTCTAAATAGCCCGTTTCCATTAAAAATCTCAAACTTCTTTTATACGTATTTGAGAAAATTGTTTTCGTTGTCGTTGTGCTTTTGTAGAAAATACATCTTTGTATTTGTTTGTAGCAGTTATGGAAGCGTATTGTCGACTTTACGTGCCATAGAAAGCGCGAAGATTATTGTCTTGGGAAAATATCGTTGTTGGGTTTAGACGAAAAGGGAGACGCGAAACTTCGGAGAATTGGCGATATCTTCTTAGTCGTGGAAGATGACGTTCTAGCGATTTTCCGTTTCGAAACAAATACTCTCTGTTGATTTGCAAAGGCGGTCAACCGTTTGTTGCAGGAACACGATGCGAGACGGCGTACAACAAAGATTACGTGTACTGATCATTTGCAATAGTTTGACTGGAATCTGGCGTCCACGATGAAACTAACGCGTACGAAGTTTGCGTCACTTGATAGAAATAGTTTATAGCGCATAGCGCTGTTAACAATGCATCGCAAAAAAAACGAACGAACGTTTACGCAACTACAGTGATAACGACACGTATTAATTGTGTAAATATTCAGCAAAGTTGTCGAAGCATGCAAGAGCTGCATAATTGTGCTTTGTATAAACGTCGAGTAAAATTAATCACAATTACACGTAGTGGAGGTACTTCAATATTCAGCGTGTAAGCTCTTCTTCATTGTAGAATTTACAATGGTGGTGGGCCCAAGCATAATCGTATATACGTATGCAGTCTACAACTGATGGCAAACGTACAAAGCGCCGCCAATTATGACTTATCGCACCCCCTGCCCCAACTCCTCTTCTCTCGCCCAAACGAGAGAGCACATCCCGAGGAAGTAGCAGCAGCGGTAACACCGAAGCGGAGAGTAGCTAACAGGCTACATACTATGCTTATAAATCGTGTTAGTCAGGAAGTTCCTCTTCATTACGTGTACGAGGGATGAGCAAAAATTAAAAAGACAAATAATGTAGATTAGGTGTAAATATTCATCTCGATCGATAAAATGTTCGTTTTCCTTGGAGCGATATATTACATTTAATTTGAGAAGATTGAAAAATACCGTTAGTTCGGTCGTAATATACATGTATATACGTATATAACAGAGTCAATGAGGAAACACAAATCGAAATGGAATCGAAGAGCAAAGTACAAACTTCATTACAGAGACAAACAGAGCAGGTGAAGCGATAGAATCCAAAGGATTTCTCTCTCTCTCTCTCAATTTTTTTTCGCTGGTTCGCGAAGAAGATTCTCAAAAGATTAGTGCAATCCGATGCTCGGGATAGAAGCTTATTATTCGACTGGCGCGGAAATCTAATCAGAAACTATGACGGCTACGATCGTTTTACATGCGGCTGTTTGCTTGCTAGTAGGATTTTCGCGAATGCTCATTGTACGGATAAACCGGTTTTCTCACGCGCGTGCGCAGATTAAACTTCGTTATATATATATATACATGTTATTACACGAAGCCGATGCTGCTGCTGCTGACGCTGCTTTCTATCTGTGTTGTATGAAAATTACGATTTATGTACAGTTGATAGGGGTACCATAATCTCTAGTACACCGCAACTTTTTAATTGCTTGTTTCCGAGCTTATGAAGACTTCTTCTTTTTATTTTTAAAGGCTGATGCTTTGATCTTTATGAAAGAATCATTATACTTGGAGTTTTACGCGAGCTTCAAGTTTCTTTTTTAGTATGCTACATTTTGTGTCTACGCGAAACAGCTGTAATGGAGTTTTCAAGGATCTTGATGATACTTGGTTAGAGGAAATGCTTAAATGTAGATTACGACGTTGATTTGGCATTCACGTACATGTATAATACTTTCTAATTCGTTCGTTTTTTCATCCGAAAACATACCATTTGTATCGTGCGTGGTCATGTAAGATGTCAAAACAAAAGTTGTCATAATATTTTTTTTTATATTTTTGAATTTCGTAAAAAAATCGTGATTCACGTAGATACATTTTCTTAAAATTTTGACAAGTTCACTTATCTGAATAATAAAGTAGTCGTTGGATGAATGTAAATTATAAGATAAACGACACGATCAAACACGAAATCATGAGCAATTCAATTGCATTACTCAATTACGTCAGAGTTATATATTTTTTTTGCGTGCTGCCTCAAAAGGCGTTTATTAATTTTGCCACTTGTCAATCGAGGTATTTCGTCGATGAATATAACCGAGCCTTTGAAAGTATCACTGAAGTCAAGCTCGCTTGTCAATTTCAAAATGTCTGCTTCGGTCACCTAAACAAAGATAATTCCTTTTCATTGAATTACATGTTCATAGCATAAGAATAGGCGAATAACACATTATGGATATGTTACTTTTGATTTTGGAGCTGTCTTAATGTACGCCACGGGCCGTTCAACGTACAAATCATTTGGAATGCTTATAACGGCTGCATCAATGATATTTGAATGTGATAATAACATTTGTTCAACTGGTGTCGCATAAAAACGACAACCACGGTATTTTATCAACTCTTTTAGTCTACCTACAAAGACAATTTCGCCATTTTCATCGTAGTATGCATCGTCACCTGAATGAAACCAGCCTGTAACGATATAATGGGCATTATTTGTAATATAGTATTATTTTCACAACAGATCTTATTTTGCACCTTCCTCGTCGAAAGCCAGTTGAGTTGCTGTTGGATCATTGTAATAACCGTTCATAATATACGGCACTTTGACGCACAATTCGCCAACTACGTTCGTACCTACAGGGAGACCCGTTTCTAAGTCGGTAATTTTTAGTTGTACATTCGGTATGATCGTGCCTTCGGAATCTGGATTACGGCATTTCTTGGTGTATTTAGTAAAGCGAAACGTTTCCGACAATCCTAGTAAAATCAAAACCATTGCGTGATTTTAAAAATAATCTAGGGATAAACATCAACTTACCAAATCCTACGCAGATAAATGCATTTGGGAAAATTTTGCGCATTTTATCTTTAGCTCTAATGGATAGCTTTGATCCGACTGGAATAATCGTTGAAACCGAGTCAACGTTGTATTTGTTTAAATCATCAGCATGGGATAAACGTAAAAATTTGTACGTGTCTAAATATATTTTCTTTACCTAGAAACAAGCTAATCTATATTTGACTCTTTGATAGTGCTTCAATTAGCAATACTAATAATTGTTGGGTTTTTGTAGTACTAAAGAACTGTAACCGTACGTTACCTTGTATTTTTCAATAACCTCGCATGTGGTATGGGGATCGAAGTCTCCGTGAAATATTTCTGTTTGTTCAGTTAATATAGATTCGATCATTGCTCGAAAATAGATGCCCCATTCGGGACAATAGTGCGTTAAGACGATATTGTCGGAATCTTTGGAGTCGTTATTCTTAGCTATCGTTGTCATGTACAGCATAATTTTAGAATAAGAATAAGAAACAAACTTTGGAAACCCAGTACTACCGGATGTAGGTGCGAGCATGCACAGATTTTCCGGATCTGCATCGGTAGTTATTGTAAAACTTTTTATTTCCTCGGACAATGGTGCTTGTAGAATATCATTGAGCGAATCGCAATTGTAATCATCCCCAAAAACAATTATTTTCCACGCATGACGTTCTAATGTAGCTGCTTCTTGTAATACGGTTACGTTGCTCTTGTGCGTGAATATAACACGTGGTTTTATAAGTTGTACGTTACGTCTGGCTGAAACTACAATTTGAACAAGTGAGTTTTACGGATTCTCGGCGAAAATTTGTTTTATTGTTACCCAAATTCATCCCATGATAGAATGTAGAATACGTTGCACCGATGAATATCGTGCCAAAAATTATAGTCACTACGTCGGGATGATTAACCGAACAAACTGCAACAACGTCTGTAGGTCCAATCCCTTGGCTTCTCATCCATATGGCCAAACGAACAAAACGCTCTTTTAAGTCCTTGTAAGTTTTTTTCTTTCCCGTT
The DNA here is from genome assembly GCA_030064505.1 of Chouioia cunea. NCBI lineage: Eukaryota > Metazoa > Arthropoda > Insecta > Hymenoptera > Eulophidae > Chouioia > Chouioia cunea. The sequence continues at coordinate 27,250,102 of JAOPFQ010000003.1, read as the reverse complement.
ATAGCATCAATCTAAAGGGGAGGGGGGTGTCAAATCAAATAAGAGCTTATCTTGGAACTCGAGCATCTATAAATTCGTCTTATTTTCACTTACTTGTCCAACGAGTTCTGGTTTTTCTTCCAGAGCATCGAGAATGATTTCTGCGACACTCTTGCCACTGACCTCGTAAAATTTCTCTTCGCTTTTAATAATATTTTTTTCGATTACGAATCCGTCACCTTGCTATGTGAAAGATCATATTAATTATAAAAATTTCATATAAATCACGATGCAGCAAACAAATACAATTTTACAACGTACAAATTTTTCGGATTTTACGTGTTTGGACTCTTTGTTTGATGTTAACGTCATAATCAGTGTTTGAAAGTGTCGAAACGAAATAAATTATTTCGAAAGGATCACTGTTGCAAAATTCTTACTACACTGTTGAAGCGAAATATTTCTATTGTATAATTATGAGTAACATGCCATAATATAAGTTACGGAATTGACGAAAAAGAAAATTGAATTCACGTATAATCTTATCGTGCTATTTGAAACCATTAAGTGCTATTAGAAGCAGTAAATTTATCAATTAGTTACTCTTTAAATTGATCAATTTTACTGAAATTAAAAAAATGATTGCTTATATATTTATTGAGAAGAAAATGTAAGTATCGGACCCAAAGATGTCAAGTGGGATTTAATCCAAATGTTAAGGTAGTTGATTAAAATGACGATTGCATTGATTTAGCAAATAATTCAAAAATAAGCTTTTGTGAAAGCTTATTACTAATATATATATTCCATTTAAATTCCAAATGTCTTTGGCAGTTGAAAATACTTAATATCAAGGATCATATCAACTCTGAAATCAAATGGTACTTTTTTCTCAATTCATGCGTCTCGATTATTATCTAAGAATTGATTACATAATAAACAAAGAAACAAACAAATAATGTAATATTTAATATCTTGGTTAATATTTTGTAAATAGCATTTTTAGTTACATCCGAAAACACAAGAATAAAATTCAGTGAACGCTTTTATAAAAATGTTTATCGTTGTATAAGAAGGCATTTATGTTGGCTAATTACTCAGAGTTATTATTATTGTATTGAGGAAAAGAACGACTAAAGTGAATGGCTATCTTTTCAACGCAATTACAGAAGCAATTAAAGTGCAATATTGACATTTATCTATTTGTTATGCGTTATCAATGAAGAATGTATTCTACTTTATTTTATAAAGAGAACGTTTACGTGAATCAAAATCAACTACAATGACTCGGTATTTATTTCTTTACGAACAACAACTGTTCAATAAAACAATATTCAAATTCCCAAATCGAGCCATGAATATATGCATTGTTGATTAAATAATAGAGACAAGAGATAATACGAAAATGTAGAAATCAAAACACAGCGAATTGAAAGTTCAAGTGATGGGTAGATTGGCATCGATCTTTAACGATATCAGCGATAAACGAGGTATTGAATAGGCCGCAATCAGAAACGGCGATGGCGGTGTTGGCATCGGTGCAAACCTCAAGAATACAGAGTTGCGCTATGATGGCATGTATACATACGGAAAACAATCGAATATCTCCAAAAGGGGCGAATACACGTGCAACATGAACACATACACACACGCATATATATATATATATGCGTGTGTATGTGTGTATATATATACACGCAGACGTAAAGGTGTTTACGTGCGGGGGTGGTTATATGTGAAAGCGGGCCGTTAATTAGCGGCGGGCGGTGAGGCCGTTATGTCCGTCGGTTTCTCGGTTCGCGCGATGCAAATCACCGACGAGCGGAACATCGGCAAACTCAGCGCGAAACCGAGGCCGAGGATGCACTAAATCAAGGGACGCTACTATTCCTTCCGGCACCTCTCTCTATTCTCGCATGTATTCGCTTTCTCTCGCTCTCTCTCTCTCTCTCTCTCTCTCTATCTCTCTCGACACCTTGCACACGTGTGCCAACCTCAACAAACTATCGATCGTGCTGTGCAGAGGTATTAACGTTTTCTGCATATTCTCTTTTTTATATGTTCAAACTCAATTATGGTATGAATTTCATTTAGCAATTAAATTTTGTGTCTCTTTCAAACGATCTACAATGGCAAAGATAAATGCCTCGTAAACAAGCATAAGTGCTTCAATATTCCGTTTTCAATTTGTTCATGTAGCTTCCAAAAAATATAGCAAAAAACAAAGCTTGAAAAAAATATTCATAGCAAAAGCTATCGCGTTTGAAAAGCCTTCAGAATCAATATCGTAGTAAAAACCAAGCAATTTTTCAGTTGCCGTTGCTCGAAAATCCATGTCGTTCGTTAATGGCTCTCATAGAAAAAAAAACAAAATGAAAAAAATTGATGCAGATCTCATAAGAGTACGATAGTTATTCGAATTGCTTGATCGATGACAAATTTCTTTATAGCTTACCCACACACACACACACGTCTATGCGATGTGTATGTGCAGCGATAAAAAGCTTTCGTATTGGATTTTTCGTCGTAAAACGGCATTTGCGCTTGTTTTTTTCCTTTCTTTTCGCGTATAAAATCGATATAGCGCACCGCGCGTTCGCATACAAATGGTCTCTTTCTCTCTCTCTCTCTCTCTCTCTCTCCCGTATATAGCCTGGAATTTGGTCGAATTATAATTGTCGAATTTGTCGCGCCTGCTTAGAAGAATATTAAATACGTGACTCGACTATAGCGAATACAATTTTCAACGTTCAATATATCACCTCGATGTTTACACTTGTAAATATATAACCCTGACGTCTTGACGTATAATTTACACGCTTTAGCTTCTTCCATTTATATACACACATCTATGCAATGTTATCTCTCTCTATCTCTATCTCTTTCTCTCTGCTACTGCCTATGCTGATTAATTTTATCATCTTCAAATTTTGATTCTTTTCGCTAAGTGCACTATGCAGGGCTTGTATATTTGAATTTGAAAGTGAACAGACGTAGTCTCTTTGAACTACTGATACTTTGTTTTTTCCTTTTTGTACGCTCTCAAGTGATTGGTCAAATTCGAACGTTGTTCGTGTATTTTATTCTTCAACGTTGTGAACAGAAGATACGTACTTATATTTTAACACGAGAGAGAAAGAGATAGAGACGAGTTCTAACCGCAGAAAATCGTTTATTGGCTTTGCTAGTTTGCACGCAATGCCCTCGTAACTATTTGCAAACACTGAAATTTACCCTTTAGGGATGTGCCCCGTACGCGTTATGGCTGTGTATTTGCGGTCGCTGCAGCTCGCTCACGTCCCGATTATATAGATTTGCTCCCTGTCTTGTTTTTTTAATTTTTTTTTATTTCGTTGGAAACCTTCTCTTTCTCCCGTTAAAGAATCTATACAAGCGTGTAGTGTCGTTTGTTTTTCTTATTTACTGCTCGCAACCTACTTGCTAATTGTAAACACGCTAGAAATGTCTTCTCTTTTTTCTTGATAGAGTATGCACGTTGAGAGCGCGAGTGCAATGTATTTCAAATTTGATCTGTTTTTTTTTTGTGCGTCTGGCCTTTAATTCGATTGCACGTTGCTGTAATATATCAATTAAGACATTATAAATAATCGTTTTCCTCAAGATTCTCTGATAAATAATAAATTCAACATGTATATGAAAGAATTGATAACGAGGCGTTACGTGGTAATTATGAGTTGATGGCTATATACGGTACTCAACTGTAGTGGGGCATTGTAAGTGACTGCAACTATTCAATTTCGGAACGACTGGCGCATGAATGCGCAAACTACTCCACAGCACTCACTTCGTGGAAAGGCATGCCTCTGCGCGCGCTCTCTGCCTCTCTCTCTCTCTTTCTCTCTCTTGGTTACCAGACATATCAGTAATTAAATTCGACTGGAGTTCGTTGGAACGCTGCGAGTTTAGCCGTTCGAAACATTAGTCTAATGAAAAGTGCGATATACATACCAACAACAGTCGAACGTATATGAAGCTTTTTGCCATGTTATATTTACATTTAATCAAGCACTTTGGGTATATATGCATGTGTAGAGTGAGAATTTAAATTAACACCCGCGTACGATAAAAAAAAAAAGGAAAAGTTCAGACTGTAATCCCGACTGAGAGAGTTCGCGTTGTCGATCCATTCTGGCACATTTACATACGGCAAGACACGTTGACCCGCATTCACTGAGAGAGTTCATGCATACACACATACATATATATTGAAGGAGAGAGAAAGAGAGACTGCAATTACGCTTTCCAATTTCGATTTTCTCACAAGCGCTATAGCAGGCTACAGTCGATCTGACTACAATATAGGATCAGGCAAACTTTTTTTTTCCTCTTTATTTTCAGTTCGTTAGCGCGTCAACTGTGAAATTTCTGATTGGGTGAGGTGATAAGAGACACACGTTGGGAATTAGTTTCGTTTTGTTGGAAGAACTCGCTATTTTTTTCATCGTACATAGGAATTCTATTTTGCGGACGAGTTGCCTTTGAAAGCTCTGTAAAACGTATTGCTTTTGACTAGACTGTAAAAAATTGCGTATAAAACGAAAAGATCATGATCCTATATAGTACGTTTTATCTGTGTATCAAAAAGATAATGGATGGTTGTTAAACGTCGGATTAGAGGAGTATTTATGCGAAATTGAATAATCACTAGATTCAATCTATTAAAATTGTAAAACTTCCTCAGACTTTCATAAATAAAAATTTTTGAGCGAAAAGCTTGAAAATTATATAAGGTACAGCGATTGTGAACCAAGTAAAATTTGCATGAATTTTCAGCAAAGTGAGACATTAGCATTGGAAAATCTTGTACGAGCTAAACAAGGTATATCGAGCGACTTAACATATTTATGTATATATGTATAGATAGAGTGTCGCATCGTGGAAATTTTACTCAGCAAAATTTAACGACTACCTATCGAATTAGGTGCCTCTTTTTGCGTGTAGTCGCGTGTGAAATGTGCAGCAGACGCGAGAATTTCATAAAACTCAATTTTAGAGTGTGAGGCGTGCGAGCGAGAGAACGAAAATATGAAACTAGAATAATGGAAAAGGTTGGAGGTGCAGGGCGGGGGGGGGGAGAGAAGGGCACGAGTTTGAAATTTGCCTGATCTCTGCAAATCCGCGCGAAAAAAGTTACGGGTACGTAGAGCGTTGGGTAGTAGGTGGAGGATTAACTTAATAAAAGTTTTTGTTGCATACACTTTATGTTTTGGTATGGAATTTCTTTTGGTTGTGTTTATTTTGTTATCTTTTATTTGACGTTTCAAACGTTAACCATTGATATTTTGTCGAGATTGTAATTTTAACGGAATACAACATCGTTACTTTTCACCTCCCAATTGCTAGGATTGCGAGAGTTGGCTTTAATTAACTGGGACATGAGTTGTCTGTAATTTTCCAACGATTATATTGCGTCAAAGTTTTGTTTAACGTGGGGATGCTTTGATTGTTACTAACAAATTTGTCTCGGTGTACAATTTAACTTTTGAATGTTTTCCAATACCTATATATGCATGTTGAACCCAGCATCCCGATAGACAGTTTAATATCTGAAATTACTTCGGTTTGATAATCATGTAATATACCGAATGAAATTCGCCCAGCACAAACGCAAGTTCTCATTCAACCAGCTAATTATCCAGCTAATGTATAAACTACTATAGGTATTGACATGTTGTTTATGGGCCTTCATTTCTACAGGCGCGATCGGTATTTGGAACCATTATTCCTGGCTATTCGAGCGCTAATCCTTTCCTCGTAAGTGAGCGAGATAGCGTTAAAAAAATTACGATGTAAAATTATTCCGCAATCAACAACGTTCTAAAATATGTAAAAAAGGAAGCTCGTTATTCACTCTTGCGAGTTTTGCAACGCTCTGTAATTGCCCATTCAACGAAACCTTCGTGTCTATATTTGTAAAACAGCGTGCGGCTACCTATGGAGAGCGCAAACCACCATCGTGTAATTATATATGCATGACTCACGCGAATAAAAAAATCCAATACAATCTTGGATAAACAGCTGTTGAAAAAGCTATACACGCTTAAAAATAGATCTAATTTTATTGTCATTGTTGACAATTCAATAATCGCGTGTACAATTAGTATAGCGTTTGCCGACTGAAGTTTAAAGCCGATTTGAACTGACCCACGGCCTCGATTTGAATGAGATTGCGGTGTTGTTTCAGGTGCTACTCTGTGCACCGTGTTTTTGTTTTAAAAATATACTGGAATTTACGACGGTGCACGATGTTTTTTTTGCCGCTAATTTATTTAACAATTAAATATCTATGTGTACACACGCGTATGTCACTGAGGAATTTGGGATCCTAAGCACTCGTCCAGATTTTTGGTCAAAGATCGGCTTATCAATTTCTTTTTTATTAACGGTATTCAATTTCATTTTCGTGCGTTATTTTCTCAAAAATTAAGACCTTTTGCGCCATCTCGAACAAGCATGGACGTTGTCGTAGGAAAGTATGCCGCTATTCGGTGAAATGGAAATCTACTTACTTTACGCGTACACGGTTTACTACTCGTCGATATACGTATTCTTAATTGCGGATGTTTTATTCAATTACGTTATATCTAGATTTTTCGTATTAAATATTTCGTTTGAATCTCAAAACAAACAGTTGTGCGACTTATAAGATTGTTGGTCTTTTCTAGAAAATCTAATCCATATTCATGTTGTAATGGACTGAATTTGATATTTAATCGCTACATAAGAAAAATTACGATGTCAAATGGACGTATCGTGTATTATTTACTATATTCTACAGAGATGACGCTGTTATTCTTCTCGGCAATCCATTTTTGTCAATAAAGTTGATATAGAATACGCGACATGAAAGAACAGAAGAATTTATTAATAATTTTCAATATTCCAAAAGCAAGGCCATGATGATTGGCTGATTTTACAATATTTTTATTTCGTTTGGTTTTTTTATGAAATGTATATTTGAAGATGATTTAATGCAATAGTAATACGCTCGCGTGCTTTACAAAACTTTATTAGGCTGTTGAAATCGTTAAGTACATCATATATATTTGTTAATTATTTTTACATTTGTATAATAAAAAACGGAATGTCTACTCAAATGGAAATAAAACATGGATTGTTTTGAAAGCCAAAACTTTTGTGGATGCGTGTCGCACCAGCATCGATAAAATGTGGCTCAAAACGATAAAACAAATTATACGTGTATTATACAAAAAAATGGTTAGCCGTCACGGGAAGTATGGCAGATGTGAAATATTGAAATTGATCGTTATTGAAAGAAAGTAATATAAAGTAAAGTAAAGAAATATTTGAAGTTTATACAAAAATTATTTTTTTCCTATTAATATATAATATAAATAATAGTAATTTTAATTCAAAATTAAACACATATTAATTCGAAACTAACATATTAGAGTTTAACTACCAAAAACGCGTGACAGCGGGGAATTCTATTGTTTAAACCGGTACAATTTTTTGCTAATAAACTAATAAATATATCGTTAAGCAACGCTTGTGAGAATAATTTGTTATTTTGCAAGGAATCAAGTACTTTTTGACAACTGTCAAAATATTAATTGGAATGAGAGATATTGCAGTTTAACAATAATAAAAGGCATTTCAACGAATTTGTTTGTTTAATCTGTCGTCATTGTTTTTCTAACAAAGATGCAGGAATGGTTAAATAATTAAGTGATTCTTAATTTCACGAGCGATCCATTTTATATTATCATGGCTGACGCAAACAAAAATAATTAGAACGAAAGATACGTGAGACTATACCTTAAAACGGTGAGCTCCTGTAAGGATAGTAGCCCAAAGAAGGGATGGTGGGGGGACGCCAAAATACCAACAGTTTACGGTCGCCCCATGACTCCGTGATGACATCAAGGAGCCCAGTTTACCCCCATAGCCAGACATCAGACGCTTCAAACCTTTAAACCGTTTTCATAGCCTGTCAGAAATCGCCTCGGTGTTTAATAGCCATCGATGGATGGGCCTCTACCAATGTTGGTCCCATGGTCAAAATCGAGAGACTATTAAAGTATATTTCTGAGGGATGAGTAGACCTTGGTTTAAACATCGACACGAGCCACGCAACGTTTGTCTTTGAGTTGTCAGTGATTTTTGGGTGAATTTTTTCGGACTGTTCCCGTGATCGAGAGGTCGAAAATTCGTCGCGATTGCTTTGTCAACACCCTACAGAGGCTACCACGTGTATCGACAATCAAGGTAAGCGAGCTGCGTTCCTCTTTTCGCCAATGTTCTCCAATTAACGCTGGATAACGTGGTAAATAGATTGGTATTTTTTAACGTTAAATCGCTTGTAAATGTTATGCTAAAAACATGATTTATTTTTTTTTTAAGATAATAATTACGTAATTTTTCTAAACTTCGCGGAAATTTTACACGCGATTATCTGGTTTTTGCAACGTTGTGAAATCAAGTTAATATGTTTGCGGTAACATTCAAATCATGAACAAATCCTTAAAAGATAAGTGAATTTTAACGTCTTTTAAATAAAAATTGAATTTTAAGCGCCTTCCTCGGCACGGATAAAGCAGATATCTACCTGTAGGCATGGTATTGTACGTCGATGTGTTATTGATCGTTGGTCGGAACGGTTACGTAATTGGTACGTTTTCCCTCGTCGTCAAATGCTTTTTGATTCAAAATGAATTTTCAGCCATTACACGGTTAAAATTAATGAACAAATTTTTTCTTATATATCAGACACTATTCTTCAGTAATATTGCCTGAATTCCCAAAATTTTTGTACATTCCAATAGGACGTGTTATCGAATGAATAACTCGTTAAACGTTTTTTTTTTTATTGAAACAGTAAAGAAAGAATTGATGATAAATCAGTAAATTTCAGTGATTTTTAATATTAGAACGGTTCTATATGTATACAACATTGCAGACTATAGTTTTGACAGCTGGTTACAAAGAACATGCTTCGATCGTTGTAGTTTCTATAGCCTCTGCTATAGCATCATCCCTCGAGTAGTACATATCTACTGTCAGGCTTCTCGAAGCTTTTGCATCGATTAAAGACCTTAGTAAGTCAACATAACCTTTCGTTGTTTATATATCGAGCTTATTTTTACATATCACATGTATTTACGAAAACAGGATTATTAATTTACATAATTTATTGGTTCAACAGAAAGAAACTCGAGTAACTGCAATTCACCCGTGAACTTAACCTAAAAATAATAATGTTTTGAGAGAGTTGGCGTTTATCCGGTTTCACGTGAAAATTTCATCGTTGCAATGTTGAAAGTAATTGTCGGATTTTGAAGATTTGCTTCGGATTATATTGAATCGTAAACATGTGTAATATTTTGATTACAGTAATGTGAGGCCCACTGGGGCGACAGTGACGACAGGGACAACAATAAGATTGGCTTACCTCTCGTCAAACTGTTACAAACAAAACCACTCCTATGCCCTCTGCTACAGGTAGTCGTTCATTCTCTTCTCAGTATTCATGTTGTTTAATTTGTAAATTGTGATTTGATCTGCTAATATGTACTATCAACGAGCAGATGGTTATCTTACTGCTGTCTATCCAGAGAGCAGTAAAGAATTTCTGTTTTGTACGTATTTACAGGATTATCAAGAAAAACGCGAAGATTTGTTGTGATTTTTATATACTATAAACACCTAGTGAACTTCTCAAAAAGATTATGCTACTCCATACTTTGAAGTTCATTCAAAATGCCCATTCGTTGTCGTTTCAAGACAAGATATGCTTATTACACGAGTTTAAACGAAGTGTGCTTTCCATCGGAGGTTCTTTTGCTATTTATACTATAAATGAAGATATTCCAAGTTCTTGATTTACTTACATAATTACAAATCTTCTCAAATCTATTCGTTTTGAACAATTAATGGTCGTATAGAATGTATCGAACGTGATTTTATTTTTTTAAACATTTTGCTATCATTTTGGATTCTGACGTTCTTCATGATTTTAGCATACAAAAGAACGTACAAATATTTTATAAATTATTCCGTAACATTGTTTGTAGGTGGTGCCAACCCTTTAGGGCAGCAAAAGGGGGGAGGCAATATGCCCAGTAACGAAGATTGTGGGATTAGAGATGTATGGGCAAATAATCTTGAAGAAGAATTTCGTACAATTCGACAAGTTGTGCAACAATATCAGTACATTGCCATGGATACAGAATTTCCTGGAGTTGTTGCAAGACCAATTGGTAGATATATCACTTCTTAACGATGCAAACAAATCATAATTATCAATAATAATGATTTTTGAAATTTGGTCACAGGTGAATTTAGAACGAGTGCAGACTATCAGTACCAATTGTTACGTTGTAATGTAGATCTTTTAAGAATTATACAGTTAGGTCTCACATTTCTTGACGATCAAGGAAATACACCACCAGGATATACAACATGGCAGTTTAATTTCAAGTTCAACTTACAGTAAGTGGTTTTTTTCAAATTAACTCATACGGGTGGCTAATGTATCTAATGTCAAATTTTGCATTTCAACAGAGAGGACATGTATGCCCAAGACAGCATAGACATGTTGACGAATAGTGGTATTCAATTTAAAAAGCACGAGGAAGAGGGTATTGAACCATTGGAATTTGCAGAACTGTTAATGACTTCGGGAATTGTGTTAGTTGATGATATTAAATGGTTGTCTTTTCACTCTGGTTATGACTTTGGTTACTTGTTGAAACTTTTAACGGATCAACATTTACCACAGGAAGAAAGTGACTTCTTTGAACTCCTTAGGATATATTTCCCAACAATTTATGACGTAAAGGTTCGTATTTTGTTTTTGTTTTTGGTTGGTTTTACTTTGCTAATGTTATTTGTAACTTTGTTGATCGTAATACGTATCTTTTTCAGTACCTTATGAAGTCTTGTAAAAACTTGAAAGGCGGTTTACAAGAAGTTGCAGAGCAACTAGAATTACAAAGAGTGGGTCCTCAACATCAAGCCGGTTCAGACTCACTTTTGACAGGAATGGTGTTTTTCAAAATGAGGGAGGTATGTGACAAATTGCTAAATAGTTTCTATACCATAATAACGATGTTTATCATAGTAAAGCAGTTTCAAATTTTCTCATTTTTGTACTTGAAGAAATGTAATTGACATGAAAGCTAGTAATGAGTGCTGGCAAAAATGTCGTCTCTTAGTCCCGTTCGAATTCTAATTTGCGTTTAATTTTTTCAGATGTTCTTTGAAGATAATATTGACGACGCCAAATATTGCGGACATCTATACGGATTAGGCACGTCGTTCGTGGTAAACGGTTCCGGAGGCTACATAGACACCAACGGTGAAAATTCATCGCCATCGTAATGAGGAATAAAAATTATCGAAAAAAAGAATAATGTCATCACATCCATCCGAGAGAACGATAAATAAGTGGGAGAGATGATTTCTTTGTGAATAATACCAGCTCAACCAAGAAATCCAGTTTATACTTATTGTGTAGATTCTGTACAATTCAATGGACAATTCTTTAAGTTTTGATTACCTTATTACATTTTTTTCATTTCCTTTTTTTAATCTCTACTTTATAAACTTTTCCTCGAAATGTATGAACTCCAGCTCAAATAAATTGAAGAAAAACATTTTATAATAAAAAAAAAATCAAATTCAATAAAAAGCCACGTCGATTAGTTTTATTCTGTCGTTATCCGCCTGTTATTCATCTTATTTTACTTTTGTAAAAGAAAAAGCTACGAAGTATTATTTTTCTTTCTGCTCCAAAAGTGAAATAAACGGAGAATTAAAAAAATAACTTGATAAACCTTGTAGGCAATTACATTAACGTCCCGAGGGAGAGAGAGATCAGTGGCCTTTTTGTAAATTAGGTCACCACAACTATACGACCCATCCGTTTCTTTTCTCTCAACCTGTACACCCGTGTTGCCTCATCGCATACCTGCCGCTCGCGCTCGGTAGAGATAAGCACGGTTCCCCTTATCTTTGGCTATCTGTTAGTCTTATCTTTGTACAGTTGGTCGAGCTGAACCGAACACAGCTCCAAATCTTTAGTCACTCGCGCGGCTCTTAACTGTCGACCGCGGAATCGAATAGAAAAAAAAAACCAGGATCATTGTATCTTGAGTCAAAATGCGCCTATGCAAGTGCTGGGTGCTAATCAGCCTCCTAATTTTAGGGGTGCAAGGAGAATCCGAAACAGTCGAAGGCACTTTTGGCTTTAACGAGTCAGTGGACGGTTCAAAGTCTCAAACATCCGAGGTAGAAGATTTGAATAAGGGTGATAGTTTCGTTGCAGAGGGGTCGATCGATAAAAATGTGGAACAATTGGAACCGGATGCAGCGGGAATCGCATCGAGGATGCTTCTTACCGATGAGATGAGTAGTGCCTACGTTAGTTACGGTATGAAAGTGACTTGTTCTTTTATTTTTCACTCTCTTCCTCTTTTATTTTATTTTTTCGACATCGAGCGCTACGGCTTATCGCTTATCGGTGCCGCACCCGCGACATGCTCTTATGGGACAGAGCCATTTCTGTACCGTGGAAAACAAAAGGGAAGATAGAAAGTTTGTCTTGCCAAGCTTCCGCGTCTATCTGCTTACTTGCTGAGGGTTATTGTTTTCGAGTTGCAGGTGCGCGACGTTGCTGGGAAAATGCATTTTGTTGAACTTTGTTCTGTCGAATTATGAAGAAATTGGTTTCCTTAGAGAGATTATTTTAAACTTTGCTGTGCGTGCGATACAGTATTGAAAAACTGTATAACGTTGGCGTACAAAGTCAAACTAAAGCTTTTGATAAATCCAATTAGCTGTGTCGTTGCTATACGCACGCTTTTCATCAGCTAGATCCAATTTTATTTGACAAGCTAATTAAAACGATTCGTTGAAATGAGCTTCAAACTCGAGAAAGCTATTAATCTTTTTGCATGTATTCGACTACAGCTAAATTAACGAATTCAAGAAAGCCAATCAGAGCGTTAAATCTGTCTGCATAATTGTGTTTTTATCTTTCTAAATAAGCATGTTTTTAACCATTTTGCGTAATTTTATTGGGAACTCTCGTTAAAAACGTGGATAAGTGCCTGTAACAATGACTCACAAACGAACTAAAATCAGATAGATTTATACGATAAATATATCACTACGTTGCAATGTATATACATATATATATACATATATATATTATATGTATGTATTGGGTTTAAGTGTAACGAGAACGGTATTCTCCATGTGGGTGCACCTGCTTAATCATAGCATGGAACCGTGAATGTTTGCGGTGCGTCAGCTCTCTCTCTCTCTCTCTCTCACTTCGACACAATCCTGTTTTTATCGGTTTGTATCTCTCTCACTCGACGCCTCGCTTATCAGTTACTAACTCTCTATACGCCTGCGTGAATTGCTGGTGAATCATTTCAATTCTTACTACGCTTTTTTACTATAATGCAACCTTTCATAACGATATTTATTAGTCATTTGAGACATTTCTCGTTGTTCGTACTCTCCAAATTGTCCATTGTCTTATTGGTAATGATTATATGAAACGAGATTATCTTTTTAATCGTTATATTGTATTTTTTTCAACGACGTGGATTATTCATTTGAACAGCTAGGAATAATTCGTATCTCCCGTTGAATATTTCTTCTTCAGAGCTAGCACATTTTCAGTTCACAACTTGCCATTATCTAGTTAAGATACTCCATTCAAGTTTTTTCTCGAAGCCATTCTATTTATTCAGAATTATTCATGTTCAACAAAGATTTCATTTATTTCAAGACATTTCCACTGTATCGATTATTCAATTGAATTCGTTATTTTAACTCGAAAATTGTTTACCGTTTGATTTTTTAACGCTTAATGCTTATGATTCACGAGTTCGTTAATATCACGGGGACCGCCGGGTTTGACAATGTCATTTATGGAGAACTTCATTTTCACGGAATTATTTTGGCTGATGAAAATTAACTCGTAAAACAATGCAAATTACTCGAGTAGTTTTCAAATTTACTCGTTAAATAGTTCACTATTATTTTCTTGTTTTGGAACGAAATATGAATTATTTTTTAATCTTAAAACTATTTCTAAAGATTAAATCGAAATTGATTAGCCTAAATGTACCGTGTGAGATAATTATCAACCGACGGAAGCAGAAAAAAAGAGTCGTCACTTGACGAGAATCTTTATTATTTTAAAACGAGCCAGATTAACGATTGCAATATTACGAGCTCAGGTTATTTTAAAAAGAATGTAACGATAAAAATTGTATCTAGCGAAACGTTGGGTATTGATCGTCAATTACGTGAAGAACCATTCAATTATATCATTTAAAAAATTATTGTTTCGTATTTATTATCAGCTCTAATTATAATTCGTTTGCATTTTCTTGTGTTAACTAAAATAAAGATGCCCCGGATCGTCCTGAATGGGAACAGCATAGCCCTGATCCAAACCAGTTACCGGCTAACTATGTCATCACTGAGACGAGATTGAAGGAAATTCGATCCAAGTTGATGTACTGGTACTTTTCAAAAGGTGGAAACAATGGCATGGGCGACTATCAAACGGATATTCACAATTCTATTCCACAGATCCACAAGAACTTTAATTTTCAGTTACCGTTCTATGGATTTCGTTACAACTATACGAGGGTTAGTTTGCTACTTAAATTCTTATATATATGTATTTTTTTTCGGTTTCGTTTTTATCATTGATACGCAAGACCTTTGTTATATGAACTGATGTTGAAAACCACTAACGGTAATTGTGAAAGATTTCAAGAAAGCTCTCTCACAAGAACAAAATATGAAAAGTAAAAGCAAAGTTTTTGTACTATGGGTAGGACCTTCTTTTTAAAAACAGACGACTTTCGTATCAAACGAGAAATCTGTTATCTCGTTACTTGACTTCACGCTATTTACAAAAAAATCGAGTTAAGAAGAAGTGTTTGGTCTATACGAAATATAGTCTAATGTGAAATGCGTATCACCGTGTTTTTATTAGAAAATGATAAGACGTAATATCGTTGCAGCTATCGATGAACGGTTTCCTCGAGTTCAGTGACCCACCCGAACATTATACCTATCCTTTGGTATTCCCAGTGAAAGATTGGCCAAAAAGCAACGATCCAGCTTTTATAGGAATTTTCTTTAGTAAATGCCGTATTGGAAATCTGAATCCAACCGATGCTGACAATCGTAAACCTGGTGTCTACTTCCGGTATGGCCTCGCCTCTTTGGTTTCTCTTTCAATGAATCATCCATCTTTGCTCGGTGTATTATGAACAAAGAATGAATTTGTTACAGCATGGAACGCGATTTACAGAAGAGAACGGACAAGTTTGGCGTTGAGATACGTGAACGTCTGACGTGGGATATTCGCGAAGGGGTCGTTGGTGCTGACACTTTCCAGCCGAAGCACGCGGTGATTGTCACGTGGAAGAACATGTCCTTTGCAGGTGGTATCGACATATCTCTTGGCAAGACTAACACCTTCCAGATGGTCTTGGCTACTGACGAAGTCTACACTTATGCGATCTTCAATTATCTCAATATGCAGTGGACCACCCATACCGAGGCTGGTGGTGACACCACTGGTGGAGAGGGTGGTGTACCTGCTTACGTACGTATCTTTTTTATTTTTCCATTTAACGTAGTTCACTTTTAGCTTGGATGTTTATTTAATACGTGTACGTTAGTTAAATCGTATTTGTTAACATTTTCCTCGAATTATTTTATGTAGTCACACATTGGAGGAAGTCGAAAGGAAAACTTCACTCTGTTCAATACAAATAAGATTAGTATTTAATCAATTAACGAGATATATTCTAAACATGTCGTTTATAATAACATTTGGTAAGGAATTAAATGAATAATCGTATATTGAGTTTTCCGGTCACAGCTTTTAAAACAATTTACTTTGAGCTAGTAATAATAATAGTATTGGTTTATAGTGATAATATCTAATGAATATTGATTTAATTTTCTCTTTCACCGTAGTGTTGATTGAGGTGAATGTAAAAGAGCAGCTTGGTTAAAAATAAAATTGGTTTATCAATTTGATATTGGTAATTGTATTTATGGAAGTTTACTATAAAAAGTGAACCACTGAAATTTCAACAATTTACCAACGAGCAAATTGTCGAATGTAGAATAAAGTAAACGTACTCGTTAAATATAAGACAAAGAGCTCAATTGTGCGCTATCAGCAAATCGATCTTCAATCGCGCGTTCCTCAATATTCATCTCATCAGTTCGTTCAGCGATATCAACGTGGTGGAAATAAAAAAAAATCCCGCTCTCTCAGCGTCATTTCCTCGCGAGCGCAAATAAAAAAAAAGGAGGGAAAGGGGTAACTTTTACGAGAAATCTCGCGATAAAAATCGTTTTTTTTTATTTTTGCAGATCGGTTTCAATGGCGGAAACGGGACGCAAAGCTACGAGTACCTGCCCTACTCTCAAATGTCAACGTTACGTGACCTTCCAAGTCGTGGATGGGCAAATGGTTTTCCCGGCAGGCATATTTTCCGTATCGACGAAAAAATCATGCTTGGTAACTGTAACAAAGATATCGGTAAGATTGTTCGCTTAATCATTTAGTTTCTAATTGATTTTTAGATAAATGAAGTTAAATGTTTTTTACTTTGTTCAGCTGGAGCACACTTGTCTTTGACGTTCGCTCCGGAAAGTGGTAATATGTTGGGTGGCACGGTTGTCAATATCACCGGTCCATGCTTCCAACCAACCGACAAGATCAAGTGTCGTTTCGATACCGAAGTAGTGGATGGCAAGTACGTCGACACCAACAGGGCTATTTGCGTGCAACCGTTCGTGTTAGCTGAAGGCTACGTCAGATTCGCAGTGTCTATAAACGAGGGCAGATATGACTGGAAAGGATTATACTTCATTGGTAATTTATCTGAATGTTCTTTTATGAATCTCTGTTTATAATTTATCTTATTAACTAGAAGTTTCAATATAGATTTTCTCGGAAACAATAAAGATATATCTTTGATTTTTTTCTGAATTTGATATTGCGCTCTACTTTCAATAAGTACATTGATATTTTCTAAATAACTACCTTGTTAGTTAAAATAAAAATGAAGATAAGCATGACAAAATATTTTCAAAGATTTCCTCGAGTTTAGACAATTTTAAAGTATCGTGTATGTTGTCGCAAATTTCATATTTGAATTAATCATTTAAAATTTACAGAGGCGCCGTCTCAGGCTACCGAGAAAATTTTCTTCACCACCAATGCAGTACACGAGCGCGATCCCGCGGAGATTAAAATCACCTGGAATCAATATAACTTGACTAGTAACACTGCCGCTGTTGTTCAAATATCACTTTGGGGCTACAGGGAAACGACCATTAAACCCGAGCTCGAATACATCAATATCATTGAGGTTCGTGAATGTTTTATTATTTACGTGTGAAGTTATTATTGTTTATTTTATTTTGGTATGTTACCTAACAGGAAGGTACCACCAACACTGGCATGTACACCATAAGCCCAGCCAATTTCAAAAGTAGACAAGACTACAGAACCATGGACATGCAATTTGGTTTCATCCAAATCAACTTGACCAATCCTCGTCAATATAACGATTTGGAAATTAGCCCGTAAGTACAGTCTCGCTCATTTCGTCAATCTCAAGTCGGAAATCCGCAGAAACAATCAAAAATACGCGTTCTATTTTTTAGAGTACTATGGAGTCGACCGATACCTTTAGGTTGGTACTTCAGTCCACAATGGGAGCGTCAATATGGAGAAAAGTGGCCTCATTATCTGTGCGACCAATGGCTCATGAACGATCGTTATCTCAAAAATTTTGCTGCTGGAGTATCTCTGTGCCCTTGCACTCTTGAACATGCGCTCACCGACAAAGGACGCTTTTTGCCCGATCCTAACTGTGACAAAGACTCAAATCCCGATTGTTTCTACAACAAAGGGGCCATACATTGCGTTATCACTGGTGCACCCAAGTAAGTTATCATTTTTTTTTAATAGCGGTAGAGTCATTCGACTAATTACTCATCGTCGTTGTTATTTGTACATTGAAGTTGGGACGGTTCCGAGCAACAATGTTGCTACGATAAGAACAACATGTTGATGTTGTCGTATGATCAGCAATGGGGTTCTCGACCACGTCGATCTCACAATCTTGGTTTCTTACCATGGAACGAAGCTAACAAAGTTCCAACGTTGTCTCAATGGTTCCACGACGTTGTTCCGATGTATACCTGTTGTTTATGGCAAGAGGAGCAAGCTGTTGGTTGTGAAACATTACGCTTCGAACGTCGTCCAACTCAAGATTGCATTGCTTATCAATCGCCGGCGATCGGTGCTGTATTCGGCGACCCTCACGTCGCGACTTTCGATGGACTCGAATATACTTTCAACGGAAAGGGAGAATTCGTATTGACGAGGGTGGATGATTTCAAAGATAAGCTTGATATTCAGGGAAGATTCGAACAATTGCCTGAAAACTTTTATGGTGAGGTCAAAGCTACACATCTCACCGCTGTTGCAGGTTCGTTTACATACTTGATACGTTATCTCCAACAAAGTATAAATACCTTTGACAGTGAGTTCTGAATTGTATATTATTTCAACATTTAGCGAGAGGTAATAATTCAGCGACAATCGAAGTCAGACTGAGACCAAGTTATGCGCAGTGGCGTTATAGGTTGGACGTGTTCTCCAACGGCAAGCGCGTCTACTTCGATCGAAATTCCCTTAAAGTCCAACATTTCCCTGGTGTTATTGTCTATACTCCCAATTATATTCTCAATCAGAGTGAAGTAGTTATAATGTTTGATACTGGAGCTGGGGTCGAAGTTATAGAGAACCAAGGTTTCATGTCTGCTCGAGTCTACCTACCATGGAGTTATATGGTAAGTTTTTATCGTTTTTTACGAGTTTTCGATGTGCTACATAGTTATATTGAAATGGTGTCTAAAGAACAAAACAAGAGGCTTGCTTGGTAACTGGAGTCACGACATTATTGACGACCTGACCACGCCAGACGGTTTGATATCATCTATTAGTAACTTGAATAACTTTGAAGCGGTCCACAAAGATTTTGCAATAAAATGGTTACTCGACGATAGGGAAGATCCAACAAAAGGTGGTGCTTTGTTCCATCGTGATTCTGGTCGTAGCGCTAGTTACTACAATAATCGAACATTCGAGCCTGAATGGAGAAGGATGCCCGAGGAATTTTTAGGCAATAGGTACGTTATAACAACGAACTTTTATTTCTTTGTTTTACAATGTTTCTTCGATAACGAAATATTATTTGAATTCGATTCAGAGTAAACCGAATGTAAATAATATTATCCGAACGTTGAATTTCAGGACGACTGATATTACCAAAGCGCACGAGTTTTGCGGTGATTCTTATCAGTGTCAATACGATTACGCGATGAGCTTGAATCGAGATTTAGCACATTTCACAAAGAATTACTACGACTCTTGGACGCAGATACGCGAAACTAATAATAAAAAAAGTGAGTTGTCAATCAGAATCATTTTACAGGATGATGTACGATAAATCTGATTTCCTATTTTCTTTCACGTTTACTTTGGAAATAGCGATATCATGTGGAGTTTTGGAGACGCCTCGGTTCGGTCGTAAAAGTAATTTCTTGTTTATACCGGGTACAAGAGTGACGTTCGAGTGCAATCAGGGTTTTGTACTGACTGGTGACCAGAGGAGGATCTGTTTGCCCGAAGGACGATGGGACTTACCTGAGTACGGATATACCGAGTGTCTTCGTAAGTACTCTTTAATTATCAAAAACTGGGTACAAAATGAGCTTTAGCTCGAACTTACACTTGCATGCCAATATCGATGATGCAAAGTACGATAAAAATTGTAAAAATATTTTGTTTGTGGGCGATAAACATAAACAAATAATTTGAATCATGGATAATTAATGGCTGTAAGCTTAGTTTTCGCAACGTATTACGTGCAGTGTATAACAAGAAATGCATAGCAAAACGCAGTAACGAAAAACGTCGGCGATAATTTCATTGATCTTTCGATATAAATAAGAAAGAATAAACAAAGACATGGTTATTTTGATTAAATATTTGGAATCATTCATCGGGCCGATCAGAGATTTCAATCTCACGTTTGATATCGGCAACAGTTCGGAATGTATAGCGAGTTAATCTCACATTGTACCCAATAGCCAATAACCCAGAGTTTTGTCCCTTGTTATCAACAATCGTCGCAATAAGCCTAATATCCGGGGGGGGATGCAAACCCTATCTATCAGGGCAAATCGAGTATACGCAACGAACAGCCTGGACGACAATGGGTATAGTAGTGGCGGTGCTATTACCAGTACTAATCATTGCGGCAATTGTCTTCGCGGTAATTCGTGGTGATCAACTGCAACGAAAAGACAATTTTGATTCCGGAAAGTCATCATGGCGATCGTCATCGCGACTAACAACAACACCACCGAAATATCGTGGTGCATCACCGCTTAGCGAGTCAAGTTCAAGTCCCGATGCTGTGGGTACTAGTACGAGAAAGAGAAGGAAGTACGATGCCGTATATAGAACTCACGAGCCATTACCTGGCAAACCGGATATCGAATTCGAAGATAAGGAATGGGATTTGACTCTCAATGAGGACAGTACAACTTTGAGTTCTAAACCCACTACGTCGTCGTCGCCGTCACCTTTGACTACCAAAATGAGCGCGGTTTGAAACTCGGTCGATTCATTCTTTTTTTTTCTCACTGCCTTACTTATAGAAATAGTAACATGTTTTTATCACTTTACCGACTATTTTTATCGCGTTCTTACTTCTAGTTTGCTGATTTTATAGCGTCTTAAGATTTAACGCGGATTTTTTAAGTTGATGTCCGTTGAAGGTCGGAAGAGTTTACTGGACTATGTTTTTTTACCGCAACATTTCATTAAATTCTTATTAACGAACTATCGATCTCTACTGATTCGAATAAAAGTCTGATTTTCAAAAATAGACGACTGCAAATAAATCTTTGGATCTCGATGCGACAATTTTGGAAAAGCATCTAAACTCGATGTCATTAAATATTCCTTATGAATCTTTGAAGCATCGCCAGATCTATTTTAATGTTTCGTTACCGTACATAGTTTCGAGAATATCGCATCAGTTTTTTAATTTTCTACGATTTTTATACAATATTCAAATATTCATTTAATCAAATTCGACATAAAAGAAAGGAATGAGTAAGCAATGCACGAGTGCGTCTTATTACATCGATAAGACGATACAATTTGAACGTTAAGGCCTTTGTTTTTATCAGTTACTCGCGTGTATTGAGTAACGCTTAGGTGGATCCCCTAAATTGCTCAAATGTTTCTTTTCAAGAAACAAAAAGGCAAACGAGCGTGGAATAGAAATGGCGAGGCGCTCGCACCTTCTGAAATGTGCTGTGTACCGACCAAAAATAAGAGAAAGAATACAAATAAATGGTTGTTTTTTTAATAATTTTGTTGTTATTTGTAAAGAAAAGAGAGCCAGGAAATTTCTATTCCACGCGTGAACATGTATATTGCGACGATTGTTGAACTAACTCGAGTGAACAGCTCTCGCTATCTCTAGTGAGGCTAATGTGTGGAATGGAAATTTCCGCTCGAGTTGTTTTGTGAAATTTTCATTCCTCACCCTTTTATATCCCTCTCTACTGAATAAAATATGGTTAGACGAACGAACGAACGAAAAAAAAAATGGCACACAGGTCAGCAAGAATACAGCTCACGACAGGCAGGAATGGCGTTCGGGATTTTACTTGGAATCTTCATACCATTATTGTTAATTGGCGTGTGCGTGGTTTATCGTTTGCTACAAACTCATCGAAAAGAACGCGAACGAGAGGAGGCACTTGACAGGTATGACGATGTTATTCTACCCCCGATTATTATAAACGTATGCACGAATGATTTTATTAACAAGCATATGTACTCGTTCGCAGAAGTAGGAGGCAGGAAATGCAAAGAATACGCAAGTCAAATGAAACGCAGAATACGCCTACGTTTGAGACGACTCCGGAAAATTAATTTGATTTGATATCTAGCTATGAGGATTTTTTGTTCTTACGACAAAGTGTGTTCAAATTGGAGACGAATAATCCGAATGCTTCCATTTCGAAGAATTCCGATTATTACCATTATTTAATAAGAACTGAACGAACTTGTTTTTTTTTTTCTTCGAACTAGGCAATTCCAATTTTGGAGCTCGTTCTTTTAATATCACACATTTTTATAGATTATTTATATATACAAAACTTATTTATATACACAATCATGTAATTACAGGTCTATGCATTTTTTTATTGTAAATGTTAGTCATAACTGTCAATTTGCCGTTTCATCAGTACAGAGTATATAAAATCATGTTTTATACGTTTTTACTTGGATAAATATTTTACTGTTAGGGTGTAATTTTCAATTTTGTAATAAGCGTATCATATAAGGTTGTATTGTGTGCACTTACGATAAACGACGGTACAAAGTTTAATTATATTATTCTTTTGATTTAATTATACTTGCAAATACTTTTTTAAAATTGAGTTCTAGAATAAGTTAATGTATTTGTACTGTTTCATTTGATTCTTTGTAAATTTTAATCTAAATAAATTAAAATTATAAAACATCAACGGTGAATGTTCGAATGACGGATATAACTAACCTGTTTGTTTCACGTGTGTCACACGTATCCCATTTCAAAGTTTATTTGATGAATTTTTTTAACAGAAAATGTCAGTTTACTCACTAGACTCTCTAGAGAATGAGCCAGTTTCGATATTACATGTCCCTGAAGCATCCGAAACAAGCTATGACAGTAAGTAATTAATGAAATAATTTCACCAGTATTATTATTAGATATAACCTTAATTGGTATTTCTCATAATTCAAAGATACATAAATGCCATAAATATCTAATGGATTAGGTAATATGCGTATATTATTTTTAAAACGTATCGTTTGACTGTATCTCATAAATCATACATGTTTGATTGATTGGATGATCAAATACTCACTAAAAGAGCTTTAACAACAAAAGCACATGTAATAATACAAAAATACAAGCAATTGACATTCCGTGTACATCACATTGATCTTCTGAACAAACGAGCGTTGGAAATATTCAAATAAGTCTCCATTTCCCCCTTAAAGTTAGAGCATTTACTTCGTAGTATGCAACAGCAGCATCAACAGCCAAAATAATCACGTCGCGCTTCTTGCGAGTCGCTTGGAAAATGCGTCGGTGCGAGGCGTCGCGAAGCGCGACAAAAAGCTTGGCAACGTGCTACCGAAGCAACGGCCCGCATCCTACTTGGAGCTGTATCGTCGGAGATTCAGTGAGAGTTTTCCCTATCCTTCCTCTTCTAACAATTTATCGCGTTTCTTTAATTGAACGACACTCACTTAGTTAATTATCGCCTTTTTTCTCCGTTCCTTTGGTTTTCTTTGCGCTCTAATGGGATTGTTGCTTTTTTTTTTTTTTTTTTTTTTTTTGTTATCCGAGCGGATGTTGGACGCATATGTGTGTATTCGTGATGAGAGACTTTTAATTTCGATAAAAGCTACAGGGTGAATGGCAGGATTTTTTGTACAATGGGACGGGCTTTAATAACGTTTTTATTCGTATCTTTTTCGGATGAACCTTTTCCATCAACGAAAATATTTATTATGATATAGATTCATTAACTGTGAATGGAATGTAATTTTTGTCTTTTACCTTGCATACCATATTCATTATAACTTTTTAATTGTTCGCTTCTGTTGGAAAGTACTTTATTTTTTAATTATCATCTGTACGTTTTTAATAGAAAACATCGCCTCGAATTTACGATAAAAATGAATCATCAATAAGTAATAAATGAATACTTATTTAATACGTCCTCTACCATTATAATTTAGTCCAATTACAGTAATTTGTTTTTAATTAAATTCATGCTAATATATTGAGATGAAAATACAAAATTCAGATAAAAAGTGCAAAATCGCATATTCATTAAATCCACAGTGAACTAATAATACCCTTAGAAAGAGAGTGTCAAATCGCGTCAGGCATCTCTCAATATTAACTCCGGTCAGTGAGAAAAGTAAGTCACGTCGAGAAATTTTTCTTTCGCTCGATCTCGCGCATATATAGGTATATATTGTACATAGAGGTAGCAGCACCAGTAGAATTCCCAGAGGATTGTGGCTTGTCATCTTGCACGGGTAGCAAGCAGCATCACGATGGAGACCATTGCCTCAAGGACTTGCCAGCAGTAGCCTCCGGGGAGAATCAAAAGTCAGGCGATCGTAGCGAGATGAGCTTCT
Organism: Chouioia cunea; assembly: GCA_030064505.1. Taxonomy (NCBI): domain Eukaryota; kingdom Metazoa; phylum Arthropoda; class Insecta; order Hymenoptera; family Eulophidae; genus Chouioia; species Chouioia cunea. The sequence continues at coordinate 27,225,777 of JAOPFQ010000003.1, read as the reverse complement.
ATCAAAGGCTACTCGAGCAGGAGCTGACTTTTCGACCTTATACTCTCAGTGACTATCGGCAAATCAGGGCTACCACCTCGCTTGTTTTACCCAAGTCATTACCACCTGATTCGAACAGTCTTTTAGCCAAGGTTAGTCCTTTGTTATTACTCGCGCTTATAACGGTCGTTTTCTATTTCTATGTTTTGCATTGATATTATCTCGCGATAAATCACCAAGGTACCAAACTACAGACCCAATCGTGAACGTACGTACCGAGGAATAAAAACAAAAAAGCACTCTCGTAATAAACCACGTCAATGTTAATTAAAAAACAAACAACAATAACAACAACAAAAATAACAGTAAAAACAGAAAGAAAAGACGTTCGAACGCAACCAATTAAACGAGTCAGCCGTCAAAGAGGTATGCTTCGCTGAGAGTAATTAAAGTATCGCGCAAGGCAACTGCTACTGTTTGCAAGAGGGAATATAGCTAGCGTCTCTCGATGCTTTACAATATATCCGGGGAATTTCATGCAAGAGTGCAGCACCCGAATCTAATATAGCACAGAATGTGCGAGCGAACGCTAGCTTCCTTTCCGTTTGTTGCAGCTTCCAACACAGCTGAAGACCTTTTCTTACTCTCTCTCTCTCTCTCTCTCTCTCTCTCTCTCTTTCTCTCTTTTGCCTCAGGTATAGCGTTTAATCCAATTCTATCCGTTTCGTACATGCATATTCACCTATTTCACCACTCTCTATCCCTTCTCTTGTAAGTTTGTTTCACCTTTTATACATGTCGATTGGATTCCATACCCACGCATACACACACACACACACGCGCGCGCGCGTCTTTTTTCGTGCTACTTTACAATGTAGACTGTTGATAAGTAATTCTCTGTGCTCGTGAGTTTGTGAAAGATTAATCTTGTTTGCGTCATAATTGAAGGCGCAAACTCAAATAAATTTCAAAACTGGGACACGGACAAGATGCAAGAAATTTAATTTAACTAACCATCATTGAAGTTTAAACTTCTTGCTCAATTGAGAAAGATGCACGTGGCTAATGTTCCACAAATTAACCGTTGTACAATTTATTTGGTTTGTTACAATTAGATAGATATTCATTAGTAATTATTGATGGCGTAGCTATATTACGTATTAGAATATTTATTTGCGGATCACCATAATTAAACCTGGATAAACATCTAATTTATATCCAATGGAGAAATCTTGTGTATTTTTTCTTTTTATATTTCGCCAGAACAAATCCATCTCGAGTGCTTTCATAATAGTGCTTTAATTAATTACCTAAAGGAAAATACGGCTAAATCCCCTCTCGTCTAGTCAGCATAAACAGCGAGACCGTAAATAACAGATTAGCTTCGCAAACAAAACGAGAGAGAGAGAGAGAAACTCTCTTGTCTCATTCTCGCATAAGAATAAGTCGGCCGTGCAAGAGAGATATAGATAAAGATATAGATAGAGAGAGAGAGAGAGAGAGAGAGAGAGAGAGAGAGAGAGAGGGAGGTAGAAAGAGAGGGTATATAGAGCAGTGCAAACACAGCGCGTCGCGTTAATAATTATTAATTACTCAGTGGAAACGCCGGTCTGCAATCGCTTTTCGCTGGCGAGAAATGGAATTTCGCGCCACTTGTCGTCTCTGCGACTCTCAGGGGCTTTAATGAAGCGCGAATCCTCTGCCGACTAATGTCCATAATTATTTCTCTCTCTCTCTCTCTCTCTCTCTCTCTCTCTCATGCGAGAACAGCGCGCTTGTGAAGGTGCTTTAATTAATATTCCAACCGGCTTGACCCTTCCATCCGAGAGCACCACCATAATGACAGGCATACATTAATTGTCGACGACCTGCCGTTACATTGCTCACATACACACTCAAACGTACTCGTTGTATATACTCAGGAATTACCCGTTGCAACTTTTAATTGGCTCGCTCTCTGCGCTATTGTTTTCCTATTGCCATGAACATTTCGACATTGTACAATTGAGTGAATTTAGTTTATTGACCTGTTTACGGGCTATTGAGCTTTCATTACATAACGTGTTGCACGTTATTTTCTTGGTGGATTTTTCAATTCGATTGAATTAAACAAAAAATCCAATGTCTTTTTGCACTTGATTGCAAAAGCATTTTATTACCGTTAAATCAATTTGTTGAGTGACCTTCTAATATGATTTTTTTTAATACGGATTTTTCTCTTTGATGTTAGAATTCCTGTGGTGTATAATTTCTTCACGATGTATATGTTATGCTATTCACGCTTTGTAAAATGAAATAACAACCCTGCAACAGTTCGTTTCACGAGAAAAACAACATTTACTTTTATTATGTTACGTTTATTGAACGTACCAAAATTTAAAACCATTTAGGTGCGTTATTTTGTTCAGTAACATATAAAAAATAAACGTATTACGTAAATATAGCTTTTGAAAATATATCGTCTGAATTGTTATCCATACAAGTGAAAATTCAAATCAAACCATACGTAGAACTAGTGAAAATATCTATTGTAAAAATATATTATTTTCAGAACCAATCAAAAGTAGAAAGTTGCTGAAAATGTCCATGTTCCACCAAATAACCCTTGCTTGCAAGCGGCAGAGCATGTAAATGCTCTTTTTATAAAAAAAAATATATAAAATAAACGCAGAAAATGTATTGTGTTTTATAAACTTTAACCCTGCTATTTTTCTCACATCAAGCACACAAAAATATCAATGAATAATGAACCTTTGTAAAAAAAAAAGAAAAAAGTTGTCGGTTATACCGCAAGCTTTACACATGATAAATGCGATCTTGTAGAGTAAAATTTTCAAGTAGCTAATAAGATTAACGATATCGTCCACCAAAATAAAAAAAAAACGTGACTAGTAAACATTTTTCAGCGAGAAGCCCTCGTCAGACGCAGATCTTACGGGGACGCAGCAAGTGCTGTAAACCGTACTCGGATATCGTCGTCGTCATCTTCTAAATTGAAACCGTGCAAGGTATATCAAGAAAATTCCATTTTTTTTCATACGTTAATTGGCACCGATATTGGCATGTAATTGGCAATTACGCTGACCCCTAAGTGGTCCTCTCTCTCTCTCTCTCTCTCTTTCTCTCTCACTCACATGCACTCACTTTTTTTATCATAACCAAATTATATCAATGGGAGACAAAGCTAATGGACGATTCGTTTTCCTTTGGCTGTGGCAAAGAGAGAGAGAGAGAGAGAGAGAGAGAGACAGAAAGCGAGGGAGGGGTTGTAACCAGAGAGTATGCCTTTGATCTGGCAGGCAAGCGTGGCGCATAATTAACGATAATTGTCAAGGGTATAGCCTCTTCCACTAGTATTATGTACATTCGATTTCTCAGTAGCTTTCTCTCACTCTTTTTCCTTTCTCTTTCTGCATCTCTAACTTTTCTTTTTATTCATCATTTATTTCTTTTTCTCTCTCCTTCTTCCCACAAAGTCTTTGACATTAAATTTCATTTTCACAGATGCTCGATTTTAGCTTTAGTAGCTCTAATTTATGAAAGACCCTTTTATTCGAAGGTTGTACACTGGCAACTTACGTCAGCTCTAGAAGACGTCTTACGTGAGCGCGCGCACGAGAGGAAGAGAGAGAGAGAGAGAGAGAAAGAGAGAGGGCGTGTAGTACTGCACCGGCAGCAGCAGTTAATTAGGCCTCCGAAAAGAAAAGAGGGTCGAGTAAGAGTGTGAGATGCTTGCCACCGTTACTGCTACTGGCTCTGTTGAGAAAAAATAATTAAGCGAGCTTGCACTACTACTTCTATCTTCCTCTTTCTCTGTCCCTCTCTCTTGTGGTGTTGGTGGTAGTGGTGGGTCGATATATAACGTCGCGAGGCACTATCCGGACACGCAAATTCAATTATACACGCACAAAGCGACGACCACAGCGACCACGCTATGCCACTGTCAAATTACGTTTTCGATTTTACCATGCGCGATGTCCAACCTAAAGAGAAAGAGTGGTATCCGCTTTTCTCTTGTGTCTTTGTGAGCGTGAGCTTTTTTTTTTAGTTTTTTTTAATGTTTTATCGACGAACTCGTTGGATAGTGCTGCAGTAATGAGCAAGGATTTGAATAGGGGATCTTTCATTATCGGTTCAAAAGTAGCTTTCGCTTTTTGAGTGTTGCACGTTATGTAAATGGTTATTTGACTAAGCAGCTTTTACAAAGCTTTCGTAAAGAGCGCGAATCTATTATTTTCGGCATTTCACATATTACAGAGATATTATGTAATTGTCGTTCTAATGAAGGCCTCTAAATGATACCGTTATATAAAGATTAAGAGGTTTCGAATCAACAACACATAATTTTTTTTTCCTCGTGCTTAGTACAAAGCTACTAATTTAAAACTGTATGTTGGCTAAGGCTAAGTAAATAATAGAAATTCTTCAGACGAATGAGTTACAGTAAAGCATAATTTTATTTAAACAGCGTGCAAAGTAATTTATTTCGAATCGCGTTTATGCAGGTTGCAAATTAACGAAAAAATTGCTTCTTTCTGCAAAAGTACAAAGGTGCAGATGCAAACGGAGCTTAATTGAAAATAAATTCATATGGAAAGTTTAATCATTCTCTTGAGTAAGCAATCAAAATAATCAAGAAGTAGAAAAAGGGATTTACATCGGTGAGCATAGGTAAAATGAATTTTGCAACAAAGCTTCCCGATAAATTTTCAAAACCATTCAGCCATCGTTGACTTCCACTTTCCAAATCATCGGTCTTTTGAGTTATAGGATCAATTGACAAAGCAAAGCGCATGTACGCGAGAGAGAGAGAGAGACAGAGAGAAAAAGAGAGAGAGAAGGAAAAGAGAGAGAGAGAGAGAGAGAGAGAGAGAGAGTGAAAGGGAGAGAAAGAGAAGAATTTGTTTACGTTCCGCGCGAAAGATCACAATCGAATGCTGATTTCTCTTTGTAGAATTGCAACACGGCGGAAGTGACTGCGAAGCCAAGTAGTCGCATCTCAAAGGTAACATTCTTTCATGTTTCTTTTTTTTTGTTGGTTGGAGAATCCACATACATAAATGCGCATCGACAATCACGTAAAGTTTCTCTCGCTTGGTTATAAAGAGACAAAGCCTTTCGCCAGCAACTGTATCGACTGTCAGAGTATCATCCATCACAACGAGGAAGACGGTCACCAGGATATCGGGAGGATCCCCAAAGAAGAAGGAGAAGGTAGAAGTTGAGCAGCCAAGTTTGCACGATCTGAGAAGGCGACATTTCAATGAGAAAAGAATGATAGATCAGCTCGTTAAACGAACGCTTTTGCTTGCATGAAAGAGATAGAAAGGGAGAGAGGATTTATCAGACTGTTTTCGTTTGGCAAAACGCTATTATTAAGAGAACTCTTTTACTTCCTCTCTCGCTCCCTCTTCCTCTCGCTCTCACTCTCTCTCTCTCTCTCTCTCTCTCTCTCTCGTTTTCCATTCTCTACGTATCCGAGGGAAAACTTTCGGAAATTGATCGTTATTATTCTTTCAAAACAGTGCGATATCTTTGAAAATGACCATTCGAATAATTTATACACACGAAGACACATACAGCGACGATTATGTATGGCTCATACATACATTGTTAACGTGAATTACAGCTCTACGTGTCCTCCATTCTAATCGCCTTTATACTCGTCGTCTCATCACATTCAATTTCCCCTCCATCGTACATCCCTGACACACCATCGTGCGTGGCGATTAATTCTCTACACCCGCAAATTAAATCATTAATTAGCTTTGCCACACACTAGATTCGGCTCGTTGCGTGTATGTATCACACATATATATATATAATTCTACGTAGTAATGTGCTTGACAAATTATTATTCACTTGCTCATAGTTACATTACTTGATTAAAACTATCAAGTATGACATCTCGTATGCCGAAAATGTTCAAGCTTCAATCGATGTTTTCTTGGAAAATATTCCTACTATATAAAACTGTATTTCAAAGCAAGTAAATATCGTCGGACTATGGATTAACGAAGAAGGACGCAGAAAAAAAATGTCTGTCATCAGCGTGATATGAAAAAAATAATGACATGTAAATTTAAAACACTCGCGGCAAAGAGAAAGAGAGAGAGAGAGAGAGAGAGAGAAAGAGAATGCAAGCCGAGGCGACCGCACAGAGTGGCTCTCGAACCGACAACGCGTGCTTTAACTGTATATCTATTGATTGTGGTCGGTCAGTAAATAGACAATCAGTTTACACGTCAAATACAATACCACGCGATCAACATTTGCTAAATTAACTATGCAAATTTCGTGAAACCGTTAGAAACGAATTACAGAGAAAAAAAATTGCCGTTATATCGATAATAGGCTTTCTTTTTTTGTTGACAAGCCGTCTATTTACTCATATCTACATACATGTTCAATACTTTGACACGAGGACAAATTCATTCACTTGTGAAACTTATTATGAGTATATTTTTTGAATAGATGAGTTGACACTGGATTAAGTACTATTATTGATTATAGATATGATTAATTAGGAAGCCGGTATTAGGTGGCTTATAGTATATTCAGCTGAACGTGACAGAAAGTACGGAGAGAGTGATTTGACCGCGAGCTTGCAATGTCGGACGATTATGCATCACGTGAATTGTTTAAAATGCACATATTAATTTCAACTCAAGCGCAATACTCTAATATCATACGGACTAAAATATTTATTCTTAAAAAATCTTGAGTATCGATATTTTGAATTTGTATGATATACATTTCAATATTTTATTATTCAACAGTTGAACGCTGAAACGAAATGAAGATTCTATCTCTTAAATAAATCTTACTTTTGCAATTCCCAAACACAAATTGATCCTTTCATCCCAGAAGCTGAATAAAATTACTTCGAGAAAAAAACTTGATAAAACAAACTAAAGAAAACAAAAATTCACAATATCTATATGACACTTCATCTCCGGAAAAAACTTGTCATCGTATACATATTAAAAGAGTTTTCATAGTATCCCTATCCCTACAATTCCATTTTCGTGTTTGTCGTGGTACACGCGTGTAATTTGATGTGAGGCGCCGGAGAAAAATCGATCGCTTCAGGACGACGCGCGCATCCGCACAGATATGGCGGCCAGCATTGCTGGCACGACGATGACGAGCTGTGTCTAGGAGTTCGAGAAACGAACTAAACCTTTTTTTTTTACATACTGTTCCGAAGAAGTTTTTAGAACGGCGAAAAAAAACAAGTGAATCAAGTGTACGAAGAGTCAGCCGGGCTGAGAAAAACAGAGAGAGAGAGAGAGAGAGAGAGAGAGTGGCAAAGAGGGAGAAAAGTCTGAATGTACACTGAGCGACGAGCCACCGAGTACTTTCGTTTTGCCTGACGTCATTCATCAATGATTCAGGTCAGTTTATACACACATATATATCGACTGTAGCATTTCTTGGTCTATTTATTTTGTACGTAACAAATGAATGAAATAAACGTGTATTTTTTTCTTCGATATCTCTCGCAGTGTTTGTATAATAATTCTATGGAGCGAGCTTTTGACTAAAAGCTCAGCTGTGCTGTCGGTATGTCTTCGCGCACGCGCATGAGTTTCCCGCCAATTTTCAACATTGCATAACTTCCTGAAATAAGCCACGTCAAAGAATCTTGTTAGTATACATAGATATAACGGACAAAGCGTCTCTTTCGATGTATGGCGCCTCGAGCATCGAATTACCATTGACTTTAATCCCATATACCCTAGGCACTAGGTAGCCCCAACTCATTTTAGTCCCTCTCTCTCTATCTCTTTGAATGTGCATGTATGCAAGGGTAGCGGAAACTCTTTGGGCTACGAGGTGCGGTGGCTTTATTGAAAATCTTCCAGTTTCGAAACTTTTCACTAACTTATTCGCTAGTTACGAGAATTGAAATATTCGCTGTAAAAAATAAAAGTTATTTTTTTCCGAGACGTTTGTACTTATTTTGTAAAATAGTATTACGAAAACGAATCGTCTAATTGATTTAAAATTACTCATACATAATTCATCGGCTTTTCTCAAAATTGAGCACTACTCCCTTTCTCCCTCTTGATCCTTCAACATTTATGAGATGCTCCTTGTTACAAATTCAAAGCGCTTGGAACTGATGTAAAATACACAGAGTATAATTCCAGATAGTCGGATTTTCATTTATTAACTCTCGCGCTGCGTCTCGAATAATTTTACTCGCGACACTTAAGTGTAACTTTTTCTTGGTCTGTTTGTTTTACATCAAGACGTGTTGAAATGCGTTATCAAGTTATTTTATAGAATTCAGCATATTTATTTTCTCAAACACGTCACCATAAAGCCGATATTGTTACGCCTGTAGTTGATGCGTATAAAATATCGCCGACAACGAAATCATGAAAACCTCGAGAAAAGTAATAAATAAATAAAAAAATAACGAAACTTGATAAGTTTTGCATTTGAACGTTGATGATCCAGCATACATGAAATTCTCATTTCGGTATTTTTACTTGTATATAACCACAGCGGTCGTTAATTATTTTTATAATTCACGTGGTCACGTGAAATAAACGAAACGTCAAGCTCGAAATGAGAAAGAGAGATAGAAATTCGTGCAAATCAAAATTCTTTATTCATGCACTCTCACTCTCGTGTCGATTTTCAAATTTTAACGAGTCTCACACTGTATATGCCACAATGCATAAATTTATCTTTAATTGTTGAACGAATGACGCGTGACGGAGGGAAAAAAAAACGAGGGAGAGGTAGATTAAAACAACGTCGAGTTTGATTTTTACGGTCTACAATATAACTGGGTCAGTCGAGTTGACAAATAAAACTGGGCGAGAATACAATATATCTCCAGCGAAGTGAGTGCATTAAATGCAAAACAATATACGTCACTTTGGATTCTCGATAAAAGTCTCTCTCTCTCTCTCTCTTTCTCTCTCAGTCTGCACACCGGCATCGAAAATGCGCCGTTCGCGGAATAAATGTAAAACGTCGATCGCAACTTGGCATTTCCATCGGATTTCCGTGAAAGAAGGGAGTAAAACAAAAAAAAAAGAATAAAAACGAACGAAGAAGGAATCCAACGTCGTCGTGGAAAAGGACTCGTCGTGCTAACGAATGGTAAACGTGATTAGACATTCAGTAGAGTCGAGAGTGTGTGCGCGCCGTTGAAAGAGAAAAAAAAACAACGAAGAAAACTCGTCCTCGTTTCTTTGAAAGCTACACGTGCAAGCATTATGAAAGAAGAAACTTCTCACCGATTATTATTGCACTGTAAGATTTTAATCGACGGTATACGTACATACTACATGCAAGCGAAAAACTAAAGAAGTAGAAACGAAAAGCGCTAGATATGCTGTCGTTCGCGAATAATAACAAAGGCCCATTTGAGTTTTTGAGCTGTATATCTCACGCGCGCAATGCATTATGAGAGCTTGTGCGGCAATTAGACTTGGTTGTGTGCTCTTTTCTTTCTCTTTCTCTCTCTCTTTCGGCCAGCTCTAATTACGAGACTCGAGCACGACAAGGTAAAATTAAAAAAGTGACTCGCGATTCTGAAACTCTGCTGTAGCTTTCTCTCTCTTTTAATTTCGACGATCCTTTGTTGCGCATTCTCCAACACGTTGTATATATATATACATATATATGGTACTCGTGGAAATGCTGCACAATTGGCTGCGGACACCGACACTACGTCTCATAATTGTACTCAGCTCTCTCCCTCTCTCTTTTTCTCTCGCTCTTGGAAAAACGGGGACGCACCCTTCCGCTCGCAAAATAATTATGTCGACGTGGTTTTTTTTCAACAATTGTCGACAGAACCAATCGCCCCACTTTCTTTGCGATTTGGTTTTCTAACAAGATAAGACAATTTTTTATTATTTATGTCCATTTGAATAATTGTTATCATTTGTGTAATTGAATGAACTGTCCATTTTCATGGTAGATCGCTTTTCCATACTGAGAAGAGTATAGATACATCCAATACATCCGATGAGTTTTCGCAACTTTATTGAATCGTAAACCAAACAACGACATCATTCCTCCCATAGTTTCAAGTTCATCGGAAGTTCTCAAGAGAGTCGTAAAAATAGCTGCGTACTGCACGCTGTTGAGAGACTCATAGTCATGCAAATTCTCCTCGAATCATAAAAAATTGCTCTCCTCGACGCGTTGCGACATAAAATTGTTCGTCAACGCAACTTTAAAATTGACTTTCTCAATAAGAAAAAAAGAGAGATACATCGTGAACCTATTGACGTGATTGATCTTCCTTAAAGAAAAGAAAAATAAAACTTACGACAGTTATCAAAGGACATGCTCTGTGTCTATTTAATGCGCAGCACTTGTGAAGCTGACAAAAAAAGAAATAAGTAGAAGAAGATATTTATTTCCGGTACACTCGGTCGTTCACTCGAAGTTTTACTCTCGAGTAGTAAAAAATGTAGAAGTTGACGCTAATTACCTTGTCGACGAGAGAGAAAGAGAGAGAGAGTTTCTTGTGTGTATCGCTCGAGAAATTTGCAAAGGAGCGCGAGAAACTTGTAATTTACAACCAGTCCGTGCGTCTGATTTGCTGATCGTTTTTCTCTCTCTCTCTCTCTCTGTTTTTCTCTCTTTCTCTCTCGAGTGTAGCGTAAGTCTAGCGACAACTTGGAAATCTCTTCGGCCGAACTTTGACTACGTTACAGTCAAGGCAATATGCGCGAGCTTGTAACGATATGGCATTAGTACGTAGACACGCTTATAGTTACGCCTCGGCTTTGTGGAGTATGTATTTTCACAATTGCTAATGTGGTAGTGTTCGCTCATGAAGGAGAAGGGTGAAAGTTTGTTGTACAGGTTCCTTATATAGTTAAATCCTTGAATAAATAATTGTCAAAGTAAAAGTTATTACTTAGGAGATCAATATCATTTTTCAATTTGATATTGAATTCATCGTTGCATGATTGGCAACAAGTATTTGATACGCTTGCATTTATTTTTCATATTCTAAGATATTGTGCATATTGCAATTTTCGTTTTCTCCAAAGTCAACGCGCACTCTGGGGATTCTTCAATTTTCAGAAATCCACCTACCGTTTGCTCTTTCGTAATAAATAATAAGTTACGCGTATATATTCTTTTTATTTCTGTATTTTTATTGGGTAAATCGTCTATAGAATCGCACTTCTAGTTTCATAAACTCTCTCTCTCTTTCTCAAAGCGAACTTGTACGTTTGGAAAATGTCTTTCATCTGAGTTCAACGTAAAATGTTGAATCTAAAGCTATAATACCGAGTGAAAAGGTAGCGTCACATGTACGTTCTAAATGCGAGCATAAAAGACTTGTTTATATAGAAAAACGCTTAGAAAAGTCAACGCAGAATGACCAGGAAATATTCCTTTGAATTCAAATTCGCCAAAAAAGGATGTTTCGATGTTAGGTATTAACCTGGAAGTATCAAAAGGTATCATAAGTTTGAAAAGTGCCATTGAGTTTTGTTTTAATGTTTATATTCATGGTAAAATTTGGTTTGTCTACGATAAGAACCCAGAACGAGCGCGTCAACGATGCCCGACCGATATAGATCCATTGCGCGCTCGATTTGACGCTATATTTTCATTGTGTTAGAAAGGAAATTTATCTGAATTGTTCACGATATTAATTTACAGCTAGGATGTCGACCATGGAACCTTGGTTTAGTGAGCGTGATAGTACTGGGTCTGTCGAACATGCTACTGACATTTCTACTTCTACAGTCGGAGAGTTGCGTGGAGCCTGTAAACATCGAGGACAAGGATTTCGTACAATCGGATCTCCTACCCACAGCGTCGAATCCCTGTACATCGTCGGTACCTTACTCGCAAGAAGCCACGATAGATGACTCTGCAGTGTTAAATCTCGACATACGTTTAGGTCGCTGGGATGCTCGACGATTATACCGCATGTTCGACAACGTGATGACGGGTAGCCGGTTTATCGAACTGTCGGAAAAGTCAAAAATATGTTTAGCCACGCAAACCTCATTGGAGAAATTGAGCTCTTTGGTTCAAGTCGTTCATCAGTGGACAGGTTCGATGTCGGTAGCATTGTTCGCCGCGGGTGATGAAGAATTCGAAGTGATGCAGAGATATTTGGAGTACATGCGTCGTTGTTACGAGCCAATTCGCGAGCGTGTTACATTCTCGCTGGCTGTGCCGAAAAATCGCGTTCCAAAAGTTCAATCAAGGTATTATCCACTGCCTGACTTTCTCGATTGTCAGAAACCCGAAGCGACACTCAACCAAATGACCCGTTCAATATCCAACGAGCAGACCAACTGGCGCATAAGAAATGTCTATCCACAGAATCATATGCGCAACCTGGCGCGTAAAAATTGTCAGACAGAGTTTGTTTTCCTTACCGACGTCGACATCGTGCCGAGTTCCAATCTCAGCCGTGTACTCGAAGAGTTTATCAAGAACGACAAGTGCGACAAGTGCGCTTACGTAATACCTACTTACGAGCTTGATGCTCGTGTTAGGTTTCCGCAGAACAAGAGCGAGCTCATTAGGTTGGCAAAAAAAGGATTGGCTAGACCTTTTCATCAGAAGGTTTTTATACACAATCAGTTTGCTACGAATTTTACAAGGTACAGTATGTTTTCGCTAAAGTACACGCGTAAGAATTATAATGATTTCGTTGATTTATCGCAAAATCAGAGGGTTTATCAACTTTTCGTCAAGTTTTTTTTTACTTTTGTTCTGTCACGACCAAAGTATGCTGATTAATTTTATACTACGAAGAAAAAGTTTGATGTAGTATTCAGATTCGCTAATGAAGTACGTCGATCTTTTCCGATATTTCCAGATTAATTTAATTTCGTAACTTTACGCTGGACTGCCGTTGAAGAGATTGCTTGCTTGAATTTTTTATGAACATCTCTTTTGAATATCAATTTACGGAGTTATCGGGTGACTTTTGTCTTTCAATTATCTGTTAACATTGATTCCATATGTCTGATGAAAATTGAGGACAACGACCATGTAGGAAAACAGTTGATCCAACAAATTCGCTCGGAAAATACGAACATGGTGCGTGCAAGTTTTGATGAAAAACTAATGAAACGGTATTATTCTTTTTCGGGAGGGGGAGAGAGAGTATCTATCGTCTCTGGGGATCTTTCGGAAGGTAGTGTCGCTCAGGCATGCATTCTCCCTCTGGAGAAACTTCAATGTTTCGGGTATCTTTCCGTTTCTTTTGTAGCTATATCAACAGACAGCACCTATGTATATGCGTGTGTGTGTGTGTGTGTGTGTGGGTGTGTGTATGTGTATGTTCGCGCGTATAGGTAGCCTTACGTGTAGACAAACTAAAAGTTATGCGTATGTCTGCGTTTATGTCGTAAAGGTGGATGCTGGACGCAAACGTTGGTAATAAAGGCAACGAGAACTTAAAAAACGGCCGAGCCTACGTGAGCCACGATGTGACCAACTTCGAGTTCCTCTACGAGCCGTTCTATGTTGCCCGAGACATCGTGCCACCGCATGACGAGCGTTTTATGGGCTACGGATATACCAGAAATACCCAGGTAAACTATCCGCGAAACGAGCTTCCGTAGAATGTTATATACTTGTGCTCTCCCACTCTCTCCTCTTCTTTCTCTTTCTATACCATCAATTTTTTTGTTATTGCTTTCTTATGTATGATTACGTTTGAACTTTTCTCAAGCTATTATGTAAGGCGTCGCATTTTTTGCATTGGTATCGTCATCTATTCCGATCATTTTGATCGGAATCTGTTTACGTTAAACGTATCAAAGGCTTTTTGCCTTCGCAGTTTTTCGAGATTCAGCTTGTACGTCACCAGAATTTTACAACGAGACGTCAACTCTGCCCAAAGATAATTGGAAAACTTGGAATGGAAAATTTAATGCATTTTCATTTTAATCTTATTATCACATTAGCGCGGATTAATAATTCGAGCGAGATGGGTCAACGTTTCTTTCCGTATAAACAGATTGAATTCATTATTTTATTTGCACTTACTTAATTCTATTGAAATTAGTCAAGAAAATTGCATTAGTTTTATTTGATTCTAAAACTATTTTTGGAACGTTAATGTCCAAGATTGATTTGTTTAGTCTGTTTTAAGAAAAATTAAGTTTTGTTAATACGAAATCACTGACAGTTTATACCAGATAATAATTTATTCCAGACTAGACGTAAAATATTAACTAGTGTAGTAGTACCAGTATTCTATTTTGACGAGAGAAATAAAGAGTAACTAAAGTATTAAAAGAAGGTTTAATTTTCTAAAATACTCTCTTGATCAGAATTAACACTCAGTCATTGTTACAATTCATACACGCGTTACGTGTACCACATGTCGTCACCTAATAATAATCCTATCCACCTCAACATTCTCTCTGTCGCGCCTCTAAAATTATACATAGACACGTCAAAAGTGACACTAATCGCACAGCCGTATATCTCAGCATAAACAATGCATACATCAAGGAGTCTACACGTCGCAGCTGGCGTTATACACACATCTCTCAAATTATTTCAAGTCAGTCGTCAGACATTTCAAACAATAACAGCCTAGCGTGGTTATGTGCGTATGTATATGAGTAATATTCACAATTACCATATGCAGTTTATGAGCGACGAATATTGAAAGTTGCAGGCTCGAGATATTGCACACGGTTGAACAGACAGATTGCTGCTGTTGCTGCCTGTCCGAGTTCAGATTACTCGCAACCTCACTAATAGCAGAGGCTTTTACTAGTTTTGCACGCGAACTTGCACGTTATTAACACTGAAATCTCTCACCCTCCACCTTCCCTTCCTAAAAACCTTCATGTGCTTCCTTGCCTCTTCTTCTACTTTTTCTTTTTTTCGGCAGCACTGTAATTTCTGAGGTTGCACGGTGATTACACGCTCGCTGGAGTTTTCACTCGCGTGAAATACACGCCGAGTTTCGAGTGCTGTGTTCGAGATTTTTTCTTTCCTTTTTGAAGTGGCTTGTTTTCCGAAAATAATGCGGCAAAGTTGATTTTTCGCCTTTTGTTTTTTCCCCTAGTTTTGTCGTTATTTAACTTTGAAAAATTCTGAATGGTTGAGTAGATTATTTGTAATGAGCAATTTGAGCGTTTTACGATTTAACAGCTTAATATTGGTTTTTCCCCATTTTCAATCGTATCTAAAATTAAGTAGCACACTTGCAAAGCGAGGTAGTTGAAAATCCACTTGAAAAAATATCCAAAAGAGGATTGGTACTTATGTTTTTTATAATTGCTTATTACCTGTCGCTACGTTCTTGCATTGAAGCGTCGTTTTTTCCTGAATAAATTACTAACGAGTTCACGCGAAAAAGAAGCAAACTTCAAAGCGTATATAGGGGTCTGGCGCGTCTTTTAGGAATCGAGCTCTGAATTTTTTAAGGGACAAGTAGGCAAATACCATAATACGAGGAGGTCTCTTCTTCACTTTTCGTATAGCACGAGAAGAAGTGTAATATACACATACATACATATATATATATAGTTACGTCCTTACAGACGCGGATCGAATCCGATTCAATCGGATTGGGTCAGGTCGGATCAAACTTTAATTTGAAAAGCAACGAGGCCAGAGGGAGAAAAAGAAAGTGCTGCCTTCACTCACTCTCTTATTCATCTCGTTATTGCCTTCGTTATATACCGGCGAACGGATATACATACACAGCGGCTGCAACGGCAGATCGAATAAAAAAAATGGATTTTTTTTTCATTGGTCGATTGTTGCCAAGCCTCAATGGGTCCTTTTCCCTCCGTTCTCCATCCCATATCTCTCAAGTAATTCACCTTCTCATAAATACAATTTTTTTCGGGAGTAAATAATAGACGAAAGCTCACGAGACCAAATTGAACCTCCCGATATATCGGTTTGCGATGCCGCTATATAGGATATTTTTTAATAAATACGATATGATATCGGCGGTAAAAAGCGCAAAATTTAATTTTTTTCAAACCGACCGCATCCACGTATATAAGACCGCGTATATTTTAATTTATATGGGTGTATGATTAGCTTTTTCTAAGATAGACAAAACGTGAAACTTCTGTATTCACGTATACGGGGAATTTGTATTAAATTTGATATTTTTATAGCAAATAAACGTTTTACATTCACGTTACTAAGTTATACATATATCTAAAATTACATTTTATTCACTTGGCTATACACATAAACAAAAGTCGATGTTTAATCCGAGTTTGTTTTATTTCAAGTCAAGACAAGATAATTTAATAATGCAACTTAATCAATTTTACGTAAGAAGCCGTCTGCTTTCATCGTGGGTTCTTATAACTGACAGATCCAATGCGCCAACTATCTATTTTCGTTAGCCTTGTTAACATGTCCATAATAAATCAGCGTAAATTTTAATTATAAGCTTCATTCTACAAAAACATACAACTCTGCATATATATACACACACGCACACACATATATGTGTCTGTGTATGTGTGTGTGTGTGTGTGTAATTTTGAGAAATTATTCATTAATTCTAACGTAGCTGCAATTTCGCGGGGAATTAATTTCAGGTATACGAGATGTACGTAGCGGGCTACAAGTTCAAGGTGCTTTCGCCGATGTTCACTGTCCATTGGGGCTTACAAACGCGCAAGAGTCGGCCAGCTTGGCGGGAACGACAGAATAGCGTCAACCGCAAGCACTTTGAGGTCTTCAAGAAGGAAGTGTTCGCGCGATATACGCGTGATCCTCTCAAGATGATCAAAAATCCTCGCTGATATTTGACAGTCAATGGCCTGTCTCACGCACTTACCGTTTATATGATAAATATTTTTTTACTTTCTCACTCTCTTTCTTGTGGTGCTGCTTTACCGAGGGATTGGATTTCTCTTCGTCGACCGTACACAGTATTATTCACAGTATTACGCCGTAATTGTTTGCAAGAAATCGATGGTTTTTACTGCAACTTTTTTTTACATGACTTTTTATGTCCAGGCTAATCCATTGATATGGTAGGTTTTTATCAATAAAAAAAAAGAAAAATTGATACAATTGTTGCGCCTTTGAAAGTGAGGAATATCAGTGCTTTCGAGGTATCGAGTTGGTTTTATTCTTAAAGTAACTAAATGATCTAACATAGTACAATAATTGAACTGCAGTGAACGACGAAAAATACGACTGTTAATTAAGTGATATGAAATGAAGAAACAACTTGATACTATTTTAAAGAAGTTTAGATTTGGAATGAATAATCTAAATTTTATTATTATGAAAAAAATGTTTTACGAGTACTAGGATCCAATTATGTCTGTGACAATACTTTAAAACAACTACATATCGTCTCGGAAAAGGTCCTCTAAAAAAGAAAACTCATTGATCTCTGGAATATTTCACTTTTGTTATTTGAAGGTTATAAAAGGTTACTATACAATTACGCTTTTATCTAAGACAATTTCACACGACATAATTTAAACACTTTTACAACTTTTTGTACCATACAATTTATAGCCAATTTTAATGAGTTTAGTTGTAAGCCTACTCATATTATTTATGCGGAAATGTTTTAAGAACCACAGAAATACTCTAGTCACTGTAACATAAATTTATTGGAAAGTAGGAAAAAAGTATATTAACGTGCCAAAATAGACATATTCTGTCATGAACGACGTAAGATAATTTATATATAATTCGTAAATACGTTTCTGAAAGTTATCAAAGCATTTATTCAACGATTGATTGTAAATAAAACATGTAAAATCATATTGTAACGTGGTCAGAGTATTCAATGGCGTAGAATAAACGTGGCAAAGATTTTCGTTTTTTTTTATGTGTCGTACGCGTATGTGTAAACGAATTTTGGATATCGTATGGTTTTTATTATTCGTAACCATTTGAAACGTGAAGATCGAGGAGCTTTTATACGAAAAAAAAATTTATACGAATGTGTACAAAAAGCGGATAGCAGAATCATGTGAATGCCTAATATGCGTTTTGATAAATTTGTGAAAATGTTATAACTGTATCGACGGCTTACGATAGGCTGAAAATAAAAGTGATAATTTCTATCGTGTTATTGAGGTGTTCTCGTTATTTCCTCTCTTCCTGATCTAAAATCGATTTTACTTTGTACGCAAACTGTATTATTCGTTTAAAATAAGAAAACAATTGTTTTATTTATTTAAATTCTATTGTAACGTATAACAAGAATTATTTCATTCTTTGTTCGGTTCGGTTAATACTTGCAGCGATCGTCAAGGAGCTTAAAACTACTTTCAAAGTACTTAAAATCTAAGATTTACTTAACGTTCAAGTGTTATTGTATATTTGCTAAAAAAAAGAAAATAGTTGTTTTTATGACGGGTTGTTCTGCTGTTGCACACTGAAAGTCCGAAACACAGTGCGAAAGTACTTACATGCAAGATTGCGGGAACGGAGGTTATTGTCTTGAAAGGCCACTGCTGGTTTGGTCGAAGAAGAAACTTTAGAGAGCTGCGGTGATATTGTCTTGCCGTAGCGGTTAGTTGGAAGACTGCGAAGCCAAGTATTTAGAAAGAGTGGAGTGTCGAGGTGAGTTCAAATGATTCGTGGTGGTACAATTATCTTTTCTTTTCAACAAAAAAATTACGTTGAATTACGAAATAGTACGTATCTTGACCTACTACTCCACATACGTTACTCTCAAAATTATTATTGAAGAAATACCCGACAAAAGGAGATTACACAATTACCAAATATTAATAGGAAACGTTAAAGTCAATCTTAGTAAAGAAAAAAAACGAAATAAAAGTTATTCGACAAAAAGAGGGAGAGGTTACCGTAAATATAAAAGAACATGCTATCAGGAACTTTAATAAAAGCTGCAAAGTATCACGTAGCCAACAATGTCCAAATGAAGTTTTGTAACCGTACACCATACAAAGAGGATAAACAAAACGATCGTTCAAATTCGTACGAAGTGTATATGTAGTGACACAGCTGTTGTCGTCGTGAAAGGCGTGGGGGGAGGGGGCGGCGGCGGCGTATGGTTCACTAGTGGTTAGCTGCTGGTTTAATTTCCTCCGACTGAAGTCACGTAGGTATGTGTATCTGGCGAGTGGTATAAAGGAAGAAAGATGGAACGGACCGAGAGAGGGAGAAAGAAATAAGCTCGGTGAAAATGAGGGATAAATGGAAGAGGTAGATGTACAAGCTCGGAGCTACCGCGTATATAAAACGTAATAATGTTTTAGCTAGCTATGTCATATACGAGCGGCATCTTTGTGACTGAATTATTAGATTTTTACTTTGTGATTCTCTACCTTTTGGTATTGCTCTTTTTTTTCTTTTTTTTTTAACTTTGTAGGCACTCTCCTGCCTCACTATCTCGTTAAATTTTGTCTTTTTTTTTTCTTTCATTTTCTTCATTTGCTTTGTTGGACACATTGCTTTTCTCCTTTTCGCGTTATTTGCGTTCTTTTACTTTTACTTGACTATCCAATCTCAGCTTTCGTGAGTAATTCTAATCTCGCTACCGGTCGAAAACTCGTTTTCGTTTAGTATTTTAAATGACTATGGGCTGCTCGAGCGTTCTTATGAGACTTACATCGCTGTATTTTATGACAATGTCGACGACACTGCAACGAAGTTTTATATTCTTTTTTCAAGCTCATTTCAGTAGATTCTTTTTGTTTTACTTTAACAAGTTGAGCTTTGAGTCTGTCGGGACTGATTACTTTGTAATGTGATTAAATTGTAGATATTATTTGGACTTGTCGAATGAATTTTTATGGCAACATTTTTAATACTGTCAGCTGACATTTAGAAGGCACCGTTAATGTTTTAGTTTGATGTAAATATAAGTTTTGTTTGTAAGACTTGCATAGACTTTTTAAATATTCACCACTTATAATCCAATAATCCGACAAAAATTAGAGCAAAAAGAAAATTGTAAACATCTAACTATAAATAATTGACAAAGTAAACGTTCGTTTAACATTTCAGTCAGTTTCTATCCATCTTATTTAAAAATGTTAAGAAATCGAAAGTTTAAATAACACGAAGGTGTCCGTATTAATCCAAACGTGCACGTTATTCGTCAGTAATTCAGTGTTATTATCACTGCAATGGAAACGATCGATTACGAATCGATTTTCGCAGCGTCTTTACACGAAACTGCATCAACTAACAACTAGAATCCGGACATAGTAGGAACTATTATATTGCCTTGGAGAGAGAGAGAGAGAGAGAGAGAGAATGAAGTTTCCAAAAGTGACTTGATAGCCGATTAATTCAGCAAATCCAACTAGATCTTCTATCCGTTGATCTTAATCCTTACCTAATCTGCATCCGTACTTTTTCGACACTGTCCTTTCCCTACGTCTTCTTTCTCTTTTTCTATTTTCTTTTTGTTCTTTCAAATATTTGCTGCACAAAAGAGTAAGGGAGAAAGATGCGGGTAATCAGAAGTTCCTAGAGAGAGTGAGGGAGAGAAAAGACGTTTCCAGTCGACAGCATCGTCGCCCGGATTACGTGGCTAATTTCCAAAGTGCTCGGGATTCCGTCACAGCGCCTAATTTATGCGATGCGCGAGCTTGCTCGACTATAACTACGCCCGTCATCCGTAATCCCACATTATAGACATATCGATTGCGAACATGACGACCATTCTTCCGTAGGGCGTATCTCGATCTCGCACATAAACATCATACCATGATTTTCACTCTAGCGCGTATCTGCATTTTTAGATTTCATAATGTAAGAATAATGTTGTTTTGAAATACAAGTTTTTTGGTCAAGACATTGTTTTTCTTTCAAATGTATTTTACAGAGGTACTATAAATTTTCAACGAAAATTTTCGAATATACAATGCTCAATCCGCCAATTTGAAGCAACAAAAACAGACTGACAGTTATAATTTTATTTTTATCTGCTAATTTTGTATGTACATTTTAGAGTATTTGTAATGCCACGCAAATATATGAAACTAATTGGGTCAAATATGAATTTCACAATTTTACGCGATTTTTGATCATTTGATAGTGTGTCATATATATTATGTACATTTTCAAAGTCCACAAGAGAGTCTCTTTTATAAATTATGTTCAGTTCCATCGGTAGTGAATATATTTGATTCAGCAAGAATTCATTTTTGCTTAATTTTTTTTATCACGAACAACGCATTAACGCAAAAAAAGAAGGAATGTTGTATACACATTTAAAAAATATATTAAAGAAGAAAATTGTTTCTAAAACATATGACAAATAATATCTCATTGTTATGCCTACTGAAGCATCCTCATGCATAATTCGAAGCTTGCAGTTAGTATTTAAAAAATGTTAAACAGCATTTTGACATTTCGCTTTGTCTGTGTCAACAAATGAATTATTAAAGCGCACGCGTCTAATTCAAGCGAATTACGAGTTAATTAACCGATTGCATATAGGCGATGAAAAGCAACGAGGAACGATCAAACTGCATTAATTAATTCATCCAGTTCGCGTGTACTTCTATTTACCATAACATGACGCTCATCAACGCAGTCGTACGATAAATAAAAAAAATACGTATTCACCCATACCCACACATGTACACTCGCAATTCCCGTATATAGCAATGGAAAATTGACGATCTGGCAAAATCCATAATGAATCGGTTAGCGAGAAAGACAAACGACCAACGTTGGAGTTTTTTTGTTTTATTCTCTTTCGTACATACACATGGCCTATTTCCCACAGGAGTACCGTTCTCTCTCTCTCTTTTTCGTCCGGCGCGTGCATAATAATTGTTATCAGCGTGTTTCCGGGCGGACGCTTCATGAAAAAAAAAGGAATAGGCCCGAGCGACAAGCCGATAAACACGCGGCTACGATTACTCAGGAAACTGCCGTGGCGTTGTAAACAAACTGGCCCGTGAAATCAGTTGCATGCGCACGAACTGCTGACCACGACGACGCTGAGCTGATTTAACACTATATATATATATATTATGAAAGTGAATTGCCATTTGGTATGTGTGTGTATGTCTCGGTATCCTTACGATTGCTGACTATTCTCGTAGAAACTAAGTGTTTTTGATAACTTATCTGATATGGAACAGAGTCATCGAAGCGAACTTACTTCCGAATTGTTTCTTCGATTTATGGCAAGAGCTTTTCTTGCAGAATACAATTATAACTTTTTTTCTATCTCAAGGGCAGAAATATTATGTGGTTTTATCGAAGGAATATTTGTTGTATGTAGTAAATATACATTTTTTTTCTTGTGGATAAACTACAGGATCAACGTTTCCAAGATAAGGAGTTTTGCTCCATCTGAAATGCTATGCAGTTGAGGTTGAATAAAACATAACGCAAAATATTTGCCTAATAGTGTCTTTACAATAGCTTCGGTTGAATATGTACGCCAACCATACGAAAGGAAAAACTTTGTCTATCCATAAGTTGAATTTTATTTCAACAATCAGATATAAGACTATATAAAGTACGAGGATCCTTTCTACTGACCTACATATTTCTTACAATTCTATCGAATACCTTGTTAAACGTTTGGTTTGATTCAATTTTTGAAGAACGTTTTCCATCAATACATTTTTATAGAAAATATTTGATTTGTTTTCATATGGGATGCATTTGAAAACATATTATACTTCATCTGAATTCATATGAAAATAATAAATAATTATTCTGAATGTTTAACGTGCAATAAAATAAAATCAACTCGCAAAGAGAATTTATTTAGGACAAATTTAAATCACATTATACAAAAAAAATCCACAATTCGTAATAATATACAAAGTGCTTGCGGATATACTCATATTGATCTTTTAGCAAAATATCATTAGCGCAACTTAATAAACTGATTTATAAACTTCGAAAAAGCTAACAGACTTTAATAGTATATCAAAGTACGCTGTAGATAATTTATTTTCAAAGCAAACTTTCCTCTCTCGCTCGCTCTCTCTCTCTCTCTCTTGCACGTACATACATTATTTAATTTAGAATTATAACTGCGCCAGACTATTGTATCTCTGCCGAATACTTACAAACTTATAGGGCTTATTAGCTTGGAAGACTATGCTTGGAAAACTAATATATATTTCGAAATAGTTTTCGAAATAACCTAGGAGAGTTTCTCGCGCTCTCAGTCAAAAATAATTTTCTCTCTCGCTGGGCCATAAGGATCGTCGTACATAAACTCAGAAACAAGAACTCACTTACGGAACAACTCACAATCTGAGAGAGAGCTACTGCTTTACGCCGTAGAGTGGTCTCGTCGGTTTTGCTCCAAGTAACTTATTGTTTTGTATAAAGCGTATTGTGTAAAGATGCTGCGTCGAAAGTTGACAACACAGTGTGCAAGTTTATGTATCTATTGTAGATTAGACAAACAAAGTTTATTGTCTTGAAGGACTAATGTTTAGGTTTTGTTGAAAATGAAAATTTGACAAGTCGACGATAGATCGTTGACTTAAGTAATTTAGATAATAAATTGTTGTATTCAGTCTACGTAAGGTTGAATTTTTAACTGATTGCTACTTGAATAGGCAACGAGCCAAGCTTACAAGAAAGGTACTTTACTTCATGAAAGCTTCACGTTGCATTGTAACGTCAGAACATAATTATAATGTCAGAATATGACACATTTTACGCTATTTTGACAGAGCTTCAGCCAAAAGCTTGAAAATATAAAATTATCCCATAAAAATTATCAACTTCTTTTGATAGAATAATCCTCGTCAAAGAAAGAAGGGTGAAGGAAAAAAAGCTTTGGGAACACGGGCAGACAGTCTGGCTTTCGAAGAGCCGAGATTGTAACGTCGCACACGTCTGCAAGCATTTGCAATTCGGGCGTAACACACGTCAGTTTAGCGTGAAACGCAAGGATTAAGGGATATATTGACCGTAGGATAGAAATAGAGGAAGAAAGAAAGAGAGAGAGATAGAGAAAGTTGGCTTCAGTGTTGGTTCAGTTCAGTTCAGAGGAGGGTACAGGGCTATACGGTAGAGAGAAATAAAAGTCTCGGGGAAAAAGTATCCGGAGGGATAGGGAATCCCATATCGCGAACAGATGCTTGCCAAGTCGCGCAGATGCATCGGCGAAAGTCGCGCTCGCTTCTTTCTCTCTCTCTCTCTCTCTCTCTCTCTCTTTCTCTCTCCCTGGGAAAAAGTTCTATTTACTTATAGCGCGAGAGTCGAGCGTCCTGGCCATTTCACCCAGGGAATCTGCATGCGCGCAACTTTCTATTTTGCTGCCCCCCCCCCCGTTCTTTCTCCCCCGCCCTTCACTTGCCTCCCTTTAGACGTAAGGCACACACCCGTCTCAATATCGTGTCTCTTCATGCTTTTTTCCTTATTTTCCCTCGTTGTCGTCGTCGTGTGCGCGCGCGCGCGCGCTCGTGAGAGAGATATTTTTCTTTTTTTCCTTTCTCTTTCGTATTTGCAATTGCTCTTTAAACTTACAGCCGCATAGGCGTTCGTGTATTGCAAGCCACTTGCTTGACTGCTTGTTTAACAAGCGTACACCGCCCCTTCCCCACTCCATTTCTCTTGTGTTTTCTTTTCTTCAATAGAGAATAGAGAGCGGTGACAAGCTTTTTTTTACTCCACCTCGATATTCCTTTGTTTTTCTTTCTTTTATTTCTACTTCACTTTTATTTTTCTTTTTTATAACTGAGCGAGTTTCATTGTTTGAGCTCCAATCAAATGGATAAAAATGTCTCTACCGCGCGATGTGAAAGAAATTGTGTGTTTGATTGTCCATTTGCGTGCAAATTGCTGTTTTCATAACCATACGCTATGCAAAATATTTTCTCTTGTACTGTCAAGACTTTCTCTCTCTGTGCTTTATCAATTATTGCTTAGGTATGTGATGAAAAAGTAACGACAGCGGTGAAATTGGAAAAATATAGAAAACCAAGCCGTTTCTTTTTCTTGTTTTCCTTTTATCAGTGCAATGTCAGTTAAATATGAGAATAGTTGCTGAAGGTTCTACTGCTGAATGAATGTGATTGATTTACGGTATTTTAATCTCAGTTGATAATGTAATTATCCTACGACTCCGAATTTATCAAGATTGAATGCGAGGATAAAATGGGTATCAATTAGCATTTGATTGAAATTTACACCACAGTCCGATGGAAATAAATATCTCAATACTATTAATTTGAAGCGCATGTAACAAAGATTTTGTTGACAGGTTTTTAAGACCGTCAGTATTATATTTTTCGTGTCAGAGGAAGAATAACAAACTGGAATCTAAAGAGTGTTCGTGTATTTTCAGCTTTATTTTAACAGTCGATATGATCGTCGCTGGTAAAGCTAACGCCAATGGGAGAATGTCAATAACATAATAGCTTATGATACTCTTGTCTAACGATTTCA
Source organism: Chouioia cunea (assembly GCA_030064505.1). Taxonomy (NCBI): domain Eukaryota; kingdom Metazoa; phylum Arthropoda; class Insecta; order Hymenoptera; family Eulophidae; genus Chouioia; species Chouioia cunea. The sequence goes on along the minus strand of JAOPFQ010000003.1, from coordinate 27,200,457 downwards.
TTGTCTCTAACCAATTCTTCAGTATTACTATTATAGATTTTGTTTCAGACGATAAGCTTAGACATTTCGAAAAGTCTTGTCAAAAACTATAGTTGACCGATTGTCAAAGTCCTTGGTAAAAATACGAAATTTGCCACGACGAACGATCGACAAGCCCTGCTCTTGGCACGTAATGAAAGCTATAAAAAAAAACATTTTATCAACAATTTGTATCTTAATACCCCATTCAAATAATCAATTACTGACAACTTAACAAAACAGCAGACATCTCAAATAAAAGGCAAAATAAAAGAAGGCTGATGGAAGGCTAACTAATTAGCAAACTTCAACGGTAGTAAAACAACAGGCAAGTATATATTTCGCAGCTCATTTATTTTTGGCGAAACGCGAAGTTATTTGCGAGCATAAAGACGTTTAAAAACCTTACTTACGCACGCGGACGATGAAGGAGTACGAAAGAAGAAGAAGAAGCTTCTTTCTCTCGTTTCCAAGAACAAGATGAATGAAGGTATACCCATGCACCAAGTTGTAGTTGTATAGTTGTTGGAGCTATATTCTCTTCGTCCCAGGGGTGTTGCAATGGCTTGAAGGCTTTCCCCGTTATGTATATAACTTGAGAGAGGCTGCGAGGTGAACACGGCCTCGCACGATTAAGCCAAAACGGTTCTGCGAATTTCGTGTGCGCGCTCGTTTGATCTAGTTCAAACGCTTGATTGCTCGTTTCGACTAAAACGCCTTGCCGAAATTAAAACCCACAGGCTTTTCGATAAATTACTTTATAAATTGTTTGTTCTTCTTTTATTCTCGATCATGTTTAGGTTTATAATACACATATAGTGAATTTATTAATTTTTTACAAAAATTAGAAAAAAAGGAGAATTTACTCTTTTTCCCATGATGGCGTGGAATGTGCGAGATTTTTTAGTGGAGGCTTCATTTTACGATATGTGGGATGGTCGGTTTTGTGCGATTCTGTTTTATGAACATACTTTCATTTTCGTAAAACGAAGGGTGTCGGCGAAAGATTAATTTTACTAAAGGTAGTCGAGTGATTACAATATCTCGTCGGTAGTTTATTAGCTACAATTAACGTGTATTTTTTTTTTAATCAATACATTTATCCACGTAGAAATATTTTATTGCCGAATATAGTTATATTTGGAAAAACACTATCTGTAACGTTTCCATTTTAGCGCTCGTTCGACAGTTATACATTTGAATATCTATTTGCGAACATCAGTATTCCAAAGTAGAATTCAACGATTCGAGCCAGTGAATGATTTAGGGATTACCTAAAATGTCTTTGCTCATGGTATTGTTACTAATTTCATTCACACACATCGTCCATTCGTTGTCTTTTACGAAAAAAAAACCAAGTAAGATTTTCAAGTAATTTTTACGAATGAAATACGTATGTAATAAATTATTAAGAAAATACAAACTTTTTTCATAACGAAGCGTCAAATATTTGAACTAATCAAGCTCTATTCACGCTCAAGATTGACAAAGACGAAGAAACATCTGAATAAGCAAGGAAGCAGAGAAACGTATGATCAATTATGCAGATTTCTTTGATAGAAACACGAGTGTAATAAGAAAGACGAAAAGTTGGTAGACGAAGCAATGGTGGTGGCGGGTGTGCGATCAGCTGCGTTGGCTTTTATAAATATATTTGTTCAGGACAGCCGTGTGCACTGCTAATTTACATTTTAATTGCGCATTATCATAGCAAATATGGCTTTCTCTCTCTCGTTATGGGCGTTGCGACAGCTAATTTCTACGCGCTCACGAGACTCAAATCAAAGCGTCGTCTGTCTTTATGCATTTGTAACGGTTGTTTACCCCTTTTCCCTTTGTTGACACAAAGAGAGCGAGAGACAAGAGCATTAATACGTCGAGTTTCATTTTACTCGAGATAGTGATTAGAGTCTATTTTGCCTTGAATTGAAGATTACATATTTTTATGATTGAATAATGTAAACAATATTTGGTACGATTATACATTTTTCAGATTGACTCGAAAAACTGGTCGCATACTAAAAACGGTTGGACGGGAAGTATTAATATCAATATTTGATAATTAAGTAATTGCAGTTTTTATAAAAATATCCTTTTAGTTTGACGAGAAAATTAGGAAAATATTGTGGTCCTAGTGATCTTTAAACGATTTTCATTTCTTTTCGTTTAATTTTTCTTTGTATTTACCGATTAATCAAAATTATATGTTAGATCAAAAAATAGGTAGAGCGAAGATGAAAAGTAACTATATTTATACTTATTGCCCTTTTCGAATTCTATTTGTAATCAAATATTTTCCATCAGCGTGAATTAACCAAATAAATAAATTCCAGCTTAATCAAGTACAATGCCTTGATCGATTAATTCAATATTTTACATTTATTGCTTGAAATTTCCAGCAAAAAGTAAATTCGATACATTCAAAAATTGCGTATATATTTGTAATGCATTCAACTAATAGACATACAAACAAAATGCCGCTGAATAAAACAAGCTACTCGAAAATCCATTGTAACCTAATCGTAGCTATTTTCTCTTACCCGCGAGTCGCGCGCACTCCATTTCTCGATGGGATGACATTCTCATTATAAAGAAGCCTCCCTCATCGTTCATTGAGCATATCCCGCTCGTCCGTCAAGCTTGCGTAATAGAGGGACTAAAGTCAAAAGCACGCGCCACAGAAAATAAAAAAATAAAGAAAAGAAGTTGGGTAGGAGTAATCTTATAACTAATGTTGCCATCACTCTGGAAATTTGTAAAGCCTTCTCGCTTTTAAATTTTCATTAGTCTCGTGGGCTCTTGATCAATTAATCTCACAGAAAGAAAAAGGGTGCTGCATATACATACACACATGCGCGCGTACACACGGGCCCACGCACACACTTGCGTACACGCGTGTATATATATAGTGCAAGTGTTATTAAGTGGTGAAGTGCGGTGCTAATATCCTCTCTCTCTCTCTCTCTCTTTCTCTCTCCCCGAGATCCTGTCAAAATCGTCGCAATAAGCGGCGCGCATATGCCGCCCTCGTCGTTTATTGTCGCCGTGTGCACACACATACACATATACATATATGAGCAGTAGGTTGTTCATTTTGTGGGGCGACGACGACGCAAAAGCTTTATAATTCTTTTGTGCGACACGATCCCGCAGCTGAAATTAGAAATCTACTCGACGAGAGAATCTTCATTTTCATGCATCGTCGTCACGATTATCCAGTCAAGTGCTGAGATTACTTTCATGTATACCGTTGGATTCACGTATGCGCAGCCGTAAGTCCATGATACTACACCTGTTTAATACGTCAAATTATTATTTTATTATGTAACATTTGTTTTATTTTTTTACTACATTCATTGACAGAGTTGAAACGAATCGTTTCAAAATCAAAGTAAAAACACAAATTTAGAAGATCTCAAAATTTTTTCAATTAAAATATCTTATTCAATTTTATTCGGACGTAGTGAACTAAATTTATGATGATTTTTTTTGTTTAATGCGCACTAGTTTTAGCTAAAATTATCAAACATGCATGTTAATAATGCAGATTATTAAGAATAGGATCACTGACAATTAATTGTGACGAGTTGAATGAAAATACAGCATACACTTAGTATATTTTCTACGAGGCAAATATCTTGAACGCACACCTCAATTAAAACATTAATTCTCGCGATGTAGTAACTCGTTTAATATCTAAAAATGTATCTTAGAAAATGATCAAAATTACCTATTATCTGGTTATCGAGAACAGCAGGTGACCCAGAATCACCGACACACGGTCCAAAACCTTCAGTGAAAGCACAGAACATACGATCAGTGACGCTCTCAGTACCGTAAAAAACCTGGCAACTCTCATCGCTTATCTTTTGGATATGACTCTCGTAAAGATTGTCGGATATCGGGCCAAGTAGCTGCAAGTTTTATTTTTTTGTCAAACTATTCAATAATGTATATATATATAGATATCATTCTAGCATACTTGTACATTACGTACTTGCGTTGCACCCCATCCAGCAATGGACAAGTTTGTGCTTCCATCTATGAATCGATTAATTTCTGGTAGATTTATCGCTTTGACATTTTGAGTAAACTCGATTTTCTTGGTCAACTACGGAGAGAAAGTATGAACAAATTGCTATACAAGTATAATAACTGTCCAATGGCTACGCTTACCTTGAGTAAGCCAACATCGTAATCATAATTCATTTGATTAAACTTGGGATGTATCAATGTTTTAGCGACTTTGTATACAATTCCACCTTCGTAGTACTTGGACGAGCCAACTCTTACGTGAAACTCGTCAGTATCTCGTCTGAAAGTTTTAGCAAAGATTCAGAGAGAATAAGTTTTTCGTTTTTCTTTTTGGTTTTCAACTTACGCTTGAGCACATTGAGCAGAAGTTATGATCCATTTATTGCTGATAATACTACCGCAACAAAAATGATCGTATTTATGTCCGAAGAAACTTCCATTGTACTGTAGTGAAGCCTATAAACACGAGTCTATTTTAATGTTTTTGTTCCATAATGTAACGTTACACACAAAATGACTTTACCATATATGGAAAATCTTTAATATCAGCAAACTCGCCATTGATTATTTTCAAACGTGCAGCACGACAGGCAAACACGCACAACGCTACGTAAACGAGGAAAACTCGAGACATCGCGAACGGAATTTCTGGTTTATTTTTCTATTTTTTTGTATTCACACTGAGCTCAGGTTGCTTAAACGCGAATACTATATAAGCAAGCAGGAAAATGAATCTATCTCGTTCTATCTCGGGGATTTAACACAAAATATTTCTGCTGTTTTTTTCTACCTTCTTATCGTACGCTACTGAATAAGTAAGACCTTCCTTATCGTTCGAATTCTCTTGTGAATTAGAGTGTGTAACTGAGTTTTGCATTATTGTTAATGTTTCAAAGATTCTTTGTGTGTATTTTTGGAAACATATTATGTAATTGTACAAGAACGACCGAGCATATTTGCATTTATTCATTCGTGAAACATCCTCTCACGAGCGACGTCTACGGAAGGAAGTTTGAAAGGTAACACAGGAAAAAAGGACGAAAAAGGAACCCAAGAAGTACATATAACGGGAGGCCTCTATCGTGGCAAATGTTTAATAAACATCCCTATAAATATGCAAATGATAGTGTCCAGTCGCGCGCGGCTAGATGTCGCCAAGCTGCATAAATTATGCATCGAAATGTAGGGGAGGAGGGGGTTTGGTATAGGTGTAGTAGTGTTATCGTAAAATGCATCGATAATGGAAAAAGCTATACTAGAAAGAGAGAGAAATATTCAGATGGAATGTCTGCCATCTTTTTACAAATATATCCCTCTAACGTTCCAACTATGCCCCTATTAGCATATAAATCCGACGGTCAACGCCGCTCGTTGAAATAATCATTTGCATAATCAGGAAGCGGGAGAGAGAGAGAGAAAGAGTCTCGGTGTGTCCATTGCATTTTTCCAGGCTCTCGTTGCATAACTGACTAAATGTTATCATCGCATCTGCAACGATAAGATGTGTCTGACGAGATTTGGGCCAACGATAAGATTAAGTATTAATTTGAGATTTAATTGAGGCATTTCGTTCATTCTCTTTCCCTCTTTCTCTCTCTCTCTGTCTCTCTCTCTGTTTTACTTTTGTTCGCGAGAGATTTTATCGATGTGTCGGACGTTAATGCTCCAACATACGTTTATTTTTTCGAATTTAAATCAATTAGTCTATGTATGAATTAATGTTACGATGTGTCTTAGTAATAATTGCTCTTTGAAAGTCACTCTAAATGAGTGCGACGTAAGAAATATTTTTTGACAATATAAGCTGTAATGAATAAACTCATTGTTTACGTCAGTTGAATGTTGTTTTTTATGAATTAGCAGTGACGATGTTTGAATTCCCGGTATATTACTCGTCGTATAATCATCATTGTTTCAAAATGCGACGAAATTAAATTCTTGGTACGATGATACACCACAATTAAACGATAAAATTTGATGAAATCAGTCATTTTAGTTTTTCTTGGGAGTAAAAATAATTTAACGAAAATAAAATTGAAAATTTAGTGGAAAATGGTGGTGGAAAACAATTTCCCGATATTTATTTTTATAGTAAATATGAAAGAAACCAATTTCTGCCAAGCAGCCCCTCCTCAAGCATCGTCGTTGGCGTCTTATCAGAGTATACAAAGACTCGTAATCTTAGCCGATAATGACGCGCCACGATAAGACAAGGAAGTTGGCGACGAGAGAAAAAGAGACGGAAAAAAAAGAAAGACGGGAAAGGAAGTGAAAAGCGTCTGGATTAAGGTTGTCGCCGAAAGGCTCTGTAATTTTATGGCGACGCGCTCGTAGCTAACGGAAATTCGCTTGAGCATCGATCAAACGTTGTCACAAAGTTCTGAGAATGGCGTTGGCGTAAGCGCACACAAGTAATTGGAAAATTATGCTAATTGTGCTATGCGACTGATAAGAATATAGAATTTAAAACGATGAGAAAGAACAATTGAAAAAAAATTTTATGTTTTGCAATATGCTAGGCGCTGATTATTATTATCGGTCGGTTTGAGGATCGGAACGATGATCAACTTGCATTATTAAATTCTTGCGGGCGATGACTTATTAATTATTTTTGCTGGTTGATGGAATGTTATTTCATTATTTCACGTGGCTTTTTAATGCAGAACATCGAATTGCATAGTTGACGAAAAAACGTATATTATTACGTTTTCGTAGGTGAATCATAATGGAATAATTTTAAGCCAACCATTGCGTCAATTCGAATAACGATTTACGTTTAATTATTCCGTTTTGAAAAATAGAAAAGGTCGAAGTCGACCTGCAGTGACTAATTCGAATCTTTAGATATACTGGAGATGTTATAAATTCGTCTTAAAATCAATACCGTCATTAGTGAACTATACCAATCCAAACGGCAGCAATTTATGTACATAATTGGGGTTTTTAAAGGATTTTAAAATTAAAAAAAAAATTTTTTTTTTTGTAATTTATCGACATTTTCGTTACAATTTTGAAAAAGACAATCAATTGAAAAAAAGATCCGTTCAAATTAAGTGCTACTTAGCACGATCATGCATTCACACCGCGAGAGAACTGCAGGTAATAAATAAGTTAGCGTGCACGTTGTAAAATTAAACAGATCGCGAAAACGAGGTAATTTTCGGCAGCTTAACGAGGATCATAAAAACTATTCTCCAAAACGTGTGTCCTCTAAAGTACGAGGAAAGGGGAAAGGGGATATCCTCGTATGAGCTTTCCCGTGGCTAAGTATAATAATCATATACCGAAGAGAGAGAAAGAGAGAGTGAGAGGGTGTGTGTGTGGGGGAGGCGAGAGGTGGCAATGTAAGCAAACTCGCACTGCAGAGGTTAAATCGCGCGCGGGTGCGCGCATAGGTCCCAAGCAATGAAACAGAGTTGCGGTTGCAGCTATTAATATTTACGCGCACTTAAGGGACTCGAACGTTGTACCAGGTAATTATGAAGTTTCGTATATGTGTGTAAGTGTGTGTAGGTATGAGCTGCTAAGCTTGCGAAGGACTTGCTGCCATGGCACGCGATGCCCTATGTATAGTACAGCAACAAGCTTTACGAATGCAAGCGAAAAGTCTACCGTGCAGAAGCTAGGAGAACGGACGATAACAATCGATGTTTGATTCGACAACCAAATACATACACACACACATAGGTTTGATTGACCAAGCCGCTCCATAATTCCTATAGCTTCTCCCATTCTCTTTCTCTTTCACTCTCTCTCTCTCTCTCTCTCTCAGTTTGTCGTCCTCCTGTCTCCATGTACATACTCTATGTATATAGGTGTGGGTGTGTGAATCGAGTGGCTCTGTTATTTCTACCAACTGCGTGATTGCTCTCTCTCTCCCTCTCGTATGTCCTCTCGCCTGAAACTTTGAATTTCGCACGATTGATTCCCTTGTCGTCCATTATTCAAACCGCGATTGCAAGATCAAACTCCGTGGTGATTGATTGGAAAAAAGTAAAAAATACATTTGGTGATTCTGCTTCTATGGATGCAATTATTCGAAAACATCTTATCGTGCTTTACCTTTTAGGTAAACAACTTGATCGAAACAGCTAATTGTAAGTTCCAAATATGTATACAAATTATGAGTATCGGTCAACGTAATGCATCATTTACCTTTTTCATTGAATTATATAGCCGATAAATGGAAAGCAGTGTTGCTGTAAATTTGATAATATAAACTATTGAAAAAGTGACGGTTTAGACAATATAATCTATCTAATATTATTGATGTTCTGGAGATTTTATCGAAATCAAAATATAAATAAGTAAACGAAATAGTGATTTATGATGACATAATGTTATTTGTTGTGTTAGTGGCAATCCAATTTGTAAATTCGATAAGTGAACTAATCAGGAAAATTCTATGAAAATGTTTGGCTATGCTATCAAATTAATCCACGTAACCATAGTTGACCAGAAAAGTATTATTACAAGGAAGCATCATCACAACACACCTTTTACATACATACACACACACACACATGCACATACACAGGTCTTTTTTAATTTTCCAGTATAATTATAACGAAGCAGTCTCGCAAACGAAAATTGCGATAATTTGCAAGTCTGCATTTTATCACCGCTCATATAGCCAAAGCCATGATGATAATCGCAGGCGATCAAAGTCAAACTCTACCGGAAATCGATGTGCCATTGTCGAAAAAGAAGAAGAGTGAGAGAGGGAGAGAGAGAGAGAAACGAAGAGAGATAAGCGTTCTCGCTTGGCGTTTGCAGGATAATTGGCATTATACCGAGTTTCGCGCACGAGGCGGTGGCGGCGGCAGGATAATCGATAGAGGCGTCGGAATGTCGGCTAATAGTTCGGCGCCTTGTATATACATATATACATATATATGTTAGACAAGCTTCTATGAATCCTCCGATATCCATGAATTATCTTCCTACGTACAAGCATTGTCATCCGTATATATATATATATATATATATTACACGTGCCTGCAGGCTAAATAATTTTTCTAATTGAGTTATACGCGTCTTAAAAAAAATCATAATATCGATTTTACTTGTTCTACTTTTTTTCTTATTGTCTTTCGAATAGAAGATGCGCGTCGGCCGAGTTTCCCACTTGGTAATTAACCTTGAGAGATCGTTATTGCGCGACGAATGTATCGACTTATTTTAATGGGTTCTGGGGACATCGATTAACCGACTTCTTTAAAAAGCAACTTACCGAGCTTGGAGAATGGATAGTCGTGTTGTTTCCATAGAATCGTGCGCGCGATGGATATTCGCTTTGTAATCGTTGCGTTTCTACTTGTGCGCTGCAGCACTTCTACTACTGCCGCGAAAATTCTCGCAGACTTTGGTAACAATTTGACTTTTTTGTTTAAATACGCCGTAAATACACAAGTTGTTCGTCCTCTTATAATTAAAAGTGAAAGTTGAACATTTATACGTGAATTTGAGTTCTCATTTATAGCATATCCATTGGTTTGAAAAAAGCAAAGGCAGTTTCGTTAGTTAAAACTAACAACGACGATCCCGGTGTAACGAAAGTACGAAAATAAAAACAGTATAGTTTTCAATCAAACGCAGTTCTGAAATATTCCGTGTGGCTCAATGTTCTCGATGAAAAATATCGTATTTCTACACAAAAAACAATATGCTTTGTGTTATTTGTTAAAAATATTGTATATTCTGGTCAGATGAGATAAAATATTTTATACTTTTCTTTCTGATAGGCTAAACTGGACGAAATAACTATCAAGAATATCAATACGTACGATATTTTGATTGTTCTGCACGCACAAATGTTTTCTCACTTAATATATAATAAAAACATATACTACATAATCTTTTGATTTATTCTCTTGAAATAAAAAAAAATTTGTTTCGTTAAAATTGTGTCTGGCTGATATAGAATCGTTAGAAGATGCCCCAACGATAAGAAAAATTGTTGAGGAAGACGACCGAAGAATCGTCGGTGGTTACAAGACTACAATCTCGGAATACCCTTACCAGGTGAGAATCTATCAAGAATCACGTAAAAAAAAATTGTTGGCACATAGATAGCTCACTATGAATATCATTTCTACAAGGTATTTCTACGATATAACGGACGCTATCGTTGCGGAGGTGCTATCATTTCGGAAGAATGGATCATTACAGCCGCGCACTGTTTAAAATCGTACGTATGACATCAAACTTGTCAACAAAAAAACGATTTATTAATAAAATATATTAATTAATAAATGATATTTCAGAGTATTTCCAGGCTCGTTGTCGATAAAAGCAGGCTCGTCAACGTTGAGTGGTCGGGGTCAAGTAATCCGTGCACGTGATGTAATCGTTCACGAAGACTACAGTGCTCGCGAGTCCGACTACGATATTGCTCTTATTCAAGTAAGCAAATTTCGCAAACGCTTTGTTTCATTCTTGTTTTTTTTTCTTGCGGTTATAACGGATGTGAAATGTTTATAGCTTCAATCGTCGTTGTCGTTCAACCGGAACGTACAACCAATTGACATGGCTTCCCACTCCGATGACTATTCCGATGGTAGTGAAGCGACGGTGAGTGGCTGGGGCGTACTTGATAGTCAAGGTGAAATAAGTAACCAACTACGACAAACCTCTGTTACTTTGTTAACCAACTCCGAATGCCAACGGCTTTATGGACGTAAACGTATTACGAACAGGATGTTATGTGCTGGCACTGGTGGCAGTGATGCTTGCCAGGTGGGTTAACTTTTTCTTTTTTATCAGTTTGTATTTGGAAGCGAAAGAATCGTTTGCTTATTTCCGAGAGTATGGATATTGATTACGTAGGTTACTTAAAATCCCATTCGAGAAACCCATTATTGAACTAGTCTTCCGGTTTTATTGGATTTGTTTTTATTTCATTACCATACATGAATGACTTGAATAAATTGTTTTATTGCACCTTTATAGATATAAGTTTGGTTGTGCATCTTGTTATGCATACTAAAGAAGCATCACGTCAATTGTAACAATTCAAATCGATAAAAATGCTGTCTACTATGCCTAAATTTCTAAATCGAAACATAGGAGATATAAATCGATCAGATTTCTTTCTTTTCTATTTTTCTAACGTACATCCCACTTATTCTTCAAGCAGCTGATCGTAAATCACCTAAAAAATCCTTCAATATAAAAGGTGAAATCCCAACTAAATCGCACACGTTTACACAGGGCGACAGTGGTGGTCCATTGGTGCAAGACGGTCGGCTGATCGGTGTAGTATCCTGGGGTTTTGGCTGCGCGGAAGCTGCCTACCCGGGCGTTTATACGCGAGTCACGGCGTTGCGCGCCTGGATCAGCGAAAAGACTGGCCTCTGATGCTGTCTCTACTATTGTACCGAACATTTTACGGAAGGATCACCTGCGTCGCTTTGACATTTTTTTTGTAGATGTATCGATGTGCATGACTCTTGTTATTTTTACTATTGACAGTTTTTTATTTTTTAATAAAGTGACTTTTTGAATAAAAATAGGAAGATCTTTATTCATTAGTATAATTGGAAAAAAATGTGCGTGATCGTGGATGTTACGAATCATCAATTGTAGAAACTAAATTATTCGTAAATTAAACGTAAAATTATATTTCGCCATTTCCTGATTTCTTTGTCATTCGTAATAAGTTTTGCGCCAAAGCAGATTTGTAGAATAGAAAAGAGTGTCATAAAAATATCCGTTATAAAATAGGTCAACACGTTCGCTTGAAGTTATTTTGCACGTTGAAATCTAGTTAGTTTTGAATGGGGCAACCTCTCGCGATACTTTTTTTCTTTTTTTTATCGGATTTTACAACTCAATGTAACATGCAAATTTGTGCTATAAAAGTTGCACAAGAAGTATTCTGATTTTTTTATAGATATATTTCTTGTTTTATATTTACAAATGTTGTACTTTTATGAAATAAATATACAAATACTTATATTTTCATTGGATGTATACTCGTTAAAAAGTATAGGCTATTTATTTGATAATTTGTCACAAAAAAAAGTTAACGATAGTTTTACGATGTTCATCCACAGTATCAAGTATCACGTATCACTGTATAGCGCAAGCTGTAAAAACTATATAAAAAGTAAACAAAAGATTTTTTTTCAAAAATACGCGTCGCATAAAACACAGATTCCTATCGCGAAGTTTTAAAAGTGAAATACGAGCGTCGTTCAGAAGAGTTATTTACGATGAACAAAGTTTATATACAAACTGCTAATATACGCCAGATACCTGAAGTAATATTTGGGTCAATTATTCTATTGAGCGTCGCCATAATTGACAAGCGCATCATCGAAAAGTTACGTTAACGTATCAATTAGTACGAATAACTATAAAAAATTTTGAAACGGTATTTATTCATTGTTGATGCGAATTGAACGGTGACCAATACTCAACGACTTTATCTGTTTTTCATATATGTAAATCACAGTAGATAATTATATAATTAATCAACGTATACCGATGCTCTTTTAAATTTTAACGTACATCTCTTGTTTTTTTCTTAAAATTCGATTGTTTAGTCAACTTTAATTATTAAATTTAGTTATACAAATTTTCGTAGATGGATTTATTTCAATCATCGTCTTGTAATATGAAATACGTCCACATTGTAGAATTGTGTATTCAATTTTATAAAAACACAAAGTAAAAGAAAAATCCGCGATTACAAAACTCAGCAATAACTTGAATAAATCCCAGAGGAAACCAAGCGAATTAGCGCATTAACGAGCTCTGCGAGTATAATAAAAATTCGAATGTCTCCGTACAAACTGCTGCTACTTTGCGCGACGCCCTACGGTAAAATTGATAACAAGAGCAAGAATAATGAGTGATATATATGTGGTGAAGATAGAGAGAGAGAGAGAGAGAGAGAGAGAGAGAGAATGAGGGAGTGAGAGAGCTTGTACGAGATCAGATAAAACAAAAGGCGAGGTGATTAACAGGCGTTGCTAGCCTGCAGTAGTGCAGCAGCTTCCCTCTCTCTCTCTCGCCCTCTCTCTTGCAGGAATGCCAGGAGCGTAGTTACTCTTCCGGGATAATTGGCATTATGGCCGGCGGCAGCGGCAGGCTACCCCGGTAGCAGTATAATCGATAATACGCGCGAACCCTCGGCCTATCAGGAATGTTGGCTAATAGTTCGGCACCTTGTACACATTGCTAACAATGAGTTATGCGTCCCGGACAAGAGCTTTGTCGCAGCCCGATATAGTCAAAGTTTTCGCTGCTCATTTCGTACGAGATTATTAATGGGGATTCGTGTATCGAAACTTTGATATCAGTCGATGCAAGCTTGTAATTAATTACATGTTATTTTTTCTGATCTGGCGTTATGTGATAACATTGTTTCAAACTAAATATTTGTATTTGTACATGTAGCTCAAATTATCCTAAAGATTTGTAACTGTTGTCTAAAAATGTTATATCGTCCGATTAAACGCGTCATGTTAGTCGTAAAATTGTAGTTACATTTGGTATTTTGTTTCGCCAAAACTGCATATTTTAACATTTAAAAAAACATGCGTTTAGACTATTCATTTTTAATGGATTTTTTTACATTTTCACGAAATAACATCTACAATATGATTTATCAAAAATATTTGTCTTGTAAAGTCAGCTATTTTCGAATACTCAATTTTCAATAGACAAATTTATTTTAGAAATACTGTTATTTTCAATGATTTTAAATAAATAAAATTCTAATACCTATTCAGGTTATCGTAAACAAATAAAAGAATCTTTAAAAAAATTCTAATGTAAAGAATTAACGTGATCGAAGATAGTGTTGCGTTTATCTGAGAGAATCAGATTACGCTTCGATGGTAAAATTAAAATAGTTAAATTTTCATTCAATTTTCAGTTGATAATATCATGTCAAGTTAACTTCAGGCCATCGTTTATAAAATTGCAACCTTCCTCACCTTGATCCATTAGAATCGATTTACATTCGTTTGGGATTGCGAGCCAGCAATAGCAATTTTTCTCTGTAAATCCAATGATATCGCGGCGTGTAATCTCCGTGACAAAAAAACTTCAACTCACCTACAACAATCACGAGTACACATACACAGACACGGACAGCTGGCAAACAAATGTCTATGCATTTTTCACTAGCTCCCATCACGAGAACAAATTCATTCGATACAATTACACCGAAGCTTTCACTTACTCATTGAATTGTTAATACTTACACAACAGGTACAATCACAATGACTTATTAGAAAAAAAAAACAGAATATAGTCCCACACAACAAGAAGCTTCTGCGTCGGATTTACTATTTAAAAATCTCCCTTGTCATAGAGTATAAACCGCGGGGACAAAATAGATTTATTTCACGTCTCCTCTCGCGAGCAAAGTATAATTCTCGCCTCTGGCGGGAAAAAAAATCGATAGCTCGTGTGACCAGGAAGACACCGTGCAATCTCCGTGAAATTGGAAAATTCTCAAACGGCGAGTATTATTCGCTTGGTTTTTTTCAATTTCTTTTCTATTTTTTCTGTTCTTTTGTGACATTGACAAGGCCGATTATTCGATACCAATAAATTACCGTCCCACTCGAGCTTCATGTATTTGTGACTTATCGTGTAGACTCTAATGAATATACATGGCAATGTCCAAGCGAGTATTAATTTATGCATAAAGCTCACACGTTCGGATCAACTCTGACGGCTAAAACCCTCGCGCATAACCTCACCCTTTCCACTCGTAAATATATAGCTCATCGCGCGCGTGTCGAAACCCTAGCGTATATATAATACAGATATAGACGCGTATGTGCACGCTGAACGGCTCGATGTGTGTGCCTTGTCGGTGATTTATTAGTTGCTGACTAAAACGCTTTAGCCACGATGTCAAATTTTTGTTACGAATCCAATTGCTGATAACGACTATATTATGCAATATTTGACGTTTGAATGCCAATATTTAATTTACTAACGATTGATATTACGTTGTAAAATTTTAGTTTCATCGTTGCACTTGATTGACGACTGCATTTTCTGATAATTCGAATAAAGCCCTTTTTGTACTATAAACTATTTTTTTTGTTATATTTTAAACAATAAATTTCAATGTAACGACGAATTCGTAACGAATCAAATACTTAAATCAAAGTCACAGAATATCCAACATTAAACATTAATCTATCGTTAAAGAAACGTTCAAACACAGTGAGAGGGTCAAACGAGAGCATTTCTTATCCAGCACCACTGGCTACCTTATACTTCAACAAAGGCTATTTTCTACCATATAAAATAAATGTTTACAAGAGGGAAACCCCCGAACTATGTATATAGATATACACTGAAATGAAAAAATAAAGTTGATAACCGTGGCAGGCGAGTTTTGAAAGTACGCTGGGTTATCAAGCCGTAACAACGTCATGGTCGAAGGCGAGGACCTTGTTAATCCAAGGTAGAAAGCTACAGAGTCTGGTGTAAACGCTAGGGTATTTGCAGTTGGCATCAGCTGACAACAACAAGCCAACAAGTACATCGTCGTTGATTAATGATGCTCCAACGTCCACCTATATCGAATTGAAAAAAAATAAGAATATAAAATATGGCTTTAGATATACGTCTGTATAAGGACAACTAACACTTTGCATCGCTTTATACATACAGTTATATACAGACTTGACAAGAATTGTTACTGGTAGCACGGAACATTTTAGTAAAGAGCGCCCGGTGGCGTGGCATCGAGCGCACACACGAGCGTTGATTTACGATCGGAGCTTTCTCTGCTGAAAGCCTAGATCCTCGCCAACCAACCAGACGCAACATGCTACAATCCTTTAGTTGGTACTTGTCCGATGAGGGTCGGAATATCGGTAGATGATCGTTTGTTGTCTTTGTCTGATAAATCATTGTATATACTATTACATTGCGCTTTTCTCTTTTTTTACAACGAAATATTCTTTTTAGAGATGTCGAGTGTTTAAGATTTATGCACGAACCCGTATATTTTGTTTAGCTTCTGGTATTTTTGGGGTTTTCACGTTATTATTATTTTCCAGTCTACTGTGTTTTTTTTCGGTGGGCGTATAAGGCTGATGCCCAATTTTTCGTTTGTTTTATTATTTAATTAATCTAATTGATCGTTAGAGCTTGAAAAAATAACGTAACTGGCATTTTGTGAATAACTATCTGAACTCTTTTTGATAATGTTGGTTTCTAAGCTACAATCTATTTAACATGATACATAGATTATAGATTATACTATTGTGTCAATTATTTAAGACTATTTGAACATTCAACCCATCATTTGAAATATTGCTTGTCATTATTGATTAGATCGAAATAGAAGGCTCTTTCATGCGACAGCATTATCTGTTATTTGCAGCACTACTGTTATTTGGGTTAATCTAATTAGTTGCAATGAATCATCAAACTATGACATAATCAATTTATATCAATATTTGGGTAATGTTGATTGAAAACACAGACGAATACATGTCATTTTCAAACAATTTAATACATCGAAATATCAACTATGTTGTTCTATTGACAGTCAATCAGTAAAAATGTAAATTCCCAATGCGAGATAAGAGAAAGTCGATGATTAGCGAAAAAGCAGGTGAAAGATAAGTGTGAGTTAAAATACTAGCTAGTGATAAAACGTTAGCCCAGTTTATATAAAGAATCGTGAAAACTAACGACACTACATTCACCAACATGAAAATCAGCTTGACGCTACTCACTATCCTTGTCGTTGCTCGTGCCTTTGGTAAGAAAACGACAAGCGAGGAAAGTATTAAAAGAAAAAAGAAAAGAAAAGTCGTATAACATTGTATTTTTACAGGGCACGTATCACGACTATTACCAGACCATCGTATAGTGGGTGGTGTTGAGGTGGACATAGTACAGCACCCTTATCAGCTGACGTTGCAACGTGCGAAATTTCATACTTGCGGTGCTTCGATCATCAGCCGGAAGTGGGCCGTCACCGCTGGCCATTGCGTTGGGTAATTCACTCGCTACTATTACCTTTTCAAAATTTTCAATGCTATTCTAACCTAAGATTGCGTCTCTTATAACACTTTAACAGAGCTAATCCCTCAACGTATCGCATTGGTGCTGGTAATAGCAATCGTTCAAGTGGTACGTTTCACAAAATCTCGAAAGTTATACGACATCCCAGCTATGACCCTAACGCTATCGATTACGATATCGCTTTACTTCATGTAAGTCTTTTATACACTTTTTTCCAATATTTTACAGCAAATACGAAAGGTGTATTTGTTTGGTATACAATATATGTATATCTATATATGTAGATCGAAGATGAATTCCACTACGGGGACAATGTACGACCGATCAAACTGCCTGAGAGAGAACTACAGTCTGGTGAGATTGTCAACGTGACTGGATGGGGTGCCACCTCGGTTAGTAGACAATGCTGTATTATCTGCTGATATGAGCGCTATTTCCACAAACTATGTACACATGTACACGTATCCTTGTTCATTTACAAGACTCTTAGTAAAATATTTCAACTGGGAATACGTTTTTAAATCGTTCGTTTAATTGTTCTCTTATCATTCGTGAAAAATTCTTTTATTGTTGTATGCGATGAATATATGTCATTTCCTATACGATTTTAATATTCTTACATTGTAATAATAGTTTACAATTATAACGCAAAAAATATGTATCGTCAAATAAATCGATTTAACCGCAATGTATTTTCCCTTGACAGCAAGGAGGAGCGAGTTCCACGCAACTAATGCGAGTGACAGTGCCGATAGTCGACCGCAAGACATGCGAGGACGTCTACACGCGGATTAAGCCTATCACCTTGCGTATGATCTGCGCGGGTCAGTTGAAAACCGGTGGTAAAGATTCTTGTCAAGGTGATTCAGGTGGACCACTTGCTGCTAATAACACCATCTATGGTATTGTATCTTGGGGTCAAGGTTGTGCTCAACCTAATTATCCAGGAGTCTATTCGAACGTGGCTTTCTTACGACCATGGATCACTAACGTGACTGGCATTTAAATTTGTTGTAAAACAGGAAATAAACGATAATGAAGAGCTTATATTGTACCTGTTTTCGTTGACTATCAATGTAACCAGTAAACTTTCTCGAGATATAAGTTTATCTCGAAGGCTTTCCTATCGTCGTTGACAAAATTTTTACTTTTGCAGTCTTGACACGACTAGCTCATTCTCTAGCCAAGAGTATGTCAAAAAAAGATTAATGAAAATGTTCTCGAAACGTTACGAAACTTTCTGTTCAAGAAGTGGTGTAGTTATTATTCATCTACTTGCTTTTTTAGTATGGATTTTGAAAAAAAAACTCGTTACTTTAGGTGTTGAGAAACTTTTACAAAGCATTACTGGTGAAAAAGAAATGTATCCATACCTTGAGCAATGCAATATCATTAGTCAGCAGATATGTATCGAAGCTCTGATGAAGGATAATGTTGCTGACATTAATTATCATCGCTCCGTTGGATCAACGAAACAAATCTGAGGTACGCCCAAGTACATTGATCCTCGGCACGGTAACGCTTCAAAAAAGAAAAAGAGAGAAGAAAAAAATGTTCAATAATACACCTCATCAATAGTCTAACAACATGCAATAAGCCAGGTGCACGCACTTGGCTATACATATACATATACGTACTCGTAAACACAGGAGGCTGGCGTTATTGTCCAGGACTCGTGGACTAGGGCACTGCTATATACGTGCCTACCGTCTCTGTGCACCGACACCTAGATATATACACACACATACGTATACGAGAAAATTCGATTTTGCCTCCAAATTAAATCCGAGTTGAAATAACGAGGACTTCGTGTCTTGCTGTTTTTACTGGGTCACCGGGCGCGTATTCACGTTTGCAAAACTCTTTTGTATTCTTTTGGCTTGATCAACGGACCACCACCCCGGCAAATTCGATGCGAAAACAATATTCTTTTTTTTCCTTCCGCTTCGGCCGAATCTTTTGGTGTGTGTGTGTGTGTGTGTGTGTGTGTGTAAGTGCGCGCGTGTGTATGTCTATATATATATATATATATGTATATATGTATGTACGGGTTATATGTACTCTATTTTTTTTGTTTTATTTGTAACGTTGACTGCTCTCGTGATTTTGAAATATGACTGGGATGTGGTTAACTCAACTCTCCTCTGTGTGCGTGTACAAATATTGGGATGTACCGTCAAGTGCGTGATTTTGTTTTATGGGCTTTTAGCTGAATCTGTTTCTTTGTGATCGCGTTGTAAATTGCTCGATTTTTGCTTTGAAATATTTATTCCAACGTTTTGGATTACACGTTTATCGTATAAACGAATTTTGTAATGTTAAGAATATAATTATTCGGATATTTATTTCAAAGTCGATAATGGTTAACTCATTTCAGTTATTTTATTTGGAAATAATGCATTTCTACCATAATACACACTTGACGTCCAAGATTAACACGAGATAAATTGTATTGAATCCGTTGCCATTAAGGTGACTAGTATAATTAATATATAAATAAGAACTACAAAACGCTTTCAAGGAAAGAATCGCGGAATCCGATAGCAAGTGTTTCTACGTAGAAACAACGATTTTTCTGAAAGTTTAATCTACTCATCGAGTTTTATAAATATTAGGTAGAAATACAAACAAAAATAAGGTTCTCCTCGAGTTGTATGTACCACGTATCATATATGCACCACTTATAATTAATTGACAATGAACCGAACCAGTAAAAATATCCCCGACATATAGTGGCAATCAAATACAGAATGTCCAATAAAATAGCCATCAATCAAAACAATTATATATGCAGGCCTCGAAATAAAAATAATAATAAATACGATGATGATAGTGATGATGACAACAACAACAATAATAATAACAATAACGACAATAATAACGACAATAACAATAATAATAACATTAATAATAATAATAATAATAATAATAATAATAATAACATCTACGAATAGGAGAGCCGGTCTAAATGTTCATATAACAACTCTCCCTTATTCCTGATTTTTACGAGTGAGCGATTCCGATATACGATATGACTCACTTTCTCGCGCGCACGCGACCAGGTTATCGCATCAGCAATGCGTACGTTCGATTGAATTAATAATTGTGTGTGTGTGTGTGTGTGTCGGCATATTTTAACAGTCGTTTACCTATACCAAAACCCAAATCGAAACCAAAAGTTTTGGCCAAAAAAAGCAACAAAAAAGTTACAAAGTATGGAAAGTCTTCTCTAACAGCTTGCTTACTCTACTCGGTAGTTGAAAGAAAAAGACAAGTTCAAGAGATTGTTCGTCGCTCTAACTCACTTTCGTGAACTGAGAATACCGAAGACGAAGGGTAGAAGTAGCACCAACAGCTTGGACATGTTGACGATCGGTCGGGAAAAACTTGTCTGAGAAAGAGAAGGTGCAACTCGAGAGTTTCTTAGATAGAAAAACTTTCGAAATAAATGTATTTGGGAACAGTTAACTGGCAATATTGATAATCAACAAAAATAGCAACAATGTATATTCATCGCTATTTTTTTCATCTCCTACTTTGCAAAACTCATATGCCAATGCCACTCTTGGTTCACGAACGAAGCCAACTCGTTTAGACACTTGAATCATGCCACAAAGAGTATTTGCTAGCACTATTATGGATGCATTGAAATCACCTTTGCAGGATGTATCTAATATGCGTAGATTGTAAACAAGATCATGATATCAAAAAACAGCATGTTTTTTGGGTGACTATCGTCAGTCTTTCTTCCTTGTTACCGCGACAAGTACATCATCGTCAGTTGGTCACGATAGTCGCGATCGACTAAAAAGTAGATTTTGTTTAAAAAAATAGTGCTCAGACCATTCCAACATATAATCAAACAGTTATTCGGAAGTGCAGCAATAAAACTTGAAGTGATGAAGTAGTTGTCGCGTTTATTACAAAGAAACTCTGTAATAAAAAAAAATATATATTTATTTTTCAGAAAAGTTTTCTTATAAGACTGTGTATGATACATTACGGTTTAGTTGAAAAAGTATCCGGATGGGCTTTATTCACCGTCAAGGATTCGGAAAACAAGAGAAATGCAGAAACAAGTTACGTAGTTTTAATAGAATTTGTCAGGAAAAAAGAGAACAAATTCTGTAAATAAACACTGTACAAACATGAATTTTGAAAAGCGTTTATGTTACTAGATAATGCAGCATTGTCTATTAACCGACGTGGCACCTCATCCAGTCACGTCGACAATCTTGCCAGACTGCAGTTCTCTCTCAGGCAGTTTGATCGGTCGCACATTGTCTCTCCGTGTATATAGTGGAATTCATCTACAGTCTATAATATGCGAAATAAATCTCTGTTTCTCTTTCTCGTGATTATCAAAACTTGGTCATTTAGATGTATAAATCTTACTTTAATGAATCATTTGTAAAACGCACTGATTTATCGATTATTTCTACGAGCATTAAATATGATGCTATGATGGATTAGCTTTGTAAAAGTGTTATAAAACACGGTCTGATAGAATACCACTATAAATTTCAAAAGGAGTGAGCGATTGAATTACTCGACGTAGCGGCCGCCGGTGACGGACCACTTCCGGCTGATGTTCGAGGCGACCCGCAAGTGGGGAGTCTCCAATGCTAGAACTAGGGTGCCGACTACTATGTTCACCCCGACACTATCTGCTGTGTAATGGTCAGACAGTAGTTTTACTATGTACCCTACAGAATATAATGTTATCCCCTTCGCTTTTTTTACTTTTGCCTCTTAACTTTCACTTTCCAACGAATGAAGATATTTTACAGATATCACTGATAATGATATAATTGAATTCTTAACAGTTTTGATTGTGTAAAAAGTCATTAGGTTCGATTGATGTGTTATCATTTTATATCATTTAAATATTACGAGAATTCTATCTAAGCGACTGTAACGTAGTTTAGTAATTCATCGTGACATTTTAGTTAGATTAATCCGAAATAACAGTTATTACTGTAGATGATGCCATGAGAAATTACGTTCTAATCACAAGCAATATTTCAGATTGCGTGTTAAATTT
Source organism: Chouioia cunea (assembly GCA_030064505.1). NCBI lineage: Eukaryota > Metazoa > Arthropoda > Insecta > Hymenoptera > Eulophidae > Chouioia > Chouioia cunea. The sequence continues at coordinate 27,178,343 of JAOPFQ010000003.1, read as the reverse complement.
TCATATATTCCCATACGAGCTTTAGTGTAATTTTAAATGGATTTTTAAGAAACAACATTGATTTGAAAGTTATACGTGAAAAGATCACGAACGATACTCGGATACTTAAGTTGCGAGATCGTTAATGTCATTAATAATTTATGAGAAATACCTTTAAGCATGTCGAATTCCCTTTAATCGAAATACTATTAATACCAGAGGAGACCAGTAAATAAATCTTGATTATTATTAAGGCTACGGTAGATGTAGGTGAACGTTCATAAGAATATGGTTTTCACATGAATATTTAAAAAATCCGATCGTGTTTTGTTCAATAAACTAAATTTACTTCTTTTTTTATATTTTTTTAGTAATCTGCCATACTTACAATTGAGTTATTCCAAACGATAATGGTTTGGCATTCATGTCGGATAATAGTATACGTGAAAGCTTGCAAGGTGTGCGTATCGATTAGTCGGTTATCGCTTGGCAAGAAGCAGTGGCAGTAGCAACGTAAACGAGACGACGGCTAATGCATATTGAGGCGGACAGTTTATAATTAGAAATAATGCGAGCAACGCGCGACGTAAATCGAGGCCTACATATCGCCGATAAAATCTATCCCCTGCATACGCGTTGCGTTACGTTATGCATGGATAATTCAATTAAAATAGTTTGAAAAAAAAAACAAAGAGAGCATCACTTTCCTATCTCGTTTTTTTTATTTTAAATGAACTTGCCGGTAAAAAAAAGGGAACTTCTCCTATCGTTAAATGGCACGTTTAGAATGGGTGGGTTTGGAACTTAAACGAGTTTCAAGGTACCTCTACTCACGTCGCCGATATGTATATATAGATATATAGTTAGATTGTGCTTCAAGAATGTTTAATCGATAGCATCGTTTAATTAGCAATTAAATGATACTGCGAGACCATTTTACGCGCGAGTACATGTACACGCACGTGTGTGTATATGTGTGTTTAACTTTTGATTTTATTACTTGCGAAATAACGCACCTTTAAAACGGTCGTTAGAGACCGATGTCGCGATAAATCTATAAATTAGTTACAGATTCTTACTTTTTTCCTTGCTGAAACGCGCGCAATTTACATTAACTTGTTTTTATACATTAAAATGTATTTCTCTTTTCATTCGACGAATATAACGATAACCTATTTCTTTAACAATATTTGAAATTTAATATTTATTAATTCGTATTTCGGTTATTTATTAGGTATGAGAAACCTCCTACCTAATTGTATTTTGTTTCATAAATAATAAATGTATGCTTTGATTAATGCTATTCCCTCAACGAAACGTATCCGGTTACCCTCATGTAACTAGTTCATAAATAAGCAAATGTATTGAAAGCATAAAGAATTGATTGTGTAATTGAATAAAATATTGAGCAAAAATATAAGTATATTTATATACTTATATAATAATTCAGTGAATAATAAATGATTGAGAAATTTTTTTAATATTTTTTTTATTGACAAAACAAATTTATTACAGATATAAATTTGTACTTTGACTAAAAGAATCTATAAGAATTATGTCCTTACAAAAGCACAAAGATTTTCAACATTGTACTCTTCATAATCTTGAAAATCCAGTAAAATAAAAAAACTCAAGAAGAGAAAGGAAATCGAAAAATCTCTGGAAAAAAGTTTCTACTGCAGCAGAAAGACGGAAGTGGCCTCTCTCTCTCTCTCTCTCTCTCTTTCGGAGAAGACAGCAGCGCAAATGGAGTAGCGGCTGCGCACTTGGCTGACGAGTACGACGCACGACAGCTGTCTGGCGATTAACATATAAATCAAATCCCCAGTTCTCTCTCTCTCTCTCTCTCTCTCTCTCTCCTTGAGCCATTTCTCGTTGCTTCTTCATACGCGACTACTCGCATATCAACCAGGTTGAGAGAGAGAGAGAGAGAGAGAGGGAGAGAGAGATAGAGAAGGAGACCTGATCTACGATCATTTTAACGAGTTCTCAAGACTCTACTACTTTGCGTTAATGAATCTTGCCTGAATTTTTTAGACAACCTGAGTGCAACACTTTTTCTCTCTCTCGGTCTCTCGTGGGAAGATGCGAGTTTTACGTGCGTCAATAAGCTGCCTTCTTCTTTGTATATTCTACTAACTTGTTCTCTCAGCAAGTGTCTGATTGTTCAGAGTATTTTGTATATTTTTCTGTGTAAACATAGAATATAACACATCGTTTGTTTTTTATTTTCTGTTATATTTATTCATTTCCGTGGTGACTCAAATAAGAATTGTTAGAGTTACAGTAGAATTTAACTAAACGAATTCAAGCATATTTTTTACAAATCAATTAAATTTGATCAATCGGTTGATTTTAGAACAATAAAATTTGCATATAGACGAAAAGTTTTCCTCGATCCTTAATAAAGTTTAATCCACTCAAACTAACCCGCTGAACTTGTCAGTTCACTCAGCTATACTTTGCGGCGCGCAATAGCTAAGATAGCACAAAATTGTGTACAGTAATTAAGATTCATAATCCCCGAACTTTGAATCCAAAACTAACGGAATACTAAATTTCACATTCTCTCCCTCTCCAGCACTAATCAACGAATAAATTATCGATGAAACTTCTTCAGCGAGGCGACGTCGTCGTCGCTTCAATCGCCAAAGAACTTTGTAAATCTATATAATCATTTTTCGTACGTGCACGATGGCGGGAGTTCGTTGACGTGAAAGTTGTAGGGGCTCTGGGCAAAGCGATTAGTTGAATTCTACGCAATAATCAGTCTTTACTCTCGTGTGAACTTGGGAATTAGAAAGTTATCAGCAACGACGCGTCACGTGTCGCACGATAACGTGCAAACGTGCGCGTGGTTCCTTCTTACCTCACTTTTCCAAAAGAGAGAGAGAGACAGAGAGAGACACTATATAATAAGGGATCAACGTCGTTATATAAGCTCCCTCTGTAGCCGAGAAGTTCTCTACGTGCGCAAAGTATGCTCGAGCTTATTGTAAATCTCCAACTTGGAATTCAAAGCTCGCGAACGTAGATCGACGTCTTTTGGCGTTTTGTTACCGACAAGCAATTGTTGTAAACTCTAAAGCCTCATCCTCCTTTTCCCATCTCCACTGGGTTTCTCCTTGGCCGTCTTTAGACGACACCAGAGATCTTTAATATGTGTCATTTGAAAAGTTGAAATGCAAGAATAACAAGGTTGACTTATCGTGGTACGGATTAAAATTGTTCTCAATGAATATTTGATCAAGTAAGTAATTTTATCATTATGGCCAATTCATTTAAAAATAATATTAATCTCGTAATCCTCACCTACAGGATATCACCACATAATCGCCACATGTTCGCTTAATTAAGATTTTAACAATAAGAACTTCGTTTGCTTTATTATTAAACCACAGAGTTTGTAATGCGCGTGAACGGACCAAAATAAACCAAATTTACTAATTCGTTAAATCTTAAGTTTTTTTTTGAATTGCAAATTTTATTGTTATGCAAAAACTTTTTTTGACATTATAATATTTAACGAGAAAGTTTAAGCTGAATTTTCATTAACTTGTGCACAACTTTTACCGCAACTTTTTCAGACCTTCCCCCATTCATTTTTAATGACGCATTTTCCTGCTGGCCTCTCAACTCTTAAATGAGGTAAATATTGTACTTGGCGACTAAAGGGATGATATTTAAGATGAGTTCTTTTTTTGCTGTGCAATTTTCACGATTAAGTATTTAAATTTTTTTAACTAACATTGTGTTATCGTTACTTGAAGCGAAAGTACAAGACAGTTGGTACAATTAAAAATGTTCTCATATCGTACAATAATTAAAATATAAAATCTTTCATCCAAGAATTAGTCGCAGATATTAGCATAGTTACTGAAGTTACTGAAATCAAGCATACAAAAATCTTGCAATGACAAAAAAATTATTTAACATTTTTATCGTTGTACATAATGTTTAGGCTGATCCAAAATCTTTTGTTGGATAAAAATTTGTTTTTAGATATTCTTAAACGAATAACTTCAACTTCAATATGATGACGTCCACAACAATAAATAGATTCACGATTTCCGCAATACAAATGCAATAGGGAATATTATCGAGATATCTTGAATCCTGTCGGATAATGAATAAGTCATTCTCGCCTAATGATGTATTATCAATTGATAAAGCCAGTTTATACATGTTAGAAATATTATTAATTGAGATTGAATTTAATTAAACCGGTTTCCTCATCGTGTCTGACACAGTAGTCGATTCTTAGCAAACATACAGAGAGGGGGAGAGAGAGAACGTGTCTAATTCGCTGAGTCGGACGTACATACATAACTCTAGCCTCGTTTGCTGGTAGATGCATAATTGAGATGCTGAGTGATTAGGAACGCTTCCACCTCGGACTGAATAATTTGGAGTTGCACTGCGATGTTGAAAGAGCAACACACGCAGAGAAGCAGCGGTAGCGGCAACAGCCGTGTGCATCTCTCTCTCTCTCTTTCCATAGGAAAAGTCGATCGTGTTAATAATGCACCACTGGAAAATTAAGACGAGACGCTCCTGTGCTCTTCTATCCAACGCGTTCTTACTGAATTATTGAGTAGGGTCGAGTAAGAGAGAGAGAGAGAGAGAGAGACAGAAAGAGTGCGAGTTTTCGTTTCGAGAGGCAACAAAAAATACACGTCCAAGTTTTACATGTCAAAGGATGCACTTTGGATACAACAAATAGATTTGGAATTCCATTGTTCGAATTTTTTGTTGCATTTGTTGGTGTTGTCTTTTATTTTATTTTTCTGATCGTTGCGAATGTGGAAACATGAAGGCTTATATCACCTATATAGCTCTACGCACATGACGTATCGAAGTTTAGTGAGTTTGCTCTTGAAAATCTTGAAAGTTTTGAGAGATGTAAAAATATACTTTCGATGGAGATTTATTTTGCCCGCGGAATTTTCGCGCCCGGTGCTTATCGTCGAAAGCTCAACAGATGCAGTTTTTCCCCCAATACCCTTCTCAGACAACCGATGAAAAAGAACACGTGTATTTCTTCACGTTTTCTTGTATATATTTTTTATTTCTCGTCTATATAGTTTAAGCTGCCGTGTCAAGCGTTCAATTTGTAAACTCACATCTGTCTCGCCAGGTTATATTTTTCTTGTTGAATAATCTCACAATGGAACAAATTTGAAAATATCATTGGTAGAGCTAACAACTAACACTCGAGCGACAATTACTCTCGTCTTTAATCATTCAACTGACAAAGGAAACGTGCTAATTTTGACTAAAGTATCCTGTGATGAGCCGTTGCCTCGTTGTAATCCACAAACCTATGTTGGACATCAAACGATGTAGTTTACGTATAGTAAGATGGTTCTCCTTGTTTCCTCGAAAATCGCAATTCCTAATATATAGAGCCACATAACCTAGAGGTAAAGGGAGCGAGAGAGAGGAGCACTTAGACGTTGCTTAGTTAAGGTGAGGGTGCAATCAAGCGCGTGCATGCACCATGCATATACTATATACCTATACACATCGAAGTGCTTGACCGTCTCTCCTTCCCCTCCTCCTCCTCGATGAGCGTCGTCGTAGCGCACAGGCAGACGTCTCTACTTGAATAAACCATGAGCACGCTCTCCCTCTCCCTCCCCCCCTCTCTCTCTCTGTCTGCCGATGACGGAATCGAAGATATGCGAGCACGAGCCGCCTGCACAATAAGGAGACGTTGAGAATTTTGAACGCGCGCCGCGAGAGCACAAAACTCGTTTATTATTCAGCGGCGAGCTTCTACGATGCATGTATGAGTGAATATTCAAGCTGCCGTTTTTTTTTGTAGCACCACGACACTATATGTGTTTCGGCTGTACTTTCTGAAAGACAGCTATTTTTTGAAAGGTAGTCCTATAATGGTACTCGTTAGAATCATCGATTGCTTGCCATTGTATTAAATTATTGGTGGATAGGGTGTGGTTAAAAGAGTTTAATTTGTTATCAACATCTTTTCTGGTGTTGTTCTTGATATTTGGTGAGAATTGTAGAATCTTCTGTAGATTTTTGAAATGATTAATATGTTTTATATCGAATGAAACTTGAAAAATCAACGTTGCGAAATTGGAAGGGGGATTCAATACGTTCTTTGTCTCTTACTTCAATATTTGATATTTGAATTACTTGAATATTTATTCAAACTTAATTATTATATGAATTCTTATATGAGTATCACGAAAAACAATGCTATTAAAAAAAAATAGCATGAGGAATTTAATGAAAAAATTCGTTGTAAAGTATTTCGTACGTCACCATTCTTAAAGACGAGGTGGCTGGTGTTTTATGATTTTTCACTGTTCAAAACTTTTCATAATTAAATTTTTCATGCATTCTGAATTTCATCTACGCCACGTAAACTTGGAATTTAATTATCTGCTTTGACATTTTCTAAACTGTTAACGAACAAAATTAATCAGCATTTCATAAAGTGTATATACATTTATTTTCCATTTTTATCATGAAAATTTTACATTTTATACAGTAAATTATTTCTAGTTGCAAAATTTCAAAAATCAAATCCCAGAAGTAAATGATGGTAGCGCACAAATAAGATAAAATGAGCGTCAAAACTCTCACTTAAGTAGCTTGCTGTTTCTCTTGACAACTTATTCGTAAACATCAGAAAGAATAAAAGAGGCGACGCAGTAATAATGAAATACTAAGTTCTCTTAGTGTATAAAGTCGTGTGTATCTCTGTATTTTGCACGTCTCATTAAATATTCAAAGACCTAGATAACTGAGCAAAGAGGATAGAGAATAGTCGATGAAAGTTTCGTGCGACCTTCGGGGTATGAGCTTGACAACTTGAGGTCTTTTGAAATTTTGATGTCAACATAATTTCTTTAGTTTTAGTTTACTGGTTGATAAAGATGTAGTTGATTTATTATTTTATCATGAAAATAACTCGATTGTACTTTCTTGTATTTGTAGAATGTGCGGTAAAAGTCTCTTGAGTTAGAAGTAGAAGCAAATTTTTGGGGTAAAATTTATAATCTCTCAATTTTATTATTGCACTATTAACCGTGTCTGAAACACGTGCCCGTATCCATTTTTAGCATACGCATACACACACACACACGAGTAGAAACTTATCAAGGAGCGTCGTCGTAATGACATTTCAAGTGCCATTATGGAAGCTGATATTAACGAGCTTAAACCGCATTGAGCGCGTGCTCTCTGGCAGCTCTAGTTCCGGTACACCAATTTCAATTCGGAAGTGATATGAAACATCCGTCAAAATCGTAAGTGCGCGATTAGGTTTTGCGTCAGGAAAGTTTTAAACGCAGTTGATCGTCCCTTATGAAAATTGAACGGGTCTCGAGTAACAAACGACAGAGTATACCTATATATATATTATGTATCGATTGATCGTCAGTGTCCAACGGAAGCTTTTAATTACCGTGGCGTAACGATATCGACGCTGACACTGCAAACTTTTAACCTACCCCTCCGGATACGTCTCTTTCGATTTTTTGTTCATTTCAACTAATGCCCAGTCGATGACCCGGCTAATTGATATTATAATGGCCATCACTCTCTCTGTGCACTTTTCCAGCTTATTAATTCTGATAGCTAGTTGACGTTTCATTCCGGTTATTTTCTCTTTTACTCTCTGGCAGTCTTATTTTCCTTTATAAGGCTTGACCAATTCAGTTATTATCGAGCACTTCATAGTCGCTCGGAGCTCAAATTATATCAAGAAATTATATGAAATATTTTCAGATGAAACTTAGATTTTTATTTTTCAATCGAGAAATGAAAACAATGCTACTTTCAAATATGTTTAATGGTACTTTTTTTCACTTTTTAATTAATGAAAAAATTCGTCTTATAAATTTAACGTTAGCTTTAAAAATTATCTTATGCAAGCTCAGCAGTTTGGTGGTAACTTCGAACTTATTTTATTTCTTAGTAAACGGGTTACTTATATAACTTTCCAAGATCCGATGAATATCAATCTATAAGTAGGAACTTTCCACGACAAGCTCTCCTCTCTTGAACTTGCTTTGAACTTATCTTTTTAAATAACAAAAAATATAACATTCGATTAACCTAAATACGTATTGAAAGTAATTAACTCTGAATAATTGAAAAATAAATTGCGACATTTAATTATTTAGACAATGGAGTCAAGGATAATGCGATAGGGGCTAGAGTTCGGTCTTTATGCATTATTTTTAATTTAAAAAAAAAGGATGGTCAAAGTAGGTGAAAGTCAGCTTGCGAACTGGAAAAATCAGAATGAGTCATCAGAAATGCGTTGGTAACTATGTAAACTTGAGCAAGCAACTCTTTGATATTAATGACTCATTATGTCACGATGACAATGCTACTTTCGGGTGGCTTTATGCTTTTGATTTTTGTTTATGAAAAATTAAGAGTACATGGAGCTAATTTGAAACCGCTATGAGGTTATTAACCTACTTTAATCAATAATACTATATTTTTTTCCAAGTTCCTACTTAGTTGATCTCGATCCTTTTCGGTTTATGAGAATTTATTTGAATATACGCAATTCACTATCATTAAGCTAAATGAACATTCATTCTTGTAGTTTCAGATAGAATATTTTTCAATCGATCAAACTCATTTTCCAAACAGTCAACGCGTTGAAAAAAACATCATCTCTCTCTCTATCTTTATCACTTTTTCTCTCCTTCTCTCTCTTAGTTCAAACCATTAATCAAAAAGTAAAGCTAAGTTAACTTGAAGTCGATGAACGGAGAGGAGGCATCGTCGCCGTACGCGCGCTTGGCAACCACTGAAAAATACTCCCCGGTGGGAATTTTATATTCGTAGACTGGGTTAATTGCCGGTGGGGTTGGGAACGCGGAAGACTTATGAACGTCAGGTCATTTCCCATGCAATTCACAATTCAGAGTGAAATCCGGAACAGGCGCGCGCGCGCACGAGGCCAGCGACAGACAATTTTGTCGGCTCGAAATGCCTTTTGTATTTTTAATTTTCCGAAAGAATAAATCACTCGCTTGCGGATGAATGGGGCTAATTAAAAATTTATTCACCAGCAGCCGCTTGCAGTAGCAATGCACACATCCTCATACATTTTTTGTAACTCAACGCTCGTACTCGCAACGTTTATTAGAGCGTAAACGCGTTCACTGATTTATTTTCGTTTGGTCGAGCTTTTTATTATCTCCATGCTTACACCCATACGCATATAGACGCAGGCTCTCGTAATTTTTATTTACAATGCTTCCAGCTCAAAACACGTAAAGAATCAATTTTCGTTTTTTACGTGGTCAAATAGTCCACGTTGACCCTTGTGACGCAAGCAAAGATATCGTTTTTTATTTTAGTTTTATTTTGTTAATTTTGTTTTGTACACAAGCTCATTACACGCGCATACCCAGCTTGGAATTTATGGCTAATCATGCTTTTACAGCAGCGCCTGATTAAATCCGTATCTCGTATGCTCGCGTATCAAAAAAAAAAAAAATAAAATAAAATAAAAAAATAAACAAATAAAAGAAAAAAGAAGGGCACCAGGAAATCTCGGCGGGAATGCAAAATTAACGTATGTGAGGCTCGCGCAATTAGATGAAAATTAAAAAATCCAACAGCAATGCGGTATGACGATTGCGAAACCCGTGTATGACAAGAATAAGAATTATTACAGAGCGACATGCCAGGTGGCATGTCACTTTTCGACGAGGCACACTTAATCAATATACACCTGCGCACGCTCTCTCTCTCTCTCTCTCCCTCTCTCACTCGCTCTCTCAGCTAGCGTTTCTCCATTCTTTTTCTCCATTTTTACGACTACACTGCAAACGAGTTCTCTCTCTCTCTCTCTCTTTCTCTCTCTCTCACTCTCTATCTTTTTTATCGTATATATATACTTGCATGTTTTATAAGCGAGTGTTGTACGAGTATTTTTATTCGCCTTCGTGGCTGTTATACTTTTATGATTGTTATGTGCTGAGAGGCTATTTTGCTAGCTCGTTTCACTGCTTTTCCATTCAATTTTCATTTGTTGAATGTCGTTTGAAACGTCATTTATGCTTTTTATACAATTTATCTGATTTATCTTATTGTAGAATTTGTAGAAAGCTTTTGAAAGTAAACCATATGTGTATTACTGAATAGCTTTTTCAAACAAATTTTTGTATACATACTCGGATAGTATGAAAAGTGTCCTAACTGACAATGTATATTGAATAGTTCAGGATATATTTTCGAACTGTATTGAAGTTTTATTTAATAAAAAAAGACGATCGAAATATTTGGTATTTATTGAACAAGCAAATTGTTGAATCAAAAAATATAGATTTTGTAAAATATTTAATGAAAAAGGTATCAAAATGCATGTTCTTTGAGTAAAAAAATAAAAAGTTATTTGAATTTAACAAAATTCTCCAATCAAATTCTTGAAAACGTTTGGATGACAAAATATTAAGTCGTATTTCTCTTCACATACACATATAAACTAAAGGACAATGACATCAATGTACAACTCGGAATTAATTATTTATTACACAGTAATTTCATTATTAATAATGTTGTTTTTAATAATTAATTCCATTTCTCATCGTGAATAGTTGTTCAAGTAATATGAACTCACAATGTTCTTAGACACATAGATACATGCTAGTATGAGAATTTAATCGAATCTCCGATGAAACACATCGAAGACAGATATCGATGTAGATCGACTATTATAAAATTATTACTCCCAAAAGTTATAAAGTTACTTACGTAGATCCTGCGGTTATTTGATGAAAGCTTCAATAATATCAAGTAAAACTAGGTAAAAGTCGAAAAAAAGACCTTAGTAAGAAGCTTCAAGGTAATCCAAGTAGAATTAGCAAGGTTTCCGTCAGACATATACTATATTCTTGTTACCCACTTAATTTTATTCCTCGTCAATCTAATCTTAATCCAGTCTCAGTAGCTCTCGAGCAAATTATTCAAGCTTTAATCTGAGCCTTTGCTTCCCCCTCCTATTGCCAGTTGTAGAGCACCGAAAAGCTGTGATTTGGAAGGGGAGAAAGCTCGCGATTGGTAATCAGTTCTCGCGGCTTGGAAAGTAAACTACCCATCAGGCGTTTTGCAAGAGTTAATCAAAATCTCATGAAAATCTGTTTGAGAGAGAGAGAGAGAGAGAGAGAGAGAGAGAGAGAGAGAGAGTGAGAGAGGGAGAGATTAAAACGTAGGGTTAAAATTTAATGAGCTCTTTTGTGATTCGCGATAGAAAAAGAGATTTAAAATCGAACGAAATAGATCGTTTGACATAGGACACAAAGGCAGCTGTGGTGTAGGTATCTGGTTTCGGATTAATCGCGAGTATCCCTGGAGCTCCGGTCACGAACCACTGGCGCGTATCTGAAATTCCACGTGGGTTTACACCCTTGTTGACCGGGCTCCTTCGCCTCGTAAAGCGGCTCACGTTTGATTAAAGTCCTCTCTCTCTCTCTCTCTCTCTCTCCTTCTCTCTCTCACCTCCCTCTTCTCTCTCTACGTCGTATGAGAGCTAGACAGAGATAAAGATCGGTGCTTCGGCTGAGCACTCATAAACAGACGCTGATCTTTCTTTCAAACTTTGGCGACGATTGTTCGCGACGATTTCTTTTCGCTTCTTCGTGCCGAGGCTCAGCCCTTTTTTCTTTTTCTTTTTTTCTCAACCTTGTTGACGATGAAATGGCTCTTTGAATATGACTTTTATAAGGGAGTTTTTTTGTTTATTTAACAATGTTTGATGACTGGACTATAGTATTGGCTTGAGGTTACTGGCTGTTTTACTGCGGGAAATTTGTTTTTATGCTTGTGAGAGAGAGTGAGAGAGAGAGAGAGAGAGAGAGAGAGAGCCCTTAACTTTTCTTTTCATTGTGCGGATGAAATGAGAATATTGTTTGGTCATTAATGTGCTCCTTTTTTAATGTTCTGATGAATAGTAGTTTGGAATGAATCGTTACATTTTTTTTTGTTAATGTAAACTTTATATTGTATAGAAAACCAAATGCTACTTTTATTTATAAATTATAATAATTTTAAAATTGAATGTTTTGCATACTTAATTTTCGTTTAACAGGCCTTTTCGTTTTAACGATATCTTGGTAATTTTCAATCGCAAAAATGCATAATCGTCAATTTAATAGGAATATAAACTTACGGATAATATATTAAAACTAGATTTTATCAAACTTATTGATATATATACAATTGCCGAAACTGAAAATTCCTTTGATTTTGGTGCTCAACACACATTTCAATATTCGCTTTTATAAAAGCAGTTACTCGATCAAAGTAGACAAATGAAAATAAATTCATGCGTGCTCGCGCGCACAAAACTGTCAGTAGATGCAAGATTGAATGAGCGTCTATTAAAAATATTGATGAACGCGGCCCCCGTCAAGGTGTATACATCACAGTAGCAGCAGCAGCAGCAGCAGCAGCAGAAGCAGTACAACGATACGCTCTCGCAACCAATAAAGCTGTAGATTAACGGTCGTTTCCTGTTTTATTACTTGTCAACACCTCGCCGTGATATCGAATAAAACTATCCGCTTTCGAAATACCTCTCATTTTTCAATATCAAATGACGTACTGCAAAAAAAGAGGGGAAAAAACAAGACAAAATATAAGAGGCCGAGAGAGAATGAGACAAGAAAAAATTCCTTGGCTGTAGTGCACAAATAATAATTCTTCGCCAAATGACAAATAACCTTATCAAGTTGAAGTTTGCCCCTCTGGGATGAAATTTCAGAGTCGGTAAAATAACAAGGGTAGAGGTAAAGAAAAAGGAAGAAAACTTGAAAAAACAGCAAGCAAAAAGCTATCGGGTTGTATTGCGGCAGTTTACTTTACGTGTATGCAGCCATGGTGGCAAGTAGAGGTTAAAAACCTTTGTTCTTTACGGCTACGAGTCGGGAAGGGGGTGGCTTTATTGCATTCCAGCACTCGCGTAGACGTTTTTGCGCACCACTTACGCGCCAGTTTTCAAGGATACGAGAGAGAGAGAGAGAGAGAATTGTCTCTACCTCGGTTGTGCGCTTCGATAATTGTGAAACTTTCGCCTTGGATTCCTTGATGTTAAGCGAGAATACTTTGCTTTTTTTTATTATTTTTCGTCTTTTAAAGAAAATTTACGAGGCATAAACTTGTGAAAAAATTATTTACTCATTTTTATTAATTTTGATGGGTAGTTAATTGAATTGTAAACAAATGAATAAAGTGAATGATAATAATGATAATTCAAAACAATTAGTTCAACGTTGATATCGATTTATTTTACTTATTCTATTTATCATCAACTTGCATTTATGTTGGAATGAATCTTCGGCTGATCACGATAAGTTCAAATTATATTCAATGCTAACTTATTAGCGGTTCAAACTTATATAAATACTATCAACCACTTATTGCGAGATAAAAAATTAAACTTTTATTTTCATTTGTGATACTTCTAATTGCAGTACTTTCCTGGAGGGGATGAATGGCCGAGTTTTTCGATCGAGAGTGCAATCAAACAGCAATAAAAATTTCCTGCGAATGAAAGAAATTCCACTCGAGAACATTAATCGAATACACTTCAATTTATTTTCCAATTTCAAAACTAGGAAAAGATGAAAAAAGACAGAAGAAGAAGAGTTTAGCACACCATCATTCAGTATACGCGAATAAAAATAGCAGAGAAACTTTGAAAACCATAACGATCGTGAAATAAAAAAAAATAAGTGACTGTAAATCAATCCTTCATCTCTAGTTCGCGGTAGTGCGCACGAGTGGTAATAACAAAAGCCTCTTTTACTCGCTGACGAGAAAAAAAACCATAGAAGCTCCTTTGATCAACCCGAGAGAGAGAGAAAGAGACAGAGAGCTCTGTCATTTTCTTATTATCTACGCGTTATTATTCTCTTCGTTCTCGCTGTTCTTCCTACCAACGCCGGTATACTTTTCTCTCTTTCTCTCTTGACTATGCCGTCTGGAACGAATTTTCCATTAAATTGCTCAGATTCTGACGAGACGTCGGAGGCTCTTCTCTCTCTCTCTCTCTCTCTCTTTCCCTCGTATAATTCCCTGAACGAGGCGCGTCGAATATTACACGCGCGCAAGCAAGAGATAGCTGTTTGCGCGGCTTTTTTTAAATGAGATGGCCGAGGGAAACGTGAGCTTGATAATAATTCGGTCATTTCCTCTTTCTCTCTCTCTCTCTCTGTCTCTCTCTTTTTCCGCTGATTCCACTTCAACATCTGGCTGATTTTTTTCCTTTCTTTTACCTCGCGCATCTCTCGAAGGGGAAGCATTAATTGTTTGCTTCTGACTTTTTTTCTTTCTCTTTCTGCCATCGTGCAATCACTTTGCGTATTTTGAATTACGAAAGAAATTAAATTCAGATGTACAAAGATAGATAAGATCTTGTTAATTGTATTAAGTCGTTTTTTTTTTCTTGACGATAAGGTAGCACCATTATATCCATTATAATTAGTCTAATTTTAATATTCAGTCCACAACTCTAATAATAACAACAAAATTCTCTACAGTCAAACATAATAATTGAAATCAAATCAACAGTATGTAAAATATTAAGCAAATCCTCCAATAGGCATGCCTCGTCGTAGGTTGTTGTTAAGACTTGCTACTTCTTAACAAGTTTTGGCTCTAAATGTGCCTTATGCGCATTAAAGACGTTTATCTTTGGACGGCTGTCGCGTAGTGTTGAAAGAAGCTGTCGGAGCTTAAAATATCCGATGAGAGAGAAAGAAAGAGAGAGAAAGAGGCGACGATCGCTATCGAAGCTTGCGCTTCTCAGGCGAGAATCTATTACGGAGATAAGTCCAGGTGGCACTCGGTATGGGGGTGGGAGGGGCGAAGGGAGAGAGAGAGAGGGGTCTACGGCTGAGAGTTCGCTAAACTGGGCCATCAGATAGTGCGAGACGCTATATGCCGTCGCCGATATCGACGCACACCTGCGCGCAGCAAGTATCAACTTCTCCAACCAAGATATACATACGTATATATAGTTTCGTCTCTTTCTCTCTATAGTAACAGCTATGAATTATATTATAGGAAGCTTTGAGAGATGCTCAACCTCTTGAATAATGTGCGCAGCAAGATGAGTCGTTTGCCCCGCAGATCCAGATGGGATTTGACGCTTTGTATAGTTATATTTTGAAGTTGGCTTGCTGGTATATTATAGAGGTTTCGACAAACTTCGAGTAACATAGTTTATACCATTTAAGATAAAGTTTGAGACTATATTTTTGAATTAATCGATGCTACATATTTCTCTAAGATTCAATTTGATTGCGTCCAAAAAAATTGTCGCGACTACAGAAAATGTTACACGTTGTCCTCGAAACGATGTGAGAACGAATTTTCCTCGCGTTATTCCTCAAATCAAAGATTTCATAAATCCAAATGATGAAACTTTTTTTATGGCTTTTGGCGCTTCATCTATTACGTGACATATTAAATACGACGCTAGTAAATTCGTAAATCGTATAGGAAAAAGAGAAAGCTCAGCTTCCTAACGCGGCTGTAAAAAGCTGTCGATGTTAAAAACAATCCCAGTACATTGGCGAGCTAACACGCGAGCGAAACATTCGACAATATTATTTACTACACCCTTCGCTCTTTAATCCCCGCGAAAGCGTTGAAAGAGAGGAAGAGGGAGAGAGAGATAGAGAGAGAGAGAACACGAGAGAACGAACCAAGGTTCCAATTTCATTTTACTCTTGCAGTGCGCGTTGTTGGCGTAACGGCCCGTCAAAACAGTCGTTTCACGTTAACAGCCACGCCAAGTAACAAATCCTTGGACACCTCGTAAAGCCACTCGGATCGCGTATCAATCAATAGGTACGAGAGAAACAACCAAAAAAAAATACGAGGCTCTTCTAATTAAACGTGATTTATTGCGATAATATCGATAAGAAGCTGTACAAAGCGAAGAGTATATGAGGCAGAGAAAGGAGACTTGTCTATATATACGTGTGATAGAAACGAACAAGAAGAAGAAGAAGAAAAAAAAATCGCCTCGGCAGTTGGCTGCACGGCCCCGTCGTAAAAAGTGCTCTATAAAAGCACTGGCTGCAATCGTAACGTACGCGTCTCTCCCTGTAAGTGACGCGCCGAGAAATATATTGCTTTTTGCCTCTCTCTCTCTCTCGCTTTCGTTCGTCTGTATATACGTATAGTAAGAGAGCGGCTCCTGTCGCCAGAGAGCAGCGCTTGTTTTCAACAGGACGTAGAATTAACATGCGCTGATTCGTTTTTCGACGCCTCCCGATTTTTATGCTACTATGCTCTGACGACCTTTACGAGGCTGACTTTGTAAATGAAATAAAAACGCCAAACAAAGACTGAAAACTAAAAAAAGTAGAGACGTTATATTGGGTTGCCCATGGGTGTTGCGAATGTACGCGATGGCCACACTAGTTTATAGCCTACTTTCTTCTATTTAATCGTCTAGAGAAACAATACTTGGATTTAATAAAGATTCCATAATATCGTGCTCTCGAAAGGCCATTTTCTTAACTGGGAAACACTTTATAAATATTATTTTCGAACGAGGTAAAATTGTAAAATCTATTGAATTAAAGGGTATTTTATCGTGTCGAAGTTGATGAATATTATATACATATATACGTAGCTTTTGAATAATGTATGACAAGTTATTGATTATTATATTACACGTTCGTGAATCTTATATGTGTAATCTTAAATATTAAGCTTCGTAATTATAAAATAACATCTTTTTAACATTGGTAATCTATCTTTCGATATTTTTCTGATTTACGTTGGTTAATAAACTTCGAGGCGATACTCGTGAAATTTTACTAAATGGATCAACGAGATAAACGTAGCTTAAAAATAGTTCACAAGATTGGTACACGATTCACAACAATTTATAAAAGACATTGGAATATGAGGTAAAAATCATTGGTTGTATTTTACTTTTTTCAAGCAACGTCGTGTCATTTTAATTCATTCAATGTCGTCGATGGACAATTTATCATTGTTTAATTAGTGAATTAGAACGAAAGAGCCAATATCCTTCCATTCTCATAAGTTACCGTACGTCATTCAATATTTACGTAATAATACTCTAAAGCTAACAATGTACCAAGTTTAATTTTATGAAACTCTACCGAATCTGTCGATCAACGGAATTTCAACATATATTATTTAGAATGTACGCTATTTACTTGATCCATTCAGTGGAATTCCACAATAATTATGTTCAGCATGACATGTGTATGTGCATGACCTTAATTATCGGCGTCCTATTAGTATATGTGTGGCAAGCGCAATACATCTAATTTATCTGCGCATTTGAGTAAATTGCACGCATAAATAATTTTGCTTTAGGATATTGTAAATAGCTGCGTGGTTGTGCAATTCGATATTTACCCAATTATTCTTTCACAAGTAATATTAGTAATTATTTTAATGGAAAATAGAAGGCAGAAATTTTACTTCATGTTTGGTTCGGTCGAATTATTCAATGCAGTTTATGTCAATTATTCCACTATATTTTTTTTTCCTTTCCGATATTGTGTTTTTCATATCAAGTATTTTATAGAAATTTGTTAAAAATCATTGTCGTTTGTTTTATAGTTCCTTTAAATGTAAGCAAACTACTTGGCATCGATAAATGAAAAACAAGGAATTAAAATAATGTTCACTTATACTTTTGCATCGAATTGCAAAATACTTTTATACATACTTGACAAAAAGATAAAAGACATCAAAAATTTGTTCCTCCCTGAATCAATTCCGTAGAAACGTCCTCTTTGAAAATTTCTCGACAAAAATATCCGTGGCAAGCTTCGCTTTCGGTAGCATTCCACGAATATTCTGAACCGCGAGTATATTTACTCGGACTGTTTGCAACGGCGATAAGCCAAGTGGAATATGAAGACGTCGTCGGAGGAGAGAGCTTTTTCGCGGTAAGTGGCAGTGTCAATTGAAAGCCAGAGGGTATAGCAGTATCTGTAGAAACTTGTTATCTGTAGAAAAAATAAAAAAAAGGTAGGAAATGTATATTATTTTTCGTTGCTATAACGAAAAGAGGAAGCCAAGAATGGAGGGTTGGCACAAAGTGCGAAATTTCCCCCGACGCTTTTAACGATAAACGCGCGGGGGCCTCTGCGAGCGCTCGTGAATGTTATCTCTAAGGCTGTCAAGCAGCCACCGGTTATGTTCCGCCTTAACGCCGCACTTACCGCTTTATCCGATGCTAGCGCACGCAGATAATTCCTCTTTCGATTCGCGCGCGCGCGCGCCACCTTCAATTTCCTGAATCCCTCCTACCACCAAGATTTTAAACTCCCCTCAGTTCCTCTAAGCGTCGTGCTATAAGCTTTTGTATTCAATTTTCAAGCTGCCACGGGCTGTGGTCTACTTAGCGATCATTTTACCCTCGACTGCCAGCCAAGGGATTGTAATTATTCGCTGTTAAGCGCCCACAGGATTTTCGCAATGATGGGGCACTCGTGTGTGCGCGTGTGTGTCGGCAGACGATTTTCTTTGCGTGCAGTAAATTCTACTTATGGCTGGTAGAATTAGGAATTAGTTCTCAATAAAATAACTAAATTAGCATTAAAGAGTTCAAAGGATTTTGTTTCCTTTTTATGCTTCAAGATTCGAATTTTGCAGTGATTGTGAATAATTTTTTTGCATTAACTGTTAAAATGAAACTTAATGACTCGGAAAAATGTCATCACGTTGAATAATTTCATTTGCTGATTATTATTGTTTATGGAAGATTTTGTTATAACGAATATACGATTGCTTCGAGCATGTCTGACTTATTATTTAGCTAAACTACTTCTCATTCATGTTTAACCACACACAAGTCGGTTCGCCAATAATTAGTAATCAAAGCTCATTTATCACATTATAACTACAACGAAAGTCGTAGAAATCTTTCTAATTGGTTGGAAAACTGATGCATAAAATCTGCATTAATCTTTAAACAAAGACTATTATTTGTAGGTACGGTAAAATTTTGGCGAGAATCACTTTAAATGAACATTTGCACGGCAATGCGTTTAACTCGGGCAGACTTTGAAACGAACAAAACATTCTGGAAAGAAGCCGAAAGAAAACTCTTTATCGTAGTTATTCGCGCTCGTGAATTTGCCGAGGCGAAAGCGAGAATCGTTTTCTGAGCGAGCGATTTCATTACTACACAGCATCCTCTGCTTCCTTCTCCCCTACCCTTCCTCTCTCTCTCTCTCTCTCTCTCTCTCTCTCTCTCTCTCTCTTTACGCTGGCATAACTTGGCTTCGACTTGTCGTGCGAAAAATCGTAAATCCAAAGTTCAGCGCGACAGCAAGTTTACTAACTAGGCGTCTGCGAGCGAAATTTGCCGAGTCGCGTTAACTTACATTCGCTTGCGTTTCTCTGGCTTATGGACAGAAGAAACAAGAGTAAGAAAAAAAAGAGGAGAGAAAAAAAGAGTTGCACATAAATATAAGGCTTTCAGAGCAAAATTGGAAAAGTTTTTTTTTCCTCTCCAGTTGTTGGGCTTCTTATTAACGATCGACAACTGTGTACCTTTCATGGCCTAATTCTATCAAGCCTTGGGCAAACGATCATTTAAATAATCGTGGCCAAACTCTATATTGCTAGCAAACCATCTCTTCTTCATCTAGGAGAATGTTGACTCGACAAGCGGAAGAATCAACAATGGGTTATGTTCTCTCTCTCGTTTCCTCTCTATCTTTCCTCTTTGGTTGAGGGATCGAAACGGAGATTCGAGCCCACAGCCACATTCCGAGAAAGTTGGCGAAAAACAATACTCAGAGTGCAAGGTAAGCTTTTAGCACTTAGAAGTCCTGCAGGATTTAACTAATAATCGAGTTTTGTTGGTCTTTGATTCATGTTTAAGATATAATATAGATATTTTGAAAATGGATTTTGCTAATGGAACGTTTTCTAACTGGGTTTTCATTTTAAAATATTCTTTTTATTTCCTCATCACTTATTTATCTCGTCTCGTTGTTGCTTTGACGGACGTAGATTCTAAATCAATCAATTTAAAAGTATTGGAATAGGTTTTGAAGAATGATTGCGTTTTATTATATTACTTTTGAATATTCTCGATAAGGTGTATTGAATTTTCTTTTTCATTTAAAACTCGGATAAAATTTGTTCAAATGAAACTATTATACTATTATTCAGTTCAGAATGAAAATGTCTCGATATAAATATCTACCGTATACATTTTATAACTGAGAATGAATTCCACGTGTAATAATAACAATTGTCATAATATCGAATTCGCATCTCCTTGCTTGGTGTGACATCCACAAAGCTTTGTAATTGTAGCTAACCAATCGAAATAGATCTAACTGAGTGGCCATAAAGGAGCCAATACTGGACTGGATTTATTAGAAAAAGCCATCGCAAGACAGAAACAGGAAAAAAAACAGAAATACGCCATGATAACAAAATTTACGCACACTCAGCAGTTACGTGGAATTCAAAACGCGATCGTTCGTGTTTTCGAGATTTCACGGGCGGATGAGCTTGTGTTTCAGGCAGCCTGGTGTGTACGATCTCCAAGCGGCTGGAACGTTGCACATAGACTAAAGCATGCTGCACGTTCGATTGAGCGTGTGTCGAATATTGCCGCTAAGGCCAAAAGTTGAAAATCCATAGTCGTCAATTAAAAATCCACGAAGCATCAGGTATATTCATACGTGCACGCGACGTCAGTTCTGGTAGCGACCGTCCCCTCTGTGCTTTGCGATATCGATTATAATCGGAGGCTTTCACGCCTCTGTTGTGGCAAATTGCTTCGCTGGGAATTGGTAAACGCCACGTCTCGGGGCTACGCTATTCGCATCGCTTCACTCGGACGTTGGTTGGTTGGTTAGTTGTTGTTGTTACCAATGCCTCTAAATATTCGGCTTTTCCTTGGCAATGGTTATCAATAGCCAGACGACACTATTGATTGTTCAGATCTTGTAATGAATAGTGTTTTTGGTGATGTTTCTAAAAATTGAACAAAAATTCAGAGTGTGCTTTCGGTTTCTTATACTTTGTGAATTTAATAAACATTTACGTACGTATTTCTAACTCGTCATTTCCATTTATAATTATATAATATATACATAGCAAGAACTTTCGAATATATTAATTTTGCCGGTAAGCTTAAAGGATTCCAACTCAAAGATCGAAACGTTTGATTAAAATGTGTTTCTTCAATTGCATTAAACAGAGCTCGTCTTATCTAAAAATAGAAAACTTTCAGCGGTATTGACAAATGATTACTGTTTAATCACGAGTTGGCTGCAAACCCGTTTATGTCTGACTGAATAAAAATTTGATACTTGGTAATATTTTCACGGTGTATTGGCTTTTACTTATCGCCTGATCGAACGGTAATTGTACTACTTAAAAGAGCATGTTACTGACTTTCAGTATATATACTATTTCTGTTGTATATCTATTTCTGTTTGTTCGTATACAAAACTTAAAAGTCTAAAAATAATTAATTTCTCTATTTACTATAATAATTCACAATTTCATTATTAAAATTGAACTCGCAATAATTTTTGTGATAGCTAAATATATTATGAACAAAGAAAAAACGCTTAAAATTTGCGCGACGCTCAAAATATTCGTGAGCAGTCAAGCTTTAAACTCTCGAATACCGAATGAAAAATCATGGTTGAAAAAAAGAGGAAGAGAAGGTCGTCCGCACAATCGTCATACAAGCGTGTCAAAGCACCACAACCCACACACGCACTCACACACATTCACACACATGTACCGCGAGTGTACGCGGTCAAACGCTCTTCTTCAATTGCGGCACAAAGCAGCAACGGCAGCAGCAGCAGCAACGGCAGCAGTGGTAGCGACGACGCGGTAGTAGGGATGACGTTATAGGAGTGTTGCGCGGGCGCGGCGCAGTACATATAGAACAGAAGGAGCAGCGTTGTGAAAGCTCAGTAGCAGCCGCGACGCCCTCGAGCGAGGTGGCTAAATGCGATGCGGGTGTGCGCGAATGACATGTGGCACGTGCCATCATCGTCATCCTCCTCGTCATCATTATCGTCATAGTCGTCATCGTTATTATCATGAAGCGACATCGTTGTTGTCATTATTTACAGCAGCGGCCTGTTAAGGCTTGCTCATCTGACGAACCACACCATCATCATCATCATCATCATCATCATCATAATATACCGCCGCCAAATTGGTATGTTTATCTAGCGGTTGGACTTGTCGCGCTTGGCGCATATCTCAACGCCTTGGGCGGGGATTTCGTTCACGACGATATACCCGCTATTGTGAGGAATAAAGATGTGCTTGCGCAGAATGCCTGGAGCACTTTACTGAAGGATGATTTCTGGGGCACACCAATGCAGGATCCCAGTAGCCATAAGAGCTACCGGCCACTTACTACCCTCACATTCCGGTTAGTAATACTCGCTTGTCTTTTTTTTTTCAAGCTCGTATTTATTTTCGCTGAAGGATTTTCGTTTTGACGATTGGATATTTTTGAAAATATGCGAAATGATAATTCTCGTTAATAAATTGATTACAAAATTCGTATTCGAAAATTATGGAACTTTCGAACGAGGGTTGTAAGCAAAGGTGACTGTTAAAAAATTCAGTAGTATGAGTACGTATGCTGACAGACAGTTGAGAGCTTCTAAGGATTCACGCGCACAGTATTGACAGACAGACATTTCTATCATTTACTTTGAATTCTTTCGAGACAATTGCGAGAAGTGTCTTGCAGTGCGACATCGTCAATCTCATAAAAAGAAATAAATGCGATAAATTGAATTTTGAGTAACTGCGACAATTGAAATCCGTCAATGAGATTTTGAATAATCGAAAAACAGGTTATGAACCAAGCTTTTGATAACCAAAATCACGATTATACAACGTTACTCGGGTGCTTGATACTATAAACATGATTTGACCCAGTAATGGCAATGCATAAATGGTATTCAAGATATTTTTAGTTTCACCAGTTATATTCTTCGTTTATTCACTAGAATTCCAATAGAGTGCTCATCAGCTATCATAGACTGACCGTCGGTTAATTGTGCTGAAAAGAGAGTATTATAATGATTATTTGAATCTGAATTGATAAAATTCTTAAAAATAAATTGAAAGATTTTTAACAAATAACCTGCATTTTCTGCGAGTGACAAGTTTTTGATATCAGGGTTCAACAGTTCGGTGAAATAAATATAATAAAATAAAATATCGGATTTGTATATTAGAAATAACCATAGTTTGTAATTTTTCTAATTAAAATCGATACTGACAAAGTTTAAAAAAAATAACAAACAAAAATAAATCAAAAGAAACATTCCGAGTAGCTGACACAAATTAAAAATTGAAAACCGCACCGAGAGAGAGGAGGGCGAGAGAAAGACAGCGTGAGATTGTAGTGATATGAGGAAATTATTTAGCAAAGCATGGCACTGAATTATCCGTTGGTGAAGCTGCAGGCTCAGCTGAGAATTTGATGCACGGCCGCGAAACGCATATTGGCGCGATCCATCACGATGCGCAAGACAGCGTGGCGAGCATCGCTCATCTTACTACACTAGACACTTACTCAGCAAACCACCACTATACACATATATATATGTATCTGTATGAGAGTAAGTAAAGCCTTAATACCTGACAATTCTATACATCGCGTCATGAGAGCTTTTTTCTCTAAAGAATGTGATACTACGGAAACAAGTATCTCGGATATTCCAGTTGCCTGCAGCAGGTCTGCAGTCTGTTTTTTTTGTAAAGACAAGTTTTTCTTGTTGACTGAATTTTAAAAAATTTTACATGCACAGTTATGATGCTGCGAATATTTCGAATTTCTTTTTGTTTTTTTAATGGCGCGTTATAATTATAACGTTGATACTTTCGTTACTTTTGCACGGGTTAGAAAGTTGTTTGCAAGTTTCTGTATACTGACGACAAAGTCGATTCGCGTAAGAAAAAAAAATATCAACAACGTTCGACGATGTTATTTTTTGAAACACATTACTTGTCTTCTTCGTTTGATGCCACTCCTGATAGTATGGCAAAGTGGACGTTTCCGTTATTCGACATTTATCGAATAGAGAAATAAAAATATACGAAGATTTAATTGTCCAAACAAAAATAATATTTTTCCGCAACTTCAATTAGTTTCGATGCTATAACAAGTTTTTTTTTTCGTACAAAAATAATATCTTTTTCAGGCTATAACTGATTTATTTTAAAAATCTTTTTTTCGTGCAGAACAATGAACAGTAGTTGAAAACCATTCGACATAAAAACATTGAATTCAAAAGTCCGTGAAAGATTTTGTTGTATACATGTATTACGAGTACTAAATTTCAATAACATAACGAACTAACAAATAAGCCGCGATTGCAGCGATTCAAACGAAAGGCGTAAAGAGTGAAAAAGATTAACTCGCGTAGGTGTAAATAGGTTAGCAAAGATAAAAAAAGTTGAAAGATGAGAGAGAGAGAGAAAGAGAGGGAGAAACAGCAATAGAAACAACCTCAAAATGCGTCATCCAAAGCTTTTTGCGCATGAGTCGAGTTTGCAAATGTAAGCGTTCACCACGAAGTATAAACAAAAATACAAATAAATAAAAGTAGTAAAAGGATGTAAATGTTCACTCGTAGTTATCAGCGTGGAAAGCTGAAAAATCTCTTGTAATGTGTATGCATGTATATGTGTGCGAGTGCGTGTCTCTTACCTTTGTTTTATATAGTCCTTTTTGGCTATGGCGTACTGCTCCTCTTGACTTCATCTCGTTATCGACAAAGCGGCCAAGGTAAACAGAAAAGTAACGAGCCCACTGCCTCCGGCTAGTCTCCCGAGCTTCCGATCCTCCGCAGTGACTTATTCCACCCGCCTGCATTCACATCTACTATTCCTCACATTCATGTGTGTGTGTGTGTGTGTGTGTTGTTGCTGCTGCTGTTGCTACTACTTCTACCGTGAGGGACGTGGCGCATACTCGACGGTTTTATCGTGTGGCTTTGTTCGCTCGAGATTTTCTTTTTATTCCTTCTTTTTTTTTTCAAATGTCTATTGTTTTCTTTATTTCAGTTTTATTTATTTATTTCTATACTTTGTTTTGGTATATTTCAATATTTTAGTACAATATCACGATGAAATTTACTTCCACGTGAACATTTTTTGAAGATTGAAACTGTGTTACATTATTGACAGCATCTCTGGCTGAATTAAACTTGATATATGGATAACAAAGAATGTTTGTATTTGTCGTTTGATTGGATGCCAGTAACGTCCAATCAAACTCATCAACTAGCAGTCTATTGCATTTATTTAAAGCTCCATTGGCGAATAAAACGAAGAAGTAACAATTAAATTACCTATGAATACTCGATCCCGTACGATTGAAAAGCTTGTAATATTACAATCAATTCGTTTAAAGCAATTTCTAGAATTGTCTTGTTTAGCAATTGACAAATATTTGCTCATCAAGAAAGAAATAGATTAAATTTTTTATCATCGTATCAAATAGTACACGCTACAATAATTCTAAAAGTTCTATCGAGAATTGGAAGGTATTTTGAAATTCTAACGAAAGTGATATTTTCAAATTATGGGAATGACAAACTCTACCATCCAATATTGAATTATTTCAACAACGTTCTCGTTGGCAAAAGACAATCTCGATAATTGTATTGAATAAATAATCCACCGTGGACTGGCGCTTTTTTTATATTTCTATAATAAAGTCATCTGTTGTACGTTAAATTGATAAATCAATTTTCTTCAATCAATTAATTGATCAAAATTTACGATGCACTAGCGAATGTATAGAAATACCACGAGTTATATTCTTGATTTATTCACTAGAATCCCAATAGACTGCTCATCAGCTATTATAGACCGACCGTCACTTAATTAAACTTTAAACAGTCTATCGAATTTATTTAAAGCTCCATTAGCGAATAAAACGAATAAATAACAATTAAATAATCTATATCCTCAAGTACCAAATTAATGAATTACAGAAATATACACACACCGACGAGATACCTGCATATATCACCAATCGTTGAGCTTTACCACTACACTGGCACTATGCATTTTATTAAACGGTGTGCGCGCTCGCGTACGTAATTCGAGATCCGTCGTTGCTGGCGGTAAATCGATGCTAATCTTATCGACGCTCTCCTCCCCTTCAAGCTGTGTTGTACACTATGTAATTCGCGTGTGGTGTACGCCTTTCGTGTTGTGTGCAATGACCCCCACGCGTGTCCACCGCATGAGCAACACCTTTCATCAGTATGCACGTGTTATTCTTTGTTTTTCCTTCCTTTTGCGTTGCGTCAAAAGACACACGCGCAACTATGTGCATATAATAGGCAGTTGATTGATACACGTAATCTTTGCTACAGGAGTTGGAAATATATGACTATTAAATGCGCATATCGTGATTGTCTTACTCGCCAAAACCGCACGTTAGCCTTGACGGATGACCTATTAAGCAGATGCAGATGAGGGTAAATTTGTAAGAGCTACCATGCTGCTTGTTGTTACTGCTGCAGCTGTTTCTACTATGCGGTTATATCTAGCTGAGTTGCTACACTATTACTTGCGTGCGCGCTTGCGTGATGTGTGCAACTTAAATGAATGTATGTGTGTGTATGTGTGCAGAAGGAGAAAGGTGTGATTTTGGTGTGAAATAGTACGGCCTCTTGTAGACTCGTAAATATATTCGTAAAATTACAAGTTGATGTTTTAAAAGTCACTTCGTCTGGGATGAATTTTTAAGAATATATACGAAGGAATATAAACTATATACTCTGCGACGAATACCCATTAAAATTTGATCCACGTAACGTTGGCTGGATAAACAATGTTGTATGAAAAACTCATCCATAGATTGTCAAGTTATAAACCCAATAAAAACATCTATGCATGTGTAAAAGAGTGTGTGTGTGTGTGTGTGGGTGTGTGAAAGAGAGGGCATAATAACCAAATTATCGTTTTTCGTTAGCGTACCACGAGAGAAAGAGAAAGAAAGAGAATTGGTCTCTAAAATCAATTTGCAAACAATCAAGTAATAGAACGAACGGAAGTTAAAAAAAAACATAAGCGCGAGAGTAACATAGAACGACGACGATGTTGCCAAGCTCCCGGCAATTTACGTTCAAACTGCAACGGCAGTGCAGTGGAGCCGCGGGCCCGTCTGTAATCTGTTTAAACTCCCGGAACAATGTACGGCTCGCGCGCGCTTCTCTAGCGTTATCTCTGCGCGGCTTTGAGGCTTAGGCGAAACGTCGTGATATTTATCAAGAAGACGCGCATCATTAATTCACGCGCTGCAACACCAGGATGAATCTCAGGCAAGAATTTTAATTGATTGCCTAGGTGGCTAATCGTGTGAAAAGACTCTTTTTTTTCTTTTTATAGGCTACGCTCGAATTACCGTCCTTCACCTCTTTGAGAGGAGGCCAAGTCAGACCAAGTTTTACGTGAACTTTTGATAGACTCATTGTTCGTCGACCTTGTTCTTAATGGAAATTTAAATTGAACGAGCCTGGTTTTACATACGGTTTTTTGTTTGTTTTGAACATTTTTTCAGGGTTATTTCAAATCATGAATTACTAATGGTGTTATACTTAAATTTAAAAAAATTTAAATTTATATGTGAGTTTATTTTCACGAATTCAAAATAACAGCAAATTTATTGAATATCATTCATGACGAACGATGAAAAAGTAGATATAAACGTGACTTTCATACGGAAAATGCGATAAATTTCATACTGAAACGTAAGTACCGACGGAATTGTATTACCTACACATTTAGCAGCACATTAACTCCTGCATTCAAGAAGTAATCTCTTGATTCGAAAGCTGAGTTCCTCATCAATATTTAACGAAACGCTGTCGTAAAAGCCAAGATAAAGCTAATAGTCTTTCTTTCAATGCAACAAGTTAACCATCTAATGTGATCTCTCATCGTGTAATAATTTATCTAAGCATTCCAAGTACCTTGAATCTTGAAGAAGAAAAAAAGAGGAAAGCTTTGTTCGGATTAACCATGGTAGTAAGCTATATAAGAGACGGGATTGGGTTGGGCGAGCACTCAATTGGCCGTAGAATTTATGTGGGCGATAAGCGATCGCTTAGATATGACGAGCCATCGGAGGGAAGACTCACCCACACCCACATACATATATATAAATGCGAGGCTAGTGCCGCGGTAATTGTTTTTGCACCAGCCCCCTTCATATGTCTTAGCCATGGGCACCGATAACATTTATGTATTTATTCGCTCTATCTTTCTCTCTCTCTCGCAATATCCTCTTTGTAATTTTTCATATGTACAGTATACTGTTAAAATGATAAAAAAGAAAAGAAAAAGAATAATGACGGACAATATACCACGACGAGAGGCGGCACGGGAATCCTCGATAATTGGATGTCGTAATTGCTGGCGAATCGTTCGAGCGACTCTGTGGTATATCGTACAGTGATTCGCGAGAGCGTGTATCGGGTTTCGATGCGGCAAAACGCCACTCGTACCTTCATGCCTTCCCCCACGCCCCCGTCTCTCTACCTTTCGGGTGAATAATGCGATAAACATCGTGGCAAAAGTTTGCTCACTCGCGAGAGAGACTTTTACCACGAGGTATGTTACGCTTCGTACAATGCAGCGGCTGTTGAGAACTGTTAGCTCATGAGTTTAAAATGAATTGTGCAGAGGATAATGAAGAGTTCATTACTCCTTTGTCTTTTTACAGCTACGAAACGACAGGAGAATTTATTGTTATTAAAGTGGCTGTTTAAATACGTATAGTCCGTCATTTAGTTTCAAAATCGCGCATCAACTTTTGATGAATACATTTTATCGAGCGGTTTAATATATTTCAATATTTCATTGATACAAAAATTCATATCATGATATTTGCGTCACACTTACATGACGGATTGGAACAATGGATCATATTCATCTGATAAAAATATTTTATTGGGGTTTCAATCTTAACGAAATGCTATGTTCTATTTTACTTTCAAATATTTATTATTCCAAGACCATTTTTTTGTAAGATTATAGCTGAGGTTACTTATCTATAAAACACGAAGGTTTTGTTGTCATAGATTTAATCGTTGTGAAATACTCTCGTGATGCAAATACGATTAAACGTTTTATATGACATAATTACTTATTTTTAGAGTAATCAAGATGTTCATCAAATAAATGATTGCGTATACTCGTTCAAAATATTTTACATAGACAAATAAATCTTATCATAAAATGTCAAACTGTTTTTAACGTTGTGCATGCAAACCTTATACCAACTACTAATTTATGAAAGTAACAGTTCTAGGAATTTCACAAATATTTGAACAAATTTCTACTGAGAGTCTACTTCATGCAAGCAAAATTAATTGCACGTACTAAAAATGATCGTAATTTGAAAATAAATTCGGTATGCGAAAAAAGTGATATAAACCTCGCATTAAAGTAGATAGTTTATAAAATATAATTCACCCAGTTGAGAATGTAGGTGTTTGTTAGAGCACAGAACGCGGAGAGTCATTAATTTTATAATATACTTTGCCTCGCACAGCGGCAGCGGCATCAAGTTATTTCTCCGTTGCTTTTTTTTCGACGGACAGCTCTCTCTCTCTCTCTCTCTCACGAGCGCACAAATGCTCATTAAAAAGTTTATAAGTTGCAGCCCCGAAAGTTTGCAAGGTAAGAGTAACCTTCCGCTCACTTTAGTTCATTTTGTATTTTCCACAACTTTTATTCATTAAGGATTTTCCAACATGTGCACAAACCCACATGTATATACACAAGCATACACAAACATACGAAGAGTATAAAACAAGATAAAGTAAAATTATTTGGGTTTCTTCTTTTTATACCGCTAGATAATTTGTTAAATTTATATACAACGCGCGTGTGGTTAATACACGAACACATAATTGGTTGAACGAACAAAAGTACTATCCAAAGTATCCCTCTTCCCCACCTGAGAGTTGACGAGTTTACGTCGCGCGCGAACTCGTTCAATAATGCACGCGCAATCAAAGCAACCGCAATTACCACTCTCTCTCTCTCTCTCTTACTCTGTACGTGCGAGAACTACAATCACCTACATAGCAAAAGATCGAGACCATTATCGACTAGCGTTCATGCAACTTGTGCTTCTGCTGTGGCAATATGGTTTTGGCCACCCCATGTACTCGACAAGTTCGAACAGCTTTGCGGTACTCATAGGTGGAGAGAAGTTCACTTGGTGGGCTATAAACAAAGCACTACTACAACTATTGCTATATACGTTGGCTGAAGCTTTAATTGCAGCTGCATTTTGTTTTTGTCTATTTTGTCGAATAAAAATCAATCGTGCGCACGTATGTGCGAAAAAAAAAAAAAAAAAGAAAGTTTGCTGGTCACGTTTTCTCGCCACTGGAACTTCGGTTCAGAGCAAAAGTTTCTTCTCTCTCTCTCTCTCTCTCTCTACCTCTCTAGAGCGTTTGTTTATTTCGGACACTCTTGCTTGATCGTTAGTTTTCGCTCTTGATTTTCTCCGCTTGTTTTCGACTCCTAGGTCGCTCTCTCTCTCTCTCCCCTCTCTGTATGTCACGACAGCCTCTTTACAAACGACTCGCATACACACACAAACACACGCGCGCGCATATACAGACACATATAAATACACACACACACACATACACACACACACATACCCAACAAGTTAGCGTTTCAAAGGGCTTCTTTTGTACGTGGCCAATTGAGGATTGCCTTTACCAGAGTTTCTAGCCTCCGGGCAAAAGGCTTGTGGGTGTAGATATATGTGTGTGTGTCTGTGCTTCTCTCTCTCTCTCTCTCTCTCTCTCTCTTACTCTCTGTCTTTTTTTTTTACACGTTGGAAATTGAGAATGCGAGTGTGCACACTTGAACGATGAGCGCGAACTTTGCTTTTATGTATATATTTTTTTTCTACGTAAGTTCTATGCTTTCGGACGCTTCGTATATTTCAAAAGTTTTGTTTTATTGTTTTACCTCTACTTAATGGAATGGAAGTTTGGAAGACTAAACTTTTTGTTGACTTATTTTACGTAATAATGTTGTAATTTAATAGTTTTTTGTATAATTATTGTTCCAGCGCTGTAAAATTATTCAAAAATATCTAGATACGTTAACCATGTAAATTTTTGCAACGTTGTTTTCTGGAATAAAAATTATATAAGCATTAGCGTATGAATATTTATGCTTGGTCATAAATTAAAATTTACTTGTTTCTCAACAATAAATGTAATTAATCATATAATCCCAACTAAAAGATAACACACAGGCAGAATTCTTAATATTTTTATAACGATTACAAATTAATGATCAAATAAGATTAGAATCAATGCACTTTCTTTTTGCTGAGTGAGAAAAGTCAATGCTACGTGTCAGCTACAATGACAGCAATCAATTGGCCATTAACGAGCGAACAACAAACTTTACTTTTCCACATCGAACTTTTAGCGGTGGTTCGAGTAGTAAAGCCATCTATAAAAACTATAAATACTTTTGTGAATTGAGAAACTCAACTTTCGAAGAGTGTCAGAGAGCAAATTGATAGTTTTCACTATTTATCAGAGTTAAGTACATAACGATGGTTACGAATATATATCTAGTAATTAAAATCAACATCGATCTCCTAAATTTGTATTTTCTTTCTCTTCTCGTAAGATGTCAGTAGTATTTTTGACGTGGAAGAAATTGACTGCTCAGTGATACCTGTAATTATTCTTTCTTTTTTTGGTCGAATTTTTTCCGTTATTCCGTTCTTCTCGGGAAATGGCATACTTTTGTGGATTTTTCGCCTATTACCGTCGGAAATGCATTAGCGATTCAATCTTTGCGTAAGCTCGTTGAGAGAAAGAAAAAGAAGGGCGGCAGCCTCGTTGGGAATACAGTCTATTAATATGGAATGAGCTCTTTTATGCATGAATTGAAGGTAGAAAGGGGTAAGGGAGAGTAAGAGAGAGAGAATAGGGGGAGGGAGAGGAGGAGTGAGTGAGAGAGAGACAGAGAGAGAGAGAGAGAGAGAAAACTCTCTTTGCAGCCTGCCGTATTGTTATAACTGTGTCAATATGAGTTTAACTCCGAAATTGCGCTCTTCATTCATTCTTTATGCTTGGAATTAAAGTACTAACTTCGATTGTACTTTGTTATGTATATTAATGTACTTAAAAGGTTTTGTTATTACTAGGCGTGTTCGTCGGCATTGCATTTAAACTTGATTCTATTTCTAGCTTTACGAAACTTACCAGACAGTATCAACGAAATACCTCAAATGATTTATTTGTAGGAATCTCGAATATAAACCATATTTTAATTTTGCATTATTTTTATTTTAAAAGTGAAAATATATAATTTGCACCCGTTAAAGCGCTTTATTAATATCTTAACGTTCTATTTATTCACTACAGTATGTTGCAGATGCAGCACTGTGCTTTTACACATATGTACATAACTTTTAAATAAATTATTAGTTGAGGTAAATTTATATTCATTATTGCCTGACATTAACAGGTACGATGTGTAAATATTAAATATAAATTCGCAACGTTGACTAATAATAGCATTCTCTATGCATACATTATGCATACGATAAAAAGCTTATGAATTATGTGTATCATGAAAATAGGATTGATTCGAATGAGAATATGAAAAAAATTGATCTTCTTGCTCTAGAGCTCCATTCGTACAGCATTGCAATACACTTAGGCGAGTAACATCGGGAAATCGAAGGAGATTTTGTGCAGCGAAGTAAGCAGAAAATCAAGTAAAATGTGCACAGAGTACAAAATCCGGGCAACTCGCGTTCGATTTGATTTGGAATCACGACAGAGCAGGAGAGAGAGAGAGAGAGAGAGAGAGAGAGAAAGAGAGAGGCATATCGGACGGCGGAAACTCCTGAAGATGACGTCTCGAAAATCCCATCAAGATTTTTCGGTCGAGGAATTTCGTTGTGAAGCACTATACATATATACAAAGAGAGACCTATTACCGTTGTCCGCCTTTTGAACTGCCGTCGTCGACGAGTTTTGATATTTGCGCATCGCTGAATCTAGAGTAATTAAAATACAACACAATTCGAATTACTGCTTGTATTTAGGCGATACCAGTCTTTTGTCCGCTTGGAAATTAAGTCGAAGTAAATTACGACGCTTACAAAAAAGAAGGAGAGAGAAAGCTTGCACAGATGTTGAAGTCAGCGTCTTCAATTAAGGATAATCAGTAAATTAGAGAGAAACCCTCCTACCTAAGAGATAGGGCACGGGTAAAGGGACGACATTTGCATGCATTAGAGAGCAAGAAAAAATAAAAGAAGAGAGCACGAAATCACGGCTGTATTTGCAGGGTAGCCCGTTGTTATCTCGCGCGCAAGCTTGCAGCGAATTGCAGAAAATAGGGAAACGCAAAGCAGCCAACCACCACCCGCAGCGCACAAACGTAACGGCAGTTTCTCTCTCTCTCTCTCTCTCTCTCTATGTTGCCTAAGAAGCTTATCTTGATTGACCTGACGCTTTTTGCCGATTCACCATTTCCTCCTGTGTGTAACTCCTCATGTTTACACTCCTATCCATTCAACTTGTGTTAAATTTATGGATTTGCGTGATGTTTGTCGAATAAATTTAACTGCGATTAATTAGTTTAGTTTCTCATTTGACGTTTTTGACGAGCTTTTCCATTCCATTCAATTACAATAGATATCATGTTACATGTAAAGGAAAACTTTTGTTAAGAAAGTCCACAGAGTTCATATAATTGTTTGTTCGGATAATCCTATGATATTCGAGAAAAAATAATTACGTAAAGTATAGGTTATCTAATAATAATAGATTACAATAACAAGTTATCGTTAGATCATTGAAACTGTTAAATATTAAGAAAAGTTAATTATAAAAACGTGTTTTTCTGTAGTTTGTTATCAGCTTAACTCTTTGTTAGACTTTCAACTGATTGGTCATTTCATGTTTCTCTCTGAAAGTTTAACACTCATTTAAGAGTAATGTGTTAAACTTTTCTGAAAAAAATCATAAACTTATTTATCTTGCCTTTTGAAAGAAAGGAGTTCACTCTCTTCCGGCCAAGAAAAAAATATCTTATGGTTCGTTCTCGCAACAATGATCGAGCAGGTCCCTAATGGAGCAAAGATTGCTCGAGAATCGCTCGTCCGTCATAGCTGCTCATTGCGTATGCTCTCGCCATGCTTACAGCCATATTTCAGTAGCGGCTGCTGCTGCAGGTACTTCTAAAACCCTTGACGTTATATATCACATTTCGTTTATAATTCTTAATCTTCCGCTTGGAGAAAGACTAAGAAGCGCGGAAACGTTTAATCCAAAGAGAAATAAAAAGCTTTGAAAGGCTCTTAAAGCTTTCTCTCTCTCCCTTTTTCTCTCTCTCTCTCTCTCTCTCTCTCTCTCTCTCTTTCTGAGGCGCAAATCGTGCCGCGATAAATTTCATTCGCCAGTTCGTCTTGCGCTTGTTTTCCTTTTTCTCGCCTGAATTGCCGTTTTCCCCTCTTGATCTCTGCAATCTCCATTTAGCTGAGTTGCTTTTTCTTAGTTGCTTCGTCCTTTTTTTCTTAATCTTTTTTTTCGTGGAACTGTTAATTTATCTGTGTATATATTGAGAATATGAAGGGTATATTTCTGCAGTGCTTACGTCGAGCTATCACTCGGCAGATTTTGACATGTCTTTAAGAAATCCTACGGTTTCTTTGCCATTCGTCATTCCCACGTAAAACTGCAGCTCCAAGTCCTTTTTTTGCGCAGCTCCTTTGCCTGGCTCGTTCTGAATCTTTTATCAAATTGTCTTTTTACCTCGTCCTTACTCTCTTTCGTTCTCACTCTCTCTCTCTCTCTCTCTTTCTATCCTTTCTTTCGACTCTCTTTCAACTCGGAATTTGACTTGGCAGATGTTATAGCTGACTCACAACAATCACAGTATTCATTAAAATATTATGCATCTTTTCGCGATAAAGAGTCACTACGGAGTTTTAAAACTTCTACAAAATATAGAATAACATCGTTATAGTGTCTTGTTGACAATTTATTATTTTACTTTTAAAACTTTGGTTTGTTATCTAGCAAATCCTAGAATAAAAAAATTCGAAAGGCAAGATAAATAAGTTTATGATTTTTTTCCAAAGAAGTTTAACGTATTACTCTTAAATGAATGTACAATTTTCAGAGAGATGTATGTATTGATTCGGAGAAATAATTTACATCTTAGTCGATATTGAATAGCTACTGGAAATAAATTTTTTTTTATAATCGAATGATATTCTCTAAATCTCGATTCAAACAATTGAATTCAATATTGGAAAAGAAACCGTATAAAAATTTTCTTTAGACTTTTCTGTAACACAATTTGAAAATATAATGTCATGTTTAAAGAATTATTAATGAAGAAAATATTCCACTCCTCTAATTCAATTAAATGAATGTGGCTCTATAAGTTAGAATTTCTTCCGTGCTTCATTTTAATGAATTCATTCAATTATTTATTAAAGTTTTATAATTAAATTCTACGGAAAGCATAAATTAAAAGCAGTAATTTCAACGAGGTATAATTTGAATGAATATAATACACGAAAATGTTTTAGGCGTTCTTTTTTCGTACACCGAAGTAAACAATGTTTCATTTATAATATATTCACTGTGAACTCACGTCAAAAAAGACTGAAAGAGACTGTAGCCTGGAAAAATCTTAAAAATTACATTCAAAGATTGAAATATTCAAACTTCAATGTCCACGTCCTACTTTATTTTCCGCTGGGAGAACTTTTTAAAAATGAAAATGAAAAGCACGCGTCGTGAGCCTTCCATTTTTCAGCGTGATGAAGAAAAAAATTTCGCTTTTTCATGAAATTACCTTTGATTGCTAAAAGGAAAAGGAAATACGAGCAATGTTCGTAGGCATTTTTAACGAGAACTTTTAGGAAACTTTTGGCTTGAAAGATATTTTACGATGTAAATTCGTTAATTTAAAATGAATATCGTGGCTCACTGATTGTTTAACAATATATTTGAAAATGATTAGCCTTAGAATCGTTATAATAGACGAGATTTTTTATTTTATTTAATGGGATGAAAATTGACAAACAATAACCAGGTTTTTCCATAGTACCATCAATTAAAACCAGAGTCATGGAGTGAGAAACAGTGAAACAGTAAGAAGGATTCAGTGCAATCACGTCCGGCATTAATTATTCGAGAACGCAAACAACAGTCACGCGACACTTTTTGCATCTCTCTCTCTCGCTCTCAAGGTTTACTTACTCTGCGCACTATACCACTGCACGATGCTCTGGAGAGTTCTCAAGAGAGCCAGAAGCTTATAGACTGAGGAAAACTTTTTCCGCGACGCGAGGCGACGATTCATCATTTCGCGCCTAATCTTCTTTAATAAAGACTCGAGTGAAATTCAATTTGATTCGTTGCACTCTACTCAATATTGACAGTTCGACCAATACTTTTTCAATTAGACACTTTTTTTTTACTATTTCGCAAACAATGGCCTACATGTTTCGGTAAGATTAACTACAACGAAACGATTCAGGTATTTGTTGAGTTGTAGGATAAAAGCGTTTCACACATGGCTTTTCTCGTGAATTTAAATATAAATGTCTAGTCTGCCAATATTCGGTATGCGTTATAGTTTCGAATTCACATAGAGCGTAAAAAGTCAATAAATAGGATGGATTTCATTTTTTGTCATGGATCGGCTTTGTATTTCGTTATATTTTGACTATTTCGCTTAGGCTTAATACACCCGTATCATGCGTTAGTTACGTGGTATGTGTCGTACTGTCATTGCCAATACTGGAACGCTTTTCTGTTCTACTATTTTCAATATTTCTGTTGATATTTTTTAAATCATCATAAACAATACTGCAATAGTTGAGTTACAGTAAATGTCATCATACGTTAGAAAATAAATATTGAGAAACTTACCCGAGATCTCCGGGAAATCAAGTGAAACAATATTTCTTGAGGTTTAAATTGAAGAGAGCGTCCCAGAAGATAAAAGGAACCAAGGGATTTTACATTTAAAACCATGGTAGTAAGCGCGCGAGCACGAGAAAGAGAGAGAAATAGAAAAGACGAGAGGTGAAACGAAATCGAGCGAGATCGAATCGCGAGACAGATAAGTCTTGCACAAGGTGACAAGACAACCTTGGTATATATGTGTATGTGTGTGGTGGCGAAGAGAGTGGTGAGAATGGCGAAATTGCGAGCTTTGTTCGTGTCAGCCAAGTCGAGGCTCTCTTTGTCGTCGGTCGCCTTTCCTCTTCATTCTTCACTCTGCCATCCTTCCCTCTTCTTTTTTTTTTCGCGTCCTCGGTTTTTCATTACCGCCAGACGTACGAAAATCCTCGTGGTTCTTCGTTTTCCGCTTTTCCTCTTTCTTCTTTTTTTTATTTTCTTTTCTTTACACCTCGACGCGGACTGACGTCGTTATACTGACAGTCACTGCACGCCACCAGCTGTTCGAAGGTAGATTTATTTAACAATGGATTTGTCTAGTAAACGTGTTCTTTCTCTTTGGTTGGATTGACTTAGCTTGTTGGGCTCATTTATTAAATAATACTGTGTGTATTCGTGTTGACACTCGAGAAATTTATTTTTCTTATGTTTGTCTTTGACAAACGCTTAACAAAATACTGATTTAACATAAATTAACATTGTACGTTACAATCGGTTGTCAAATTACTTGCCAAATTACAATTCAAACTTTACAGATTATCTCGTAATAAAGTACCTGTACCCGCGAATACTTTATTAAATAAAACTGAACAAAAAATTCAATAAGGCTATTTCGAGAGCACTTATTGTTATTACGTAATTAATACGACTATTGAAAAAATTATTGCTTTGAACATATATTTTTAACACATTTGGACTTATCACACTTTTTAACACGTGGGTAATGAAAAGCAGCTACACAAATTTTTTGAATTACTTAAGCGACTATAATAAAAACTGTATTTCCGATTGAGTACGATTATAAACGTTCTCGTTATTTCATTATCGAACAATGAATATACGAACCAAATGATACAAAAGCTGTCATGTACAGTGTTGGATGATTATACCCAAAATCCAATCAATGCTAAATGAAGGCACTCTGTGAAATTCTAATAATGTATATATATATATATATATATATATATATACTTTATGGGATAACGTGAGAATGTACATACTTTGTGTTTTCACAAAACGGATGATTACACAACTGGTAATCGACAGCTTGAATTCTTTGTCCTGCTTTCATGAAAGGTTTATTTCTACTCTCTCTTTCTCACTCTGCGGAGACTTTTTTGCACCCCTTACTGGAGGAACTGAAGAAAAAAACTTGTAGACCAAAGATTAGTAGCGAACCGCAAAAAAAGAAAAAAAAAAAAAAGAAGTACAAGGGAGGGGAAAGGAGGTCGAATGTTCGCCACGGAGATACGTGAGTTTCTGGCTCAATTGGCCATGAAGCTAGAGAAGGAAGAAAGAAACGCCCGAGATAGAAGTTTTAATCGCTAATTACAAAGGCCCTATGTGAAAAAGAAAAAAAGATTTTTTATACTGACCCAGCATCGTCGAAGCAACCCAAAATTTTTTCGTTTATTAATGTTTTTAATTGTACGAATAGAAATAGTAGTAATAATAATAATAGTAATAATAATAATAATAGTAATAATAATAATAATAATAATAATAATAATAATAATAACAACAGAAAAAATCATAATAATAATATTAAAAAAGTTTTGCTTCGTGCTTTGTAAATATACGGATGTGACCGAGAAAGAATTTTTCGCGGTCGAAGTAAGAGGGAGAAGGAGAGAGATAGATTGTAAAGGACAGTGCGGGCTGTTTGAATATGCCAAGCACACCGAACTCTAACCTTTTTCCATCGTCTCGACCTACCTATGAGAGCTATTCTAGTCATTCTAAAAAGAAAAGTAAAAGTAATGTCGAGTGCTCCTTTCTTTCTCGCTAAATGTTATGCCTTCGTTTTTTATCTTAAGTCTTTTCTTGCACGAGGATGTAGATGGCTCAGTGATTCCATTTTCACGAGCACGAAATTTTCTTGATTATTCTTATTATTTCGAACGTTTTATTTTTTTACAGTATCGCGATGGCCGTGATATTATATGAAATGGAAATCTTCACTATGAAAAACTCGCTTTTTATTTTTGTGTGTATCCCTATTGTCCCGCGGCACTTTTTTGAGGAGAGCTCAAACTCTTACATGTTGAGAATCTCGAGAGGGTATTTCAACCAAGAACTTGTCTGAAATTCCAAATAAATAAAACCATCTGTGTACAAACAAGGATCCGTTCGATATTTCGATTAATCAATATTATTTGACAAACAGTGTCCTCTTTCTTTCTCTCTCAAAAAGCAGGAGAGAGAGAGAGAGAGAGAGAGAGAGGATAGCTCTCACGTAGCGTAAACAAAATCTCATATCGTCCGTTGAAATCCAGCTGGGCGCGTTAACGAGTCCACGATCCGTGGATTAAAATTACTCGGTTCGTGAAATAATAATTGCACGAATGCTTTTATTCCTCTCCACTCTCTCTTGTCGTAAATTTTGTCGAATGTTCACTCGATGCAAGCTTCTCTTTCGCAGAGTTATTGAAAAACTGCATTACAAACAACAAGCTTCAGTGGGTGAGCGGCGTTCGCTCTTTCTCTTTTTTAATGGAAAACCCATTGGCCTCGTTCAATGCATCCCATTCTGTTCCTCACTGTGAAAAAGAAAAAAAATATACACACACACTTACACACGAGTGAAAAAGACCGGCTCTTATCTCACGAGTACGGATGATTTTACCGACCATTAACTTCCTCACTACAAATCACGTTGTAAATTCTCTCTCCTCCAGCTTTTCCGTGCAGATGGATTAATTGGAAAAAAATACGATCATTAAATGAATATTTTGAGAGTGAAAAAAGAGCACGCTATAGCTGAATCAATGCAATTCGGCACGAATTTGATTTTTGACTATAGGAGATGGTCGAAAGTTGGAAGGACGGTTTAAATAGAATGCGACGCAGTGCGCCGACAGCGAGCGAGTGCGGAAAAACTTTAATCGAGTTGGTCGGATTTTTCGCGCGCAAACTAACGCTCTAACTCGACTAGCGTTAAATTTGTTATAAATATTCCGGCTGCTAACTTTGCGCCAGGACCGAAACAACAGAAGTCGATTAAGTCGTATCAGTAGTGGAGAGAGAGAGAGAGAGAGAGAGAGAGAGAGAGAGCTGGTAATTTAAAGGTGCACAAAGTCCACTTAGAAGCGCAGTCGATCGAATCTACTCGACCATTAGCGCTGAATTATTAAGCGTGTATCGGCGCTGATAAGCTTGGCCATTTCCTGCTTGGAAGTACTTTGAAATACTCTTTTGTCTTTCTCTCTCTCTCCCTCTCATGGGAAAACCGCTAATGACGTTGAAGAGAGAATTGAAAAAATAAGTACGAGATATATCGCTAATATTATGCACACGCGTATGTGTGCGTAAGTGCGTATACGTAGGTGTTTTCAAATGAGTTGCGAAGGGAAGTTCATAGTAAGTCAGAAGGAAAGCATATTTTCCGTTTAGAAAAGAACTTCTAAGCTCTTTTCAGCGTTTTTTTTTCTTTCTCTGAATGAGCAAAGTTACTTTTGTGTATAATACTGCGGGCTTTTTATACGCCATAAAGAAGCGTCCAAAGAATACGGCTTCCTTTTGACAAAACGCTCGTATGTCTCGTTCCCGACTCTTTATTCATTGCAAACATCAAAAGATATATACGTACGGGAAAAATCAGAAAAAAACATTTCATCAACAATCTCTCGCGCGTGTAAAAAAAAGTAAGAAAAAAAGACACTCTCGAAGAAAAGGCTATCTCATCGTCCATTTTGTTCTCTCTCTCTCGCTCTCTCTCTCTCTCTCTCTCTCTCTCTATCTCTTTCTCTGTCTTTGGCTTGAGTGTAAAAATCTCGAGCTATTAATCATCCATTACCCCGGAAGTCTAACGTGTTGAAAAAAAAAAGTCTCGAAGACAAAGGGGCGCTGCCGCGGGCAAATCTTACGTTTGCCTGTTGATCTGCATATAACCCTCCTAGTGAATTTTCAATAAGGCGCTCTTATCGCCTTCTTTTTTTTCTTTTCAACGATCAAGCTATTGATTCTTATTTTCATGTGTATTTTTTTTGTACAATGTATTTCTTATAATTGGAGGAAAAG
Source organism: Chouioia cunea (assembly GCA_030064505.1). Taxonomy (NCBI): domain Eukaryota; kingdom Metazoa; phylum Arthropoda; class Insecta; order Hymenoptera; family Eulophidae; genus Chouioia; species Chouioia cunea. The sequence continues at coordinate 27,137,097 of JAOPFQ010000003.1, read as the reverse complement.
TTGAAACGAAGCAAAAAAGTGGATAACAAGCAGAGCCGAGCTATGATTTAACGACATCATCCGACTTTAATGCCTCGTTACGACGACGAATAGACGCTCGAATTACTGCAAAAAAAGTACTCACTTTCAGAAGAAAAATCCGACAAGAGCCACTTATACGTCCTTCTCTCTCTCTCTCTCTCTCTCTTTCTCTCTCACTCTTCTTTACTTTTCCCTATTTTAACGATTTTTTTCTTATGTTTGTTTTTCTTTCATATAGAAATGACAAAATCGAGCGCAATATTTGTGACTACAGAGCGAGAAAAATTGTAGTTGGAACATGTAATTCCATTCGTAGAGGGAGAAAGAAAGAGACAGCGTCCTCACAAAATGTAATCTTCCGTACGTACACGCAACCCACGTGCGAAATACCCAACGCTCGACGTGATGTGTGTTTCGACGTGCCTTTTCGCGAACAAACGTTGGATTTGAATTTTTTTCCGTTCCGAACGATGTAGTGAAAAAAAACGAACTAACGAATCGTGGTGTTGTAAGCGCGTTGACCTATTTAGCACCTTTTACGCGCGTGCGCCTGAGTGGTGTGCGGCTTTTCTACCCAGACAGGAATTTTCTAAAACGAAAGTTTCCCTCGAGCTAAGAGAGATAGAAGAAGAACTCTTTTTATCTACTTGGCGCGTAACTTTGAAATTTTCAGGTGCCTCAGACAAGTACAAGAATAAACGTCTTCAATGCTTTGAGTTAGACGTTTTCCCAAGCTTCAATTTTTTTCTTTCCGCAGAAAATTTACTTTCTTCAAGCCCAAGCTTTGAGCTTGTTAATTGTTTGTACAAGCACGGGCAAGCAAAGAAATGATACTTTAATTTTGTTAAAAAATCATGTATGCTGTTCCGTCGAGTTACATATGAATTATTCAACGGAAATCCCGTATACGACATTATTCCAAAACATGATACATTTGAATTTTGCTTCAACAATGTTACATCGTTAAGTTTAACGTTCGCGTACGGTTTTTCGTGTTTACTTTTTTCTTATATTATGAAGCGATTTTTCATACGAACGTTTTGAACAGAAAATTTAAATACATTGCTCATCTTAAAAAACTGGAAACACGTGGAATGTTATACTATTAACAATCGACACAATTTCATAAATCAAAATGGAAATGCATAGAGGAATCCTCGAGAAAAGTACAGGATAAGTGTAGATTTGAACAGCTCAAGAGTTTTACCTTCTGTCTGTCTCTCTCTCTCTTTCGGCCTCGGTGGATTTCTTGCTTGCAATCATAGCGTGGTGCCGCATAAGAAATGCATTATTCGGCTAAAAGGAAGGAGGGTGAGAGAGTCGAAGTAGAGAGAATCGCAAGCTTTCCGGCTGGTAGAGCTTGACACCTGGCCGGCTGCCAACAGTCGACAGCAGGCGTCCAAAATTATTGCGGCGCTGCGTCAGCGATGTTTGTTTTCGTCGCCGCCTCTCCCTCGCGACCAACGTACAAACACGTACGACGCACACTCGTACAATTATTTTTTTCATTGTCTCTTCAACTATAATAGATTAACAATTACTCGTGTCCGAATTATCGAGCTGGCACACTAGTTCTAATTAGTACTCGGTGCTCTTTCGCTCTCTGTCTGTAGTGCTTTTAACGTAATTGCGAGTTGATTCATGGTAGAGAGCTCAAGGTCGTTTGTATTTATCCAATGAGAGCTCTGGACTACGAGATCACGTTGGAGTGTCGGCAAGCTGAATCGAGTGGAAATACGAGTGAGTGAGTGAGTGTGAGGGAGAGTGAGTTTGATCGAGGCCGTTTCATTGAGAGCTAAAACTACCCGCGGCCAATTCGGTTGATGTACGAGGAAATTTGTTAACGAGGTGCTACTAGAATGTATCTTATGCTTTCGAATTGCTGTAATGCAAACGTTGATTCAAGCGGTACATACTAAATACGATCAGACACCGTTCTAACTTTAGTATTTGTTCTTCATATTTCAGTGAGCGTCTATAACTACTTCTACCACTCTATTGATAACTTTTACGTTGTTATCTTGTTCGTGTGAAACATGGAATATCCAACTGATACTTTATCTGGAAATGAGTAATCGGTAATGTTAAAATGTTGTTCTCTCAGTGAATGAGATTATGTATAGTCAGACATTTCAACTCGAGTTTAAATTGACGCGAGATTAAACAGGAAATTTTACAGAGTTATAAAGTTATTGCCTTCGAAATTCAATGCACAATTAATGAGCGTCCAAGTTTACAAGCTATAACAGTGAAAATCGGATACAACCAGACGTATTTGCATTATCGATTGAATTATTTTCTACCCGGTAAACCTTGGCGTAGCTATTCTATGCTCTATAAAAAAACACCTACGCAATAAAAAATATAAGTAGAAGAGCTGTGATCTAGTCAGCTACCTGTAGAATTATTGAAGTAAGTGTCCGTATTATCAAAATAGATAATTCTATAAAATTCTTTGAAAATACAATGTAAAGAAAGAAAGAACAATGAAGTAAAAGGCTGTATGTCTGGATGTAACAATGTCCTACGTCGTATTCCATAATTCGATAATCTTAGCGAAGCACGTTGATGGCATGTCCATCCCGATGAAATACTAACATACGAACTAATCCCTATATCTGACCTGCGATGTATCTGCTTTTCCAGATTGAACTACCTGGCTGCTGGCTTGACACCATCATGGTACCACGCGACCAACGTAGCTCTTCATGCAGCGGCTTGCATGCTTGTTACTAGAGTCTCGTTGAGTGTCGCTTCACTGAGGCCTGGCTTCGCAGCTCTAACCGGCCTTCTCTTCGCTGCTCATCCCATTCACACTGACGCGGTAAGCTTTTCTCTGTTTGCGGATCGACGCTATCTGGCTATTTCAGCACCTGTATGTGTGTTTAAGTGTGTGTGTAAGCGTGTGTAAGTGTGTGTATATGTATGAAAGAGAGAGAGAGAGAGAGAGAGAGAGGCTGGCTGAAGAGGGGATTAGAGCTCATGCAACCGACGTAAACACGCACATATAACTGGATGGGGCTCGACTATGTTTTTATTATAGTTTGTTTTCATACTTGTTTTTTTTTCCAAGACTTTTCGTCGATTAAGTAATTTTCTGCGCTTCAGATACTCAGGAAACATGTTTAAATTGATGTCTTATCGAAAAGCAATTGCGCTTGAAGCCATCAATTTGATATTGGGAAACAGCTTTGAGAGAATTAGATGATAAATCAGTTATATAGTTAATTAATTGCGTAATTATAGTTGATTAGAGCAAATACTTGATGCATATATATACATGCTGACCGGTTGATATGTTTGTACTTATATGTAACATTTGCTTTTAAAAACTAATCAAAAAGTTCAAAAGTTTTCTTCGACACATTTTCAGAATTAATGCTACATTGAGACTGAACAATGATTCCATAACTTAGTTTACAATCCATTAGGTATTCTCTTCTAAAGAAAAAAAAATAGGATTTCAACGCCAAACGCGAATGCAGACTAATGAAAAGCCAAACAAACACATTAGCCAAATACAGGAGCGCGAATCCAATCACTATGTACAACACATCCCCTGTGGCGGAAAAAGCATTTGGCTAACTAACCATACGCTCGTCCACGCGCGTGTCTGTGTGTGCCATTAACACCGATGACTTTTAGGCGTCAATTTAATTGAGGCAGAGTGAGAGCGAGAGAGGAGGGGAGAGAGGGATCAGTTTGCCGAGGCATGTAGCTACGAGAAGGCGAGCATCTGTTTACGGATATGATCGAGTTACCGAAGGAGCAGCGCCCATGTACATTCATGGCTATGTGTGAGTATATGTGTGTGTGAGCTACGGGTGCGATTGAAAGGAGCTGCCTTAATTAACTTGTAGTCCTCTCTATTCTGCCGCAACAGTCTCTGTATGCGCGTGTTTACGGCCCACGAAATGCGCTTGAGAGTACCATGCGAATACTTGGTTCTTACCTGCGAACAATGTCTCTCTGTCTCTTTCTCCCTCTCTCGTTCGTTCCGTATCTACTTTGTGAATAATGTCGGTTAGTATGCATTGAAGATGGTAACGAACGTTTTTTTAACGCTAGATTGGAGAGTATTTTTCACAAAGATGTTACAATTTATTGTCAGTTCGTGTTGTCAATCAATTGAGCCAGAGCACGATTAATCATGTTCTATATGCGTAACAGCTTTGTGAGTGCAAATAACAAAACGGATTTCATCTGACAACGGGATTACATTTGCGCTGGTCGAATAGATACGCTCAAATAATCGGTTATGACAGAAGCGAATTTCAGTGAAAAGAAGCTTAGTGGGGAAATTGGTCGATTTTCTGTAGATATGTTGTGTGAAATTTACATTGAATTGCAAGGATCGACTAATTTATTTCAAAATAAGCCCTAGTGGCAATAAAGTTATCGCATTACTTAATTGGATGAAGTTATAATCTGATTGACAGAACTATGTATAAAATATAAGATCAAAATAAACAGAAAAAAAGTACCTGTGCTCAATTAGTTTCCAAGTATAATCAGTTTACGATCGCTTGTAATATTCATCAAGCTTTGTCAAACTTTCGCTCCGATTTACATACAATTGGATATTCGAAACAAAAATAAAATTTCAATTGAAATTTTACGAAACAAAAAGTATGTAAATCCTAACTTATTTTCAATTGGTTTCATTTACTGTTAAATTAAAGGTTGACCTAATCTGTAATCGAATAAATTCTCTAATACGATATCAAATTTTATTTTTTTTAATCCGAAAGTTAAATGTATTTCCCAGATCTTAAATGGAAAATAGAGGGGACAAGCACAAATATGTTAGATTCATATCGGATGATAAAGGATCCATTTTGACGGAAGTTGCCAGTAGGGCCGGAAACACAATCTCACGTTTGTATCGCAGAGCTGTGAGGCGAGCAATCGACAGAATAGTCGCTCTTTTTTCACGATACACTTATATCCAGAGACACAATCACTTATATATTTGCACACATACACCGCGAAAAAGAAGGGGAAGAAAAAAAATAACAGGAACAGTCCAATTTTTCTTTCAAACTCATACACTACATTTCGCCAATAAAAGTCCTTTTCTTTCTCAACCACGAAGAAACTTTTTAATCGCTTAGGTTCAGACAGAAAAAAAGAAAAAAAGAAGGTATCCTCGCGTTTAAGCTACATAAATCAAAGGATAAATCAGTCGAACCTTTTCGCGACATTCGCAGCAAATTGATAGTGAAGTGATATACATAGACAAAAGTTCAACATTTTAGTATTTCAGAGACAAATTTTATTCGACTTGTTTTCTTCTTCCAATTTCATTTTTCAAACTTTATAATATAGAATTTTCTACACTTTATAATATAGATTCCACTATCGAGATACACGTCAGTCGTATTCCGATCGGTTTAAAGGCTCCATCTTGCGGGAAAGGATTTTTACGAGTGAGCTAAGCGACCAATCAACATTCTCTAGGTTTTATTGTCAGCCGTGATTGAAAGTCCCCCACGTACGCGTTTAATTCTGCTAATTGCTCGGCGTCCGATTAAAATTTTATTATCCGTCCTATATAGCATTCAACGTTCGTCTCTTGCACTTCCCCCCTCCCACCTCCGTTCCGTCCACTCTTTCTGTCTCTCTCGTGATTACGCCTAGAGTACCCTTCACTCGCTCTTTGACTGCCTACCTCCTACCATCCTCCCTTCATTGTCCCCAGAGCTTATACTCTCTGACAATGGCCGCCCGCCCCCTTCGCCCTTTGCAAACCCCAACCCTTTATGAGTACCGCTTAAACTCTTTATTTTTGCTTAATCGCTTTACTTTCAATTTCAGCCACTTAAGCGTGATTCTGCGAAAATACGTTTGCTTTCAACACTGTTTGACTTTGCCGTATGTCAACTAGTTACACGATTACACACACGGAATGAGTTTATAAAAGTTAATGATGCTTGGATTAATTTTTGTTAGAAATTGCGAAAATTATACAGAAAGAAAATGTTGTGAATGAATCTTCTTTCTTTTCAATTAACATACGCGAATATTTGCTCATTTTTGTTTATGAGTTTTACTTTTTTATCGTCACTTTGAGTTGAAAGAAAATGAACTTTTCAACGCAAAATAAAACACAAGTTTTGATCGACATTTTCAACTGAAATAGCTATGGGAATTAAATTTACGTACAATATATTGATTAAAAGTTTCTTGAAAAACTTTGAAAAAATAATAATTTGTTATGTAGCTATTGAAATAAAATATTTTTTAATCACTCAAATATCGATACTAAAGCAAATAAAACTATGAATAAAGTAATAAAGACAATGATGGTACATTTCCAAAGTAATGAAAAGCGCGCGTAACGATGCCAAGCTAATACACATCATTAAGTAAGGAAAAGGGAAGTTTTAAATGTACCTCATAAACACTTTCTTCCTCGCATGAAAATCGCACCGCTTGAAAAAAAAAATGATGATAACAGCTATGAGAGAGGGAGAGTACGAAGGGTGCATTAACAAAATAGCTATTTCAAATTACAGTAATTCACTTTCGAGCACACAATTTTCTCTGAAAGAGAAAGACGAAGAAAGAAATTTCTGTGTGAAACACAATAAACTTGTAAAATCCTTTGAAAATGAAGCCATGTTGTGTGCTCGTACGTAAATGTTTAAAGTCTTCTATTATAAAGGTTCGCCCTTTTCCCTTTCTTCCCCTTCCTGAAGTCTCTTTTCGCTGATAATATCACCCCACTGTCCGTATACTCGTAAAAACTCGAAGTAGCTTTTTATTTCACTTCAATCAAGCCTTCATTAGTTGGCTTATTGTTTATGCGCGGCAAATTGCAGTCAAATCGATCCCGTCAACGAGTGCGCGCGCGCGCGCAAGATTGCGGTTATTACGTCGCGCTCGCTCAAAGGCAATTTATTTGCTTCTGAAAAATTCTCCCTTCCCTCTCTCTTTTTTATTTCATTCTCTCCTCTCTCTCTCTCTCTCTCTCTCTCTCTTAAAAGACGTTTCATTAGTGAATATTGCCAAGCTTTACGTCTTTACGCCGTTGGTTTTTTTTTTTTTAATTTAACTTCTTTTCGGCTGACTAGATCTTTTTCTCTCGGCAATCATTACTAATCGCTAGCTTTTGTATGTAGTTACACAATTTTCTATTAAATCGTTATTATCTTGGCATATATATGTACGTGTGTATATCTATGTATATATAAATAGGTTGTATATTAGTGAGTTGCGGTGCTTCTCCCAGTTACTTGGTCACATCCGTTTAGTCGTGACGTGAGCGCACGGTTGCTTCGAAAGATAATTCGCTTCAGTATCCTCATTAGCTGCCTGGGGAACAATGAACTGTATCTCTCTGTCTGTCCCTCACCCTCTCTCTCTCTCTCTCTCTCTCTCTCTTTCCCCTGTATATGAGCGCGCGCACACTGTTAATAAGTGCTATCTGTAACTCGCGTCGCTACGCTTTGATGACGTTACTATTGAGTTGAAGTTTACATGCTTAGGAGAAAAAATGTTGCTAGTTACATTTGAACTTGATCAGTTTTATCATATAAATGAATGTGTTAATCTAAATTATTGTCAATACAATTTTTTTTGGGATATAAAACAATGGCAGCGGTTCAATATTAATGACTTCAGCTCTAAGAGATGGTTAAGCGGATGTAAGGATTTTCTAGATAAATGAGAAGCGAATAAAATAACTATAGATAGATGCTCTTAAATATATGTTTCTGATTTGTGTCATAACGAAAGATATGACATCTGTATACGACATACATGTTTATATAGCGTCAATTAAGATTGTAGAAAATATTATTCTCGAACAGAATGAAAAAGCAACGATGCGGGAGCCAAGTCGAGAGAATTATCTGCAACGATATCTCGCCGGCACTTACTCTTCCCGAACAATTCGGACGCGCGTACATACATAATCCCGCGATTCGACTGAGCGATAAATTATGGCCGAAAGTCAGCTTTTCGTGTGCATGTATGCATGTGTGTATATATCGACGTAACCTCGTGGGATCTACCTCTCGCCTCACACTCTGGTAGTCATTATCATACGCGCAAAATGCGCAATATCTTCCAACGAAATTATCAGATTGATAAAGTCGTTTATGATTTTACAAATTGCTTAGAAATCATAAACATCTTCTTTTATTTCTATCTATTCACAATGTCTTTTTGAAATATTTTTGGTCTTTCAAGAAGAAATGTTTGTTTTAATTTGACGTAGTTCTTTAAATATGTTGAACTGAAAGGGTAAATTATCATGGAATAATTATAGATGTTATTTTCACTCTAAACAAGCAATATATGCAACTGGACCATATATCGATTTCGATTAACAATTTTAATTACGAGAGCTCCATCGAACGTAGAAAATTATGTAATAAACTCAACAAGCTCGGTAATGGAAATTTGATGTTGAATGTTTGGGCGTGTATAAAATTTCGTATATCAAAACTTGTACATTATCAGATTCTGAAATGAGAATTTCATCGAGACAAGATAAAAAAACAACGTAAAGATATAAAAAACACAACCAATTAAAACTGTATTTCAACAATGCGTATTGCACGTATTGTAATTTGCTTGTTCGCAATAAACCCTGAGAACTTGCATAATGTAAAAGCGCCTCAAGGGCATTGAAAGCTTATTTGTCTGTCTTGCTTTTCGCATGCGGTACTTCCGGACCACGTCGACACCAAGTACAATAAAAAAAAAGGAACGGAAAAACATTGTCGCGTGTGGATGAAATGACGCGCGCGGTCGCGTGTGTGGGTTTGCAAGAAAGAATGGCGCCCAGAAAAATAGCTGAAAACACGCGGAGCATTGTCGCGCATTGAAAACTTGAAAGGGAGAGAGAGAGAATACTCGTGCACCTCGTTTCCTGCGTATTTTTTTTCTTTCCATTGAATGTCATCGATTGCACAAGTTGAGTTCTTTCTCTCTAGTCATGGCGAAAAATCATGCTAACGAGCGAAACTGACATTCGAGAATGTGTGTCTGTATGTGTGTTTGGAAAAAAAAAAGAATCGTATTTGATTGCTGACATGTGAGCATTGCGCATATACGAGAACTATTGGGATTTCTATTTGCCATGTGTCGAAGTTCGAGTGATTTTTGTGGGAGTTGTGAATTTATGGATGATATTCGATTGAAATGACGTTTTCTGTCCTGAACACTCGTGCTATTCATGCGAACTTGTATGTGGCCAAATAATTAAATCACTAAATCTACATACATTGTCAGTTAAAATTTATTGTAAAATAGAGTAATCAATAGATATTTAGAGGGAATACAGAAAACTGCAATAAATAATAAAAGTGTCTATAGTCTTTTATAAAAAGAAAACATTTGATTATCGATATATTGTAAGTGTATAGTTCTATATATTGTATGTAGTCCAAACTATTAACGTTTATTAACAACGTAAAAGTCAAATTTATAATATTTTATTTCTCTTGTAAAACAGAAATATTAGTTTTATTCAAGTATTTTTCTCCTTTAAATCATTCCATCGTAACATTTTTAAAGCTATTTTTCCTATTTGTGATTCCCTCGAACTACGTAGCACAAACGAAAAAAAAATTGGGACACACTTTTCGCTCGGCCATATCCGAGCAAATGACGCTTGAAGCTGTCTGGCAAAGAAGAAAAAAAGCTCGCGCTTGCAGGGAGGGTAAAATCTTGATAGGACCGTTTAAAACATTGCCTGAAGCTTGGATAGCTACTAAATGTGCGAAAAGATGGAGATAGCCAAGAAAATAGATGAATAAGGTGAGATTAGAAGATTTTTTGTATTTTCCTGTACGTTTTTCAAATTTCATTTTATTTATTACTTTTTCTTTAGTCGTTCTACTTTCGCTAAAGGCATCGTCGCTCGATAGGTCTTTGTTAGATAGAAGTATTTTGAAAAATAACGGATGTTGCTGGCTATACGTTTAATAAATAAACACTCAAACTCCCCTTTCTCGTGAAATTGGATTCGCGGACACTACCAACCCGAGAGATAAATCTGCCTAGACTCTCTCTCTCTCTCTCTCTCTCTCTCGTATCGCATGTCAGTCAAGAGAAGGAGAGAGAGAAAAAGAGAAGGCCGCGTACCGTTGCTACTTCAGCTGATTTATCGCATGGGTCTGCGCTATCTTAAGTGGAGCGAATCTTGCACCCGCCGACACTGACGGAACGCCGATTTTTTTCTTTCTTTTTCAAAAGAAAAGAAGCTTTTAATGAAGGCATTCGTTGTACAGAACAAGAGGGAGAGCTAAAGAGAGAGTATGTGTGTGTGTATGAGAGAGAGAGAGAGAGAGAGAGAGAGAGAGAGAGAGAATGAGCGAGGGAGACATATATACATCCGATATCTCTGATGCTAATTGGAACCCCACGCAAGTTGCGTTTGACCGTAGTAATCGCTTCGATAATTCGAAACTGGACGTTACGCGAATATCCATCAATCAGTCTACTCGTGCTAACGATGCTGTTGCTTTGCAAAACGACTTATTGGTGGTTTGCGTTTAATGGATTGTTGTAATATCAAAGTTCTACTTGTGAATTCTTGCTAGCGTATAATTGAATATTTTTGTATTATTTTTCTTTGTGAACAAATACACTGGCTTGATTCGATTATTGTGTATGCAATAATCGAAGTCTTTGTAAAGAAGAAATGTGAATAAAAATTAGTAAAGGTATTTGTAAAAATTTTATTTTGTATAAACTTACCAAGAAACTGGAAAGGTTTATTCGTTCATTTTCCTTGCGGAAACCCGATATTTATGAGGCTTTTATAAATGCTATTATGTAAGCAATATTTGGACCACTGGACTGGCATTGAGTAGGAAACCCATTCAATTGCATCGACAGACTTACAAAATAAAATTCTGATTCTGCGACTGATGTTTGTTACTTATAAATATATAAAATGAGACTTTTCAAGATACAGATTCAATAGCCATGAAATCTATACTCTCGGAATGACCATTTTACAAATACAAGGTATAGTTCATTGCAAAATTTGAGAAACTTGTGTAATATTTCAATCGAACAGAGAACAAAACAACATATACATTAAAAAAATTAATAGTTATACACGATATAATAAAAACCTCAAGTTGAGCTACATATCTCTCACGTATTTTTGTGTAGAGTAAATGTTAAAAAGTCAATTTAGGGCGAATTACCTCAAACCAACATATCAAGCAAATGTCAAAGTGTCAGCACAGATTAGCATAGAAATATCACGTGTCAAGCACACCGCAGTTGGAAGTAAATTTTACTCGTATAACCTAATTAAAGTCGACGATGGTAACTTGAGTATAGCTTGTAATTAGATTCGAAAAGCCAGTGTATATATAATTAAAATCGGAAATACTTTGCTTTCAGGTGACAGGAATCGTCGGAAGAGCTGACGTGCTTGCTTGTATATTCTTCTTGCTGTCGTTTTTAGCTTATCACGGGTAAGTCACTCTTATTCACTCTTTTCTTTATTTTCAATGAAAGAGGACATTCGAGATACTTTTTTTTTGTAAAAGTTTGCAGCACTGGAAAAAGACAATCGGTCTCGACGAAATCTGAATATTCGCGACTAATAAATGAGGAACGAAAAAAAGAGGGTAATAGCGTCCTCGTCGTTGTCACCAGCTAAAAGAAAAGCAAGTGTGTCAAGATGAATTGATACAATAGCAGCGGCATTTGGATTTAAATTCTTGTACCCCTTTTGAAAAAGAAGAAACGGCTTTTTAATTAATTATGCGCAATAAGTCATGCGCACCATACTTTTTTTTATTCATTTCTCCTCTTTCTTTCAGTTTGTCTGAAAGTTCGGTACTCGAAAGAAAATAGAGAGAGAGAGAGAGAGAGGAAGAGAGAGATAGAGAGAGAGAGAGAGAGAGAGTAACAGAGAACTTGGGGGAATTTCGATTAATCTCGCACGAGCGCGTCTTTTTTCACGCACCGAAGACTCCATCAAGCGACACTGATTTCCGTCTTTACGCCGGGATGAATTTTTAATAAAAGCCGTGGGTTTTGCATAGCTTATGATGAACAATATTTCAACACATAGAAAAACTTATCTGGATTGTTACTGCAAAAATACTTTTTTTGCTTGATACGCGATGGAAATATCATATTATAACTATAATGTTATTGTACGGATGATATTTCGAAATCCCTCCATCATACATATAATTAATCAATATCACTCAAGTCAACGTGTGATCGTTATTGTATATCAATTTTAATTGAAAATTTCTCTATACTCATACATATATATATATATGCGAGTATATGGAGTAGCTTATCAATAAAACGAAAACGCGGTTAACGACGAGCGCACCGACAGACGGACAACGAGGTTTGCGAGAGCAAAGTGCTAGTATGTGTATAAATTGAAGCTCGCACGCGCGCATGAGAGAGAGAGAGAGAGAGACAGCGTCGTCCGATTAATTTTCGGTAGGGAAGAGGAGGATAAAGTGAGAGAATCGCCGACACGAGTGTTCCATTTGTGAGATTAAAACGATAGATTGGAGCGATAGCTTCGATGAAATTCATCTAGAATCGATTCCTCACTCTCTCCCTCTCTCTCTCTCTCTCTCTCTCTCTCTCTCTCTCTCTCGCCCTCTCTTGCCGCAATGATTTAGCGCTCAATCGACCGAGTGCCAAAGAAGAAAATTTCTTCACGAGAGTGGCTAAATGCCTCGTGAGAATTTAGTGGTTTTACTCTGGATTATAAAACAGAGGAAAAAATGCCAATTTTTTCATTACCTTATTTGTTAACATTATTTTCTTGGCTTCGCAAAGTAATTGGGTATTACTTTGGTGTTTCAGCCAACCAACAGCCTATGTATGGAGTAGTATTGGCTTTGGCGCACTGTCGATGCTCGCTAAAGAGACTGGTGTAACTGTGCTGCTGCTCAATCTTCTCTATGACTTTTTTCGCTCTTGGCATCCGATTAAAAGGTGAATCATAGGTTTTATTCAGTTTTTAATTTATATTACTTGGATTTACGGCTTAGCAAACATAGAAAATATCTAATAAAGTAGTAAATTACCACATTTCGATATTTTCAACATTTTAGATACGTAAAATATCATTCAAAAAAAGATATATAAATACGTGTTATTTGTACACCAAAATAACTCTTCATCATATCGTTCATTCATCGCATCGGTTATGAGCATTTTATTTAATTGGATGTAATATTGATTTGGAGTTCAGCAACATGCTGTCATCTCGTTCAAGCTTGTATGTACAAATAAACATTGTGCACAAGTATGAGGCAATTACGCGCGAATAAACTTACATTCATTGACATGTACCGTAAAAAAAGTCTAATTTAAACTGTATAAATATAATAATACAGAAATTGTCAGAGTTAAAAAATGATTTCAGTTGAAGTATGATAATATCTCTGTTTGTCAATATAGTACCGAAAAAATGAGAAAAAACAGTGTGTCTGATTGAAAGCTAAATTGACAAAATGCTCTAACAAACAGATATTTGGTTGATAAATATAAATTATACAGATTGGTTGGCAGTTGATCGTGATTTTATAAATAATTGATTTATTTTTCACTATCAAAGTGCATGTATATTTAATAAAATCTACAAAACGTTAGCGTCAAATTTTATGTTTATTTTGAAGAGTCAGTATACGGGCTAATCAGATTGCCCATTTTTTGTAAAACAGACGAACCTTTGATTGTCAAAAAAATTTTAATCTTAAAATAATCGTCAATTTCATGTTATTTTTTGACATATCTTGCAAACTAACTAAGCTCACACGCTACTACGCCATCAAATCAACATACGTATAGTGTGATATAAAACGATCTATCAAAGCCATAGTTTCAAATGACACATACGCATTCGTTAGGTAGGCAAAAGAAACCCGTACAAAGCCATACAATATGACATTACACAGAGGTTTGACTAATCGCTTTGTTACAGATCCATTCTCGAGGCGAGGTGGAACGACGAGTCACGCCTGTTCACCCGACGAGCCGCAACTCTACTTGTCTCGGTGAGTATCTCTTTACAAATGCCAAATCGCAAGCCGTACAATTGCGCGAGTAGCGCAGCCACAAAAAGAATAAAAAAGTACATAGAAAAGGAGATCCAATTGTTTTATTATCTCGTTAGCGCGTGTTCTGTCCACCTTTTGCTGTATATGTTTGAATTGATCGTAAAAGCTTACGATTTTGGACGTGATATTTCAGTCTCCCTCTCTTTTGGCAATCAAGTCACGGACAGTTTACCGTGGGTTATAGCTTTGGGTCGTTGTTGCTGTCTCTTCCCTTCCTCCCTCGCTGTCTGCCCCTCTACCTGTTCCTCTTCTCCCTTTCTCTCTCGGTGAATTTTATGCTTTTCCGTTTCTCGCGTAGTAAGAGCACGTGAGTTTGATTCCTGGAGGGGAATTGTTATATGGGAGGGTGGTTGAAAGCGTGACACAGAGAAACTGAATTTATAATTTACACTGGGCGCGGTCAAAATGCTGCCTCTCTGTCCCCTCGTTAAGCGTTATCTTGCTCGGCAGCTACATTACTCTGATGAAAGAGATGGGTTGTATATATATATATATATATATATATATATATATATATATATATATATATACAAGTTGTACCTATCTTTGCCCCGTCGTGCGAACATTCTATCCAAGTACAGTACACACGCGAGCAAATTGAATGTTTGAGTGGACATAGCCATTAGCCAAAGTGCAACATTTACTTTCGGTTACATTCTACGCTTCTTGCTTGCGAATAAATCCGTTTCGTTACTTATCTGTAGCTCGTCTTTTTTTAGATGCAAATGAAACTTAATTATTTAGGAACAGACAGAATAGAGTATACAGTATTAAGCACGAAGAACATAGATGAAATAATTCATGATTTTCCGGGTGGTAATTCTTAAAAGATTCTGTTGCAATTATAGATCTTTTGAAAAGCTTGAGATTACCTAGAAATAAATTATAGGAAAACGTCAGTGCGGTTTCATCTAGTATACCTTAAAGAATATATATATATATATCGCATCAAATGCAACTTGCAAAGATCTCGGTCAAAAGTACCGTGTTTAGCCGCTAATTTTGTTATTATTTATTCATTTCTTCTTACAGTATGTACATCTTAGCACCGTGAATACAAATTTCAAACTTGATTTACCGGCACAAGTGAATAAATATAATATACTGGACGCTAAAAGCTTTTTCGCCGCGGTGGAATACGTAAAAAGAAGGGGTTGAAAGACAGGAATACACACGTACATGTAGAAAAAACTTTATCTAAAAAAGCAACTCAAACGTAGTATCGTAACACGAAAAATTCCAAATTCTCGAGAAAAAAGTATACACATAGATGTAGTTCCCGAATGCATCATGCATTTTCTCCATTATTCAAAGAATTAGAGTAACCTACATGATACATGCGTACTGTGCTATTTTAAAGTCAGTGTCATCCTCTCCTACTTTAAACTCATAGACTTATGAATAAAATGAATAAAACATCATTTTTCTCGTCGAATTGACACGATTAAGAGAAAAAATGCAAAGAAATGTTTTCTGTCGATATAATTTTTGCGAAAGAAAGAAAGAGACACAGAGACTGTTTGTAAGCGTGTAATCTACGTAGGTTGCTTACTAAACGCCAAGCTCGAGGCGCACGTGACAAGAATATTCAAGCAGCATTTGCATCTTAGCCGTGTGTTTGTGGGTTTTGGCCACGGAGAGAGAAAGAGAGAGAGAGAGAGTGAGATGAGGGACTTTCACGAAGGACATTACTCTTCGGGTCTACCCTTTAGCAGATTAAACTTTTGTTTATCGAGTGAATTATTATTGGGCCAAAAGCGAGCATGCTACTCTCCTATACACTAGGATAACTTTCGCTCTCTCTCGCTCTCTGTCTTTCTCCCACACCCGTGTTATACACACTCGATAAACGCTCAGAGTTTCTCGATTCATCATTGCTCGATATATGTATATGTGTGTGTGTGTGTGTGTGTGTGTGTGTGTGTACATATACCTGGCTTATGGATATTATTGATCTTTCACGCGCGCACGTCCGGAGTTTCTCGCGTGTCTGTCACATAAATACCGCTTATCGAAAAGTTTCAGCTAATGCCTGACAACAACTAATTACCAAGAAACAACCACTTTTGTACAGTTGTATATATATATCTTACTTTTGTATATATACCGTAGAATAACGGTGAGATATTTGACGCTTCTACTGCTGCTGCTTCTGCTACCTCTACTGCTGGTGTTGATGCAGCGACGCACTGCGGGAATTGGATTCTCGTTTCTATGTATAGCTCGTGTACAACGTGAGTGCTTGTTTAGAAGCATTGTCGTGCGCGAGCGTTGAGAAATTGAAAAGAACAAAAAATTTGTTTGTTTACTTTTTTTTTTATTCAAAGGAAAGAAAACGCAACAGAAAAGTTTGTGATGCGAAATATGCGCATGTAAAATTTACAGGGTTTCGCGTGCTAAACAAAGTGGGAGCGAAGTGAAAAGATGCTTCTGGGTGAAGCAACGTTGTACTGGGATTGAAAAGAAAAGGAGATTGTTTATAAATGAGAGGTATAATATAATATAATCTACGTAAATGGAGTACAAATAATGGATATTCTCATAACGTCGACACTTTATTTTGAAAGATCTATAAATTAAATGACTGATAAAACTCTTAAATACGCTATAGAGTTCTTTTAAAAAATTTATCGATGTCGATAAATCATTTTAAAATACATAATAATCTAGTTGGATATGACTATTTCCTTAATACGTGTATAATGAATACCTTCTGAATTACATATCACTAAAAGACAATTGACATAGAGCATCGTAATATTTTACGAGCGGATCGATTGAAAGTAACGACTTATTTCAAAAAGACATTCAGCTCGAAGATAAAGTTTCTTTTTTACTATCTTGAAGAGGAAACAAAGAATTAAAGATGTATTTGAAATTATTATGACTTTGTTATTTAAGAAATTATGTAAAAACTATTTCCTGTAATTTTAAAATATTGCAAAAGTAGTACGGGAACTAATTTGATTTGCAATTGGCTGAGTTCTTTGTTGTGTATGAGAAGCCGTTGAAAGTTGCCGACAAAATTAGTATTGGAAAGCGATATCAATAAATTTAAAACATCAAATAATCTAATATCGGAGTTTTGCTTTCGTTCGTATCCGGTTTTTTTCTAAATAAAAATATTCAATGCACGTGGCTTTCAACGCAAACATTGGCATTTCGAGAAACAATTTCAAATGCCATCAAGAGTACTGCTCACTTTCACAATATATAGTCTAAATAAATGCAAAGCACAATGAAGTTCCCAAATACGAAAATGTTTATTCGAATCTACCTGGAATTCAACAATGAATAGTTTCGCTAAACTGTATTCTTTCGCAAGCACATTTTCCAATTTCCCTGGCAATACATGCGCAAGCGAGAACAAGTATCGCAGGTGTGTCGTCGAAAGAATTCCATTTGTAAAAACGCGTCTACGAGACTGTGAGATATAAATAAATGTGGCGAAATAAGTGATTCGACTGCCGCTACCGCCATTTACCAAAATTGAATTGAAATCCTTAAAATTGTGATTGTATCGGGTGTAATAATCTCTCTTATTTCCGAATTTCTTCCAAGTCACTCGACATCATTCGACCAAGCGAAGTCCTTTGCGTTATGAATGTGACTATATCAGATGTTGTTCGAAAAAGAGAGTGACCTGCCTGTGTGTGTGTGCGTGTGTGTAAGCCTCTCTCTCTCTCTCTCTCTCTCTATGTCTATCTCTTTCTCTTTTATTTTTCTCTCTTTTAAGAAAGAGAGAAGGGACCGACGTCTATTAGGTTTGTTGGCAAGACGTGACGGCCAACTACGTGAGAGAAGTTCGTCCTTTGGTTGACGCCTTTCCGTTTAAGTGCTCGCTTCACAGTCCTTTGTCTTACAAATGAACTTCGCGCTTCCTATCTCTCTTCAAATGGTAAACGCGCCACTTTCTGTCAGCCGTTTTAGTCTTTCTCTCTTCTGCTCCATTGTCCTTGAAGAAAATCGATGTTCGAAATTTAATTTAATTCCATTATTTTTTCCTGAATTGAAATGAATCAATATCAAATGAAATCATACTACAATATACAGAAATGCACAGCATCAGCTATCTACAAACAAGGGGTCTTTGCTCAAGTCAGAGAGACGCATTTATTGATCGACGTTACGCGCGTACATATGTTTGCTTGTTAATTGACTGTCAAGTTATCTCCAACAAGCCGTGACGTTTGCCAAGAAGTTAAATCAGTTGTCGTACTAAATACTAGTATAATTGTTTATGTTAAACTCGTTTTTATTCTCTTTTTGGTTATTATAAATGTATGTAACACAGTATGCGGATACTGCCCGAAACAAATCTCTCTTTCATGCTGAAAATTTCGGCCAAAGGGACACAGATGTATCTAACAACAAGCCGAAACATTTGCTCGAAAATCCGTATGCACAAATGTTTTCAAGCTCGCTGAGCACAAACATATGTCGAAGCTTTTGAAAATAAAAAAAAAATAAAAAGTAGCCAACTCACGATGATTCGCGTGCCTGACGCATTATCCTGACCATTGGAGCTTGAAAACAAACACACATTTATACCAATTCAAGCGAGCGAATATGAAAATAAAAATCTATTTTTTTTAAACAATGATGGTACTTGTTATCTTTTCTTTTATTTTTTACAGCTGGGTGTACTTTTAGTAGTGAGACTAGCCTTGCTGCACGGCGCGTTACCCAAGTTCTCGCCGCAGGATAATCCCGCTGCCTTTCATCCCTGCTTTCACGTAAGGTAAGTATAGCCATCGTGCATTCACTTGCGAGGCGTTGATTTTCACTATCTGCCAAGTAACATTGCAAATTCTCGTTTGCTATGTATATACATATATGAGGTTTAGATTCTTGTTGTAAGCGTTATATTGAAATTGGATAGGGTTTTGTATAAACTTTGCCGAGGAGTTCAAATTCTCTCCGTTCGATACGTATTAATGATCTTTTCGTGTACTATATAAAGCTTCTAATAGGGGAATTATTCTCTAAAATTTATATTCATATCAAACATCTTTTATTGTCGTTACTCTTGTGTACGAACAAAAATTTAACAGCTTTTAACGGCAATAATCAATGCTTTCCAAAAACTTTATGATATTAATCTATGTACTTCTTTTATCGCAAAATGCGGTTGGATTAAAGCAAACAATTACCAATGCAATTACAACTTATACGCCGTTCTTGAAAAAAATCGCTCTTTAATTCTTCATTTTAGTCACGCTGGTATCACGAGAATAAAACTTTACGTGAAATCCATTACTCCAGTTGCGTATCGTTTTTTTTTGTATTTGCGTTCGAACTCTGTGCCCGTTGAAATGCAAAACCTCGATACGGACATTGATCCGAACATAAGCACTTAAAAATATATGCGTTCGAGATTTCACTGATATTCGTGCTCTCTTTCTCTCTCGTGCGCGCGCGCGCAAAGCCAAGCTCGCGTTCGTCAGATTTAGCGTGCGTATGCGAAAATGCGCCACGTTTTTTTTTTATCGCTCGAAAGCACTTTTGCCCACATAGCTACATTGAAGGCTTTGCATTTTCTTTTTCGCTTACACGTGTTTGATTCGCGCGCCGTACAACAAATTTTTTGACGTTGAATACTTTTTCGAATTTTCATCTTTTTTTTCTATATTCGAACGATTCTTCTTCTTTCTGAATTTTTTTCGTTTGTTAATACTGGGGCTTTTAATAGTGCTCGATGCCTCTTTTTTGTATTACCACCACGTATGAGTTTTATGATGGAAGATATTTTTTTAAATTTATCGAACAGACGTTGAATATCTATTTTCCAGTTAATTTCAACTCAAAGTAATCCCTGCTGCGTAAAATATTTTTTTTGTGAAAACGAAACTAACATTCACAATTTATTTATCTTCCGTTAAAATTACATTTTGTTCGAATGGATTCAATATTCGGAGGAAATCGATTCCATTCCCAAGCCATTTTATACCAATTTTACTAGCTTGATGGCTATAAAATTGCTATTCTTACTGGTCATTTCGTAATCTGTGACGGAATGCTTTCTCAGCATTTTCCACTCAAAGATTGATTGATCGCGCAAGTCAGGCTCTATAAATATACATTTTCTATTAACCATTCTACGCGTGTATTTCCAACGATGAGTTTTACTTTTCATACAGTGTATTACGTATATGTATAGTGGTTTTTCCACGATCCTAATCAAAGTGCACGTCAACATACAGCATCGTATCATTTTGTGTATCACATATAGAACGAACTTTACGTCGAGAAATTCCAGTGAAGCCAAGTGTGTAGAAAGCTCAAGTCTCGCCGTAAAAGTCATGCTTGCCGTCGAAACCAGCAATTCCGGCCTATAAAATTCGCCTCGATACTGCCGCGCCCGCCGTGTCGACGCTCGGAGGTTAAGCCAAAAAGCATGCCGAACAGTCTGTTCCTCCCTTCTCATCCCCTTTCCCTCTTTGGAAAGTCAATACGTGGAACGATTGCACACGTTCGAAAAGTGAAACGTTCCAACCTTCTCTTCTCCTGCTGCTATTGCTACGCTTGCCAGATTCCTATATGTACGTTACGACTTTATGATGCGTATAATTTTTCCTACCCTTTTTCTTTTTTTTTTATTACATCGAAGACGCATTATGCATTGAACGACATTTATTTCACGATCTCTTGGATCTTTATGTATTTATCTTCGATCTGTAGCAAATATGATATCGACGTGCAATGATTTTGTTGATTTACCTTTTTTTTATCGCACTGAAAGTCGAGCACTTTTTGCACTAATGGGTTGCTCGCGCGCAATTTAAACGTCGTAATTTGATTGCACGTTTTATAGCGAGGAAAATCGGGTAATGTCGAGTTATTATACTCTCTCTCTCTCTCTCTCTCTCTCTCTCTCTCTATGCGCGTATTTTATTGCGGCGAGGATTTTCGTTTTGCTAGGTTGGAAAGGAGCTTGTTAAACCGAAGTTCTCGCTCCTTGCGATATAAAACGAGATTTTTTCCTCTTTCTCTCTCTCCCTCTCGCTCTCTTACCTTCGCTTTACGTATAATGGGAAACAGAAAATTTTGCTTTTCGTTCACTTTTATTTAACAAATGTACGGTTACGTGGTTAAAGTTTTCAATTTACTTCGAATTTACAATACATAATCTGATTCAACTGGTAATACTCCTGGTTATTTATTATTACCGGTGTAAAGGAAATAGAATTCACTAACGCCTGTGGACAACGTTTACGGTTTAGAATATATTTAAAAGTAGTAAAGTGATCTATTTTAGCAAACAGGATTGGCGAAATTTTAATATTCAATTTAAAATTTCGCAATGTTGATCAATTTGTAAAATTTAAAGTGTAAAAGATATTCAAACGATATTCTGTTTCCGCCGTCATTTTATTCAATTGTGAAAATTCATATTATATTAAAAAATGGGTTATCATCAATTTAAAATTTAGAATTATTTTATTACAATAAGCCTTGTTTCATTCACGCATATAAATTTAAATTCCAGCAGACGTGTCGGAAATTATAATAAATTTTCTTTTAACGACTGTCCCAAAGAAATTGTTCATCTGCTTGTGTAATTGTCTAACTTCCTCTTTCTATCTACCTCTCTCTCTCTCTCTCTTCCTCTCTCTTTCGCGGGCTCGAAATCCATGTGTTAATAAAACGAGTCGAAAACTGAGAGTTGAAACGGACTCCGTTCCGGGAAAATCCATAAAAAAAAATAAAGCGCGCTAGGGAGAGTGCTATCCATGAACATAAATCAAGCCATAGCGCAAGATTTTATTAATCGTGAAGCATAAACCAAAGTGGATAATCCACGACAAAGAGCTCAGTAGAAAAAAGAAAAAAACTTCCGTTTGCGAGATATAGTGAGGGAGAGAGGGAGAGAGAAGGAGATAGAAAGAAAGAAAGAGAGAGAGAGAGAGAGTAAACGAACGAGAAGGTATATATACTACATAAGCGCACGGCACTCGCTAAGCGGTTTCACGGCTTGTAAAAGGCTAAGGTCAAGCCCGTAAAAAACCTAATACAAGTCGAAAATGAGCCGCTGCTACACTCGAGACACAGCGAAAAATGGGGAGAGAGAGTGAGAGGAAAAAACGTAGTCTCGCTTGGGGTAATAACGGTGCTTCTCCTGCCTGGCGGAAAATAGCTTTTCACAGTCGTCGAGTTCGATACGTACACGTAGAAAAAGAGAGGCAGAGAGAGAGAGAGAGGGGGAAGAAGTGAGCCCGATCGCATGCTCGTAAAAGGCTTTACATTTCACAAGGCGTTTGCGAATTTCCCTTCCTCCCTCGCGTTCTCTCTCTTTCTCTTTACTCTATATACGCACAAGTCTCATTTTACTACCGCAGCCTTTTATAATGCACTCGAGTATATATAGCTGCACGCGAGAGTTGTAAAAACAAACGCGAGCGCCTGTAAAATTATTGCAGTAAAACAGTGGGAGCGCGAGGTTTTATATCGCGGGATGTGCCGCGCCGCCAGCAAACGTAAAACGGGCCACAGCCGTAAAAAAAAAGAAAAAAATGAGCGATGTACTCAAGTATACCTTTACCTGTAAAGGATGGAGGCGAGGCATTTGAATTAGTTGGGCTGATACGATGTAGATTAAAAGTAAGAAAAGAAAAGTTGAAGAACAAGAAAATATATACTTGCCACTTTTGGTAATAATGGGATTTTGTTTAACGTTCGAGTGCGAAATAGAAAGTTTCGATAATACAAGGAGGTAGAAGCAGGAGATTGAATGTGGGTGGCTATAAGTCGTTGATCCAGATTTAAGTTGATAAAGGAGATATTGACTTGGCAGCGTTAAAAGCTTTACCCGCGTTGAGGAAAATTAAAAGCTTCCTTCTTGGCAAAAGTATGAGCTCTTCTCGAAATAGTTCGAATTCTGACGGATAATAATGTATTTCAAACTAATAAACACTTAAGAGCAGAAGTCGAGGATGATATAAACTCTTTTTCTTTGTTTAAGGTTTTTTTTTGTTTTCACTTTTGAGAGCCTCGTTATAATCTTACAATGGAGTACAAACTTCAACTGTCATTGGAATTTTAATATCGGACTGTATTATCGTGGATTCTCGTAGTTTTTTAACGGATTCCTCTATTATCCATCTTTCAATGGCATAAAACTCAGTAACATCGTACGAAATCTCGTTGTATACCAGTGAATCTTTTACAACTCTAAGCTGTACTAAATTGTATGTTGTAAAATTCATTCTAGTCGTCGAAATTCCACAAACTTAAAACCAACTTTCAGCCTAAGCTTCTTGAATAATTTAAGCATCTTTTTGGCGTCTGTCATTAAAGCTTCGTTAAGTTGAAAAAACATACCAAGAAATCGAAAACAAAAGAAGAAAAAAAGACAATCTAAAAGGATTATTCTTTAAAGTATGGTTTAGATCTTAAGATCAATGATTGTTTATACATAAGAGAAAAGGGGGACGCAGCTGCTGGCGACTTTATGAGATACGTGAGCCAGCGCGAAATGGGAGGTGCGGTACTGCAGCATCGTTATACGCGAGTCTGATTAATTTCGCGTCGCGCACTAGTACAGAGAGACACTCGAGCGTACTTGCTGTTTTTTTTTCTTACTCGAATTCTATAGTCGATGCTACACGATTATGCTTTTACGTCAAGTTGTACAGACTGAATGGGTTATTCATCTTCGCTGTATGTTTGGGTTTGATATTTATTGCATAACGCTGTATCAATTGAGAATTATCACGCATATAACAATAACTAAAAGATGTACCGTTAAAAGTCTTTCGTGTATTACAAGTTAATGTATCACGATGAGGACTAGCATCTACGACTGCATTATTCTCTCTTGTCACAGTTGCTATCCGCGACATATATTAACAATAAAATAGATAATTAAAACTCTGAGCTCGATGAAAATTGAATTTTACATTGGATGAAAGTGGATGAAGTATTATCAATTATTTTAAACGTTCATTTACCCGACGTATGGTTGTATATATATTAATACACATACCTAAATATTTATCCGACAAAGTTATCTTTCTCTCTGTCGTAGGAGGAAACAACAAGTAACAAATATACACGTAAAGCATAATGCATTTGAAGAGTAGAAATATATAGTTATATATGAAGTATATAGCGACAAAGAGGATTAGAGAGGAAAGGAAAGGGGGGGCGGTGGATAATTACGCTTGCCAAGACGGCGGCCCTCGCTCTCTGACTATGTCTGAAGGGCCTACCCCGCTAATTGGATGCTTCTTTCTCCCCCCCCCCTTCTCTCTCTTTCTTGCGAGTATGTATATATACTTTTTGGCGCGGAGGTTTAATTGCGGCAAGTTCTGTATGCTATATACCACATTTTATTATAAACGTGTATATACTTCCACGAGCGACCAAGTTGAATTATTTACGCTCTCGCTTGTTGAATTTGTATACTGGACATTTCTTTCTTTGACACAGTTGCGTCCTTGAGCGAGAATCTTAACGACTGCACCAGTGTCGAGCGGAAATTTCTTTCAAATTCATCATCTTTTAGTTTTACGAATTGTTCAAATGGCTTGTGTGTTTTGAAAGATATCCCGTTATTTAAGTTCATTTTACGCTCATTTTATCATGTTTTTATTATCCATATTAAACAAGGGCTAGGAAATATACTTTAATGGGATATAAAGCAGACAAAGTAATATCTATATATAGTTGACCAAGCTCGATCTTTATTCATTCGAGTCGTTGGTGACTAAATAAAATTAATCTTCAGAGTAATTGTAATAAACTCTTGAATTTTTACTTGAACGATACTTTATATTCTGTAATTAGTTGATAAAAATACGGCAGAGATTTTTTTAGTATTAGCTGCAGACTTTCTAACTGAATCGTCCGACAAATAAAAGTGCTGTATATAAAAATACTACCTATTATAATAATACCGTTTACTACGTAAAATCACTCAAATCATCATCAGAGTCTTATCGAAGATCAGCCTTCAAATTGATTCGACTTTATAATAAAATTTCAATTCGTTTACGTAAATTGAAAGCTTTCGCTAACGCAGCTGTGTTCCTGTAAAAACAGAAAAAGTGCATTGTGTTGGGAATTCCCGTTGCCTTAGCGACTCACCGTACGCTGCCTTCAATCAATCAAGATTCACTGGCGCTCTCCCTTGCGAGTAAATTAGTTTGGCGGCGTATATACGTATATATAGTATTATATAGTTCTTTCTTGTTGCGCGAGCGCGTGGATTGCATGCTGCAAATCGCATGAGCGTGCACCGATGCCTATGTTAAATGCTTACCTCTCGTTGACTCAAGTTCATGGTGAGTTGCTGCGGTGTGTTCTCGACGACAATTAACAATTGTGATTATTGTACGTGCTCGCTGAGGTTTTTATTCTTCAGATTGCAACGCGATATGTCGAGACTTTGCACGATGGTTATTAACGTGATTTGTGGAATTGGACGTCAACATTTATTGTTTATTATTTTTTTTGTTAAGGGTAATTTCTTTATTGATGGGAAAAGTGATAAAGTTTCGCAAATAAACGTCAACGTGAGTGCCGGACACGACGATAACGCACTGTCGCAGCGTGTATCGCCGACATTGCTGAAATCCACGTGACAGCAGCGAGCGAGAGTGAGCGGCGGATGGATTTACATAATCTCACGTGCTCCTCTCTCTCGCTCTCTGTCTCGTGTGCGTGCTACTTGACTTATTATCCAAGCTGGCAGTTGAGGGAGAGGGACTGGCGGTAATGACGTAAGCCGATCTCTGCGGTGAAAGTTGGAAACCAGAGGCTAATGGGGCGCTCCGACGCTTCTCGAGGGGATGCGAATTATGAGCCAGTCGTATCATCGCTCCTATCCCCTCCTCTATGCGATCACTAGACGTGGCTTGAACGGACCCTGACTTGCGCTACTAACAGTGTTATTCATTTAGCGTTGGCTCTACTCATCTCACCGGGATAATGCACTGTTATTGATGCTCATGTGATTTTAGAGTTTCGAACGAATGTAAAAGTTGGCTGAGTAAATGTTTATCAAAGCGAGTACGTGTTATATGGAAAAAATTATAAAATGATATTTTCCTCGGCAACATTTTTTGGTAGATCATTTTTTACGGGCTAATTTTAATCAATGAAAGAATCCACATTTAATGGATTTAAAATACAAAGTTTCTGATTATCATTCATAACGCTGATATGATTGTTAATGTAATTTGTGTTAAATACATTTCAAGAAAAATTTGATTATGGTAAAGTGTTTTAAATAACTTTGTCTTTTTCTATTATATAATTATTATGCATTAAAAAGAAAATGAAAATCTCACACGATTATCGCTCGAACCTAATAACGGCGGAAAATGATTTATAATTCTCATTTCCTCTGCGGAATGATAAAACAGCGGGCAAAAAATAATTATATCACAATTCTTTCACAAATCCATATCCCTGGCTCTCGTAATATCGAGGAGAAAAAGAATAATAAGCGTCTCAGCGGTGCATCGACGCGAGAGTAATAACCTAGCTGGCGAGTAGTGGCAAATATAATTATACGCCGTGTAAATTAGTATTGAAGCACGTTTGAAGACACGTATAACGAACTCTTTTTTTCTATAGCGCGTATATAAACGAATTTACGTAGTGCGGATACAAAGAAAGGAAAAAGAAGGCACGAAAAAACGTAGCCAATTCTCCCGTGACGTTATAAAAAACGGAGCAGCAAAAAGAGAGATATCGGCTATACTTCCGTAAAATGGATCGATAGGTAAAGTTTTACGTACGTGTTTTGTCGAGAATTGTTTCACGGACAAGTAATATGTACATTATTCCGATTTAACCACAGCGATTATATGTGTGTTCGTGTAATCGATCGACCGCGGCAGCTACGTTGGAATTCATCTGCATTTGAGCTCCTAGAAAGTAAAGAAGAAGAAGAAGAAGAAGAAGAAGAAGAAGAAAAATTAAAAGAAGTTGGGTGATCGTGAGAAATTGCTTTCGCTGTTGAATTCAAAGTGGTAGAGATCAAAGTTCTTTGCCGATAAGAGAACACGAGTTGATCTCGAGCGACGATCGAACACACAGTTAAAGAGCGTCTGGTTCTTTGACCACCTGCTTCGCTTTCTTCCTTTCGGGCTTGTTGGGATTTCTATACTGATCGTCCGATAAAAAGCACGAGCTTTCATGTTATGTATCTATGGCGAACTTTTTGTTATTAGACTATTCCGAAAAAATGTAGTTTTTGACTATTTCACATATGTACTAGATGCTACTTACATTTTTTTTCTAGAAAATTTAGTCAATAATACTTCACACAAACAAAATTCCACTTTTCATTTCAAAAGTTGCTGTAAACTCCAGTCGTCTGACGAAAAGAATTTTTTTCCACATTTACGTCAGTTGCAGAATGCATTTACTCTTTTTTACAAGAAAAAGTTGAACCGCATGTTTTTAGATATCTCGCGAGGTTTTTTTAAAGAAAAAAGTAAAAATGAATTCTGTTCACATCCAAACTTGACGTAACATTTTACAAATATGCATGCTTGTTATATTACTAAAAAAAGTAGTTGTTTACGAATACGGATTGATCGCACAAGTTAAGTTTGGCGATATTAATATGTGCCTATATATACCAGCGGAAGTCATCAAACCACGTACACAAGAGAGAGAGAGAGAGAGAGAGAGAGAGAGAGAGAGAGAGAGGGAGAGATAGTCTCAGGGATAAGCAGGCCTGTTTAAATTACACTTAATAAAGTGCAAGTGGTATACAAGTGTCTCAGTCTCCACGCCAGTAAATAAGGAAGTTTCGGAGAAACAGCTCCCCTCCCCTGGTTCCCCTATACTCGAAAACTAGCGAAGCTCTAACCTAACGAAGAGCAGCCACCCCTTCTTTCCTTACACACGCAAGACGTATCAATTACACTTGAAAGATTAGCTCAGATGAGAACTATACATACAGCCGCACACAGACTCAATCACCCGCTCTCCGCTAACTTTTTCTTTTGTTGAATTCCCAGCTAGCATGCTACAACGACGTTTTTCACTTTTCTTTTAATGCAATTAAGCTGCCCTTTTTTCTCTCTTATTTTCTTTCGAGCGTAAGCTTTGAATGTAGTCTCGTTTGGAATCGTGAACTTCATTGACGTTATTTTATTAGCAACGCGCAATTGTGTCTCGTATCGCTGGTATCGTATTATTGATCAACGAAATTTCGTATTAATCATTCACTTAATCATTCAAATCTGCCTATTTAATCTTTACATATAGATTCTGATTAATTTACATATTGATATGAAAAAGGCTGGAGGTAATAATGGAGTTTACATTTTCACTATGGCAACGATATTGTTTTCATTTCTGGGGTAAATAACCGATAATTAGTATCATTTCCCATGTAAATGGATCTTATTCGTATAATTAATGCAGGGTCCTTTGTTATTTATGATAATGTAATACAAAAATTTTATAATAAAGTTAAATATTACAATTACCAGCCTTTCGTTCAACAAAATTTCCCATAAATTTCTTTACATTTGTTGAATATTATTTAACTTTTATCGGTAATACAACAGAAATAAATTATAAGCCATTTTGTAGTAAAAAAAAATTGTATTTCATTTGCGTTTTCCTGTAATTATTACAGCTGAAATGCAAAATACAGAAACGATTTCGCAACTTAAGTGATAAAAGTTGTTTTATTAACAGAGGAAAACAGCATCCGACCTTTTGCAAAATTTTAGTAGAGATTATATTTACAAAATTGAGCCACAAAACCGCAGCTTTGAAAATCTATTGCCTGCATCATCCAAGTGAATTCCAAAGCACATAACTTTTTGAGTGGTATCCTCTGCTCCATAATACTCCCATGTAAGTGAGAATGTTTGCGAGCATTTTCATCCATACATAATTCACGGTAAATTGTATATGGATCACGAAACTATGTGAAAAGCACGCTCTAATAACAATAATCCAAGATTAAATAAAACAGAAAAAAAAGAAAATAACAAGATATACGGAGGAAAGAATATACGGATAGGAAGAGAAAGAGCGAGCACGAGCGCACGGAATAATGATTTCTTGATAAATGCTCAGAATTATTATTTTGACGTTTTGTTCGGGAGTTCAAAAAGAAGAGAGGAAGGATAAAGAAAGAGAGCAAGTCGCTCGGCGGCGCTATTAATCACGTCGAGACGAAATAAGCGAGGCAAGAAAAATTATTCCCTGGGAAAGGAGCAAGAATAGGAACACGGTAGCTTCCATTGTTTTTACAGGATCGCAAAGCCCTTTTAACTTTTCACTTTCGCGTTGCTCGCTTTTTGCGGTTTTCTTCTTTGAATAACAAAAAAAACATAATAAAACTTGAAGGAAAAAGAGCCTTTGTCTCTGTGGTTATTGGATAGGGTAATTTTCCGATAGAGTTAATAGGAGTTCTGAGCGAAAGGATATTTCCACAACACACAATACGACGTGTAATAAACGGGTTTCGCTTGCGCGTACAATTGTTTCTTCATTAGTGGGATTTGGACTGTTTGATAATCGACTATATAGGACTGCCATTTAATCGAGGTCACTATTGTCCAAATGGCTGTGCTATTGTGACAAAACTATTCGGTCATTTCATTGGCGAAGCCAGCGATTTTAAATTGTTGATTATGTAATTAAGCGGACTATTGAAATTATCGACTAGTTGCATTGCAATTGCTCAGAATGTCGTTTATGTGCTTTTATTTTGAACGAAAGATATTTTTCAAGATGAATATATATAAAAAGAAAGATGTCGAGGTACATATTTTGAACTGGATTGTGATATCCACTTGATATGGATAACGGAAATAGATGCATCTCAACTTTTCGCGCAAACAGAAATTGTACAACCCTACTTATTTTGCTGTTATATTTCTCGCTCATTTTTTTACGTTGAGAAATCTATATTTTTTTAGCAAAATTTATCAGGCAACGAAATTTATTAAAAATAATTTTTACGTCATATTGTCGATGTAAATTGAATCTTTTGTACATTCGACAACGGGGGAAAACATATCACGTATTACATATTAACAATTGTTATTCTCAAGATTTTGTTAGTATTCAAGTATAGGGCAAATGATAGACAATGTGAAAATAACGTTAAGTACTTCATAATTTTTGCGTTGTTTAGGTTGCTGACATTCTGTTACTTGGCGGCATTGAATTGTTGGCTGATGCTGTGCCCAGCGACGCTCTCGCACGACTGGCAGATGGGTTCGGTTCCTCTGGTCACATCTCTCGCCGACGTTAGAAACTTGGCGACGTGCCTTTTCTTCGGCGGCTGTCTCGTACTCACCTACAGAGCCTTCACTGACTTCGAGGTTAGTCATCCACCTGCAATTTCAATGAGGATACACTGTACATACAACTCAACTACTACCACTACTA
Organism: Chouioia cunea; assembly: GCA_030064505.1. Classification (NCBI taxonomy): domain Eukaryota; kingdom Metazoa; phylum Arthropoda; class Insecta; order Hymenoptera; family Eulophidae; genus Chouioia; species Chouioia cunea. The sequence continues at coordinate 27,106,624 of JAOPFQ010000003.1, read as the reverse complement.
CTACTACTACTACTACTTTTTTGATCCTATATCTATACAATCGCGAAGTACTTGCACGAGCGCGCGTGCACTACTCGAATTTAGTTAGACTAGAATTTAGTTAAGTCAATTGGTGAAGTAAAGTTTGATCTGCTGGGATGCGATGGTTTTTGAAAGTGATACGGTAAATTTAACGTTTTCTTTTCTTCTTCTCCTTTAAAAAGCAAATATGATACATTTATTCAAACAACTATTATTTGATATCAATCGAAAATAATAATGGAATATTGGATATTAATTTTTAAACGGTTTAAGATATTTAGTAGGGTATCCTTTCAATTTGATATTCTATTCATTGAATGATGCCTCAATTTATTAAACTTGTATTTGCCCTATTAATTAAAAAAGACATTGATTATACAAGTTATTTATCTTTCTCCACGATGTTTCAATAATAGTCAATATTGAAGTACAGTTTATTTCGAATTTATCATGCAAACAAGTGCTAAGTGCTCACATGCGAGATCAAAGAAAATACAGTATCTACCGAGAAAAGTAATTGTAAACATTTTTCTCTCGTTCGTTTATAAAAAACAACAACAATAATGATGTTGCGATAAAAAATGAATAATAATCATTGTTATGCTCTCATCCGCGATATTTACAACGATAATAAACTTGGATCACGGCAACATCCCATTCACAGAAAGAAAACAAATATCTCATCGAGAGAAATAACAAAAAGAAAAAAACAGAAGAAAAAAGTTCTTAACACACGCAAACAGCATATGATTTTTGACAGTACAGTGGCCACACGCAATCGACGGTGCTAACACGGGTGCGTTACATAATTCAAGTTACGGCTCGTAAAGACACACATACACACGCAAAGTCACAGTAGCAACGCAGAAACAAGAGAGGGAGACATTGGCGTGGACATTGGCTACTACTACTGCGTGACCGCACTTTAGGACGCTCTGCTCTAGCATTGTGTGCACTAAATTCATAACGGCTTTAGCCATTGCTACTATATATATATATATAGCACGTACAATGTAGCTAGCCGCGAAGGCTTGTAAATGCCAAGAGCTTTCTCTCTCTCTCTCTCTCTCTTCGTATATTAGCATGCGTGAGAAGGGATAATTGTCTAGCTTTCCCTCTCTCTCACTGTCTCATTCTCCCACGTTTTAGCCTATTTATTGGGGATACTCCGCGGTAATATCGAGTCGTTTGTCACAGGAGAACTTTGAAAAGCGCACGTTCTATGGCTAAGGTATATATTTCACTTCGGTGAATGTGGGTCGGTGTTCTTTCTTTTTTTCAGGTTTTGTTTTAGATTTCGGTGATAAATGTCATCGTCATAGTTTTGTTTCTACATATGTTCGGTCTTTACTGTAATAATCTGCGAATCTGGTTGATTGTTTCGTCAACGAATATTAATTAATGAATGAAGAATATTTATCTAACGTTTGATTATGCACTATATTTTTTGGTTCTTTGTCGTCAAATCTTAATATTTTCTGCTTTCCCTCATTAAGGCAATATATTTCAGAAGATAAGAAGACGCATTTGTAGAGTTCATTCTTCTTTCATTGACATCATCACAGTAAGCAAGTTATTTTCATACTTTGTAAAATGCAATACTTACTCGCGACTATTACAAAAGTCTTGTAATAAACTTTACACTCAATGTGATAGAAAGATAGAGATAGATAGATTGTTATAAAAAACGAGCCTCATAATGAAATGAAAAACTCACGAATAAAGCTTATAACATCTTGGAAATTGAGCAGGTAGGCATTGTCTGTTATGTATTAGAAAGAAAATTTAAGAATATATATATATATAGATTGAGTCAGTAAGTCGTGAATTTAATAGGTTACGTTTTGAAAGTTGGCGATGATGATGAAGTCCGTGAAGCGTCATAAAGGAAGTTGCACAAGCGCGCGCGTGAACGCGACCGAGCGCCTTCATTATAAACTTCATTATAAGGCACCGAGCGATATAATCTCATTTTATCACCCTTCTACCACTGCATAGAGCTTTTTATTTCTCTCCCGGGGATCTTTGATTAACGAGAGTGAGAAAGAAAGAGTGTGAGATATTACACTTGTGGCTGGTGTCACATCGATATAAACAATACACTAAGCTGTAAAGTCAACGAAAGCTTTTCTCTCTATCATTCTTTCTTTCTTCCTTCCGTTTTACCGTCGCGTATTTTGAAGTTTGCAAACTGTTTTACTATGCGAATCGCTGTTTGATCCGCTTGCAGCAGTCGAAGGCACTTAAGTCGTCGTGTATTTTCTCGGGCGATTCTCCTCCTCCTCTTCCTCTATCCCTCAAAAAAAAAAAAAAAAAACTTTTTGCCACCACCGCGCTCAAGCTCTTCCATCTTTTTCCCAACTCTAATGGCTTTTCGCGTTTCTTTTTTTTTCCTCGTGCGCGTGCGACGAATTGATGCGACGCCTGTTTTACGTTTATTTTCCAAGTTTAGCATACACACACATGCGCGCATTCTGTCTCGACGATAAAGAACAATAGAGTTTCAATCCTGATTTATAGGTATGTGCGTGTTACGTGGATTCGATACAACTCGTACAATATGTAGATTTAGCATTTCACATATCGACTAGTACCTGCCTTGCAATTAGCGAATTGTGCTTCTTTGATACATTTGGTCAATATATAGGGTACATATTGAGCATTGATTAGTGTTTGAATGCTCAATTAAATAATGGAATACCAATACCTAACATGATTAATTAGTATCTGTATAGGACTTTCTGAATATCAGAAAATACACGATGACAAATAGTTTCATGGATCCTGATTAAGACATCCCCCAAAAAATGAACAAAATGAATATACTCTGCTAAAAAATAATTAATGACAGACTGCACTATTATGAAAAAACGACAAATACGTATATTACTAATTATTACCTCTAGAATGGTCAATTGTCATCCTCATTACCGAGGGTTACAGTTGTGTATCAAACCAGCCGAGCTTAGATTAGTAGTACGAGTCAACGATGGGTTCTACAAATATTGGCAAAGGTGTATCGCAGGAGATAACGATTGGGTTTATACGCGTGTATTGTTCGAAAGTACACAGTAACCGTGAACTACATTGCGATAGATACATCGAGACGAGGTAATAAACAAAATTGTCAAAAAAAAAACATAATCAACACGTTAAATGTTAAAATCAACAGCAATATACATAAGTATAATAATTTGAAATATGCAGTTTGATAAAAATAAACTAAATAATTGAACTTTATTCAATATGAAATTGGATTACACTCGCAGCTATTTGAAATTCGTAAAATTTCCAAATAGAAGCCAATTGCAAAATCTGAACTTCAAGTAATTCGAAGCCAACTCGAATACTCGTACACACAGAGTATGTAGGCATCAAACAAAAGCAAATTGGCCAATCGATATATACATTGGAAAAGGCACGTTAATTCGAATTGAAATGCTTGAACCATACACACATACACACATGCGCGTGCGCGCGTAGACAGCAAGCGCGCGGATGCTTAATTAATACATCAATTGACGTACGAGCGAGCGAAGCGCAGCCACGCGCGGTGCGCCGTGGGGGTGGGTTTGCGTCAACTGTCAGCGTCTTGCTACTGAGCGTGTATATACCTATACAAATGAGCGAGCAGCAGCAGCAGCAGCTGCAGCGAGGTAACGAGGTCATCGTTTTATAACTGCCTTGTTATAGCGTCAATAAAGTTTTGCTAGTCCCCCGCCTCTCTCCCTCTTTCCAACACTGTCTCACTGCAAACGTGTGTGCGTATGCGTGTGGCTTTATATGTGATCAATCATCGTGATAAATTCGTCGTTTGCAGTTGTCAATTTTAATTAAAAAGTAAACAGCGACATAGGAAATTATGGGATTGCAAGAGTGAGAGAGAGAGAGAGAGAGAGAGAGACAATAGCTTTTCGCGTTGGAATTCTAATTGCGTCACGCTCCTCGGTATATCGAGTGCTTTATATCTCCCACCCTCCTACTCGTCACTTGTCTGCGCATTGTTCGAGGGTGCGAGCGATATTGCTCATTTCGACGACCATTCTTCAATTCGTGCACACTTGTTTTTGTTTTTCCTATCTACTGTCTGTTGGATGCTTTTGCGTGAACAATCGCCCGACTACTTTTCATTGTTTTCTTTTTTTATTGCAGCAACAGAGGCATCCGCCACTCGTCCTTGGATGGATGTTTCTTGTGTTACCATTTCTACCCGCTTCCAATCTACTCATCACTGTCGGATTCGTCATCGCTGAACGGGTCTTGTATATTTCAAGGTAATTTTTTTTACTACCGAAATTGAGTTTTTATTTTCAAATTACATGAGAATTGTTTGTTTGCAAAAAATAGAATGGAATTGTAACAAAAAATACTAATTATTAAACATTTTTATCATGAAATATTTTATCAAATGTAAAATAAGAGGAAAAACGAAAATAGCCTATTCTATGAATTTACAGTCTATTTTAATTCGTTATATACCTAAAGAGTCACAAAAATAGACGAATAATTTTATTTTACCAAGATAGAATCTTTTGTACTCTTTATATAGATGAAGCTTAACACGGTATTATTCTCAGCTTAGCTGTAGCATGAGAAGATATTTTCTAATGTTTACGTACCGGAAAATTAAAAAAAATGTAAAATATTTCCTATATAAAACCTAACGTTTAATGTTTAAACACGTCAGACAGTATCCTCGTAATTTTTTAGTCGTTTGTCCAATATGATACCATTAATTATAAAAGAAAAAAAAACGCGTATAATATTGAATGTAAAACATTACAGCATTGGTTGGATAATGTTGGTGGCTTACGGAGCTCAAATTACATGGACAGCGATTCCGCGGCGAAGAGGTATTATTACTGGTGGTATAGCACTGTTACTGATTCTCGGATGTTGTCGTACCATTTTAAGGAATCGCGACTGGACCTCAAGGGAGACTTTACTCAGGTATACACGTTCATCCTTCTCTGCTCCCATTATCCCATATTTTATATATACGCGTTATGCTGTATGCTTCACAATGACCATAATGAGTTTTTAAATTGTGTTTTCAAACTCGAATGTAATTAAATTTTGGTTATTACGTTATGTTCCCTCGTTAATAGATGAAAAAGTAAAGAAAAAAAAAGAAGATTTTACATTAAAAACTTTGTTCTACGAGAGGTAATGCTATTGGTTCAACGTTACCTAAAAAAAAAAAAAAAACACGGAAAAAGTACGTTAATACTATTATAATGAGCTCAAAAGTCGGTTTGACAAATGAAATAATCTCGGGGACTTGAGAGTATCTTTGTGTTTCCACGGAATTCATTTGTCCAGCTACGTACGATTATCATTTTTATCCGCCCCTTTCCGTACTTTTCATTCAGATTTTTTTCTATTCAGTACCAAGAGTACATCACTAATACCCTTTCGGTTTCAAAGTAAAATCCCTCATGCAGTTGACATGAAAATCTCCGAAAAGTTACGAAATAATATATCCATAGGTCAGGATTGCGAGCACTGCCGGACAATGCAAAAATGCACTATAACTTTGCTAACTTTCTGAGGGATGCGTCTCAACCGAACCGAGCGATTCTCCATTACCAGCTGGCGCTCTGGTAAGTCATTCTCTACTTTTGTCTCTATTTTTATCTTCGTAGCCGCATAGTTAAACGGCTCTCGTGGCAATGCATACAAAGTGATTTCAATTTTCCACAACCGAGATTTCCGCCTATTTTCTACTTGTTCTTTTTACTCTATTTCGTGTCCAAGTTTACTTGTATAACGAATCAGTAAACTTGCTTGAAACGAGGATAGCAGAGAGAGAGAGAAAACTTGTTTGTTTATCTGGGCATCAGACGTATTAGACTATGATATACACCGATCGCAGCTGCGCTTAATTTCGAGGATTACTTTTTAATTGTTAGCCAAGGATATATACCGTAAATCTCGCGTGTTATACGTAAGGAAAAAAAAGAAGAAGAGTAGGATATCTCGGTGCTGCGGCGTGCAACTTGGTACGATGAGAATAAATCATGAAATAGTTGAAGCGAAGGTAAAAAGGAAACTATGCCTTTTATTACGCAGCACGCTAAATATCTGTGGTTTTTAAGCTTTGGTCGGTTTGAACTTTTGGCCAACGGAGAAAAGATAATAATTGGAATACTCCAATGGAATGACAGTTGTCGAGTTCGCCCTCTTCGCTGTCTATTAGTTTAAATTAAATTTTCCTCTGTAAGCGCATAAAACCAAAGAAGAATGCACTTCCGTCAAAGTAAAAATTTCATTTACCAGTTCAACGGCAAAAAAATTCCTTTTGCTTCGCTCTCTCTTTCTCTCTTTCTCTTATCCTTTCTCTCTTTTCATCTCTCAGTATACTTCCAATAAAATATTTTGCGTTACAAGATTCCATCTGTACAGTCCTTCGAATAGATAAATTACGTACTTACATATTGTCGAAAATAATTTCGGTTTTGTTATGTTTAACTCGTTATTTGCACACTTAATGCAAAAATAAAGCTAAATTTTCGATTCTAAAAATGTCATAAACCATTATTCTTCTGATATAAACTCCCAAACAACATTTCCAACTTAAAGAGCTATCTGATAGAAGAGTAACACATGAAAAAAAAAAGAAGTAGAAGAAGAAACCGGTGCTTAAACACGATTCACCGATGATTCAAGATTCTTGAAAAATATTCTTATGCAACATGCAGCGTCCGACAGGAGGGTGAGAGAGAAAGAGAGAATGTAAGCGATGCCGGGGATGAGATTAAACGCGATCGATGAGCCCACTGAAATTTCACGCCGAGGCGAAAGTATAAAAATAAATAACTTCGTTCTATACCTCTATTATGCTGGGGGAATAACCTTATAAAGCGTAACTTCAAACTCAATTAATCAGTTTTATGGATTTATTTTTGTTGATACATACGATCTCTAGAGAAATATATAAATTAAATTATTAGTTAAGCAATTGAGAGGGAATACTCTTCATTTATTTAGTGAAATGTTTATTTCTGTACTAAGTAATTTTATTAGTAGTTACGAATATATCGCATATTTAAAATTGTAAATATTGTTATCGAATACGTTTAACGAATACTTCCGACTTTGTCAATTATTATCATATTTATGATTTATATGCCGAACCAATGAAATAACTTCTTTCGATGCTGACAGTTCCATGAAAATGTAATTACTTTAAATGTCAATAACAAAGTGTCAGATTCAGAACTTAAAAAATTAACGAACTTAATTTCTTGACGCATATGACAATTTACACGATTATCGAATAAAACGTGCTTTTTCCTTTTAAGTATATATATCATTCAATTACATTTTATTATCAAATACGTCAATAACTCTAAAAAATAAAACAAAAAATAGCATTCTACGAGAAGGTCAACGAAATAATGCAAACGGAAATCGCCATTATCCTTATCATTATTACGCGCACTTTTACCAACCTGCCTTAACGAAAATCCTCGGCAAGCTTTATTTGTCAACGTCAAATTAACCTCTACTATATCGTCAAAGCGGTATAAACAGCAAGTTTTAATAACGGCATTAGCCATTTGGAGAAGTTGAAGAGAGAAGGGGGAAGAATAGCCTCGAGACTCGTGCAAAACTTGTTCGAGAATTAATCAACAAGCCTAATTACCCGCATTAGTTCTCGTGTGCCTTAAGAGTGCGCATCGTCGTCGTCGTCGTCGTCGTCGTCTGGATAAATAGGTAAGAAAATCAGTTTCACGGATAATTTAGTGGCAACTTTGTTAAACTGGCAGAGGCGAGCTTATATTATCTCTCTCTCTCTCTCTCTCTCTCTCTCTTATATATAGAATGCGTATATGCAAGAGAGGATTGCGCTAACGTAGGTTGCATTAATTTACTATCACGAGAGAGATAAAGTGGCTATTACCACGTGTGAACAGATTGAGAGTTGGCAAATTGAGAGGAAGAGAGGGAGGATCTTGTTTTTCCTCGGAATATCGATTCGTGAAGAGGCATGTATACAAGGGTCAGATTTTCACGAAACACACATGTAGGCGTTATATGAGCTGTTGCGCGCGAGGAACCACTTTGGGATTGCAGCCAACGAGTAAAGCTGCAGCAGAAGTTTCCACTTGATTTCAAGCTTATTTGTGGCCAAGTTATAAAAGTGCCGTGTTATTAGACAGTAAATATTAAATACTAAAAGCTTGTTTCTAAATAACTAATAACTAAAATATAATAATGCTTTTGGAAAGTTTCAATATTTGTTTTCAAACACCCAGAAAGAATGAGTAGATGCTGAAATATACAACACAACTGCGGTTCGAATTTCCACCGTCATTGTTTTTACCCTATCGAAGAAAATGCACCAGCATATACACACCAAAAGCAATAAAAAAACACCACACGCGTTATAGGCAACATACATTATCAAACAAAGAGACAGAGAAAGAGAAAGAGAGAAAAAATTCCATCAAGCAAGCTTTCCTGATCTGCCGATCCTCGGGAATAAAAGCTTCGCTCGCGTGCTGCTGCTGCCCCGCGTTGTAAAACTGAGCTGTGAGAGGGTGGATTGCTCGTCTGCGACGAGATAGACAAAGGCCATTGAAAATTTTACGTTGCAGAAGAGAAGGGGGAGAGGGGAGAGACAGAGGCTTATATTTACGATAATGCATTGTTTGATTGGTGTTTTACGAGGCCGCCAGGCCGCTTTTACCATTATTCAGTCTCGCCGCCACTGCCGCCGTTGCCGCGTAAAACGCAAGCCTATCGCGTCGTAAATCACCTCACTTCACGACGAAAAATCTAACATTCGCCCTTTCTCTCTCTTTCTCTCGCATAGGTATTCGTGTCATCTTGTTATCTTTTTACATCGGTGTTTATGACAGACTTTGCGAAAAAAAGAGCGAAACGAAAACAAGAATATCTCTGTTGCTACGTGTGCAGCTATACTATTCATTTCGCTTGGTATATTGACGAGTGGCACTTGTCGTGTAGTGGCAATAAAACCACTGTAACGAACACATTCCACGAGTTGGGTATTACAGGCTTTTATGAAATTTCAGGAAAGCATTCTAGTTATATTAGAAGGTTGACAGAAGAGATTAGTTTACCATCTTTCCTTTCATTTTATTTTTTGCTGGAAAAACATCTTTAACAACTCATCATCGACTTAATTCAAGCAACAAAACATTGTTGATACTCGTGTTTAACGATGGACTTTTTAGTCGGACTACAAAACTCTCTGGAGGAAAATTAATCATACTTTTATAATTAGCCTCACGCTCATTCTTCTAGGGGTTAGTAAAAGAGAGTAAAAAAACAATAAAGGAGAAACGAGAACTCGATCTCCCCCCCCCCCCCTCTCCAACCCTCACCCCGTAATAAATAGTTAAGTCGCCGCGGAAATAAAGTATTTCATACAATAAAGAAAGTTTTTCAGCAGTGCTGGTGCTTTTTTTCTTTCTCATCTGCTTCGCCATCTTTGCTTGCTGCTGCTGCTGCATTGCCTCGAGGCGCTTTTACCAAACTCAGCTCTCTTCGCGTTCATGGAAAGTTTAAATAAGTTCTCTCTCTCTCTTTCTCTCTCTCTCACTCTCTCTCTCTCGCTTACAACTATGCTTGATTGATTTACTTTTAACTCGATAGCGCTCTCGCGCGTAGAGTTTAACAAAGAAAAGATGCATATTGTCGCTCTCGGTATATCTTAATTGCGTGCTTAGACGGTGTAACGGTTAATCTTATGTAATAAGTCAATGAGAATGTATAAAAGGCTCTATTTCAAACTCTCTGCTAAAAAGCCACGCATGTATACATCCAGTCAGCGACTTTGAAGAACTTCAGCGAAAGAGAGTACAGAGACAAAAGTCGAGTACGAAAAGAAAAAAGTCTCTTGGAAAGTAAGGTCCCGAACATTCGATGCTCAACTTTCTCCTTTACAATTCGAGTTCTCCACCGAAGTCGATTGTTTTCGATACTCGAAAAAACGAGCTGCGCTCGTATGTGTGTATATATCGTAAAGCAGCCCGCGAGAGCGCAAATCGTAATTCGCGCTCGGTCGACTTTATGAGCTTGCTGCGTGTGAAAGCTCCTACCACCAAGAGATTTAAAAGCGACTCCTCGTCCTCGTTCGAAAACTCTACGTCTCTCTTTTTTTTGCGCACCTGGTCACGAATCTGTCTTGATTGATTTTTTTTGTTTTCGCCCTTGCTTTATCCGCGTTGCTATTAGAAAAAGTTTATGGACTGGAACGGGTATTATAGAGTTTGATGACTTCAAGTTTGAAGCGTGATAAAACTATAGTAACATTATTTTCACGGTGGACTTTGGTCGTAATTTAGTTTTGTTTGGAACGAGAATAACAGTATTTCGAGTAAACCATTTAAAATGTTACTCCAACCAACGAATATTGAATTAGATAACTTTACAAATCGTTACTAATCAAGTTGGCATAAGCTTAGTATCAAATTCAAAGGAATAATCTACAACTCGAAAGTTGTACAATACATTTTTGGCTATCAAATAAATACATAACACAATAAGTGCAATCATGCCGTAAGTCTCTTTTATTTCAAGGCAACGTGTGTAGAGTAGAGTGAGCAAGAGAGGAAAGAGTGGATCTCGAGGCGGATAGCTATAGCGCGTCCATTAAAAATGGAACATTCGCTCGCTCACGCAAAAGGAAACGAGAGAAGCTTTGGCTTGATAGGTCCGTTTTTGCGGGGAAAGACCCGCGGGTATAACCGCGTGCTCTCTCCTACTCTCTCCCTCGCGAGTGTCTCTTTATTGGATAATAAATAACCTGTTTCATTTATAAGAAAGAGATAAAGTACTCGCGTACAAACTTCACATGTATCTTTCTCTCTTGCTCACGCGCCAAATGTATATAGGTTCTACATCAGAGTGGATTCATTATTATTAAAAGCTCGACAAACTGATTGTCAACTAAACATTTTGTATACCTGATATGATTGTTTATTCTACCTTCAAAGAACGAAGGTTCTTCTTAATTAAGTACAAATTTGTTTACCACTGGAATTATTGAGCAGAATTTTTTATTTCTTTTGTTGGCTACGTCGACACTCGAGATGTATGATTTGTTTGCGAGGCCGTCCCTCGTTCAATAGTCACGTGATGTCAAATAAAATTGCAGTTATTTTCTGTATTGACCTGATTTGTGCCGAATTAAACTACTAAATTCATAACGTTGTGCTAACCAATTTTGTGTTGTTTCAGAATAATAGTTTATTTTAGTTTATACTTCGACATGATACAATATAAAAACAATTAGGTCGTTAGCAGTCAATGCATCACATATGAAATTTAAATAGCTACGGTTCTGAATATTCAAATAACGACAGATATTCTTGTCTCTGTGGTATTTTTATTGGTATTTCATATGAAAACCCGGTTTTTGTATTTAGCAAAAGTCATCTTTCCGCAAGGATTGATTTTATCGTAAATTTTGATTGAACGATATTTGAAAATTGAAATGTAAAACAAAAACCATCAATCATACGTCAGGTTTATAAAAATAAAAAAATAGAGGATATGCAATGATTACTTTTATCATCCAGATAACGTAAAAGCTATGATGGTTTAAAAGATACAAAGGAATTATTTTCTCATTTCCGCATGGAACGTAATTTCAAGAAAGCGATAATAAAGTCAGATACAAATCAAAAAAGCATAATACTATGCCCGGTGGCCATCGTCCCTACGAGCATAATAACAAAACGCATATATCCATTAACGCAAGCTTCTTTCTCCCTCTTCCATTGCTGGAGAATTCATTACCTCGAAAATAGAGAGTCGTCAGCATTAGGAGAAACGAGGCCCCGAAAGTCATATTACACGAATGGCGCCATATGATATAACCGAGCACGAGCGTATTATAGGTAATGGTAGGCAAAAGCGAGAATGACAAGGGAACACAAGGGAGGTAGGGATAGGAGAGTAGAGATGGATCCGCGAGTTTGTCACTGTCGAGTAGCGTCCGTGTCAGTTGAGGGAGACTTTCGTGAAACGCGTATTATAGAGAAGCTTCGGATAATGCCACTGACACGCGATATAGCTACCGTCGTCGGACAGTCGGACGACGATTGCGACGACTCCGTGCCGAAACATCGATCGTTCACCAGAGCAGCGCTTTGCTAAAAATGTCAATTGTCAAAACGCGATGTGTTGTTTCTTCGAACATCGGCTGAAAGTTTTGAAACGTTTGCGTGAAAGCACCATGTCCGATAAGAGATTTATTTTCGACGAGGGGACTTTTTATTTTATTTAGAAATTAATATTGATTTTGTGGTCAATGTAAACCGAGTGATATGATGAAATATAAATATCGTTGAAATATTTCTAAATGTTTTTGTAACAATTGCGTATGATGTGTGTTTTGATATATAACAAAATTTGATTTAATTATCATCACACGATACACTTCATTATGTTTACATGGATAAAGTTAATAATGATTGATCCCAAATCAAATAGAAAATATATTATTATTAGTCATCGTAAATAAATGAAGATTGCTCTTACCGGTAAAATAGATCTAATCAAACTTCCACAATGCCTAAAAACTAAGCTTTTGGCTTAACTGATACCAGGCTCGATTCGAAACTCCAAGTTATTCCAGCTTTGATGTATTCTATCAGAAAAGCTATTCTATCAGAAAAGCTATTCCATCAGAAAAGCTTTGTCTCTCTAAGTAAAAAGCGTTCAAGTTGTAACTATGGATTTTCAAAATCGATAGGTGTTGTTAGATAAAGTTGCAAAATTTAATTTATTAAACTAAAATATTTATAGCTAAGTCAGACTATACATAGTTAGCTAAACTCTGTTAAACTTTTGTACAAGCATGCATACCAATTGCAAGATCAACATCCAAAAGTAATCAAAATCTAAATATCAACTTTAGAAATTGTATGGTCAGTGAAAAAGTTTAGTTTCTGTGTATTTTTTTCAGGCTATGGCCAACGTACGCGAGTGCACACAACAACCTTGGTACCTTGACAGCAGGCGACCAGGCAGAGAAGCATTTTTTGGCAGCTATTCAGGCACAACCAGGCCACGTGAATGCTCACTACAACCTCGGACAACTGTATAGGTAAAAGCCATATACGTACATATACACACTGCTGTTGCTGTTGCTGCAGTAGCAGTCAATTATTCACGCGCAGCCGCCGCTCAATGGAAATACCTCCGTTGCTCGTTAAAAGAGGGAAAAAAAGGCCGCGCTCTCGCTCCGAGATTAATAGAAAGATTAAACTTGCCGGGGCAACTTTACAAAACAGGCGCGCGCAAGAGAGAGAGAGAGAGGGAGAGAGTGAGAGCGCGCGTTAATTACCTTGTGGGCCTTTGTTCTCCAACTCAAAACTCGATTACCTCTCGCGCGTGTTCTATAAAATCTCATTGTCGTAACTCTTCGATTTACGACGTATCGGCTTGTGCTTTGCGTTTTTTCTGTTCTCTCTCTCCCTCTCTCTCTTTCTCTTTCTTTCTCTTTCGTATCTTCGTCATCGGAATTTTTATTCATCGTACACGGAGAGAAAGAGAGGGAGAAAAGGGAAAACGATAACGTTAACTACCTCTATGTCTGATAATACTACGAGAGACGAGGGAATGTTTTTCATGATGGCACTTTGAAACGTTATACCACGAAAGAGCTTTATTCGTCGCGCGTAGCAAGCGTACGGAATTTCTGTGATGTGACGCAAAGTTGAGAGAGAGAGAGAGGGAGATTTGCTTTGCACACCGGTTGTAATTATGAATTTCGAAATACTAAGCGCAATTATGTGCACGGCTTTAATGTTAAAATACCTTCGGCAATATTTCTCGACACGTTTTATTAACAATTATTTTACGCTCCGATTCACCATTAAAAGATCGATGGCATAGATTATTATTTTTTTTTATTTGTCGGCTTTGCGGTTACACTGCAAATAATGTTTGCATAATATTACATCTTGTGAAAATGTCACCCGTTGAAGTATCAAAATGATAACACTTTAAACATGTTGACGTTTGGTAAACACGCGTGTTCTCTTGAAAATAATTCCACGTTAGTAAATAAAAACTCTAAAGAAACAAGTTGAGAGAACTCACATCATTGTTCAATTGAATAAATTGTCAATTTATAACACGTTTTAAAAGTATATATTTTCGTGTATAAAGATGCACATGGAAAACTATTTATCCAACCTTACAGAAGAACAAATAGGACCGAGGAGTGCATTCAAATGTTGCGCAAATGCGTACAATTGGATCCAGCTTATACACCTGCTTATCTCGTGCTTGCTCGTATGACAAGCGGACCATCGGCTGGTGCTCTACTCAGGCATGTCGTTAGGTTGCAGCCAAAAAATTCTGATTATTTGTCTGAGTATGCCCATTGGCTTCATCAAAATGGTAAATAGATTCTCTATTTATTATATTATTTGCTAGGCTAGTAATTTATCTTATGTACTCTTCCAGTTGCAATTTGATAGACGGTTGTTGTTTGTCTTCGTTAAAGTATTGTTGTTGGTATTTCTTTTTTAATTTGACAGTGATATATAATTATCTTATGGGATTATTACGAATGAGTATGGGCAAAATTACGTTCGATATCGTCGTCGGGAATGTAATAATAAAGCTCAGGAAATATGAATTTTTTCTCATTGTATTTCAAAATGAAATTTCTAGCGATACACTTGACCGCACCACGTAAATACAAAGTACGTACGAAAAAAAAAAGAAAAAGAAATGAAAGAAGAAACCCTTTTCACTTTTTGTGCTTGTAGGCAAGTGGCTTCCCGCGTTGAAGTACTACCTCGAGGGCATGTCCCTGTCTCCGACGCACCGTGGTTCGCTGTTGGGTGCCGCACGGATACTAAGGTCTCGAGGCCAATGGCCACGAGTGCACCAACTCATTACCAGGTAAAATTATCTAATTTCCACACTCTTTTGCGGCAGGTTAAAGTGAACCTTATATAAAAGAAAAAAGTTTTCAGGCAGAAAAAAGCCGAGACATTGAAAAACAATCTACCGAAATAAAATAAATGGAATAGTATTGAAACGAAAAGCCGTCGAGATGAATCATTCATTTCAATGACTTATGAAAATCGTAGTAACTTTCTTTTTTTTAAGTAAATAAATATACGTATACATATATACATATAAATTGGATTTCTCATTGCATATTGAAAGCTCGGCTGACTCTCTCGATTCTTTGATGAAAACAATATACGTAGAGATTTGCTAAAATACCGTTCTTTTTCTCTTCGTATGCTGTTATCAAATCATATTCTGTTTTTTTCTTTTTTCAAATTTTAATTAAAAAGCGGTATGAAAAATATCTGAATTAATAAATTAGTTACGAGTTTTTGTGCTCAAACGGCGTATAATCAAACTACAACTAAATTGGCAAAGTAAAGGGCGGGGGGGGGGGGGTATATCTTTGGCGAATGGTAAACGAGGTTGCGAAAATTATCAGCGGTCTGACGTTGGTTTTGCAAATCGATATATAAACTCGGTCGCATTTACCAAGCGGTATGTCGTAAAACCAATCGTTATTACGCTACTTAGTTTTTATTTGGTTCTATTGAAACAGAAATAGAATCAGAAGAAGTATTGCCAGAAGAAAGGAAATAAAATTATCGTATTTTGTTAAAGCACGAAATCGCATTTTAGCACCAAACGAAAATGTTCCATAAATACTCGATTTATCAGTTCGCTGATCGCTTAATACTACATACGGATTAAGAATAGCAAGAAGCGAGAGAGAAAGGGGGATATAGAGCGTGCGAGTACGTGCACTTGCAGATTTTTATACTATATCGATACAGTTATAACCAAGCGACAATATCATATAACTCCCTTGTTAAATGGACTCTTACTCTCTTATATCGTTTTATTTGAATTCTCATTGCGATAGCTAAATGAAACTTCGCGTTTTCGTGGAAAATACTTCATTCGGCAAATCAATTTTAGTTATATGATTCAACATTCGCTAGATTTTAATGATATGACGAATTGCGGATATTAAACTGGAATACAGTCTTGTTTTCCGCGAATGCACATTTTAACTACATATAGATAAATATCTATTTAATTTACGATCGTACACTGCAACATATCATAAAATATGTTATTCTATTAATAGAATAAACTATATTTATGATACCGTGAATTGGTGTCGTAAATTTAAACAATATTTAGTGAAATTCAAATAATAGACAATGGTACTTGTCAGATATTCACACAGTACATTCGCATTTTAATATTTCCATAATCAAATCAATGATCAAATTTAAAAAATAAACAACCTATGATTACAGGTGGCACATAATGCTACGTGCTCGTCAGGGTAGTTTCATCTACCGTGGCGACTTGTATATCCAGGCATGGCAATTACAACACGAATCCCGACAACGTAGCTACGACCACCACAATCAACAAAATCTCTGCTTACTGGTGAGTTAAATCGATCGAGCGCTGCAGCGTTGATTAAGTATAGCGCGACTCACCCAATATCCGTGAGGGGTTGAGAGAGAGAGAGAGAGAGAGAGAGCGCGCGAGTATTTCGAATTCCATTTGGAATTCAGTTGGAGAGAAACGAAGCCTCTTTGTAGGCAAAGGCCTCTTGAGAGGATTAATTAAGAGTCCTCGGCGTAGGTCGTCATAATTCTAATTAAATAGATAGCTTCATTTGGAAAGTGAGAGAGAGAGAGAGAGAGAGAAAAGCTGCTTTTTGTCTCTCGTTTCCGCAAACTTGTGCAGTTATTACTCCTCTGCAATACACGCATATACACATACATGCGTGCGCACTTAGGTTATATTCCTGCCAAATTCCTCGCGCAATTCGGATTAATTATGTGGCAAAGAGAGGAATCCATAACCGTGCGTGCAATTCATTTATTCTTTGTGTGCAGTTTTAAATTACTCTTATCAGTATAAGTGTTTGATATTCAATTCGAAGTTTTACTATACTTTATGAGAGAGAGAGAGAGAGAGAGAGAGAGAGAGAGAGAGAGAGAGAGAGAGAAAGGGTCCAGAGAAGGATTTTTTTTCATATTCAATATTATTGATGCATAACTCATAGACTAAAGCAAACATAGTTTAGTTATTTAATTTAATGAAACCTCTGTTCCCATTGAAATATGCAATTGCATTTTACGTCGCGCAGTTAATTGAGTTGGCGTTGAGTCTGACTGACAAGGTTACAAGTCAAAGACCAATTTGTAATATCCATACTTGCCAAGTTTGTGCGAATACCCTTTGCTGAAGGAGAGAGAGGGACCGGCATCAGAATTTGGAAGTTAATTACCATGCGGTACAATTAACATAAGTACTGAGAGGACCTGTTTAAATTCCGAACTAAAGCCAGATTTACGGAGTTGTTCAGTCTGCTTCTTTGAATATACATTCTCTTTGTGTCTTACGACATGACGCTATTTAAATGCGAAATCATAAAGATATGCACGATTACAAAGTTTCCTTTGCCTGTTCATAAATCCATTGATCATATTTCTATTGTAGTTTACCAGTATTTATGAAAAACGTATCGTAATAAAGTAAACATTTTTAACTATTCACATTGACAAATCGGTATAACACTATTTGTGCTTTTCTCTTTGTTTTTCAGGAGAACGGCTGCGAATCGCGACCGAGGGTAGCGAGAGTCACGGTGCAAGATAGCAACAAATCCGAGCAACTCGAGCGATCATCTGGACGCTGCGGTGTGCGTACCTGTAGTCCACGTCAGAGGAAAAGTGCGTTACTTATGCAAAACCTTCTCGAGACACTCTAGGCCCGCGCACGTGTGTCACGACACACGTACACCCATAGTACTTGCTTTCTCATTCTCAGACTCTCCCGCTATTACTGTTTTGGGTGAGTGTGTTGGTTACTGCGTTTTTGGTCCCTCTTTTCATTTTCTTTTCGAACACTTACGCAGCGATTTGTGAAAAATACATCTTTCGTTCTTCGTTTGACAAGTTATACAGCATTGAATAAAAGTGTACGATAACGAAAAGAGGGTGTATTTTATGATAACTTAGTGATTTGCATGGAGTTCAATAGACGTGATATCTAATATCAAAATAAACTCGACAAGTTACCAATAGCCTTTTTAGAATATGAGATGGCGTTTTAAATAAGTGTTTCATATTTCAGTATAACGAAGGATATGCGTTTCAATCCTTACTTACAGGGCAATGTTTTGGAATGAAAAAAACCTGTACTTATCTCCTATGCAGGCAAAGATTTTTAATACAACAACAACAACAACAATAACAAAAACAACAACAACAGCAACAACCAGAACAATTATTCAATTAAGAGAATAGAAAATCGATAGAGTTCCAAAGTAAAAACTTGTCTTGTCTGCCAGAAGAAAGGAATAATACGAGTGTTAATATTTTATAAAACAACATGAAGTAATTGATACACACTCACCTCTTTGGACGGTTGCGTTTTGGAAATGAAGTTTACTTGAAAACACACTATATATCAAAATAAAACTTACATATGGTTAAAGCGGCCGCTGGCGTGTAAACAGGCGTTGTATGAACGACGATGTAAATATATTTTTTGACTGTTCTCTCGAGGGAGACACAGTGCGGCGCTGGTTGCGTTTCTGTATTTTTTTTAAATCTTTTTTTCGTTATGCACGCGCCTCCAGGCAATCACTCGTGAGACGCAGAATAAACAGAGAGTATAATATATTATTTTTCACGTGAAGCGCATGCAAAGTAGTTTTCCCAAACAATAAAGTTCAAGCAGCGCGTGAGAAAAAGCGAGATGTACATCTGTCGAGGAAAGCAGTGCGAAGGAATTTTCAAACAAGGAATTTCAAGTACATAGAAAAATAATGTTTTTTTGACGTTTTAATTGATGATAATGAATATATATATACACACATGTAAGGTGCCAATTTCTTCGTGACGGATAGCTCGAATGGGCAGTAAGCGTGAAACATAAATAACCCATTATTGAACACGCATTTTATCTTCTCTTTTAAACGAGCTTGAAATAACCCAACGGCGTCGCTTTTAATTTTCCATGTTTAAGAACATGAATAAAATTAAGCAGAAAATGCACATCCATGTTCTCAACGAATATGCATTTTCTATGCTACACTCTTGATACACACACACACACACACACACATATATTGATAGCGTGTTACGTTTCTCATCTCGAAGCCAACAACTACAGGCTTTTATTGACTCTGAAAATCAAATGGAGACGTCGTTGGGAGGGAATCTTATACGAAAGAAGACCAAAAGAATGAATGAATAATGAACGAAAGAAAATATAATATGAAAAAAAAATACAAATAACACTATCGATAATGATAACAAAAATGTACATAAGTGTAAACAGAATTACATCGAAAAATACGAGTATCGCTTTATTGTAACGTTTTATCCCTTCTTTGTATTATATCTTTCAAGTTGAAGCTAAGATTGACGATCGTCGGACTCTGATGGTTAACTATGCGAAAGAGGGCGATGAGTTTTAAATAAATATTTTGAGAATTGTGTAAAACTCAATTATACTGTTTTTAATCTATCCTATGCCATCATATTTTTTTCCTATATTTCATTTTTTTTTTGAGATATTTTTTTTTCTTTAGTCGTTATTCATTTAAGTGCGCTAATTTACCTTTTCTTTTGTACGAAGATAACATTTCACGAGAGCTTTTGAAAAAATTCTTTATTTCTCCACATATACGCAACAATGCCATTTTATAAAAGAACTTTTTGCTAACATTCGTCGAGGTCTCTTGGATTTTTATGCAAAAATTATATCATGGTTTTACGAATATATTTTGTACTTTTATCAAAATTCTTTGAATTCGCATTTTAATTTTCGTTAATATTCGTGAATATCAATTACGAGTCAGTATTTCACGGACACGTCAATGAAATAATGTTGAAACATCAGTATCGGAGCCACAACATAGCGGATGGAAATTTCTTCCACAGTTACACACACACACACACACTCAGACAATATACACAAGCGTATACATTAAATCAGGTACGTATATATATTCGCAGAATACGCTACAGCTGCGTAAGGTAATTTAGTGTTTTCAGCAGCACCTGGTTACGTGAGCAACAAAATGTTGCGCTCACCCATTGAATAATCGATCTATCGTGTCTTTTGTTTTAAATATAACACAACTTCGGAGGGTTTTGCACGTGTTATAAAGTAAACAAGCAAAGACTTGCTGAATAATTCACCAGATATCGCTTGGACGAGCAAACACATTAACATTAATTAGCATCGATTTTTTTCAAAAAAAAAAAATTAAATAAATAAAATAAAACAAAATAAAGGAAAACTTAACCAAGTTCTCTCGCGACAATAGAGACATTTTTGGTTAAGTATTGCGTAATTTCCACGTAATTGCTGTATAGAACAGAGTTCTCTAGCTCACTCTCTTGTATGCGAGCGCGCGTACAATTGAAATGACCCTCGTAGTCGTCGTCGTCGTCGTCGTCGTCGTCGTCGTCGTCGCACAATGCTCTCTCTCTCTCTCTCGTCGGGGGAGGTATATAATTGCCTCGACGACGCAAGCCTCTTAACCAAACTCCGCACATTTGACGAAAAATCTTGAACAATTAACTCCTTCTCTTTCGACGACAATGCGACGCGTATTAAATTGTCTCGTCTAACAATGCGCGAACGTTGACTTTTCGATGAAAAGCTTTTTCCTCTCATATGTCAAACGTAGTTATATAGGGAGCTGGAAGCGAAAAAAAACTCATAAGGAAAGTTTCGACGAGAAAAGTCATTTTATAACAGCTTGTGAGAGAAATAGAGGGAGAGAAGCATGTTGATTTACGCGTTAATGGTATACGGACAAATCTCGTTTTTTTTTCTGTCTTTCTCGTCCTATCTCCCTTAGCGAATTTCAATAATCCCGAGTGTCATTTATCGTCCAGACAAAGATTTTTATTAAGGGTAGGAATGACGGATTCCAGAGAGATCAAGCGGAATCAACTTTTCTTATCGTATGTCATAGGAGTAGAAAGAGAAGACGGAAAATAAAAGAAAAAAAAATTTATTTTGTGAACAAGAAACTTTGTCTTGGTACACACATATATATATATATATATACATATAAGATTTTACCTCGTACATAAAGGTATACTGTCATAAATCAACTTGCTATACAATAACGAGACAGGTGTAATTAACCCTTTGTCCCGCAGATGCTTTCCTTCTCTTTTTTTACAACGAGGAAAATCCATTTTTGTCACGATACACACAGAAAATAACTCGCTGCAAGAAATCTCATTCAAAATCAATTTCTTTCAGTTGCCTGGTATATTATATGTTATATTATATATTATACGTTGCTGTAATACATCTATTACTTTTATCATCAATCCTAGATACAGATATATAGTTACTTCACAAGAATAACAAGTACAATAATTAATTTATGTGAACTGCATATTCATTTTCATTTAGCGTTAAAATTATTTATAAAATATGCAATCTTTATAAATATTCGATAATGTATTAATATTTTTTTGCTTGCATTATTTTTAAATAAAATATCAAGATAACATAAAGGTCCACAACTGAAAAATCTCGCAATAAAAAATTGGACATTCAACGCTTCCATTTTCGATAAAAAAAAATGAGTGCTGAATTTTTAAGTTCAGATGTCCAAATAAAAACTCAAAAATGGCAAAAAAAGTTAAATAACCGTTGACCCACAAAAAAACGAAAAGACGAAAGTCTAGCAAAATAATGAAAAGCAGAGCAGAAACGTCGAGGATTTGTAGATGATAAAAATTCATCGCGCGACGTTTTTATCCAGTAGCAGAGTCGAGAGAGAAAGAAAATGGGCAGTGCGCGCGCGCGTGATAGAGAGAGAGAGAGAGAGAGAGAGAGAGAGAGGGAGAGAGAATTCCGTGCCGCGTTCTACAATCATAAAGGGATTCAGCGGGGATAATGCAGCTGAAACAATGCGTTTCCGACGGCAACGCCGCGTCCCTGATGGATGGTAATGCGCGGAATGACGCATGGAGCTACGCCGCAGCCGTAAATTGCCGAATGACCGCTTGCCCTTCTACCCCCTTCCACCCCTTCTCAACCAAGAAATCCTTCTATCCCTACCTCCTTTACGGATTATTTACGACGAGACGAAAGGCGACGTTGGTTGCCTTCTATCTTCGCAGATTTTCTACTCTCAACGTTTGATTAATTGCTTTGACTTACTTTTCCTGAGATTTATTTTTCTCTACTTTTTTTCTTCATTCGGTTATATTATTTAACTTTAGAGTTCTCATGCGCCTAGTCTTATCGATCATATAAATAGGATCACGATTAATTTATGTGTGCAGATTTATCACGAATCAATGTAAAATTAGCATTTTTTCATTAATTGTCGAATTTGTTAATTTCTATTTAGGACAAAATTCAACGCGTTACGTATAACATTTAAATACTGCCAGCAACCCGATTTTGTTTTTCAATCTAGCATTTCGACAATTAAATTTTTCAATGTCGCAATACCATTTTTGACATGACAGGCATATTTCAATGGAAAATACATAACTAAAAAAAGGATATCCGAACGTTAAACGTTGCGACGTTCGAAAAGAAATAACTATTTTGCACCAAATAAAAATACACGTTCACACATTTTCTCTCGTCCTATTTCATTGGTTTTGTCTTTTTTCAATTCAAATCAACATTCGCGACTACAACGTGCCAAGTAACATATAAACAACGAATAAAATTTTCAAAGTATCCTTATCCAGAGAACAGACAACTCATTAAACACGACTGCACATCACATCAGCTCTTATGGTAGAGGTGGTCGGATAAAATCGGTAGTCGTTGTAAACGTGTAGGATCCTCGAGTATATACCCACGAAATCCATATTCCCATTAGCTTCACTAGCCTCTCTACTGAAATCTTAAAACGGCCGCTCCACTAAAAGCATCCCCCATGAGCCCATCTAACAAAGGCAACGAGTAGACCATTATATGGAGTATCTATTTAGATAAATATAGTGTATTATATAACAGTGCTGATTAATTAGACTACGGTTAAAAAGGCGATTTAAATTATTCAAAATCTTTTTTCTCACTTGCACAAGATATCTAAGTGTTATTATTCTTGTCGATAGTTATTTTTAAATACACCTATAATAATCACGGGTAAAAATTGAAGTCGTCTAATTGAGTGGATCGACTCTGTGTCCGTACATTTATTTTAGACGTATAACTCCATAACCGCATAGTTCATTATTCAAATGTGGTATGTTGCGAGTATAATGATTAATCTACGCCGAGAGTTATCTGGTGGATTAATTTAACGCTCGGATTCACTCCACCTCTCGGTGGGTTCACGGTGTTAAAATCAAAGTGGAAAGTTTTTTCTTTTTGGCGGAAATCGCTCGTAGTATTTAATACCTCGTTAGATTTAATTGGGCATTCTCTTTGAGTGCGACGACAGCAAAAAGTGATGTATGTTGTTGGTGGTATAAACCAAATTGTAGGATTAATTATAGGAAATTACTCTTTGGATTAACATTATATAATTTCCGATAATTAACGACAAGTAGATGTAAAAAAATGTCGGAATTTTGTTAAGTTTTTATTCATTTACACGTACAATTGTCAGAATTTCGAGATATTTGCTTGAATATCAAGAAAATTTCGTATTTTCATACGTGATAAATAACCGCATAATATGATCATTAATAAAGATCAATCGTACGCGTGTTTATCGCTCTTTGCTTCAATTTGGTGGTATAAAAGAAATTGGTGGATTAATTGAGCGAAATTCCTCTGTGAACTGTACATTGTAATTTTCGGTAATTAATCGTACATGAGAATGAAAAGATTTAAAGTTTTGTAAAATTATTGTGAATTCAATCGCGTTTTCGAGGATTACCCGATATTTGTTCGAATATCGAGAAAATTTTACGTTTCCGTACGTGATAAATAACCACACCGAATGATCGTTAATACATATCGATTACGCAAATGTATTTCTGGTTTTTTAATGATGCCTCTGTTAAATTTTTAACATCTGAAAAATTAATTCAAAATTTGAATGCAATATTTTAAAACCAATACATTTTGTTGAAATATGAAAATAGTGCTTGGCAAAACAATAATGTGAGAATGCAAACAAAGACTGTTCTCATTATGATAAACCCTCACAAAATTGCGAGCCAATTTGTCAACCACTCAGCGGAAATTGTCAGAGATGAAAAGTAAAAATTCATACTTGGTCACAATATCACACACTAAATATTATTATTACGAATGAATTATTCGCTAATTATCTGTTTTAAAGTGTCATAGTAAATAATCTCTATGGGGGTGAAACATGACAATGACCCCGTCAGTCCTAATTTACGGAATTTCATAGAATTTATTCAACAAATTTTCACAGCAACTAGTATCATTCATAACACTGGAAACCGAATTAATGCACGTTATAATACAACAACAACACGTAGTCTCTCTCATTCACTCTCTCTCTCTCTAGATTTCTTTCTCGTCTCCATCAGTGGCAAGCCAGTTCAGCCAAGCGCGTCGACTTTATTTATTGGATGTGAGTGCCTATCTCTCTAGGATCAACGAGCGATGTATTGGAAATATCATGTAGCCTGACATCTTATGAATACTGATGCAACTACAGTGCGAGCAGAGACGAGATGAGATTGTCACCCAAGATTTTCATTGCTACGCAACAAAATCAGAACAAGAGGAAAAGGGAAGTAGAGATTCATACCTGACAAACTCGTGTTTCTCTCGATGTCAAAATATTTTTTAACTAATTCCAAATAAATCGAATTATTTGTGTATTAATATAGTTGCCCGTATACGTGATCAGTGGCTAATAAGTAAATAAATATTCATGACAAATCGGGGAGTGAAGTTGATAGCAGACTAATTACAACTTTGAAACGGACGACATCAAATAGCCTTTGAACGCGAGCACGCGTAAGAGAGAGAGAGAGAGAGAGAGCAACGCGTGATTTTGCCAGCTAAATAATTCATGGTACCGCGACGCGCACTCAAATGTCAACCGACACGCATAAAAAGCACTACGTAATTACACACTAACAGATACCACCTCCACCCAACGCAAATAATTTTATGCAGCGTCATGTGACTTTTAGCGCGTGAATTGTTGATTTCATTATTGGATTTTGCTTGATTTTCACGCGTGATTTACACACAGCATTTTGACGTTTTCTCTTTTTTCAACATTATTTACGGTCAGGATTAGTTGTATTGTGTAGATGCAAACGTTTCGAAAATTCCTGTCAATCGTTTTGTTCAAATTACTGTGTAGTTCGGATAAGTATTGAAATCGTATTATTTCAAAAAGTTAGATACTGAACATATTTTACTGTTATCTATATACGTATATGCGCATAAAATGATTAAAAATAAGCTTTTGAAGCATTTTAATTCAATTTTGTACGTTTCCCCGGTATAAATTGCACTTAACGCGCACAAGTGTCGAAATTTTCGCACATAAGTGATTCAAATTACTCAGAGACTATGTGATCTCGTTTGATATCGAATGATATATCTTCGATATACCATACTCATTATTCCGAAAATATTGTATTTCTACTTCGGAAAAACAAGCAAAAAACTAAAAAAGAAGAAAACAAACATTGGAGATAAAAAATTGAGAAAATGCATTGCCATAACTCGCATAATGTCACCGCAATATATACAGTAAGAAGAACTCCCTTGACGACTCGGTGGCACTACGTTGAGATGGAGAAGGGGGTGAGGTGGGTCGAACATATGGCAAGCTGACAATTTAATATATCTCAAGCGAAACAGAAGCGATTGCCGTGCATAAATATGGGATTCAATGAAAAGGCAGAGTTGAAAATCGCCCCAGGGACTTTACTGACTCTCTGGTATGGTGCGATATAAAGCACGCGAGAAAAATAACGGCAGCCTCTTCTCTTTCTCTGTACTGCTTCGTAGGGTGCGGGAGGAGTATAGAGAAGAGGAATAGGTATGTATAATGCATGGGACCTCTTGATTTGCGAGCCTATCTCTCTCTCTCTCTCTCTTTCTACAGGTGTACGCAAGAGCAGTAGCGAAGCGAAAGCTTCTACTTAGTCGTCCGCCATTTTTTTCCGTTAATATTTGAGTATTCCACCGTGCGCCTTAACGGAATCAAGCTTGGAGTCGAAGAGATATATAGAGAAGCGCATATTAAATTATTCATTCAAAGAAGGAATATCGACGCGCTGAAGCAATCTCCATTCAGATGAGTCCTTGTCGTCGTCGTCGTCGCCACCACTGAGACTCTGAATTCTCAATGTCACTTCCATGACAATTATTTTCTCGTTTGTTTAGTTGCCACGTTAATGGATCGCGTATTTCTTTCGTGAATTGAATTTCCACTTAGCTTGCATGCGCACCGAAGCATAAACGAGAAAGAGAAAACAGACAGACAGAAAAAAATGGACGGATCTCATCAAGATAATAGAAATTCGTAGTTGTTACATGTTACATGAGATTTAAAGACACAAAGAAGATTCGTACTCAGAGGTCGATGGGAAGCAGCGAGGAAGGTCATTTAAAAAATGTCGCTAGGTCGATTGGTAAAGTCGTGTGGATTGAATTATTTTATTATTTTTTCTTTTTCCAAGAAATTTGTAAAATTACCGATCGGTGGATAATGAAAAGGATTTGTCCTTAAAATTCTGCCATTAATACAAGTTGTATTTTAAATTGAAAAATGGATAAAATTGGCTTTCTATTAGCTTGATATACGGCGTGGTTTACCACGAGTGATCAATTGAAACAGAAAAAACTCACTGAAAAATCGACTAATCTATTTTACTAAAAAAATGACCTACTCTTTCTTTTTAGGAAAGATAATTATTTATAGATTTTAATGAAATACTCACGGTTTTCAAACTATCAATATTACTATAATCACGGTATTTTAATTAGTCTTTCCAAAATACATTATACATTATTAACTCACTAATGAGAATTTATCAGAGCATTCAATTCAATGTCATTCAATATTAAACATCTCTAACTAAATATCTTGATTAATTAGTAGACGTAATTCCATATTACATAACTTCAATTATATATACGATTATTTATTAGTAAAATTCAATTGGAATAATTTTTATACGACTGCCAATATATTATTATCAGCAATATTTCTCCCATTAATTACATGCGAAAACAAAATAGACATCGAGTAAATTAAATAATAGAATTCCACTGAGTAATGCATGCGCGTTATATACAAACCACAAAACTCCACCAAAAAATCGCATGCTCGTACAACATGAAAGGTAAACATAATCCCCCTCGTCGTCCTGTCGGGCGCAACGCAATTAACTCTGGACGCAGACGTTATACATTGGCAAAAAAATGAAGAGCAAACTGAGCTCCAGTAAATCGAGTGGAGTTTAATGAAGCTGCATCTTTCAGGAGTGTAGTTATGAAGCCAAAGGTAACTATCTTGTCAATTATTCAAAGCTGCACACACAGGATGTATTCTATAACCCATCATCTCTGCGGGTTTATCATAGCCCTGAAATAATCATACATACATAGTGACACCATCATGTCGATTAGCTTCTCTCTCCTTCCCTATGTACATTTCCCAATGTACATATATATGTGTATGTATTTACACGAAATACCAAAAATAATTTATCGTAGGTTTAATCGATGGTCTAACGCTTAATGAAAACTCAATTAGCGGACACCGCTTGAGAGGGAGAGTTAGTGGCCTTTCAATAAGAGAAGCACGAGTCTTCCCACTTGATCTTCCAATACAGAGAGGAAATGCTTCATTGAGAAGTACGATTGTTCGTACAATTCACTCTCCCTCTATTTTCTTGTTAGGTTTCATGACGCGAATGCAATTATTTGTCTCTCAAACGTTATAAATACTATAAATACCAAGAGTTTATGTATTGCTCGATTACACGTTCTTTTCTTTTAAGTAATGTTAATTTATAAACTCTATGGTAATTGTAGCGAAACATATAAATGCT
The DNA here is from genome assembly GCA_030064505.1 of Chouioia cunea. Classification (NCBI taxonomy): domain Eukaryota; kingdom Metazoa; phylum Arthropoda; class Insecta; order Hymenoptera; family Eulophidae; genus Chouioia; species Chouioia cunea. The sequence continues at coordinate 27,078,587 of JAOPFQ010000003.1, read as the reverse complement.
ATGGAAATTGAATAATTTATATTGAAATAGCCAAACAGATATATTGGAAATACGTCAGAATGCAAACTAATATAACTCTTCATTGGAGATTCTCTTATAAGGATTCAATAACCAGATTCCAAAATAAAATCCTAATTCACTTGGTCGTCATAACACCGTAAAATATAATTCTCCACGAAGCAAATAACTCGATCACGTTGGTAAGTAAATGAAAGAATAAAAAGTAAAATCCTATACTATACAGCAAGAACATACAATTTATTCCCTTTGTAGAGGCCTATCGATCTCATCGAAAAATCAGAAACCCGTGATAAAGCGACCTCGCGGGAACAATGTTTCCTCTGGCGCACGCTCACAAAGAGCTATCCGATAGAGCTCGTTGACAAAGGAGTCGGAGTGTATTTATCCGTAGTCCAAGCCAACTCTCTCTCTCTCTCTCTCTTTCTCTCTGTCTCTCGCCTCGGCGAATTAAGCCGATTGACCCTACTAGCTTTACGATCTCTGGCACACCACATCGCTTGACACGATTCCAACAGCCCTAAAATTTAACGCGAGCGGCTTGCGGCTCGCCCCACGACGATAGCCGTACCAAATTAACTGAAGGGATCCCCAAATCCCGATTACTATCGGTTCTCTTTCTCTCTCTCTCTCTCTCTGCTAGAAGAGGATCTAGACGCGTTTTTTCGTTGGAGGACCGTCGAGTTTTTCGTTTACTTATTTATTACAGATAGTTGATCAAGATCAGGAGATTTAAACAGTCCGTAAGTGTTTGTACTAGTCTTCTATGATATTTGCATTTCAAGACTAGATATATCCTATAATGAAGTCGAAATTGGGTCAATTTCGTAAACGCAGCCTAATTGTTCTTGTTTATTAGACCATCAGCTATCAGCATCAGTCATTAATTTATCTTAAATATGAAACTCCGATAAAAATACGTATTCGTTATGTGTCCTTGACATACTTCACTGATAGATGTAGAAAATAGTGAGCTCTTTTTTTATAAAGTTCTAAGACTCCAAAGATTTCCATTGAACTACAACAAATAAATAACTGAAACCTGAATACTACGACAATGGAGTCATTACGAATATGTATGTTGTTGAATTACGTCTAGAGCGCGCGTCGTCACGACAAATACCGAATATGGTTTTGTCACTTTGACTCAGCGAGGAAATGATTAATTGCGTTTTCTCCCAAAACTCCGTAGACGTGCGATAAAATATGTAACACAGTGACCTATTTATTCTTTGTGTCGATTATTCGATAATTATTTTGTCATTCTGATAATGTCATACTCGAATACCAAATATGTCGTTACTACGGTAATTAAGTAGTGATGTACTTTTTTTTATTGATTTCGACAGGATTTAAGATGATATATTTCGATGTTTATTCGAGCAGTGGGGAAAATATATATCAACAAGTATTGAATTCACTATCAAGAATTAGCATCGTTACTAATAACCGATTGAAAACGCATTAACATTAAAAGAAAGTCTCTTTGTCATTTCGATTACCTATTGCGCGCTCTAACGTTGCTCCGATATAAAATGCATGAGTCTCTCTATTGGGTCAGTCTATTCGAAGACTTGATTGTATATACAAGTCGTTATAATAGCAGAAGTTCACTGTCAAGAACAATTGGTCAACATGTCTATTCCTACGTCAGAACTGTTAGAAGCGATCTGTGAAGTATCGTCGATTCAGGAAATGAGAGTAACCGTGAAAGTATCTACTAAATGTGCTATTATTGCTGCTTGTAGTACTTTTATTGGTGGACTTATTGCTGGACCAATAGGTATCGCAGCGGGTAAGATCATATTTTTTTCGTAACTTTTTTATTGAGGAACAAACCAAAATTAATTCAGTATTTTCTATACACAATACGAACGAAAATATTCCAGGTGGACTAATTGGAACTGCCGCGGCATTCAGCTATGGTTATGGTAAATTTAAATCAGTTCCTCAAGTTTTGGCTCAAGATGCAACCCCGGAGCAAAGGGAGAAATTAGCAAACGCTATCAGAAGTATTTTGAATGCAAGGAATATTCTCGCAGTAGCGCAGTTCATTGAGGCAATGAGGACTGACGAGAAATTAGTAGAAGATGTCAAACTTGTTATCCATGATTTCATCAAGAAAGTTATGGGAAGCAATTTAAAAAATTAAATTTCTATATGATTCACGAGCAAATTCATCGCTTATACAATTACATTCGTGTAATCTATATATTTTTGTATAAAATATTCGGTTATTGGGTTGAGATAAAATATATTATTGTAAATTAAAATTAAATAAATTTATTATTATATTGCACACATTATGATTTATTCCAGTGAAGCTCCAACAAAATTTCGAACACGATTATTTAACCGTAAACAAATATTCTTTATTACAATTCAAGCTATGGAATATTTCAAGGTCCGCGAATGAGAAAGCACATAAAAATGCCAAAATATTGAAAAATAAATAACAAAAGCGGTGCACAACCCACGAGAGAGGAAGTCCATTAGGCAACGGAAGTGCACGATTCAAAAGTCCGTCACAGTGGTCGCCAAACAATGCGGCTCTCGTGCGCGCCACGTTACCTTTGCGGAATTTTTACGATCGATTTAATTTGCCGAACAAAGGAGGGATGCGAGTCTGGCTCGCTTTCTCTCTCGTTCTCGTTTTACGTGCGATGGATGAATTATTGAAAGCATTGGATTGATATCACTTTTAGGGATTAATATCAGGGTAAAAGTATACATTTAATACATTTCTATAAATAGTAAAAAATGAGTTTGAAACGTAGTTATAATTTTTTTATTCTCAATAAATAAATAAAAATATAAATGTGATTTCAGTTAAAATAAAGTTTAAAATAGCAATTATTTAGCTTTTCAAGAAACAGTATCGTTATTTTGTAAAAACGTGACGATCATAAAGATGGAAAATGGAATGCGTTGCAGAGAGAATACGCGTCAAGTGCTGTAATATTTGACTTGGTTTAACACGTCAATTCATCAGTTCTTTATCACTCAATATTTATTAATGTTTACAGTATATTTGAAATTTCCAAGCAGTTTTTATCAATTCCAATCTATTTGCAAAAGTGCTCACAGCACTCCATCTTAAAGTAAGTCTAAAATTTACGGGGTTTACGAATCCTAACTTCTTATTCCAACGCGCCAACAACGTAAAGCAGAGAAAGGAATCGTAACAAGCAAGTGGTGCTGTACAACAATGTATATAGTCTGGCATTAAAATACATCAGATCGATCACCGTTGGTAATCCCATAACGAGTAAAGACTCTTTCTCTCCTCGTATAAATACAAATAGAAGTAGGCGAGCGTTAAAACTGCCGCGTGAAAACGCATGTAAATAAGGCTTACGTATTCCGTTAATGCGCGGGGTACACATTGCATAGCAGTAGCAACCTCTTCCTCTTCCTCTCTCCTATCCCGCCAACACCTCGCTCACTTTGCGCGCGCTAGAAATTCTAATTATGCAAAGAACCACGACGCCCTGACGACGACAAGATCCCTCCTCCCCACTTTCTTCGAACTTGGCGCGCTTTGAAACTTTTTTTTTCTTTCGCTTCTCTTGTCAAAACATCGCGCGACGAGATTAATTGCCTTACATGCGCGCGCGCGAAACACTATATACCGTGACGGTTGTTTAAGATACTGGACGTTTCATTTTCCAACGCGTCAAATTTGACGTATAATTAACGCTATACTCTCTGCTGCTATTACTGCTATTGCTAATGTTGCTGCATTGGTGATTGTTTAGAAGTTATGAGCAATAAACAACTACCTTATTTAAGGATTTCCATCGATAAGGTTGTTGTTTTCATCGAAAATTATAGTAATATTAAATTTACTATGCATTGAATAATAATGTGAATAAAGGAAATATCGAGTTGACATGTAGATGTTCTAAGTGAGCTACAAATAACGAAAATGCCTTTGCGGTTTGTGGTTATAAGGCGTTTTCATCAATATATCAGACAGTTAAGTGGCCTGTTAAACCTATACCATCGATTCACCAATGCATGTAAGGTGTACTGTCTTGCTGTGTGTCATTCGCGATAAGACATAAGTCGCGTATGACATAATCCATTCGAGAGTTATATTACAGCTCAAATTTACTATCTAAATACTTTTGTTACAATTTTAACAACACGTCGTAAAAACTATACGAGAGTAGAAATATGACAACTTTTTGCTTTCTCTAACAATCATAAAATAATATCTAGGCATTTATTATAATCATCAAAATTGAGCAGCAACCTTTTATTCAATCATCAATGGACGAGAATTTACAGCTTTATCAGCGTCCAATGAAAATAACCGTAAAACTTTGAGAAAAGAGTCTTTCACACCATTACATCGCGTTAAGTAGATAAAACCGAGGTCGCGTCAGGCTTTCATCGATGAATAAAGAATCAAGGCCTTGAGGGGTGAATGCGTCACTATAGCCCAAGAAAATCAGTGAGGGTTCAAACGGATAGGCGTGGGGGAGGCAGATATATACTTGAAGAATGCTGCAAGGGGGGAGAGCAAGGAAATTAGTTGACAAGAGCTCCACAGGTGCTGTAGCACATACACCTACCCACAAACACACACACACATACACACACTAACACTCACACTCATACACATAAATCGTTGCGCGAGCAAACGACGTCGGTTTAGCGGTCGGTTTAGCGGGGAGACGCAAAGGCATTCCATAAACAAAAGAAAGTGCTCCCATAAAGAATTGGCGCTTGTACGTAGGTGTGCGTATGCGCGTGTGTGTTGTGTGTTGTGCTAGGTGGGTGAGTATGGTAGAGGAAACAAGACACTCGCCTCTTAAATAATGCATGAGTCGAATATTTACGACACCAAGTCTCTTTCTCTCTTTCTCTCTCTCTCTCTCTCGCTTTATTTACAGGACATAGAGCAAGCGTCTTACAACACGCTGCCTCTCGAATTGCCGTCAAGGGCCATCGTTCTACACTATATACCTACTTTTTTTTCTTAGCGCGCACCGCGCTCGAGTGCTCAACGGATTTACTGGACGGTTTCTTGCTGCTCTTTACGCCACGATGCGAAGAACTTTGTTTTTTTTTTTGTCTTTTATACCGACGACGAGTCGAGACTGCGCTCTGAGTACGTCGTGAAATTCATTGTTACTTGCTTATGAATTTCTACTGAGGGGAAATGGTCTTTCGGCTATTTAAACGGGTGATAAGCGTGTTTATACATTTTTTTTCTCAATTACCGCCTGATATTCAAGATATCCCGGTAAATTCACGTCCTTCTATCATCTTAATTAGAAAAGACTCGTCTAGTTTTATAGAGTTTTGTTTATTTATCAATTAATTGATACATTACTCAATGATTTTTTCTATTTCAACGAGTGTAATTTTAATAATAGTTCGAGTCATTTCGTGATAATATTAATTTAAGAAAAATGAGAGACAACTCTGTTAATAATGTAAATGGTAATTTCCATCGATAATAGAATCATTATATCAATCACCTAAAAGTTAAAATTGAAATCCGCATCACTATATCACTTTAACAATATCATAGTACCATGCATATTAAAAAAAAAAGAGAAAAACGAAGAGCACTCTAATCATTTTTAACACACTTTTTCCATCAACCGACAAAAACTTTTTTGCCGATATTGGCACGCGCGGTCCATTAAAATATTGCAAGCTTTTGCTCGGTTCGGTCGCTTGTGCATCTAGAGCGATCGCGAGACATACTCGAGGGTTAGTCGATTAAACTTGAAAATTAAATTCCAAATGAAGAAGTATGGCAAACTTGGCTCTGCGCGCGGTGTGCTGCTGATGTACCGAAAACGGGCGAGTAATCAGATTTCGCGTAAGATGTTGGCAAACACGTCGACTGTAGTGGCGTAGTACTACGTTTACCAAACACTTTCATTATACCCCATGCCGTATCCTCGGCACCAAAAAAAAATAGTACACAAAAGAGAGTTAAGGTTCTTCGTCCTATTTTTGTGTTGGTTGTGTCAACAGCATAGAAACTCCGCCGTTAATTATCATTACCAAGACTGAGAGTCGTCGGTGTGTTCTTGTTGAGGACAGCTGTAAGAGACACAATGCGACCTCGCCCGTTATACTAATATCTCGATTAATCTCTGTGGCGCTAGTGTTACTGCTACTACTACTGCTGCTGCTGTTATAATACTGATTGAAAAGCGAATGTTCCGCGTGTTCCGTTTGCTTTTTGCTGCGTTGAAATATCCCGAGGGTACGAGCAAGAGAGAGAGAGAGAGAGAGAGAGAGAGAGAGAGAGGAATCGATCGGACGCTTCGGGGAAAATACAGGGCAAAAACAAACTTTTCTCATCGCTCGCCCAGAGTAATTTCCAAGGTGAAGTCCTTTGTTGCTCGAACTAGTTTTTTTTTAACTGTTCACCGTTACTCTATTTTTGTTTGTTTTTGTATATATCTCTCTTTCTTTCGTTCATAATTGCCTTTTTCTACTTTACTCCCTCGGGTTTATTAAAGTCCGTACACGCGATAAATCTTGTTTTGTTTGTTTTTACACTTGTTTTGCGTCTCACAAGACATACACCCTTTTCCTCCACCATTTTGTTTACGACCTATGTCGAAGCAAATAATTAAAGAAAAAAAATTGTTGCGCGAACAACCGTTTTGAAGAAACTAAAGTATATATTTATACGCTTAATGATCGTTTTGCTATTTTATCAAATGGCCAGCAACTGAAAAAAGACAGCTTTGAACTTTCTTTTCTCCTTCTTCTTTTTCCTTTTTTTTATACAGCTCTCGTTATTTATAAAAGACAGTAGAAAAAGTTTTTGTTGCCCTTTTTTATGGGTACGTCCAAAGTATTGATTATTATTTCTAAGATATCAAAGAAGTACGCAAAGAGTTTCAAAGTTGAAGAAAAAGAAAGCTTAAAGTTTACGATACCGCATCGAAAAATCTTTGCAAAAGATAATGCAATATTCTTAGCTGACTAGAAAACAAACTATAAAGAGATAAAAATGATATTGCAATACGTTACACAAGCACACAATAGTCTTACAACATCTACATATTCAATATTCTTACTGAAGATTAAGTAATATTAGAATTTCCGCTGGGACGGTGTGAAGGTCTAATTGTGGTCGTAAATGAACGGCAGTTATAAAGTTATTAGAATCTCACAAAGTACACGTGTAATAACCGTCATTCCCTGCCTCGTATAGTTTATAATTATCTGAATCCATGACACCTCACCGTGACAAACAAAAATACATTGGAATCGTGCATTTATCGCTGAAAAATCCATCGGATACTTCGCACAAGAATGAAAGAAAAAAAAGAAGAGAAGAAAAGCTCTGCAACATTGAGTAGACAGGTAAAATGAGGTTATATTTGCATATATGCGAAAGTACAGTGAGTGTGTCATCCCCTAACGATTTGTCTATATCTATATAGCTTCTGTCAAAGCCGCAGACGCCTTAATGTATGCGGCGCCAAAGCCATACCTATTCTACTATATATATCCCGTCGATTGCTCTCAATAGCCCTACATATACATGTATATGTATGTATGTATATGTGTATGTATGTATATATATATAGCTCGTGACAAAGCTATATAATTGATCATTCCGGCCAATTAAACGAACAACAAGTCACAACGCGCACTAAGAAGAGCATCATAATTGATATCGATCAATCTCGATGAAGAGTGAGAAGCTAAGAGAGTGCAACTATCATGTAAATTTAGCTAGCCGACAGGCATTATATTCATGATTTAGTGCAGAAATAGAGTGGGTGAGAGAGAGAGAGAGAGAGAGAGAGAGAGAGAGAAAGGCTTGGGGTCTTCTTAAGGAGACCAAGAGCCAGCGGAACCGCCGATAAATAATTTAGGCCTGGTCTTGACGCTGCAGAGAGAGAGAGAGAGAGCGACGTCAGCGATAACAAGCAACGGCAGAGCGTTGGTGGCGGCTACCCCGATGGGTTATTCAGAAGTGAGGGGGAGCCTGAGGAGAGAACCTCCACCACAATTTCTATCACACATTGGAATTATGCATGAGCCACGTTGCCAACGTTGTTTTGTGTGTGTGTGTGTGTGTGTGTGTGTGTGTGTGTGTGTGTATGTGTAAGAGAGAGAGAGAGAGAGAGAGAGAGAGACGGAAAACAAAAAGCGATATCGCTATATCTACTGCAAAAAGCAAACGATTTTTATTTTTATGACGATGCGTCATTATCGACTTTCTTATCCTATTCCTCGAGAGGTGATGCAGATAGCTATTCACATGGAAATTTAAAGTAGCGTGTCCGCTTGCTTTTATTGGGCTGCATATAATTTCCGGGTCATGAGCTTTGATGTAAAATACACGATTTTACAAACGAGGTTGGTGACGTGGCGAATCGAGTTCTCGTTTTTCTTTTTTTTCTCTTGTAATTATCACCTTGTCATCTATCTATCTATCTATCTATCTAAGCACTTTTTGTCAATTAATTTTTCAATTTATTATCCGCTTGCGCTGCCAAAGTCACAATTATTGCCAAAGATAATTATGATAATTTATCACTTCATTGTTTCGAGATGAAAAATGTTTAACTTGGACGAACAAATTATTCGTCGTCAAACGACTGCTTTCATTCTATTTTTTAATTAAATAATTTTTAAATTTATCTTTTAAATCAAGTTTCCTGTGAAAATATTGTAGACTTAAGTAAATGGCAGATTTCTCCTGTCAGCATTATCAGATGTTTCATTATTTGCGTTGATTTATTTACCCTTGATTTACGGTTACTATATCAAGCTTCAGCTGGAGTCATTGTCTTGTGTAATGTTAATTTTCATTTCAAATGTTAATTATTTTCAAATCCCAGATATTAAACTAAATAACTAATAAGTATTATCAAATTGTATTCTATAAATGTATAATACAAGTTAAGTTGCCTTCAACTAACAAACAATTACAATGTTCTTTTCCGTTTAGACTCAATTTAATATTCACTTATTCTATCAATAAGAACCAAATTATCATTCATATTTTTTTATTTTTCTATTTCAGCTGATGAGTACTATCAATTAGCAGTTTTGTTATAAATGCACTAGTATCGTGGTGGTGCCACTCAGTAGATAGATCGATACACAAATATTAATCGAATTTAAAATCAATTAATTTTTACATTATTAATGACAAATTGATAAAAATACAATTATTATTATCGACAATGAATAATGAAAATACTTATTGTGTTACGCCTTTATTTATGGACATAAATGGACAAATAGAAAGGGCAATCTGAAGTAAAACTTGAATCAATTGCTTTATACATATATTTTCCTGATGAAATAAAAAACGTATTTTTCACTAAACTCGTTCAATCTTATTATTCCAAGAAACTCGTCAAAAACTCTTGTCCTATCCCTTTGAAAATCTAACGTTTCCACGTTGAATGAATCCTTTCGAGTCGAAATTGCCCTCTCCCTTACAATGAAAAAACAAGCAGCTAAAACAGAGTTATTTCTTTTTTTTTTTTTTTTGCTGTGTTCTTTTAACAAAGCGAGAACTTTTTTATGAACGCGAAACCAACCATGATCTAAAGATTTGTATTCCTGATCCCTCTTTCAAGTCCATCGGGCTTACCCGAATCTTAAACAATTATTTAACCGATGAAAGGGAATCATAGTATCCCTACGGAAGAAGGAGGTGGATAGTAGAAAAGGGTCCTCCGATAAAAGTGAAATATACGCGAGCCGGAGTAATTCCAGTGGAAAGCTCGCTTTGAGAGTTTCTTCAGGCTTCGAGCTGTGTACAGTGGCCTTTTAGCGGTGCTCGGTCAATTTCTTTGAACTTTCACCGCAAGGATCGACGAGTGCTTTCAGCTTGTACTCTCAAGAGGCAGAAAAGAGCATCAGCAACACAGTCGCCGCGCAACTCGTCTAAGGAAAAGCTTTTTTTCTTTTAAATCATTTTGACGCTAAGGTTGTTGTCCTTTTATATTCGTACATCTCTATACTTTTATTTCATTTGCTAACTTGGCCGCCACGGTATTTCGAGCTTTCGTTTCTTTAAGGCGGTTAAATATTTGACTATAAAGTATTTATTGTCTAACATTATCACGTCAACATCTAATTTATTTGCTCGAATATTGATATACACGCATACGGTAAAATTATGTGAAACAGATGCATTATTCACCACGTGCGAATATTGATCGTTGTTAAAATATAAACGTCGAGTTATACGATCCATCCATTTATTATACATTCACTCATCTCACGCAGTTGAATAGTTTCATAACAAAAAGTAGGTCAAAGCATTCGACAATTTACGTTGAATAAAAAGTAAAGAAAACAAAGCGTCAACTCTTCCATTTCACTAAACTTCCAATAACGGTATTGTAATGCTTCCCAACCTCTCTAAATTGAGATTTTCTGGTCTGGAAATGCGATTGATCTGAGTCATCAATTGCGCGCATTAAATTCCAATATTTGCCAATTAATCGCACACTCGAAGAAGTAAACGCACAACTCTGTTGCAAGAAAAAAAAGTTGAGGTGACAGCATACTAAAGACCAAATTTCTACTTACAACGCGTAGACTAACAATTTCAAACTTGACCATAAAGCAGTACTATATATAATGAAGCTAATGAAAAATTTAAAACGATTATCATGGCGTAGATCGATTAATTACTTCGTTATTTATGCAATATACGCGAGCTATAGCCACATCGCGCTCGTACGATTACATTGGTGCTTTCGTGTACATAGTATTAGAGGGCGATGCGAGAGAGAAGGCTATGGGGTACCTGTTTAATCTTTCAACCGGCCGCCGCCGCACTCTCGGCAAGCCTTGTTTACGCTCGTTGAACACACACGCGTCTACGTTTGCCCTCTTTGTCGCCTTCGATTTCCGCTATGCTGTTTGATAGGGTGACGAACCGAGGTAAAAAGTAACTGCGCTGTGCCACTCGCTCTCCTCTCTCTCTCTCTCTCTCCGCGTTTGCTGCTGGCACCAAGAGCTGTCAACTAGAATTATTTAGTTGCTAGCAACGGGGTTACGATTGTTTGAACTACTCTGTACTTTGCTACATAGACATTCGAGGAAAGATTTTTATTTAAAATAAATTTTGGATCACAAAGTTTGAACTTATAATGAATTATGTAATATTTCGAGATTCAGTTTCCTTTTGTTAAATAGTATACAATAGTATGATAAAGTTTCGTCGTAAATCGTACAAAATATCACTATCAAAATGTATAATTTTATTTTCTAAGAGCACATCCTTTTGGTCTTAGTACACGCATTTCGATCTCTTTGCCGTTCAGTGCAAATTAAACTAGGATTAATCAAAAGCACGTATGTGAATATATGGCGTAGAGTCCCTTACGACTGTTAATATAAAGAACAATTGAAATAAATAAAAAAGATATTCCATGTCACAGCTGATAAATAAAATATACAAGATTAACTCGACTTCGTTAATACTATCGATTGTCAACTACAATATTATAACCTCAAGACGAAAATAATAGCCCGCTCATAAAACATTCATCAAAATTTGGAAAATGCGATAACAAGGAAAAGCTAATGGACAGTCTTGCAGCTCACTTTCTCTGTCTCTCTCATAGAATTTAAAAATGCATCTTCACATCATGCTCTACGTGCTAGCTTTCGTGGGAGAGGGTAAATAAAAAGTTAAGGGAACGTTAATCCGCGCTACAGGAAAGTTTGAAATTGATCGCTCGCGAGGCATTTTGAAAGTTCTCGTCCGGCTTAATCTCGTCTCGAGTAGCTTGCGCGCGTCGGCTTTCAGGAAAATGTGAGGGATTACGGCAATAGGGGTAAGGGGTAGGAGGTAGGAGAGAGCGTATTACCACGCCAGAGACAGAGAGAGAGAGAAGCATATTGGATAAATGGAGATTTACGCACAAGCAAGCAGGAGCAAGCAAACACCTATAGGGAAGGTACACCGTTTCTCGATAAGATCGCTTAATCGACTAATTAGTCGATCGAGCGCGCCCACGCCTTTGTATGCCATCTACCACCAATGCTAATGCTACGATGATCCTTAGCGTATCACCCGCTATGATTTTTTTGTCCTCCTTTTAAGGTTTTCATCGCGTGAGAAATTATGGAAAATTGAAAGGCTTATTATTCTCATGATGATAGTGTCGTTGAATATTGCTATTTCGAAGTACGCTTTATTATATTATTTATTTTTATTGTTCTATCGATCATTTTTTACATCATAATGATTATACGAAGTATATTGATTATACGTAAATAGTTTTAATCATAACATTACATTATTCACGATTGTTTGAGTAATTGTTGGAAGTTTTGCCACTATTGGTATAGCAATAAATTATCCTTATTATGAAAATAATTATGGAATATTGAAATAAAGTCTTATTTCCAAAGCTTCAAATTCTTGTTTATAACTCGATAGTCAAATACAAGTCAATTTTTAGTTTAATCTCGTCATCACTTAAAAACGATTTAACGTATATTGTAGTTCAGCTTATCATGATTTCTTGAAATATTTCCTTGCTAATTCTAGAGCATTGCATTATTTTTATAACCAAGAATCTTTATGACGTTGATGCTTGGTATAATCAAAATATGCAAATATTAGCTTACCAATTGTAATAGGGATGTTTCCGTATCGTCATTCAAAAATTCTTACAATTTTAATAACGCTTTGTCGAGACTAAATGAAAATAAAGAGTAAAATTTTAATTCGGCAATTCGTATTTTCACAAAGCAACAACAGTGTATTTATGTATTCATTCACCAGTGCAATCAAAGCAAGCCCTTCCTCGTGTATATTTTGTATATAACATAACAATAGCAACACTCATGGAGCATAATTATCGTGCTGAAGCATGTGTCAAAAGCGTAATAATTTTTCAATAATCCCTCGCTTCAAGCGACACAATCAAAAGAGCTAAGGTAATATCAAGTGCGTGCAACAATCGTAACAACTCTCTACGAAATTAAAAATAAAAAAAACGGAAGAAGAATAAAGAGTATATAAGCCGAAAACAAAGAGGATAATTCATAAAGCAAACCTTATTAACCCATCCAATTAAAAAAAAAAAAGAAATAAAGGTGGTACACAATGTCTCTCTCACCCGTGCAACGCGATAATTAAGCTCCCAGACAGTAGTACCGGCAACAGTAGCAGCTGCTCGCGTGCGCGAAAGTGAATCGAATAGGATAGAGGGCCTCTCGCGGTGGCGGTGGTGGCATACCTAATGCTCTGTGTCTTACTGTTGTGCGAAAGCTAGTCGATGTATATGTATATACTATACGTTGCATCGTGCTTGGAATCCCGCGCGATGGATTAAATGCCCCGCACCTCCGACAAATTCCACGCACTTATCGCTAATGCTTCCCTTCTCCCAACAAAGAGCTTTTGCTTCTTTTTTTATGAGCATGTTTCTTCTTTCAAATCCTACGAGACAATCATCTGCGTGTAGTAGCACAGGTTTTTACCAAGGTTAATATTTTTTAAGTGGGCTTTCCCTTGAGAGATCGGCAAAGTTTTGCATGGTGAGCCAAAAGGACGAATTTACCCTGGTGACCAGTTGGTCATGAGAAAAAAACATGTGCAAACCGCGGTAAAAATGTTGGGTGACTTTGAGATATGCCCTTCGTCTTCTCTTTTTATTTTTAAGACTTTGAGTGCTTTTGTGTACTTTATGACGGATAAGAAGCTTTTTACTGGGTGGTGGTATTTTTTTTATGCCGTTATGTCAATTTATACACTGAACGGTAGAGAAAATGTACAATACGTCCGCGTGTACTTCTTTTTCAATGTGTTTTCTACTCAAATGAACTTGTAACTGGAATCTCAATGAGGATAGCCATATTCCAAGTTAAACGAACAAAAAAATGCCCATTTTCCACATGCACAAGTAGAGTAACGTTATTTTGAGAGTGGAGCGTCGAAATTTCAAATGGTCGGCATTTACACGAGAACCGTGTGGGTTGGTAATTCCACAGCTGCTGAAAACCGCAATAGCAGAGCAGCTAGTAGGAGAGTTGGATATATTCCGTCTAAATAAAACGTTGGTAGGGTGATAAAAAAAAAAAAGTACATCCTTAACAAGTGAGAAGCGAAAAAGAGTAGTGCCTCGAGTGGGAATGAAAAGGAGGTAGGGCGTAAAAATAGCAAAGATGAAAAGAAAATGAGATTGATCCGAAGAGTGAGGTCGGTTCGTAATGAATGTAGCCAAGGCAATTCTCTTCAATGGCAAAAGAGAACTGTATTTCCCGGGAGTAATGCCTTTCGATTACGAAGAAGCTTGCTACTACAGCTGCAGGCTTTTGAACGCGATTTTTCCGCGTTCGCGGTCAAAAATAAAGCTTGTATTTACACCCAAGAGAGAATAAGAGAAAAAGAGAGTGAGAGAGAGGAAACAGAGACGGCGTTATTAGTGGCTTCCTGCAAATAAATAAAAGCTTTCACCCTATAGTAGCGAACAATGAGATCCGCTGGCATTGCTCCATCTGGCTGAGGCGAGCCAAGTTTTTACAGCAGCACAGAATAACGCCATGCGCCCGTGCGAGCGACAAAACCTGCCGAAAGTTTAAATGGCTCCAACGTCGTCACTTGCTTTCTATACGTTTGTCCGATAAATCTCGTACGCGTGCGAGAGAGCATAAGCTCTGTTTGTTTTTGATAAATAAATGGCCTGGAAGAGAACAACGGATCAACAGACGTTCTGTTGACATGAATGAACGAAGAATACAAATTGCAAAGAAAAAAATAAGTTTGCGAGGTATTGTATGAATCCTTACTTTTTTTTAAATCAGCTCTCGTATCTTTTAAATACCTACGAGTATTTAGCATACGTTTTGAAACCATGCAACGTCACTATATCCATCTAAATCGTTTTTAGATGGATAAAAAAAGGAAAAAAGAAAAGAAAGTTTAGCTAACAATGTCTTGTAACGTGTAATATCCAACGTTACTCGTGTAACATTGCACTGTGCGTTTTCATCCGTTTTTTACAGGTAAAAGAAGGAGAGTCTTAATCGAATCACAGGCTGTTTGTAGTGCTAATTAATCCGCTTAGTCCTTTGTGCCAGTGACGAACATAAAAAAAAATAAAATAAAATAAAAAGAGAATATGTACCGAAAAATTCTGTAGCAGACATTTTTGCCTCCACTGCGCGAGCGAGGACGATACAAAGGATTTCTCCCTCCCGCCGTCAAAATGCGCGCCACTATTTGCACTGCAGTCTGAGAGCTCGTCTTTCTTGAGTTTCGTCGCGCCATGCTAATACCTCTCTCGATACGCGATACCAACCTCTACGATCGATCCAACGCCGACACCATTTCATCTCTTTTTTTTTAAAAAAAAAGGACAAAAAGATGCCTGCTTTCGCACGATAAATTTCAAGTGAAACACGCTCGATTGAACTTCTTTGGCTTTTTAATAAACGCTCGTGCGTGAGATAATTTTCGATACACTTGGCTTGAAGCTTAATGTTAGCCTAACCGTATGATATGCTCGTCTGAGTGATATATAGATGGTGTTTAGCAATCGGATGTTGTATAGACGAAGGACAAAAATCGAATGGTAGATAAAGTCAAGCTTACGTCCGACAAAACTGATCTGTTGTAATTTAATCACTTGGTTATCTTGAATGAGCTTTGATGATATTTTTATGTGGGATTCATAGCAGATTTTGATAAATAAATCTCTAATAGCTGCTCATGATTTAGTCAAACATAAATAAATACTGACGATGGATACATTTATTGTTTACTCGTGGATGATAGCAACGTTAGCATTGTAAAAACAGACGAATAAATATCGGTATATAAACAAGCCTTTAAGATAAACGAAAACAAAATTTTTACAGATTTTATAAAAAAATTTTCTACATTATTTATCTTTTCCTCCAAGTTTTAGATAGTTATAGCAACAAATTTTTGAATGTCACGAGCTCGTCAAGTCGTAAAAAACTCCATCATGTCGTCTAAAAGAATTACACACAATGCTCGTCCAAACAATCACGTTCCCATATCTCGAGTCCCCATCAGGCGTAAAGCCATTACAGTAGAAAAAATGTGAGTATAGTCAGACGACGATTCACGAAAATTGTCACAGAATAAGTCGCCAATCAATCGTTTTCTACTCTCTCTCTCTCTCTCTCGTTATCTCTCTCTATCTATCTCTTCTTCTTCTCTTTCTTGTGAGAAGACATTTTATTTCCATACAAGCTGTTAGTTGCAACGAATGACAGATCGCCAGGAGTAAATAAAACAAAAATAAATAAAGTAGAGAGACCCGCTCAATCCATTAGGGAGCGCGCCCGCGCGCGCATGCCGTCCATAAAGAAGCGGCATGCCGACAAAAAGGCGCAACATACAGTATAAGATTTGCGCGCACGGGAGTGATTGATAACCAAGCGCCGATGAGCCGCGGAAGACTGATCGTCGTTCTCGCTTCGGGTACTGCCTTCTTGGTTTTTTTATTCTTTCTTTTTTTTATATTGACGAGCGCTTCTTTTCTCTTGTAGTCCTTCTGCTTTTAATTATACACTACCAACGATTTGACCGATAGTTCACGCTAATTTAATACTCTGCAAATAATTTCTTTTTAACTTTTTTATGATGTGAAACATTATCTTTAATACCAATTTATTAATAATCGCTTAGAAAAAAAATTGGCTTTAGAGAACATTAAAGAGAAGCTCAGTATTTTATTTCAATGGAATGGTATTACATCCGTTGAAATAAAAATAACTAGATAGTTAACGCTAACGTCCGTTTATGAGGTAAAGAACCCGAAGGCAAACAAAACACTTGGGAACGTTCGAAAAAGCAGTTCCGCCTTAAGTATCAGAGAGCGCCTTGCCGTCGGCAACCGCACGTAAGGAATAAAATCAATTCTCACGCGACTATTTCCACTGCGTGAAAGGTTTCCTTTACGATTTTCTCCTCTCTTTTTTTTCTCTCTCTTTTTCGAGTACGCATACTACTTGAAGATCGATCGCAAAAAAAAGGGGAAAAAAGATGTCAGCATTAGAGTCGATCGTCTATTCGAGTAAACGCGTGTCGAATCACGGTTCCGAATTGGAAAGCCATTCCTAGGATAATTCCGCTTTACATAGAGAGATCGTGCATTCGCTTTACATAAGTGGATAGTTGACGAGAGAGAGAGAGAGAGAGAGAAGGAGAGAAAGAGAGGGGTAAGGTGAGAGAGAGAGAGAGAGAGAGAGAGAGAGAAATAGTCACATTTGATCGAAAATGAAATTTTTATTCGACGTATTACTAGGCTGTGGGTATTTGTCAAGCAATCGAGGAAAAGATTGCGGAGTAGCGCGAGTAAGTGTCTCATCGATCAGTGTCAAGCAAGTTGCTTCCCTAACCCCCCTTCCTTTCTCCTTTAACCACAAGCAACCCCGGTACCGTAAATGAGACCTCCTCCTCCTCCTCCCTTCTCAACGATTCAAGCGACACGACGGGCTAAACCAAGCGGTTCATCGACTCTCGCTATGTACCTCGTGTATATAGGGCGATCTGTCAATCCCTTGTATCGACATAAACTGACCTTCGACAGCTATTTTTCTTCTTTTTTTTTCATTTTCATCGTGAAGGATACATATTGCTTGTGAATCTCTGTGGAGATTGATATTTTTTTAACGTACTAGGAAATTGTCGCTTACCATATAAAATTTTTCGCTATATTAATTAAATAAATAATACGCAACTATTGAATTCGTGTTGTAAATCTATCTTTTATGAATTTTCTAATGCGGTATCATTATTACTGATAAATTATCTATTTTGCTATAACTAATAATGTTTTATAATCGAGTAGAAAGTTGCTGTATGGAATTCGTCAGACAATTATAATTTTATTACAGAAAACAAACTGTGAATCACTATAAGTTACCTTGCAGTGAAGTGTTTAAGATGAATATTAAAGACACTTTAACTTTATTTTAATACATGTGAATTTTTCTTAATTTAGTCATAAATCTAAAAAGAGTAAAAATCACACTTTCACGTTTTTTTGATCATTTTTTTGAAACTTCGTTAGTGTCAATAACATTTCTAGGCTGCGTAAAGCTAGACGATTTCGAGCTCTCGATAACTTTCAGAATAATAATAATTTGTATGAAGCTTCTTTTTTTATTTCATTCCATATACATAATTCCAGACAATCCCAAAGAAGAATTGATAAGTCAAATATTGAACAAAGTACGATTCGTTAGTCTTGGCACCTTGAAAAAGAAAAAAACGAAGAATGAACAACGAAGCAGAAACAGCAGTAGCAAACAGAGAATAATAAGAGCAGTTTTCGTTCACTAGTGGAACATCAAACGAAACTGGGAAATTGATGTCGGATCGAGGAAGCTAAAAGTCAGTGCCCGTTATCGCAATCGACGAAACGAGAGAACGGGAAAAAGAAAAAAGAATTCACCTGAACTTTAACTCTTTCTTTTTCTCTCATTGGTAGTTTTATTCACATTTGGATGCAGTCCACATAAGCACACTCATTAACTCCAACCAACTTTTAATATTTTACGCGCAGGTCTCCCTCTCAGCATTGTTTTAAAATTCGGTCAACGAGAATAACTACAGCGCGCGTGAATGCACGCGCATTGGTAAGGGCATATAGGGACAATCTCCGAAATTTTTTCGCGGATTTCACTTGGCCCGATAAACTTCTCGAGAGGGGGCGGTGCCGATAAGCCAGAGAATTTATTTCCCCAGGCCAACTCGCTCTCGGTTATAAAAATCGCAAAGCTCTCTTATCTTGCGAAAGGGTCGAAGCTCTCTCTCTCTCTCTCTCTTTCTCTATAAAACAAAGTTCGCGTTTGGAAAGCAGAACTTTTTTTCCTAAGCTCTTGTGCATCACTTTGGCCAAAGCATTTTTGGATTTGAGCACGACGAGCTGACGTATATTTCATGCCTTGAAACTACTCCGTTTGAGAGTTATTCCTATTGAGATGGGGGCTTTTTGCCATTCGTTACGTTCAATGAGCATTCTACCGCTGGCATTTCTCTTGTATACGACAACTAAAATATATATATATACGTACTTATACGTATATCCTGATTCAGAGGAGAATATCGGATGTTCATTTGCGTACGTTATTAATATTTTAATAAAATATAACAGTAGTCCGTACATTTTTCCAACGTATTTCATTTCGCCACAGAGAATGTGCAACTTCCAACAATTCATCATTCATACTAATGTGCCATAAATGAAACGAAATGTATTCTTAATAAATCCTTGATACTTTTTTTCACATGTCACTGTCTCTTGTTGAACCTTTTTTTCAAACATTGTACAAAGTAAATTTATTTAACGGTAATATCAATATCGATCAAAGTCTTGGCCAATGTTTAGAAGCAAATAGAAAAAGACAACAACAAAAAATGCGAACCGAATAACGTTAAATGAGTTTTCCCCCTAAGTATTGAACCGCTTTTGCGACGGGAAAAATTGCGTCTCTTTTCCGGACGTACATAGAAGCCAGAGAAAGCAGTTCGAGCACGTAGCCGTGTGTCATTGACGAAAAATTCCTTTTCAGTCAGAACGCTTGGAGCTAAAGGAAGTCGGTTGCGAGAGTAGTATGCTCGCTGAGCGCATTATAGCCGTAGCTCTTTATATATAAGACGTACGTCCGCAACTATAATAAAATCAATAAAATAGCAAAATTAAAAAGAAAATAAAACAACCATTCTAAGAAATGTCCACATGCATACACACATACACACTGATGCACACGTGAAGATAAATGGCGTAGCATAATTAACATAGGACGACAGCACGGTAGCGCGTACATAAATTACAATTACCCACCACACATAGCGAGAGAGAAAGAGAGAGAGAGAGAGAGAGAGAGAGCCGACTTATGACGCCCACTAGACTCTACTATACTCTTACCTTATGCAAATCATCGCCAAATTAATTATGCGCCTGGGGCTGTGACCCTATACGCTTTGAGAGGCTCTTTGCCGGAGATTTTTATGACCAGTATATATATAAAGTAGAGGAGATGCTGCTGCTACAAAAAACAACATATAAGCCAACACTGTGATATTTTAGATTAATGACAGATTAACTGGGAGTTGATTCAACTCAAGTTAGTATTTATTATATATTATCGGCAATCCAATTATACAAAACAGTGTTCTTTAGTTAGTATTTGCGCTGTTGATGTTTGCATCCTCTTATCTTTTAAAAAAGTTACGCGGTTCACTATTGTACAGCTCTCTTATCTTCGTTTATTCACGGGGCTTGAAAATAGAATTGCATGCTATAACAAAATAATTTTTTTTACTTCAAACGTTACACAGATTCTATCGCGAGTAAATATGAAAAAAACCTACAAATACAGGAAAGTTATCATTGAAAGTATGTAGGATGTTGATTAAGTAGAAAATGAAAGTAAAATAGCGAATATAATATTCGTTATTAGTCTAATACAGCAGATATCATAACTTTATCTAAAAGAGTAGTTATTCCATAATCATCAATATCATATCTTAATTAGAAAAGTCTGCGAAACACGACCCAAGAAAAACAAAAGCTAAACATCAAATCAAGTTGCAAACAACGACATTGCAGAACATCGTGCCTACAATTTTTTTTTATTCTAAAAGTATTGTGCGCCACACGTACACGGTCACAGCTGTTATTTCATTTTAACCTTCGAAATATTGACGCAGCACAACTAATGAAATTTCCTACGGTTACCACTTCTATTTTCTCATTTAAAAAAAAATTGAATCGTTTATTCTCACGAAAAACTGAACAAATTGTCAATGAGCCGTGATATGACATTGCGAAAAGTCCATGGGAATTGCATTATAGAACAAGAACAGACTTTATATTATATGATGGTATTGCTTCATCATTTCAGTCCGCTAGTTCTCTCCGTGCATTGCGAAGTGCCGATCATAGTTTTTTAAATAATGGAGAGGGACAGAGAAAAAAAATGCGGTCGAACGAAAAAAAAATTAGAACGAGATGGAATTGACGGTGCCATTATCCAAGCTATAGTGCGAGAGAGGAAGAGAGAGAGATAGAGCATTGGCACGTATGGCTCGCTCGCTTAATCCCTCTAAATGCCATTCCCGTGTATGCGTCAGCTGCGCGACAAGGAAAAGTCTCTCTCTCTCTCTCTCTCTCTCTCTCTAGCTCACGAGAGAATTCCAAATGTGCCACCGCTGCTCTGCTCTCGCGAAAGAGGGAGAGGGAAGAAAAAAAAAGAACATGCCAAGTGGGTTAAATTTTGCCGAGGTTTTTCACTGCCACTCGCATTAAACCTACGTACCTGCTTCTTTCTTCTGCTAGTTTTTTCTGTCTCTCAGTTCTGTTTCGCCCGTTTTAGGTGATACCCTGATACACAGCTAAATGTCTGCTTTATTTTAAAAACTTTCGTTATATAAGAGTTTTCTTTCGTATTTATACAATTATTCGTATTCATATATTCAATTTTTTATTTCATACTACTAAAAAAGTTTACATATTCAAATATTTGTTAATAAGTAGAAAATAATACAACGTTACATATTGATTCCATCCAAATATTCATAAATATAAAATTAAAATGCGAGGTATTTCAATTCGTTGTAAAATTTCATGTTGTACTTATTTGACACAATGTCGAGCAACCAAATTGAAGCCAATTTAAGTGGTGAAAAATTGCTCGATTAAAAAAATGGTACTTTTTGTTTGAATATAATAATATAAACTTGTATGATGAATTAAGTATAATCCATAAATATTGATGTATACTAGCAACAGACAACTTATGAAAAAAACACGCGAATGCCATTAACGTATGATAATCTCTCTAAAGATCATTGTAGAATGTAACGCATGATGTACATCATCGCGAAATTATTGGATAATTACACGCGCACACGCGCATCTATAGTATACATCAATCGATCGCATCAAAGCGATTAATTACAATCAAACATGAATTAATAAACCGTCGCTTGGAACATGCACACATACCTACATAGAAGCTGTGTACGAATGTATGGCTACGTGTATAGGTGTGTGTATATATATATGTTGAGAGAATGAATATATATATATATATATATATATATATATATAAACATAGCAGCTGATTAGGATCAGGAGTACAGATAATCAGGATGGTTCATAATCAAGATCAAAATGCTCGTGATACCAGCGTGGTAATAATAGTCCCCCACCCATCCTTTCCTTCCTCCCTTCCTACCAACACTTAATTACAAAGGGGCCTCTTGTTCGGAAACTCTGACAAGTGTAGCGTACACCTCGAACTTGGCCAATTAGAAGGCTCTCTTTATCCGCTACACGCACACTAATCTTGACGCGAAGCATCAAGTCAACTTGACCAAAAAAAAAACAGTTTATAAACGCAAATACCATAATTGTACAAATCGCAAGTCAGTGTATTGGTAAACCAAACGTGTTTACTTGGAAATCACTTGGAAATGTCACTTTGAGAGAATGTGCGTGTATATTTACACGACTGCAAATTTACTAAATTGCTTAAATGAAAATTTTGGTTTAATTGTAGATATATCCGAGTAAAGACAAACAGTGTTGTACCAACTTGTATCTATACCATACGGTTATTGGAAAGCAAATAAACTTGTAACACACCGCTGTCAAAACATCAATTTGAAAAATTTTTTTTCTCCTCCACAGTGTGATCTGTCATATCATCCGAACAAGTTTTAAATAACGTACGCGTTGGCATGTATGTGTGTGTATCTATCTATCTATATATATATATACGCGACCCAAGAGTAGTATCATGAATACCTGTTTCCTCTGCCGTCGTTCCATTTGGCTAGCTCGTAAGTTGGTAGATCGAATTTTTCGGGATACGCTTCGACGGCTCGGTACGATGTCACGCGAATTTATATACCGGAGAAACTGCGTGTATACTCACATACACACGACGCGCTGGGTTAGATGTATATATGAAACGACTGGAGGGTGAGAGAAGCTTATGATGTACGAAACTGCATGTTCTCTATATATACACCTCTCGAATAACTCGCCCGACTGAAATCTATGTATAATAAAAAAAGAATTGTAATAAGAAAATACAAATATTTATGTAGAAAATGTCCTGACAGTTAAACTAAATTTACAGCATATAATAAAATACAATACAATACATAACTATTTGTCATTTTCAGCAAGCTGGAAATTAATATCAATTCCGTTACCTACAACAATTGCTCGTAGCTAGAGATAAAAAAATAGAAGAAACATGCTATAGGAAGCGTCAGTTGCGGAAGTAGAATCGACATATCGTACTTTCGCAGCACGTGCGAGCGTGGGCTTCCAACTTCTTTTTTTTCTTCTTTTTCTTTTTTACTGCGCGTCATTATGGAAGAGCGAGAGAGATAGAAAGGAAGCGCCGCGTCGTAAAGGCTGACCATAGTGCGGTGTGTGTGCGCGTGGCACGTGACTTGCTGGAAAACAATGTAGTTCTATATATATATAGAAAAATACACGCGGGAAAAAATCCCGGGAATTCAACGAGAACGAATTTGTCTCCCTCTCTCTCTCTCTCGCTCGCTTACTGAGCTTATCGACGTTACAGCGTACGCGCGCGCGCGAGAAATGAACATTCCCCGCCCGGTTAGAAGAAGAAAGGTTGAGATATTGCCAGAGAACGATTCACGTATAAATCTTTGCATTTTTAGCGCAGAGGGGTTTTCTCGTTCCCATTTTCTACTCCCACACATACACACACGCACACACATACACACATATATATATATATATATACTGCTGTATTAGACTTTAGATGTGAAGGACACGTATATACGATCGGATTTTTCGGAATGTGTCTATGCCTGTTTCTCTCTCACTCTCTGTGTCGTGCGAATTTACGCGCGTGAACCTCATAAAATTAGCTTGGAAAATGCCAAGCTAGAAAAATCGGCTTGGAATGCTGATGTTTTCCCTTACTTGTTTGTTCCTTCTCCATTATTGGTTTCTCCACGATTTCTCTCTACCCTAAAGTTCCGGATGATGTTTACCTATTTTTTGTTGTAAGGTTAACAAATTATTTGTTTGTACATGCGATTTCGTTCTTTCTTTTTTATTCATTCATTTAAAAGACTAATTAGGAAAATGTAATTCATTTAATTCATTCGAATAATTAGGTCGTCAATAATTAGAAAATCTTCTTACTTAAAGGATTTAAAAGTGTATGAAAAAACGTGTTTTTAGTTATAGAGCTTTTTTTCCTCTCATCTCAAAAGAGCTCAAATGTATACACTCGAATATCTTGTGTATCTCCGTCTTAATCCTGCCGCCTAAGTATCCAGTTTCATCATCGCCCTCAGGCTAAAGTCCCTTAAGCTAAAACTATCATCCGTTAATCCTCACCGATTTCCTCCGTCTCCTTATCTCCGTCGAGTGATCGCCTTTCTCTCACTCTCTCTCTCTCTCTCTCTCTCTCTCACTCTCTCTCTCTCTTTCTCGCGCGCACGCGCGGCATATCGTCGAACGTTTTAGCGTCACCGGTGCGTTTTATTCGTTCGTTAATCACCAGATTGAATTTTCTCTCCATCTCTCTCTCCCTCTCTCTTTCTATGTCCTGGTTACTTGCATTTTTCATTAGTCCGCACGTACGAATCCCATTTTCCGTATAGCTTTGACGTCGCTGATTTTTCAAGACCTTTAATCAACTCGAAATTGCTCGTTCCATTTCTCTCTCTCTCTCTCTCTCTCTCTTTCTCTCTTTCTCTCTCTTTTCCCCTCGCTCTCCTACTAGAATGCATCCTAATGACTTCTTACTCCAGCTGGATTGCAATTTCCCGAGAAGAAACGTCTTGGCACGCGTGCGCGAGCTTTAATTGTTTTCTTGCAAGCGCGTGTCCTTACCGCCAACTCGCATTTTCTTCTCTTTCTCTCTCTCTCTCTCTCTCTCTCTCTCTCTCTCTCTCTCTCTCGCTCTCTTCGAGCTTTTTGGCAAGCTGCTCGGTCCTCGTAAATTCCTCGGATAATTCTTGCGCGAGTTAACCTACATAAAGCAGCCGATTTATTGACCGCGGGAAAAGAGCTGTGCTGATGATGCTGCTTGCAAGCAGTAACAAAATATTATAACTTAAAAAAAAACGTAATATATATCTACACCTTGGACTTGCGCGAGAACACACTTTTTCATTTACTATGCTTGAACTTTTATAACTTTCATAGTTTGACCTCATTGCGGGTGCTGATTATTCATTTTTTTTCAAGTATATAGAATGACTATTATCGATGTCCTTAATTATTATCTCCAAAAATGTATTTGATGTAGTAGTAACGTTCGATTTCAATACAAGAAGAAAAAAACCATAAACATATCTCGTAAGGAGTTAATCATGTATATAACAGCGCAATGAATTATCGTAACATTTTGTAAAGCAAAAAGAAATAGGGAAGTTGAGACAAAAACAGAGAGTCAGAGTTAGAGACAGAGTTGGAGACAGAGTTAGAGTTAGAGAAAGAGAAAGAGAAAGAGAGAAAAAGAGAGAGAAAGAGAGAGTGAGAGTGAGTGAGAAATAACAGGTCAGCCGAGGCCAAGATTCAGTGCTTGTCACGTAGTGCAGGACAGGATTATCGGATTTCCCGAGCTGCGCTTTCTCCCTTTCTCTCTTTGCACATAAGAAAAATTAAGAGTCGGAAAATGAGAGAAAACGCAAGTTACTAATGGAAAAGAAGCATTGTTATAACGTATGATTATTTTTCCAGGAGGCTTGAAACAAGTCAATTTATCCAAAGCGTACGAAAACGAAAATACCTGTGCTACACATATATCTTTCGAGCGAGCAAACAAACGTGAGGAGAGAGAGAGAGAGAGAATGGATGGTAGTTAATTTTCGTTCTCGAAAACTTTTCACGAGAGAGTAGGAGCGAATAATTGAGCCCAATTAGAGACGCGCCGCGAGCTTGATATGTTTACGCAACGAAAAGGACTTTTTAAGTCGAGACGTTACTACCTACCTCTTTTTCTCTCACACAGTGTAGTTTCTAGCAGTAAGCGCGATAACTCGATTAAAAAGCAGTAAGAGAACGAACAACGGCATTTAATTAACGAAAGTGCTCGAGAAAGAGAGAAAGTTTTGCCGAGGCAAAAATTACGACAATGCCGGTAATCGGCTCGCTTTTCCGCGTCATTTACGTGCCTCCGAGCGTTATTCCATTATGCTGTGATTTTCACAGTACTTTTTTTCACTCTCTTTCTCTGTCTTGCTCTCCTCACGCCTTTTCGATTCTTCCTCAATCAGCCGAGGAATTTTCTTTTTTTCGATGGTAAATCCTCTCTCTCTCTCTCTCTCTCTCTCTCACACTCTCTCGATGGAGGAGCTTTGAGAATTGAATTAAATCCACGCTGGATTAAACGTGGGAATTGGAAATTATTGGATGACTGTTATCGGCGTGATGAAAACAAAGAGCAGTCACTTTGAGAGAAATTCCGCGATAAGTTGGCAAGCTCTCTTTTCCATTTTTTTAATTTTATTTAATTCTCGTGGCGGGTGGAGGTTTTAAATATTTCAGAAAGTAGCTCGTGATTAGACTGGACGATATTTGCATTTCTTGGATTATAAAATTCACAACAAAAGCGAGTTAGCTTTAAATATTGGAGCATTCAATAAACCAAATTATCACGATTTCGAAACAAAGCAATTCATATCAATTATTAAAACAATTTTACCAGTTTCCAGAATCGAAGCGTTGCTCGCAATAAAAACATTCCATAAGTTTTTATATAATTAAATGTGTTTTATATTGTGTATTTTGAAACGGCAGTAAAAACCTTTTTCTTTGGCTAACTTTCCAATCATTGCTGAATACGTTTGCGTTCGGTATCTTTCAAAGTCGTATTGTTTAGTAAATGTATGTATCGCATAAATTTATCATCCGCCTTCATTCCAAAATAAAAATATCAAGTTTACATAAAAATTAACTGTATGTAAGTAACAACACGCTCTGGGTTAAACAAGAAAAATATTTATTCACATACAATATAATTTTTATCGTAAAAGCTTTGCGTAGCTTTGAGCTTTTATTTTTTACAGTGCCACATAAATTTTTTTCCGATGCAGTACGTAAGCTATGCAGGTCCACAAGGCTACACACCATAAAGATTCAGCGAGTAGCCAGCCGTGCGTGTTCATCTTAGCGATTCTCCAATGGAATGGAAACATTTGAAAGCAGACCTGATGTCCCACGTACATCACTAAAGCGTTCATACCTGGAAATTTACGCATCGACAACTTTTACTTCTCATCCTCCATATCCATTGAATTTAATATCTTTTATGTGTTGAATCAACTTGATGTTTCTGATTTTATTTCGTATCAACCACCTTGAGCTTTCAAGTAAAATCAAATTTACAACAAAACCGTAAAGATCAAGCTATTCGATGATTTATAATATGTAGCTAACACTTTTTTTTCATTTTATAGGACACTGTAGTTTAACTTGTTTAAACTACGAGTTGCTTTTATACCGATCGTGTTTTACGAACCATTGAATCTCATACGTACGTTATGTTACCAATTTTAAATTTATACGCGCATTTTTCCGTACGCATAAACTATAAAAAAATAAGAGACAATAAATAATCAAACTTTAACGTAGCAACACGTGTAAACGAAAGATAAGCATACAATGAGGCTGCACATAGTTAGTTCATTCAATTCATGAACAATCCCTCTTGCTGAATTACTCCATCCGTAGTAATTTAAGTACGAACTATAGAATCGAATATCTTTGAAATCTTCAAACAATGAGGGTTCACGTAAGAGCAGTGTCACGGAGCAATTGAATAGCCGAGAACTCTCTCTCTCTCTCTTTCTCTCTCTCTCACTCTCTCACGATGTCGTAAATTTAACATACCAGGAATCCTGAATGGACCACCCTCCCAAACGGCGACCACATCGACCAGCAGATAGCAGACCACGAGCAATCCAAGCGAGAAGCACGTGGTTACCATAACGAAGGATATCGACCTATGAAAAGAAATATAAAAAAATGAGAAGAGAAGATATTATTTTTTTTAAGTTTCTCTCATCTTTTAGTACCATAATTTTTTGTTAATAGGAACGATGCCAGAAATATGTAAACTAGCACCGACAAGCCCAACTATCAATGCCAAAATGAGCCAACGTATTACTCGTTCCTTCCATCTCGGAAAATCACGAAGGATTTGACCTACTTGAATGCCCAGGAATACTTGGAATATGCTAGTAAAGGAACCTGTGAACGAGAGGATGGAAAAGATTTTTCTTTCTCCTTTTCGAGATTTCTCTTAAGAGTCGAATTGAATAAAATGTTCATGCAGCGTTTTACTTCATCTTGTGTTTCTTAACGCTTTTTGTGATATAAATCTTTTAATACATCTCGCCTTTTATTACATTTATTATCAATTTTTAAACATTTCGATCACTTCATCAACATCTTTTGATTTTTAAAATTATAAGTTACATATATATTAAACATTTCAGTTACAAGTAATTATTTTGGAGATAAAAATAATACCATTAGATCTACTTCAGTTTTTTATCCAGTAGTACCTTTAATGAATGAACGAGCGACCCAGCGAGTGCTCGAGTAGTGAAATGCAAATAAGACGTACCCAAGACATTTTCGGGATCGAAAGGACCAGCTCCATAAACGCCAGTTGAAGCATGATTCTGATAAATGTGGTTGACGCCCAGAATAATGTTGTCGACATAACCCGTAGCCCCACCGGTGCAGTTAAAGTACTTGCCATTCGCGTGACGACCACCCGGGCCCAAGTAACCCCTTTATTGTTATTTTTAACGAAAGAGAAATCCATGTTTGAAATATAATTGACAACTTATCTAAGAATTATTATGTATTACTTTGGGCAACCAGGTACAGGCAGAGTAAAAACAATGGCACAATGAACGGCAAGAATAATGAACGCCACTAGCCACTGCGGCGCTAATACGAGTACATCCCGTATCTTTGAATCCTTGACAAATAAGAACAAAAAAAGACAAAGACTTTACGTATACATATAGACATCTACATATATGCACACCTTGACGATTATTTCAAATACCTCAAAGCGATGCCGGTTCTTCCGCAAAGTCAAGGTGTACACGCTTGCGGCTACGAGATAGCCAACACTGAAACGTTGCAATACCCCGAAAATCCGAATACGCTCGAGTTGCATATTCCCAGCGAGGGTATTGAGGCAGATACCTATGAAGAACAAATACAAGCTGCGCTGCAAAGAGCCAAACAGTGCCACAGATAGAGAATGGGATATAGATCAAGTCTCTTGGAAAAATAAATTTTACAGGTATCTGGCGAAAGGATGCACGCTCATGTAGATTTATGTACATACATACCTTGACGATCGCTTGACAGACATGAAGACGCGATATCCCACGGGATAGTTGAGACGAAACGGATAACGGTATGCACACACCCATGATCCACATGAAGCATGGGAACACCAAGTCTCCGATGTATATACCATCCCAAGTTGAGTGCTCAAGGTATACGTAACCACCTGCTCCACTGTTCACAAAGATCATCAGCAGAATACTCATTCTGTAAATTTATTATTTTTCTTGCTCAATAATGTCTTTTTTTTGTTTTAATTGTTTCTTCGATTCGGTTTGTTTGTAAACATTTAACATCGACCGCTAACTCTTACTGCATTTACTACCAACAACTTTATACATTTTCTAGACAGTGTTGATTAGTTTAGCGCGGTGAATAAGTGTACTTACTCTCGACTTCTTGAAGTTTCTAAGAACGTTTGATGAAAGTTAGACGGAGGAAATGCAACGTGAACTTAGAATTTCTCCAAATAAAATGTATTTTAACGTGTTAAACAAATAAAATATCTAATTCCTTAAACAATAAATTATTAATCTCATTTTATGACTCTGTCTACTTCTATGGTAATTACATTCGACCATATACTCATAAATCTTTTGATGAGACCTTTAAACAAATCAATATGCTCATACCATTTTTTCGAACTAATATTAGTCCCATACGTGATAATACGATCTAAAGTATTTCACTAAATAGTCTAGACACTTTTTCAAGCATACCCTCTTACGGTGTCGAGTGAATGGATTCTTTTTTTAACAGGTGTACTTTGCTTCGATTCGCTTGCTTTGCACGTTGAACGCTGCATGCATTTCAAAATAGATAAGCCAGTGAGAAACAAAATAATCGATCCAAATGTAATAGACAGTGCTAAAAAAAATAACAAGAGAGAGAGAGAGACAGAGAGAGAACGTAAACAAGTTGTTTGGTACAGTTAATTTATCAGTTGACCGCAACCGCCAATTTCACTTACCAACATATTGGTTTATCGGTTCTCTGTTGGTCATTAAATTACAACTTCTATTTTGATCAGCAATTAGCTCGTAAATCCCGTATTGCTCTACATTCGGCTTTAGCTGACAATAAACTTCTCTAAAATTTAACACTTTAAGTTATAGTGCATGGTAAAGTATTAATGCAGTTTCAATTATAACGCATTATTTTTTCATGAACATACTCATCGTTGGAAGCGGTAATGTACTTTTCACTTCCATTTGTTTCGATAATCCTCCATAATTGTGTTATTGCAGTTTTTATCGTGACATTTAATGTTTGTAGCGGCGTTAACTCGGCAATCCTCGTGAAAGGGCACTGAAACAATCGATAAACAATACGCATGACGATAGTATCTATAATGACTATTCGATCTTATATCCTCGTTATGATTATATTACTCACCGACGTACAATCGGATGATAAAGCGTAAAGCCAGAGATTTGACTTATTTGCTTGATTATTTAATACCAAGCAAGCTTCGTCGAAGTTCAAGCTATCGTATAAACAATTCGTCATCGTCGTTATTAACAAAACGTAAAATACATGTACAATTGTCTCTCTATATCAACACTGTACGTACGAAACTTTCATTTTTTTCGCGCATAACACTTTGACACGTGCTCACTCACCATATGGTACATTTATTATATATGTATATATTATTGTTTTGACAATCGATAAGATTACCGAAGATAAGTCTTACTATTGCCAATGAAAATTATATCACTGCATTGGCGTTTATATCGCTGACGAGTACCGTGTTTTGAGCGATAACCCGAATTCGCGGACCCCACTTTTACGCTCGGTTTGAGGAATTTTTTTAGCTCTCCAATAAACTCGCTGCTATACCGTCCGTAAAAACTGGATTTTTTGTTACGGATGCACTTAAATGCCACCTAGTGAGCACTCTGAGCGAGTATAAATGATGCGTGGGGATAATGTGTGCGTGTGTGTGTGTGTGTGTGTGTGCACGTTTAAAAAGTGAAAGCTGCAGGTACGACTCTTCGGAATAAATATTTTTCTTTGTTGTAATTGATTCGACGATGATTATCACACTTGAGTTGCACAAGTAACGTCATTTTATAAATAATATTTAAAACTTGTTTATTTGTAGAGTGACCTGCATCGAGAACATACTTGAACTAAATTTTAATCAATACATATTTATAAAGAAAGTTATTGAAATGACAAAACTGGAATACAAATATAATTTAAAAACAGAATGAAGAATACATGTTTAAAGCGAAAGTTGTTACAAACGAATTAATAAAAATTGCTTTAACAACGGTTGCCATGACAAGTTGCTGCGTTCGATAATCATTGTCCGTGTGGTCAACTGTCCACAAGATACCTCTTCGCATATCTCGACCGGTGGTCTTCTACACGAGACAACGGCGCTCCCCCCTCCTTAGAAATAATTTTTTTATATGATATATGTAACCTTTTATATAACGCCTATACGCTTTAATATTTAACGAAGAAGATAGGATCGAAAGAAACGAAAAATTGGATACAAATTCAAATCTCGTTATGACTAACGATAAGAATATTGTTTTATTTGAATTAATTTGATACTGGTTATCATACTGTAGTTACTGAAATAACGTCATT
This sequence comes from Chouioia cunea, assembly GCA_030064505.1. Taxonomy (NCBI): domain Eukaryota; kingdom Metazoa; phylum Arthropoda; class Insecta; order Hymenoptera; family Eulophidae; genus Chouioia; species Chouioia cunea. Next base: position 27,046,620 of record JAOPFQ010000003.1, on the reverse strand, counting down.
GTTATACGTGGTATTCCGGTATGTTTATTCATACAGTGACCTGTATTAAGAAAACCTTGCGGCATGATGTCGAATAAATCAGTGTAACAACAATATTACTTTAACAATAGCTAATTTTCCGCAGTCTTTTATTGCATAGGTCAAGGAAATGACAATATATATATATTAAAATACAAGACAATAATTGCCTCCACATTTGTTACTAACTTAAAAACTATTATTGGTCCGATGTCAATACAATATAATACAGATAATTCAAAAATTGGAAGTTCGTATGTTGCATGAAAAATATTATACTTAATTTTGTACTACAAAACAATGAAAATTAATAATCACATACTCGCGTGTTATAGTCGTTATGACACTCGTAGGATATTAAATTGATCACTTCTCTGAAATGTATTTTCTTAAAACAAGGAAGATAATAAATGTCAGGATTTTTTTCAGTATTTTACTGAACAAAGTATTTTATACTTTTTTAACGTGTAACCATGTAGACAATGAAATATTATGATTAATAATCATGTGTCTTTTGTGATGAAAAACAAAAGCACAAACATCAGTATATTTTCATATAACAAACGATTAATTTACTTGTTTACAGTAATATCTAGGGCATCATATACATCTCATTTTCTGGAAAAATATTAACCACCAGCGAAACCAATGAAAATTTCAGAGGTGCATTTCATTCGATAGAGCACGTTCGACGTGCACAAAGTTTGCCATGTTATACCGAAGAGTAATGCATCGGATAAAAAGGAAAAAAAAAGAAAACGTAGGGATAAAGTGCGTGAGCCTCTCTTCGGTAAGGTACAGGTAGGAATAAGAAGAGGATTGAAGCCCGATTCTCAGTACATATGTTTTATATATAACGCGAAGCCGAGAAATCAAGAAAATGTAGTATCCCAAGCTCTCATCGATTTATTTGCCTTTTCCTTTTACTCTTATACGCGTGTAAGTACGAAACTTTTTCTTTCGTCATTACTTTATCTTTCGTTTCTTGCAGCAAGGCGGTGCGAATTCCTTCTCTCTCTCTCTCTCTCTCTCTCTCTTTCTTTCTCTCTTGCGCGAGCGTGTGTTCTCGCGTGAAAATGAAAGAACCCCGTGAAACAACGAACTTTTCATTTGAACCAAGCGAAACCAATCGAACATTCGCTTGCCGTGACATCTATACAACGCGTGTTGTGAAAAGCACTAACAAACAAGTTGTATTTTTTTTATACTCAGGCGTTATTTACGATTTTAGCAACGAACAAAGTATGTATACAAATAATACATCTTCAATACGGCAAACTCTCCTTCACCAAAGGAGCAATTGTTTGCGTTTGGTTATTATTTTTCCTGCTGTTAAAGTGTTGCTTTTATTTCCCGCGTGCGTGAAAAACCATGATCGATAAAAAAATAACAAACGAATAAAGTGCACGGGAAGGGGGACTAATGGAAAAGCGACGGTCTTTTGTTCGATTGGAAAAGTATACGGTTTCGCGTTTCCATTTGACAACACTGATATCGATTGATGTTACATAAAATCAAAACTCTTTTCTCGTTTTTTTTTAAGCAATAGAATTGTTGCTGCGAAACTCTATATTGAGGGAATTCATCATGACCAGTAGTCGGAAGACCAATGAGAAATTTATAAAAAAAGACCCCAATATCATACTATGCTTTGTTTGTTTTACTTCTGCCGAATAGTATCAGTAATAAAAAGAATGCAAAACTATCTATATTTCAAGATTAAATAATCATATAAATGATTCATAATATACCGTTTTTCATCTGATATAATTGTGTGCCCTGGAAGTGATACAAATATTTTGAGGTCAAAAAGCATGTCATACGATGCCGATAGGCATACAAATTTACAATTAGAGGCATGAAACTTCTGCGTTTCAAATATGTCATTAATTTTCAAGAAATTCACTACAGACAAAAACATATATGAACCGTATCATCGCGTGTTTTATTTTTTGATTTTTGCAATCAAAATCAAAATTTTGTTAATTAATCAATGGCACTTCGATAATCAAATTACTTTTTAACCAATCAAAAAAGTACGAGATAACAGAATGGTATCCTTTGTACATAAATCGAATTCCGTTCTTATGCACTCACGTTACATTCAATAAAATCAAATTAATTTCCAAAATAATTCCAATGAAATTCCATGAAGCAAAGTGCTCTCGACAATAAAAAAAAATACAATATCGATCGTCGAGTTAAATGTTTCACAGAAACAATTCCCATATTGCCGTCCCAATATAGTAATTCCGTACACTCGACAACCAACGATCTGGCGTTATTATCCGTAATGATCTTGGAAATATATGTAGATATTCGAATGATTAAGTGTAAGTCGGCTGCGCGTTCCGTTGGAGACAGTCGTCGTCGTCAACTATCAAGTCGAAGAGGCACATGCCATGGACTGTATGCTAGCTGCTGCTGCTTCTGCTGCTGCTTCTGCTACTGCTGCTCTCGAGGGCGAATTCAGGAGACTCTCAAGTTTGCCTCGGCTCGCGAGTTATGTCAGAAGCCGGCAAACTCTATACTCGAAGGAATTCCTATTCAATTTAACATAACATCGCTGTTTCTGCTGCATCTGGAGCTTGGTGTGTGTCAGCTAATCCCTCCTCTCTCTCTCTCTCTCTCTCTCTCTCACTCGCGAATGCCAAGCGTCTTCTAGCATTGTGCGCGCACGACTTATGCTCTCACCCGACTAATTGAAATTATGTGCTACTCAAGCGTTACCGAACACCGCTGTCGCACTGCCTAGAGTCTCCACATCCAACATTCACCTCCTCTCCTTTTTTTCCGTTGATGAGCTTTACGGTTGATGTGCTGCAGGGATTTTGGTAAACTCAATGCAATATTATTATCCTAAGATTATTGAACCAAGAAAATATACATATATATATATATATATATATATATAATTGATAGTTGAATATTTCATGCCGTATGGTTGGCAGCCAACAAAATTCTACGTACACAGTTACAACTGCTTATATTTGTATCAATGGTAGACCATTTGTTTGTGATGAAAGAGTAGAGCAAGAAATGTTCAAATACTTGATTGTCGTCGAGACTGTAATTGCTGGCATAAAAGCGTGCTAAGAATACAACCACTTTTCATACGACTATAGATCTTTTAAATAGGAGCGATTCACAAGTATTTTCTAGTGTTAAACTGCGAGTTGCAATTGGCCGACAACAAACTTAGTTTTTCCTTCATCGAAAACTTTCAGAACGTGCGAGTTTTATAGCTAAATCGATCTCGTTTAAATTTAATCCCAATCCAAACGACGCTTGTTTCCAAACTACCTGATCGTGTTTGCGAATAGCGCGAAATAAAAAGTTGAATTTTCATTCAACAAGTACTCGGTATATACGTATATAACGTACAAAAATTCAGTTCAATCGAAACTTCATCAACTTCTTCATAGAATATATACATATAGTTTAGTTCCATTTTCCTATAGAGTCACACAGTTAAGTAGGTGAAACAAACGACTCGTCAAACTGTGTAGTACTTTGTTATCGTCAATGCGTGGCAAACATGACGATCAAAAACAAGTCGCTTTTACTTCCCTTTTCAATTGAAATTTCGTGGTTCGTATCCGCTTGCTGCCAATCAGTAGGTGATCGGCTGGAAAATTGCCGGGGTGCGATAATCGCTTGGCGATCGATCAAACAAAGACGACGAGACGCTATATAGTCACTCGCTCTTTCGTTCTCTTTTTTTCTTTATTCATATAGCAATACTAAAAACAAAAGTATCAAAAATAATAATAATTCTAGTTAATAAAAAAATAAAACAACACGTGAGATTTATTAATGATGCGAATGTGACGATTCGTCTTTCTGTTTTGACGACTCCTCTTCAATTTCCTTATGAGCATCAGCATGATGTCGATGATGTTCGTTAATGCCGTGCTCCCGATCATGTCCTTGTGTGACACCATATTGATGACCATTGGTGAAGAAACCTTTGTTAGCCTTGTCGGCATGCTCGTAAGAAGCGTCAATGGATTTGGCTCTCTTATGCTCAGCCTCGCTAATCGTGTGCTTGCGATCATCATGGTTGTATTTCTCTTGTTGAGCGTCGTGATGCTCGTCATCGTAGAAGCTCGTATCCTTTTTGTATTCATCCTTGTGATAGACATTGTGGTAACCCGTTGTTTTGTGTCCCTTTTTGTGAACGTCGTTCTTCGTAAAATGCTCGCCGTTTGCCCCCTGCGCTGATTCCTCGTGTGCCGTTTGCTGCTCCTCCTCGTTTTCGTGTCCTTTTTTCAACGATGTCTCCTCGTCCTGGTGGCCTGTTTCTTCTTCCTTCTTGCGATTGCTTCTCTCACCTTTGTCAAAGTCTTCGACTACCTAATCATCAAAAAATCATAATTTTTATCTTAATCGAAAGAGGATAACATTTTCGTTTTAGATATGATAGACATTCAAATAATGGTATTCGACATTGCACCGAGATTGAACATATCTTTTAATTTTTACGATAGCTTTCTTGCTATTACTTCATTTTGCAAGTCAGAATATTTAATTCTGATATAATTCATCAAATGGACGTTGAATTATTCTTGCACCTTAAAGATTTGTTATTCAATCTCGAAAGCCTTATATTTTTTTCGAAATTGAGTAAAATAACTAAGTACATAGTCTAAGAATAAATGCTGCTGAGTATCTAGGATTATGTAAAGATTAAGATTGATTGGTTGAGTCAATTAATAATACTTTGTAACCCTTAGAAGCTTCGTGTTCTCCACTGGACACGTGCTTCTTGTTCGATTTTTCTCCCTTCACCTCGTGCGTCTCTTCGTGATTATTGCCGTGATGATGATCCGATAAATCATCCGAATCATCATAATGATGATGATGATGATCAAAAGTCACCGGCTCATAGTCATCTACATCGAGATTTGAGAAATGCTTTCTACTTAGTCCATGTCCAAGACCGTCGAATCCACTGTCAACTGATAATACGGAATTCTGAAATCACCTTCCTCTCCCTCTCTCTGGCGAGAGAGCTATTAGAACGCGCGAACGAACCTACCTCTGGCAAAACTGCCAACTCGGTACTTGGTCGGGAAATTGAAACCGCCAGCGCCAGCCTCATGAAAGTTGAAACCCCGAAATCTGCTAGGTCCAAAGTCAAGCTTGTCGTCGTCGGCGTCGGCGCTACTCTGACTGTAGCTATAACTGGACGCCACCTTGAGATCCTTAGTCGTCGAACTCTCCTGTTTCTTCTGCTCATCAGTTGTTGCTGTTGCTTTGGGTATCTCCTTGCTGAGCACCGGCAACAGCACTACTGCGAGTGTCAGCAGTATTCTCGTCATCGTTATAAACTTGGTGAACTCGCGCGACATCTCGCACTACGGTTTTATAGCAACCAGATAGACAGGCCTCTTTACCAATTGGCCGAAACACATCCGTAAGAGATCTTTAGTCACACCTCAATGCTCAAGCATGCGCGAAGGACGCCATTACTACGTATATATACAGTCTATTATGCAAATACGCAACCTTTATCTTTTTTTTTAACTCTGAATTTCACGAGCTTTTGATACGCTGCAACAGGTTGATAGAATCGCGCTCTTTTGTTTTAAAAGTAGAGATAATTTGGTTGTGTGGTTGCTCGGTGAAAATGAGGGTGAAAACAAGAGAGGATGTGTTCTTTGATTACACCATCTGCGCGTAATTTGAAGTCGATTCGTTTGATACAAACGTCACTTCGATTTTCAAATAAAAATTACTGTGCCTGATACTCCAGTGACATCAAATAATTAGAAACAAGAAATCAATTAAACAATTAAGTTTATTATAAATTATTTATTGCAATCATAAAAAATAATACATAACAATTTGGTAAGAGCTCATCAATAAAAAACCAGTAAAAAATATGTTTTAATTTATAATAGATATAAAAGTATTAAACCATCCAAAATGCCAAATAATTTCAAAGCGAGTAAGAAAAAATAACATGTTTCTCTCCTATATACTTGTCACCTTTCGTTAACTCTCGTTGAGTTAGCATTTCTTTATAAAAAAAAAACTAAAAGAAAAACCGGAAGAACGAAAAAAATCAGCCAAGTCACTCCGTAAAAAAAAACTACAAAACAAACACCTTATCGATAACCGTGTCCTTGTTTGTAACCATGCTGGCTCACGTGATGTTTTCCACCTTTACTATTATAATCAGCATGTTGCTGTCGATACGAATCTTCGCCCTGAGTACCTTGATATCCCTTCCTCGAGCTGACATCATGCCCTTTTTCAAAATGTCCCTGTTGTCCTCTCTTGGCGTAATCGTAACCCGCATCGTGTTTTCCACCTTTCTCGTGACCACCTTCCTCGTTGCTATGGTGTGCATCGTAAGCCCCGTATTTCTCGTAGTGCCCACCGTCGTGATCCTCGTCGTAGAAATCAGTATCCTTTTTATACTCGTCCTTGTGATAAACATTGTGAAAACCTGTCACGCGGTGACCTTTCTTCTGATAAGACTTGTTGCCGTAGTTCGTGCCTTGTTGACCGGCATCCGATTTGTCGTGAGAGTCGTAGCGCGTGTCCGTTTCCTCGTGACCACCTTCGTGACCTGCTTCGTCCTTGTATTCACCTAAAATTCATCGAACTTTAGCTAACATTCTATGTAATTTTGCACACTTGGCTTTTCCAAGGTGCCGTCTACAAATGTTATTATTATAAAGGCACAAAAGCATTGAAATATTTTCTCATTTTCAGATCTATATCACAAATCTAATTTTTAGAGAAAATTGTTTTTGAGAAATATAGCGTTTTGTTCAGTAAGAACGTCTAATTATTACGAAATTTGACGATATTGTTCCAATACAAATCGGAAAATCGAAATATTGCGTAACGCAGAAAATAATCAATTTGTCGTCGACGATATAATTAAGCGCGCGTTGATAACGAAAAAGTTATATTGGTTACGCAACGTTCGAAAGTACACTCACCTTCGCTATGATCAGCCTCGTGACTCACATTGTCAGCTTCGTCGCGGCTGCGATAACTACCGTAACCCTTTTCACCCTTTTCATCGTGTACCGAATTACCATTCGTATCATGCTCAGCGCCGCCGGCTTCTTCAAACGATTCGTCATCTCCATGATGCTGATGATGATGATGATACTGATAAGGTTCTACAACTGGTGGTAAAGGTGGTGGTCGCAGATAAGTTTGAGGATAGTAAGGAGGTAGTGATAGATCGTAATCGTCGTAGTTGTAATAAAATGGATAATCAGTGCGCAGTGGAGGATATATGTCACCTTCGTAAGGCAAACCACCCGGGTTACCAGTGTGACTGGTATATTGTACATATGACACTGGTGCACCGTGTTGCTGCTTGTACGCGTAGCCTGTTTCAGAACCATCTTGATCGGACATACGCATCTTTGCTATTATCATACGTTCCAATCGCTTTGTTGGATTTGCCATGGCGATGGAAAGTAGCATACCGAAAATGAATATTCTGCTCGTCGATGGATTCATTTCTTTTTCTTTTTGCCACACTTGTTCAGTTCTGCAAATTTTTCATCATTTGCAATGTTACTCACATATACGAAATCGTACATAAAATATTTACACATTTTGTTTCATTTCGATAAATTTAATTACTCATTATTGCGTTTCAATATGCACTTTCCGAACAAACATATAATGCAGGTATTCATTTATTTGATTTATCAAATGCACAAGTTTCGCAGAAATGGTCAAGCATCAATTCGTTCGATTATCAATATTGAGATTTATTCTTAAATGAAATAAAATTGAATAATAAGTCAAAAAGATTAACAATGTGAAATGAAACCAACCAAATTAATCAGTTGTATACAAAATGTACAAGAATAATCAAACTTTATGCCACACGTATAAGCTACCGAGGATTAAATAGCAGAGCAGACTTACCTGATTTAATGAGAATCCAGCTAGTGACGTAGATAGAAGGTACACGCGGCAAAACGTAGACCCTTTTGTAAAAGCTTCCTTCCTTGCTCGTAAATCGTTTTATGCGTACATGCGCGCGCGTGTATAAGTGTATGTGTGTATGTGTGTTCGCGTAAACTGCGCGCGAAACACAACGTCGTGGATGATATATAGGAGTTATGCGAGAGAGAGAGAGAGAGAATCAAAGACCCAAGTGGAGCAGACGGTCACTCGTCGCGGGCTTTATACTGAAACGGAGAGAATACGTGTACGTGTCTATATACGAGAAAGGGCGGTGGCATAGGCGAGAAACCAAGGCCTGCGTATGATAGCGAATGTCGAACATACTTCACGGTCGACGTCGACAATTCAAGTACGACCTCAACTGCCATTGACAGTGTGCTCCTAGCTCACATTCCTCACTTTTAGCTTCATTGTGCAATACGACCATTAAGTTCGCCTTATTTTTTTAACCTTTTTTTCTTTCTCGATTCCGATGTAGAAGGGGCAATTTTTAAACTTCTGCTGCTGCTGCCGTGCAAGTTTCATTGGAACCCAGTTGATTACAGTTGAGCTTCGCTGCGGTGCTTGTCGAGGATTAATTTACCCTGTTAGTGAGGCGGTGAATGGAGAAATTTCCTTTTATTATTCATATTTTCGGTGTTTCGATTCCTTTGAATTACCAATTAATTTATTGTATGATAATAGTGAAAGCTCGAACACAAATAGACTATAACAACAATAATGACGTGATTGCTTCATGTAAGTATTTGTAAAAAATGTAAAAAGGATAAAAAATCATAATTGGGTAAGCTTTTCCATGATTATTCTTGAAAGTAATTATATATTTGATACCGTTCAGATTTTATTGCTATACAAACAATTTTAGTGAATGAGATGTCAGTTTCTTGCTGTTTTAGTTGACAACTTACATTATTTCAATAGAATCAAATGATTCAAATATACTAACAATATTTTTTTAATTATTTACACAAATAAATCTAAATGTCTTTCTCTGTCCAGAATTCAATTTTCCTTAAACGATTAAAATATTTAAATAAAAGCTCTTAGACTTAAAAAAATTTGGCTTTGCATTATAATGCCAATGCCTAGATGAAAGTTTTTTTAACTTTGAAAAAAGTTTACCATCATTGAAAATATTTACATCATTTCTCTTTTTGAAGTACAATGTGTATAGACAGTCTTACTAAAAAAAAGCTTCATGACATTCAACGTTTACTGACTGAACTTTTTCATATTTTAGCTGAATTTTGAACGTCCAACAGAGTAATTTTAAAAATAAAAAAGTTCGCATAGGCACACGTGTACATTGGGTCGAATACAAAATGTCTGTCTCTGCGATGTTCCATTCTGAAATTCCGATTGAAAACAGTCACAATTGTATGCGCACGTGTGTTTCTTCACTGGTGTGTCGAATAATGTATTTTTTTATTTTTTTCAATTTATTTTCGATTTGCTTGAATCTCAAATGTCAATAGAAAGAACTTTTAGATTTTCTGGTATAGTCTTATCCCGTATATAAATTTTACAATAAAATAAGGTCAATTCGAAACTCACAAAGTTTGACGCACGAATACTACATATTTTAATAAAACAACGACAATAGAACATACAACCATACGACTCTGTAATAATGCAAAACTCGAGAGTATAATTCATAAATGAAAGCTAATGAATATCAAATTGCCTGATTATTATTTCATTGCGAATGGGTAGTTTAATTGTTAATACTTGACGCGTTAATTAACGTATTTCTCTGAACATACTAAATTATATCGCTAAAATTTCCCCTTAACTGTACGCAATACAACCGAAGCGTAATTATGGAAAATTGCACCAGCCAATATCAACTGCTTGTCACCACGAGAAAAAACTTTATCAGTAGAAATACTTTCTTAACAAGCACGCAGTACAGTTTCGCAAACCGAATTCGCCAGAAAACAAGCACATTATACCTTCGACGCTCGCGCGCAATTTCAATAGTAAAAAGAGTGCAAGATTGAACAACAATATTATGAATGAAAGTATCGACAAGAAGAGCGAAAAAAAATGCCAGTATGAATCTCAACAGGCGGAGGCACGAGAGCTAATAAAAGAATAATAGGAAAGTACTGGAAACGAGTGCGCAATAACCGTAACGCTCGGTTGGGTGCTCCGCTATAAAAGCGACGAATTTCTTGCTCGGTTAGTGCAGTCTAACGTTCACCATGAAGCATTTCTCGAGGACTTTGTTACTGATCATCAGCTGTTGCTTTGTGGTAGCCATCAACGCGTTTGCTATCCACGAGAACAAAAAGGATGGTATCGAAGATTTTGATTTGGAATTCGACGAATTCGCCGGCGAGTCGTCATCATCGTCAGCTGCTATTTCTTCAAGCGCTGCTAGCAGCGAGGAAGAGGATCATTTGGACGCGCATGTTGAGATGTTACCAGCGAATTTCGAGAACGTCGAGCCACCAGGCGTCGATCACATGGAGCTGACAAGAGAGGTTGTACCTAACGCTAAGATGATGAGAGAATATCATGGCAAGATGGTCGAGGTGTAGAGAGAATTAATTTCGTCTTTTTTTACGGATGAGTAGCATAAAATAAGACTGATTAATACTTTCTTTTCGTGGTTGTGTTTATAAATAAGCTTCAATGAGAAAATAATTACACTGTCATTCATTCGCGACTTCATTTTTGTTGTTCTTGATGAAATTTAGGTATATTTTTTCACCTACTTACCTTTCACTTTTTCTCTTTTTGTAACTTCCTTTCATAATCGAATTCAATAGTTCAATTTCCAGTTGACTTATTCGAGAGAATTTAATTATATACCGTTTTAATTTTGAATATCCGAATTTTATAAATGTATTTAATACGATAAGTCAGTTATGATTGAGTCAATTGAGTCAGATATGTAATAACATATCTGACTCAATTTTCTAATAATAATAATTCATGTTACCGATAAAAATATCAGTATAGAATTAATTATAACAAAATTCCGGATTGAGTAGCAGTTAGTATTCAGATATCTTATTAGTACAACAGAATAACCAAATCAATTGTATTGCAGCAATTTGAATAAAAATTTCATAAGAACCGACGGAGAATGCTGCCATAATTGACTGTACAATTTCATCGGTCTCTGCGGACTTCAAATTTGTTAAAATAATAAAGTTTTGTTTATAAAAAAAAGTATTAAAACAACATATTATATATATATATATGTATATATTTGTATAGATGTACAATATTTACCCTGTCCAACAAAAGTAAGTATAAGAAACAGTATACAAGTATATATTCCAAACGACAAAAATGTATCGCAATATTTTTTACGACTTCCTCACGAGTGTTCTTTTATCGCTCTTTCTATCATTGCGCAAAGATATCGTGCAAACCCATCAAATGTAGCATTTTCGATTAAAATGAATGAAACGAAAAGCTATTATGGAACTGTTTGATAACCAATTGACGGTATACATAAACTGTATATCTCGTTTGTCGTCTTTCTGAGTCTCTAATACGATAATTAACGGTTTTTGGCCAATCCAAATCCAATTAAAATAAGTCGCGGATTAGAGAGGGAAGGGGAGATGAGGGCGGACATCAATCACACCACACGCAGAAAATTATAATGTAGCGTTAGGAAATTGCAGTTTGATAGGATAGCCGTTATTTTGCCATAATGGTTGTCCTGCTTTAATGACACACACTCACCCAGACACACACATACTTCTCTTCTTTACACAGCAGTAGTAGCATACTGCACAGCAGCAGACTGTTTACACGTCGCATGCGCCACTTGATTAATGGACATTAATAATGTTCTCATTGTCGAGACTCTGATATATTGCTACCTCGCAACGCGTTCAATTATATATAGTACCTTGCATAAGTTTCTTTCTCTCTCGTTTAAATTTTTTTCTCTTCCCTTCCCTCTTTTTTTCATCTTCTTCTTCTTCTTCTTCTTCTTCTTCCTGTATAATACGCAGATCAGCAAGTTTTTCTTGCCGGTAACAGAGGTGCTTGAATCGTAAATCACACGAGAGGCGCGCGTGGTACGCTTCTTATTGATTATCGAGCGTCTTTTGTCGAAAAGTTTCGACACACGTACAGGCACATACACACATACACACGCGCGTGCGCACACACACACAAACACATTCATGTACGCACGTGCATGAAGTTGTTTTTTAACCTCTTTTTCGAAGAAGAACAAGAAGAACAACAAGAAAAAGAGAAAAGTTGTGATCTCGGCTGTGAATACGTAATCAAATTCCAGTATGTTTCATTACCTATATCGGCAGCAAATCCAAAAAGAGAGCATTTGTATATTATGTGGCATTTGCGTCCCGGATACGGAAGTCGTAATTGCCAGCTATAACTAGCAATGCGTTGGTCTTCCTTCGAAATTTCGAAAAAGTCATAGGTTTGCCGATTATTGAAGCCAAATTCCAAATCAGAGAAATATGGCAAAAATTTTAGCGAAGCTTCTCTCTCGAAATGCTGCAAAAATTCACTGTACCAGGAATTTATTCTGTAGTCCGAAAAAGGTACGAAGCTTGATATTCCCGTCGTCGCGTGAGATTTCATTGCTTTTTTTAGAGGATGTAAATTCAATAGTCTCTTGCGTTATTTTGAACGTTAAAATTAATGAACGCTTTCTTTATAATCTTGTGAAAATTAGATCGGATATTCGAGTACTTTAGTATTTATAAGGCATTGTAACTAACTACAATTTCACGACATTTATAAAATGTTCGGTTTTTGTAAACTAAAGTAATGATGTTACATTGCAAAAGAAAGACTCAATTTCTTATCAAATCCTACGTAAAGTACATAGAATTCTGAGGCACAAATTCACATATCCAAATCTCCAGCCACCACAGTACCACGTCCGACTCGCCTATCCATGTGACTACGATCGTGTAATGGGATTCATGACAGAAACGTATTTCCGAATGGAACCATCGTTGGTGAACGCTGAGTTAACCGATCGTTTGAGTCCAACATTAATGCACCAAATGTATTCAACGATAAACGAAGGAATGACAATTATAATCGAAGATAAATACACGAATTGCATGGTTGGAGCATCGATAAACGCAGGTATGCGTCGTCACGACGTCGATAAGCAAGAGAAAGTCGCCGCCAGGTGTACCGAATGCAAGAGAGTCAAGGATCTACTTGGTTTCTATTCCTTTTGCTCGAGGCAATGCGACCCATGGAGAAACTATTGCGTGGATAGTCTATTCGAATGCGCATACGTAGCCGTGCATCCCGAGCATCAAAATAAAGGTTTGGCAAAGAGACTCCTTGAAGAAAGCTGGGTACTCGCTAGGGACACTGCTTACCGACTATTTCGCATCGATTGCACCAGCAGGTTGGTACTGTATGCTCTCTCTTTCTCTCTCCCTCTCTCTCTCTTTTCCTCCGTTCGATTTGTTAAATAATCAACTTGTACCCAAAAATTTAATTAGATCTGCTTTATTTGTTCGTAAAAGATAGCTATCGTCGCGTCATACAACACTTGTGAAAAAGCAGTAATTAATTAATAACAACGCTCTTATTTTCGATATTGTAAATTAACTTGGTTGATCGAGATAATCAAAATAACCAATGCTCGATATTATATATAGATATATGTATATATACATCGTCATCGAATAATTATTGCTCTCGCTAATGGTAAAATAATCACGCATCACGAAGAAAAAAAAATGTATATGCAAATGCATTCTTCTTTCAGGTACACAGCTCGTCTAGCGGAGAATTTTGGCTGGGAATGCGTGTTCCGAATGCCATACCGTCGTTATATCGCCGACGGTGGTGACTTTGTGTTTACGAAAATCGTTGAGCCACACACGGAGATGCGTATATTCGTGGATCGCTTAAACAACTACGCCACATATTATCCGCCAAGACAAAAAAAGTAGAAAAAACCACTAGCTAGAGCAGCCGGTAAATAATTTCCTGCACGACGTGCCATAGTAGCAGCAGCAGTAGACTTTGACTCATCTCGCGCGTTATTTGCTCTTGCTCTCGAGGACAGAGTAATTAAAGTTCGGGGAGCAGTTTACTTCAATCTCTGCGCGCTCGCGCAATTGCAAGGCATGTTTGCGGAACGTACTGCAAACTCTCATGTGCTTCTCTATCCTATCTGTTTCTCCCTCTCTCCCTCTCTCTCTCTCTCTCTCTCTCTCTCTCTCTCTCTCTCTGTCTCTCTGTCTCTCTCTCTTCTCTTGCTTCCTATCTCGCACGTGTACTTCTGTCCATCCTATATCCTCACTCGCCATCCAATGACTACTGTGCGTCTCACACGCATCTATATACACACAAGCGTGCACGCGTTCTCCCATGAAAATGGCTTTATCTTTCATTTAGATAAATGCTTTACCTTCTATCTCTTTTTTTCCTCGCACGCGTAATGAAATAGCCTTGGGTTATTATAAATGTTGCCGGCATCCAGATGGGATTAACCATTCTCTGTCTCTCTTCCTTTCTCTCGGGTGTTTCTTTTTCTCATTTTTTAGTTTGTTTTTTTTTTATAAAGCTATTTGTGTCTCCTCCCTGCACGACTTATTTCGCGGAGATGTGACACACGCTGTTTAGACGTGGACTTTTCATTTGGTTTCAACCTCATTCTAATTAGAGCTTCTTTTGTCATCTCGGCGCGGTAAAATTTTTTAATGCGATGCTAATGCTACTACTGCTGCTACTTCCGGCGGAATTTTAATATTTTCCTAAACTGTCTAGTTGCGTAAATTTACTAGTTTATCTTTTGCACGAGGTGTTGCTGTCACTTTAATTTCAAAATTGTTTTATTTTTTCAAGTTTTATAAAGTGAATGGAAAAAAATGGTAAAATAAATAAATTGTATGCAAAAATATTTTAAAACAACTTGGAATAAATGTATATATTTATATCAAAATACACGTGACAATATTTACTATTTGTTATCATTTTACCTCTATACTTTTTACCTGATATCCTTTAAATGTGGTGCAATGTTTATTAACGAATGGCGATGTTCATTAATGAATTTTTTAATGATTGTACAAACTACATTTGTATATTTTTAAAAATTTAAGCAGGAAAATAAAAGTACGTATTACTATATACTAATTAATATTAATATAACCATAAAATCTAATCTTATATATTATATATTGTAACGCGTATTGAGTAATAGATAATTGTATGAGAAGCAATGAAATCTCGCCAACGTTTGAATAATTAGCATATATTACATCTAACAATATCGATAGTAATATAATATTCGAATTAGAGTCACAATGCTCATAATGAGATAACATGGAATCATTTTCAAAGAATCCAAATAATAATTTCAAGCGCGATCGAATTATTACGCGATCGTAAACACGTAATTACTCGCATGTACGCGAGCCGCGAATTAATTATCGGGTCGATTAATGAAACCTTGATAAGGGTAGCTAACACCAAAAATACATCATTCCCTCTTCTCTTCACGCCTTTGCAATAATTACACGTAAAAATTAATACGTATAATGTTTCCCTCTCACATGCGTATACGTATGTACGTAGCGAGAAGGGATAGCTGCTACAAAATAATCGTGAGTTATCACCTGGAAAACGGATTACACAGAGGGTTGTACGCGAAAAATCTTGAATTATACGCATGCGGCTTCGATACACGCGGTTTTACGACGAAACTTTGTCCGGCCGATAAATCGATATTATGACTAGCTAGATTTATCGTATATCCACGTATAAAAAAAGTCCCAGCGTCCGTGCATAATGGACAAAGAGAGAGAGAGAGAGAAGAAGAGGCTACAAAATCCAATTCTTTCGCCGGTTAGAGCACACTGTCCGGTGCACCTGCTCCAGGTTTACATTTCAACGAGGCCGGCCAACGTCTCTCCCTCTCTCTCTCTCTCTTTCTCTCTTTTCTCTCTTCTCTTTTGGTGTGGCTCGTCTTTTTGCTTTATTTACGGTGCACAAACCCTGGACGACTTTTGCCATGGTCGAGGAGTGAGAGAGTGAGAGAGTGAGAGAATGAGAGAGTGAGAGAAAGAGAGAGAAAGAGAGAGAGAGAGAAACAAAGCCTTATTTTCGCCTTCATCCCCTTTTCTCGCTGCAACCCTCGCGTGCTCTTATCTCGTTCAGCCCTCTGCTAATCCCCTTAGAATAATTTAGCTAATTATTTATTGTCGTTGCGAAAGAGAAAGAGAGACAGAGAGAACGCTCTTTGAAGAGACGTCTCTTCGCCAGTTTAAATTATGAACAAATAACATTTTAGCTTTTGCGCGCACGAGGATTCTAGGACCGAGAGAAGGAAAACGAGAAAAGCAAGGCAAATAAACACTCTGGTTGAGGTTCATTTGTAAAAAGTTATTTAATATTTTATCGTCCTTATAAAATGCGTGTGTCGTGTATTCACAATATTTGCTTATATTAATGTTACGACATATGTATGTATATATAATAGACATAGAGAGAAATAATATATATGGTTTTCGCTTGGACTATTAACATATGAGATAACAAGTAAAAATATGAAGAGGAACTACACTACTAGTTAATATCAAGGGTGATCAATGACCCTTCTTGTGGTGCCAATGTTTGTGATCTTCATGCCCACCCTTCTTGCCGTAACTGTGATGATGATGATGATGATCGTCGTGTCCGCCTTCCTTCTTGTGACCCTTGTGATCATGATGATGATGCCCCTTTTCGTGATGTCCCTTCTTACCATGATGACCCTCGTGATGGCCTTTGTGGTGATGACCCTTCTTGTGATGTCCTCCCTTTTTGTGATGATGCTCGTGGTGATGGCCACCGTGGTCCTCGTGATGACCATGATCGTGATGCTCGTCATAGAAATCTTTGTCCTTCTTGAATTCGTCTAGTTTGTGTACTTCGTGATGACCTTTGGTACTGTGACCCTTTCCAAAGTGGCCCTTCTCGTGGAACTTATGCCCTTTTTCTCCTTTCTCACCTTTGTGATGTTCATGATGATAGCCATCATCGTGATGATGATGTTTTTTATGACCATCTTCTTCGTCGTAATGATGATGATGGCCCTCCTTGTCATGGTGGCCCTTCTCACCCTTGTGGTGTTCGTGATGATTTTTGTAACCTTTGTGGCCCTTATCGCCGTGCTCGTGATGATGATCCTCGTGAGATTCTCCGCCGTGTCCTTCTTCGTGGTGATGGCTCTTGTGATGATGTGATGCCGCTGGTAAAAGATCGTAAGCCTCTAACTCAGGTAGAGTTATTCGGCGAGCCTTCGTACAAACGAAGGCGATTAACGCCACAACTAGCATGTACCACAACCTCATCTCGTTGCCTCGGTCGTATCTGTCTGCGATTAAAATCAACGTTGCTCTGGATTATATACAACGACAATGGAAGGGAAGGGTTTTCTTTTACCGGTCAGTAGCAGCAACAGTAACAGCCCGTTACGAAAGTCTTCTCCTTAACCTCCTTAAAATCCTTCCTAATCGCGCCAAGCACCAGCGCGCGCGAGAAAGAAAGAGAGAGCTTATGCAAGCACACCAATACAGCCACAACTGAAATCGCGCCACCGATTCTTGCGCTAGCGATTTCACTTTTTTGTTGCGCGTGGTTACCGATCAACCACACTTTCCACATGCCGAATTCTCCATGGTTCATTACATGGCTAACACTGCCATTTTTCCAATGGTTCTCCCTACACTTGACTTTGTGCGATAATCATTTGTAACAACGATCTATTATATGCGAGTGCTTTTTTATTTATATCGTTTAATACAATTATATATATTAGTACAATTTCAAAGTGGTTACGATGATATGCACTATTTAGTGCTAAATAAATTTTTATATTCGCGCCTTTAAATGTGAAAATACTCTATAATCACGTGTAAATTATAATAATAAAAATTCGATTTCTGTAAATAAAAAGCATAGAGAATAGCCATTGCAACCCTGTTAACCGACGTGTATTTTTTTAGCGAGATATATTTTCAGTTTGTGTTCAATGTAGACTATTTATTTTGTAAAAATTACAAATCAACTTGTATCGATATCCAATTTCGTACCCGTTATACACGTTAAAATCCAGTATTACATTTTTCATTTGACAATTCGACGTTTATTTTAAACTAAAAGATTAATCGTCGATAAGGATAAGTAAATAAATCAGAGTCCGAGTACGTGCAAATGAATTCCAATGTATAAATATGTCGTGATCTTCAGAGCCAAAAATAAAATTGATAATAGAAAATGGTAATGGATCCAATGGAAAAGTTAAAAATATAGAGGTTAATAAATGGTCGCAATGTCAGATTAATGAACATTTTATTAAAAGAGTACACAACTATTAAATAGATATTTTATGAAAATAGTATGCGTCAGTAATAAATTGACGAACAATAACAATAATTATAATATGGGTGTACATTTCTAGCCCAGCAATGATTATCAACCCTTCTTGTAATGATGTTTCTTGCCGTGATGATGTCCGCCCTTTTTCTCGTGTTTTTCGTGATGATGATGATGCTCCTCATGCCCGTGTTTACCATGATGTCCTTTGTGATCTTCATCGTGATGGCCCTTGGATGCATGGCCTTTCTTACCCTTGTGTTCATCATGGTGACCCTTATGATGATGACCACCCTTCTTGTGATGACCTTCCTTATGACCATGATGACCATGGTGATGACCGTGCTTTTCGTGATGACCACCCTTATGGTAATCGTCATAGAACTTGTGCTCTTTGTGGTATTCATCCTTATGAATCTTGTGATGATATCCACTAGTCTTGTGTCCCTTTTTATGACCCTTCTTTTCACCAAATTTACCACCTTTGTGTCCCTTTTCTTCCTCGTGATGTTCGCCATGCTCGCCCTCCTCATCATGATGATGTTTATGGTGACCTTTGTGCTCTTCGTGATGTCCCTCGTGATGTTCTTTGTCGTGTTCCCCATGCTCACCTTTGTCGTGATGATGATGATGATGATGACCCTTGTCACCTTTCTCACCGTGTTCTTCGTGATGATGATGATGATGCTCCTTACCGCCATGTTCCTCACCGTGATGGTCTTTGTGATGACTATGATGGTCACTAGCAGCCGGTTCTAAATCATGTCTGGGCTGCCTCACCAATCCAGGTTGTGTCCTGGCAAGGACGCAACTAAGCAGCCCGAGCAGTATGACCAAACGAAGTAGAGCCATGTCTCTACGAAACTCGTCCGTAGACTTGCGCGCGGTTCCCTATTTATAGCCGATGAATGCTTTTTCTAGAGCGAGCAAGCAAGCCCATAGATTCAGTCGGAAGCGGAATCGTATGGGCGTTCATGCGCGAGATGCCGATTCCCCCCTTTCATCGAACCTTCCTTTTTTATCGTCATTCTCTCTCTCTCTCTCTCTCTCTCTCTCTCTCTCTCCTAGGCACCGTTGCTGGAAGGAGAAAGTTGAACCGACCGAGCGTGTCGTATTTCTTAGATAACGTGACAATGGAACACGTAACGAATTTTTTTTTCTTCAAAGAGGCATAGACTTGCATCCCTCCCATTTCGAAAATGAAATTACCGGTAAAGCTCTCTAATCAGTGAAAGACTCTCTCTCTCTCTCTCTCGCTCTCTCTCTCTCTCTCTCTCTCTGTTTTGGAAATTGACGGTAGTGTGGAAAAGATGAGCGTTAACGAGGAAAAGCCACGACTCACGTTCGAGTCAATCAGAGATAGACGCTGTTCCTGCTGCTGCTTACAAAGCGATCTCTCGAATTCGAGCGCAGCTCTCTCTCTAATTCAATCTCCACAGCGAGTAGCAGCAGCTCACTCTCCCTCTCCTCCACGACGAGCAACCCGCGTACGCTTCCACCAAATGGATCCCTCGGCAACTGTATAATCTGGCTAATCTTCCGTGGGGAGAAAGAGAGAGAGAGAAAGAGATAGAGAGATGCGTCTCTTTTGAAGTTTCTTTTTGCCATGAGGGAATAAGATGTATCAAGGAGCTTTAAGTGTATTCGAATTGACGTTGGATGGGCTTTTAATCGCTTCGAGGTATGTAACGAGTATAATAGATAAAGTACAAAGAAATGCGATATTTTAATGAATGCTCTACCTGACAATTTCTTTTGTACTGGTTATACTAAGGAAAAAAGTAATTATATCGTAATTTTAACTGAAATACGCGATGATAATAAGGAAGAATTAAATCTAATTAACGTGATTAGTAATAATTTTGATTTATTAAAATATTAAAGAATTGAAATTATGAAAGGATTTTGAAAATATTAAAATATTTCGCTAATTATTCATAATTTAAATATATGTCCGACCTAATTAACAAAGTCATTACTTGAACGAAAAGTTTCAGAGCTAATGAGTGTCAAATTAAGCATGTTATGCACGTATTAAATTTCTATAATAATGCGAAATGTGTGCATTAATTAATGAGACGAAAATACACATATAATATAGTAAAATACTTCATACCACGTGCGACATTAAACTTTTTGAAATAAATTTACCTACTTACATCAAGTATAGGAATTAATTTGAAATAAGTGTCACATTGTCGCTTATCAATAAGTGAATCAATTGAATTTTCCATGAAAACAACGACAAAAAATAAGAAAAAGGGGACAGAACTACGATTTTTCAACGCGCAAATGGGAGGATAACGAATGTCACGGCAATAAGTGTTGGGCGTCCGCGAAACTGACGACGATTAACCGTAATTATCACGCGCAATTAACGCCACAGTGAGCGTGCGCGAGCGTCCGTTTTATTGTGGCCGCAGTCGCGAGAGCGCACGCTAAACTTTACTCGTTATATACGATCGCAACTTCGGCTATCTTTCAAGTGAACCTACACATTTGCAACGACTATTGAAATTCCACTGTCCATTTTCCTTTTTTATTTTTCTTCATTTCCATCTTCAACAAAATAACAACGGATAAAGAGCAATCGAAATCAATTAGTTCAGAAAAAAAGAAAATTGCCGACAGAGTCGAATAAATGTTTAAGGTACGTCGCGTGACCGTAAATGCTTTTTTTTATTCGAACGACAAATATCGCGTGCAACGACGATTCGCCTTTTTCTCAACGGTTGTGCGTGGCTGGTACGTCGTCGTCGTTAGAAAAGGGAATGGATCGAATAAAAAAAATGTTGATGTGGCGTGAAAACCCTTGTTACTCGTTTATCTTTTCATCTCATCCTTCATTTATAGTAGATTAATGTCTGTGTCGTGCCAGCTATGTCCATTTAATTTAGAAGATAATTGCTAAAGTCCGTGAAATTTTATTAAACCGATAGACGTTAAGCTGAGCTTTTTTAACTTTGCGTGATGTAGTACTTTCAGTAATTCATGATTGCTGCTCTGAAGACAAATTTACCAACTTGATTATCTTATATATGTCCAAGTAATAACCGCAACAATTGTTATATTAATGGAATAGAAATATCATTGTGTGATCACATCGTGAATACATTCGGTATTGTGTATAAAATACATATATTGTATGATTAATGACATTATCGCCGGAGTACTTTCATATTGCAAATTTAAATTATAGGTCGTTTAACAAAATAACGTTTCACGGGATTAAAATAAAAAAGGTCAATAGTTAACTTAAAAATAAAGTATAACAATTTATTAACAAGTAAAATACAAAAAGATCGATTAATTAATAGTAGGATCCATCAGATTCACCAGATGAAGAATACGACTCGCCGGAACTATGACTTTCGCCATCGCCGCCGTCATCGTCACCTGAAGAATAAGATTCGCTGTAACCCTCGCCACTACCACTGCTGTAACTTGAACTTTCGCTGTCGCCACCGTCACCTCCACCACTATAACCTGAGTAGTCACCACCTTCACCGGAGTAGTACGACTCTACGTCGTCGGTGCCTGTGATTATTGTATAAATCGAAAATTCATTTTTTTTTAATTACCATAATAATTTTGGTAGCTTGAGGGATGCTTAATCGTTCTATGTTCACTTCTGTTATCTACCATTTGGTAATAGTTTTACGGCTGATCCGGTTTTCGTTAATATTTGTTTGCTCGACAGAAAAATTGAATTTAATTGGCTGATCATTTTCAGTTGATCGAATTCTATTCTATCCATGTACGTTTGGTAACAAAGAAACTATGATAAAAATAGATAACGAATGTTTACCACAAATTTCAAAGGTTCGAACTTTCAAAAATAAAATATTAAAGCTAGAAAACGCTATCACGAAACGAATTACCTGAATTAAAGCTTATGCAAATGTACACACGAGAAGAATATAAGATCATTGTCAAAACTCTTTCTTCAAAAGAGATTTCACGAATTCAGTAAAAAAAAATTAATCAATCATATTCCGAAATAATCCGATCAAATAATCTTTACACGTTAATTGAACCAACAAAAAATCTAAGAGAGACAAAAAAACCAGAAAATATGTTCGCTCATACCGAACTATCCTCTTTGAAATCAATGCTTTTCAAACTAGAACGATCATCCAACAAAGCTCTACAGATCGACAATTCCGAAAAACACGGTTAACGTACCAGCCCCTTCGTGATCAGCGTTTTGCTTGTTCTTGGTTTGCTTGCGTTTGGTTTGCTGCTGCTGATGGTTAGAGTCAGCAGCAGATAGCTTGCCAGTCTCCTCATGTTCCTCGAAGCCATAACGGTCGCCGAGCGTCTTGTGGAAGGTGTCATAGTTCTTGTAGCCGTGGTTACCGTCGGCATAGCTTTTCTTCAGATAACCCTTTTCACCATCTGCATCACTGCCAAACTGCTTGTAGAAACCGCCCTCGTTGCTTTTTCCTGTGCAAGATGAACAAAGATATCTGTCTATTATGTGTGCAGTAATATCTATTTCCTAATGCATCGCTAACCGCAATGTCAGTATTTGCCATTCATCTCGTTTACCAGACATTTCAATTAAAATCAAATTTAATATTTAATGGTTTACATGAATTATCGATCACAATATCCAGCGCATCATTTGGTTGATGGCAGATTTGTGTAATTCTGATATATTTCATTATCAGTATGATCCTGATAATTGATACCGGTCTACATGTTTAGTTCTATTGTCGGTATATACTGAAAGAATGTACGCAAAAGAATTGTCATTCTTGAATATGAATTATGCCTACCAAATGTAATAACAGCAAATAAGAACATTCTTCATCAACGTTCATTTGTCATAAAGCAAGTTCCATTAAGATTTTTTATTAAAACTCTAAAGAAAGAATCGCAGACGATTAGCAAGTGCGACCAATCAAGATGAAAACCACAACCGCTCTCACGAAGAACAGCTTTACATCACGAAGATAAACAAAAAAGACGATTTACCAGAAGTATTCTTGTGCTTCTTGTTATGCTGTTTACTTGGCGCGATAGCGAGGAGGTCGCTGACTTCGGTAGCGACTAATGCCGGTTGTTGCCTCACATCACGATGTAGCGATCCCACAGCTTGCATGTCGTAACTAGTCGGTCGTGTCTCAATGATCACCACCATGCACGTCGTCACCATCACCGTCAGAAAATTAGCCGATCTTGAATACTTGTTCATAGTGTTGTTATTGATTTTATTTTCTTGTTCAAAAAAATATTAATTATATCGACGCGCACGCTAGCAAATCGGCTTGTCAACAGAGCCGGATACCTTTACCGAGGGCTTTTATAAGCCGACTGTCGAGAAAAAAAGCTATGGCTTTCGCTTTCTTTGCTCTGTGTACATATATGTATTTGTATATGTGCCTTTCGCAAATGTTTTGAAATCTCTTGTCAAAAATCGTAAGCTACGAATGCGGCAACACGACTATTGTTTTTTATTTTGCGTTAACGCGTAACCAAACTATTGTCGTTCAAACCCTTGTCGTTGTCATCGTCGATGTTGTTAAGAAGAATTCTCTAGATACACAGAACTACATCGCGTAAACTTTATCCCGTAGGACTTTAAGAGAAACAGAAGCAACAAAAAAAGTCTTTCGTAACGTTGGACGATCACTCAGTCGACTAGATACCGAGGCTAATCGGTCGTCCGACGCAAGACTTTCTAACATCTCGATAAGAAAACAATACAGACGTCGACACACCTGCAGTTTGCTGTTTCTTTTTTTCGACTTTTTTCTTTTTGACAGAATAGCGATGTGGCCTTGATCGGTATTTGGTCATTTACACTGGCTTTTTGAAAGAAAAAGGTTGCAAGATTAATTATTTTGCGATGGTTGATGTGTAACTTAAGAGTTACAACGGTTTTATAAAATATTTTTTGCATGACGTGATCGATTGATTTAGAGCGTAAACAAGTGCACCGTTAAGAAATCTCTTCAAAATTGTATTACTCAGATTTTTTTATTGAGTATACGTTACAAAGATAGAAATTCGACAGTTTGATGAAATAACTGATACGTATATTAACAGTGCCAATTCTTCGTGAAACATCGACAAATGAAAATGAAAATTCAGTTACGTCGTAATCATTCGAATAATACGAAAATCAAATATTTTAAAAATAATTAATAACGTTTGTTCGAAAAGGCATTTATCAATATTAGTTCTGTATAAACCTTTGTCTTCTATTACATATAGCCAAATACAATAAATCATCGATACATTTTTGTTATGGTATTTGAATGTTACTTGTCGGCTCTCTGTTCAACAATACCAATAGAGAGAGAGAGAGAGAGAGAGAGAGAGAGAGAGAGAGAGAAAGAGAGATTTAAATTGAATACAATGAATAAATCATCCAGTATAATGTTGTATAAAAGCAATTGAAACTTATAGTAAAAATTAGCGAGGTAAACTAAAGTTCGAACCCCACTGAGTTATATATAAAAATGAGCTTAGAATTTGCGCACCAAAGAAATCAAACATTAATCTTACTTTTCTCGGAGTAACTTACGCGTAAGTTCGCAAGAAAAAAACGAGACTGCTACTGTAGCTGCCATTGAAAACAGCTCATTCCAAAAGAGAAGAACGAGAGAATTACGATACGCAATTCCCTCGAGATATAGGGTAGAAGAAGATATATATATTCCAAGCTCGCTACCCCATAAATCCACTGGTGAACGAGTTAAAGCGCGAAAGTCTTAGGCTAATTTGAGCAGAGAGACGTTTTTACACCTTCTCACGACGACGACATCCAACGAGATACTTTATCCTCTTTTCCATTTAAATCCTCAAGCTCGTAATGAACTTATTACTTTGCCCTCTCCGAGGGAATCACTCCTTTTTTTTGTCTTTTGTTGTGTTTCTTAAGCTCAATTTTTTCAACGTAAATATACATGTATACACACGTATAAAGCCTAGAATGTAAATGTATGCGTTGGAGTAACGAGTCGGGATAGAGAAACCGGCCCCTGTGTTGCATCCTGATTAGAGAGGCTGCCGTTGCTTCTGCTGCTACTGCTTCATCGACATGCGCGCCAAGACACGCTTACGATCTACCTCTCCTTGCACCTTTACTCGACCTTCTCGTGTTTCCTTTCATGAGAAAGAAAAAAGAGAGAGAGATTTAAACAGACGGCTCCTCTGGCGCTTCCGACGCGTATTATTCGCGCAAATGATGCCAGCAGCAGTAGCAGAGCCACGGTAGCATTTGAATAATTTTGCATGCGTTTTGTTCCATCTCTCCTTCCCTCCCTTTTTTTATCCCGACTGATAATTTTTTGGATCATTGAATATGCAATAGCTATGCTACGTGCGAGTGAAAATTTTAAGTAATCTGTGAATTGTGAGATGTTTTACATTTTTGATAATATCTCTTTCATTTTTAGTTGTTTATTTCTTTTTTTTTGCGAATTTGAATTTAAATTGTTTTGTTATTTGTTTTTACTGGGTACCCATTGATCAACAAGAGCATGCTTGTTAAAAGTGGTGAAATCGATATAATTTCGCTTTGTGGTTTTGAAACAAATAATTTCGTGAATTTTTCACGAATGAATGAATTGTAACGTAATCGATATTATAAAAACAAGAAATTCGTCACAGATGTGGCCTTTAAAATTGTACGCAATTGTTTCAGACAGTTTTGCTACTCTACTTATTATTAGATTTTGTTATTCGATACAGTTCTCTTTATACAGTTTATCATTCGGATAAATATCTTTTTGCAAAAGTAGTAAATATTTCATATCAAATCTATTGGTGTACAATAATACTACAAAATCATCAATTTGCAATAGATAATGATGTCTACATATCTAATTATTTCAGATAGATTGGCTGTACTGATTATTAAATGTCTTTAGCAACTTAGTTATGTTTCAAGCTGTTAACATTCAATTTACGTGAATAACAATCTGTAAAGCGTGTATACAATGTTAACTGCAATATTTTATAGGGTATACGCGAAAGCTAAGAGTGAAATTCACACTGTAAAGAAGTAAACGACCTAAAAGTAAACATCGTTATAGAAGTTAAATCTTATTCGATAACCAACGCGTTAAGCCGCATACAAAAATGTATCTTCTAATTAGGGGAAAAAATATTCCACACACTCTACGTGATACATACATGTCCACCCTAATTACGATTCGTACTACTGAACGCGTATAACACCACTCGCCGCATCTACTGAGTTGATCTGTAACTAAAAACTTGACGTACTCCACAGTGGATATTCTAACTTACTTGTTTATCAACAGTCACCCCGCAAGCACACGTGTAGGACAACACTTGCACGCAAGCGCGTTGAAACAATTAACGTACATATATATCTTTCTCTCTTTTACTGAAAATCGAGGTCGCACGCCAGTGCTGTATAGCAGAAGACATGGCCGCGATACTTCTACTGCTGCAATTGTTTGCACGACAACAGTGAGGTCGTGAAGCGTGCAAAATATACAATGGAGAAGACGTGATAGTCGTCAGCTTGACGCATTTCAAGTGCTGTGTGTGCGTGTGTGTGTGTTATTTCTTTTTTTAATTTTTAATTAGCTCTTTTCTCGTTGTAGTTTTGTGTGTCTGTGCTTATACTTTTTTTGGAAGTTCGTATAGTACAGCATGCAAGAGTTTAAAACAGTATTGTTCCATATCATGTTGATGAATGAATACTGACGCAATCAGGTAAGAAGTCGGCGTGTAGTTTGTTACTTGCCGCTGTACTAAAACAATATATATTAAATGATACTCTTATGACAATAATGTAGAATGGATGCACTGCAAGTGCAAGAGACCAGTCAGACTGGAGGAAATCCTGTTTGCTGTGTACAGAATCAAGAGTCATCATCACTGCCTGAACAAACTACTACTAGTACTCAAGACTACAGCACATTTGACACTGTCGAAGCAACTAAGGTATATATATATATACATATATATATGAGATACATTGTATTGTGTGTCGATTGATGTCATACGTACGAGCTGACACTTGGGACGATTTGATTTTTAGTACGGAATTCTGCAAAGAGTTGTAGAGCTGGTTGAGGCTGGTGTAGACGTAAATGAGCCCGACGATGAAACTGTCACGCTACTTCATTGGGCTGCGATTAACTGTCGAGTTGAAATAATTAAATATTTATTGAGTAAAGGAGCTATTGTCGATGCCATCGGTGGTGAACTTCAATCGACCCCATTGCATTGGGCTGTAAGGTTAGTTGATGCTGCCTGTATCAAAGCCCTCCACTTTTAATCAATACTACATTGAAAGCGACAAAAGTTTTCATTGTATGTGCACAACGTGGGGTTTATAAATAATATATAATCCCGCGGTTCACAATAAGTTTATTGATATTTCAACGCGCTTATTTTTGTTTCGCTTCATTTTTCACGCTAAATACTTTACTTAAATGATATTATACCCTTAGAAAAATGTCTCTATTTTATTTGAAAAGTTACTCAAAATGATTATAGAAACAACACGGAGAATCAATCATTTTCATACCAAGTTTCGTTTCTGTTATTTCAGACAAGGACATTTGGACACAGTTGTGGTATTAATGAAAGCTGGAGCTGATCCATCCGTCCGAGATTACGGCGGTTTCTCCTGTATACATCGCGCAGCTCAATTCGGTTACACGCACATCGTTGCCTATCTCGTGGCAAAAGGTACCGATCCAAATATGCCTGACAGTTGCGCCATGACACCACTCATGTGGAGTGCTTATAAAATTAACAGGTAATCTCTGCTAATTATCCGTATACCTACGTATCAAAAATAAAAAAATATTTGTTTAATTGAAGTCTGAATCCAACCCAATTACTCCTGACACTTGGAGCATCGCACAGTCTTAAAGATAGCCTGCACGGCAACACAGCCCTACACTGGGCAATCATTGCTAAGAATAGTATCCCCATCACAACATTAGTTCAGCATGGAGCATCGCTGACTGCAACGAATTTTAATAACGAGACGCCTATGATGCTCTTAGGGCCACATATCGGGGAAGCTTGGCTTGGTCATGATTTCATTCAGGAATTGAGGCAACGGCAGAAAAGATCGAAAGTTTGGTGTAGAAATAAGGTATTATGGTTATTTATTCAGAAAAACAAACAACGGAATTTCAGTCAAAATCTTGATTTTTTCAATCTAAATTCGTTTTTTCATCTTTCTCGTAGAAAATTCGTTGGTATTGTATGACGAGTACGCCGTTTTTAGCCTTTTACGCCGTGGGTATGATATTCTACAGCGATCTTAATTATTTTGTAAAAGTAGCAGCCGCTATAGCTCTCAGTCTTACAATTTATACCGCGAATAAGTATATTTACGATGAGCGGCTGTTTAGCGTTCTGCCAATGTCGATTTATTTGGCAACCAAGGTACGTATACCCATACAAATAAATTGAAGATGAAAATGTGTAAGACAATGTTTAAATATTATAGATTTGGCTATATATCACTTGGATATTCTGGTTAAGAATACACGCGACTTGGTATCTCTGGACATTACTTGCCGTAGGTTCGATACCATTGTGGTTTTGCTATTTTAAATCTTGGCGTGGCAATCCTGGCATCATTAAAGCCTCTCACGATGAAAAGCTCAATGTAAGCTCTCGTTAATTGTTTCGTTAATTTTTTTATTCAAAATAACAAATACCATTTTTACGTAAGTATGTCCTTTTCTGGTCACAGTATATTGTAGAACTAGCGGAAAATGGAGGCCTTGAGAGTCACCTCTTTTGTCGTACCTGCTTAGTACGTAAGCCATTGCGATCAAAGCACTGCTCGGTATGCGATGTTTGTATTGCTAAATTCGATCATCATTGTCCATTTATAAATAATTGCATTGGTAAGTTTCGTTGTGATCGTTATTGGTTTTTTCTTTCGTCGAACAATATGATTTTCATCGTCGTTTTCTTTTATTCTTTTTCTTTTAGGAGCTCAAAACCACAAGTATTTTCTTGGATTCTTAATGTCTTTGTTCGGCCTTTGTATTTTAACATTAGCCACGATTATTCAATATTTGAATTGTGAGTGCTGGACAAATATAAAAGATGCTAAGACCACAGATGATTATTTGATCGCAGCGATACGCTGTGACGCATGGATCATGTGGGTCACGTTTAATATTTCTTTTCATTTGGGATGGGTTGGATTACTTCTCGTATGTCAATGCTACCAGGTTTGTATCAAATAAATTATTATTTACTTAATATCTTTTTTTTTTTATTGCAACTGGCAAATAAATTTATTTATTTTGGTGCTTGTCTAACAGTTGTTTTTATACATTCCTTATTCAGATAACAGCATTGGGCATGACAACAAACGAGCGCATAAATGCTAGTCGCTACAAGCATTTTAAAAAAGGCAATCCATTTCATCATGGCGCCATGCAGAACATCGCAGACTTTTGCGAGTGCAATTACTGCGGCATAAGTGCAAAGTCAAGCATCGATTGGCTTCATACCTATGAGATAAAGCAAACAAACGACGAGAAGTTACTGGATTGGGTGGTGGCTGGTTAGAATATGCGGGGTCGTTCGCCTCTTAAGTAAGCGTTAAATTCCAAAGCGTTTTCCCTTCCAAACCTGAAAAATAAAAACATTTACGAGAAATAGGAAAGACTAGATATCTCGACTTATTTCTTCGTTTTTTCGGTTTACGTGAACGACCCCAAAAATATAAAACGAAACAAATATATATATATATATATATTATATAATGACACTTGATGAGTGAAAAGTTTCAATTAATTATTGTATGAGTGCGACTTAAGAAAAAAAGAGATACACAAAGAAAATCAAACTGCATTATTATTATACAATATGAAATTCTTGATGTTGCACCTGTTGCTTGCATTAAACATTCAAGCAATTTTGTAATCTTTGAACTTGACTTTACAACAATTATTAACCATTATTAAAGGAGTTTTATATATATTCGAAGTACAATGTCCAATTATCTGGATATATGAATAATTAAAAAAATTAAGCTTATAGTTAACGTTTAGTGTTGATCGATTCATATCATATATGATCAGTGGATGATCCTCCAGAGAAAGCTACAACATCGAAGTAATTAAAGTAGTCGAATAAAATGTGATTTTTCAGTATTCTAAAAATCTCAACTTCTATGAACAGTATTTTTTATAAAAAGACTATTAATAAAGTTTCATCAACACAAAAGCGTCAAATTTAATTTCCCGAATGCATATAGTTCACCAACCCAATAAAAAAAATAAAATTAATTATTTCGAAATTTAAAACATACGAAAATAAATATAAGGTAATAATTGCTCGTTATTCGTTAAAACACAATGGGAGTGTACGGGAAATGTATGGCTGGCTCAATTTTGATATTCACTACTTACACATATGAACACTCAATCACCATACCATAGTCCTTTACTACTGAATAAATTGATCCAACAAACACGACGATCT
Organism: Chouioia cunea; assembly: GCA_030064505.1. NCBI lineage: Eukaryota > Metazoa > Arthropoda > Insecta > Hymenoptera > Eulophidae > Chouioia > Chouioia cunea. The sequence goes on along the minus strand of JAOPFQ010000003.1, from coordinate 27,015,855 downwards.
ACAATACCTACAGTCGCGCTTATGACTCTGCATAAAATAATATTAAAAATCTCAATTCTATATATATATATGTATAAATATTGATTTCGGCATTTTCTCATTGAATGCCGAAATCAATATTTCAGTAAACAATTATCCAAAGAAAAATCAATTCAAAGTTATAATCACAAGAATTAAAAATGCAGAACTTAATCGAAGGTCGTGGGGGGTAGCAGAAGACTTGATTGTATGACATATACACACCACACATGCAATTCTACGCCAGTAAGAGCTGCTGCTCTGTTACTTAGGATTTAGTCATTGTCGTCCGATTCTCTTTGATTGAACACGAGCACGCGCGCGCGCGTCGCTCCTTCAAGAATACTATAAGTATACAGTGTGTAAAATTTTCATCTTGCAACAGTATTGATATATCTGTATTGATAGCAATGAATACAACAATGAAGAAGTCAGCAAGCCGTGAGAAGTCGTAAAATCGAAAAGATTACGTTTTAGGTTAGCTTCGCGGTTTGCGTGATTCCCCGAAGTTTTGAGGCTTGTTTATTATGACATTGATGAATGAGTACTGACAGTAACTTCGTTTATTCAGGTGAGTATCGATTTATCTCGATCGTTGGATTTGTCTTTACGAGTGCATCACTGTTAGGATGTACGCGTTGCAAATGCAAAATGCCTGTCAGGGCGACGACGAACCTCAGCCTGAGCCATATATGCAGGAGCCACCACCACTTTTAAATCAACTCAACCAAGACTACAGTAAATTTGACATTGTTAAGGCTACTCAGGTACGTTTGTTTATCCACATCATATTTGCATTTTGCATGGATAACATTAATTGATAATATTGGCTTTCAGTATGGAGCTCTTGATAGACTTGCAGAGCTGGTGGAAGCTGGTGCTGATATCAATCAACCTGATAATGAAACTGTTACATTATTACATTGGGCAGCGATCAATAACAGAAAAGAAATTGTTAAGTATTTGATAGCAAAAGGAGCAATCATTGATGCGATTGGCGGAGATCTTCGCTCCACTCCATTACATTGGGCTACAAGGTTTTATTTAAATTAGTACAACTATTCTTAAAAGGTAAATATAATATTTTGCTTTAATCAAGATTATTGTCCCAGACAAGGACATTTGGCAACCGTAGTCATATTGATGAGGGCTGGTGGTGACCCTACTTTGCGTGACTGTGAGGGTTCTTCGTGTCTACATTTGGCAGCTCAATTTGGACATACAGCCATTGTAGCTTATCTTGTTGCAAGGGGTATCAATCCAAATATACCAGACAGAAGTGCCATGACGCCACTGATGTGGAGTGCTTATAAAATAAATAGGTAAGCTTGAGTACAAGTGATTATATCATCACTCTCGCTCATTACAGCAAACAATTTTTCTTTTATTGTTAATTTTATTTTATCAGTGTATTAGCTAGGAACACATTTTATTTTATGCTTGTGTTTGAACGTTCATCGTTCCCTCGTCATCCATGAAGTACAATTAAAAAACTTTAACAAAACTATATTAAGAGGAATACTTTTTTTTTTTAAGCTTCGCATATTATTACAGCTTAGATCCAACTCGATTACTATTGACTTTGGGAGCATCACATAGCCTTACAGATCATTGTCATGGCAATACAGCACTCCATTGGGCCATTATAGCTAAAAATAATACCGCTATAAAAACATTAGTTCATTATGGAGCGTCATTAGACACACCAAATTTCAAAAATGAAACACCAATGATGTTATTAGAACCCCATATTGGGGCAGCATGGTTAGGTCATAAGCTTAGTTATGAATTAAGACAAAAACAAGGTAGAATGAAAATTTGGTGCAGAAATAAGGTAAAGTTTTAACTTTTAATTTCATTGGAAATCAATGAAAAAACTGTGTTTTTATTTTTCAGAAAGTACGTTGGTACTGTATGATAAGCACACCATTTTTAATATTTTATGCAGTAGGTATGATATTCCAGAGTAATATAGACTATTTATTAAAATTGATGGCCCTTGTTGCTCTCTATATTGCAATTTATACGGCGAATAATTATATTTTCGACGAAAGATTTTACTTTGTTCTGCCAATGTCGATCTACTTAGCAACTAAGGTATGTTAGCAAGACAATCTTATCATTAGTACGATAATATCAAATAAGATACGCATTTTTCTATTAATTGCTGTTTTTCTAGATATGGATATACATAACTTGGGTCTTTTGGCTCGGAATTCATGCCGGGTGGTTTCTATGGCTTTTGCTAGTCACTGGTTCAGTTCCTTTATGGATCTGCTTTTTAAAATCTTGGCGTGGTGATCCTGGTGTAATTAAAGCTTCTCATGAAGAGAAACTTAATGTAAATTTCAACTTATATTTTTATCACAACATGATATTATTGTGCACTATTAATTCACGAAAAAATATTTTTTACAGTGTATAATAAATTTAGCTGAAAATGGAGGCTTTGAGCCTCATCTCTTTTGTCATACTTGCTTAGTAACTAAACCAGTGCGATCAAAGCACTGTTCAGTATGCGACGTTTGCGTCGCTAGGTACGACCATCATTGCCCATGGGTAAATAATTGTATTGGTAAGTTTTTCTTTTCTAAATTTATAATACATCAACACAACTCATTTTGATAAACTGTTTATTTCCATTGCAGGAGCACGGAACCACAAATATTTCCTTGGTTACTTACTATCTCTTTTCGGTCTTTGCCTGGTAGTACTAGCCGCGACCATACAGTATTGGCAATTCGAGTGTTGGGCGAATTTAACCGACGGTCGTTATCCTGATAGTTACTTAGTTGAGGCTGCAACCTGTGATGCGTGGGTCATGTGGATTGCAACCAACACTGCTCTCCATTCGTTTTGGGTCGGTACATTGTTTGCTTGCCAATGTTATCAGGTGAATAAATCAATTTGTTTAATAACAAAAATTATCGATCATTTTAAAATAATTTCTTAAAATTGATTTTTTGCCAGATCATGATTTTGGGTATGACGACGAACGAGCGTATAAACGCCGGACGTTATAAGCACTTCGACCAAGGTAATCCGTTCCACCGAGGAGCCTTGCAGAACGCAGCAGATTTTTGTGACTGCAATTTGTGCGGCGTGAAAGCCAGGCCAAGCAATGAATGGTTGCCGCCCAGCAATATGACAGATGGTGTGGAAAAAATGCCTTTGATCGATGATAATTACCAGTACGTCTAAGTTCATCGCCAAATTAACTCGTTACCAAAACGAACAAAGCAAATTGTACCTTGGACAAGGATCAACGAAATTTCGATGGTCTCGCCAATCTAGTCAGGACGGATAGCACGAAAAATCAGCATATCACGCGGATACAAGTTTGACGCACTGTGCCATCGTAGATATTTGGAATATAACGATAAGTGTATGTTTCTCGTGATAATGTGCTCATATTGTATATAGACTGTGCCGAACAGAATATGAATAAGTACGAGTTTTAATTTTTTCTATGCTGGACATTTATTTACTTTGTAAACTTGTAATTCACGACGTAAGACAAAGCATTTGGATTTGGTAGCTTTTAAAGGTTCACGTTTATAATTATTTTCGCATCTCAGTGCTTCTCATGTATAATGTTCTACTTAAGACGAAATAAGCAGCAATTATTATTTAACTGGTGACCAAATACTCGTTGATGAGCGAATAAGTGACGTAGATAGCAGTTAACGATCTTTTCAAACGTTGTATAATATTCAAATAAATGTTCAATTCTTATCAATCTTTAATGAAAAACATGTGATGATAGTCACACATAACTTAAAGATTATGACCGTCGAAATTTATAGTATATATAACGATGCTAGTGTAATAAAGTAGTTTCGGATTCTCTTTGTTTCGCTCGGACGCAAACGTCCCCGCAGGAGTGAAATCACTTTATACTCCTAGTAACGTTCGATATTTTATGGTACAACGTGCATAAATCGAGATTTAGCGAGTGTATTTTTGCACGATCGTGTCATAAGTCGAAACTTATGCTACGATGTACTATAATATCAATTAAACTGCGCTATTCAATGCGATGCTTACTTTTGGTATTATTGATATTTGTTAAGTCTCGTTCTCCAGATTCATTTCAATGTAAATTAACTGTTGTAAAATATAAATGTACTAATTTTTATGTTGAAAAATTTGTACGGTCTTAGTAGCCATTTACCGAAGCTAAATTAAAAAGAAAACTATAGTTCTGAATTGTGAATGCTTATGATCTAAGAAAACGAGAATTATCGTGAACTTGAAATTGTAACTACTTACGTAAAAAACACTTCCAAAAGGGAAAGGTAGGCATGATACTAAACAAAGCCAAACACAATGCTGCATTGCAATTTGAAAAAAATTGACTATGCAAGTTAAAGATAAAGCGTTCCATAACAATATCATTAACTCACCGTTTTTATAGGAATATTTTATACATTCAATTTTCGTTCTAATTAGAATCAACAATGTAATTATAATAATCAACGTTTTTTACAAATATTAGTTTCCTTGTAAGATATTGATGAAGTGTTTGTACAAAAATATATATACAAAAATATTCAAGTTTTTTTTAGTTTTTTTTATAAACCTGTCAATTTGAAATAACTTATTTAGACGGTGCTTGCATCAGAATGGAAAATGATGATTAAGAAAATTATGAAAACATTTCGTTACGTAAACTACGATTAATCTTTACAAATGAGCTATTTATGAAATATTATACGTGTTCAAGACGTAGGTAATTCTTACCGTTAACGTTTCTCAACGCAGCTTAATCGATGTCTATCTCGATCATCATTTTTAAATCTATGTAAGGGACTTTCTTCAACGGACGTACTAAAGATTACGTGTTATAATCATTAGATTATTCTATTGATGTTAGAAAAGATTTCTAATGATATAAAAATTGATTGCGCATATTTTGAAACAATTTTTTAAGACATTGAACAAAAAAATTAAATTGAACGATGAGATTTCGAGTTGAACTGTGATTTTTTGAGCACTTTAGACTTGCTCGACTGGTGGCACAAACAATTGTAATGTTATAATGAATATTGCAATAAAGCGAGTAAAATCTAGTTAATATAAAAGATAGGAGAGTTTGTCGTGTCGATTTTATATTATTCATGCAAGTGCGTTCTCGTTTTTATTATGCGAACAATGCACGTTATAAAAAGCAAATATTAAAATTATTTCGATGCAGTCTAACTATCGTGAGTTAATGCAATGAGAAGAAACAACCAGCGTACGGTTTCTTTGTCGTCAATATCAATTTTTCACTATTTGCCAAGTTTATCTTGCTAAAAAACGTTATTTTAGCCGTTATCTAAAGCTGATGTACCGGATTACCGAAGACAGAGTTAACGTCGTATCATTTTATACTTAGAGCAATAAAAGTTATCTTGGAAAAATTTTCACAAGAACTCATTTTCTTCCCGATAACACTCAGCTGTTTTAACGAATGCTTATATCCAATTGACTTCAGATCTGTCGACTGATCCTTTTATCGCGTTGCTGTTAACCTTCTGTTTGTTCACGTTTCAATGTTTATTTACTCCACTTGATATGACTACGGAAAGAGAGGTTTATTCTTCGGATACTTTTGAAAGATCCAATATTTCCTCGCTACAATCGGATTTGAGCTCAACGAAAAAGGATACAAAACTGACCGAGACAAAAATCGACATTAATAAAATCCAAAGTATTCAAATTGTTATGTGCTTGTTTGTAATGCAAGGCTTTACTCAAATATTTATTTGTTTTTTTGTTGCAAAAAATGATTTGCTTTCAAGAGTGCTTCTGTCAGCAACACACGTTGGGTAACATCAAGTTTGTTGCGTGCCCAGCTTTGAATCCCAATTTTGAATCGTCCAAACAATGCTTTTGTCAAAGACTACAATTGTAAGTACCCGCAGGATTGAAGCAGCGAAATTTACGTAACCCAAATGAAAATATCGCATTGTTTTGCTAGGAATGGATATGAACAGAAACCACGGAACGAAGGTAAAGTTTCAACACGGTAGCTGAAGTATGTATCTTACATAATGCGATCTCATTCTTTTTTTTTCTCTCTTCAACAAAGAGAATAAAAACGCCGACTGGCAACGCTTTAATTGGAAATGGCCTCGGCAGAGCTACGCGAGCAAAAAGGACAAATCCTACGAAGTCAAGTCCAAGAATAGGAAGCACTTTCGTAACGAGAAGGTTCTCTTGCTTTCATTTTAATTATACGTTTAATCGACAGTAATCAAACGTTTGCTTTAGCCTTTCACATGCTGCGAAATATTGGAAGGAATACCAGGAAGGAAGCCGTACGGGACGAAGAATGTCATCGAAAATCCTATAAAGCATAAGTCATACTTGGACGATGTAACTGAAGTGCCGGAAAAAATTGAAATTTACTATTTTGACCATGGAAATTCCGCGTAACTACTATTTATTCGACAAAGAAATAAAACATGTGAAAGCAGCTAAGAAATATTCCTCGCAGGTATTATCATACAACAGATGTACCGCCGATTTTAAATACGGAAGAAACCGCGGAAAGGACGACATTGGCAGCAACGCGCTTTTGGGCTGAATTATTCGGCTATGTACACCTAATAATATCCTTCTTCACCGCTTTCATCTTGCAATTATTAAGATTTGTCTTATTCAGTCTCGTGCGACCACTGACCATCGGGACGATTCAGCTCATAGCTGATTATTTTATAAAACCTTTTCTCTCTATTACGTTCAATGGCTTGATCCAGCCAATTCTCATCCTATTGTACAATATGGCAACGTCTTTCCGCGACTGTTGCGAACCAATCGCTACTACTATAGGTTTCTTCATGAAGGAATTCGCTGTGCTATTTGGATCATGTAGACTCGTCGAGGTGAACAATAGAGGGAACAACGGAAATACGTGACAACGATTGCGTTTAGTTTAACACCAGGTATATATTTGTTTTTTGTTCATTATAACTTTACAATATTATCATTGTATTTTTTTTCTCGCGCTTCTTTTATACAGAACAATTCATCATTATCATCCTTATCATTATCATCATCATCATCATTATAATCGTAATCATCACCATCGTATCTTTCAATAATTGTATATCTCGTATATAATCGTCGCATCTTTCGATAATTGTCTCGCGCTCTCTCTCTCTCTCTCTCTCTCTCTCTTTCTCCCCCTTTCACTCACAAGTGTCTTTCGCTCGCTCGTGCGCGCGAGTCTGTCCTGGACTGGACTAAACTCTATTATTAAATCGCCCGTCGACTTCTCTCGTTCTCTCGCAATAAATTATTTACAATCTCACAAACAGCAAACGAAGGAACCTAATTACATCGGTGTCTTTGCGTAAATGTATATGTATCGTGTGAGAATGCCTATGTAAGAGTTTTAGAACGTGTGTGTGTGTATGTGTGTGTGTGTGTGTGTATGCGTGTTTCTGTATTTGTTGCTTTCTCGCTTCTATTTACAGGTACTCTACTTTAGTGTCCGTTTCTTCTTCTCGTATATAATTCGCGTGAGCTTTCTCTCTCTCTATACGAGAAGGGATTTCTCCCCGTCTCCTCGCAAGAAAGATGGGAGAGCAAAAAAAGGCCTAGTCGCGTATAGTTCCCCGACGGCTCGAGGAACTTTAGCCTCACTCGACTCTAGGTACTGCTGCCTGAAGCCATCAACGTATTTGTTGTTGTTGCTGCTGCTGCTGCTGTGGCTGTGGTCGATGACGTCGTCGTTATTGTCGCTGCCGACGACGACGATGCCTCCGACGAAGTTCCGACGTTCGAGGTCTGCGCACCTCCCGTTATTGAATCACCTGTACATTTTCAATTTCATATTACCAGTTTTAACAGTTTGTTTGTATTTGGATAAGACGTCGTTAGGGATATTTAATCGCTGGTAAATATCGTTGATTACTTATCGATCTTTTTCACGCGTTAAAAGGTCTTTATTTTTGTCAATCCATTATCTTCATTTGGCATCAAAGTTGAAACAGACATACATAATTAATTCATTACCGTCCTAATGCTATAAAAAGTTTTCAAAATATACAAGTGACAGTAACTGTGATTAATTACCCGCAAAAGATCATTGCCGATACGATAAATGGTTTCAATTTTCCCACAGTACCAGTAAAACGATCATCAGTATTCTTTTTATAAAATAATATAACACTCGACATTGTTTCTGTCGATAAATAGCCTTATCGGTTATGCTTCTCTGAGAAAAGATAATAAAAAAATGATTATCAGAAGTATTTGGCCACGGATGTTTTATTACTGTCACTAGTATTGATTTATTTTTGAAATATACCTATATTTTCCAGTGTCTTGTACGTAGTTCATTCAAATATTGATTTTGTTCATTAATTTTTCAATGTACCTCATGAAGACAATTGACGATAAAAATAATCTTTTAAATAACTTATAGCTACCGCGTTATCATTAACATCCATAATTTGGTCGTTTAAATTATCAAGCAAATTAAAATTGACAATGTTGAAATTCTGAGCACAAACAAATTACTTTGTCTATCAGAATCTTATCGGTGATTCACTCTATTTCGTTTTTTCTTCATCGAAAATCGATATCTTTGTTAATGCTTTATCAGCTGTTTTGTTTTCGCGAAAATACTAAAGTTGTTAAAAAAATATATCATAAATCAAACGATGAATGATTTTACTAATCCACTGTACTTTTATTACAGTATACTAGTTAATTAGTAAATCATCTTTCGACGAGCCAAATCAATACAGCCGAAAGATATACAAACCTAAAAGTGCAGCCTCTAAATCACCAAGGATTTCAGTTTCCTTTTGATCGATAAGATTAAATCGCTGATTAAGGAGCGTGAGGTGGGCGAAGACACAGTTGAGGTGGACGTGAAGCCCCAAGAGTGCCACCTCCCGGAAGTGGCAGTGGTAAATGTGAGCCACAACATGGTAAAGTAGCCGCAGGATTTTACGCACTATCGACTCAAACGAACTGGGAAATTCGTTCGCTAGAAATTAGAGCAAGAACAAACAAAAAAAATTGAAACTTACAACCATGTCAAATCACAAGTCATACTTCACTAACTTCTAGCCGTATTTTAGATGCCTTTTTTTTATATATTCTACTTGATTCTTTGTAAGCCATGTATTTGTAAGTCGATATTGCTGTATAAGTTACTTTTATACTTTGCTTTACTATTTATCAAAGTAATAATTAAATAAACATGCGTGTACAAATGAATACTCTGCACGTATTATTGTTATGCGCGTATTGCAATGAATGACACGCACTTACGGGTATGAATCGATACTTTACATAACAAACGGAAAAATTGACAGTTACGTTTAGTGCAATCATTTCTATTAAAGTTTTTGCGCAAACTGATTTCCAATTGACAAATGAATTAATAATATACGTTTATCTCTATCAATGACTTGTCTTTAGTACATTTCAACTTGGCAATGACTGTCTTTAGTTTATTAAACAGAAAATAAAAATCACATTTAAAAAATTATCTTTTCTGCAATTGTACTTTCGCATTAAAAGTTGTCAGGATATTTAACGTTAATAATAATGTTACAAATAATCTATTGCTCTATGAATTAGTGTAATAATTCAACTTGACGAAAGACCTATTTGAATATCCGTATTCAAAGAAAACTGCAATGCACAATGTACGGTGGCTACAAAAGCGTTTAAAAGCATTTTCCCGAAATAGAAATACTTACCGTATTTTGTAGGAAATATAGTCTCATCGCTCACGGTGCGTTGTGTAAAGGTCATCACATAATCGACATACTGCGGTGCCGCTACCCGAGTCTTTTTTCCCTTCTCGTCGAACCACAAATACGTCCTGCAATTGAATATTCCATTTAATTTGTGGTTGTCAATTCCTACATGCTCATCAGGTTTTCAATTTACGCGTAATTTTTAGAGTTCAACTTAATTTTTATCGATAAGATAATAAATATTTTCAAAGAAATACAAATCTCGTACTTCGATAACCTTATAAAACATTTTATTTGATTCGCAATAGACCATAAAAAAATAATTGAGAGAAATCTTATCATCGAATAATCGCACTTTTTAGATATTAATAATTAGGACAACGCAACCATCGTTAAATTACATAATATTCTCATTGTATTAACAAGTAACGGTATTTCCAATTTGCAGTGAAATCCGATTAGATAACCGGATTGATAGATGTAGACTGAATTCTATAGACGTAACATTTTCATTAGCAAATGCAGTTTTGTTGTAATTATTTTCACGATGGTTTCAACAGAAATGTACGTGATTCGAGGTGATTGTAAAAATATTTAGAGTTTGGTATTAAAGTGGAGAAAAAAAGAAAATGACAACTTTCTCGGCTTCTCATGAGTCACTGGTGGAAATAATATTGTGGACCGAGACACATTTTAGTTGGAATATTTTTATTTTTAAATCAATATACAATTCAATGAGAAATTCCTCGATACGAAACGTATTAAAATCAAGTTAAAAAATCAAGATGAAAAAAGAAAAACCACTCGTCTCGAGAGAAAAACGATGTATAATCGTCAACCTAGTTTTGTGTCAACTAGAGTATATATATATATATAAGTATAAGTAACAAACAAACCTGGTGCCAGGTCCTGTCATATCGGGACACCCGTTTGGCGTGCAAAATTCGGAGACAGTACCGTAGACAAGATTGATGTGGTCGAATAGTGCGAGAGTGTGCGACGCTAACCACTCGTTGTAATCGAGTCCTGGTGGCAAATCGACCAATACCCTCATGTCCACGTCCGGCAGCTGTCGCTCGAGCGCCGCCTCTTCCAGGTATAACTTTGGATCTTCCGTTGTTCCCGCATCCTTTTCCTTTCGTCGGGCTTTTCTGTAAAACATTAAGATAAACATTCATTTGAGATAAAAAAAAACAAAAGGACCATTATTATCACTTTGATCTTCATCTTCGTTTGTACGTAAAATTTTCAATTGCGTATTTATTCGTTATTTCTTGTTTATTTCTTACGGTGGAACGTTAAAAATCGAATATTGGTAGGTTATTAATTGATGGTGGGTACGGTATTCGAACGTACTACATACGAGAACCAAACAAAATGTGGTTTTGTAATTATAATCACAAAGTTAATAATGTCAAGCGAGTAATTTTAGTCCCGAGAAATGACGTCATTTCAATTGAAATACACCGTTTGAACGTTCAACGGACGATATATAGTATTTAAAATTCGTGACAATGAACTTAAACGGAAGTATTATACTTGCAATTGTGTGCGGTGTTTCGCAAAGCCTTTTGAACATTTATTAAATATTCGTTCAAAGTCGTCTATAATTTCACTCACTTTATCGGAACCTAACCGAGTAGAGCAATATCGAGCGATAAAAACAAAAATAAACGAACAATTTAAATCTCCTCGCAAACAAATTTTTTTAAGGGGATATTTAGTCTGACATCAGCAGTAGCAGTAGCACCAGCAGCAGTAGTAGTAGCGGTGTATATAACTTCATTAACGGGCAGCGCGTTTCAAGGTCACCAACGATAATTCGATTTTACAAGCTCTCGCGCGTCATCGCTCGAACGCCCGGTGCACCAGGTGTTCACTGAGGGAGACCTACAACATTTTTCCTCGAACGATCTTTTTTTTTATTCTTCTTCGCACTATTGAATTTCGATTAGAGTGGAAGGAAGCCCGTTGTAAGGCTTTCTCTTTTTCTTCTCGTTTTTTTGTTGTTGTCGGTGCGAGGACATAGAACGAGTATTGATTTCGGGGGGTTGGTCTTTTAGTTTTAGTCTCGCTGCCGTTGAATTTTCAGTGAATCAATGACGCTCACTCAAGATTATATACACATATATATATATATATATATATATGTGTGTATGTGTGTGTGTCGACGAAGAAATCAATATAATTCACACATATATATGATGAAATGTAAAAAGTATAGAATATCTATATTTCTTGCGATAAAAAATCACTACAAAACAATGATGCCAAAATAATATATATCTGTATAATAATTAACGTGGATTCTGAAGGCAACAAAATTCTTGTCGACAAAGCTCGGAAACAATAGTTTCGAAAAATGCAAGTGGTTTACATAACCTATTCCAGTAGCAAAGTATATCGCTATTCGCCAATGGCCTGCTGTAAAAATCCACGAAAAATAAAATCATTCGCACGCACACACACATACTTCATCGTCCTGCTTCCCACGCACAGCCTTGAGAAAAAAATATCTGTCAGATAGTTGTGTACATACGTGTGTGTATGTGTGTTTAAAAACGAAAAGCTCTACATATGAAGCTGAATAAAGCGAAGCAAAAAGAGAGAGAGACAATAAGAAAGAGAGAGAGAGAGAGAGAGAGAGAGAGAGAGGAGAGAGAAACAGAGTCTTTGTAGCAAAACTCACGCGACGAGCTCGCTGAAGAAACGTATTTTCCGATGGCACGTGTCTCGTATCGAGTTGGTTCTGTGCTGCTGCTGCTGTTGTTGAGGCTGTGATGATGTAGGTTGCCTTAGTGGTGTGCTAGGCGCCGAGGCCGAGCCCAGCATCATCACTCGCAGCATGCCCAGCCTGAGTATGCCCTCCACTTTTATCTATGCACAGACACATCACACCACCATGTAAAACCTTACTTCTTCCAGTCGCAACTCTTGCGTGAGCGCCGCCTTTTAACTTTTTCTTTTTTCTTCTCCCCCGCTTGTGCGCGCGCGCGCAATATACCACGCTCACACACACACAAACACGCGCGACGAAAGGCCACAGAATACAAGACAACACTATACTTTGCGCACTTTTGTGCTACTGCAACTGCTACTGCTACTGCTGCTGCTGCTGCTGCTGCTGCCGCTGCTGCTGATCAGCTGTGAATCCGTGTGTGTGCTAAGAGAGCATGAGCGCTACTAGCGTCAGCTGACGCGAGAGAAAGAGAAAGAGAAAGAGACAGACAGAGGAGAGAAAGAGAGAGAGAGAGAGAGAGAGAAAGAAAGAGAGAGAGAGAGAGAGAGAAATAGAGTTGAGTGCGACAATCGATAGACGCGCGCGCCTAACGGTACATTGTTGTCGTTGTCGTTGTCGTCGTCGTCGTCGTCGTCGTCGCTGTTTGCGAATCGATCCTTACCTTCGTCTGAACAGGAAAGCCAGTGTTAAACAGTGCGACAGCTTCTCCTCGGCTGCCATCGAGCTGCCACCACATAGCGCCACTTTTTAAAATAATTATTATGTAGCGAGTAATAGAGAAAAAGAGAGAGCACCGCCAAGCAACTATATTATATGATGTATACGACGGAGATTTCTCGAGCGCAACACCGTTGCGTTCTGCTTCTTGTTCCTTTTCTTTTTTTATTATTATCTATTTTTTCAGTAAATACGTGTACGTGTGTATGTATGTATGTATGTATGTATGTATATATATGTGTATATGTGTGTTACTGTGAAATCGAGCTGCTATATTCAAGAGTTACGTCAAACATCTACTTTCTACTTGGAACGCAAGGGAGCTGCAGCTGCGCTTTTATGATGGACATTCTGACCTGCTACACGCAAAACACGTGACCACGACACCTTCCTCGCTGTACGACCTGAAGAAAAACTTTCGTCCTGACAAGCCGAACATCGCTGACTTACACACACATACACAACCAGACACGAAGCAAAAGGTCCACCAAAATGGAAATAAAGAGAAACAGAGCTTCGTATATTTCACGTGGCACACTACTTATTACTTGTACCGCGACGGGAACACCGGCCAGACCGTTCTCCAGCGAGAGAGAGCTAACTGTTTTGCCAGTCTGCAGCGTTAGGTCTCCCCCCTTTCTCTCACATATAGGGCTTCGATTCGTTTTTTATCTCTCTCTCTCTCTCTCTCTCTCTCTCTTTCTCTCTCTTTCTCTTTCTCTTTCTCTTTATCTATCTATCTGTCTACCTGTGGGGGAGGACGTGGTGGTAGTGGAGGAACAGAAGGAGGAGAAACAAGAGGTGGTGGTGCTGTGACTCATCGCGAGTAGCGCGAAACCTGTTGGTCTTGTGTGCGTCTGTGTCGATGCATATTTGCATGTGTGTGTGGGTGTGTGTTTGCATGTCCGAATATGTGTGCGAGTTACGCAACGCGACGAAAATAGGTGTAGGTGTTGAGGTACCGCGAGGAAAGGACGAGTGGAGTAAGCGCGAGACAAGAAAAGAGAAATAGACAAATACATGAAATACTCACCCCATAAACCAATCGACGGTGTCGCGGAGGTACTCGGGTAGCCTGTCCAGCTTGGCTGCTGCTGCTGCTCGGCCGCAGCCGCGGCCGAACCACCACACCGAGCAACCTCACCTCCCGAGTATAATGCTTCTCGATCACAAGCGATTTTTTCAGCTTACGGCCCACCACAATCCCTCGCGCTCATCCTCGTCCGAGCTGCTGATGCTGTTTTTGCTGTTGCTCAGGCCATCTCGACACGGACATTTTTACTTCGCACTACAAAACACTTCAATACACACGCGCGCGCGCACACACTCTCTCTCTCTCTCTCTCTCTCTCTCTCTCTCTCTCTCTCTCTCTGCGCTCTTGCAAGGACACTGACGCAAGCGCGCAACACTGAAAAAAGCAAAAACGCTCACGAATGCGAGTACGACAGAGAGTCCCACTGATGTTTTTCTCTCGGTGTCTCTTTTGACAATAAGCTAACGCTACGCTACACTCCAAACTGTGAACCGTCCATTTTTTTTCACGGACAGAGTAAGTGAGAAGACGCTTGAGAGCACAGAAAATCTCTTCGTCGTCGTCTTCGTGCAGTGCTGCGCGGCGCGATCAGCGACCACTGTTATTCAATCACCAGAGGGCAGCACCGCATGGAAGCAACTGATGACAGTTGGAGATTTGGAGGTCTACTTTATCGGTTGATGGTTACATTTCGATCGGTAATATGACTATTTGCTGATCGACGAGGCTATATTTATTTTTACTGCTAAACAATATACAAGGGTTTTTTATATTTGAAACAAATGAATCTTTGGGGTACAGATAAATTAAATTCAACTATATTTGAAATACACCAAATTTTTTATGACCTTTAATGGAATGATAATATTTCAGTTTGTTCTATCCGCATCATATCATTTTTCACAAGGTTTTTTAAGCATTGATAATTAACCATTGACATTTTATCAGGAAATATTTTAATCCTTATATATAAAACAAATAAATTTTCATATTTCAAGTTTTGTTTTCAAAAATTTTGTACTAGACAGTATTAAAAAAAGAAAATATTTGGTATGTTGAAAAGAAAATGGTTTATCATTCCATTCACGTATAATTTGAGCAAGCAATCGATAAAAATATAAAGAAACTTGAAATGACTCTTTCTCCCCCCCCCCCTCTCTCTCTCTCTCTTTTGTGACCTGTAACGTGCCTTATTCTCCATGCTTAGGAAATGAACACGCGATTTTCTCAAGAAGAAAACACACACAAACACACAAACGATATCCTGATTAATAGGGGTTTATTCTTTCGGTATTATTTTATTAATCCAAATAACATTAAAACACAAATTGTTGAAAATCACATTAGCCAACGCAGTCAAAAGAAGGAAAAAAAAATTGCATCAAATACTTCGTTAAATCAATGTATTTATTTTTTTTAAACGAACAATCGAAGTCCGCTTATCTCATTAAAAGTTCTAACCAAACGTGAGAAAAAGAAACGTACACAAATCAGTATATGAAAGATAAAAGTACTTTTCGTTATGAATCAAAGGATTACAAAGCGAAGGCGAGGATACTACTCGGAACTTGTTACCGGTAAAGGAAATGGAAATAAATCGTAGGATTTTATATATAAATGATTTAACTGTGTTTGCCATCTGAAAATACATCGCAGCAATCGATCCAACCATGCATCCGGTACAAGCGACTAAAGCAGTAGCTACATTTGCAGTAGCAGCACAACGAGAGATCATGCATACTTGGAATAATCTTAGTTCGCCGAACCCACCGCTGTATTTGAACACAAGGACAGATGACGAAAGGGTTATTAAAAGCGAACGATGGATTACTTTTCCCACGGACCCTACAATCGTATGATAAATATACGTTTAATGAAAATGTTCTTGTAGTCTCTCCGATTAGCTTTAGTTTCATTTCGCTTCACTAAATAAATTCGATTTTGACTAAAAACATCTTTCTAAGCCTATCCTAGTGATTCGAAGTATTCTTTTGAGTTGAACGTGGCCAAAAATAATGAACCAATCATGTTTTGTCAAAAAAGAAAATTTGAATGAAAATTTTCAATTCAATATTTTATCCAAAGATTCATTTGTTTCTTCGTTAATGAATTTTAATTTAATTAACGTAGAAAAATCAATTCATACGATAATTAGACTTCGAAACAAGCCTTATAACAATTAGAGTCTTATAACTGTTCAAATAAAATTCACCACCTATGATTAAAATCCAATATTTCACTTACCGAGAAATTTTCATTAAGTATAATGCATATGAAATAAATATATTTTAATTGTTAAAACTTTCAATGAAAAATAGCAAAATCGAGAACTAAATGAACAAGGTTGTGTAATTTCGATTGAAGCATACACTTTTAAAGATAAAATTAAAGTCCTTAAACTAAATATTGTGCAAACTACGAGCCTGCGATGTACTTCATAAAAGTGTTGCTATTACATCCACTAGCTTCTATATTAAATTACATAAATTGAAGATGTTATTGGTTAAACGAATTTTTGTTAGGCTCTTCACAACTTACCAACTTATTTTATTATAAATAGATTTAGACAAAAAGAATTTAGTTGAATAGTTTATAACGCACAAATGAAAAAATTTCACAATAAAATTGAAAAGAAAGGTCTTCAATTTCAATAAAATGTCAATTTTTCCATCAATACAAATTATATACTTACATTCTGTACAATCCAGAATTTGTAAATTAAATTCTTGGTCATTTGAATTGAATTTCAGTCACATCTGCATTGCTATTTAAAAACAAAGAGAGAAAATTATGTAGATTTAATAAGAATACATTTAACAGACGTTCCCAAGGCAGTCATTTTCACCGAAGGTTCAAATGGAATGTGAAGCTGGACCCAGACGTCTTGCACGCAATGTTGAAACAGAAAGGCGTCGTCGAATTTACGAAAGTTTTAATTTGGAAGAGTTGTTGCGCCAGAAGGGAATTCATGCGTCGGATATCAATGAACCACATTTTCTTTGTCTCGAGATTTTCGATGATTACACCTACGACTGTAGGTCAGTTGTTTCTCCGGTCTTTATATTATTTAATTTATAAATAATATATATTGGAATAGCTGCATTGAATTTTAATAAATACTTCACATTTTTCCGATAAATACCGATAATAATGCGAGAAATCATTGAAATGTTTTCTCTTTTCTAACGCGTAGTTCAATTAATGACCTTCCTTCCTTTCTCATGAACTGAACTTTCCGTTACTGAACAAAAAGTAATTTAATACGTTACTTCTTATTATTCCTTGCTTGAATTTCATGACTTTGCTCAATATTATTAATATTTTATAAATAACGTATTATAAATAAAATAAAAATTGAAGATTTTAAAAGTAATATATTGTCATTTCACTTGAAATGTTTAACATGCAATGTTAAAAGGGGGAAGGTTTATGAGCTAAATTTGGAGGTAAACAAAACCATTAGCCGCAGGCAAACGCTATACGATCAGCTTGGTAATTCATGATTAATAGGTACATTTTTTCAAAAAACGAAGCAAAAAACAGATCGAAACTGTAGCAAACTCACCGAAAGTATTTTCAAATATTGAGAAAGTAATTATTCATTTCGAAGAACCTCTTCTACATTCATGGAAAAGAAAAAGAGAGAGATAACTACGGTATGGCACTAACCCTTGGCGTACGTGCTTACAGAACTCCAGAAGAATGGCAAAGATTGGGGGAAGTATCGGGCAAACAATACCCACTGCCAGCTCAAGCTTTAGTAACAGGAGCACTCGAAT
Organism: Chouioia cunea; assembly: GCA_030064505.1. Classification (NCBI taxonomy): domain Eukaryota; kingdom Metazoa; phylum Arthropoda; class Insecta; order Hymenoptera; family Eulophidae; genus Chouioia; species Chouioia cunea. The sequence goes on along the minus strand of JAOPFQ010000003.1, from coordinate 26,997,858 downwards.
GGCAGCTAATGGCTGTTATTAATTATGACGACGATTCATGTTTGCGTCTTCTAACGCTCGACGGTGAAAAAACTATTTTTGTATTGCCAAGACTTCGAGTAAGGTTTCTCGCTGAAGATCCACGAGCATTCGCTCAGAGACTCGAATCTGCTTTAAAAGCGAGAAGCTTCTGTGAAGCGTGCCTTATGTGAGTCAATTAATCGTTTAGATAATTTTCATTCGAGATTTATTATATTTTTCTTGGGCTTTTTTGATGATGCGAAAGCTATGATAAATGTTTTATATTTCAAAATTCATCGCATTTAAAATATTTTCATCCGTACAATTGTAAATAAAAAGTTTAAATTTGTTATTCGATATTTAATCACGCTTTATCCGTGTCAAATTTTATCTAATAAAATCATCAGTAGGCGTTGTTCAAATAACGCTATTATGCGCGGACGCATATGTTCGTTGAAAATTATTGCAATTAATACATTAACAGGGTATACAATTAACGAATTACTAAAGATTCAAGTTATGATGTATAATTTATCAATAATTAATTTAATAATTACAATACAGATCTTACAATACTGTATAGTAGCTATTCCGGAAACCATAGTTTAATTCACAATAATTATGATGGTCCATATAGTAAATATATGTACATAAATATACGTAGGTTTTGCCGATTTTTACGCACCTGCATATCAAGTACATATTGATGTTGATTAACTAATATTTTGAAATCATAATATGCATTTCGCGTATAACAATTATGCAACCAATAATGACAAAAATATACGTGAATTCACCGAGAATAAATGTTTCACTTGTAACACTCTATATCAATGTTTTATCGTCAATACCCATAAATAAACCATCAAAATATATATCAATTATTCGCATCCTCGCTAAAACGCGACTCGTTTCCTATCGCGTCATTATACAAGCTCAGCAATAAAGCTTGTCATTTCTTACGATCAAGTATTCATTAAATCATATGAACTGGCAGGTACAATTTATACGTCGACTGTATGCCTCTTGATGGGATAAGTATGCACGCTAACGAGGTGATCTCTCTCCTGAACTCGAACATTACTAGCATTGACATAACCGAAAATGTGGGTATTTGATTCACAGCTTGCTAATTAGAATAACCCATGTTCAAGTATTGATGGTAAAACATTAATCTGTTTAACGTTGTAGTTGGTGAGTGAAGTTGAACGCAATTATGCACGTGTAATGTTTGAATTGGAATGCCGACCAACACTTAAAAATTTTGGGGCGATACCGAATGACATAATCGTTGATTACACCGTGCCAACGGTACACCACCATTCTATAGCGAGAACTAACAATTTTCAGGTATATACAATGCATATGATTGTTTAGGCGATATTCTCTGAGAAATTTAATTGTGCCAATTTATTGAATGTTTTAATTTCAATAGCCGCATAATTTCATTTAAATACACTTTGTCTCGTGCCGATTTGGTCTGATTTTAATAACGGTAACACAGAGCACGAGTTTTTGGTTTATTGACTTTAATATTTTAATACAGTGGTGATAATAACGATGAATCAAAATCCATTAAAATATTTTTAGCGTTCATTTGTACAATTTAGTTTACAAAAAACATACGCAATACCTGTTCATCACAATTTGGTCATCGCAATCTCAATATTAGACTAATTGATATAGAAAGAAAATCAAATTCATGCGCTATATTTATACATTCCAGATACATTTTTGTTATTTGATTGAGTTTTTTACGCACCAACGAAAAAGTAATAATGAAGATTAAAATAAGCCATTAATGGAACTCTATATTTGCCCTATCTCAAATCCAGTCTGTTTACTTTACTCTGTGAAAAAATTCATTTTACAAAAAAAATTAATCGAATACAACTTTTCATCTTTGACGCACATTTGTCATTAGAAAAACATAGTCGATGACATAAAAAATGAAAGCAATTTATTAAACTCGTAGGCAATTCGTCAATTTAGTCAATGGAACAGCTTGTACGTTCATACAGAGATACACGAAGCAATGATGTCAATAGCATTGGAATGTGAAAAAGCATCAAGATTGATGCTTTTTTCACTAAGGTTCATGAAAGTTGTGAGCCTCGAAGAATTCGAAGCAGAGCAATTGCACGTTAGCCACTCGCTCGTAAATTATCTTCGTGATCGATGGTTGGAAAATATTTGCCAAGCTGTGCGAATAAGTCTCAGGGACATTGGCAAAGGGTGGTTCGACTTACGACAAAGTCGTCATGATATTTACGATGTCATGAAACTCAGCAGGTTCATGCAGCTTGTACGACAACGGATGCAGGTCAATTTCCTTTATGATTATTATTATCAATGTTCGGTTTTATCTTCCTTCTCTCATATTTACACGTGAATGCGATCTTACTTAGCATTCTAACCAACTTTTTATCACCCTATTGGAGTAGCATGCAAATTATTGGAAAGTTTTTACTACGTCGTTAATTAAAGTGTACTTTTTTGTGACCTTTTTTTCTATTTTTTGTGTAATAAACGTGTTATTACGTTAGTTATTCCTTAATTGTTTATATCTTTGTTTCGTAAATTTGTTCCACCTACGATTTGGATACTGTTAAATATTCATTGACAAATATATTAAGAGTATCTAGCAATTTTAAGAAAACGTAGTATTTCTATACAGAGCGCTTTACGGACTTTAATCGAAAAGTCAGCAATCGCATTTTTAAAAACACTAGAAGCACCAACTGTCTGCATGACAGGTATAGATGAGAATTTCGTTTGGGAGTCAGATTTAAGGGATTCGCAATTTGTATCAGATTCCAAATCTATATTCGTAATTGAACTCTATATGAACGAGAACGGTGCTTATTACACTACGGATCCTAAACTGTTTGCGGTAAATTCTCAGTGAATTTTTTAGATTACCAATTATATCATTAGAATTTCATGATCAAACGTTGCAGGAAAAATTTGATGTTTTATTTGTAAATACGTTGCTGTTGTGTCAGCAAATAAACCAAGTGCATCCGGCGCTCTTGCAGAATTTAACGTTCTCGCGAGATCTGTACGTCAAGTCCGTAGATATCAAAGAACGAATTGTAACAAATGTTCGAAAAAGATTGAACCTGGCCTATCGAAAATCTATAATTCCATTAATGGCTTATTTAAAGAAGTTTGAAAAATATCGTGAACTTTTCATTATTCAACCTCAGCAATACGTTGAGTAAGTAATTGTGTTATCTTAAACAAACGTTTTATGGAATTCATTGAAAATCCAAATTCAATCAATCGTGAAGCTGATTTCTATTGATAAGTTAATCAGATTAACTTAAAACAATAATAAGATTGTCCATAAATATTTTGCAGGAACGTTTTTCTATCGTTCTCGCTAGAAAATACCAAAAGAACTGTCCACGTGAATCTTTGTTCGAGTAACAAAAAAACACGATTTTCTCATTGGAAAAATGAATTCCAAATATAAATAAACGTTTCTAAGAATAATTATTACGAAATATTCATAGGGCATACAGGGAAGAAGAGCACAACGTTGTCGAATTGAAAGATGAGATAACAATGCATTTCGCAACAATATCAAGTTTAGAAGCTGACATTCCATATCAAATCAATGTTGGCCCATACGAAATAAACATGGCGAAATTTAAAAATCATCTGATTATGAAGCAACAAGCCATTATCACCAATCTCCTAGATATGCATGCAAAAGGACTTCGTATTCAAATCGATGAAATACTCGATAATTTTACAATGATATTTTATAGACTCAATGTCGAACCAGTTACCATCGAACAGATTTTTGAGATTCGTGAGTGGATGGAAAGCTTGCCAATTACCGTTGCTGGAAATATAGAAACTTTGCAAACTCTCAGGGTGGAATATGATATGCTCGATGTTTTCTTTTGCAATTTATCAGACGAAGATTTTGAAGCAAAATGGGAGGCATTGAAATATCCAGTTAAAATACTTAAACAGGTAAGGTAACGTTTTATCAATCATTTTACAGCCGTTTCATCTCTCTGGATCACTTTGCTTAACAATTCCCTTTGGAATCACTATTTTGTGCTTTTACGTATTCTACAATACTCTCTAATACCCGTGCCCTTTTAACATTGAAATAAATTTTTTAATCGACACTAAAATCACTCTTGCTGTTTTTAGTGTGAAATATAGCTTGAAACATAATCAAACATAATTTAATGTCAATATTATTGAAGTAGTAATCAATTTATGGTAGCCATTTGAAAGGCCAATATTTTTCTGAGTAAGTAATCCAAGAACGATGGTTTACCTCATTTAAATAAATCCAAAACTAGAAAACTCTTTTTGAAACTTTCTTCAGAGATTTCCAATAAAAAATAATCTAAATAAATGCTCTATTGTTATTTTAGATGGAAGAAACATTCGACAAACTAGCCGAAATGGAAAAAGAAAAGTTTTATAAAGCGCAAGTAGAAGACGAGAAAGCGATTTTGGAAAAGATTGATTCTCTAATTGGAATCTTTACAACGATTATCAAACAAAGCGACATTTCGAAGGTTCATGAAATGTCCGTTGAAGTGAAAAAAACTTGGAAACAAATGAAGGAAACTCAAGAATTCGGCTTACTACTGAATTCGAGACAAAAGTTATTTGGTTCTCGTATCAAACCTTACGATAAACTTACGCGATTGATTAAAGAATTTGATCTATACAAGAGTTTTTGGTCAACAGCATCAGGTAATATGATTTTCGATTTTTATACTACGAATGATTATTATAATTTTGACATAACTTCAACGAGCTATTTGATAAATAGATTGGTTCAAAATGTACGAGATTTGGATGGACTATCCATTAGTAAGTGTTGACGGAAATCAGATTGAATCTATGGTTACTGAAATGTTAAAGGTTATGATACGCTGTACCAAAAGTTTTCAAGACCAACAAGGTATTTAATCTTTACTATTGATAGAAATATTAACTATAATCCAAACAATTCGTCCTACGCAGAGATGCTGCAGCTTGCAAACAGTATACGTTCGCAAATTGAAAATTTCAAACCATACGTTGGCGTAATACAGGCATTACGAAATCCTGGCATGAAAGCCCGTCACCTGCAGGAGTTGACCGAAAAAATTGGGATTAACATTTCATTGAGTCCTGATGTCACCTTCAAGAGTTTACTTTCGTCTGGAATAATGGAACACGAAGAGGTTATTGAAGAGATTTCGGAAAGTGCTGCTAAAGAACACGCAATCGAAGACGCTTTGCAAAAAATGATGGCTGAATGGGAAGTAATCGAAATAGAAGTACTAACTTACAAAGATACCGGTGAGTTTTAACTGATACATGATTGTTGGCAATATTATATTTAAAATCATTTGAGTAACAATTAGTGTAGAAATCAATCTTTCTTTAACGTAAATGCATTTTAGAACTTAACATCCTATTTAATTTTCAGGTACATACATTATGAGAGTTGCAGACGAGACGCTATTGCTGTTAGATGATCACATTATGAACACGCAACAAATAACATTCAGCCCGTTCAAAGCTGCTTTCGAAGAGGAAATCGAAGATTGGTCTTCGAAACTTAATCTCTCTCAAGATGTTATTTACTCGTGGATGGAAGTTCAGAAGTACCGAGAATGCATTATATTGTAATGAAAAGGATAATCATAACAGTATCGTATTTAATAGTATTCTATATTATCGTGCAGATTTTGGATGTATTTAGAGCCAATATTTTCTTCCGAAGATATAAGTAAGCAACTTCCAGTAGAGGCGAAAAAGTATAAAACAATGGAACGTAACTGGCGACGAATTATGAAGGAAGCTTTCGAGAATCCAATTGTAACGTATTCATTATATACTTGCCCCTTTAAAAATTAATCCGTAGTAGATTTCATTTTCATAAAATCCAGCCATCGCGCAAACTTCGATGAGAATAAACTTCTAATATTAGAGTACTGTGAATTTTAGATCATTAATATTAAAGCTTACATACTTGTAAGAAAATTTATTACAATCTTGATCTAACGAATAATAGTTTTTGCTAATTCCTCTTTACTCAGATTTTAATCAAATTTGTAAAATAAGAGAAAAAAATGTGATTGTTGCCGTTATACTTTGAATATCGAAATTTACAGCTCATCAAAATCTGTCCAGACAAAATGCTGCTGGAGAGTTTACGCGAATGTATGAATCTGCTTGAAGTCGTACAAAAAGGTCTGTCCGACTATTTGGAGAGCCGTCGTATGTTGTTCCCGCGTTTCTTTTTCTTGAGCGATGACGAGTTACTAGAAATTCTAGCCCAAACGAAAAACGTTCAAGCGGTACAGCCTCATTTGAAGAAATGTTTCGAGAGCATGAAAGCGTTACGCTTCGAAGATGACTTGACCATTACACGAATGTACTCGGCTGAAGGCGAAGAGGTAATTTTAGAATCTCCGGTTCGTCCGGAAGGAAGCGTTGAATATTGGCTTGGTTACGTTGAGGATGCTATGAGAAATACCGTCAGATACGAGATTAATAAATCACTGAAAACTGTGGAAACATTGCCAAGGAAAGATTGGGTTTTCATGTGGCCGGGACAAGTTTCATTGTCCGTTGGACAAGCTTCCTGGACTGCACATGTTGAACAGGCTATAATATCGGGTAACCTTGATGGTTATATGAAAGTTATGATTGGCCAGGTATAAAGTCTTTTGTAATACAGAAAATTAATTACAATTACTTATTATTAATGTTGTGTTTATATTGAAAGTTAAATAAAGTAGCAAAGCAAACTGCACTGTTAATTATAATATTTAGAAACTGATATGACGAAATTGACGTGAATGTATATTTTATATGTATCTAATCTGACTAATGTTCTATTACATCAAGTTGGACGATTTGCGAGAATTGGTTCGTGAACAACGCACAGAAATTGAAAGATTGATGTTAGAAGCCATAATAACAATAGAAGTTCATGCTCGTGATGTTCTATCAAAATTAATCGAAGGTCACGTTGCTAACGCTAATGATTTTGATTGGATTTCGCAATTGCGTTACTACTGGATTGATGATAGTGATTTAAAAGTTCGTGCCGTTAATGCAGAATTTCAATACGGGTGAATAATTCTTGTACATTAATCAGATTCACTAAATAGAAAATCAATGTTTATTGATACATATATTATTTAATTAATTTATTACAAAATAATTGGATACGATAGGTATGAATACCTCGGAAATAATGGTCGTCTCGTAATTACTCCTTTAACGGATCGTTGTTACTTAACGTTGACGGGTGCACTGCATCTGAAATTTGGAGGTGCACCAGCAGGACCAGCTGGTACTGGAAAAACCGAAACAACTAAAGATCTCGCTAAAGCTTTTGCTATACAATGCGTTGTATTTAATTGTTCGGATCAACTGGATTTCATGTCGATGGGAAAATTCTTCAAGGGTCTCGCGAGGTATTTCACTTTGTTTTGATTGCCCATTTATTCGATAACTAGATCAAATATTTTTTAGCTCTGGAGCGTGGGCGTGCTTCGATGAGTTCAATAGGATAGATGTTGAAGTGCTCTCTGTTATTGCACAGCAGATCATGACCATTCAGAAAGCTCAACAAATCAGTGCCGATAGGCAAGTTTATAGCGTTTCTGATAAGAGATCATAAAATATTGCGGGCTGGTGATGTCTTTGCACGTGCTGTGGCATTTACGTCGGTGTAGTTTTTTTTATATTTATTGCGTCAATTTCATAGTTTCATTTTATAAATGATCGCTTCTTTTTAATCCAGTATGATGCTAGTTATAAATTGTGGAAAGTCCATGATTTTAATCAACATTAATAATCGCGTAATTTGTTTTGTTCAATATCATATTTTTTAGATGTATGATTCTATAAGTATAAATATTTTTTTTACAAAGACACGTAATAAGTTATTCTCGGGTACACCACTAATACATCACTTCCGTAAATATTTTTGAACACGGAAATAACATTTTAATTAGTAATTCCGCTTTATTGAGATATATAATATAAATTTCATTTTCACCAAGAATGTTGAAAAAAAAGCAAAGTGAGCCTTTGCTAATTTTTATTTAATTAAAGCCATTCAAAACTAAGCTTGCATACGATATAATTACCATCAATAAGATTTTTCTTCGAGGGAGTGGAGCTGAGGCTAAAGGGGTCCTGTGCAGTGTTCATAACAATGAATCCAGGTTACGCAGGACGTACCGAGTTACCAGATAATTTGAAAGCACTCTTTCGGCCAGTAGCTATGATGGTTCCTAATTACACACTAATCGCTGAAATATCATTATTCTCCTGTGGCTTTAGCCAAGCAAAAGCTTTAGCAGCCAAAATCACTGCAACTTTCAAACTCAGTTCTGAACAACTTAGCTCACAAGTACGCATTAATCATGGTATATGAATTTTCAAATAAATTTAGTAACTTTTCTTTAATTTTTCAATGTACATACGCAGAAACTAGTATTAAAAATACAAATCAATTATATAAATTTTGTACGAAAAAAATACTTATTTATTATTTATTTACCAACTGGGAAAGTGCAATGTTGATTAAATACACAATATCACATACTGCGTCGCCCATTTTCTACAAACGTTCCATTTTATACGATGCATATTTGGATTTCCATTTTATTAAAAAATTCAAGTTTTGAATACTATGACCTTTGCACTAGTTGCATTATTTATGTTGATTGTTCACTGTAGGACCATTACGACTTTGGCATGAGATCCGTTAAGACGGTTATCGCAGTGGCTGGAATATTAAAAAGGGAACAAAAAGATATGCAGGAAGAACAGATTTGTTTGAGAGCTTTGAGGGACGTTAATGTGCCCAAGTTTCTCAAGGATGATTTGACGTTATTCACTGGTACCCTAAGAAAACTATTTTCCAAATGTTTAAGCTTATCTTTAATTATTAAATTCCATTAATTAATTGTGTTACTGTCAAAAAGCTGTTCTTATTCGCTTGCCTTTCGTAATTTTTGGAAATCATAAGTTCGGACGTTGAATTAGTGAGAATCACAATTATCCTCGTGAGAATATCAGAAATTCTACAGAGTGAAATCGCTTGTTCCAAAAATTAATTCGATTGATCTAAAATATTTTGCTTAGATTTTGTTTCATAGAAAATAATATATTTTTCCTTCTGGAATATTTGCAGGAATCGTTTCGGATCTTTTCCCGGGAGTGCCAGAAAAGTCCATCGATTATGATATGTTAATTGAAACTATTAAACAAACATTAAAGGACATGGATTTGGCAGACGTTCAAGGTAATAAATTATATTTTAATTATAATTGATAATTTAAAATTTGTATTTTATATGTAAATAAGTCATAGCATATTAATGTTATGAAATTTAGTCGTAATTAGATATAGCTCGCTTTAATAATTCGGTGACCGCGCATTTAATAAAGTGACATTATTGGCCCATGATCTACTGTACTTCACGTGCAAATTGAAAGTATGCAAAATTGTTTTTAATACGACATAATAAGGGTTGAGCTCCGAAAAAGAGCACGTGAAATGTGCTATAAAGCCTAGTTCACAACTCTATAACTGACAATAAACAATAAAAATATATTCAATTAAATCTCTGACAAATTCTATTTCAAGAATTTTAATTAAAAAAGTAGTTCCACAAGTTGAATGTTTTGAAAAAACAGAAGATTAGCAAGTTTATTGAAAAGGCTAGTACGTTAATCGAATGATTGATGTTCCATCATGCGGACACACCTTGTCTTATCTTGATTTTGCCGTATCTGATGATTTGAAATTTCATCCAATGCTTATTTCTTTGTGAACTTTTTTGTTTCATTTATTTTTAACCTGTTATTCAGCTCAACAGTGGTTTAGCATTTTAGCCTGGAACTTTAGTTGTGTAGCAAAATATTTGCCTTCCAATCCAATTTTGTTGTTAGTTATTCATAATCATGAGTATTATTAGATCGAATTTTATTAATAATACATGAATAAATGCAAAGAACGATATAAAATGGAAATTCCACGTAAAGCAATATGCGAATTATACACTTTCGAAATAAACACTGAATGTACTTTATATAAATTGTCACTTCAAAACTGCGACTCTCTGTCGTGTCGAATACTTCCTAACTGGTCGCTTGCACTCGTGAAAGTGTATCCTTCGGGATTCCAAAGAGCGAAAGGGAAGAGCGATAAAAATTCGAACCTACTAGACAAATTTGTAGGTCTGGAATTTTCCCTTTCTATTTTTTCCTTCTATTTTTTCCTTCTGCAGAGATGCGAAAGAATATTGTGTACGTGTCGTTGCAATACTCCAACATATTTCATTCACGTATGAAATGGTATTATTTTCAATGATATTTCAGAATTCATCCAAAAAATCATACAACTTTATGAAACGACTATTGTACGTCACGGATTAATGTTGGTTGGCCCCACTGGTTCTGGAAAAACAACGGTATGCTATAAATTAAATATTGATTTGGTCTCTTCGCTGACCCATTTTGCGTCGATAAAACGGCACGACTTTTTATTCATCCATAACTACGGTATTCAGAAATCTGTTATAATCGACGTGATTACATTTTGTATTTTTATTCCTCTTTTGAAAAAAAACATAGAAAAAATAATCTTAACGTTGCCTTATTAATGAAACTTTTTTGTTATTGATGCTAAAGTAACCCAAAAAAAGAATGTCGTTTATCGTACCCAGAAGTTATTTTAGCATTCTCGAAAAATTAAATACTCTAGCGTAATATTACATTATAAATTGATATTTCTCACCGTGTATGACTTGAGATTTGAACGTTAACAAAAAAACTAACGCGCATATCTCCGGTCGTATCCATACAGACGTACGTGTGCGCATAAATGATCATAAATCCTGCATGCAGCACGAGAGAAAGAAAAACACGAAAGAAAAAGCAACGAAAGGTTACTTTTTCTTTCGTGGTTTTTTGGATTGATTTTTCTTGAATTGATAAAATGATTGAAGCATTTATCACAAATCTTAATTATATACTTTATCAATATTACAATTAAATTTTAGAAAATTAATCATGAGAAAGAGGTAGGTAAAATATGAAATATATGCACATCGAATAATAGATTTTATTTGTTCCATATAGTTCAACAATATTTAAACAATCTTCGAATACATTTTCCTTCATGGTATACTTGATACATGAAGACACTAAACATACATATAGACACTGAATTCGTTTTGCAGTTTTTCTTTCACAGTATTTACATCAATTAAACAAAAAAATACATTTTTTGACATATTTTTTGTCTTTTTCGTTGAAAAGGTTTCAACGCAAGTTATACGAAGGCAAATGATACATTTAAATTCATATGCCTTAAATAACGAAATACTTCTTAGTTCATATAAAAAGTTTAAAGGATTTAAAAAAATACTGAAATTATCACATATATTAAATAATCAAGTAATCAAAATTACCATAACTTGATTAAAAAACGCATTTAAGTAAAAAAAACTAGATACAAATAATCATAAATTGATCGAATATTATTAAATGCAATCAAGCCTGAAAAAATAGAAGTAACAATCGACAGAGAGAAGTATCATTTGATACGAAAATTCATTAGTTCGATCAGCATATGGTTGACTAACTGGGAATTATAGTATGTATGCGATAACATCGAAAGGCTGACGAATGTAATGAGAGAGTAATGAGAGAATAAGTCCATTAAACTTTCGTCCAATCTTTCAGTTAATTTTCTCGGCTTTCATTTGTTAGTTTTATTTAAAGGATAAAAGGAAACTATCCTTTTTTACCGGAATATTTTTTCTTAATCTTACAAATATTTGCATTTGTTGTTTTGGTAGATTGAATATATTACGAGACACTTGTGAGTATCTTTTTTACAGGGTCATACACCTAATCCTAATCATGACGCAACTAACATCATTTCTACTATGAATCGCGTTTATGTTCGGATCATTTTAACACGAAGAAAAGGGAAAAGGTGAATCACATTTTTTGCGTACTCTAAATGATATGTTCAAATACTAAAATTTTTTTTTAAATATGTCAACATCTATACTTTCATCTTACGTATCTACTATAATACAAATATCGACATTTCATAATATCGTTTGCTCAGTGATTAAATATATTCAAATGATTATTTACATGATCACTCACATATGTATCAAAAATATATATTCATCGCATCGAATCTCCCAAAACATCAAAATAACAACCAAAATTCATAATTTACGCTAATGAAATTTAAAAAAATATTAACGACAAATTCTATAGATAAAAGGAATGTAAAAATTAAATAAAAAATATCTTTGGTTAAAGCTAGCAACTGAAATTATACCGTATGGAAACTGTTGAATTTGTTATACTGTAATCAATAAAAAAATTCATAGGTTCATGGTAACGATAAAGAAAAAAAAAAGAAGCAGCATTCGATCACTATTTACAAGCTAATAGGAATAAACATGAACGTCTGTGAATATTAGTTCTGCTCAAGATCGACCATAACGAAGGTTTCAGGTTGACTGACAGTTGGCCTTGAGCATCCAAATAATCGCTATAACTGACGTTGAGCAGTAGTTTGATATTTGGTAAAGTTCTTTAGCATCACTCGTAACTGCTGTAGTAAGCAACGCCGGAATGTGATACCGCACATCGCATATAATAGGAAATTGATACTGAAATTCGTATAATAGAGCAACATGAAGAACTGCTGCAAGCACCATAGTAACATTGGGGCATCTTGTCGTTTCAACGTGAAAAAAAATACGCACAAGCGTATTACGTAGCTAAAACAGAAAAAAAAATTTTTTTCACGCTTCGTTAACTATTTTATGTGATTCGAATTTTCATTTTTTGTTGGTTATTTATTTTCTTTCTTTCGGAAATTGCTTTTTGCCGAAAGAATATTTGAATTTTTAAATATGTAACCTTTTAGATGTACTATGAAGTTAATAATAATAATAATACTTTGGTCTGAATTCAAATAGCATGATTAAATATTTATTATTATTACGCAGATATGAATGTTATTCCTTTTACTCATCCTAATTCTACGAGATCTTCGCTCTACGAAAAATACCCAGATATCACAATACACGGGGATATAGCTCGCTAGAATTTAGTAACTAGTTGAAAAAATTTCTTTTGAGAGTATCAAATCAACACTACACGAAATAGATGGGTATGCATGGTATCTGAATAAAACATTTCAATCATTTTACAAAGTTTTTAAAATTAATCAATGTACCTTGGCATATTCAATACGATGAAAACAGTGCTGATAAGAAGCAGCATTTTAGTAATGCTTTGTTGAGAACGCATAGTGTAAGTTGCAGTTGTCGACCTTACATCTGGATAAATAAACAAATTTACATGAAATACTTATGAAAAATAAAATGGTGAAATAGCATGACAAATGTAAAAGCTAACTCACGTATGCAGTTTGACGAGTTGCCAGTGATATTGTAAATAGTCCTGTGAGTAGAGGGTGGTACAGTAGTGGATGTTGCGATGATCGCTGGTGTTGGTTGCGTACCACCCGAGCGAGATTGCGAACGACTACTGTTTGACGAGTGAAAAGATTGCTGAGACGCCTGTCGTCGGCTAGCAATGCTGGAATTCTTTTTGCTATTGCTACTACTTCCACTCTACAACCGAGCAATTATTTTTTCTCCCTTAAAAACATGTTTATTATTCCCACGATGTTCGTTAGATAGACGATTTTATGCGAGATAATTTGAGAATCTATAAATTCGCGTGAACTCAATACTCTTTATTGTTCGCCCTAGATGATTTTAGAATAATTATAATTCTAAATAGTAATTTCGAGATATTTTTAAAGTTCGTTCCGATTGTTTTGTGTTTATATTCTCGTTACCTGAAGAAATAAATTACGTAAAAAATGTTTGGCATATTCAACATTTTAAAATAAATATATCGATATTTTTAGACTGCACTAACGGGAATACCTCGCTTGAAACGAATCGTTTAATAATATTATTTGTAAAACACAGTACTTTTATGATTGCGGATTTGTTACCGTAATAAAATAATACGATCGTACAATTAATTTCGTAAACAGTTTTCGTAAAAACTTTTATAAATAATTAATTCAAGTAAGGTTGTTTTTGTTACCAACCAGATAATCAAACGTATAATAATAACGTTTATATGCTTTGTTAAAACAAAATTTCAATTGGCGTCTGTTTCAGTGTAATACTATATATGCAATACCATGGCTAAAGCAATCAAATACTCGAATGTGAATTCACAATTAGGTTAATTTTTTTTTATTAATCACATTCAGAAAATGGAACGTCGACGTATACGAAAATAGTATTAATGCAAAAGAGATACGTATACTTCTAATAATTGGCCTGTCAATACTCCAATGATTAAGTTATTGTATTAAAAATAACAATCGCACGACTATTTCAAAAGGAGATATTTAAATCTTTGGTATAACTAGTAATATAAAATAAAATGCACACACATTTGTTCGGTACTTTTTAATTAAAATTAATATAAAATGTAAAAAGAATTTAGCGCATAAGAAATCCGATACAAAAGGTAAAAGGAAATAGAAAATTAATCTTTCGACTCACTGCTTTAAAACATAAAATACAAGAACATGTGTAAGTTTTTATGTAGAATTCAATATTTATCCATTGAAGGATCTGTCGAAGGTTAATTACGATGAAAATGTTAGATGAACAATCAGTTATATTTACAATAAAAAGCGTGCCTCGTGCTACTACTGAATAAAGTTATCGTTCGAGATCACGGTAAAATTTTGACGAAACACTTCTAGAGACAAAAATGGATGAAATTACTTTAGAATGGTTGTGCTTATTTAGCATTTTTTGTCGCAATTATTAATGAACTGCAATTCTCAGAAGATTACTGACTTGAGATTACTGAGAGAGTGTCAAAAATTACTTGCTAAATCTAAAAAATAATCTGAACAGTTGCGGTAAAAATAGACGATTTAAAATTTAAACAAAATGTCTTAAATATTAAGTCACGGCGACATTCGCGTTATGTCATCATACTTTAATTCAAACGGAAAATTGCGCTCTCGGCGATTTCGCTCGTAAGTTGTCTAAGCATTATTAATTGAATATTTAGAACCATCCAACAAATTATAAGATAACTCGTAGCCAACTCACCGGTATTGGATTGATGACAGATCGCTCCCGACTGACCGGTATTGGGTTAAGATTGATGACAGATCGCTCCCGACTTGGACATTTAGCCTCGCTAAACCCCGGGCCCGGTGAATCCCTAAGTCCAAACCTCTGATTGAACATGTATAAATTTCTCATAATCATTGTATTCATACTGGTGATCATTATCAATGGTAGCATTAGACTGGCAATACTGTCAATAATGCTAACGATTCGCATTGTCTCGAGATACTCGTACTTCATGTCGCACATATCACTGCCATCCTCTAACTTCACTACACCAGCGGTCACGAAACAATAGGAATGACTCAATAATGCCAACACAACCAATGACGAGACAATTATTTTAGCGCGAGCAGGCGTACACATACCCGGACGATGCAACGGATACTGAATAGCAATAAAACGCTCGACGGTAAACGCGACGATTAACCAAACGCTTAAACTACTACACACCGAACTCACGTAAACGACCCCCTCACACCAACCATCTTTGTTGAACACTTCCCAACCGAGGGTATTGTTCAGCCAGACGAGTAATAACGAAAATAAGAAACTAAAATCTGCCGTAGCCAATGCAGCCAAGTAATGGCTTGAGCTCCTCGTGCTTAGGTGTGTATTGAGAAAGACAGTACACGACAGCATATTGCCGACCAGACCAACGAGGATAATGAACGGTATGTAGTATTGATGCGAAAAGTCAAGCAAGAATACAAATGACATGCAATCATCGTTGAATTTATCGTCCAAATCTGCTGCTTCCATTGCGTCTTCATAGGTCCAATTATAAGTTGCCTGTTGAATAGGTTGCATCGTTGACGTTGACGAGTTGATCGAACGTTTTACTCGCGTGAATTCTGTAGTAAAACCGCCGAATCGTTTCGTCATCAAATGCAATAATAAATTGCACATTTTTTTTTTATTAATTTCTTTCTCTCTCTCCATCTATCTCTCTATTTATGTGTATATTTTCTTTGTTTACGTCGGTTCATCGGTGTTTGTACATTTTCTGTCTTTTATTCAGAACGCAAGAGCAGTAGCTATGTTACTCGAATGGAGACGCAAAGTCGACTGAACGGTTTTCACGACTAACGAAGCGCCTGTTGCCGCGCATCTTTTACCGCAGAGTTTATAGCTCGCATGCGCAACGTGATGGTCGTACATGCTTGACACCTGTTTGAAGAGTGCTACACATACATACGCATCCATACTTGTGCACCCTTGGAAAAATTTACGAGCTTAAAATCTAACTTCTTGCATGCAGTATCAAAAAAAAGAGTTCGGTACCTGAGTCAAAAGATTATTTCTTTGCTTCGCTCGAACGTAAATTTCCAGATAAGGGTCGATGTGTACTATTTGCATTATTACATCTTCAAATACTGATTTCGACACGAGTGGATTGTTTTTCGATTCATGGAAATTTACTCTTTTCTTTCTTATTATTGACTGTAATTAACCTTGTACATACGATGCAATGAATATTTCGTATTTTTGGAACATCACCACTTGCGAAGCTTTATCTTTTCCTAGTAATGACAAAAACTATAAAATAATAATGTTAATGCAACTAATTCTATTCTCGGTAACGACCATAAATGTTGAAATAAAATGTTCTACGAAACCACAGTATTCGTTCGAATGAAACTTAACAATCAATCATCTTTGCAATTGGCCTTTTATTTCGATCAAATGATGGATAGCAAGCAAATAATTAAAAGTACACTGCCGACGAGACAAAAAAACCTGGAGCAGTAAATTATTAGATTAATCATACAATTTCTCACACAGTGATGCTACACACTAATTACGCCCCCGTCGAGCAACGAATTTTTCGAAAGATTCGTGGCGTCATAGAACGGTTCATTGAAGCTTCATCCCCTTCAAGATATATATTTAATTGGATATTAAGATACACAAAAAAACACGTGTAAAATTTATTTTTCTCAAGATCAGACGAATTAATTTTCTTTCCTTATAATTACCTTGACGAAAGGTGACCGTTAATCAATTGATACGACTTTGTAGCTTGTATACTGTTGATTATGAGAGCCATTGATTGTTGTTAAATAGCTTACCAGATTAAAGCAAATGCTAATAAGAACTTGTGCTTTATGTTACAAAAGTCTCGCCGGTATTTCATTTACAGATATTCAAACTTGTTGATATTATTTTATTTCCACTCGACGAGTAAAGTATGGTACTATAACTAATGGCTAGTAGTACGTATATTTCTGAAATTGTGGGATGAACATTTGCGATAAACAGATCTTCATCTTTCTCTATATTTATAGTAAACAGGATTATTCTTTCTATTTTTTGACGTTTTTTGACTGTTTTTTTAAAGAAAATTTTCAAGCGATACGTGTAAGCTTAATAAATCTACGTATGAAAAAAGGTTGTGAGTTAATCGCAAAATTATGTTAACGAATCATTTTTGTTTCGAGTAATACAAAGCAAAAGATAATCTAGAAAAAAAAAAGTAATTCCCGTTATCTGTTAATACCTTTATTATCCTCTAGGCTTTGTTCGCATGAAAAGAACAAAATATTTTATTCGTAAAATAACGTAATTTTACGAGATTCGTTTATTCTGAATTCGGGTACGTTTATAATTATTTTCTATAAACGAGTCTCCTTTCATCGCTGTCTAATTTAATTTGAACATTCAAAGTCCTTATTTAAGCGAAAGTAAACATATTAAATTTATATGCTACTATAAATATAATAATATTTATTCAGTGATATCCTTTCGATACTCTGGAAACTCCTCGTACTCTTCAAAGCACGCGCAAAAGCAAGCATTTATGAACGTGTACCTTTCTATTTCTCTATATGTTCGTAACGCTAATGACTCTCATTTGCAGTGTTATCGAGTTCTTAAAACAACGTGCTGGCGACTAAAAGGAAAATTACAACCAAGCGGAAAACCATTCGTTCCAGTGCACACTTATGTACTAAATCCAAAATCCATAACAATGGGTCAGCTTTACGGGGAATTCGACGCCAATACTCACGAGTGGTAAGCTTTCAAAGTTTATACAAGCGCGACTATGATTTTTTTTCTTAGAATCCAAGCGCAGCTTCGAGTTTAAAGACAGATATGCTCGTATACGCAATGAGGCAAGCACTGTTTTCTTTTAAATACATCAAAGCTTTCTGCTGCGCAATTGATACAAGTAATAATAAAGCTGCTGTACTATTAATAAGTGTATTAATCAACGTGAAATGAAATCTTTTTATAAGATAAACTACTGTTTCGAACGTGATACGAAAACAAGGCCACGAGCGTACGCGGGGAAATTTTTGCAGGGTCTCAAACATATACGAGCAAAAAACTCTACTCGCCTTTAACATATTTTGTTTTCGGTTCCTTTTGTCATACTTATAATAAATCAACTTTATCAATCATTTCCGCATGACCAAGTGGTTGGCCGCCTTTCGGAAATGCCTAAAGAGGAAAATTTACGACCAAATGTTTAAGAGTCACTCGCGTTGAAATGAACGTCCTTAAGGGATGTTGGCGCATGCCCAAATGTTCAAATTTCGCCAGTCCCGTCACATGTTACAAAAAACCTTTGTGTTTCTAAATTAGAAAAAAACAAAACATGTCACGTTCAAAAATCTTCTATCATTCCATACGAGAGAACAAGTATCAAGGGCGGGAGGCCATATGTTAACCCTGAAAGAATATTGAGGAATGTAGGCCAATTGAGAGATCAAATATTAGTTTATGAAATATTAAATAAAATTAATAGTAAACACGTAAATAAAAGTAACGCGAATATTATATTGCCCGAAAGAAAATGAAACTTATATGATTTATATTCGTAGGACTGACGGCATTCTTTCGACGTTAATTCGTTTGGGCACCACAGCGATGGACGACGACAAGAGATGGTACGTGTTTGACGGTCCGGTCGATGCCGTGTGGATTGAAAATATGAATACAGTATTGGATGACAATAAAAAGCTCTGCTTATCTTCGGGTGAAATAATGCGACTCACACCAACGCAAACGATGATATTCGAGGTCGAAGACTTGCGTGTTGCTTCACCAGCTACTGTTTCTAGGTTCGTTGCACTCGTATAATTTCACAACATGGTTATTTGGGACAACGCACTGTTTTATCAAAAGGCTTCAGTCAATCTATCGTTTAGAAAATGTAATTGACTTTTGGTTTTTGACAGCAGGAATAACCTCTCGCGTGTTTTTTTATTGGTTTGAAATTGTAATTGAAAAACTTAGATGGGTTGAGAAAGAGTATTAAGGGGTAGCTTCTTATGAAAGATAGTACACGAATAATGCTTCTTTGGTTAAAGAAACTTATACGACTACGCAGTTCTCTTTCAACCTATTGAATGGTGGGTAGCTCAATAGACTTGTCTTTGCAATTTATAGAGTAGAGATGCCAAAATTAGCTCTTGTTACAATGAAACAATCTTAATGCCTAGAATTTGATTTATTTTTGCTTTCTATTATCACAAGAACTTCTTTTAAGGTACAACTATCTTCGTTTACAAAATTGATGGCTTTGAAAGTGAAGTCAGTTTATTCCTTATTTGATTGGATAAAAGAGAATCATATGGGATATTCTTATGTGACAATACATGTCATGGAAATAAAATTAGTGCTCTTATGTTGACTAGTGAAAAAAATTACATAAGTAAAATCTTAATAAAATGGAAAAATTATATAAATTGAATTTTACCAAATTAAAAAAAACCTTTTGCATTAAAGAATATTAGCAATATGGAATATGAGATTTTCAATCCAATTTCACGATGAATAATTAATATTTTACTGTAAAGATAATAATATTCGTAATTAAATCAAATACAAATTTACAAGTTATACATTCAAATTATCGCAATCTATAAATTACTTGTCTGTCCAGTAAATAATTATCGACATCGTGAATACAAAAAAAATCCTCGAACTAACAAAAATGTATTCATTATTCAGATGCGGTATGGTATATTTCGAGCCAAAATGTCTAGGAATAAATCCCTTCATCGACTGTTGGATCAAAAAATTACCAAAAGTAACAATTTCTAATTGTTACAATAAAGATAAACGAACTGGATGACAGAAAATAATTCATCGTTTTTATTCTTTTGTACAGACTATGGCAGATCAAGCAGCTAAAGTCTCGGAATTCACTTACTTTTTCTTGCCAGCGGGTTTGAGCTTTTTGCGCTTGAAGTTAAAAGAAATCGTATCAAGTGTTGATTCTGGTCTTGTCAAGTCTTACATTAATTTGATGAATTACCAAATTGGAGCGTTTAAATTCCAAGAGGGAAGGACTTTTCCAGGCATGTTTACGGGTTTTTCTTCTGATTATATTTCTTCACCCCTTCCAATAGCTGAGGATAAATTCATAAATATGCATTTATGTTTACCATCACCCAGTTCGAATTATCGAGGCCTGGTCGGTGTTCGCATTCATATGGAGTGTTGGGGCTACATGCGATTGTGACAGTCGCTATTTATTTAATACGTGGCTGAGGGAATTACAGAGGCACGCCGGACATGATTTGCAATTTCCCGACGATGGCTTGGTATATGATTATAAGTACGTATTAACACTTTATTTTACGTTGATTGATCTTTGTCTCGTTGTTTCATTCTTTTCTTTACGCCTAATATGCAAGTGACGAGTACTTGTTACCTGATTTAATTAAAAGTTTATTGATATTGATATTAGATCCAAATAACAATATACTTCTTACTGAGCGAACGTCAAGAAAACAGGTCATAGAAAAATTGTTTCTAAGAAAAACTGTCAATTACAATTCGACGTCAATACATGATTTCCGTCTATCTGCGTCTGATCAAATTTTGCCTCTTATTACTTACGTCTGCAAGCACTTGTCACGTGCCCCACTCCCTTGTTCCTTCTCGAGGAACTCGATAAAAATGGTAATATCATGTCGTTTTCCAATAACACGATTCGATTGATTTTTCAGATTGCAGTATGAAGATACAGGCGACGAGCAATATAGAATTTATTGGGTCAAGTGGTTTAATGGCCTAGTAGATTTTACAATAAGCCTTGAGACAAAATTCTCCGGTAAATTGTCGCATATAACAAAGAAAAATTGTAAAATCATAACATTATAACAACAAAGTAATTAAATTTTTATAGATATCGAAGTACCGACAATAGATATGATCCGTAGTTCGATTCTCATTGATAATTTGCTCGGAAGAGAATGTAATGTACTCTGCGTTGGACCTACTGGTAGTGGTAAAACTCTTACTATTGCGGCTAAGCTTTCCAGGGACATGCCGAAGAAATTTATTTGCGACTTTGTTGTATTTTCGGCAAGAACTTCAGCGAATCAAACACAAGTTAGTCTATTTCTCTTCCTCGTTCGTTCTTCTTAGTACTGTTATCACAAAACTACATTTTTGACTACTGAAGTTTTGTTGTAACTTATTCATAGGACTTAATTGATAGCAAACTCGACAAAAGGCGTAAAGGTGTATTTGGTCCACCTTTGACGAAAAAACAGATATTCTTTATCGACGATCTGAATATGCCAGCACTCGAGACTTATGGCGCGCAGCCACCCATCGAACTATTACGCCAGTTAATTGATTTTGGAGGTAATTTAATTGTTCGTTGTATAAAACCGTTGTACATGACTGTAAAACAACGTTCTATACAGTATGATGATATTTTCATTCCACTTAATATCGTTTATTTTGAACCAATTCAATTGCTCATAATACGATTGTTAGTCTGATAATGTATTTCACTGAATGGATGTATAGATTATGAACTTATTTAATTTATAAAAACAATTGTCTAATAATTGTGGAATAATCGATCTTACTACTAAATTTTTAAATAATAGTTCTTTCTCTGCTTCTTCGTTTATTCACCTGTACTTATGCTGATGGATTGGTGAAGCTTTATTAAAATACAGTCACATTCAATTCAACTTAGGATAAAATGCAATAAGTGGAGACGAAGCTATCTAAAATATATACCATTAACATTTTTAACCCGTTTCTCCAAATTATATTTTTCTTTACACATGTTCATTTTTTTGCTAAGCATATCTCCTTATATATATAATAGAGAAAAATAGAGGAAAATCTTGCCTACCTAGAGTAAATGTACTATACTAAATATTTGGAAACGTTGAGCAGTCATCTGGTATAATTCTAAAAATGAGTATATTTTTATAGTGAAATAACGATTTAAAAAATGCAATATAAAGTGAGAGGTCGCGTTATTATTCCTATTTTTTTCATAATATGTGACGCATAGAGTAGCGCTTTCTAAACCATTTTTACACGATGATCCTTTTTTGAAATCATAAGAAATCTTTGATATATTAGTTTAAAGATAATACGATATTAAGCAATGAAAAAACGAACGTCAGAAA
The DNA here is from genome assembly GCA_030064505.1 of Chouioia cunea. Classification (NCBI taxonomy): domain Eukaryota; kingdom Metazoa; phylum Arthropoda; class Insecta; order Hymenoptera; family Eulophidae; genus Chouioia; species Chouioia cunea. Next base: position 26,975,253 of record JAOPFQ010000003.1, on the reverse strand, counting down.
AACAAATGAAATTCGACAAGTGCTGCTAATATTTACAGGGTGGTATGACAGAAAGGAAATTGGCTCGTTTCGAAGTATCGAGGACGTTAATATTATAGGTGCAATGGCACCTCCTGGTGGAGGTCGTAATGCCGTGACTGCTCGATTATTACGACATTTCCATTACATCGCTTTTCCCGAGATGGAAAACGAAACAAAGGTAAGAGATATTAAAGAGTGCCAACGATTGGATTAATTTGTTTTCGATCTGTATAATTTTTTTTCGGTTTTTATTTCCATTCATAATTTGAAAATTAAATGAATTTATCAAATATTTTAACGCGGCAGTGCTTTTCACGTATTTAGTTATTAAATTTTAAAAGAGACTTCAAAAAAAAATGTCCCAGATTTACTGAAAGAATCGCAGGATTTTTAAAACGAATAATAAAACAAACCCTAACATGCTCTATCCGAAGAAATGTAAATGCTACCAACCTTGAAGGTAGCGCGAGACAAGTACACGTCGTACAAGCACCGCGACCATTCGGTATTATTCCATTCGACTCAAAGCGACACACCCCCGTCGGTATAATAATTATTAAAACTCGCGAGGTATACATGCACTGTGCTAGTACGATTAGACGACTGTTTGGTTTGGCCGATCATAATTCTTTCGTTATTTCAAGAGTAAACTCTCTTTGACTTCAAGGACTTTCTCCTATACAAATATAACGTTTTACTTTGCACAGAAAGGAATTTTTGGGACAATTCTTGCCGCTTGGCTATCTAAGACGGAGCCGTCGCTTGAGAATACACTTGAACCTTTAGTTACAGCAAGTCTACGGATTTTCACAACGATTTGCCGTGAACTATTACCGACCCCAAATAAATCTCATTATACGTTCAACGTACGAGATTTGGGAAAAGTCTTTCAAGGACTCCTCATGGCTAATCCTGCTTATACGAACGTTAGTATTTATTTGTTTATTTTTAAAAAAATAATTCATTGTTAGCTTTGAGACGATATGCGTGCAAAGAAATAACATTTCATGAAGTAGTTTCACGGTATTGCGAGCAACGAATTTGAGATTATAAAAATATGTTTATTTTGATTTTGAAAAAAAATTGTTTTCGATACTTTCTTTTTTCTTAAAATCTTATATTACAGTTTAATAACATAAAACATACTTTATACTACAGATATTTAATTGTATTTTGAAAAGTTCATCGCACATAAGCTATATGTTCCTGATAATCAATTTGATATTCACTTAATTTATAATATACGCATAACAAATGTAATGAAATACGTTTTACTACTTTTTACATTAAAAATTTTAATTGCATATTCTTTATGATCGTAATTGACCATATTCATTCATTTCGCTCTTCAATCCGTATTTTTTAGAATTATTTAAATATTTTTTCGGAGAAATAAATTATTTAAAAAAAAAAAGGAAAACACGTTATTCAATAAACACAAAATCTTGAAGTTAACAAAATATAAATATATTATTTATTCAAATTATAAGTGCAATATAGCACCAACAACAGCTCAGTATAGCTTTTAACTGCATTCCATCAATCTTATTTAATACTCTAATTTTGAATTTTTGTCGAAAACAAACCAGAATTTACAAGACTTGCTGATACTATGGTACCACGAGAATTTCCGTGTATTTAGCGATCGCTTGACAAATGACTTGGACCGCAGGTGGTTTGAGAATTTGCTTTGTGAAAACTTAAAGCGTGATTTTGACTACGATCCCAAGTTTCACGAAACTTTATTCTACGGTGACTTTTGTAACTTGGAAAGTCGTTACGAACGTATTCTTGATATTGAAAAGGTACAGTGAATACTTTTTAGCTGAAAAGTTCAGTATACACAAAGTCAATAAACGTTTTGTTGTATCTTTATGTTAACCTACATCATTCGAGTAGTACATTAATATGGATAAAAAGTTAATTTTATATAGATATAATAATCAACATTCCATTGCCGTAATATCAAAATGGAAATAATAGTGTACAGCGTCGACATTTTTTTATAAAAAAGAATACTTTTCTATTCAGATGCAAACCGCACTGCTGGAATATTTGGACGATTATAATAATTCGACAACCGAGCCAATGAATTTGGTTCTCTTCGAAGACGCAATGTGTCACATTTGCCGTATAACACGAGTTTTGCGTCAATCGCCCGGAAATGCTCTTCTTCTCGGGATGGGCGGTTCAGGTTAGTTTATATTATTCAAATATTGCTCTGTTCAAGTATTTCGTGAAATAAATAAAAATAGATTGGGATTAGAGTATTTACTTGTTTATGTAAGAAAATTTCACCGAGCCATAATTATTCATTTCGTATTTTATAAAAAAAAGCTAGACACAATGAAAATATTTTAGTAACGTACTTAGAGACAATTATTGCGATGGGAATTCTTGACATTTGTCTAAAGACAGATTTTCTATCAAATATTTCACTCTGAACTCCTTATTGAATGGAACAGAAGCTAGCGAGTGTGATCCGATAAAAGTGTCGAGTTATTCCAAAAGCTTTATAAAACTGTACAATCAATAATATATTTCAGTCTTGCTGGCCCTCTTAGTTACGTTTTCTTAATCATTATAATGTAGTAGTAGGGATGAATTATTGTTGATATACGTACGAATGGAAGCTGCCTGCTCAATATCGCGTTAAATCGATGCAAACATGAAAAATGGAATTTTTTCATACTTAACGATAACGGTTTCATTGCAATAGAAAAAATAATTTTTTTAAATATGGCAAGAATTATATCGTCCTAAAATGGCCCAAATATTACACGAACATCATTATAATACTTTAGTATATAAGATTATTCTCATCACAAATTTGCTTTTTTATAAAATCATAGATTGAAAAATTAAATGTAATATTTCTTTTAATATCGTGAAAATGACCTATATTCAAAAGTTATTTGACATATATCTTTTTTCTTCCTGAAGACTTGCCAGTCTTTTTACGTCTGTGTTGTATTCTTGCATGTATTATATACGTAAATTAAATTTCAAAATTACTTATATATATATATATATATATATATACGATGAATTTTGTACGACATCCATTTCATTATAATTTTTCTAAACTTTTATAGAATGGTTATTCGTGTTATTTTAATATATTTATTTATGATCATTAACTTCGAATTCCGTAATTTATAATGCATGTGCAATAGATACATTAATTTATTATATAATTTTATTTTGGCATAACATTTCATTAATTAACTGAGATCTATAAATTTAGCGATGTAATGCAATAGAACATTTTAATTCCAGGTCGGCAAAGTTTAACAAAGCTTTCAGCACATATTGCTGAGTATTTCTGCTTTCAAATTAAACTCACTAAAACTTACTCGACACGTGAATGGAGAGACGACTTAAAAGATTTATTATTGAAAACGGGATTACAGCAACGATCGTCAGTTTTTTTATTTTCCGATGTTCAGGTTTGCTTTTTCACATTTTTATTACGTGAAATAATATATTTCTATTTTTCATAGTATGATTATTATAACATATATATTCATTGATTACGAAACATATGCAAAAAGAGACAATGGATCACGTGATCACAATACTTTTTACAGGTAAAGAGCGAACTATTTCTCGAGGACATAAACAACATATTGAATAGCGGAGATGTCCCAAATATCTATCAGACGGACGAGTTAGATCGTATATTCCAAGCGATGCGTGGAACAGTACAGGAAGCTGGTCTTCAGATAAATCGCAGTAATTTGCTGGCTGCTTATCAAAAAATCATTCGTAATAATTTACATCTCGTCGTCACCATGTGGTACCTTTCTATTGCTTTCCATTGTTAATACATCGGAATACCTTTTGAGCCGTTTCTTCTCTTTTTTCAGTCCGATCGGTGAGGTTTTTCGTGCTAGGATTAGACAGTTCCCTGCATTCGTTAATCTCTGCACAATTGATTGGTTTGATCCTTGGCCAAATAGTGCATTACAAGTACTTAGATCTTTTAAATTAATTATTATTTATCTATTCGTTTTAAAAGAAATTCCGATGTAAGAGATATTATTTTCAGAGCGTGGCAATGCAATTCCTCAAAGACGTGAGAGACGAGGCCATTACCGACACCGTTTTGGCGTCAATTGTTAAAACTTGCCAATTCATGCATTCGAGCGTGATAAGAGCGAGTGAAGATTATTACCAAGTAATTAATTTTCCATCATCTACTTTACACGAGTCAAACAAACATACCTTGTTTTCAAATGTCTTTTTCTAAATGCTTATCCAGTTTTAAGCGATGGCATACTTGTCTGACTCGCACTAAGCTGAATTACGTACACGCTATCTTAATAATCGTATGGCGTATCACAGGAATTAAATCGTCATAACTACGTGACTCCAACGTCTTATTTGGAATTGATTTCGAGTTACGGCGAATTACTTGCCAAAAAACGGAACGAATTGAGTTACGGAATATCCAGATTATCGACAGGTATTCAACTCTAGTAATAAAGTTAATTTGTGTCGATATGCTTGATAGATATAGAATTTACTGTAGCGCGACTTAATAATAGTTCTGTGCATAATTTACACATGAAAACGCACAGCTGACATCATCCTAAGGTAGCGCGCTATAAAAATAGAGCCCAAGCTTGTTGCATAATATTTAACATGCAAACGAATATTACTAATAACGATAAAACGAGTATTTTAAAGTTCACGTGATTGTTAAAGATGTATCGAAAAAGTGATAATTATTTGGTCGTTATTTCAAAAGAATATTACGAAGTTACGGTGAGAAGATGACAATTTTCAATCGTTGTTTAATTTTGCAGGTTTAGAAAGGCTTGCACAAACCGAGGTCGAAGTGAAAGAGTTGCAAGTGCTGTTAGAGAAAATGAAACCCGATCTTGAAAAAGCAGCCAAAGACGCTGCGACAATGATGGAAAAAATAGCCCGCGATACCGTGAGTACTCGAATTTCAAAGGATACACGAAAATTCTCGCAGCAGTGAACATTAGAATTTACTGCAATGAATTTAGGTAGAAGCTGAAAAAGCACGCGCAGTAGCGGCCGAACAAGAACGCGAAGCCACTAAGCTCAAACGAGAGAATCAAACAATTAGAGATGAGGCAGAAGCCGACTTAAGTAAATTTGAATTATTGATAAAACAGTCGTTAACAAACTAATGCGAAACAATCACGTATAGTGGAAGCTCGACCAATGCTGGCAGCAGCCGAGGAAAGTTTGAAAGCTCTCAACAAGGGTGATATCACGGAAGTAAAAGCAATGAAACGTCCGCCAGTTGGAGTTGTACTGGTCATTGAAGCGATTTGCATAATAAAAAAAGTTAAACCTCTGAGAGTGAGTCATCAAAATTTTATTACTTTCGTTAACTATACGGTTAATGATTATTGACGACAAATAATGACGTTAGGTTGCGGGAGAACGACCAGGCCAGAAGATAAATGACTATTGGACGCCTGGTAGTCAAATGCTCGCTGACGCTGGACACTTTCTCTTAATGCTTGAGAATTATAACAAAGACGAGATTACCGAGGATATGATACAAAAGCTCAAAGTCTACGTTGAAAATCCCGACTTTCAACCGAAAAAAGTGGGTTCAGAGTTTATTTTATGATCATTTAAAAGCTCATTGATTGATTGTCGAGCAACGTTTGAATCAAGTAAAATACAAATATTTGTAGATATTGCACGTAAACTTTAATTAATAATTGTATCGACAAGTAAAGTTAATCGAAAGTAATCGACGAAAATATTTTAATTATTTTACAAAACATTTTGTCGTGGACTAGTATTACTTCACCTCTATTCATTGATTCGATGATCGTTATAATCGTAAAATATACCTTCAATATCTAATTGCTTACAAATCAATCAGATCTTGAACAAACATGATGGATTTAATATCACAAATTTTTGTCACGATACGACAAAAGAAATCTGTGAAATTCAATAAGTTCGATCTTCAACCAACTAGAAGCATCCGGGGAAGCGAAAATATTTGTCTTGAGAATTTTCATTCCCAGTGTATACATTACAGGTATTACAAGTATCAAAAGCTTGCCATTCGTTATGCTTGTGGGTGCACGCGATGTACAAATATTACTTCGTACGTCAACGCGTCGCTCCGAAAATGGAAGCATTGCAAAAAGCCGAAGAAGATCTTATAACCACTGAATCTCTACTGGCTGAAGCGATGGCTAAAGTCCAAGAAGTACAAGAAGGTTTAGACGTATTGCAAGCTCAGTTTCGCGAGATGGAGGAGACAAAAGCAGAGCTCGAGAGACAAAAGCAATTGTGCGAGGATAGAATGTTACGAGCGGTCAGGTTAATTTCGGGATTGGCCGGTGAAAAGATTCGTTGGATTGAGAGCGTTGAGCAGTTTAAAATAGGATTGACAAACGTTGTTGGTGATATTTTAATATCTTCTGGTGAGTTTTTTTATCTAACTTCAAATTGTATCTTGTCAACTAAAACTGTTGCAGATAGGACACTCAATATCACATATTTATATTATGTAAAAAAAAACTCTTCATCGTAGCTTCTCCTGATTTATTAGTTAATAATTTTATAAGTAAAATTAAATATAATTAAGACATTATTGTAAATTAAACTGTCCTGAAAAATAATGCAATAAGATGTACAACATAATTAACGGTGAGAGTTAACGATAGTAACAGAAGTAATAACGCAAATACTTCCAAAGTGACAACTATTTCTCAAATCGAATCTAGAGAAATACGTAGTTTTCAACTAAAAGTGACAAGTATGCTTATATTGCGCTAATAAATATTGAACTTTCTATTCTCGTACTATAATATAGAATTTTGTTCAACAAGTTTATAATACATTCAAAAGTAGTCGGGGTAACTTCAATTAGCATGGACATAAAATTAACTTAACTTTTATTCATTTCGTTTAGAAAAAAAATATAATTCCAGGCGCAATTGCTTACCTCACCCCATTCACCGATACTTACCGAGAAAACTTACGATTCTCATGGTACACTGTCCTTGGCGAGGGCGTACCGCATACAAAGGGATGCAGTCCAATATCCGTATTAGGCGATCCAGTAGAAATTCGAAACTGGCAGATCGATGGTTTGCCACGCGATTCCCTTTCAGTTGAGAATGCTGTATTAATGACTAATTCAAAGCGCTGGCCATTACTAATTGATCCCCAAGGACAAGCTAATCGCTGGATAAAAAATGTTGTAAGTTTTTTTACTATATTTTTTCATATTTTATCTCTTGATGTTTAATGAAGAGTAAGTAAGTTCATCGTTACATTCATATCAGAAATTGTCGATTTAATTTACTAAAAATACATCGTACAAATCCATGGTATTGACCGATATAATATAATCTATCGAATTAGGGGAAATCGGGTGGTCTGTCAACAGTCCGAATGACGGATAAGGATCTTCTACGTGTGATCGAGAGTTGCGTGCGCTTTGGACGCGTTTGCCTAATTGAAAATGTTGGTTTAGAACTCGAGCCTTCGCTCGACACCATACTCATGCGTTCACTTTTCCGTCAAGCCGGACAACTTTGTATTCGAATCAGCGATAGCATTGTACCCTACAACTTTGATTTTCGTCTTTATCTGACGACCAAATTACCTAATCCACATTACGCGCCTGAAGTAGCAGTCAAAGTTCTACTAGTGAATTTCAGTCTTACCTCAAGGTAAACATTTACGTCATTTTCCCTCTGATTTCACCTACATGTCTGTCGAAATTCAGTGAATATCAATAAGCTCTATAATGTACGTACCTTACCTGAGTTATTGGATGTCAAAGATTTGCATTTTAATTGTAACATATCAGATATAAATTTCCTGGAAATCTATCATTGTTATACACGAGAATCTTAGTTTAACAAATTACCGATTACTTTGATACTATGAATATTTTTATTACCCTTAGAGTATCATCTTTGTCTAGTTATATATACAAATTCAACTCAAATTAATATTGACTATCTTTAATTAATGTCTAACAGGGAGGATTCAATTCGTCATAATGTGTCTTTCACGAGTATCTAAATGCCTTTAAAAAGTATAATCGATATCTATCGAATTAACATTCAAAGCCTCTTTAGTATACGAAAGTAATCTATGATAAAACTCAGTTGATACCAATAAATAGTTTAAAACGATCTATTTTATGAAATTCGTGCTATGTTGACGCTATTTCTCACAAAAAGGAAAAGTATCAAAAGTTACAAGTGAAACTTGAACGTGACTAACTCAACTATTGAAAATCAACCATTAGACATTTCTAAAGCTTTAAAAAGCACAACCACATGAAAAAAAAGAAAAATTGCGCGAATTATTCATTGTCTCACGTGGCTATTCTTTTTTTCTGTCGCTGTAACATTCCTAGCGCACTAATGGATCAAATGCTTTCACTGGTGGTCATGCAAGAACGCCCCGAACTCGAAGAAATTCGTAGTGCTTTAGTTGTGTCAATGGCTCAGATGAAACGTGAATTAAAAGATATCGAAGATCGTATACTTCAACGGTTATCGTCATCCGAAGGCTCGCCGGTTGACGATCTTGATCTTATACTCACCCTCGAGGCGTCCAAAGTCAAGAGTGAACAAATTAAGGTAAACCCCCGCATCTATTGCAATAACTACTGATTACTCAACGTGTATCTCTATTTGCCTGGGGAGATAGAAAAAGTGAAATGAACCATCCAAGTCCCAATAGACTTTAGCCGTATAGCCGAGTGTCTTTTTTTAATGCATTGGACTATACAAGTAGAATAAAACGCGATTTGATCAGACTTCTGGAAAGGAGCCTTCGGAACTAATCCCGGTGCATGATAGGAACAATCCTGGGATTATCCTTGGATATTGGAAAATGTGTTTATGTCTTTCTTTTACTCTGCTTCTTTCTGTGACTACCGGAATACTATTTCAATGGCTACGTTAAATATAATCTTACTTTCGCTTTTTTCATATCTACAATATTTTGAAAAAAAACTTGGTAAAGTTAAAACATAATAACATAGACTTATTGGTACATTATCTAGAACGTAGAAGAAAGTTCTTTTTCAGACTTTGTCATCCCCATAGACAAAACTTTGCTTGCAATATAAAGTTTATTTGATCTTTCAAAATAGATTTACGAAAGAAAAAATAGACAAGTCGCCAGAAGTATCCAACTGACACCAATAAATAAGAAATAAATAAACATCGCTAACAATAAACTCAATTCATGGTTACTCAGTTTGTCTTGTCACTACAAATTGTTATGTTACTTTTATCGTCGGATACCAAAACAAGCATTATGTCTATATACTTTTTTCTTGTCTTGAAGTCGGTATAACTCGATATCATGAAAGCGGTCACTAAAGACTTTTTCCTTCTTTTTGACCGCTGCGTCTGCACGTAGGTGAAAGTCGAAGCTGCAGAGATAACACAAGCGGACATCGATTCAGCGCGTTCACTTTACATTCCAGTAGCAGAGCGAGCGCAAATACTGTGCTTTTGTTTGCTTGATCTACAACAAGTTGACACGATGTATCAATATTCTCTCGAATGGTTTGTACGGATTTTTGTGAATAGCATCGTCAGCGCTGATAAAAATGGTATTTACTTGATTTCACTACAACGTATGTGTATTAGTTTTTGTTTTTGTTTTAAACTTCTTTCGTTTTTGTGTGAAATTGGTTAAAATAAATTAAACAATTATTTGGAATGTTACCAGACCCAAAATAATCCAGTTTAAATAGATCAAAAAAATAAGTGTATAGGAATTCCACGTTGCGTATATGAGGAAATGTATGTCAAGTACTTACGCTATACATGAAGTTGATATTCATACATGGAGATTCTATTTTTTATTAACTCATGTAACGTTTCAAATAATCCTTCAAATAGTTGTGTAAACATAAAACTTTTTTAAAGCCATTTTTTAGTAGAATTTTGTGGAAATATAAAAAACACCGCGAAAATTTAGCAATCAGTTTATTAATGTTAATATATCGATAATGTACCAATTATTAATTTTCATTAATATATTACGATATTGATTTATACCATTAATTGAGATATTTTGAATATCCGAATTAATTCTCGAATGTTAAACATAAGTTATCTAGTTTTTTTTTGTATCTATAAGCTCTTGACCAATTTATCTATGATTGAAATTATACTATTTATAAAATCAACCATAGAGAAGTTAATCAAGCTTGTCAAAAGGAAGTATATTCTATTTTAAACTTTTTTACTTTCATAAACGAAATTTATTTTGTAAGATAACGTTTATTTTGTCTTTAAAAATAGATTGACAAATAACAAATGAAATAAAAATACCTAAAATCGGATACGAACACGCTTGATACTACAATTTTTTATTTGCAATAACATATATATATTTATATACAATCCATTGATTGACTTATCGTCTTGCTGGTGATTTTCTGTATTCCTAGAGGAATGCTACACTCGGTCTTAATTACGCATGAAAATTTTCACGGGCAATTAAAATCACAATTCTAATTCGAATTGCTAATTTGAAATTTGCATAGCTATTGAATCACGAGAATTCGTAAATTTTTGGAAAAAGCATTAATAAAGATAAGAAATATAAAGCTTATAATTCATACCATCCTTCCAATTATTTTAAATGACATTTACTCATAAAATAACATTTTTCAACAACTCTATATTTTGTACGCTTGGACTTTCATAAAATCTTGTTTCACAGAGGATGTAGCAATTCGTGTAAATAATATCAACAACTACGTCACGTTTTCACTCTATGGCAACGTTTGTCGCAGCCTCTTCGAACGTCACAAGCTGCATTTCGCTTTTCTTTTATGCACAAGAATTCAAATGTACGACAAGTTGATCGATCCAGCCGAGTGGAGATTCTTCCTGTCTGGGGCAAAACCTCCTAAAGTATAAAGATAAAGTAATTTGTTAAACTGTACATCAAATTGAAATGGAAGTGAGAAACCTGTTTTATAGGAAGAATTGAATCCAGCAACAACATGGTTGTCGCATCGATCCTGGATGGAAGTACAATCTTTGCAAGTGCTTCCTAAGTTTGCTAATTTCTTGTCCTTTTTTAACAAATCGATTCACCAATTCAAAGAAATTTTCGATTCGGATCAACCGGAAATGTGAGTTCTAAGTATTTAAAAAACTGAGATTTTATTTTTATATTTCAAAGTATTTATTTCGCTGAAAATGTTATATAATCCAGTTTTCTTTGAAAAGCTCCAATGATATATATATATATATGGAATAAACACTGTTTTTGCTACAAATATGTTTAATAATTTTATATTGATAAATATGCATACAACTTTTGATGAAACCGATTTAAATATATTTAAAACCAACAACAAATATAATCCACTCGTAACGAAATATAGATTCCATACTTACATTATTATTAATATTATAGAATGTATTGTATGCTCGACGTAAATAGAAATATTTGATATTTTATAATTCATTTTTATACGGAGTTTTCGAAGAGTAAATTTAGCGTGAATGCGATAGTGATATTTTCTAAATATTTTTCGCCTTCGATATATTAACATTGAATTTTAAAGGTTTTTTACGATACATATGTAATAGGAAAACTGAAAAATAAAAATAGTCTACACGTAAAGAATTCATTAAACTAACACTTACGGTAGCCAAAAAGGTATCTACTATATTTTATACTCCTCCCAATAAAGCGTTAAATTGAAAAAAAATTTCAGAGCAACATATCCGGAGCCATGGCAGTCAGATTTAAACGACCTCGAGAAGATGATCCTGTTAAAATGTTTACGCGCTGATAAAGTAACCAACGCCATTCAACTGTACATAAGCAAATTCTTAGGCAAGCGATTCATTGAGCCTCAAACAAGTGGACTCGACTCGATTTACAATGAATCAAGTTCAACGACTCCCTTGATTTTCGTATTGTCAAGTGGCACTGATCCAGCCTCCGAGCTTTACAAATTCGCCGAGAAGCTGAAAATGTCACGAAAACTCAATTCGATATCACTGGGACAAGGCCAAGGTCCTCGAGCTGAGTTAATGTTAAGACACGCAACCGAAGCTGGCAACTGGCTATTCTTTCAAGTATCGTATTCCTTTTACGCTCTCGCATAAGCTGAAATTACGTGGCGACATAGTTGTTTATGTATCTCGAGGGGAAATGGGAAGATATAGAAGTCTCGATTCAGATAAATAATTTGCTAGATTTTAAAATTAAAACGGTAACTACGTAGATAAAAAAATGAAAGGTTAATACACGATTAGTACTAATATTCTTTTGGCACTCGTCTAATTAGGATATCACAGAGTAAACATTCAATTCGAATTCAGTTTTAATTCAAGCAAACCATCTATTCATTTCAAATTTTCTAGAAAAAAAATGTACACCAAATAACGAGGAGATATGCATAGTAGTAATTGAAAAAGCAATTTTACTAGGACACGAGTATTACATTTTGATTAAAATTCAAATTGGGACGTTCTCGTTATATTTAATTAATTAAAGCTCTTCATCTGCCGAAAAAAGAATTACATAAATTTAGAAGATATTTAGTGTAACAATAACTCTCAGAGAAAAAATGGAATAATATTGATTTGCAGAATTGTCACCTGGCGCCAAGTTGGATGCCGTCACTGGAGATATTGGTCGAGAGGCTACCACCAGATACTACTCATCGTGATTTTCGTTTGTGGCTGACGTCAATGCCTTCCGCCGCTTTTCCCGTCAGTATTCTACAGAATGGGAGTAAGATGACTATTGAGCCACCCCGTGGTGTCAAGGTCAGCTCAAAGTTTTATGCTTTGTTTTGCTCTTTTATTTACTGTGTCTCGCCTCGTCTTATATTATTCGATACTTGTACGTTTATTACATGTCATTTGTAATGTTGAATTCTTCTTGTTGAATAGGCAAACGTACTTCGAGCCTACTCGACCCAAGTCAGCGAAATGCAAGATTTCTTCACCTCGGAACATCCAAAATTGGTCGTATTCAAACCACTTGTTTACTCGTTGTGTCTGTTTCACTCGGTGTTACTCGAGAGAAGGAAATTTGGTCCTTTAGGATTTAATATACCATATGAATTCACGTACGGAGATCTCAAAATTTGCATGTCCCAGCTGCATATGTTTTTACTTGAGTACATCGAGACACCTTACAAAGTAAGTTTTCACATAATTTTATACTTATACAAAGATAATCTGTATAAGTATGCTACTTTATTATTTCGTTTGTGCGAGAAAAACTTTCAACATATTGCGTAGTAACTGAAAGTGACTGAATAATTCATCATTCGTAATCAAGTGCAGTTACACTATTTCTGCACTACTTCAAACGTTCATTTCAATGCATTTATTTGATTCACATTAGAACGAACGACAAATTAATTGTCTACAAATTAGAGCGCGTTCCTTTGAAGAATTTGTAATTAGATTTAGTATACTGCAAAGTAGAACACTATTTGAAATCTCTATAACCATTTTAATTGATTTATTTTTTCATTTTCTTGACGAATGTTGTACTGGCAAGACGTTTAATCAATTTTTAAGTTAATTTCAACAAAGCTTTTCTAAATAGGCGCTTTAACGAGATGAAATTAATGAACAATATGTCCCGATAAAGGTATTGATCTATACAGCTGGTCACATAAACTACGGCGGTCGAATAACAGACGACTGGGACCGAAGATGCGTTTTAACAATCCTCCAAAACTTTTACAACGAGAGTGTACTTCAAGAGGGATACAAATTCGATACTCATGGAAACTATGTCCAAGTAAACGTTCTTGCTTACTAACAATGCATTTGAATCTTCTTATAAAAAGGTAAACTAGCGGAGATTTAAATTACAAATGTCCCAACGAGGGTGAAACTTTTTTGTAGCACTGATATCGACCAGAATAATATCGTTAAATACTATTCTGGTAGTTCGAAAAAGTCCAAGTAATATAATAGTAGTTTGAATGAATTGTCAAACAAATATTCCATTTACGTACTGCAGCCATCAACGGAAATTAATCTGTCAGAGTACATGGAGCTTGTTAGAAAGTTCCCTATAAACGACAAACCAGGCTTATTTGGTTTGCATGCTAACGCCGACATAAGCTATGCACAAGCGGAAACTTTCGCTTGTTTGGCAACATTGCTCACTTTACAACCACGTGAGATTGGTAATGCCGTCCGAGGAATGGACGAGGTTGTTGGTTTTCTTGTTCAGACTATCCTCGAAACCCTACCAAACCGATTTGATCTAAGAAGTATTCAAAAAAGGTATTTACGAGTTCTCTATAGCCGTAGTATTTGCCAATGACACTAGATAAACGAGTAGATTAAAACGATGCTATTCTACGATGAAATATTAAAATGTAAGAGTTACTTCTAATATCGGGCTATCGATGCCTTTACAAATAGACGCGCAATTGTTTAAATCTATAAAATCATAAAAGTTTACGTGGACAAAAATATTCAGCAAGAGAGATTTTTAATAGTTTGCTTTAAATTCAACAAAATACAAACTAAACTATTTGTATAACGTGTAATAAAATCCGTGATACAAGCATAATTTAATTTTTATATTTCAACATTCAATTTATTCACGACAATTCTTTGAAATCTTTGAAAACATTTTAGTTTAATGAATAGTTATGAGAATGTCAACGTATCGAGACCAATTCATTTGTCTTTATATAAAGTTGCTTCTATTGGAGTTGATGAAATCTAAATTGAGATTCAATGGGTTTTTTGAACATAATTACAATTGACATTTTCTGCTCATATAAATTCATTCAGGCATGTTTCGCGATTTCATTTCTTTCTCGACAGCTTTTTTATTGGTTGATAAGCTCTATAAGTATAGATATCGTCTTGCTTAAACATGACGTTAAACTTTGTGCAGATATCCAGTTTCTTACGAAGAGTCATTGAATACAGTACTGTATCAAGAAGCCGAGCGTTACAATGATCTTCTTTATGAAATTTCAATTAGTTTGCAAGATCTAAGTCGAGCTTTGAAAGGATTAGTCGTTATGTCGGAAAAACTTGAAGCAATGGCTGCGAGTATGTACATCAACCGTGTTCCACGAAACTGGCAAAGTCGTAGTTTCGCGTCTCTCAAACCACTCGGTAACGTTCATAATCAAAAGCTCTTTGGTTACTTTCTTATATATCACAAATGACACACTTGATCGAAAACATCAAACAAAAAGGAGCGTGGGTGGAGGACTTGAAAGAACGCGTGAAATTTATAAAGAGCTGGTACGACAATGGTATACCATCGGCATTCTGGATTTCGGGATTTTATTTTCCACAAGCTTTTCTCACTGGCACTCTACAGAATTTCGCTCGGAGTCACAAGGTTTCTATCGACTCGATTGATTTCGGATTCGAGGTATATAACGGAGTAGTGAATTCGAAAAGAAACATTAAATTTGACCCTAAAAATGTCAAACGTGCCCGCAGGTTTTGAAAGATAAACCGACTAGTCGTCCAAACATCGGCTGCGTTGTTTATGGATTGTTTCTCGAGGGATGCCGTTGGGATGGCCAGTCACTTGCTGAATCATTACCCAAGGAGTTGTTTACCGGTACGTTTTTTCAGTTTATTATTCTTTGTTTCACTTTGTTGAGAAATTTTATTTTAAGCACCTTTCAAAGGTTAACAAAATCTGAATATGTTATTTGTAATATTGTTGCGGACGTTTAATATACAATTCGATTTTATACTTTTTTTGTAAATTTTGTTTGAAATTATTTTTCTGGAATATGGTAAATTAGCTTTTCAGAAATTGCACAAAAAGCTTCTAAAATTTTATTTCGACGTATGCGTTCTTCAAATTAATTTATTGAACGTGCCAAATTGAAGAGATTAATTGAAAGAGCAGTTTTTATTGGAAATTCTTTCAATATACGAAACCTTCGTATAACATGAATAAAGTCTAATTTATTAGTAGATTTATTCACGCATTATAATGAAATACTCGTTTTTCCTTGTATGGACTTTTGACAATGAATAAATTGTATAAGTAACTATATAATCAACTAGTAGATATTAAAAATTTCAGTTAATCAAAAGTAATATAATATTTACATTAACAACGGTAATAAAGCTGCAATAAAATAATTATTTTGCGAGAAATTCCTTTTGATACGCGTTAACGAAGACTTGTACATATTTCATATTTTGTTCGTATTTCGATAAATAAATAACTCTTATGATCGATTACAATACATAAAAATGGAAAAATAATCGACTTATCGATCAACAGAAATGAAGCCAATTTTAATGCTGCCAGAGGTAAATCACCAGAAAGCTAAAACTGGCTTTTACGAATGTCCAGTTTATAAAACGGTATTACGCGCTGGAACTCTAAGTACAACTGGACATTCGACCAACTTCGTTCTATCTATGGAAATCCCCAGTCGCGAACCGCAAAACCATTGGACTATGCGTGGTGTAGCTCTCATTTGTTCTCTTGATTTTTAAAGAATATTTAGAATTACCTTTGAGAAAGAATAACGAATAAATGAATATTAGATCGATATTATACAAAGAATTCTTTCATTTGAAATAGTCTTTGGCCGAGACTGCGGCTTCTTTCATTAGGTGAATCAATAAATACAAACTACAATTTCAAACTCGAGTCATGTATGAATAATGTATAAAATGCACAAAATTAAGAAAAAAACTAGTATATATTACTCAGCCCCAAGTATACACGAATTCCAATTAATGAAACCAGAAAATCACATCATTCGCCATAAATAAGATCCATACGTTTGAAGAAAATCTAAATATCATTCCTGAGAGAGCTAGAGGTATTTGTTTTCCTATTTCTTAGTGATATGACTGTTGGACATGGAAATCTAAATTAACAATCAACATGGTAATGCAAGAGTATACATAAAGCGTTACGTGAGTACTAAAACCTATAGATGTATAAAATTCAGAATAATTCATTGAAATATATATTTTTTCTTTTACTAACGATAGTTTTAATGAATTTACTGACATCACTGCATTAATATGTTCAAAATTTACGATTAAAGTATATATATGAACGATGAAATATCAACAAGTTCATACGATGTACTATTTTATGATAAAATCATTAAACTATTTAATAATATGGATATGAAAATCCTCAAAGCTTGAATTATTAATTTATACCAAATAGATACAACTAATAAAGTGCATTCGTATTTAATATGAATAATCTGACAAATATATGACAAATATAGAACTATTTAAATGCTCTGTTATGTTAATTATCAATCCGATCGTATGGAACTTGATAAAAATGGATCTACATTTATTGGTAAGTAATTAACACCAGCATTAATAGTAATTACTTGTTCAATTAATTAATAAATCGTAAGTTTAATTATTGATAAGTTGTTGTAAAGTGTATAACGTTCAAGCACCGATTAATTAGTTTAGATTAATTAATTTCCGGTAAGTCAAGTGTATCGAGACAACAAAGATGTCTTGGGAAAATTATCGACAAAAAGCTATCGGTACACGTCAGTTGATTAATCTTCTATTTACCAAATCTGATCAATGTACACGTTGACGTTTCGTTATACGTTGCACTACTGTCGATCGGAAATTACAAAGGTCGCAATTGCCTCAAACTTCAATTTAGTTGATAAGCTTTCGATTATACGATGAATCTGTGAAATAAGTATAAGAGTATACGTTTACATTCAATTTTTCAACTTAATTGATTAATGTTGGAAGTGGTTCGTTTTATATGATATGCTGTTATTTACATTCGATCTATAATGTCAAACAATAGATGAAATATTTTAGATCATGTATTGGGAATTTCAAGTCAATGAAAATATGAGTTTGATATATTTTTATTCCTTATGTAATATCAAAATGTATCCGTGTCGAAAAAATCCCCAATACAATCCAACTATATACGGACGGAAGAAAAAACGCAATAATCAATATATGCCCAAAGAAATATTGTTTGTACTCTGCAAACATAAAGGAGCTCGTTTCAACTGATCCTCTTCACGACTTTGGTATACAATGTATTATTTTACGAAAAGTAACTGTTATTACGTAATTGGGGTACGAATTTGTTCAGAAATAAGTAAAAAAATAAAATTAAATTGTTTTGTAAACGTGTCTTGAAATTTTTCGAAATACTTCATCTTGAGTTTTCAAAGTCAATTAATAATAGTTGATAAATTACTTGGCTTGCGTATATTCGACGAATATAATATTTAATATTACTTATATTGGAAATTCAAAAATCCGCGGTAATTTAAATGTTTGGTACATCGAATCGAACCTCCAGACTTTCGATACTCTCGATCCTTGTGTTCACGCATGCGTACGTGAGATTGATAATGTTAGAGATTAGTAATATCAAAATATAACCAATTTCGTTCGTCGAGTGACTGAATGTCTGAAACAAAAGTCTACTGTGCGTTTATTTATTTATAATTCATGAATTACTAATAGGCTTCGTCAAATAAATCGACAAAATGTCGGAGGAAGAGTTGGAGTCTTTCACCATCACAGATTATGATTTGGATAACGAGTTCAATCCTAATCGTGTTCGCCGTAAAATGTCCAAAAAACAACAAATGCTTGGTATGTAATTTTCTTTATCATCTGAAATTAATTGATTTAATATAGATCTAATCAAATTAAAGCTCATGTTTACATTTCTGCTACGCTTGTACTAAATTTATACATTTCTCTTCTTTTTTTTCGTTATTTCTAAACTTGAGATACGTCAGATTTACAATAAAAATAGACAAATAGACTAAATACTGAAAAGATTAGCTTAAAACTTGAATTTGAATTTAATATACTGATTTATTGATATTTATAGGAATATGGGCAAGTGACAGTGAAGAAGAGGAAGAAGCTAGACCAAGTATTAGCAGAACCAAAACACGGAAAGATTATTCTGCACCAATTGGCTTTGTTGCTGGTGGAATTCAACAATCTGGAAAAACTAAAGAAAAAAAAGAGGAAGAGGAAGAAGAAGATGAAGAAGAAGAAAGTAAAAGACCCAAGGATAGTTCTAGGTACGATATCAAAAACTAATATGAACTTAATGCATGCAAATAATATATTTTTTTAATTAAAAAAATATAATTGTGGTTTTCTAAAGAGACTCACGATAATATTTATATACAATTTTCTATAACTAATGATAAAAGAAATTTGACAGGATACTTAAGAATATAATAAATAATTTTAATTATTTTTACAGCGATGACGAAGGACCAAGTTTACGAACAAAGAATCAAAGAGCAATGTTTGGTAATGACATTGCTGGATTGCGGAAAAAGAGAACTCAAGCGAATCAGAGTAACGTTGCCAATTGGGAAAATTATACAAAAGGAATTGGTTCAAAGTTGATGTTACAAATGGGTTTTGTACCTGGAAAAGGCTTAGGTAAAGATTTGCAGGGTATCAATGCACCAATAGAAGCTCAACTCCGTAAAGGTAGAGGTGCTATTGGGGCCTATGGCCCTGAAAAAAAAACTAGTATTACAGAATTAAAATTAAAGACCCAAGACGAAACTTCCAAAAAGCCTAAAACTTCACAGTGGAGAAAAAAGGAACAAGGAGAAAATAAGAAAAGCCAGTACGATTATAAATCGGTTGACGAAATTATAGAGAGTGGAAAGTTAAGAAGTAATAAAGCTCCAGCAATAAATACGGAAATAATGAAATGTAATGTCATTGATATGACAACACCTGAACAAAAAATTTTCAAAGGATACCAAGTATTAGGCAAGCGCTATCAAGTGGATGACGATGCACCAACAGGTGATAAGAAAAAGAAGGGTATACATTTTTCACTGCCAGAACTTATGCATAACCTAGATATGATAGTTGACACATGTGAACAGAATATTATTCAAAATGACAGGAAACAGAAATATCTTGCAGATAGAATTGTAGCTCTCAGGGCAGAAAAAGAAAATTTAGCCAAAATTAGAGATCAAAGTTCATTGAAAATTGGATCTCTGGAAAACACATTAGCTACAGTTAATAGATTAGTTGACAGCAACAACCAAATGACGTTGGAAGAAATGTCAAATGCCTTCAAAGTATTACAAGAAAAACACTATGAAGAATACAAAGCTTACAGACTTGGAGATATGGCTAGCAGCTTAGCTATTCCAAAAATCACGGATTATTTAAAAAATTGGAGGCCACTGTTACAGCCAAAGCTACCTCTACAGTTGTTCAAGAAGTGGAAAGATATTTTAGAATATGGGAGATTAAATCAAACAAATCGATCCATGAATCCTTATGAACAACTTATCTGGCATGCATGGATGCCATGTGTTCGTAGAGCTGTACAGTATGTCTCAAGCTTTTTTCATTCAACAAACACACATATATTATCTAATTAAAAATGTCCTCAACTAATTATTTATTACTTTTAGAGAATGGATCTGCAGACAACCAGAAGGTTTAATTGATTTGCTCGAATACTGGTTACCGCTTTTGTCACCTTGGATCATGGACAATATTTTGGAGAATATTATTCTTCCAAAACTAACGCAAGAAGTTGAAAATTGGAATCCAGTAACTGATACCGTTCCAATACACACATGGATTCATCCTTGGTTACCTCTAATGAGTAAGTATTCTTTGGCCAGTTTTTCAGCCTAATTTTTTAATTATGCCTTTTATTAACATTTTATTTACTACTTTACAGAAGCACGAATGGATACGTTAATATATCCAATAATCAGAAGAAAACTGAGCTTTGCTCTCCACGCATGGCATCCATCGGATCAATCAGCTAGACTCATGTTGCAGCCTTGGCAACAAGTATTCAAAAAAGGTGACATGGAGGCATTTTTGGTTAAAAATATCCTTCCTAAACTACAGATGACTCTCTCGGAATTGGTTATTAATCCTCATCAGCAGCACTTGGATCACTGGAATTGGGTGTACGATTGGAGAGATACACTTCCTACTCACACTATGGCAGGACTACTTGACAAATTCTTCTTCCCCAAATGGTTGCACTCACTTGGTTTGTGGTTGAATCACACTCCGAATTACGAGCAAGTTACTAACTGGTACACAGGATGGAAAGGAATGTTAAGTGACAAACTTCTTGCTGAACCAATAATTAAAGGTATGTCTTATTTTTTTTCCATATGATTTAATGACTTTGCATGTTATTCAAATGTCTTTCAATGTTACATTTACAGATCATTTCCGCAAAGCCCTTGAAATGATGAACAGAGCTGTAAATACTTCAGACGTACTGCAACCAGGCTCACTAGAGCAAGTTTCATATTTGACTACGTTAGAACGCGAACCTCAGGTAGCTGTAATGCAACAACCAAGGATAGAGGTATTGATTTCGTCCCTTTAAATTTCTACTTTATTACATACGGTTGGAAGACTAATAATCCTACCTAATTTTATATTCTTGTTTTTGCAGAGGTTACAAGAAGTACTTATGTCAAATCATGCCAATGCTCCAAGTGGCTTCAAAGACATTGTTGAACGAAGATGCGAGGAACGAGGAATATTATTTATGCCACTAAATAATCGTTTCCACGACGGTAAACAAATCTACAAAATTGGCAACATTAAGGCTTGCATTGACCAGAATACTATATTTGTTAATCAAAATGGATCAACGTGGATGCCAATGGGTTTAAGCATTGTGTTAGACATCGCAGAAGGTTCTGATTAAGTAGAATGATCTGTCAACTGTATGCGTGTAAATAGTTTAATTTGTAAATAATACTTTTATAATAAATATTTTTGAACAACATGGTTATATGAATTATTTATCGAAACTTTTAAACTAATTAATTGTGAAAAAAAGAGAAGGACTAAATCAAAGTTGTAATGGAAAATTCCATATTTATAGCGTAGCTTTTTGAATTAGTATTTTTATCTATAATGTAAATAATATTTCGTCTCTTTTACCCTCTTCACACATAGCGACAATGATAAAGAAGTTTATTCTATAACAAGGAATTTTTACAAAACTAACATTATTAATGTCGCTGTAAAACATACAGCTACACATTTTTACGATCGAATAAAGTACCAACGTAATCTTTAGTTCATAAACGATCTTATAAATTTTAGTCATTTGAATAATTTTTTAATTTAACGTAAATAAATGATTTTTTATAAGTTTTTCCCTTTTTTTTTGTTTTTTTTTTCAGAATATTATTCAGGAATAATTTACAATCTGAATAAAATTGTTTATAATAAATATAATGAAAATTGCCTTGTACGTTTTTTTTGTAGATGGATGTAATTTTTTAATTGGCCAAATTTTATAACCACGTTGACCCAAATCTTTGAAGTTCGTCGGTATCTAATAATTAACGTACATTATTTGTATCTAAACGAGCAAAAGCACCGTTAATGGAAATAATATTTTTAAATAATCAGAATTTCCTGCATTTTGAAACGTGAACGCGAAGTATATTTCTATATTGAATAAAATTCTCCTGATGTGATAAAACATTATAGACTCAGCCGTTTTCTCAACGCGTAAACAAATAACATGGAAAATTACAGCAGGGGGTATTAATCATAAGTTCAATATTAAATTGCACTAATAAGAGCAAATACACAGCTATATTAAGAGTGGGAATAAAATCTTTTTCGGCAGTTAATGTGCAAAATTCCGTCCATACACAGTTGTATACTATTTTCTACACTGAAAATGAACGTAAAGTATGTAGTTTTTACATTAGCTACATTTCGAATAGAACTACGTTGTAAATATTATTTGTGCAAGTATAACAGTATCTCACGGAAAATAATTATTCGTTTTTCTCTTTCCCAGGTGGCAAGTACTCTGGTTATTATCTTTGATAATCGTTGTAGCCCATGGAAAGTATTCCAGTCAAGGCGAACGAGTATGTATCATTGGTGCTGGTGTAGCTGGATTAATATCGTCAGATAAGTTACAAAGCAGTCCGAAAGAATTCGAAATCATTGTCTTTGAAAAAAGTGCCGATATTGGTGGTCAATGGCTCTACACTGATCGTACTGATGTCGATGAACATGGATTACCCGTCTCGAGTAACGTCTACAAATACATGCGGTAAGGTTTATAAATAATTCGTATACTTACTGGATTTTCACGAAATTGATATTAGATAAAAAATTATACCGTTTATAGAGCAAATGGACCGAAACCACTGCAAACTTTCCCGGATTATCAAGAATTCCACGGAGAGAATCGAAGTTATGTACGACATGATACTATGCTTCAATATTTAAAAAATTACACGGATCACTTTAATCTTCGTCAATTTATAAGAGTATGCTATTCATATTTATTATTAGATACTTGCAAGTGTTATCACCGCGCACGGAAATAATAACCCTATCGTATTCATTTATTTTAGTTCAACACATATGTGGAAAAAGTGAGTTCCAAGCCAAATAACAAATGGCATTTAAATTTGCGAAATTTAAACACAAATGAAATGTACGATATGACGTGTGACGCTGTGATAGTAGGAACTGGGTACGTGTATTCATCAAACAAAAGTATACAAGTCAATAATAAATATGTGACATTTAAAATGTTCAATTATCCAATAGAAATTTCCACGAACCGAATATCCCAAAGATCCCAGGAATCGACAGTTTTTCCGGCCTCGTGATGCACAGCCGCACCTATCGTGTACCAGAAATATTTACAGGTCAAACGGTTGTGGTCTTGGGGGCTTCTTTCTCAGGCATGGATATTGCGCTTCAAATAAGTGATTACGCGAAACAAGTCTACATAAGCCATAGACATTACAAGTAAGTCAGAATATTGTATTCAATTGAGCCAGTTTTTTTATGCAAGTTTTTGCAGCTACAATTTCAAAACTCTTTACAAAAATCGACTCATTCTTACACTTGGAAAAAACGGAATCTAAGCCTTTCTTTTCAAACTTAATACTTAGACTCGGCGTTGAGCTACCCGCAAATACAATGGAATTACCAGGAGTTGTTGGAGCCGACGGCAGCCAGTTAATCCTTAGCGACGGTCGAAGAGTGAAAGCCGATGCACTTCTCATGGCCACCGGCTATTTGTACGATTATCCAGTGTTAGATAAGAACGTCGGTATTAACGTTGTCCAAGGCAAATACGTACGTCCACTTTACAAACACTTGATCAATGTCGAGCATCCAACTATGGCCATTATTGGCTTACCTCATCCTGGTTTTCCATTTTTAGTTCCTTACGCTCAGGTAACACCGTTATCACTGTATATTATTATTTTTTCATCCTTGCCAATAATAATGATAATAAACAATTAATTGTTACAGCTGGAGTATTTTGTAGCTGTGTTGGAAGGTAAAGTAAAATTGCCAAGCTACGAAGAGATGTTGAAAAACTCGGAGCTTCCGGAAGGCGTACCTCCAAGTAAAGCACATTACAAGGGTCGCGACGAAACAGTGCCTTACTACAATGAACTTGCGATAGAAGCAGGTTCTAAACCCATGCCGTATGGAATCGAAAAGTGTTTCAAACTCTATTACGACGACTTTATGCAGAATCCGATGTACTTCAAAGAGAGAGATGTGTATGTCTACGATAATGGCACTGTTCAATTTATTAATCGGTATTAGAATTTAAATGAAATTATAGTTGATATTGTACTTTCATAGTAACAACTAGTTTCATAAAAAAGTACAGTTTTAGTCATTTTGAAGTTTGTAATCACCATCCGAACTATTCGAAAATACGACATTCGAAATGCATCTATTTATTCGGACGCAGCACATATTTGCACAATAAAATATTTGCGCTCGGATAAAGTGCATGCAGTTCTTATATTCTCTTCTTTTACATCGTTATATACGCATCCAAGGTTTTATTTTCATCTGTATTTGAATAAGCGCCGAGAGAGAGAGAGAGAGCACTTTAAAAAAATGTATCCTCCCCTCTCGTTCTCGTGGATTGCTCGCGCCGATCGCGTCTGCAACGAACCAGGTATCAGACGAAGTTGAAAGTGCGTAGGCGACAAGAGTTCCGGTTATATATTTATTCTCTCTACCTTCTCGTTCCGTAAAATGAAGAGAATATTTTCAAACGATCGTTTCATAAGAATATTATTTAGCGTGTGTGCGCGCGCCCGTGTTACCACCAATAATTTATCAATTAATATCGATTGTTCGACAAACGTGTCTCGTAACTGACATATTCATGCTAAACTTGTATAGCATGCATGCCGTGTATTTCAATCAACGCCACCTACGCGGTTTTTGTCTCTCGAGGCGCGCGTCCATCACGCGACTCAAAACAAATCTTAAAAAGAAACTTTTTTTTTGGATACTTACCGATCGGCTACTTAATACGAAAAATTCGACTATTGATGAGAGAGTTATTTAACAGTCTACTGGGGGCAGTGATCTTTATATTACATCATAAAAATTTGGATAAGCGTTTTGGAAAAGGATTAATAGTACGAATTACGTAAAATCTTAATTTGCCATCATTATTAATTGCTTTTGTTATAGAATCAGAAGTGATCTGAATAAAAAGCGTTCCATTATCTAGTTGAATTCCAAGTACGTATAATTTTGCAAAAGGAATCTCAGAACTCGATCGGTACGCTATCAGCGTCGTAAAATAAACACTCTATCAACACGTAAACTTTAATGCAATAGTTTCACGTGAACGCTTTGGAAGATAACGACGTAGTTACAAAATCGACATTCGAATAGAAAGTTCGTCGCTATATATCACTAAAAAGGAAACAAAAAGAGTATAAAAAAGTACAAAGTCGCGCAATAAGTTCTTATTCAAATTGAGCACGCCTAAAAACCAGTCGAGCGTATATGTATACATATATAACGAAACTACATTTGTATATAAGTGAACTATTCGAAAACGTGCTGCACATATATACACAGAGGAGTGTTGTCGCTGCTTTTCAAGCACCGATGCAAGTAAGTGTACTCGCGTGTGCCATTCCGAATAAAAAAATCAAACCGAAAACCCGTTTTCCTTAGCGTCAAGTAAAAAGATATAAACATACACGCGAAGATTACACACACGCCTGCCTGGGTAGAGAAGGATCGCTCTTTCTCTTCGTTGGCGTGTATATATATATATATATATGTGTGTGTATGTACTCTCCGCAGGGAGACAGGTTCGCCAGCGAAAAAGTTCAATTTGTCTCGAGTGCACACTCAGAAACACACACACACACACACACACACACGGATACATACGTCTATCGGCAATCGCGCGCGCAAGAGAGTGAGTGGGTGGCATACACTTAATTAAGGGAATATTAGAGGAACGTTCAAAAGCGTTTCGTTTCTTTTTTCGACACAACCGTATTAGGAAACTCGCGACGTACGAATAAAGAAAAATAACAGCAAAGAATACAATATACCACGCGTTATTGCGTGATTTGATGCTGATTATTGGAAAACGACTAGGTATTGGGTTTCCAATCTATGGGGCAATTGTTACGATGAATGCTGATCATATACATTCAATTGTAATAAGAGCTTTTGGTGAATGGAACTTTGCGTTCGCAGTGTTATTTGTTAGCCATTGGATATGGAAATAAACTTGTATTTTCATTTGATTTCCGGTTGATTTTGCAATTGAATCGATATTTATAAATGATTTTTTCATCGAGAAAGCTTCATTGTATACTTTTTAATCTTCGGTAAATGAGTAATCATAATTGAATATTCATGAGTTATGAACGAAGTAACATATATTAAAAGTCAAAAAACGAGCTTGAATCCATAAAAAGGAACATTTATTCGAAAGCTACTGAATAATTTACAAGTACTTAAGAGCTTCATTCAAATTTTCATTGTCTCGCATGTTTGCGTATGTAAAAGAGTATTTAAAAGCGTATCAAGATGCGTACACAGCTGTATTTTCAAAAATGGAAATCTCCGTTAACTATTCATAAAAGATAAAATTTGCCAAATTATTCGTCATAACTTGACTATATATCTAATCTTAAAACTAAATATACATATGTACATGTGAAAAATAGTGATCGAAAGCCATAAAGAAACATTGAAAGGTAAACAAAGGAGGGTAGGAAAAACGCAAAGGATCATAACGCAAAAAGAGTGAGAGAGAGAGAGAGAGAGAGAGAGAGTAAGAGAAGAGTCCGTGGAAGATGGCTATCAGACTGTTGCTCACGAAAGAAAAAAGTCCTTCAAGGTGAACAAGAGAGAGATGCCTGAATGGGCGTATATACATGAATGGGAATCCTCTCTTTCATGCTCCTTTCTCTTGCACACTCACGTGTATGCGCACCAATAAACGCGCGTTATGAATTTGTGTGCGAGTATACGCTGAATCTGAAAATTATCGAGAGGATGAAATAAATAAAGTAAGAGTATAACAAGACTTTGAAAGTTATTAGTAACAAAGTTTATTGCAAACCATCGGTTAATTATAACTTCTCTCATAGCGTTCAATACATAACTATAGAAAATACAACCCTTTCATCCATTTTATCGTCCAAGCATTGAATCATCAGGCAATTGAAAAGGCTTAACAAAGTACAAACGGGGACTAGATTTCGTTCGTTCGCTCGATCTCTTTCTAGCATTTATACGTTTTTTTTTCGTATGTATGTACAAATAAAATATATGTTATAATTTATATGTGTGTATATATATATCATATATCGCTATCTTTGGTGAACACACTTGTTGTCCCTTAATTTCTCAACAACAGTCTCTTGTCTTTGGCACAGCATTTAATTACGCTCACTTCGAGAAAAATGCACTTTTTTCATCATCGCCATCGTCACGTCACTCGATCGCGCATACACAAGCTTATATTTACATGATTTATTTACAAAATACGTCAACTGCGCGGCAATGCATTTTTGCATTTATCTTCTAATTACAATATATCGATAAACGATGAATACGATGCTAGCACCATGCAAAAAAAAAAGAAAAAAAAATTATAAATAAAACTTTGTTTAGTGTAACATTGAAGAAAAGAGCTTTCACGCGCGCAGGTAAACTCGAAAAACAATATAATCGAACGTTGGTTTCCCGTTCGTATAACGGCAATTTATACGTCCAAATAATAACAAGCATAATATACGTTCCACAGTATACGATAAGTAAGGCACATTATCACACTTGAACTCACGACGGCAATTACGAGAGCGTGTTACTGTCACTGCACTGGCAATATATGTACAACGAATTCACGCACGAGTCATCACATTAAATGCATGTCAGTTGAGGCTTGGCTCGACAAAACTTTGTTGCAACTCGTTTGCCGCAGCTTGAGCAGCAGCAGCGTCAGATTCGGTTAATTCACCCGGTAAGTAATCCTTCCAACTACGGAATAAATATCTAGTGAACTTTCGAAGCTGTCGAAACTTACAATAGGTAGCCCCTTCTGCCGATTCAAATTGTTGCGTTTGAATGAGAAAACCTTTTTCCTTGAAAGTTTGCTCGAGTTTCTCTCTTTGCATACTTTTCCTAGTTTTTCTCTTTCTGTTACGACTGTCAAGGTCCGAGCAAACGGATACCGGCCTAGGACATGGAGTTGTCGATGGTTGAATTCTTTCGGCAGCTGCATTCAAAAATGCCCCAGTGCTATTTGTTGGTTGATTGGCTGGTTGTTGAAGTGTTTCGCGTGGAAAAAACTCGTAACCTCGCATACTTTTGTCACCAGTACCGCTGTAGTATCGAAAGTTACCTCCCGAATCGACGGACAAACTTTTTTTCTCTTGCAAACTCGGTTTGGCACCACCGGTGAATTTGAACTTGCAAATACTTACTTCCGTCGCGGGATTATTATTGTTTTCCGTAGGCATTGGTGGGATGAATATTGCCGAACGTTTGCGCTTCAATGGTTGTGACTGCGATTGATTGGATGAGTTTCGCTTTGGTCGAGGTGATGGTGTACCAGTTGGTTCTGTAACTAGTTCGGATGGTTTTTGAGCGTCCAACATCGTGTAAATCGATTTGGGTACTATTCGTTGTTGTTGGTCCTTCGACACTTCGGAGTTTGTTGGTACACCCTTCTCTTGCGCCAGTTTTTGATAATACAAAAATTGAGATTGCAGAGCAACAGGATGAAGGAATACATTATTGTTTGGCCAATAAAGTAAGTTAGGATTAGGTTTGGACGTGGAATCTTCAAGGCCATTACTTTCGCTATTCTCATTACTACCAAACATTTGACTATTGCTTTCGGCACCTTTGGATTCCTGATCAGGTTCCGTTAACGATGCTCCGAGATATTCAACATCTTCTGCATCACTGGAACCGTCGCTTCTAGAGTTACAGGAACCAAACATACTTGGATGTCGAATCTTTAACAAATTCAAATCTCTGATACAGAGATTCATCGGTTGCTCCTGCTCAACTGATTCCAAAGCTCGTCGTTCCTGGGTCAATCTTTTTTCTAGCAGACTACTGATCCTATTTTGAATATCCGTACGTTGGAATGCAGAAGCTGCGACAGCTGATTCTTTGCTATTAACATTGATTCCTCTATCCTGCGGTATCTTCGATCTGTCCTCTACATCTGGTGTACCCGGCAAAATTGTCCCGTAATTTTTATAAATCAAATGACAAATATCAGCCTTCTTGGGTTTTCTTCCTCTTCTTGGCTTACTATTGTCAAGTGTGATTTCACCCATATAAGGTAGATCGGAGTACTTCATTGGTGGCCTGGGCTGCTGCTGCTGCTGTTGTTGTTGTTGCTGTTGCTGGTGTTGGTGTTGGTGTTGGTGCTGGTGCATATGTTGCGTCGACGTTATTACCGATCGTCTCGACGTCGCTATCTGTGGTTGCGGTTGAACTGGCGCCGTATAGTATTCACTTTGCATCGCGGCAAGTCGTTGTAACCACGATTGCACGTCGACATTTGGTGGAGGCGGTTGAGGTGGTAATGGACTTCCACTCACTTGTGAATCGATTGTTGCGGCCGTGTTGCTGATTGATGCTTCCTGCGCTAGAGCTGCTTCGTAGTGATCCAAATATTCAGGAGGTAAAGCTTGATGATGAAACTTGAGCTTCCAACGAGATTTTCTACGGATGCGACTGTAATTGTTGTCACTATGTGTACATTGTTTGAGTATTGTTAGGCTGTTGTAGGGGACTCTTACGTCGTTGAAAACATTCGTATTTTAAATTAAGATGGCTCATGTATTTTCCAACGTTCGAACAATCACAAAGAAAAACATTTTAAACAGAACAATTAAGATTGTGGAATGTCTTACCGGGAAGGTATGTAATTATTTAATGATTTGTAATACTCGATTAAAATAAACGTAAGAATCCCCAAAAATAACATTATTTCGATCACAGCTGTACGTTACCTGGGTGGTTTCTTGCAACCGTTTTGCTGACAAGTAGACGACATAGTCGATTGAACAACAGGCTGCACCTCGAACTCCGGGCTGGATTGTCCACTTGCAATTGCGCTTTGGCATTTGTGTTGCTCTGATTGTGCGTCCTCGGTTTGCGCGCTGTAACAAATCAAAATCAAAATCATTGATGTATTAATTTTTTAATGTAAATCCAACTATCGAATTAGAGTTTTCGGGACTAACCTGAGCGTGTTGGACTGTCGTGTCCGTTCGTCCTCGTGTTCTTGCGGCTCTTGTTTCACAGCCATACTCGCAAGTGGATTATATGGTAAGTTAAGCTGTTGAACTGGTGGACAGAAAAGAAGCGACGGTGTAATCGTTGGTTGCTGTATATGAAGGCGATCCGTTGTGGCAAGCTCATCTAATCCCGTCGACTGCGCGCAGGGCACGACTTCCTCAGTTTGCATAATGCCCCCTTTGAACATACCAAATACGAACATATTTTTGTTTATCGTCACATAAAAGACAGCGTTCGCTTTTCTGAGAATAAGCATTTTACAGTAAAATCACTGAAAATGTTGCAAAACCACACTCAAGCACCATTCGGAGGTTTATTCTTGTCTCGCGCGGACGCGACTTTCAAGAGCGAATAATATTTTTGCAAGTGATGTAAACAACATTTAGCGAGTACTGAAAAAGAACACGTGAACGAGAGTCATCTTTTCCTTTTATACATTTATTGCTGACATTTGCTTTTAAAATTGTTCTCGATCCAAACACGATGTGATTTCTCAAGATACCATTTACAAGATTTGAAATATCATTTTAATCGATGATGATAATAATATTCGTATCTCAAAAATGCTGTCAATTAGAGAGATATACGTGATACATAGTTACAGCAACCGATACATGTGCGATGTCAATCTTGCATAGAGATAAAGAAAAAAAAGTAGTTCATTGACCTCACAATTGCATTTACGTCTATAAGTTCCTCCTTCTCTCTCCCATCTTTTATCAGATTACTCATTCCATACGATACTATATTTCATAATATCCGATGAAGATGCAGGCAATAGGATTATCGCGTTGCTTTCTATATTACTTATGATGTGTTATATCGTTTGAATAATTATACTTTGATAATTTATTCGATATTCTACACGTTTGAATATTATACTTTTCACGTTTAGATTTGAATACTGTATTATCGATATTTCTGTATAAATTGAATATTTTTCAATGTAAAACAAGTGATTCACCAATCGGTTAAATGTCAATGAAGGAACCAAATAAAACTTCCTTTCCAAATAAGTTTTGATCGTCCATTATTACCTAAACAATCTCCAAAACCAATCCACCTACGCAAAATCACACAGATACATATACTTTACATAACACCAATCATCATCAACCTGTTCTCCCTGAGAATGTCGTAAACATATATACGTGACAACTTTCTCCCTCGAAGCGTCCCGCCAAAAAGCTCACTTCACTAACAAAAATAACAACATTCACAAAGTTGCGGGCGGTGTAAATAGCAAGAGAGAGAGAGAGAGAGAGAGAGAGAGAGAGAGAGAGAGAGAGAGAGAGAGAGAATGATCGAGCGGCTGAGAGAGTGAGCAACCGTAACATACAATTTATTTTTTGGCTATTTTTAGTGAGAGAACGCGTTTTGGCCGTGCGCCACTATTTTAGGTTCTCTCTCAAATTTCTCAGGCCGTATTTGGGATTACGCCACCCGGCGAATTGCCCTGCCGAATTTGCGCGTTTCCAAAATTTTACTATCCCCTCTTCTTTCACAAGCATCGTATTCGTTAAATGTTATTTTCTTTTGTAAGCTCATGCGCAACAAACAACAAAACAACACAAAACGATCAATATGACACAACAAACACATATCGATTAAACGAATTAACACCGATAATTGACACTTGATGCTGATTGTACCTGTGACGGGAAAGTGGCTTTCCGGCAACATGAATGCGCGCGCGACAGTCCGACGACGCCGGGATGACTGAGAATCGTTCTCAAAGACTCAAACCGACAGTCGCAACAGAGAGAGAGAGAGAGAGAGAGAGAGAGAGAGAGAGAGAGACTGCGGCTTTGACTCGTCGTCGTCGTTGATTCTGCGCGGGTGGGGCGCACGTGCGCCTTCGTAGTTCCTCCCCACGTCTATAAGTATATATGTATGCGTGTGTTACTCGACTATTTTCAGACTTGCCGACCGACCAAATTGGAAGTTGGAAATATGAGCTTTAAAAGGAAGTTTGCTTGCAATTGTAACCTGACACGCGCGCCAACATTGGAAAGCTCAAGCTTGCGGAAATACGAGATTCGGTATAGGTTTTGATATCTGTTTAACGCTTAAGTCTGGTTAATTTACATGCAAGCTCTTGAAATGGTTGGATTTTTTTCCAGTTTGATTTTAAACTTTTTCATTTGATCATGGACACTGATTTTTGTTAAATTGTCAATATATTATTTATTAACCGACTTTTAAATTTAGCCTTGAATTGTAAGTCTGAAGTACAACTGATAAAAGCTCAGACCAAAAAAGGAGTCAAACGAAAATAAACTTTTTCTCGATCTTCAACCGTGAGCTATTTTCGAGATCTTCAAACTAATTCTTTACGATACTCTTGAGAAACAAATGATGCTGGAAATATTTCCTTTAATTCGTTAGATATATTAAGTGCTTTAATTGTTCTTCGTAAATTCTGACGAAATACGTATATTTTATTGTATGTTGATAATTCACCGTTTATTTAATCACTTTAAACCATACTCAGTTTTGTGTGTACCGTGAAGTTTCAGATTTTTATATCATGATCTTCTAAAAGATTATGATCTTCTAAAAGATTTGGGAATAAAACATGCTATTTGTAATTTCGTATTAATTTATAATTGAAGCTTTACATTTGATAGACTATAGAATTGCATTACGATATATTTTTTAATAAATAACACGTTTTAACATATAAATTTGTATTATGCTATAAAATATCCCATACGCCATGCTCAGAACTATCAAAGGGAGCTGGTTTTTCTTTCTATTTTAATTTGAAATATTTAATGAGAAAAAAATTCACATCAGCCTATTAATCGGTATTATGAAATGACGACAAAATCGGCAATGTATTACTAAGCTTCCAATGAAATCTGGTTTTACAAAAAAAATCGTTGTATGCATCAGGCCTTATACAAAGCAGTTTCCATCATTGCAAAATAAAAAAAAATAACAAGCCGCAGCACACAACTCATCTCATAAAGTCCGCAGCACAAAAATGTCGATTTACAAAAGGAAGTAACGTTTAAGTACACGAATTGAGCAAGTCTCTCAGTCTCTTGGAGAACGAGTCCGATTATGAAGTTTATGGGCCTCTCTCTCTTTCTCTCTCTCTCTCTCACTCGAAGAAAGGCGCGCACACAGACATTTCCTGCGCGTGCACATATTACAAGGTTTTACGAAACGCTTTATATATGGATAATTAATACAGCTTTTGCAGAGAGTGAACACAACTCGTCTTAGAGTGTGTTGACCAACCAAAAGCTTCGCCTACGCGCAAAATATTGTGTACATATGTATATCGAAATTTTCGATATCTGTTTCCGCTTTTATATTTGCGGCGATTTCATCACGTTATAATTCGATAAATTTTACCAAAACCAAATTGACTTGTTTTATACACACGCACACACGCGTACGCCCACGTTATATATATATACGCCATTAGTTGTGTCTTATATGACACGAATGCAAATACGTAGCGGCGTTTGCCGCGATTGGCGCAACTGACGATTTCCTTTAAGGTTTTTCGCCGTCTCCAGCTTCTCTTTGTCTCGCCTTGTTGTTCCATTCTTGGTATTGTCCACTTTTTTTTATTTTCAATTTTTTTCTGGTTATGATTTAGCTGCTTGTCTCAAAGTGCGCTTTGTTCGCTTTGTTTATCTGATATTCGTTTATTTATAACGTGTTCGTGAGAATTGGTTTACTAGATTGGCATATATGTATAAATTGATATATTCTTTATGGAAAATAATATGGTCGTTGATAACCAAAAATGCACTATGAGTATTTCGCGCATTTTTACTACATAGCTTTACCCTGTTTATCGTGTATGCTTTTTGAGTTTTTTATTTCATAACTTTTATCTTTTATTAAATTTAATTCGTTGTACGGCTAGTATTGACCGATGATCTACAAAGCATTTGAATATGTTTTGATATTACGTTTTCCAAAGGAAACTAGCTGCACAACAAAAATATGCATTGACCCATCAGTTTGTATTCTTTTATATTGGTACAACTATGAACAGTACCATAAGATGATAAATAAACAAACAAAAGCCCAACTTTCCAACTAAATTTCTAAAGAGCAGTCAAGTTTATTCCAGTAGATAAAATTCCAGCACAAAGCGAAAGTTCAACATGTCCTAATTACCAAGTCGAAAAAAAGGAAAGAAAAACGAGAATCCTTTCATAATTCTACGATAGCATTGAACAAAACTAACTTGTGTTGTGTACGATTGGTGCGTGCGAATTGGAAAAAAGCGCACGCGACTGGAAAATAGAATTGCGATTGGCAGACTGAAGCCGGCAATCTCCACCTACTTTACCCCCTTATTTCGCGACGCTCACCTTTCTAGCCGCTCTCGCGTCAATTGCCCGCCTCCTGTCTCTCTTTTCTACCTTATCTCTTTCATCGGAGCCAAAGCGAAAAATGACTATCTCGCGTAAGCATAATTTGACGAGGAACGATTGTTTTATGATTTTGTATAGATATATTATTTGCATGGTTATAACTGATTGACAATGGAAACAATCTTGAATAGAGTTTTATTTTGCAGTTTTAATTAAAGGACACTGCAGCAATCATTGAATTAAATGCAAACAAAGAAATGATTGTGTATTATTTGTTGACATATAGTCTGTTTTAATTAACGATCTTGAAATTGTAGGTTCCGTGATGGCAGTATCAATTAGAGTAGATCTCTAGTACTTGTTGATCATATTCGCTCGGATCTATTGCCAATTTTAACATAAAATTTAACCACTGAAATACGTTGTAGAACAATCATTAAAGTCATTAAGATGTGGGTAAGACAATTTTTTACAAAATGATTGAAATACAAATTCAAGAAGAAAAGTAACAGGCGTCCAAACTTCATAATTCTATAAAAAGAAAACAACGACAATAAATGATCTGAGATTAATAATACAGTCGTTTTATCCATTTTGTAAAATAATTTCGCGGTATTCAATAAAATTATCCTCGAGCAAAGAAGAACCACGTGTCACGGCACGCCCGACATAATTACCAGAACGACGAATCAATTATCCAAAATAAAACCATTAGCACGTTCTCGTGTTCGAGGGTCGCAACCACATGGCATAACCAATTAGTTGTCATCACTATTAGTGGAAATAACGAACAACGAAAAATCGTCTAAAATTATCGCTTTTCATGCAAGAGCATCTATATAATTTGCAAAAACAACAGCAGCAGTTACAAAAAAAAGTACAAATCGAAAAGCAACGATGAGGCAATATCTGTCATTATTAAGAGCAAGGAGCGCGCTGCATATACATTAACACACGAGTATATAGTCTGTTTGCACGGCGGGCGAAGAAACTCTCTTGGGCTAGATTTTATTTTTGGTGTAAAGCCGAAAGCAACGTAACCGTAACTCTAGAACTGCTGAATTAGGTTGGGAAGCGAAAATATAACTAAGCGATGTCGTGACGCCCCCGCTTACTCTCTCTCTCTCTCTCTCTCTCTATCTCGCTCTTTCTCTCACTCATAGACACACATGCAGTATACCTAAAAATTTTTTGGATATATTATGCTGTCAATTCAATGCTCGCGTCGAGCAGTGACGATGATCTTTTCCTAGTTTGGAAGCATACGCTGTTTGGAGAATTCTTACGAACGGTAACGAACGCGTTTTGACGCGTGATTTCTTTATAACCTCGAGCGTTTTTTTTCTCTTCATTTTCGGTGAAAGTTTATTCGTTTATTTATTACTTTTTTTACCCAGAGTGATTTATATTTGCTTGTATAGTATTTTTCGACATTTTAACGCGTATCTAAGTAAATTGAATCGTTCTTCATGTTATATACGCTATTTATAAAATAAGTAACATCTCAATAAACTTAATTGCTAATTGATAGTTCATCGCGCAAACTTATAGTTTTAATCTAGCCGAAAACTAACAAGTAGTAATATTTATTTTTTAATTTCATTCGAAAACGATGTATTCGTGCCAAAAGATTTTTCAGCAAGGATTGCGTTTAAAAGCAGATACAACTTGTGAAATTTTGCTTTTGTTTAACTCCGTCTGACCTTCAAAAATCGTTTAGAACGTATAAACTTTTGGAAATTTTTAGTTTAAATATAGATGAACGTTGGGGTAATTATATACATTCGTATGTCACAATATGTTTTTAAGTAAGCCAAATCACTCAAAAGTATACGATGTAAAAACTATCAAAATTTATGATTGCAAGCTGTTTTTGTTTAAACCCCTGAATTAATACAACAATTTCGATGTTTTTTCTTTCTACTCTACTAACAGAAATTTCCTATAGATTTCACCTTTAAGAAAATTTACAATTAATTATTCAATACGTAGTTTTAAAAAATACTGTCATTTTATCGATAAAAAAAGCTGTAAACGTCCAAATTTCATTCTTAGTATAATATAAATTCTTCACTTTAATTAGATTTCGAATAAATACGCAACAGTTGCAACGATCGCTTGCAACCGCATCAAACCGCATAAAACTATATAGTTTCGATCAGCAAATAAATACATCAACAATAGTTGAAATTAATCGACGTAAAATGAAAGATTGTCTAAAAGGATGTTTCGGCAAAAAA
The DNA here is from genome assembly GCA_030064505.1 of Chouioia cunea. Taxonomy (NCBI): domain Eukaryota; kingdom Metazoa; phylum Arthropoda; class Insecta; order Hymenoptera; family Eulophidae; genus Chouioia; species Chouioia cunea. The sequence continues at coordinate 26,938,038 of JAOPFQ010000003.1, read as the reverse complement.
ACGAAAACGAACAACGGAACGAGCAAGCGAGAGAGCGAACGAACGAAACGTTAAACAGTGGTCGGATAAGATAGCGTCGCGTGCTGCATCGTTCATTGACGAAGAGAGGGACCGGTTCTTACTCCCTCTTCTCATAGTTGTTCATTCATCAAAACTCGTACTCATTTCCTTTCACTCGTGCGCGCGCGCCCGGATATGTATATGTATATATATATACACATTTTTCCACAGTACTGAGGTTATACAATTAAAATACAAGTTTTTCGTCGTTATGTAAAATAGACTGTACCAGATCGAATGGAAAAACTGTCCGCTTTATAATTTCACAAGCCTCGCTTGCTAGATATATATGTGTATATATATATATACACCCGTATGATACGTATATCTATATATACATATAGGTACAAATAAGGCTAGATCAACGATAGAATATTATGAGTTGCCGCTTATACATGTAAAGTTGTCGCGGTATGCGATCTCTCATTTCACGCAGGTGAACTAAATTGCTCGACCAATTAGACCGCTCTAAAGAGATTATATTCTCTCCTTGTCTTTTTTTTTTGAGTTTTATTTTTTCCAACAATTGTTTGATTATTAATGGAAAGGAACGACGATTACTTTTTAATATACTGAGCGATTATTCATTTTGATATTAAGTGGGCTTAGACCGTATTTGGCGTTGATGTTTATTACGAGATATACGAGCACCCGTTTCGCTTTAAATTATACATCTTTTTATTAGCCAACTCTATACCATTACGATTATTAATGTTAGTGCAACGTTATATTATTGGGTTATGTGTTATTATACACGCTAGATGCCTTTTACGGCGTGAATTGTTGTCTTTTATTTTTTCCTTTTACCCTTGAACAACTATTTTAATTTATAGTTTGATAAACGATCCGTTAGTGTAATTATTCGTTCAACGTTGAACTATAAAATATTAACTTTGTCCTTGAATTTAATTCTCAATTTGTAATGCAACTGCAAAAAAAAGTACAATCTTATAGTTATCGGGTTATTATTATAAAAACGAAATTGACTTGTAATTTTTCGCGGCTTTAACAAAATAAGCGTGATTGCAGAATTTTATTTTGCATTGTATGCACCCATTGAGTTTGTGCATTCAATGTGCGTTTAACCGGAAACATTGATTATTCCGAAAAAAAATATTGGTAAGGTTCTGCATCACAAATGCACCAATGTAAACTCTTTGTTCATCGAACGACAACACGGAAAAAAACATCATCAATCATATCATTCGCGCACAAAGAAAACTAACCATGTAGTTTAAACCGGACAAGTTTCAATCTATCCTTCGATGTACATCCGAAAAAAACAACAACTTACCGCAATTGGCCCGGGATCCATAATTGGCCGCAGTCGATAGAATGCACTTCACACCCACGCACTGTGCACCAAGAGAGAGAGAGAGAGAGAGAGAGAGAGAGATAGAGATTATCAGCGCGAAAGTCAGGGACACTGTGGGCAAAACGTGCTGTTCGAGACTGGCTTGTTGGCTTGAATGAGGCAGTAAACTCGCGCGCGACTAGTCGCTCTTTCTCTCGTCCGAGACACACGCGAGTTCGAGAGAGAAAGAGAGAGAGAGAGAGAGAGAATGGAGAAGGGGAGAAGAAACGACGAACGCTTCAGCCAGTTCATTCATTACGATATTTTCTTCCTTTTTTTGTACGTTAACTTTGCGCAAGCTCTTCAAGCCTACTACCGTTAGAGTGTTTGTATATGTGGGCGTCCAAAATCTCCTTTTTAAAGCAGCATATACATATGTTATCTTATGTAAGATGATTTCTTGTTCGAGCTTATATAGTAGCGTTTTACAGCTTCCGTTTGAATAAAGGTATCTTTTATGAATGACAGCACAAGGCGTTAATTGAAGAGTGCTGGGACAAGCGTATATACGACTTGTCCAAAAAAGGACTGATTCGAAATGTCGGTGCTTATTATGAATAATGAACTAGATTTAAAGATTCGATTAGAACAGGATTATAACCGAACGTTTTCCCTTTAAAGCCTCGAAAGACACGATTTTGTCTCGTTGAGTGTCTTTTTTTATACCGCAGATCAAAATCTATATAAAGCCTTCAAATCCGTGTCTACGAAAAGGTGCACTAAATTATTTTACGATCGAAATATTTTTGCTAATACGCGAAGGACTTTATATGCTCATTACCAGTCTATCTCGCAATATACGTATATAATACAAGTATACGGAATTCCTGACATTCTACAATCGATAAGCATCGCAATTAGTTGCGTGTTGCTTTATTTTCGACGTATACATACTCTCGTCTTCTTTGCTTTTACATAACTAGCAGGTCATCGTCGTTTGCAGGTGTGCCTCTTTTTACTTCGAGAGGAAAAAATGAAGACGAAGAAGAAGAAGAAGAACGCGTGGGTGCATAACTCAACGCCAAGAGACTAAATTGATTTATAAACTACCCACACACGAACGCGTGAGATTTGAGCTTTTCCATTGTGTGAATGTCTATATGTGTATGTATACGTTAAAGCGAAGAGAGATTCGCGAATTTTCTTGACACACTTATTTGCATTCGCCGCGCGAACGAACGAACAATGAATATCTGACGCAGTATATGGGGATATATTATATCTGTCGCTTTTATTTTTCGACCCGCGCCCAACGCATTCCGATCCCACGTATAATTTCGCACCTATAAAAAAACATTACAAACTTGTATGGACGTTCACTCTTGCTACGATTAAAGGAAATAGGATTTTCCAGAATATCGATAATGTAGCCAGCTATATTATTATTGTTGCCTATGGACTATGTCAATCGTCGTTGTTCGTTGGAAACGAAAAGGTTCTTGACCTGATAAATTTTTCAGTTTCCGACAAAAGTTATGATCACCAATTGTGCGTATATTTTTTGAAATATCTATAAAAAAACAAGTTGATGTTGGACGTATTTGGCAAGACGAGTTTCTTTTTATGGACGGACAATGATTGAATCATTAAGCTATGCATTAATATTGAGTCAGAGCGTAGTTATGAGCTTTTTTTATAAAAAAAAGTGCGTATGTTGCGAGAAATTCCTGCAAGCCTAGTGGACATACGATGATCGCCGAGCAGGTTTGTAACGACATTGATACGGTTTGCCGTAATTTATTTTTTATCGAGTGAGTAATAAGACCGTCAAGCGTTATGGAAGTCATCATCAGCTGAGAATACATTCGTGGTAAAAGTAGTTGAACATAGAAAGTGCTTGTTATTTCCTGAGAAAAGAAGAAGAAGAAAAAGAAACGTTAGTTTTATGGCGAAAAAAAAATTAATTCTCTCGCTGTTATTGAATTTGTTCACCTAATACGCAAATATGTAGTTTGTGAATCGTCGGTAATGTTTCGGTAATGTAACGTACAGAAGATAAATTTTTCGTTATCAAAATAGCTCAAACTACGATGGAAAAAATTAAGTCATTGAAAGGATAATTATCTCTTCCCGTAACTAATTAAACGATAAAAATTAATTGTACGAATAACATATTCTACGTGCGAATCGTTGTTCCATATTCTTCAATCAATTTCGAAACTACCATGAAAACGTACATTACGATATTTTTGTATTTTGTTATCCTTTCTGAAGGTTTCCATAAAAAATCTTCCACTAACAATAAAATATACTCAAAAATTGTAATGCCATATTTATCGTTTAAGGTCGCAAAGAAGGACCAGATGTGGTTGGTGGTATCAGTGCTAAACTTAAAGAGAGGCCATTTCAGGTTAAATTCATTCAAAATAAATTTAACGTAATCTTGATTTTTCATTCAATTAAAAAATAAAACAATTAAACTTTATTTTTCGACTTTTAGGTGTCTTTGCAAAAACTGGGTTCCCACTTTTGTGGCGGATCGATTATAAGCCCATATTATGTCTTAACTGCTGCTCATTGTGGATCAGAGTAATAACATACAATAAAAAAACAGAAATCAAAACAAAACGATTTCAAATCTTTTCGTTACAATTTTCAGATTCAATTTTATTACGGCTTATGTCGTGTCGGCTAATGCTGGTATGATAGATGTTCGCAGACCTGGCCAAAGACGTTACATGCGAAAATTCATAGCACACGAACAATTTCGTAGTAATTATTTTTATCTCAACGATATTGCTCTCGTCAAAGTATACTTTTTGAATAAAATTATTTAGGATTATATTAAATCAAAAGTTATTAAATAACAAAGAAACATTAAATTGTACAGTTATGGACTGCATTTTCCTTTGATTCAAAAGTTCAACCAGTAAGGTTACCAATACGTCACCTTTCAGTTTCCACCGATAGTACAGTTATACTTTCCGGTTGGGGTGGACTTGGAGGGGTAATGATATTTATTTGAATTTTTGTGTAGATTTCTAAACGATAATTTTTATCGAGTTTAATTATTGTATTTTTATTGTAGGCGAAAAACAAAGCTCCAGCAATATTACAACAAGTTGCACTTCGAATCGCTGATCAAGATGAATGTAAACGCGTTCTTGAGAAGAATAGTAAGGACCATCTTTATGGAACAAACCTTTGCGCGTATAATCCGAGAGTTAGAAAAGGACAATGTTCAGTAAGTTAAAATCTCATTTATCAAGTTCATTTGCAGAGTCACATTCTATTTTCGTCTCATTTTGATAATTTTTGTTTCAGGGAGATTCGGGTGGTCCATTGACACTTAGCAGAGTACAGATTGGCATAGTATCTTGGTCAGATAAAGATCCGTACTGTGCTAGTACTGTAAAACCTGGTGTGTATACGCGAGTATCGGAATATGTCGATTGGATTATAAGGCATGCTGTCTAATATATCGCGTTTAACGGTTTAATTATTCTCAGGCAAACAAGAAGAAATAACTATTTTAAAGTGTTTGAATAAATGATATATGTGGTGTGTATTGGAAATTAATTAATTGTATTATCAAAATGGCCTATATTAACATTATAGTTACTATAATGATAATTGTCTCTTCCTCGTATTAATTAAGCGATAAATATTAATTGTACGAGTTAACACACCTCGTATAATATGTATGTGCCATATTTTTTAATTGGTATGTATATTTTTGAACGTTCGTTATTGGTATTTATTAATAATATTATTTTAAATTATCGACGATATATACATATCATGTTATCGAGCAAGATCAAAATCAGCTCTTATGAGGAAGCTAGTTTAATGCGATAATCCTGTTGAATTGTTAATTAATCAATTGACACAACTAAAAATTGATCCATAAATGTACCTAATCCAAATATCGTTCCGAATAAACTTTATATTCGTAAAATTGAAAATCGCATTTACATCATGAAATATAAAAATTTGACGCCTTTCTCTCTCTTTCTCGCTCTCGTTAATGATTATATCTATTTACGCATGTATGTACATTCATTACTTCTTACATATACGTACACGCGCCGAGCAAAATGTCTCGCAAAGATCCAATAAAAAGATATTTCGTGCACTATCTATCCTACATCTTTCTCTCCAATTACCATACAATATATACAAAACTCACTCTTTCTCTCTCTCTCTCTCTCTCTTACTCTCTTTCTCTCTCTACACTCGATCGCGAACTTTTTTCAACCTCTAAATCATTTCCATTTACCGGCAAAATAATGTCTCTTTTTCGAAACAAGTATAAAGATACGAGAAAGAATAACAAACCGATTGTATCGAATATATAGCTTTTTGTAGGGAAGAGAGAGAGAGAGAAAGACGCCACCGGAAATCATAATTCCGCCAAGTGAATCTTTTTTTCCTACCCCGCGCGTGCAGTATCTCGTTTATACACGAGAAAGAGAGAAAGGAAAACCGGATCGCACGTGCCATAGGACTTTGCGTGAGTAGACTGACAATTAGAAAACCAGCTGCAGGACACGCGCCCAACGATATAAAACAAAGAAAAAACAAAAAAACAACCACGACGATTTAACTTTTCCTGCCTGGCGCCCGCAGTTAAGTCTTGTCGAACTTAATTAAGATTTTTGCGCGGGAATCAACGCGACGACTCAAGTATAAGTCACCTCGTTAAGCTTTTTTTTATTTCTTTTCTATAACGACTGGTAACGCTGAATGAGACAGCAAATAAACTTTACTGGAATTTTAAATACTTTAATTGCTGTACAAATACGAATAAAGTAATAACAAAGAGATTCAACAATTTTGAAAATATGCTTATATCTCATCGATTTTGTGCATAGTTATTAGCCAGAAAACTATTATCTATAGACGTGGATTTGATAAACAAATTATAAAATTAATTGTTACGTTGCCTGTTTACTCAAATTGTGTGCAATATTTTAAAAATAAAACCTAGCTTATTGATAAATGTAATTGTAAATGAGATCTATTCTTTAGATAAAACATTTGTGTTAAATGACTTTTCACGAGTTCTACTGTAACGACGAAAGATAACATACTTCAACATTTGTAAAATTCACACAAGAGTTCGCCTCTTACCGATCGTTTAAATGCTTCGTACGAGTAAATCTACCGCCACTTTTCATGTAAAATCAACTGTAGAGGTAATTAATTTAAAGAAGTTTTTTTTAAATCAAGTTGTCAAATTTTAATTTATTCTTTAAAGGATAGCTGAGCATACAACAATCAACAAATATTTTGTTTGTTGTCTATCCTGCCTTATACTTTTAAACAATTATAGTGCTTTTAGCAGTTTAAAATAAAAGAAGTTCTGAATATAAGAATAATTGGACAAGGAAATGATTAATAACGTTTCATTATATAAAACAATCAATTTTATTGGATAATAAAGTTGTATAAGAATCACCTAGTGCGCGTAAGATAAGTAAAAATCTACTCCAACTAATGTAGCACCATTGTAAGAATGACTTGTGTTTGAATTATTTGAATAAGCATAGGTATAAACGTACGACTTTACATTGTGATGAGAAATTTACAACAAAATGTTTCGTAAGTTTGCTGTGCTGTTATTAAGTGTCACTATTTAACTATATACAGTTGAACATGTACTTGTTACTAAATGATAACTCGGAAACATTAAAACACTGTTATTTCGGTACATTTTTAATTGTTTAAATATTTGAAATCGAATATTTATACAGTAGCGAGTATTATTATAGGTTCCTTCTATACCGGCAACATTGATTAGAAAACAAGAACGAAATCGCAAATAATATTTTTTGAAATTATTATTATTATGTACAAAATCGCATTATTAATAATTAACGTTATTTTTTTACAAATCTTGAAGATGTTCCCTTATTAACAATATTGCTCTTACGATCTACGCAGAAAACCATCCAACAATATGACAGTAAAAAACATTAAATAAAAATACTACAAACTACAATTAGTAATCAAAACAACTTCCACATAAACAAATTTTCTATACAAACAAGTATTATTATGTGCACATCATTTACAGAAGTAACTAACATTATATATTCATTGCAGTTTCTCTTTCAATTTTTTTCTTCCAGCTCGATGTAGCAACTTTCTAGCACCGTATATAACGCTAACAAACAATGCTAAATAAAAAGCAGCCACGTCCAAAGAGTAATAGTGCCAAACACTCATGTACCTAAAATTAAAAAAAGTTTTTATTCACCGGTCAAAGTGTAATTAAATTTAAAAAAAACTGGCTTAAAAACAATTACCTTGCAGTACTTTTGAGATGATCGGCTCCTTTGTGTCGTGCTACATGCTCGACCCACCACACAGCCAAATTTCTTGTATCTACAGGTATGTCTTTCATTAACATACTCCTTTTTTTGGCGGCTTCTCTGTAAGGATTTTTTCCTCCAGCTGCCACTTTCATTATACTCTCGCGGAGTTCTGTTATCGTTAGACTTGCTAGATCCGTTACTAATGCGTAGCCGAGTTTCTCTGAAATGTTTAGAATTAGTTAGAAAATGACAAGATATAATGCTCTTTGATGAACTGGATAAATGTTAAGAAAAAGAAAACACATTTTTTTGTCTATTATTCGACAATTTTGTACGAAATAAATGTTTCATTAGTAGTATGTATATATTATAATTTTCTATCGAATCTTTTGACGTGCTTCGTTCGAACTAAATTTTTGCACGTTCTTTAAAATTGAATAAGCGTTAAAAATAATGTCATCGTTCGTGACGATATAAATACTGACTAGTAAAAACAAAATCTCGCGATATTTAAATTAAACTTGTCATTTTCGAAATAACTACCTCAATTCTATCACGGCACACAAGCGAACTTTCTCGTAATTTAATCTTTTCACAGTGCGAATTTCGACATCGCGAAATTCCACAAATTTGAATGTAGAAAAATGAAACCCGAATATAGAAAGCTAGAAATTAAAATGTTATTTGCATCAGTAGAAAAAAAAACAAAGAAAAAAGAAGATAAACTAAAAATAAACGTGTACTAACCAGCCTGAGCAGCGTTTCCATCGTGATCACAAAACACAGGTAATACGAGCGTTGGTGCAGCATGATAGGCAGCTTCGTGTAGCGAAAGTAATCCTCCATGCGAGACGAACGCTTTAAGTTTAGGATGTCCAAGTAATTCTTGTTGAGGCCACCAAGCTCCAGTTCTAACGTTCGATGGTAAATGCTCGATTTGGCCACCCTCCCACTTCCATACGACATTGTAAGGTAACGTCGAGAATACAGCAACAAACATTTTTCTCAATGCTTCTGGCATCCCTGAAGCTTTCACCGATGAACCCATCGACACGAATACGAAGCCTGTTCGTTTTTATAAATAATAACAAGATGTACGAATGAAAGTTAAAATGGATCGATGAGTGTGGCGGACGAGTTGTAAATCAATTGTATATAGATGTGTACCTCGATTGAGGAACGTCTCCATTTCCGGGCGAAGTTTAAGCGCAGGTCGACAATGTATGCAGGCTACGTTCACGACATTCGACAGGTAAGGAGTCGAGTCCGACACAGAGTAGTGATTGTTCTGTAGTGTCAACGACACCTCCGATACCAGGTCTCGGACATCTGGTACTTGTTCACCTGTCATCACATACAGGTTTGTTTTTACTTTCGTTTGATTTATTTACAGTTGAATTATTCTTACTTGTTTACGTGAGTATTTACGTGTGTCTTTTTCAACCAAAGAATTCATACGCTAATAAAAATCCGAAAATAAGTATAAGTACACACACTCTGTAAGATTTGCGAGAAAAATCCGAAATTGTTATGATAGTCGTATTCCGATTTGGCAATCGTATACCGGTGACGGTTGAGAAACCAAAATGAATCGTGTTATTACGGTAGCAATACTCGCGAATTGGCGACCTACAAAAACTTTGCCAAATTACGCGATTTTGACGAATCAAGTAATCTTTTATGCATTTTTACGCTACAGCTTTAATTATTTGTGATTGGCACGATAATATCATTTCGAACTCGAGTAAAGCACATTAGTTGTCGATAGTTTACGTACTGCATTCAACTCGATAAAACTTTCGAAGCAATAACAATAAATCGAACGTGCTGATCGAATAGCAATCAGTCGAATAATTTTGTTATTTCGCGCTAGAAAGTAACGAAACAAATGTGTGCTACAATATATGAATCCTCGTGGCATTTCCAACATGTATTACGAAAGTACAAATTACAAAGTTGGTAATCCCGCAAAAAGAACATTATAAAATTAAAAAGGAACAAGCCATCACGATATAAATCCTACTTAAACATTGTCACTCGTCTGAATCATTTAATAGCATACCCCTTTTGCAACGCTTAGAAAACCACTAGAAAATTCGCGAAAGGTATACGCGTAGCAGACACACTTGTCAGTTACGCGTCTCTTACGGTATACATGGATATATATTTATACGTAGCTTGTCAATTGGCCGCGCGCGGATAAACAGTCGTTGCAAAGGTACAAATTACCTAACGATTTGTCCGTCACGTATGTTCATGCGCGCACGCGTATACGTGTGATCGGAAAGTAAAATATAGATATGGACGATTTGCTCACCTAAATATTTGCGCAATGTTGGTTGAATAAAACCGGTGATCATAATCCAATGCATGACCTCGAGTAAACTCAAGTAGCCGGCGTTCAAAATTCTCTGTACAAAGTTCATATCCTGAGTCAATGCTTTGCCAAAGTATGGTCTTATTGCCCATGGAGAAGGGTTACCCTGTCGTACTATTGAACCACTGTACAAGGCCACCTGTGATTTCCTCAAATACACCGTCATTTATTTGTTACTCTCGATCGATTTTTATACGTACATATATGCAAGTCGCGTGCGTGTCTGATCAATTTCATACGAGGACAAGGTTGCTTGTTAAATTTTGCCGAACGATCGCCATAATAAAAGCAACAAATCCAACCTATGTCAATGGCGTAAGTACGCTAATAACTTCTCTGAGAGCGTATACAGGTTGTAGGATAATTATAAGATTTTAAGAAAAAAACCATTATAAATGTATTATACACAATTGAAAGCCAATGCAGTTCGGTTTAGAAAACATCGAACGACCAGCGCGTAAACAGAAACGACAAAGAATCTCGATTACAACATCTCCGATCGTTAAATTTTCCTCTATGCATTTATTAGAGAAATAAGGTTTCACGCCAAGTAATCATTGATCGCGCGCTTTCAACTTTAATCGCGAACTGCCGATCGCGAAAGCGCGCGTGTAACTTTCGTAATAACTCACCGTATTGAGCATTATCGTTGGCACCTGCTGTCCATGCAGAACGCCAAGGAGACATTCAGGATAAGCACCGTCGATTACAACAACGTCCCATTGTGCTTGTGGATTACCTTCGGGTTTTTGTACTTCGGTTAAATAAAAGTTATCGGTCAATAGGGCCTCGCAAGCTTCCCAACCGTATCTCATAGCATCCCACGGTGTCAACGGCAATTCGTTACGGAAACGTGATCCTACGAGGTCCCATTCAGATGTGTAATTGCCGATGTACGTCTGCAACGAATGACCATCGTCAATTTGTTATCGTTATTATTTTTTTTTTGGTCGTGTATTTGGTGTTCAAAATGTCAAATACAGTCTAGTACAATATTTCGATGAATTCAAAGAAAACATTTTGATCAATTAGCAAGCGCGCAATACGGATTATAAATTTGTACGGTAAGTCGTACGCGAAGCATGTATTTTTTTAATCTTTACTTTCAGTTGGGTGACATAACCGGCTTCCATCAATCTAATAATAAAAGTCCATGGCGACAGTACTAACAAGTAAGTCTTGCGGTTTAAAGTCATTAGACAGCTCGTAAAACTTTGAAAATTTACGACAAAAACAGTACTACGAAGATTCTTTAGTTTTATGCATTTTTTTTACCGCCATGCTTGATCGAATATTAGTTAATCAATAGTTTAAAATGAAACTACAAATTTAACATCAGATTCGAATACTTTGTCGACTGGAGAATTTTTTTTTTTTTTAATAGTCGTAAAGTTTTTGTTACAGTACAGACACCAAAGGATTTTCTAATTATTCAAACCAGAAATCTATGTCATGTCACTCACAACCCATCATACAAATTGACTATTTGATCTATGCTTTCGAGCACTTTCATGGTAAAACGTGAAATTGGATGATTATACAATAGATAGATATTAGTAAATCCTTGACACAAGTATGTACGCATGATTGATTGTCATCGCTTGACTATTTTTCTTTCTTTCATTGTCAATCTCAATTTTATGATAACAGATATTTCGTAAGACACAACCTGTTCGTATATAAGTATGTCTCGCAATGCGTAATACTTCTTTTTGTTCTGAGCCTGTGTATATATGAATGCATGAACTTGACATTCGAGTTTTACGGTCACTGACTGAATGTTTCCAAATCAATATTGATTTTGGCTAAATATTTGACGACATGTTCCGGGATTACGATTGCAACGTCACTGCGATGCCCCGAATTGTAAGAAGAAAAAGAATATATGCGCGACGATGCATTAGCTATGTCAATATTACTCGGAAAAACGTGGATAGTTTCGAAAAAAAATTTTTTCTTTCGCCTGAATATTTAAGCATTTTTTACGCTCCTTCGCATAGCTTTACGACAATGACTTTAGCGACTCGAGCTTGATGTATCGTTTTTTTTTTATTGAATTTACAATGGAAAATCTCGCGCGTTCGCGTGTTTTTCTTTGATTATACAATCAACTGAATATTTTTAATTGTTTAAATTTGTTCGAAGCTATGTTAATATGAGTTATGATAGCATTGAAAATATCACGTGTCCTGTTCAGAATAAACGTGTAATAACGAAGAGTTTCACGATCGAGGAAGCGCTTTCACGCACTCGAAAACTACCAGGAAAAGTCGATGTCACAGTGTCAATAAAACGTCTGTTTGTAATAACATACTTCTTCGTTTGACGATTTTCTTCAACAATTTTTGGTTATTATCCGACCATCTTTTTTATTCATTTTTTAACACGGAATTCCTTTACACATACGCCGGTTATAATTTAATCATTTATGAATAAATTTGAATATTTACATAACTTTTTTTGTCTTGGACGAGCTTTTAGTAAATTTGTTTTTCGAATGAATAAAATGTCACGCACATCTACACGAATATGTTAATGCATTTTTAACAGTTTTTAATCGGGATTTCACTTTTCAATCGTTAATATAAATATAAAAGTGAAACCTCGTACACAATTACCACAAGAATGTACCCGCGTGATATAAGCGATCTGGCGTGAGCATGTGTTAACGAACAACAATGTAATTAAACCATAATCCAAAGTAGAAAACGTTAAACAACATTAAAGGAAATAACGGAAACTTACTTCGAGCTTCGGTGGTACGAGTTCCTTTAGTCCATTATTCGCGGCAGGTCCGGGAAATCCACTTACCAAAGTGACGTTATGACCACGTTCAATTAACGCAGTACCCAAAGCAACAAACGGTACCGTGTGCGATCTGGTACCACCCATTGTCGCGAGTAACACGTTATATCCGTGAGATAATTGGACGGTGGTGAAAATTAGCAGTAGCACTTTGACAGCCATCGTATCGAAAGTAAGTAAGAAATTATAAACAAAATTTTTATCACATCAGATCTTTCTCTACTATCTCTCAACACGTGTAAAGAAGCTTGTCTCACGGGGAGAAAGCACGTTTTTCGGCAGTCCCCATACAAAACATATTCACGTCACTCGCTAACGTTCGTAAACACACGCGCACACTGATTTATCGTCGATTGATTCGACGTTGCAAAAAACTTTCACTGACGATTACGTGCTCAAATGTGTACGTGCGTATGTGTATCTTGACGAATCTGGCTTTTCTTCTAGTTTACTACAAATACAAGAACGTGCGCGATGCTAGTTGAAGGAAAAAAAAAACTGACGCAATTGACTGGCTGTAATTACTGTCGCAAGCACACTCTACGCACTATATATGTATCAAACTAACGAACCCTATGCGAAAAAGAATAAAATCAGTAAGAGAGACAAGCTCTTTGCGTGAAAGTCTCTACCGGCCAACTGCGTTAACGATCAGCTGGGCATCATGTTAAAAGAGAGAGTCTCTCAACAAAACTCCCACCAGCCACCCAATGTATACGTGCATCCAGAGAAAGTATCCCTGCTTCGATTTCGAACTCTCAAAACTTCAAATGGAATTATACTATTATACCGTGAAAAATCCTTTACGACGATGACCAAACAAACTTATCTTATAGGGCTTTTACGCGATCGTATAACACGCACGTTAATGTTACGTTCGACAACGACGTATTTTATATATACCTGTGCATAAGCAACTTCGTTGGTAGAAAGAAGATGGCCTAATGTGACGAAGTACATGTGAGTTATGATAAATTTTAAGATAAACGACGCAGGATGCTCTGTTTTCCTTTCAAGATATTACGTTTTTTTTCTTTTTTTAACGCTGCGCTATTCAGTGGATTCTGAGGTGATGGTTTTGGCAGTGATGAATGACCATTGAAGAATTAGTCAAGCCCAATTTGACAACTAAGATTAATTTGTTTAAATTTTAATAATTATTATTTTACATACTTTCGATGTGACGCGGAGTGCTTTGTGCATTATAAACTTTGACGTGAATAAATTGCTTGTGCGGACCTAATTACGCCTGACTTTGTAGATGAATCGTTTTTATTTCCGTGCATACAGTGACGTGTTTTTCTTTTGATAAAATTTATTTTTATTGAGATATCGCCGCAGATACTGGATTAAAAAAACTATATTATTTTTGATTGATCGTAAGGTTTACAAAAAAAGACATAATTATTGCAAAAAAATATGTTTATTATTTGATCAACTCGGGCATATCCAGTTCGATAAATTAGTTTTTTTCTTCGAAAGTTTTCCGCCAAAAATATTTCGTTACGATAAACAAAGCCATAGTTTTGCATCTATGGCTTTGTCATTCAAACACTTAATTGGATTATAGTATCGCTATTTTGTTCGTGATTAAAATCAACTTGATAGTATTTATGTACGGAAAATATTCTACTATCAAGAAATATTTACTTAAGAGTACTGTAAATAGACGTAAGCACATGCTAATAAGTATAGTTAACAACTACTTTTTTTCTTGAAAGAAAAATTAATTTTGTACACGAACTGCAGCATTTTACATCATTCATTAACGATGACGACTACATTCTTAAACAATGAGGTTTTTTCCACGTCTAAAGCCATAATTTTTCTAAAACAGATTCCTTTTTAGATAAATGGCTTCGAACCCTGAACTGAAAACACGGGTGTTTTAATTTTACAATGAAAATTTATGTTAATTAGATATAGTTATTCTATTCTCTGTCGTTTAGGTATATTTTTTATTGAATTTCGTTTTATATTCGTAATTTTGTTGAGAAACAATAAGAAACGATATTCTATTTTCCCGTGACGGATCTCCAATTAAGAAAATATTCAATCTATTTCATGTTTATTACACAATTTGTTTCTTAATCGAATTTTTTGATGATTATTTTGTAGGAACAGGAAATGAATGTAAATAAACATTACACAATAAAAATGTATTCAAGGTTGTATTATTTGATCGTACGATTAGACGCTCTTTCATCAACCTGAAAACTAATCATACGTCCAGTCGTTGAGTGGTAAAGTTGAATGGAAACGCAATTAGAAAAAGGAAAGTGTAAAACGACACTTTTTTTCGTTATAAGACCTTTAAAAGTAAGAAAATGATAAAGCAATAATATCATAGACATCATTTCTCTTTCGCACAATAGCCACTTCTATGAGTAACTCATATGCCCGAATCATTCGTAATCCAGTCTCGGCTTATTTTCAAGTAATGCAAATGTCGATTAGGAACTATTCAAACGTCGTTACTGACCATTCAAGTGTTCAAATAAGACTGTCATCTCTGTGACTTGTGCATTTTAGCATTCCGAAAAAGCCATTAACATGTGAATGAAAGAAAATAAAAATAAAAATAAGATGCGCAATGTGAAAAATGTTGAAACATCGTGTGCAGAATATTTACGCGAAAGACTGCAGAAGAAAGAGGGAGTAGAACAGCAGGTGTGCGTTGTATACCTATAGCGCCATCTGATCCTTTAGAAGAGAGAAAGAATGGGCAAAAGCCACACGCAGTGCTCAACGGTTGAGATTGCAGCTGCTGTCTGCTGTCGTTGTGTATACACACTCTGGACCGCATGCACCGACCTTCACTCTTATAACCGCTTTGCTACTTGCTGCTACCGTTCCAGTTACACTTTACTTATGATACTTTCTATTGCGAGTCGAAAGTCGCACGGGAGTTATTGTGAATTTTTTTTATGTTTGGAATTTCGAGGATTTTTTATAATCGTATTTATTTTTTATATGTGTTGCTGTATAGAGAGCTAATATTTTGATGATCATTTTGCTAAATTATTCCGAACTTAATTTACACGTGGATTTAAATTCACATCATAGTGAAAGAATTACCTTTTTCCTCAAACGACTTAATGTAATCGTCCGTTGACAATCTTAGTTTTATCGTCGGTATCTTCTTTTAAAATGATTTGTTTTTATTCTCATCATGCAGTTCGTTGATTCGTCATCGCTCAATATTTTCACATTATTTCCCGATAGCATGCAAATTATCAATCAAAGTGTAACTAAGAGATCGATTACTTAGGATTAGGTGATTTTCGTAATAATTCCAAAATTGATACTTTTAAATATACATTTTACACGCATATAATTGTTTAATAATAATTGTGCACTCTCAAATATTACTAGATTAATAATACAAACATTATACACAGAATTATATCCTTTATAAATACGAAATTTTTTATACAACAATAATTCACGAATTTTTTTAATAATGCAACTTTCATCTTTTAGCGTATACTTAAGCAATTCATTATGTATTTATTCACGAAAAAAAACATTTTATTTCGTGTGCCGTTTGTGAATTCCGTTTTATTCGGCTCTCAATTTCAAGTAATGTAATACTTCGCATCCAAATCGACTTTCTAATTTATTCGTCGCAATTTACATTCGCTATTGTTACTCGCCATTTGAGGAAGAAGCGAATAAGTATTTCTTCAAAGTTTATAAATATGAAAATTAAATAAATTAATATTTCTGTTATAATTTAATTTGTCTTTACTTTTCTACAAATTATCGCGCGTATTTATCATCAATCAAGCGTATTGTTTCTGTAAAAGACGTTAATTATGGTGAGATAAAGTCTCACGTTCATTAACAGCCTATTTTATAAATGTAAGCATGACACATACACGTTAAATTCACAGTAATCATTTTGAGTACCGGCAGTTTTAGACAATCGAACTCTGTAATCGTAAAAAAACAATCAACACTGACATTTCGAAGTCAACATCCTAGTTACGCGTAAAGCGACAAATGGCGCATTTCCCAAGGCATACATCAGACTCTTACAAGCATTATTAAATTATCGCAAATGATAGATATGTGTATACACATTCGCACACACGCACACATAGAGACATTTGAAAATTGGCGCCCACGCAAGTGGCTCCGGTAGCGCGCTCCAGCAGGCAAGATGCCGACGGAGTACAGGCCCCAAAAGCAGCTGCAACAGCAGGCAGGCACATAGACGACTCTATATCCCATGTACACACCCAACGCCAAACATACACACGTATGAATGTCCGTACACATACGAAGCACAAATATAAAGTATAGCATCGCAAGAGCAGCACTGCGGCAGCTGTGTCAGTCTGCCTGTCTGTGAGTGCGTCGACGGCGTGTAGCACTCACTCGCGTTCGCGTTATTATTCTATCAAATACAAATAAAAAAAATTAAATAATAAATAAAATAAAATAAAAATAATCCGTTTGTGTCGTTAATAAAACAGTGTGTTGTGTGTTTTCTCAAGATCAATCGATCAAGTGTAGTTGCGAGGGAGAAATTGTTGAATCGTGAGGTGGGATACAGTGTCTCTCTCTCTTTCTCTCTCGCACTCAATGGAAGCATTACTCATTTAGCCGAAGACAGTGTGCTTTTTTTATTTTCATTGCTCTCGTGTTGTTCATCCAACACTGCTTTTGCATGATTTGTTTATCCATCAAAGCTAAGAGGTTGGTTATTGCCGCCGAATGTGTGTGCTTTATATTTTTAATTTTGCGCCAATCAAGTGTAAACAAAGGGAGTCTTAGACTTCCGGCCTTTGGATACAAGTGTCTGCTTTTCGAAAACCATTATTTTTCTTTTACAAAATGAAAGGCTTGATATACTCAATTGCAATAACAATCGCTCCAAGGTATAGGCATGCGCGCAGCATCCCTATTGTTTTGAACAAACTTCCCCTCTTCGTCGATAAACTTTTATTTCGCTCTCTGACGCTTGAGGCGGCTATTAATCGTGAGAAAAAAAATCAGACAGGAAGTGTAGGCGCCGTCTAAGGCATATTTATATATACGTCGACAAGGGAAAACTTGAATGTTTTGAAACCTTGAAAATTTGTCGCGTGTATGTAAAGAGAGAGAGAGATAGAGAGAGCAATGGCCGAGGCATCCATTTTCATAAATCCGCATCTTATTGATACTCACGCAAGTTACATCTTTCCGAAAAATCATCACATACATCCCTGTCCTATCATAGCCATTGTCAATGCAAAAAATTGGTTAGTGAATCGTGCTGACAAATCGCGAGGATCAAATTCATTTTCATTAGCCACGATCAATAAAACCTCCCCCGCGCGCACCAGCGACAGTAGCTCTCTCCCCCCACTCCTTGCCTTTCTCTCTTTCGCTCTCTCTTTCTCTCTCTCTTTCTCTCGTGGCTAACCATCTGCTCCACAAACCGCGTGCCAAGGTGTGCACGTGCGCTTGTACGAACTCCAAAGCGCTGTTCATCTTTATTTTATATCTTTCTTTTCTCTTACTGATACATTTTATTAATGCATTATTGACAATGTCAACGAACTATTCTAGTAGCGTTAGTGTCAAATTTTTTTTTTGGTACAGCGCTGATGCGTTTGTTATGATTTGACCGGCGAAAAGTGAGTAGTACTATGAGTCATTCGCCGGCTGCAGGCGAAACTGGATTGACTGACACACACACACGCGCGCGCGCGTATACGTACACGTGCACACATGGATAAACACCTGATTATTCGAACACGCGCTTAAGTTTTCAAAAGTGTTTTATTTTATGTTCTTCTTTTATCTTGAGTTACAGTGTCGGGTGTAGGTTACGATAAGACTAATCAGCTGTCACTTGATTTCTATTTAGTTTCACTTAACCAAATGTTTGAATAGTTTTTATTGCTATGAGACTATGATATTGAATTACTTGAAAAGATCGACGTTTATTAATTTATGCGATTCGACAAGAATCGCGTTTTAATTTGTTCATTAAAGGAATGGATTTATCACGAAACTAGCAAGCACGTAATGCCTTGACTACAATGTTTCATTGTAGAATATGTGTTGACATTTATAAACACGCGTAATTCACAGTACAAAATAAAACAACAAATGTTTCTTTTTAACTCACTTTTATGAATATTTTTATACTTTTTTTCCTCGCTCAACTAGTAATGTGAATATATGAATGCTAGATATTGTTTAACCATCTGATTGCGACAGCTCGATGCATATTCAGCATTCTTCAATAATTATAACATTGCATGGGTTCGCATAATGTGCATACACCTTTGCATGCAATATCATGTTATTTTTCACTGTCGGAAAAACATATTTCATTTCAGTTATGTTCTTGACAAGATTGATTTTTTCTTTTAAAGAAAAGACTTACGAAATTGATCATGTTTTATTCGTTTATTTCACCTGAATCACTCAGTTTCGTTTAGCTTACAATATATATCAATGTTAAATTTAACGAAATTTAGATAATCCAAAAAATAATAATTAGTATATATTTTCAGAAGTTAAGAGGGCAGCAAAAAAGATTAATAAAACAGAAGGAAAGATGTGGCGGAATGCTCCCGTACGCTGCGGGAGTCACTTCCGACCAGCAATTTTGCTCGTTATTTTATCAACATTGACGTGCGGTAAGTCAGCATATTCAAGTATATAACATTTTTAATCTCTTAATCTGTATGATCAAGTTTGTTGGCACAGAGCAAAAGAGTTTGTCCCCTCTAATGTGTATATATACATCAGTGACATATTGTCAATTGCATAAACGTATTTTTTTAAAGGAATCCTCGCTGAAGATGAAACCATGGGTCCGATTTTCGTCAAGGAACCACCAAATCGCGTTGATTTCTCGAATGGTACCGGGGCTGTGATTGAATGTCAAGCCAGAGGAAACCCGCAACCTGATATTATTTGGATTCGCTCTGACGGTACCGCCGTCGGAGATGTGCCTGGATTGCGACAAGTATGTTTTTTTTTAATTTTATTTTTACGCTCACTGAACATCGTGCTGTGAGAGCATTGCGCTTGGTCAGAGTGAATTATACGCTTGACAAGAATTATTATAGCGATGTCATGAAATTTCATTTAAAATCGTTGAACGTCTGATTTTTCTTGAAACAATATTGTTCTTTACAAGTGATTTTAAACTTTGAAAGGAAAAATTCAACAATAGTTGACTTGCTCTCAAAAAACGAATAACGTGCTCAAACCATCTTCGTGCGTTATTCAAAACGTTGAAACTATGTTAATATAAATAGCAAATACATTAAAATATATTTTCACAGGTATTACCAAATGGTAATCTTGTATTTCCACCGTTCCGGGCTGAAGATTATCGCCAAGAAGTTCACGCACAAGTTTACATATGTCTTGCTAAGAATGCTGTAGGCTCTATACACAGCCGTGATGTCAACGTTAGAGCTGGTGAGTTTCCCTATGCAACTTATAATAATAAATGATGAAAAAATTAACGACAACAACAGGTGGAAATTATGAAAAAAAGAGACAAAGACTCACTCTTCGAATGTTTGCTTGTATTAAATAGAAGTATAATTTCAAATGAAGGATTCACTCAACTTTAATTAATTTTTATAGTATTTCCAACCATTGGTTTACGTGTTTTTTTAAGGATGAAAAAATATTGCTTGTTACTTTACAATTCCTGGTTATTGCCTATTAAAATTTGATAATGAACCGATTATATAAATAAATTCAATTATACCTAGTATTACTATTTAAATTCCTCAAGAAAATTCCATGATTTGAACAATCATTTTAACCGACAAATAACTTTGATATTAAACCAATAACAATTAACCTATGAGGATTGAGTCTTTGATTATAGTTTCATCGATAACAAAAATTAACTTTCAACAGCAATAGGTTTTAGGTAAAATGAAAAAAAAAACGACTGAAATGCGTGAAAACCCGAATCGAAAGATTGAACGACCAATTACATGTATATAATCATATGATAACATTAATACAGTGGTCGCCCAGTACTACGACACAGACGTAAATAAAGAGTACGCGATTCGAGGGAACAGTGCTGTATTGAAATGCGTCGTACCATCATTCGTTGCCGACTTTGTCACTGTATTATCTTGGCATACCGATCAAGGCGAAGAATTTGTGCGGAACACCGATGGCAATGCTGATTATGGTACTAGTTCGCTAGTAAACAAAAAATTAACATCGACCTAAATATCAAAAGCAGACTGGGACAGATAATGCGAGAGTTTTTAATAAGTCTAGTCGAGCTTTATTGCTTTTTATTGACGAATGCGAGCAAAGGTTTCCCTACTTCGATTGATTAATCAGATTGTATAAACTAGTTGTGATTTATTAACCGATTAATTTAAAGCAATTGTTGGCATACCACTCAATTCAATAACTTTATAAAAATTGAATGCAGTTTCTTTCGAATATTATTTGCTTAATAAACAGTATTCTCGAATAAAAAATATTAAAAACGATCGAATGAAGAGTCAGTGAAAAGCGAGAGTACAAAGCGCGTAATGTCGAACTTGAATCTTTTGTATTTCAATTGATGGAGTTAAAATTTAAAAGGTTAAAAAGCTCTTGTTTTCTGTAGATACCGGCACAAGGTCGTGTCGTTAAGTTAAAACTCCTATTAAGAACGAATTGACTGTATAGCATCAGCAATAGCGTTGCAACGCAAAGGGTTCGGTATCACGCAACGCAAAAATACTTACCACTAAAACAAAACCAAAAAACAACTATGTTTTACAGTCGTACATCAATACTATCAATCAGAGGTAAATAACGAGTACGTCATACGCGGAAACGCGGCAATACTCAAGTGTAGCATTCCAAGCTTCGTCGCTGAGTTCGTACAGGTCGTCGGCTGGCAAGACGATCAGGGAAATTCTTTCAATATGGGCAGCGAGTCTGGTAGTTGGCATTTTTTAAATCGTGGGAATGCTTTTGCCATTGTATCTGATAGTGAAAATCGTAGCTAAATTTATTCCTTACGAGGAAGAATATGTTGTTGAATAATCGCATCGCTATGTACTGACGGTAACTATAGGGGTTTTAACTTCATAAGCAATATTAATTACGATAAATTGCTTATTTTTCCAATTTTACTATTTATTAAAGAAAAATCAGTTTTTATTAACACCTTTAAGTACTCAAAATATTTTTAACGCGAACAAGCTTAGTCAATTGAATCAATGAGTATCAACGTAATTGAATTTAACATCACCAAAAAGTAAGAATATTTACATTTCAAGAGAAAAGTACATGGAATTGACCGTGATTTCGTATATTCATCTCATAAACTCATAGAGAAAGAGAGAGAGAGAGAGAGAGAGAGAGATAAATTTAATAGCGCTCTTAATTCATAGTATACCATGTCCGGCAAAGTGCGCGCGAACGTTCGCGCGCGCTTACAATTAATTTAAGTTTCTATTCCATGCGGGTCAGACGAAGCGCGCAATTGTTTCACAACATTTTCATACCTCGCATCGTAATATACCCATATACGAAAATCCAAACAAATAGCACTGCGTATCGTCTTATGAATGAATCATAAAATCAATTAAACAAACGAAAAATATTATAAGTAGAAAGATAAAAAAAATATAAAAATTAATTGTCGCAAAAAAGAAAAAAAATTATATACACACACACACACACACACAACTGATCGCAGTGGTGACGCAGTACTACGAGGCGGAAGTAGTCTCCGAGTATGTGATCCGTGGCAATGCTGCCATACTCAAGTGCACGATACCAAGCTTCGTAGCCGAGTTCGTCTCGGTGGACGCGTGGGAAGGCAGCGATGGGTCCAGCTACAAAATGTCTCATGACTATGGTACCCACACATAATAAAAAAAACAACAAAACGCTTATGCTGTTTTCCTTATCGCATCACCATAAAATTGATTCTCCCAAATAAAAATCTCCCAATATACATATACCCTATATAATGCGCGAAAACAGTGCAGTTTGATAAAAATAAGATAAAACGTTTTCATCTGTATATGTCAGTCGTGACACAGGCTTACAACCCGGAGATAATGACCGAGTACGTGATAAGGGGAAACGCGGCAATTCTAAAATGCAGCATTCCGAGCTACGTCGCCGAATTCGTCAGCGTTGAAGCTTGGATCAGCGAGGATGGCGAGACTTATACTAGAAATAGCGATTCGGGTACAATAATGAACGGATTAATTTGATTTTTATTTTGTTTGTAACACTGCGTATATTAGATAATTAAAATACGAGTGGATATGTGTGTGTGCGTATGTACAGATGTGAATGTGTAGAGGGTATAGAATTATGCATGTGGTTTGATGATGGCGCGGGCAGTTGTGTCGCAGTCTTACGTCACCGAGGCCGAGAACGAGTACGTGATCAAGGCGAACAGCGCGATCATGAAGTGCAAAATACCGAGCTTCGTCAGCGAGTTCATCTACGTTGATCAGTGGCTGGATAGCGATGGCTCCATTTATACGCCCGGCAGGGATTACGGTACACTATTGCTATAACACACGCACACACACACACGCGCGTATACTACTAGTCAGATGATCTACTAACACGCAAAAAAGCTTCGTGCATCCTCTGTCATTTTCATTTTTTGTTAATAATTTTCTTGAATTTTAGTTTTTTTTTTACGTTTGGACATATTGCTAGAAAAGCAATTTCCGTTGTAATCCGTGAACATGCTTTATTTGTTTTCTTTTTTTTTCGAAGTAGTAAGTTGAGAGAGAAAACTTGAAGCTTGAGAAATTGCGATTAATAGGAATTGCGAGAACCGATTAAAAAGCATAAAAGCTAGGATTATTTCCTGCTAGTTTTACGATTTAGTCGAAACTATGTACAGATACCATTTTTTTTTATTTTCACGTACGCAGAAAAAAGTCGACGTACTTTTCGATAGTTGGGTCGTCGTTTAAAATGTAGGTAAATTTATCAAAGTGAAAAATAGACATCGTAGAGGAAAACAAAAAATACCAAATGCCACTGTAATTCAATCGCTATAAAATGGATATTATTCAGTAAAAAGAAAATGAGACGTCGAGAAATAACTCAAAGCGTTCGTATGATTGAAATTATTTTACAGCGGTATCGCAGTATTTCGAAGTGCAGGTGTACGACGTGTTCGCGATCCGCGGCAACGCAGCAATATTCAAATGTCAAGTACCATCGTTCGTGGGCGACTACGTTGTCGTTGCCGAATGGATAAGTTCCAGCGACGAGAGTTTTACCTTCGACAACCAATCATACGGTGATTTTTTTTAAAGCAAAAAAACCATGTCTGGTTCACAGTTGTCGGGCAGCGTTACGCAGTGAACGTCATGGACGAGCACGTGTTAAGGGGTAACGCCGCAATAATCAAGTGTCACATTCCGAGCTTTGTCGCCGAATTCGTTCTGGTCGACTCGTGGCTTGAAGACGACGCCACTGAGATTTACCCTGGACGAGATTACGGTACAACTCATTCTATGAAAATGCCTTCTTTTTCTATATATATTAAACACTTTTTTATTCGTTATCGCTCGTTTCGTTCGTATACCTAAATATAATTTGCCAATATAACATTGTCTACTAGTTTAGTGCGATATATTATAATATAGATTGAGTAGGACACGTATTTCATACACCTTTGCGTCGCGAATCTTTCAAAATTAAGATTCATTCTGATATGACAATGAAACGTTGAATCATTGATGTGCCTCAATTCATAAGACGTTAACTGCAGCTGCTCGCGCTGTCCCAGACTACTTCACTGTAATTTCCTTTCCTGCGCTTCTTATACATGTGTATATTTATATACTTACCTTGTCCTCTTGTTCCTTTTCTTGTTCCATTAAAATTTGCTTCTTTCATTAATAGATACATCTGACTAGTTTGCACGTGTGAAAGTCATTGCATGTTTTTTTGATTGATCGAAAGCAAGAACCATCTTAGGATTATATACACTTTTAAATGTAAATAATGCGTTAAAAATATTAATCAACTTGAAAGTGTTGGATATGTTTTTAATTCTACTGAATAATTATATCTGTAATAATTACAACATTTAACGTTTTAATTGATAATCGAATAGTTTTGAAAAGTATTCGTTTAGTTTTGTTAAATTATTTATACTATTTTTAAAATTTTACGATGAAGATTGTTCTTACTTTATTCAATGGTCCATAGGTCACTGGTAGTTGTAGTTGTAAAAAGATCAAATATTCCAAATTTCTTTTTTTAGCTGAGAAAAAAACTGTTAAACACCTTCTAATCTTATCACGCGAACATCCGTGCACACAGATGACTGTGTCAACTCATTTGTATGCACGATGCGGATCAACCAGTTCATAGACCCAGAGGAATTTCTTTGTACGTTTTTTCGGCTTTTGACGTGAAAAAGGCTGCATTCCTCAAAGCGAATACGTAATACTTCAATAATGAAAAGAAATAGTTGAGGCGTTGAAAAGAATAGAAATGTATTACAAAAAGAATTTTGGACATTTGAACTAGAAATGCATGAAATCTTGTAGTATCCACTGCTTTTTTTGTTAACCCAATTGAAGCATAAAAATACAGTACTAATGTATTTTTTTCTGTTTTTCATAACGAAAAACAGATGGAAAATACCTTGTGCTACCATCTGGAGAACTTCACATCAAAGATGTTGGACCCGAAGACGGCTACAAGACTTATCAGTGCCGAACAAAGCACAGATTGACTGGTGAAACAAGATTATCCGCGACTAAGGGACGATTGGTGATCACCGGTAAGTCAACTTTGCATTTAAATAACTATTTTCTACTTTTTTTTCATTTGTTTTCTTTTCTGGTATTGATAATATATATCTCACATGAAATTGTTTAATATGTAAAGATATTTCCTAATAATCAGCATTGTTTGATGCACTTAAACCAGAAAAGAAAAAATTATCGTACATAAACACTGAATAACTTTCTTTTAATTACCGATTGGGACTTTTAATTGATTGTGAATTAACGGGTCACTTGGAATTCTTTGCACCTAATATATTTTTAGCACTCTTTTACGTTTTTTCTCAAAATTTTAATATCATACTTTATTAACATTTGTCTGTATGTTTGTTATTACACGAATTTATGAATTATTAGAGAAACAATGATGTATTAACAGCGTGCATTTTAAAAAGTGTCTGTGTACGATTTACTTTTAAAATATATAAATAAAATTGGATGTACGGTGTCTATTGAGTGTCTTTTAACTTGTTTATATATTGTTTATATAAATTAGCTTTTCTATAATAGGATAAAATAACTGTTTTATATTTAGCTGATTGAAAATACATTTTTTGGAAATACTAATTAATTTGAAAAAACTCTATTTAATTTTATGATGATTTCTTGGCATCCAATTTTATTTCACGAGAGAGAAAAGGGGCAATGAAATCATATTAAATATTTTCAAAACATAGATTATTTCTCTATCAATAAATTGTAGACTCTTCCTTTTCTTTCTCAATTGATGTGATATATATACATTTTATATTAATATTTTATTCGCTCGTAAACTTGGTTCACACAAAATTTTAAACAATTCGAAACATACATATAATCTAAAAATAATAAATACGGATTTTGTGAGTAAATATAAATTAAAATACTATCAAATAATACTGCTACATAGTTTCAATGTTATTCCAATAATGTACTAATAGTCTATTAATTATATTAAATAAACAATGGTAACCAAGTTTGTTAGCGAGAAACCTGAATGCTGGGACAGGGTACCCCTGCGGGCACGTACTGCGTATTTGCGCCACTAACGAGCTACTTTTCTTTATAATCGTGTTCATAATATTTCTTTTTTTAATTATTTTTCACGTATGTAATTATATTTAATTACATTACATTAATGTTTCATTTATGGCTTTCTCGTTTACTAATTTTGATACTATTCATAAAATGATTGAAAGGAACTGATGCGATACCTCGTTTTTAAGCTGACTATATTTCTTTGACTAATTTTCTGCTCGAAATTTTTGACAATTCAGAATACAAGTGATTTAAATTATTTGAAAACAATATCTATTTGTAACGCATATTTTCTGGCAAATATCTGTAGAACCTGTTGGAAGTGTAAGACCGAAGTTTCCAAATTTGGAAAATCTCATTGGACTGTCAACTGCGTCGAGTAAAAATTTGCGGCTTCTATGCCCAGCTCAGGGATTTCCAGTTCCCTTCAGTAGGTATGAAAACATTACAAAATCGCCAAATACTGAAATAATTATCGAGAAATTACCAGTTTTTGAATAATTTTGTGAGGATAAATAAGAGGTATCGCATTCATCTACAACATTCAACTGCGCCAATTTTTTAAGTTTATCTCAACCCTTGAAACATCGCTTGATCATACAATTTTTCAAATTACTATTAGTTAACGTACAAGATTTTCCTGTAAAATACAGAACCAGTCGGAAGCGTTCGACCAAAATTTCCAAGTATGGACAACATAAATGGGCTGGTGACGCACTTGAACAAAAGTTTACCACTTCTGTGCCCAGCCCAAGGCTTCCCAGTTCCATCTTATAGGTAGGCTTATCACTCACAGAGCGATTAGTTTTCACCACCAACGAAAATCCATGCGCACACGCTTTTGCTCAAGGGATGCCTATATTAATTTTTTTTTCTTTTTGTTGACTGGCTTACAACTTACGAAACTGACTGCTCAACAAATCATGCACTCATATTTCTGAATGTGAGATTGCTATTTATATTTGTCTGTTTTCGTAGAGCCTGTTGCTGGCGTCAGACCAAAATTTTCGACAACCGAGAACTCGCGCACTTACACTAATCGGTACAGGGAGCCGTTGACGCTCTTCTGCCCAGCACAGGCATTTCCTGTTCCAGTTTTCAGGTATCAGAACTCAAATCAGTTAATTGACATTTTTTGTTTAATATTTCACAACCTGACGGACATATAGACGATATAAACGCGTAAATTTTAATTTTAATTTTGGCGTCGTACAAAAAGAAATTCAATCGACTGTCATCTCGCTATTAATGATATCTTATTCCTTATCGCATTATACTATTTAATAACAGAACCCGTCGGAAGTGCAAGGCCTAAATTTCCATCAATGGCAAATTCACAAACGTTTCAAGCTATGCTTAATGGTGCAATGACTCTTCTGTGCCCTGCCCAAGGGTTTCCCGTTCCATTCTACAGGTAATATAGCTTAGAGAAAAAAACTAAACTGAACTTTGTAAATAACCTAGAACCAGCTGCAAGTACGCGTCCACAGTTAGCCGGTGGAAGTGACCTTCAGCGTTTCAGTGCCGCTATTGACAAATCCGTTACACTTCATTGTCCTGCGCAAGGATTTCCGGTTCCACTCTATAGGTAGATTTTCATAGAGTTATATATGTGGTGGTGTTGATGCGAGTTATGCCCAAAGGTTTCCTTTCCCACATTCAGGTGGATTTTCAATTAGTGACAATTTGATTTGATGATTTCTTAGAGCCTGCATCGAGTACACGGCCACAATTGTCCGCCAATACGGATTTCTTTCGATTTAGCTCAGCCGCGAATAGACACGTTACTCTTCAATGTCCTGCACAAGGATTTCCTGTTCCATTATATAGGTGCAATGTTTATCTTATTTCTATCTTTTTCGTTCAGTGTTGCGCCAAGGCAAAGTATTTTGTCCCACATCAGGTTTTTAACAGCTGATATTGTAACATTTATTAATAAGATGATGATAACTTATATTGTGTAATTAGAACCAGTATCAAGTACTAGACCTAAAATGACGGCCATGGACGTAAAATCGACAAATCCTTCTGTTTTAATGGGCCGGGCTTCGACATTACTTTGTCCCGTACAAGGTTTCCCGGTACCGGGATTCAGGTACTAGAATATATGAAATAATTCATAAGCAAACGAAAGTGCTCTCGGGGTATACCTTGTAACAGAATTATTTAGTTCCTAAATCTACTTTTTCACGCTATGAGGAATTTTCTTTCATTTTATAATAGAACCGGTATCCAGTGTAAAGCCGAAATTATCGAGCTCCGATATTAAAGTTGTAATGCCAACTCTCAGTACCAGCGAAGTATCCTTACTATGCCCAGCGCAGGGTTCCCCAGCTCCAATAACACGGTTGGTTATTTCAACGTAACACATGAGTCTATTTTTTTTCCTTTTCGATTATATAGAACCATCTTCAAATACAAAACCAAAACTAGCTACAAATAGAAAAGTTGAATTCGTGGATGCATCTCAAGGTGTTGAGACCAACTTAATGTGTCCTCTTCAAGGTCATCCTGCACCCGTCACTAGGTGATGCATTTGTTTCATTTCAATTTTTATGATTGAATTTCTTTTTCAATGTCTTGATATTTAATTGTCAGAATACCCTGTCCCGGTATTATATTCAATAGTATTGTTAGATAATCAATAGATTTTGTCGTATATTTTAATGTAGAACCCGTAGCTACAAAAGCACCTAAATTTTCAAACGAAGCCAAAAAATCATGGTACGACAAAACTTCCGCCCATGATATCACATTGTTCTGCCCAGCCCAAGGGTTTCCTGTCCCTTCGTACAGGTACATACAGTCTCTTTCATACTAATCAATAATATTGTTATTCGGCCATTCATATAGAACCTGTATCGACGAAAGCACCAAAATTTTCAAACGACGCTGTCATGGCGTGGTACGTTAAAATAGCCGGTCACGATATAACTCTCTTTTGTCCGGCGCAAGGATTTCCTGTCCCTAGCTACAGGTATTTGACAAATTATGATCTCGATAAATGTGCATATTTTGACATTTAATTATATAGAACCCGTAGCAACAAAAGCTCCGAAATTTTCAAACGATGCCAAATTGGCTTGGTATGACAAGCAGTCGAAAAGCGATATTACGCTTTTTTGTCCGGCACAGGGGTTCCCCGTTCCATCGTTCAGGTAACATTACTTTCAACGGTAAAAATGTTTCAACTTTTGTTACGCTTCGTTGAATTTAGAGCCTGTAGGGAGTAAAGCTCCCGCGTTGATGGGTGAATTAAGAGGTGGTTGGATGGCTAAAAAAGCAGATACAAATATTGCGCTTCTGTGCTCGGCCCAGGGTCATCCTGTTCCTATATTTAGGTAAAAGTTAAATTTCTTAATAGACTTTTGTGAATACTTTGACAGAGCCAGTACAAAGTAGAGCCCCATCATTGTTTGGCGAGGCAGGAAGTCTGATGAAAAGACAAAAAAATGACAATATTGTGGTTTTGTGCCCAGGGCAGGCTCATCCCGTCCCTACATTCAGGTAAAGAGAGAAGGTCCATGGGAATCTTCACGTGCATAATTAACAATTCTAATAAATTTAATTGAAATTGTTAGTTACGTTTTTAACTATTTCGGAAAGTGTATAATTTTTTATGGGTTATTGGGCTAGAACCGGTTCAAAGTAGAGCTCCATCTGTATTCGGTGAGAAAGGAAGCTTGATGGAAAGACGAACAAATGATAATATTGTCGTTCTATGTCCTGGTCAGGGTCACCCAGTTCCCACATTCAGGTAATTTTTCGTAAGATCGTGCATTTTCTTGATTAAATTGAATAATTACAATATCTAATGGCAATACGTGTGAATTTCTAGTTGCAACATTGATGAAAAGCTTTTCTTTGCTTTACCCTACATTAGCAACTATATTTGTTTTACTTGTACTTTTTCGTAAAGAACCTGTTGGCAGTAAATCTCCATCGGTTTTGGGAGATACTAAGCGATGGTTACGAGTGAAACAGTCGCAAATGTTTGAGATACCGTGCCAAGCACAGGGGCATCCGGTTCCAGCTTTCAGGTAGCTTATACGCATCAATTATTAACAAAACTAAACTTTCTAGAACCCATCGGAGTGAAGGCACCAAACTTTGCATCCGATGATCGTAGTCACTCTTTTATACGTTCAACTGAAGATCCAGTTGTTTTGCAATGTCCTGCTCAGGGGTTTCCCGTTCCCATGTTCAGGTAATATAGGCGTTCCACGAATAAAAGAATTTGTCAATTCATAATTAGTACCGAGAAAGCCAAACATTACTCCAAATTATTCAAAATGTATTACCCTGCTTCAACGTCAGTGATTCATTTAATAAATCGGGTATATTATCAAACATATTTAAAACATTAGAACCGGTAAACGGCGCAAAACCACGAGTGGCATCCACACAAAAATACGACGTTCTCACAAGTTCGGCTTCATCGAAAGTTACAATGCTTTGTCAAGCTCAAGGACATCCAGTTCCAAATTTCAGGTAGTTTATAATTGGAAAATATGTAGTATACAACAATATTTTCTTTTCAAAATTACGTTTAGAACCTGTAAATGGGGCAGCGCCGAAAGTTCCTCCTACTGCTAAAATAACAGTTTTATCGGCTGCGTCTACTTCTACTATATCGTTATTATGCCAAGCACAGGCAAACCCAATCCCAATTTTCAGGTATGACGATAATAATAGACTCTAAGAAAGGTTTATCTTTAAGAGCATATTCAATTAATCACTTTGCCTTCTAAAATGATATTTTAGAGCCACTTGGCAGTAGTCCTCCTCGTCTACCACCTCGATCAAAATTTGATGGCACAACAAAAGTTATCGGTGAACCAGTTACGTTAATGTGCGAAGCCCAATCGAATCCAGCTCCTTTATATAGGTTTGCATTTATTTAGATAGTATGCAAAAACACCCAGTTCCAGCATTCTGAAACCTTTATTGATCGAATTACTAGTCTGATTTTGTTCAAATAATTTATAGAACCCGTCGGCGGTAGTCCTCCTCGTTTACCACCAAGATCTAAATCAGATATCGTGACCAAATCTATTGAATCAATGATAACTTTAATGTGCGAAGCACAATCTAGTCCACCTCCGTTATACAGGTGAGAATCGTGTTTTGTAACTCGATTACTGGTCCCAGCATTCAAACAAATATTTATTATATTGGTAGTTGTTTTTCTTATTGATCGCAAAGTTTATCAAAATTTGTAGAACCGATTGGAGGAACTCCTCCCCGTCTACCCAAATTAAAACAATCCGAAGTGACAAAATCAAACGGGAAAATGGTGACTTTATTATGCGAGGCACAGTCTAGTCCTCCTCCATTTTCCAAGTGAGTCTTGCAGTTTTTTAAGTATCTCTTTTTTTGGGGTATCAGTTCCAGCATTCAATCGAATAGACTCAAAATATTCGTAATTAGAATAACAATTCTCATTTTTCAAACTCACAGAACCCATTGGAGGTAGTCCTCCTCGATTACCCAACACCAAATTAGATATAGTGACCAAGCCAATAGGGCAACAAGTTACATTGAGATGTGAAGCACAGTCTAGCCCTCCTCCGCTCTACAGGTGAGAAAATACGCGGGAAATTTATATTTGCATCCCTTGTCTCAGCATCAGGTTTCGCTTCAATTATAATTCAAAACCAACTGATAAATATAAATACAATTAATAGAACCGGTCGGTGGTAGTCCTCCTCGTCTACCTCCCAGATCGAAACTAGGCGAAGTAACTAGGTCGCTCGGAAAAATGGTCACTTTATTATGCGAAGCGCAGTCTAGTCCACCACCGCTGTATAGGTGAGGAGAAGATCTTTCAAATATACTCTTTAATTTTTAAATTAGTAAAAATCGTGAGTACCCAGTCCCAGCACAAAAATGAGTATACGAGAAAGCCGATTTATTCGCCCATAAAAAAAAAATCTCATAGAACCCCGAACGGGTATGCCACCAAATGCTAAAGACAAGGATGTCAACGGCATGCGAAGGTCAATTGAGTCGCGCAAGATCGTAGGACTACTCTGTCCCGTACAAGGTTTCCCATCGCCAAACTTCAGGTAAAAAAATTGAAATATTTCAATAGAACCAAATAGCAACGTTGCACCGAGGTTAGCTGGTGAACGTTATGAGGGAGGACGCTTGGTCAGCGTGGTTACCGGCCAAGTAGTTGGCCTCATTTGTGCGGTACAGGGCTCACCCGCGCCCATTCAGAGGTAGTATTTTTGCTATGCGACCTAGCGTTGTCGTTGTGTTTCTTTTTTGTGCACTGATGAATGACTTTCTTTTAACCTCGAGGAGGTATTGATTTGATTATAGATCTTCGAGTTATGTCATCATGAAGGTTGTTAATAATTGACACTTACTGTTCAAATAGTATTGTCGATTGTACCTTTAATGATTGACGCCAATCTTAGGAAACCGTATCTAGATAATTATAGAATAATACCGATTTGTAAAGAGGTTTAGGTGAACAAAAATTGAAATTCTTTCATCGAATATTCTTTTACTTATAAAGGTAAAAAATTCTCAAATATGTTAACATGAATATGAATTATTTAAAAATGTTAACTGAAGTTTTTTCCAAAGTTATTGATTCCTCCTCTCAATTTTGCTGATTGGCTCTACTCTTGCATACTTCATTTATTAATATTTAAGAGATCTAGTATTCGCCATCGTGATTTTTATAGGTACTCTGTGAAGTCTTTTCACAGTCCAAGGCAACACTTTTGAGTTTGGTTGCTCATTTTTAATATATTTACACAATAAGAAATAAATAATTACGTGGAAAGAATATTGAATAAAATGTTAATAAGCGATTTATTTTGGTAAGATATTTACCTATTTAGTATCAATAATGATGAGTTTTCGAAGATTATCTTCGACGCTATAATTTGTATTGATGGCTTATTCAAGATTTTTAGGAAATGTTTAAAATATTCTTTCTGTGTAATTATAGCTATAAAAACTATGCTTCGATTTTTTTATCTAAAAAATATTGAGATTTGCTTACTGCACATTGATAGAGGTACAATGGGTGGCACAATTTTTTTGGTATAACACCATTGCTAAATTCAGAACAATCAGACTTACACATGATAATGATGGTTTTCTAATAATAACATATTCATAATAACAGTATCTAATGTCAATTTTGTAATCCATATTTATTTGCTTTTCAATGACTTTTATGTAATTAAAATACTTCTATTATAGTTTTGTTGAATGAATGCAGTAATATTGAAATAAAACATCAAATAATTAAGCTTGCAAACCTACAAAGTAGTAAATATCTTTCTATTTATTTAAAATGTAAGAAAAATAATATCCGTAAGAAAAAACATTTGCATACAACATTTTTTCATTTTGAATGGCCATGCAAAACTACACAAAAAATCGAAGCAAAGTACTATTTCAAAAGTATTGACCGAACAAAAATAAATTATTAGTTTTCAGTAGAAATGATATGTATTTTGACACGAATATAAATTTGAATTATTTCAATTTTCAATTAATATAATAATATATAGCCAATAAGCTTCTTTCTCTCTTACAACCAAATCGGATTTAAAAAAACAGTAATCTCATTATTTGAAAAGCAAAAATTCGGTCAATATTTGATCAGCAATGCCATCCTTTCTAAAATTACCAAAATCAACACTTTTTTCAATTCTTCACAGATGGTATAAATTCATCGAAGGTACATCCCGTCGTCAACCAGTACAACTGAATGAGCGCGTCCGTCAAGTAAGCGGTACCCTAATAATCTTGGAAGCCCAAGTGGAAGATTCAGGCAAATATCTTTGCGTGGTGAACAATTCGGTTGGTGGTGAAAGCGTCGAAACCGTGTTAACGGTAACAGCACCACTATCAGCGGAGATTGAGCCAAGCAGTCAAACCATCGATTTTGGTAGACCAGCAACTTTCACCTGCAATATTAAAGGCAATCCTATCAAGACTATCTCATGGTTAAAGGATGGGAAACCACTTGGACACGAAGAAACAGTACTAAGAATCGAGAGTGTCAAGAAAGATGACAAAGGAATGTATCAATGTTTCGTAAGAAATGACCAGGAAAGCGCACAAGCTACTGCCGAGTTGAAGCTTGGCGGACGATGTAAGTGTTTGTTTTTATAAATTAGTATATCGACGCGAGAAGTGATTAATGTGGTGAGTGAGCATTTAATCGATAAATACCCAGTCGAGTGAACTGACACACAATCTTTTATTTTTCCTTTGTATACGTCGATATAGTTTAGTGAATTATTGTAAATTTTTTTTATTATTGTTCTGATTTTTTAAATTTTGATATGCAACTCACATAATATTTTAGAAATATTTTATGCATTAAAACCAAATACTTTGTGTAGTTGAACCACCTCAAATCCGTTCGGCATTCCACGAAGAAACATTACAGCCTGGTCCAAGCGTCTTTCTGAAATGTACTGCCAGTGGCAACCCAACTCCGGAAATTACATGGGAGCTGGATGGCAAAAAGCTCTCCAATACCGAACGATTCCAGGTCGGCCAATACGTCACGGTCAATGGTGATGTTGTCTCGAACCTCAACATCTCTAGCATTCATACCAACGACGGCGGCCTCTACAAGTGCATCGCTTCGTCTAAAGTACGCTATTGACCCACTTCCATAAATTTCATCAGACTCATTTTCAAAGTACTCTGCTGTCATTATTTTTGAAATTCAAAATCATCTCTTTTGCTTTTTTGTATCAAATTAATTTTGCAACTCTGATTTATAGATCTTAATTGATAAGAAAACTTAGTTTACAGAGATGAATGACATCAATCGCTATAATTATTATATTTTTGCATTATTGAAAGAAACACATCGATGATGTATCATTATGGATATTAACCCCTATTAATTTAATTAATTTATTATATTCAAATTAACAAAATGAAATTACAATTATAAAAAATCCAAAGTCACACACTATCAACAAATTTTTTACAAACAGGTCGGCTCAGCTGAACACTCAGCGCGACTAAACGTGTACGGTCTACCATTCATTCGTCACATGGACAAGAAAGCAATCGTAGCTGGAGAGACGCTGCGCGTCACCTGTCCGGTGGCTGGCCACCCGATTGAAAGTACTGTATGGGAGCGTGACACTCGTGTGCTACCCATCAATCGTCGACAGAAAGTCTTCCCTAATGGCACTCTTATCATCGAGAACGTTGAACGTATGGCTGATCAAGCAACTTATACCTGCGTAGCTCGTAATGCACAAGGTTACAGCGCTAGGGGTACTCTCGAAGTTCAAGTCATGGGTGAGTTTAAATTTTCTTCATATTTATCAAGTTTTTTTTCTTAAATTGTTTGACGCGATGAATTTTATTTTTTCGAGCGGATTCATCTTGTATTTTTAATCAATGATTTTTTAATAATTATTATCGATGATCTTTCTTTATTTTAAATTTCGGTAAACAATTATTGAATCGTTTAATATATATACATTTGGAAATATTAAGTCAACTCCATATGATGTTTACAATAAAATTGTAAACGATTAATTATTAAAGAAATGCAAACGTTCAATTAAATCAAAAAGCATTAAATTTGTTAAAATTATTTGTTGTGAATAATAATGTATGTATTTTCTTTTTAAATATCTATAGTGACCGACGTACAATATTAATTAATTATTTTCTACACTTCAATATAATTTATTGTTTTATTAATAAAAGTACGTCGATAACTAATAATGTTAAACAAATCGAATCTCGTTTAGATATAAGTAAACATATTATTTTCAGGTACATATATATATATTATATTTATAATAAAATTTTCTCTAGCAAATTATTAATGAAACTAGGAGACAAAATATTATAAACATAAAGGAGCTATCTTCGTCAAACTAGTGTTATTGTCGATGTTAATATAGGCGAACAGGAGCAATACAAACAAGTAATACACACTGTCTGCTTCACCTTTTAGAAAATTGTAGGCTTGAAAGTGTCGAGTTCATCGAAATAAGAAACTTTAATTACGCGTAATAATCGTAACTTTTTTAAATTATGAAAAAAAATCCTGGAGATATTTAATTTACGAAAAAATCATATACCATTTGATTCAGTGAGCTCGACATGCGGCTGCTTAATTAATGGCTCTTTCATAAAACATGAGCAGATAGTCGTCTCACGACTGCAAAATGTCATCATGCAGCAAACGTGCCTATTCAGTCATCGCATTAAGATTCACTGACATACTGTCATAAAAAAAGCACGTTGTCAATAAGTGTGCGAAAATTGATCAATTCTCTCTCTCATATCGCTCACTAATAACATACGTCTACACTGTCATTCGGGGAGCAAGGGTACTATTACTTAGTTTTGCTCTCTCGTTTTCTGTCAGATTTTATCAAGATTGGTATGGCGGTTCATGGTTGACGTTCTTTCATCTATTGTTCTACTTTTATTCATCTCTGTAAATATTCACGTTATCAAATTTCAAGTCTTTCACCCATTGTAAATATTTGCAGTTGCATTAAAATGTTTTTCTCATTTTTTATTCCGTCGTTAATAATTTCGTCACAGCGTGATAACATTCGGCTACTTTAATAAAAAAAAGTCAGAATATCCATGATCTATTAATATTGGTTAGCTGTTTTAAAAACCATAAATAAAGACAGTTAACTTATTCATATTTTACATTCTCATCAGTACCATACCCATTAAAAAAAGATATCTAAATTTCGGTTTACAATACTGAAAAAAAGCCAATGGTATTACTGACAGTGCCACCAACGATCCAACCGTTCGCCTTCACGAAGCAAACGATGAGCGCTGGTGATTTCGTGAATCTTCAGTGTATTGTGGAGGGTGATTTACCTTTAAAAATTCATTGGATTCATCCTCATAATGCTGATGTGACGGTAACTAAAGTTGCCGAACGCGTGAGTTTGTTGATGATCAGCTCGGTTCAAGCATCTCATGCCGGTGACTACGTTTGCACCGCGAAAAATGCAGCCGGGAAGATTTCTTACACGGCGGTTCTCGCTGTCAACGGTTCGCTTCATTAAAATTGTCTTATTTATTTTATTCTTCGACTGTGGCTTTCGCTTGCCTGTAGCCCTTCCTTGCTTGCCCTGTGTAATCACATTTGTCCTTTTGTACCAATATATTACAAGCCTCTGATAATCTTAACCTCCGGTAAGTTTTGTCGTTCATCCAAATTAATGAAAAATGAATTGGTAGTATTACCTAAGGTTGAAAAGGACCATAAATAGTCCAAGTTATTTATTTAAATAATGCTAATATTTCCACGAACTTCGTATTATATGGCATGTAACAATTATTTGCGTCGAATCAGTGAAAACATTAATAAGAAATAAGAAAGATCAATAAACTGCACGACAAAATTTATCCTGAGTCATCATGTATCGTTTAGTTGGACCGCAACTTTTGCCAATCGCGTTCAACGCCGAGACGGCAAACGAAGGTGACTCGGTATCGGCAACTTGTTCTGTTCTCAAAGGTGACTTACCCATGGAAATGAGTTGGGCATTTCAAGGTTCGCCAATTTCTGAGCATTCCACTGATTCAAGCATTACTATTATCCGTGTGAATAAGCATCTATCAACATTGAGCGTGGAAAGTGTTTCGGCAAGACACGCTGGTGAATACTCGTGTACTGCTGCCAACATTGCCGGTTCTGTCAGCCGTTCAACCGTATTGACTGTTAACGGTACGTTTGGGTTGGTTGTTCAATATTTGAATTTGTCGCTTGGTATTCCTTAACCCGATTTACTTTGATGAGACAGACAGACGTGGATCGTCGATCAATGACCGCCATATCAAAATCGTGAATAACTCGAGTACCTTATATCATATATATATATATATATAAACGAGTAATTAGGTGAGAGAAAGTATGATAAATTATTCAATAATTATAACAAAAAATATTACGAGTCACTCGAGTCTCAAACTTTCAACAGTTGCCCCTCAAATGCTACCGTTCTCATTCGGTGAAGAACCAGCCAACTGGGGCGAACTTGTCTCGGTGACATGTTCAGTAGCAAAAGGTGATTTACCCATCGAAATTACATGGGCATTCAATGGAGTACTCGTGAAAGAGCTACGTGATTATGATCTACTTATAGCGAGTACCAATCGGAAGAACAGTGTGCTTAGTATCGAGTCAGTCAATGCCAAACACGTCGGCGAATATACTTGTTTGGCTTACAATCATGCTGGAACTGCCACGTATTCCTCATACCTTGCTGTTAATGGTATATTTAACATGCTTAATCGTTTGCACAACTAGTCCTTTTCTTAGAAACTCATCCCTTGAAAAATAAATATCCGACCATGTTGAGGCAGCAATGTCTTCGATATCGCACTTGATAAAAAACGAAGGGTATTTGCTTTCTGAAAGTTGTTGTTTAATGATTCCAAGTTATAGATATCTTCTATCTATCCTGTGAGCTAAAATATCATTTAAGGATGTCACCTGATTACATAGTTCCGCTATTTAGTGCTCATTTCTTTTTTTTTCACTGTAAACAATAAAATATATAATTCATTTCTATTCAACAAGAAAATGTTTGTAAGTCAATTTTTTAGATAATATTAGCTTGAAATTCTTCATTTTCCAATTAAAGTGCCTCCACAAATTCTGCAGTTCTCATTTGGCGAAGCGCCTCTAAATTTTGGAGAGATGCTCTCAATTTCGTGTACAATCATTAAAGGAGATTTTCCTGTGAATTTCACGTGGACATTTAATGGCGAATCACTTGATTTGGATCGTTCAGACGTCAATATTGTTTTAAACAAAAGAGTGAGTTTTCTTAGCATCGACAGCGTAGCGGCAAGACACGCTGGAAAATATAGCTGCGTTGCGAGAAATGCTGCTGGATCTGACAGCCACACGGCCAATCTCTCGGTCAATGGTAGATCGTTAAATATTAACACCAACAGAATCTGTTGCTTATATATTACTCTATCCTTGCTTTTTGTATAAACGTTGAATTTTTGTTTCAATCTATTCTATCATATACTTTTATTACTTTTGGCAGTCGTTAATCGCTACGTAATTCAACAAACTTCAAAAATAAAATTGGTAGTGTGGTATAAGAAAAACGTAAGAAATGTGTATGGTAATATATTATAATCAACCTAGAATCCTAATAACATACATTACAGAATGCAAACACGGATTTACTAGTAAAACTTTTCGTAAAAAGAAAAATAAGACAATTTGTAGTATATGTACAATATAATCGATGTACAAATTTAGCTTCTTGATGTAAATGATATTCCAAATGTAATTTTCATAAGAATCCCTAAAGAAAAAACACTTCTTGACTCCTGTAACCACAAAGCAACCAAACATTACAGTTGCTCCCGAGATAACACCTTTTGAGATAACCGACAAGCCTGCCAACTCTGGCGATTCGATTTCTGTTGTTTGCGCCATTTTAAAGGGCGATTTGCCAATGGAAATATCATGGTCTGTTGATGATTCACCGGTTCAAGAAAAGCATGACGATGTTATTGTGCTTGCAACAACAAAAAAGAATAGCATTCTGAGTATTGAATCTGTGGCTGCTAGACACGCAGGAATCTATACTTGCTCAGCATCAAATAAAGCTGGTGCAGCAAGTCACTCATCGGAATTGAAAGTTAATGGTATGCTTTGAAGTGGCAGGCTTTCCAAATAATTTTCTTCAATTATAATCCAGTGCTCCTAGAACCTTTATATATGGATCCTTTACATAAAGTTGTTTTCTTCACTGGTTGACTTCGAAGTTCTTCGTTGGTACAACAAGAATATTAGTCATTTCAATTATATGATACCGCATTTTAACAATTTACATAAACTAACTTTCCTTCTAATTTGATTTCTTACCATTTTTTTGCATATCAAGTATCTCCACAAATAATTCCATTCGTATTCGGTGAGGGTCCGGTGAACTTCGGCGAATCCCTATCAAGTGTATGTTCTGTATCTCGCGGTGATCAACCATTGGAGTTTATTTGGTACTTTAATGGAGAAAAGATTTTAACGAGCAACAGACAAGACTTGTCGATATCCACTAAAAAACGTCGAAGCTTATTAGAAATCGATGCTGTCAGTGCTAGCCATGCGGGCGAGTATACTTGCTCGGTATCTAACGAAGCTGGCGCAACAAGTTATAGCAGCATTCTTGCTGTTAGAGGTAAACTTGCCTGACAGCGAATTGAAAATTACACAACTATATTAAAATATACAAATCTATCAGATTTGTACGAAACGGATATTTAATTTTGAATGTGATCGGTCTGTGTGTTTTACGATTTTTTTCAATTACCAAGCCCATTCTTATTTTTTCCACTCCTTTGTTGTATCGAAGATTTCATCGTCATCGTTTAATAGCTATTCGCTTATTGGTATTTCTTAAGTTTCTCAATGGTACTTGTTGCTCAATAACCATCATTAATCACAAATTTTTCCCATGACATAAAATTTATAATAACACAATTGTGGGAATTCGAATATCACGAATTTTTTTTCTCTCAAAAGTTTCTCCACAAATCGTTCCATTTATATTTGGCGAGGAACCAGCAAATTACGGCGAGACCGTATCAACTGTTTGCACTGTTTCGCGTGGTGATCAGCCGCTGGAATTTTCATGGTATTTTAATGGTGAACAAATAACTCTTCAAGAGAGACAGGATATATCAATATCCACTAGTAAACGACGTAGTTTATTAGAAATCGAAGCTGTTAGTGCTCACCATTCAGGTGAATATACCTGCTCGGTATCTAATGAGGCTGGCGCTACGAGTTACAGCAGCGTGCTTGCTGTCAATGGTAAAAGCCGGTGACGAAAATAGCATTAATGATTTTATGTAGATAATTTATTAGTCGATAGATAATCATTTTTTTTAATTTGTATTTTGAATCAAGATCCCATATTTGTCATCCAAACCTTCATTATACCTACCAATGCAGCATTAAAGTTTTCACAATTTGTTGGACATACTGATTTTGCAAATCTATTACAGTTCCACCGCAAATTGCGCCATTTAATATCGGGCAAGAACCTGCAAATTGGGGCGAACAGATTTCGTTCATCTGTAACGTTCTAAAGGGTGATGATCCGATCGAAATAAAATGGTTGTTGAATGGTGAAATTATAACCCCTCTATCTCATCCGGACACCGCTATATCGAACAACGGGCAAAAAATATCGTTCTTAGTAATTGCTTCGGTCAACGCTCATCATGCAGGAGAATATACATGCGAAGCTATTAATTTAGCGGGATCGTCTAGTCGCAGTACAGTTCTATCTGTGAATGGTACCATCAAAAATTACATTTATCTCATTTTTCGTAACATTTGACACTACTAATTCGTTGCGTGTTTTTTTATTTATTGAGAGAGTCACCAATATAACCTTGCCTACCAATCTTGATACTAACTTGAAAAAGTACCTTTGATCCTAAGCACATGACTAACATACGTGAGAGATAATTAACATTTCATAATAGTTCGTTCATCCTGTGATTTCAAGCTTGTAAACGAATGTATCCGAAATCACCCTTCAGTTTCATTTCTTCATTCCCAAAAATAAAATTACAGTTCCACCGCAAATTGGTCCAGTATCAATAGGAGATGAACCCGCAAAATGGGGCGAACAGGTTTCAGCAACATGTAATATATTAAAAGGCGATAATCCGATTGAAATACAATGGACTCTAAATGGTGAACGAATAACTTCTGAAACTCACCCAGACATAATGATTTCGAGCAACACTAGAAAAATATCATTTCTCGTAATCGATTCTGTCGCTGCTCACCATGCTGGAGAGTACATGTGTGTTGCAAATAATTTAGCTGGGTCAGCCAGTCGAAGTGTAATTTTAGCCGTCAATGGTACTTCATGTCAATATAAAAAAAGTTGTTCTAGCATTTTATGCGATTCAACCTTAATCGGTCGATTACTTGCACGTATTATATTATCTAAATCCCATGT
Organism: Chouioia cunea; assembly: GCA_030064505.1. Lineage (NCBI taxonomy): Eukaryota > Metazoa > Arthropoda > Insecta > Hymenoptera > Eulophidae > Chouioia > Chouioia cunea. The sequence goes on along the minus strand of JAOPFQ010000003.1, from coordinate 26,895,400 downwards.
TTCAAATTGGATTGCACTCTCGATTTAACCAATGAACGGTTACTATAGTTGCACCGGCAATAATGGAATTCACTTTCGGCAATCGACCCGCCAATTCGGGAGATTCGATATCGGCAACTTGTGCTGTATCCGCTGGAGATCAACCTATGGAATTCTCTTGGTTCTTTAACGGTGAACCATTTTCCGCTTCTGATTTTCAAGATGTATCTATATCGACGACAAAACGTAGAAGTATTTTAGAAATTGAAGCTGTACATGCAAGTCATGCGGGAACTTACACTTGTACAGTATCAAACAAAGCTGGCGCTGCTAGTCATAGCAGTGATTTAATTGTCAATGGTAAACGAATCGATATTCACGTGTATGATGATTATAATTAAAAAAACTGAGTGATTCGCATTGGCATTCCAAAGTTTTATCATGGTATGTGATATTAATTGTCCTCTCTTCCCGAAATAATTTTTTTTTGTTAAAAGATATTGTCAATCTATTGAAAAATATCGTTTATACTTTTTAATCCCGACTCCGTAGCTAATCAAATAGCTAAAATGAAAGAAAGAAAAAAAATACCTAACACAAATTTACCTATATTATATAGTTGCGCCGCAAATCATGCCGTTCTCCTTTGGCGATAGAGCGGTCAATTATGGAGAATCAGTATCAGCTCAATGTTCAGTATCTGTTGGCGATACTCCTCTAGAGTTCTCATGGTTCTTTAATGACCAAATAATCACTCCTCAAGAAAAGCCTGAAATATCGATATCTATAAACAAACGTAGAAGTACGTTAGACATTGAACCTGTAAATGCAGATCACGGTGGAGAGTACACTTGTTCAGTATCTAATCTAGCTGGTGCTACAAGTCATAGTACAACTCTTGTTGTTAATGGTAACAATCAGCAGCATGTGTTTGATTGTTTCATAGATTTTAATAATTTTTTTATGATAATAAGTTGAAGTTAAATACTTTCCTTGGTACCTTTAATATTCTCCTTTCCTAACTTTAGTAATCTTATACTTGAATATTCTAATAAATTATTTAAACATTTAAATCGGAAATCTTCTAGAAAAATATCTAAATATTTCATGTTATTTTATACCTTAACTAATCCTCAATAGTTCACCATATTAGGTCCTATTTTCTAGCTATAAATAGAACATTATTCTACTCTCGTTGTGAAAAATGATTTATATTTGATGTTTTTACGATTCGTTCATGTAATTTCAACAATTAAAAAAAAAGATATTCAAATAGAAATTTTTCAGCGTACATGGAACTCTAAGAGTTTTAATTTTTCTCGTAAATCTTATTTTTAAATTCGTTTATTGTTGGAATTTTTCACTGCTTTGATCAGTCTATTTTCCACTGTTCAGTTGCACCGCAAATTTCGCCATTTTCGTTTGGAGATAGAGCAGTTAACTACGGAGAATCAGTATCCGTGACATGCGCCGTATCTGTTGGTGATACACCTCTAGAATTTTCTTGGTTTTTTAATGATCAAAAGATCACTTCTCAAGAAAAACCCGAAATATCGATATCAATAAACAAACGTAGAAGTACGTTAGACATTGAACCTGTAAATGCAGATCATGGAGGAGAATATACTTGCTCAGTATCTAATCTAGCTGGCGCTACGAGTCATAGTACAACCCTTGTTGTTAATGGTAACAATCAAACAATGCGCTTGATTGTTTTGTAAATCTTAAGATTTTAAGTAGTAAATCTTATTAACTAAAGTCTTATAGATGATTCCTCTAAACCTTCAATATCAACCTTTCCATACATCCCAAAAAGTAAGGTGAATTGATTTGAAACTACTGATTTCACGAATGTAAAATTAATCATTTAGAAATACAGAAATAATATATTTTCATGTGTAATTTAGTTGCTCCCCAAATTGGGTCATTTTCATTTGGTGACGAACCATTAAACGCTGGAGATGCAACATCTTTGACCTGCTCCGTTACGAAAGGAGATTCCCCTTTGGAAATAACTTGGATGTTTAATAGTGAGCCTTTAAATTCTGATTATTTTGGCACCACCGTGATCGAGACTGGCAAACGTACCAAACAACTCACAATAGATAATGTTGATGCAAGACATGCCGGAGAATACACATGTATTGCATCAAATATTGCTGGATCTACAAGTCGATCAGCTGAACTTATTGTAAATGGTACCGGAAATTTGAGTCGGAACTCAACGAGTATTTTTTATGTGAAAGTTGTTAAATAGTACCTTCTTTTTATTTTTCCATCTTTTCCTAGTATCCTAAACTTCGAATTCTTGTTGACTTAGGAATGTGTACTCGTGATGAATCGACGAAAAGCGAAGCAGTAGTTTAGTCGAGAATAATTTTTAATTTTCTAATTATCTACTCAAAAAAAGGAATGCAATTAACTTTACAGAATTTTTTTTCTAATCATGTTTAGTATCCCCACAAATTGTACCCTTCACATTTGGCGAAGATCCTGCTAATTCTGGAGATACAGTGTCAACTATTTGTGCGATTACACGCGGTGATCAGCCACTAGAATTCTCTTGGTTTTTTAATGGCGAACAAATATCAACAAATGACAGAGAAGATATTTCGATGTCATTTAGTAAGCGTAGGAGTGTATTAGAAATTGAAGCAGTCAGTGCAAATCATGCTGGAGAATATACTTGTTCGGTATCAAACAAAGCTGGCGCTATAAGTCACAGCACTACTCTTATTGTTAATGGTAAATTGTAGAAATGATGTATGAAAAATCTATATTAATGCTTAGATAACTCGTCGTTGTTATCAAAGAATGAGAGAGAGACAAAACAGTTCGTATGAAATTAAACAAGCGATTTTGAAAAATTAAACTACCTACAAAGGCGCATTATCATCGCGTTTTCTAAATTACAATTGAGTTTACAGTTCCACCTCAAATTGGCCCGATAACGATAGGCGACGAGCCAGTCAATTGGGGAGAACAAATCTCAACAACGTGTAATATTTTGAAAGGAGATAGTCCGATAGATATTGTATGGGTTCTGAATGGCGAACCTATAATACCTGAAACTCATACGGACATAACAATATCAACGAGTGGCAAAAAAATGTCACTGTTGATTATCGATTCGGTCGCGGCTCATCACGCTGGAGAATACAAATGCATCGCGAAAAACGTAGCAGGCTTGTCGAGTCGTAGCGCAATCCTAGCTGTCAACGGTATCCACTATAAATGAACATACAAAACATAAAAAATATGCTTATCTAATCGTCGTGATTAATTCGATTTGCTTCTGCTTAACTCGTGTGAACACGTAAACGTTTGAATTGTCTGCACCACAAAAATTATTATCCTTATTCTCCTTTGTTTTCTGACTCAAGCTGTACAGAGCTTTTTTAATGTCTCCACGTAAATCCTCCTGTAGTTTCACCGCAAATCGCGCCTTTCTCCTTTGGCGAAGGACCAGTCGATGCAGGATTATCAGTGACAGCTACTTGTTCTGTGTCCGCTGGTGATTATCCACTTGAGATTTCTTGGTTTTTCAATAACGAGCCATTGACGGATCCTGATACTCTAGATATGTCAATAATTCCCTTGAAACGTCGAAGTTTACTTGAAATCGAATCGGTCGATGCTCATCACGCTGGCACTTACACTTGCGCAGTGTCTAACGAAGCTGGATCTACCAGCCATAGCGCTATTCTTAAAGTGAACGGTAAATGGGCATGAAATTATCGAGAGACTATATTATTTGCTATGCGTATTTATCAGTGACTCGCATCGTCGTGCTTTCAACACAATTACTCAAGCGTGCACAGAATTTGTACGGCTTCCAACTAACTCAAGATAAAATTCCATCAAGCTTCTATTAATCTATAAAAACTACGCTATTATTACTGCAGATTCAATTAGTTGCATGAAATTAAATAAAATGAAAAAACCCAAACTTTCATTGTTTATCTATATAATTCATGCAGTTGATTAGAATTGAAAGACATAAAAGATTGCAAATTAAAATATCAACGAACGAATTGACTAATCTCAACAATCAATTCAATAACAATTATAAGCCTTGTGATATTCCCCATCGAATATAAAACTGAAGTGAAAAGTTGAAATGAAGAGGAAAATGTTTAAAAGTGATATATTTGTCTAACAATAAAGGCGAGCATATGTATCTTAAAAGTTTTCAGATTATCGTGATACCTTAATTACAACGTAAATTTATACTCTTTGACAGTCGCTCCTCAAATAGCCTCTTTCTCATTTGGAGAAGAACCTTTAAACGCTGGCGATACAGCGTCCTTGACATGTATAGCTGCTAAAGGAGATTTTCCTTTGGAAATTATATGGATGTTCAACAATGAACCGATTGATCCCGCATTACATGACGTTGTCGTGACTGCAACCGGCAAACGCACCAAACAATTGACTATTGATAATGTTAATGCAAGGCATGTCGGCGAATATACGTGTGTTGCATCAAATGTCGCAGGTTCAACAACGCGCTCGGCTGTACTTACCGTAAATGGTACAATCGAATTGAATTATTTACGTTTTTTTGTAAATAGAGTGACTCGAACGGTGACATCTTTTTTCTTATACACATATAGACAAAATTATGAATAGAACTTGATATACTAGTAATTAGAATTCTTAATTATTCCTGAGTAACGGCAATTTAATTTATTATTTGTTTTATTCACTGTATTTCTTTTCAAAATACTGTTCTTTAGTTCCACCACTTATCGCTCCCTTCTATATTGGTGAAGACCCAGCTAATTGGGGTGAGATAGTATCGGCAACATGTACAGTACTTCAAGGTGATCGACCAGTGAATATAACTTGGACTCTTAATGATCAGCCAATTAATTCTGATACTCACCCTGATATAATAATTACCAGAAGTGGAAAAATGATATCATTACTGAGCATTGATTCAGTGGCAGCGCATCACGCTGGTCAATACACATGTATTGCTACGAATCTTGCTGGATCCTCGATTCGTAGTGCTAATTTAACTGTTAACGGTATAGATAAACGATTGATTACATATTTATGCTGTGAATAAGTGCTGCATATTGAAAAGAGCTAACGTTTATTTATGTTATATTATTGTCCTTTCTCTCTATTTAACTCTATTCCGCTCTCTATTCCGTTTATTTATTCCTTCTCCTTAACAGTTGCAAACTTGTACCAAATCCTGTTGCGCTCTGTTAGATCTTCTTTTACGGTTGGCATTAGCCAATAGCAAAAATTATATGCTGGCTACAAAATTTACTATTATTTTTTATTGGCAAATACAATTTTAATTGACAATTTTCATTTAAATATTGTTTTATTTTCAATTGAATTTTCGTTGGCCTTTTTTATAGTTTCTCCACAGATTGGCGTAGGGTTTACTTTTGGCGAAGAGCCATTGAATGCAGGTGACATGGCGACAATCACATGTTCTATCATAAAAGGAGATTCTCCTGTCTCGATCGAATTAATGTTCGGGGGAAATCCTGTTGAATCGGGTATGAATGGCGTTACTGTATCGGACTCGGGAAAGAGATCTAAACAGTTGACCATTGAAGCTGTTGAAGCTCAACATTCTGGAGAATACACATGCGTTGCGTCAAATTTAGCTGGTTCTATTTCTCGTACAGCTGCATTAGCTGTCAATGGTACAGATAAATTAAAATCACAACACAAATGTTGAAAGTAGTTCTTATACGAGACTCGTGTGGCTTGTGCTCTTAATATATGATTTACGTAATTAACAAAGTAACTTATATTTTCAAGCGAACGTACATAAAAACTTAGTTTAATCGTCAATGTTGTAATATCCAAACATTACAGTTCCACCACAAATAGCTCCCTTCGCCATCGAAGAGGGACCCGTCAACTGGGGTGAACAAGTTTCTTTCATTTGTAGCGTATTAAAAGGCGATCGTCCGATTAAAATACATTGGACAATGAACGGCAATCCAATAAGTCCAAAGACACTCGACGGCCTAACGATATCGAAAACGGGAAAAATGATTTCTGTTTTGAGTATCGATTCTGTAACAGCCGATCATGCTGGAAATTTTACTTGCACTGCGAGCAATCAAGCAGGAAGCGATCATCTACAATTACGGTTGTCGGTTAACGGTACATGAACGCACTTGTTAGTTTTACAATGAATGTTTAATTATTTCGTACACTTTCTTTGTTCTTTTCCATTATTCCTCCAACTTCCGCTCTGACCAGAGTAATATTTTGTAAATAGAACCCGGTATTCCGTACAGTGTATTGCAACAAGTCGTCGAGACATCGTATTCGAAACTGTATCTTTCGTATCTCAGAAACTTGTTAATCCTTCAATTATAGTTCCATCACAAATTACTCCTTTCATAATAAGCGAAGAATCAGTGAATTGAGATAATCAACGTTTTACCTTTGGCAAAGTCATAAAAGGTGACTTACCTATAGACATCGTATATTTTCCAAGGCGATAGAATTATGCCAGACACTTATCCATGCATAACAATAGCGACAACAAAAAGAATTCTTTACTAAGCATCGACTTGGTATCCGGACACCATGCTGGCGAATCTAATTGCATGGCGAGTAACGTTTTCGGATCTGTCAGTCCCAATGCTATGTTAGCAGTAAATGGTACACGTAATATAAGAAACTATTTGGCTTATATACAAGTTTTCAAGACAACATTCACATTAGTCCATTCACTCCTACGCCAATTTCCAGCCAAGTTCCCTCGACATCAGTCCTAAACTGTTTCTTCTTCAATTGACAGTGGGCGATTTCATACGTGATATATCTATTGTACTTCCAATAACGGCATTGTTTGCTTGGTTTATAGTTGCTCCGCAGATAGGTATAGGATTTACATTTGGTGAAGAACCTTTAAATGCGGGTGACATGACGACAATAACTTGCGCAGTTATTAAAGGAGATTCCCCATTAACAATCGAATTGATGTTCAATGGAAATCCAATACAAACGGGTAGTGATGGCATTACAGTATCGGATTCGGGAAAACGCGCCAAACAAATGATCGTAGAAGCTGTTGAAGCACATCATGCTGGAGAATACACTTGCGTTGCGTCAAACGTTGCTGGATCGGTTTCTCGATCAGCTATTCTTGCTGTCAATGGTATTACATATTAAGAACAAAACTCAAAACTGACTTATCGATGACTGTTTACTGTACAAGACTCGTATGGCTTTATTTTGTATCTTAGATTACATTATTTGAATGATTTTTTTCCTTACACAAGTAATACCAATTAATAACTCATACTAGACACACATGAATTACAGTACCACCACAAATAGCTCCTTTTGCAATTGAAGAAGGACAACCGGTGAATTGGGGTGAACAGGTATCTCTCGTTTGCAGTGTGTTGAAAGGCGATCGTCCAGTAAAAATACATTGGACGATGGATGGCCATCCGATAAGTCCGAAAACTCATGACGGAATAATGATATCGAAAACTGGAAAAATGATTTCCGTATTAAGCATTGATTCCGTAACTGCTGCTCATGCCGGAAATTATACTTGTATCGCTAGTAACCAAGCGGGAAGCTCACACCTTAGTACACGGTTGTCAGTTAATGGTATATATGGATAAAACGAGATTTATTTATTTAGATGCACATTTTATACATGTTTAGTGCTATGATTACCTTTACACCTACTCTAACTACAATTACATTAATTTTATTTGCGTAGAATTACTGGAAGGAATGTATTTTTTTATTGTATATTTTTGTATTAATCTTATCCTCGATAACCACCTTTGTCTCAGTCTTGCTAACTAGAAGGAGTCACAAGCGATGAAAATGAAATAATATACGTACAGCGAAGAAAAGTGTAATTTTAATTGAACTTCAACTAAATTAAGAATAGTACAAAATTAGAATTTTCGGGTTGCATCTTCCATTACAGTTCCACCGCAGATAGCTCCTTTCACAATTAGCGAAGAACCGGCTAATTGGGGGGACCAGGTTAGCGCAGTTTGCAATGTTATGAAAGGTGACACTCCCATTGAGATAACTTGGACGTTTCAAGGTGAAAGAATTACGCCCAATACTCATCCAGGCGTAATGATATCGACCACAAGAAAGAATTCGTTTATAACTATCGATTCAGTGTCTGGACATCATGCTGGTGAATATACTTGTATAGCCAGCAACGTTGTCGGATCCACAAGTCGCAGTGCTTTACTAGCAGTTAATGGTACACCATATTAAAACACAATCAATTTAATTTGTAACACAATCCACTTTTCCCGAATCAACTATACATTGATAATTTCCGCTTTACCATACCCTGATAAGACGACTTGTTACTTGTGATTCTAATTCCTCTGCAGATTGGAATATTTTCATTCGGTGAAGAACCGTTAAATACGGATGACCGTCTTTATTTAATGTGTTGTAATATAGGGAGTATCAAGTATTCGATTTAAATGAACATACGTTTCTAATATCCTATCTATCTCTTGATTACTATATTCAAAAAACAAAGACAATTTCGTTCAATTTTTACAATTTGCGTTGAAATTTCTTTACTCTGCTCAACATCTGGAAGATATAATCAAAATTAATTGTAATACAAAGCTCTATCAAATATCATGTAAATTTACAGTACAACCACAAATAGCTCCGATCACCTTCGGAGATGAGACGGCAAATTGGGGTGAACAAGTATCCACTATGTGTAGTGTGCACAAAGGTGATGAACCCATAGAAATTGAGTGGCTGTTTAATGGTGAAAAAATTACACCTGAAACTCATCCGAACATGATGATAATGAGAACGAAAAAGAAACTGTCGATACTTAATATCGACTCGGCATCCGATGAACACGTTGGGACATATACATGCGTTGCGAGTAACTTTGCGGGATCTGTTAATCGAAGTGCAGTATTAGCAGTGAACGGTACAGACCATGTCCGCAAAATTGTGTTGTGAATATTGTACTTTTTCATCCATTAACCAATAATATAATCCTTAATCACCTATGGCATCAACCACATTGCTAGGGCTTTGTAATACCTTCAAGCGATATCCCAAATTTTGATTATATTATTGACAATCTTGCAGTTGCTCCTCAAATAGCTCCATTCTCCTTCGGTTTGGAACCCGTTAATGCAGGCGATATGGCGTCGGTTCAGTGCGCTGTTACAAAAGGCGATACCCCATTAGAAATATCGTGGCTTTTTGAAGGAAATACTATAGACAGAAGTAAAACTGAATTGGTGATGTTAGACGTTGGAAAACACGCAAAACAGTTAATGATTGAATCGGTCATGGCAAAACATGCTGGCGAGTACATGTGTGTTGCTTCGAATCTAGCTGGAACGACTACTCGATCAGCTTTACTTGCCGTTAATGGTACATTTAAATGCTGATTTAGAAAGACGCCTACTTGGAATTGCATTTTTGAGCTTTAATTTTTTCCTTTATTTCTGTATTGAAGTATAAGACGGTATCCCTTGCTCCTAACACCACATTACATACATCGACGTATCACGTTACACTGAATACAAACGACATACTTAACGAAACATTTGTATGATATTATGTGTATGACAGTTGCACCACAAATCGGTGTGTTCACCTTCGGCGACGAACCACTAAACGCAGGCGATAGTGCATCCGTGACATGTTCGGTTACAAAGGGTGACTTTCCCATGGAAATTAACTTTCTATTTCGAAATGAAATTCTGGATGAAAATCACGACGATGTTATTGTGACGAAACATGGAAAACGCGGAAAACAACTAAACATCGAAAGCGTTAGGGCAGAACATGCTGGAGAATATACCTGCGAAGCTTCGAACATTGCTGGTTCGACAACGCGCACTGCGGTGCTAGAAGTTAACGGTACCAATAACTTGGACGTTTAGAGTAGTATTTATTTGTTTTATAATGTTATTGATACTTTTCCGACAAATTCCTATTGACTCGTCTGATTATACTCAAACGTAAACTGAAATTGGCTTTGTAGGGATATTTAATAAATAAAATCAAAGTCTGCATAAATTTCACGTAGTATCTCGTGTATGACTTAGTTTTTTTGAAATAACAGTTGCTCCGCAAATTGGAGCTTTCACATTCGGAGAAGATCCCTTGAATGCTGGTGATAGTGCGTCTATAACATGTTCAGTTACGAAGGGAGATTTTCCCATGGAAATTAGTTGGATGTTCCAAAATGAAATTGTGAGTGAGAAACTGGAAGACATCGTTGTATCAAACGTTGGAAAACGCGGAAAGCAGTTGGGCATTGAAAACGTTAGGGCAGAACACGCTGGAGAATATACATGCGTAGCTTCAAATATTGCTGGTTCAACAACGCGAACTGCTATACTTGAAGTTAATGGTATAAGTTTATTTGAATTGAACAATTATTTTTAGTTGTTTGATAGTTATCCTGTCATTCCTTTACCGACTCTTCTGACTATATTGAACCAGAATATTCACAATTTGAAAAACAGTTCTTACGTTTTTATTTGACTGAGATGAATTTCAATTTTCAACAGTTGCTCCACAAATCGGAGCTTTCACCTTCGGCGATGAGCCAGTGAATGCAGGCGACGTAGCCTCAGTAACTTGCGTGGTAACCAAAGGAGATTTCCCTATGGAGATTAATTGGATGTTTCAAAGTGAGCGGATAGACGATAAACGCGATGATATTATAATAACGAAATCTGGAAAACGTGGCAAACAATTGAATATCGAGAACGTTAGGGCTGAACATGCTGGAGAGTACACTTGTATTGCTTCTAACGTAGCTGGTTCAACAAGTCGATCGGCCATACTTGATGTTAATGGTATTTAAATCTTGAAAGTAAAAGAATGAATTGTGGTGTTGTATCAAAAAATATTATGTTGATAGATCCTTAACTTTGGTCAATCCTAACTCTATCTTCATTCCAAATGATCACTTACGGCACTATTAAAATTTTACAAAACCGATACAGAGTTTGTAAAACGGCTAATTACTTTCAGAACCGGTATATTGATATTTTAAACGAAATTTTGATTTTATAAGTAAGGATTCATAAATCGAAAAATGTTTAAATGCATACTTTCGTTTCGAAATAGTTGCTCCACAAATCGGGCAATTCACATTTGGTGACGAACCGATGAATGCTGGTGACTCGGTGTCAATTTTGTGTAATGTCGTCAAAGGCGACCTTCCATTAGATATCAACTGGATGTTTGGCAGTCAACTGATAGATGACAGAGTAGAAGGTGTTACAATGTCAAAGTCAGGAAAACGGGGCGGACAGTTGAATATAGACAATGTCAGAGCTGAACATGCCGGAGAATATACCTGTGTTGCTTCTAATATTGCTGGTTCGACAAGCCGATCGGCGATTCTTGACGTTAACGGTATTGAACAGTTGTGACACGTTCAATTTTGTAAATGGAACATTCTTTTTAAAAATTCCCTTCTCTTACAAAATCCTCTTCAATCCGATTTTACCCTTGCTATGAATGATAGTGACGATCAAGACATATTTTAATACAGAATGCATCTTTGTAATCAGCTAAAAATGTTATTCACAGGAAGCTATACTGAATTTATCGTGATATTTCGACGACATAAAAATATCAATTTTATTATTCCATTGGTTCACTATTTTAATGCTGCATTTTTCATAATACAGTTGCTCCACAAATCGGCGTTTTCACTTTCGGTGATGAGCCAGTAAATGCGGGTGACATGGTCTCAGTACTTTGCATCGTTGCGAAAGGTGATTTCCCACTAGAAATCAACTGGATGTTCGGTCAACAACCGATTGATGACAAACTCGAAGGTGTAATTGTATCGAGTTCAGGAAAACGTGGAAAACAGTTGAATATAGAGAGTGTTAGAGCAGAACACGCTGGAGATTATACTTGCGTTGCTTCCAATAATGCTGGCTCGACAACTCGATCGGCAGTACTTGACGTGAACGGTATTTAACGTTGAACAGTAGACGGAAATTTTTTGTTATAGCATCAAATCCTTAATCTTCAAATACCTTTCATTATCCATTTCTCTCATTTACGCTTTCAGCGTCTGTTATTCTATATGCTGAGAACTTCTACGTGATTTTATATATCTACAACGTATAAACTAAGAAAAATGATGCTAATCAATACGTTAGGTGAAGTTTGTAGTCCATTTGTCAAATAAAAAATGGCAATGCTAACCATATTTATAAGACTCTATTGTTCACTATGATTTTTTTAAAACAGTCGCTCCTCAAATTGGCCTGTTCACCTTTGGTAACGAACCAGTAAACGCAGGCGACAGTGCATCCGTAGTATGTAACGTCGCTAAAGGCGATCTTCCGCTAGAAATTCAATGGATGTTTGGTAACCAACCAATAAACGACGATAACAAAGGAATAGTAATATCAGACTCGGGAAAACGGGGCAAACAATTGAACATAGAAAGCGTCAGAGCAGAACACGCCGGAGAATATACCTGCGTTGCTTCTAACGTCGCTGGTTCGACATCACGTAGTGCCGTGCTTGACGTCAACGGTACTTTTGACTGTTTGACTGTTACTATTTGGTAGATACTTCCGACGAATATCACGCCCTCTACGTTACCTCCTCAATTAACTCCACTCGTTCTTACACAGACTTCAAAGTAAATGTCTTTTCTACTGACACTGACTTGAACTGATGACCAAATTTAATACAAAATGTCTATTGCTTATCACAAACTATAGATGAAGATGTCTTTCATAAACTATAGAATTAAAGGTAAAGTTCTATAATTTGGAAAGTAACGATGAACAAATCTCCCTGCAGTACTTTATTTTTGAAAATTTTGTTCATGATATTTCTTTATTTCAATATTCCGAGGTGATTTTCTTTTCTTCAATTATGCTTCTGTTCCAACTGATTTATTTTATTTTCTTATTTGAATTCTCGAACGTATCTGTTGTTCGCTGCATTGGCATACTTGCCCGTAGATCCCTACCATGACCCTTGATTGGTTTTTCATCATTGTTTTATTGAAATATCTACATCTGAAAGCTGAAACAAGTCAGTAGATGGGGCCTTTACTTTATTACCCATCGCAAACAATTGCAGTGTTACCAAAGCTGCTGCCGTTCTCTCTGGGTGACGGTCCACTGAACTCAGGCCAAGTGGTGACGGCCCCGTGCGCGGTAGTGGAAGGCGACCGTCCACTAAGACTTCGTTGGACTCTAAATGGTCAGCCAATCTCACCACATTCGGGTGTCTCAATTCTGGATCTGGGCGAGCGTGGCGCGATTCTGAGCATCGGCTCGGTGGAAGCCACACACGCAGGCACTTATACGTGCACCGCCGAGAACGCCGCTGGCCGTCGCGAGCTTTCCGCTGAGCTCATTGTCAACGGTTCTCTTTTATTCACTGTTTTGTCGATATTTTATTCCCAGTCAAACTTTTCATCGTCGTCGTCGTCGTCGTCGTCGTCATCTTCGTCGTCGTTCGCAGCATGCGTAGACATCACATATCCGTCCTAAATTATTTTTTTATTGTCAGTCGTTCCTTTAAATCAGAGTTGACTCTCAGTTTCGGTGTTACAGTCGCGCCCCACCTACAACCGTTCACATTCCACGAGAGCACGAACCAAGGTGACCTTGTACTTGTACACTGTGCCGTCGTCAAGGGTGATGCACCTTTAAGTTTAAGATGGTTGTTCAATGGCAGGCACTTGGAAACGGGGGAAGATGTCAGGGTTACTTCGATGGGTGAAAGGGTCTCGACGCTAAGTATCGCATCGGCCAAGGGCGAGCATGCCGGCGAATACGCGTGCGTTGCTGAAAGCTCGGCCGGCCGGGTCAGCCACAGCGCTCAATTGAGGGTTAATGGTACGCGAAATGGTTGAATTTTGAACGATGCAATTGCCGTTTAATCTGAGTTCACTTATTTTAAAATGATATTTCATTTGAATAACTAATCTTATAATCGTATAAATAACAATTATTATAACTCTTGAGAATACGTGTGATTATTAAAGTTATGCCCAATTTAACAAAAAAAAATTCGATATCAATTTGTAGATTTTACTAAATAACTTTCATAGTACTGCTAACCATTACGGTAGCAACCTCAGTCAAGTGGGCAACGCAATTCGCACAGTAATATCTTGATACAGTCATTTAACATAATAATACAAATTTTTGACAGCAAAGTTATGAATAACGATATCAAATTTCACCATGGCTTTTGCATCGTTCCGAGACCACCATTAGAAAAATTGAAAGATAGTTTCAAAGGAACTTTGTGCATAGTAATTAGCATCTACTGTGCTTTCGGCTGTAAAGTAATGATTCCTTTATTGTGTATTGGTGACTCGCAGTAAATTGACCACCAATTAATCAATGTCTTAGAACCATTTATTTCTTCTTTATTTTATTGGGACTACAGTATTCTCCAAACTTGTTTTCACGGCGAACCTTTCGTCACCGACTCCCTCTTCAAGAAGAAAAAAAGACTCGTCCCTCTGCTTCACACCGTAAAACAACATCTTATAAATGAAAACATACGAATAAAATTTGAAAAAAGATAAATAAATAAAACGACCTCGACAAAAGCTAAAAAGAGAAAAAATGTCATTGTGACGAGACAATTGCAGTACATCCTCGGATCACTCCTTTCGACTTTGGCGATCAGCAGATATACGCCGGACAGACGGCTCAACTGGTGTGTACAGCGTTGGTTGGCGATCAACCGATAAGTTTTAACTGGACCCACGAGAACCAATTTCTATCGGAAGCCCTTGAGGGTATAAGGATCAGTCGGGTGGGTCCAAGATCGAGTATACTGCTGATCGATCCGGTCGAGCCGAGGCATGCCGGCAAATATACTTGTACCGCAAGCAACCCTTATGTCGGCGCTGACTCTCATCGCGCCACACTCAGGGTTCACGGTTAGAGATACATAAACCGGCGCTTATAATAACTCTGTATCTGCTTCTTTGCTGCAACCACCGGGTATATACGTGTTTTAACTGCTTATACCTTCTTCTTCTTCTTCTACTTCTACTATCTGTCCATCTGTTAAAACTTCTACTTTCAGCTGGTTCGTTATGTTTTTTTTGGTTAAGTTCAATGTCGTATGAAGCGCTGGAAAAGCGGCTTGTGTTACCCCGATCTATTGATATTGAATTTTGAGTTAGGAAGTGATGAAAAACATAAAACGACAAAATACCACTTGTTCGCTTCGTCGATATAGTCAAAAGTCATTCGTCGCTTGCATTAACGAGCAGCGCATCTCTCCACCATGTGAGCTTGTCATGCCTGTTAGTAGCGCCAACATTTTCATCAAATGATCCGACACCCCCAACCCCCTTAGACCCTCGAACCACTTTTTTATTATTAATACTATGACGCTAATCTCAGTCTCGGTGATTTAATTGTCTTCCACGCGCGATCCCTTGGGTATATACATCAGCGCGGAGTCAATTCACTTTGAAACAACAACATCCCGTCTCTGTCTCTCTCTCTTTGTCCTGTCCATAGTATTTTTAAATCCTTAATCCTACGATCCCATCTATCCTCTTACGTTTTTTTTTGTAGATGTAGATTTAGTCTTCCTGCATGCTCATGGGTAGTCGCTTGAGTGCGGTTTCAGCATGAAAATCGTACGATCGCGAAATTTCATTAATGCATGTAATATTTGCGACTTATCAAGCCATGCGAGTCACTCTATATTTAGATCATGCTTTGACGATAATGCTTCAGATAGTGAAAAGATGTTTATACTTTTGAGAAGGGAACAATGAAAACGCGGCAGACATGTACGTATTTAATAATCAAAGATTCTATTGGGAAAAAACTTGTCAATTAGTGCTTTGAAGTTACATACTCCATTAATAATTGTATCAATTCGATCAGTAAGCATCGCAATTGGCGTTATAAAATTTGCATTCATTGCATAATTCGTTGTAAAAGTAAAATAAAATATTTCAATAGCATTTGAATTGTAAGATTTCTAAGTGGATTATCGTATACAAATCTATATTTGTAAGTAAAATATTGTTTTACTTATTGTCTTTTTAAAAAAATTTATAAATTAAAATTATTTTACGGCACTTTTTCTTTTTTAACAAATCATTTAGATTAACAGTATAGACGAAATATTAGAAAACAGTATCTGAAGCATATCGACAGATTTTACAAGAGAGTCGTTTCGTATTAGCATGTGGCGAAACGTACATTACGAATCGTCTGCTTCCGATACAGTTCGTGATCACTATTATTATTGATCATTAAATGACAAAAAAATATCTAAATAAGAGGCGCGTCGTAAAACCCATCACGTCAACTTTATCCAAGTCTCACTTCATCATATTAACATCTCAAGAATAATCATCATCGTAATATATAATCAAACAATGTTTCATTTCGTTCAATTATCTGGATAAAGTTGATGTGAAAATCTCTCTCGTAAAATGTTGCATAATAGTGCCGAAAAATTCTAAACTGAAAGTCCACGCGACAATTATCTAATCGATTTACCATGATACTGCAGTACCACCGCGTTGGATTCTTGAGCCTACTGATAAGGCTTTCGCTCAAGGCTCAGATGCGCGTGTCGAATGCAAAGCCGATGGTTTCCCCAAACCTCAAGTTACATGGAAGAAAGCAGTTGGTAAGTTAAAAAAAAGTAGTGCTGGGAAAAAAATAAAGAGATATAAAGTGACAAAATAATGAAAAAAAAAATACAAATTCCAATCGTTTATCGTAGGGGATGCGCCTGGCGACTACACAGACTTGAAATTGAGTAACCCTGATATTAGCGTCGAAGATGGTACTCTTATGATAAATAATATTCAAAAAACCAATGAGGGTTACTATCTTTGCGAAGCTGTCAATGGAATTGGCTCTGGACTTTCTGCTGTTATTCTGATTTCCGTTCAAGGTATGTAAAATACTTAAAAACAATGGAATTAATCGCCTAATAATGACTTTTAATATTAAACACATATCATTGCAATTGTTATAATCTGATTTTATAACTATTTGAATACAGCTCCACCTCACTTTGACATAAAGCTACGTAATCAAACAGCCCGTCGCGGTGAGCCAGCCGTATTGCAATGCGAAGCTCAAGGTGAAAAACCAATTGGTATTCTCTGGAACATGAACAACAAGCGTCTCGACCCGAAGAGTGACTCTCGTTACACTATTCGCGAAGAAATCTCCAACAATGGTGTCAAGTCTGATCTTAGCATCAAACGTACCGAAAGAAGTGACTCTGCTTTGTTCACTTGCGTTGCTACCAATGCTTTTGGCAGTGACGATACCAGCATTAATATGATTGTTCAAGGTTTGTTTCCTTAACCTTGTTTAAACGGAAGAGAAGTTATTATTCATCGAAACTATTTCTTGGTCGACCCTCGCAGCATTTCACGATGTAAAAATATACTTCCGGAAACTTTTATCTCCTTTGTACACATGTTGAGTTTTTTTTAACTAATTGGAAGCAACAGGTTTACGCTAACAGATATTTTTATACGGACTTGAGTTATCTTTATGAACAGTGTACAGTCGCTTCATCGATCACTGACTAGCAGTGTGAATGACCTCGTATTATTTATATTCTAATCTACAACGTATGCAAGTAAAAATCTATAATCGACTTAGTTTCATACAAGCTATATGTTTAATAAAACTATAAGAATCATTTAACAGTAAATATTTTTAGTTTATCACTTTAAGATAACACTTTAAAAAGAAGAAATAAAAATTTCTTTTTATCATTACGACTTTTGAACATCGTAACTTGTATAAAAAATTAATTAAATTCAAATATGTCATGTTACAACAGAGGTCCCAGAAGTACCTTACGGCTTGAAAGTTCTCGACAAATCCGGGCGTTCAGTGCAGTTATCTTGGGCTGCTCCTTACGACGGTAACAGCCCCATAAAACGTTACACCATTGAATACAAGATCAGTAAAGGATCATGGGAAACCGACATCGACAAAGTCGTCGTGCCAGTATCTCAGCAAAACGTTGCTGGCGTTTTTAATCTTAGACCTGCCACGACTTACCATATAAGAATTGTGGCTGAAAACGAAATTGGCAAGTCTGAGCCTTCGGATACTGTGACTATCATCACCGCCGAAGAGGCACCATCTGGTCCGCCTAGCAATGTTCGCGTTGATGCTTTAGATCAGCATACCCTTAAGGTATAACTCTATTAATAGTTTATACCCATACCATTATGAACTTTAAAGATTTTTTTATACTTATTCGAACTCATTCCATCAGGTCTCATGGAAGCCACCACCAAGAGACGACTGGAACGGTGAGATCCTTGGATATTACGTTGGCTATCGTTTAGCTTCATCGGACAAGCCCTACATGTTCGAGACTGTCGAATTCTCAAAGGATGACGGAAAAGAACATCACTTGCAGATAATGAATCTCAAGACTTACACGCAGTACAGCGTAGTCGTGCAAGCTTTCAATAAAGTTGGTTCGGGTCCTAAGAGTGAAGAACGTCGTGCTCATACTGCTGAGGGTGTGCCTGAACAGCCCCCACACGATACTACTTGTACTACTTTGACTAGCCAGACTATCAGAGTTACCTGGTCATCGCCACCACTTTCTGCTGCTAACGGTGTCATCACTGGCTATAAGGTGAACTAGAGAATATACTATTAGAACTATGAAATGATTTTTAAACAATTCTGTTTAACCTAAAGTTCGAAACAATTTGAATAACTTGCGTATTACATATTTTTAATTGTTTTGTGCAATTGCAGATCATTTACGGACCTTCCGAGTCATGGCACGATGAGAATACCAAAGACACCAAAATCACATCCTCCAGTGAGACTATTCTTCACGGCCTGAAGAAATTCACCAACTACAGCATGCAAATCCTTGCCTTTACTTCTGGTGGAGATGGTGTTAAATCTGCTCCTATCCATTGCCAGACCGAACAAGACGGTAAGGCTTCGATAACGCCAATTCAATGTGTTCTCTCAAAGGCAAATTACATCAATGACATAAACGTTATATTTTTATGGTAGCTCCCGAGGCTCCTACAGCCATCAAAGCTCTGGTTATGTCAGCCGATTCAATCCTTGTGTCATGGCGACCACCAACACAGCCAAACGGAGTGATCTCGCAATACACTGTCTATACACGATCCAACAATTCTGAGCAACCAATCAGTCAAAAAATTGCACCAACTCAATTGACCCACGAGGTATCCGGATTAGATGAAAAACGCAAGTACGATTTCTGGGTGACAGCCAGTACGAATATTGGTGAAGGGCAGTCATCAAAAATTGTCACTTTGGCACCAAGTGCTAGTGGTAAGTTACTTTTGATTATTGATTAATAATCGTTGAATTTATATTTGATTCCAAATATTAAGACATTTTTCTTTAAATTTCAGTGCCAGCGAAGATCGCATCATTCGACGACAAATTCGTGGCCACCTACAAAGAAGATGTGAAGCTTCCTTGTCTGGCTGTGGGAGTACCTGCACCAGAAGTAACTTGGAAAGTACGCGGAGTTAAACTTACACCTACCGATCGTTTACGTCAATTGCCAGAAGGATCGTTGTTTATCAAGGAAGTTGACCGTGCCGATGCCGCAGAATATTCTTGCTACGTTGAGAATACTTTCGGTCATGACACTGTCACGCACAATCTTGTCGTTCATGGTATGTAATTTACTTTAACGCGTGGAGAATTTTTTTTTTTCAAGGGATATTCTATTAACTGCACGCGTACTTGCAGCTCCTCCTCATTCGCCGCAAGTGACATTAACTGCCACTACCACCAACTCATTGACGATGAAGCTACGCCCTCACGCAACAGATACCGCACCGATTCACGGTTATACTATCCACTACAAACCAGAGTTCGGCGATTGGGAAACCGTACAGATAAGTCATACTGCATCAAAGTATACTCTGGAGAATTTATGGTGCGGTACTCGTTATCAGCTCTATGTCACTGCCTACAATACGTAAGTCTTAAGACACACAATTAAATCCAACGTTAATACACGAATTGGTAATCGATAATTTCTTTATACAGGATTGGTATGGGAGAACCGTCGGATATCCTGAATTCACGCACAAAAGGCTCGAAGCCAATTATTCCCGAAGCAGCGAGATTTATCGAAGTCTCCACTAAAAGTATTACGCTGCATCTTCACGCTTGGTCAGACGGTGGATGTCCTATGTTGCACTTCGTCGTCGAGTATAAAAAAAAGTAATCTTTAACATCTAATTATTCCCTTTTTTCGAGAAACAATAGCGAACGTATGTAAAAAATGAATTATGTGTTTTTCTAACTAGGCACACTCAAGAATGGATTCAAGTATCGAACAGCGTAAAACCAGGCGGTAATTTTGTAGTCATGGATTTAGATCCAGCCAACTGGTATCACTTACGAGTCACAGCGCACAATAATGCTGGTTTTGCCGTAGCAGAATACGAATTTGCCACGCTCACAGTCACCGGAAGTAAGTATCCTCACATCGACGTTCGTCGTTATATCGATATAGTCACGCGTGGTCGGCGTCAATGGTGGCAACCTTCAATTAAAAGAAAACAAACAAAAGAACATGTTTTTTCATCTCAATCATCGCACGTTCTTAAGCTGATAAATTCACTGTAACTTGGAAAGCCTGAAATTCAATGTTCCATTCACTATCACTAAATTCTAATAACCGCATCACTGATCCTTTGGTGCTGTACAAATTATTCAAAAAGTTTCTTATAGTGCTTATGCATTTCACGCGGTCGTACATCTGAAATAGCACTAGATATCACGAAAGTCTTACTTTGAATGTTTTTTTTTTAAGTCATTTATGTTCTAATATAATATTAGAATAGTATAATTAAGCTAATGTACATATTTAGAAACGCATAGTGATAAATAATAATTAAGTTCTGTTTAAGCAAAAATTTGTTTTATATTCTGTAAAACTTTAAAATTCGTCACGTTAATTAATTGAAATCATTAAATGTGTGTAAACTCTCAATAAAAAAAAAAGTTTTTAAAATTCAAGCTACAATCGAGTGAAAAAAGGACATTGAATATTAGCTCATCCAAGTCGAGAAAGTATTTGAAAAAGAAAAAAAAGAAAACAGCCAAGTAAATCGTTGGCTTTTGTTCTAGGCACCATTGCGCCGGCCCGCGAACTTCCGGACAGCAGCGACGACCCGATGAAAATATTCATGGCCAACCTTAATCTGGTGGTGCCCGTCGTTGCGGCGGTTCTCGTCATAATTGTAGCCGTTATCGTGATCTGCGTCCTTAAAGGCAAAGGTCACGACGACGAGAAAGGTGCGTAAAAACAAATCACTCTACTCTGTTTGTCCTCTCTCGCGTTTAGGTACCATTGCACCACCAATATTAAGTGGTGGTTCTGGTGATATGGAAAAAGATATGTCCAAAGATGCTGATGTAAGAAAACTTTTCCCATGGATTCCCAATTGGCTTGAACCAAATGTTATTGTACCAGTGATGGCAACTGTTGTGGTGATCATCGTCGGCATCGTTGTCATTTGCGTTGCTCTATCAAGACGCACACGTGGCCCTGAGCAGACCAGACTCCGTGGAATTTCGTCTTCCGATGAGAAATATTACGAAGGCCAATGTACTGACGAATATATCTAAACAACAGTGTTTCAACGAATTCTTTTCTCTATTACTACTATTTTTCTACTTCTCTTCTTCACTGAATTGCGTTAAAGATACAAAAAGCATTTAATTACAAATGGAAACAAACGTTTAATAAATTTGTATCCTCAACGCACTCGGTCGTCTAACAAAATCGCTTACATCTTTCCATCGCAATCTTGTTATCCCTCCGTAAAACGTTTCTTTTCAGATGATGTAGTATATCAACAGACTGGACCAATAGGAGCAACATTAGACAAGAGAAGACCAGATTTAAGAGACGAGTTGGGTTACATAGCACCACCAAATCGAAAATTACCACCAGTGCCAGGCTCGAATTACAACACATGCGATCGCATTAAGCGAGGGACAGTGATAAGTAAGTGAAATTCTTGAAAAGACAGTCACAAAAGCAAAACAGTAAACAAAATAAAAAATAAAACAACCAAACAAAAAAAATACTTGGATCTTCAACGTACGTAAACAATTGTTACGGCATGCTCTAATCACTACACTTTTATTATCTGTCATCGTCAATGCCAACGGTCGATCAAACCTCATTGACCAGATGTTACTCGACATACGCTTACAGACGCTAATTTTACGCTGCTCTGACTACATCCATTCTATTACCATTCATTCAGTATTTTATTAATTGTTCTCTTACCCCCTCGCCCCCTTGCACTCGATTGATTCTCATCACATTGTATTTATTATCTACCTTTGACGACCCGCTCCAATCATCTGGAGATCAGCAAGTTAATGTAAATCATGTATATAGCCGCATGCCTTTCCGTGTTTTATTTTTGTTACTTCTATCTCACTTTCATGAATAATTAAAACCTCAAAACTACCAGACCACAGTACATTTATTGTATAAATATATATATATATATATTATACATCTCAAGCGCTTTCGTAGTTCGAGTGAAAGTTCAAAGTTGTGCTTCGAGAGATCCAAGGGAAGCATCCTCGCGACGGGAATACTCAACAACAAGACGCTGACGACGCTGACGTATTTATCTTGCGTAATTTTGTAGTTAAGGGACGAAATCGTTGTAGCTGTGTGTGTATGTTACAAAGCAGGTAGGAACGGCTCGGTAAGAAGTCATCTTCACGCGACTTGGGATCCAAGGAGGCTTCACATGTACGAGGAGCTCAGCCATTATGCGCCCAACAAAAGATGCCCACCACCACCACCTGGACATGGCAGTATCGAACAGCTGTCACAGCGAGGTTTGTTCAAGATTGCATTGAGTGCGTGTGGACGATGAGATGCGTGTGCATAAGAATGGAGGTAGAGATTAAGTTTCCGTGTGAGTTATTTATACGAATAAGTTGTTATTGTGAGAGGCGATGAATCGTTCGAATTCTTATTTTTTTATTTTCATAGATATTTTTGTTGCAAATTTGAAAAGTACATAAGAAAGTAATTAGTCGAATCCACGACTTCCAATATAATAATTCATAATCTTCCCGACAGGAAGATATTGTATATAACTAACATTCTAATGATATTCGGTCAGTATTTTATTTATAACATATTTTTATAAGAATTATCAGACGAAACTCTAAATAAATAGCGTGAAAACGTCAATACCTTGTTAAAAAATCACTAGAGTTAAATAAACATTTTTTTATTATAATCTCAATCTCTACCTCGCCAAACAAAACTAACACAGAAGCAGAGTGAATTAAAAATTCTCATCGAGTAATGAGGCTACAACTCGCAGAGTCCGTAAGTCTTAAATCAAAAAAATCAAAAAACGAACAAATAAAAATGCTTCAAAGATCGCATGTTTTAGATTTGTCTGCATGATATTTTGCACGTATGTTTTCATCAATCGAACCATCAAAAAAAAATACATTAACTCATACTAACAATCCAACCGACTTTACATATTAACAACAATATAAATATACGTGATGATATATATACTAAATGAAGAAAGGTTACATTACAAGAGCATTGACGTTAAAGCAGGTATGGAGGATGAGATCTGTCCGTACGCCACGTTCCATTTGCTTGGCTTCCGAGAGGAAATGGACCCAAGCAAAGCAATGCAATTCCAAACTTTCCCACATCCAGTCAATGGTCATTCAGGTACTATGGGCCCTACGGTTGGTCATCCAAACAATGCATCCACGGCGCACAGTCGATCTGGATCTCAGAGCATGGTAAGTGATAATTAACTTGTGAATAATTTTACGAGATTTTCAAAGTTTCATCGTAGAATTTATTGATCGATTGCTATTTGGCATAAAATAAACTCCGGCTAAATCCATCTTTTCTGTGTATTGATCGAAGTTGTTTATTCGACTGTTCTTCTGGAAACAAGAATCTGGGTACCTGTTTAGTAAACTAACATTGTAAAAATAAGATTTTAAAAATAACTATTTCGTTAAATACTTGATTACAACTTAATTAATCTCATCATGCGTTAGTTAGAAAATAGATCCGCAAATAGATCTTATGTATCCAATTAGCACAATAAATTTGATTTATACCCACTTAGACAATTTGCGACGTTAATTATTTGGGTCACTGAATACTTATAAGCAAATTTCACTTCTTGACTCGTGAACAAGTTATGATTCCATAATTATATCTCATCTTAATGAGGAATCGGCGTCTAAATGAAAACTTCAATTATAATACGAAGAAAAATAAAATAATAAATTATAAATGTTCGAACGAAATAATTCACAGCCTCGACAAGCAAACGGTGGCCGTTACTCGCGAGTTCCATCCCAAGGTGGAAGTACAGGTGGCAACACAAATATTTTCACACCAGAATACGACGACCCAGCAAACTGTGGTACCGAAGATGATCAATATGGTTCACAATATGGCCAATACGGTGCCCCATACGACCACTACGGGTCACGTAATTCCGTCGGTCGTCGTTCAGTTGGTTCATTGAGAAATTTGCCGGTATCGAGCTCACCAGAACCACCACCACCACCACCTAGAAATCACGATCAAAGCAACTCGAGTTTCAACGACAGCAAAGAAAGTACGGATATCAATGATCAGGATGATCGCGATCAGCTGATTCGCAACTATGGAGGTTAGTTGGGTGATTGATTTTAAACGGGATTTTTTCTTTTCTAATATTATGGAGTGCGACATTTCGTTCGTCTATTTGAATGAAATGTGTACTCTGTGATTTATCCAAATTCCATTATGTTTGAGTGAAATGATTATATCCGTCGGAGTGGTTCGTTGTGTAACTGCAACAACTTGAAGATTTTAACAACCGGATAACAACTTGTATTTTTTGTTTTTTTTTTTGTTTTAAACATTATTGATTCGTTCCATCTCAATTAATAATTCCCCTTCTAAGTGGTTAGTTCTCAACAACTCGAAGATTTATAATATTGGAACGATTGACCGTTCGCTTTATTTGATTTTACTAATTTTCAATATTGCAAACTTGGAGCAAATAGCCGTTTTTATGATTTAGTATATAGTTGAAAATAGCCTTTTATTTTGTTCATTTTATCGTTATCGAAAAATGCACAAGTCAAGATTTTACGAGATATATTCTCACTTGAAAGTAGGTATATGACCAATACTTACACCCTTATTTTTGTTATATTTCTTTCAACATATAGATAAAGTTACTAAATATTTATGGCCGCCGTTTTGACGTTATCTGAAAAACATTTTTGTTGTTTTATCTTTCTTTTTTGCATGTACTATTATACTGCTTGATTGACTAATAATAAGTAAAAACAATGTCACATAACGCTTTAGAAATAGCTTTACAAACGTATATCGCTTCAATCTTTTCGTTTCTTATCATTTGGTTACTATATTAGCAATTTCACGTTGAACTTTATTCAAGTCCAATCGTAAACTAATTTCCATGTCGGGAATATGTCGCATGTGTGGGTCAATCAAAAGCAAAAAAAAAAACAAAAAACAAACTTTCTTTTCAGGAAAAATTTGGCGCATGTGACAAGTCGTAGTAGTAATTGTTGTGACAATTGGTATGTGTTTTGTTGCTATTACAGGAAATTCTCATGGCAAGGATATCAAGACAGTGGAGGAGATGCGTAAACTTATTGAAAGGTTAGTACCAAGTACTAACGCGAGAACAAAAATTGCGCGCTGCTTCTTTCATTGCTATGTATTTCGAAAAAATAGAATATGTAGTCACTGTGGAAAAAGCAGTTGCGTTTCCATCACCTATCACGTGACTAATCCATTGTAAATAACAAATTTTCACATTTTCTTTTAATTAATCGATCACATCTTATTCATCACTTGTATCACGGTAAATCAGTTGTCATAAGCTTAGATAAAGTACTAATATTGCATTTTAAAAGAAAAAAAAGACCATCAGACGGTATATATATCACATATCATGCCATATTCACGTAAGTCATTTAGCAAAAATGTAATCACATATACACGTTATACGTTTTTTTTAATTTGTCATACGTATCGCTGTTTTAATTTAATTATTCGTCAATTTTCATTTGGCATGGCGCTTGTATCTTTTATGTTTCATTCGACCATGTTTCTAGATCTATGTTGTATCACGTTATAATTTTTTCATGTTTCATTATTATCACGATGCATGCCTTATAATTTTGTAATCATCAACGGCGGCAATAAAAAAAAAAAACAAATGTCATTCCCAAGATCAGTGTCAAGTCCCCTTGAAAACAACAAAATAACGATAGGAAGGAGATATTCGAGGATGAACGAGACATCAATTGATAGTGTGCTTCTATGATCTTTTTTCACAGAAACGAAGCCGCCAAGCAAAACAGCTCCTTTAGCAGCCACTCAGGACTCCTCACACCCTACGATACTGTGGCAGTGTAACCTGTAAGAAGTTGCCGCTACAACGACGGGGACGACGAAAACGACGACGACGGTTACGATGAAGACGACGATGATGATGATGAGTCCTTCGACTGAAAATGATCGGCGAAACCACTGATTAGATTTCACCGGACTGTCCTCAACTGCCAACTTTTTTCACTTGTCGATGTCCGTAATAAATAAATAAATAGCTCACACGTACACGCATAACACGTAAATACACATCGTACGATAACACGTATGCCCTCGTTATATGTATTTTCTTTGTTATTTCAAATAGCACAAAAAAACGACATTTAAAGAGTAACGGAAAACGAAACAATGAACGTAGGTGGAAAACGTAATGAATAATTGATAAGCGAATAAACGAGGGCTACAAGTGATAGCCATAGCCAAGAGAATCGATGACTTTAATGTTTAAGACGGTAGTTTGATGAAATTTTTTTTTTTTTTTGGCGCGCTACTATGCAAACGACGACGACAACACAGATCATTAATAACAATCATTTTGACTTAAGGCAAAGTATGCGCGCGTGTACGATTTAAAAACAGATGATAAAAAAAACTATATACCGCCAGAGGTTGTGCATGCAAGCGGGCGAAAGACGCGCGCCGAGTAAATTAGAATTATAAATGAAAAACAAGCAAACAGAAAAAATAATGCAAGTAAAATAAAAAAAAAACATTACCCAACGGTAGGTCAAGTACTATGTATATCTAATTAATGAATCTACGTAGCTAGGCATAGGACGGACGGATATGGTCGCGAGCCGAGTATCCAATTAGAGATACCGAGTCTCATAGATTTCGTTTTTACGATGAAGTAATTAAATGCAAAAAACAAAAGAAATACAGAACAAGCCCACATTAAAGAAAGCACACGTATACACTCGCCGCGCAATTCTACATAACTTCTTAATGATATTCGTAGGTGTCGTAAGAGCAACAAAAAGTTATACAAAATAAAATTGTTCGTTCAATCTTCGTGTGCCATCGCTTTTTAATTAAACATGAATAACAAAAAAAAATACATAAATAAAAAAGACTATTGTATTAACACTGCTCTCACATAAGCAAATACACGGGCACGCGTATACGTAACCGGCATTAATAATCATGTCGTTATTTTTATTCGACAAGCACCTTTCAATTATTAAGCTTCCAAGTTGTATCTAAACGGATAATCAAACTAATCTCCTATCTCGTATTCGATTGAACGTGATATAATGCTAATAAATAAACTAAAAAAAGTTTACACGGAAACACTGCACGTACACACAAGTACATACATAAACTGTCCTTCACCCCACCCCCTTCAAGCGCCGTTTTTTCGTGTCTAATGTTTAAATAAAATGGTGGGACAAGCGCGATTTTAGCGGGAGTTCAACGGCTTACATATTAATGGAGTAATAAAGGAAGTAAATTTAACACAAAAAAATAAGAAACCCACACTCATGATATATATATATATATAGATATAGATATATACACATATATATATATATATATATATATATGTATATACAAGTATACATAATGATTGTAAACGTAATCAATCCTTGCTAAGCGGCTTTTCGCGCGAATTTGTATTCTTGCGGAGATAATGATGGAACGCGAGAGAGAGAGAGAAAGAGAGAGAAAGAGAAAACAAAACTACACAGGGAGTATCTGTTGCATGTATGGAAAAAGTAAGCGAGAAGTGTGAACGGAATGGTTTAACCAAAAAAAAAAAATAATAATGATAAAAAGCTTATCGATCTCGTTTCCTTCATCGTTTAAATGTTTAATTGTATATTGATAACGGTGAGAGATAACAACAAAGTTCGCGTATGAGATCGAGAAAGAAAGGAAAAAGGAAACGAGTGGGTTATAGCTAAGCAAAAATACAACTCGTGCAAGTCGCTTGTGCCCGCGTAAATCTAATAACGATGTCTTTTTGTTATTTGTTATGAATTTTTCTTTTTGTCCGCTTCGTAACGACAAATCGCAGCTACGTTTTATTTTTTAATTATTACTTTTTTTTCGTCTTCTTTGTCTTTTACAATTGTTGATGTTCGTAAAATCGTGTATTATAATTTATTTTAAGTGGTAATAACGTAAAAAAAAACAAACAAACGTATGATATATATATATAAATATAAATACTCGCGTAATCATTGCCAAGCATGTTCGATTTAATTTTGCCCATCTTCAAATAATATGGAATATGCAATAGCAAACAAAAAATGAAGGTAAAAACAAAATATTTAATGAATTTACTTTTAATCTCTTTCATAACGCAGTGTGATTACTTTGTTTTTATACCAAAGTTGTAATATCTAATTTGAAGTTAAATAAACAAACAATCGAAATCCAGCTTAAGGACTCATTTTTTATTGTCAGCACCTCTCCCCCTCTACAATCTTCAATAAGTCTTTTCGCATTGATGGTGAACATGTTGAATTATGAGTTTTCTTTTTTTTTTTTTTGTTCTTTTCTCGTTATCAATTGTTTATATACATAATTGTCGAGTACAAATTTCGAAAGGAAAAACGACAGGATTCAGACACAGAAACAGTAGCGGTATGCTAAAATAGAAATTTATCCTCCTCAGCGTAAGTCGCAGTTAATTATGTTCATACCCTTAAAATACAATTTCACATTTTCACTCGTTTCTTCGATCGAAGAATCGTTGATACATAGTTTCATAGTGCGCCTGTGTGTGCGTGTGTGTTTTTGTTGCATTTTTATTTATTTTGTTTTTTTTGACATGCTTGCGTTCCCTATCTGTGACTAAGTATATTTAATTATGTAAAAAATGTTTAGTATCGCGAAAATAATATGATTAGTCGGGCTTTTTTACCGTTATGTATATGTACAAAATTGATCCTTGGTAGCAAGCCAGTAAGTTGTGTGTATTGTTTTTTTTTTATCTTTTCGTTTATAATACGCATCTCACTTGAGTATTTAATCATCGTCGGATTGAAAACTCTTCTTAACTTTTGCCTATTTTAAAAAGAAGCATTATTTTTTTCATTGGCATTATCCGCAAATATCAATGAATGATAGTCGAAATTCTTACACGATACTTATGTTATAAATGTATAACAAATTTTTACGCTAGTTAATTACGTACTAATTTTTATTGTACAATTTGAATGTTCATCATATGCCTTAGTGTAAAATATCGAATCGCAAAAATTCTTACCCAATAAATAACACGTTTTGGCAACAAGACAAACTCAAGCTTCCTCAACGAGTGTGACGATTAACAAATGATTTGCAACTAACTAGACGTGTACAAATTAGATATCGTAAAGAATATCAATGTATATAAAACTTTATAAAACGCAAAACTAAAAGACTTCATAGAAATTCGTAAAACCAACAACATACTGCTTCGGTAACATATTGTACTATTTAAAATATTCTCACAAAGATAAAAATGCAAGCTTTTATCGGAAGACAACATATGTATTTATATATATATATATTTATATAGAAATGATAGAGTATCGTTCGTTTACTTATCAAAGACTCAACATTGCGCGTTAGTTTGTTCTTCGTTCTTTTCTTTTTACATAGAAACTTATCAAATGATTGCACAAGCTATCAGTTGTTACAATTCGTAGACAGACAGAAGATACATATATTCGAAAGCGCAAAATTGTAACAACTCTCCCGATGCTAACGCGCAACTTCTTATAATAATCACATTCCAATAAAATACTTTGACGAGTGAAGACTTATTCGTGATTATCGAGTGGAATAAAATATATATATATATATATGTAATCAAAATGAAAATGAATATTTCGCTAAATATATAAGTGTCTCACATTAATTTATCAGCCACACGTAATTTATCGACCACTGCGAGGAATAAGTTTATTCGTGAAAGTGAGAAGCATACATCGGTCTTGGAATAAAATGTAACGCTTTTATATACATTCAAAGTTTCAGGGACTTTGACAATTAAAATATTTAGCTATGATATAGTTTTGCGCGTTGTCATTTGATCATCCAACATTCATCGTCGTAATATTGATTACTCGAAACACAAATATCTATTTTTAATCAATGTTCTGATATACAGTAGCTATATATTTTTTCTTACTTTCAAAAACAAAATCATTCCAACGGGCAATTTCGCAATCGGACACTTTTCATCTACAACGTCATCTCACTAATTATAACAAAACTTCGGCGATCAATCACCCTTGGTGAAAATATACATATATGAAAATCCTCTTGATTTGTCAATCACACGTTAATCTCGCCACGATGAACGAACGTTTAAAAAAAAAAAAAAAGACAAACAAAGCGTACGTCTTTTCGTCTTTTCAGAGAATACAAAGACACGAGAGTCACGCGGAAAAGAAAGATGTAAGAGACAGAGATAGATAGAAAGATTATATAAGATTGGATGAGATACAAAGAGCAGGTGTTATCAAAAAGGAGCGATAAGTTTTTGTTTTATCCGCTTAGTATACATACATATAAACAAAGAAATAAAGAAAGTGAAATTATGACTTAGACGACGTTCGTGCTGAGTTTGTTGAGATTAGCCATTGTCGTCTCGTCGTTAGGTGCTAAGCTTAATGCTTTACGGTAAGCAACTTTAGCTTGATGATACTTGCCATTCATATGAAGAATGGCACCAAGGTTAGCGTAGCTACGCGCATCGGATGGCTTCAATTCCAACGCGTGACGATACCAAAATTCTGCTTCGGTGCAACGTTTAGCTTGGCGTAACGCCGACGCTGCTGCCACCACAAAATCATAATCACTATGGGATAACGTTGCCGCTTCGAGATGAGCTGATGCTGCGTCCATCAGACGGCCTTGGGTGCTCAGAAACAGGCCTAAAATTACGTAGACGAGCGTTCGTTATTATTTGCTTCGGTTGGTGCTTTTTTTTGCCGACCAGTATTGTTGACCTAGTTCCACTTTATTCGCACCTGCAGGACTTTAGGAACGATTCCGACGATAGCAACGAATATAGCGATAATCGTAGTACTACGAATATTTCGTTTCTTTCAAATGAGTCTGTCTGTAAATACAAGTAAAAATACCTTTTTCTACTCAAATATTCCGTCGTCTGTTCTATCGGAAAAATCAACTACGTCGGACATAATTAATTGATAATATTTTAAACGCGAAATGAATATGGACTTTCCATATATGGTTCTAAGTTTAAACCAATGCACGACGTGAAATATCAATTTCCTGTTTGCAAATCGGTTCAAATTTCAGCGAGTATCCGTGTCTAGTACAGCAGCGTACACCGAACAGTAGTATGTGCGTAATTAATTAACTCCCAACTAATAACGACTCGTTTAAACGTTCGACGCAGATAGTTTTCATAATTACACATCTTTGCCGTTCTATAATGGCAATAAAGTCGATACTTTGTATCACGCATTAAATAGCGTAGAGAAATCAACCGAATTGCCGCTATAAACGAATAAAAGTAGTTTGCACTCAAAAAGTCTAGGTCAACGGACAAACACGCAAAACTTTGCGCATTTAACTTGCAACGCGCACTCAAAGCCTTACCATAATGATGATGGACACTAGGATCCTGAGGCGCAAGTCTACGAGCACGTAGAAACCACTTTTCCGCCTCGGTGATCCGACTCGACTGTAACAACAATCAAAAGCATCTTCTCAATTAAAAGTTCTCGTAAAGAGAGAGAGAAAGCCTTATGTATATATCACCTACGTTACGAGCGAGAAGCTTGCCATAAGTAATGTGCGCTGGCACGTGATCCGGCCGGCTGGCAAGACTTGCTTGAAACCACTTTTCCGCTTCGTTGTACTGATGTAGCTGCGACAACGTCTCGCCCAGTAAATTATAAACGCTCTGCGAAAGTTACATACGTACACAAGTGCGTACATTCGATAAGTTTCGAGTACAAGAATAGACTTTTCTCGTCACAGCAACATTTAAACGTATCGACGTGAAATTTGATTTAAAAAAATAAAAGGCAAAGTTCCAGAAACAAAAAGCAATCGAATTTTCTATGGATATTTTTCTATTTAATTTTGTGAAATAACTAAATCAATTATACGATTTAATTTGATCAGCGATGAACAATCTGATATCAATTACAGATTGACCCAAATTTGACCGAAAACTAAAAATAAGAGAATTCTTGTAATTGGAGTCGAAATTGAACGTTCTACAGCAACATTGTACACTGCATCATTGCGACCTGAATATGTATTATTCAGGGACTTTTCATTTTTAACGATCGCAAAGTTGTGAAAAATGTTGGCATTACATATGTGTCAAGTTGAAATTTATCGATATCTTTCTAAAAACTAGCTGAAATCAAATTGGATTCACAAAAGTTTGAAACTTTAGGTCAGCCTTGGAACATTTGAGTTTGGTAACTTCTGACGTATGCAGGTGTTACATTGGATTTTCGGCAAAGGACCTGCTTTACTATTTACATAGTTTACCCTAGTTTGGATGCTTTATGTAAGAAACATTAATCTTATTAGCGTAAATGAGAAAAAGTTATTTATAGTACATCTTAAATAACTTTGGTCAGTGTAATTTCAACTTCTCATAACTTGATTTTTGACCACCATTAAAAGCAACAAGTAAATCAAATAAGATTCTATAAACAAATAATTCGTTTACGATCAATGAAAAAGTCAGCAGCACAAAAATACGTAACTGTAAAAGTTGTCGTTTCGTAATTTAACACCTGTCTTCGTTTCCTTTCAAGAATTCATTACTTTTCGTTATTTTTAAATTTACTTGACAAACGCTTCGTGACAGTTCTTTCGCATTCAAAAAATGTTGCAGATATTCAATTCATCGTTTATTACCCGTTTATAACGTTGATTAAAAATAACTCGTTCGCTAAAAAATGTTAGCGACAATACAAAACCTACACACCGGAGAACATCGAAGCAAAAAAAAATAACAACAACAAACAAAACGCTCACTCACCTGTGGTGGATAATGTTCAGGCAGCATCTTCAATGCCTCTCTGTACGAGGCCAAAGCTTTGTGGGGTCTACCTTGCTCGGCGTAAAGCGAGCCAAGTTGCACGAGAGCTTGAGCTCGAGCTGCCTCGTGTGCTTTGCGATCCTTCAATGCCGAGCCATCGATCGACGCGCCAGCTTTTAACACTGCAACAGCTTCGCTTCCACGACCCACCGATACCAATGTCGCACCGAGGTTTACGTATGCTTCTGTAAAAATGAAAATATATATATATATATATATATATATATATATATATATATTATGTTCTACTCTGAGATAAAAACATGCTATTTTATTAAAAGATTCGTTGGAACTAAAAAGAAAGATAGATGATTTTATGCACTGGTATATTAAGAGAGCAAAGGCGAAAAAATATATATCGGTACAAATGTGACAGAGATTGATTAAAATTTCATAAACGTCGAATAGAATGATTGATGGATCCAAAGTGGAATTATTAATAATGCTGTGTTCGTACGAACAGTAAATCTTTCTCTCGTTGACTTTTTTCTCCCTCCTTTTGATGAATTTCCAATACGTTAAAGACCTTTGTGTGGGGTGCTAATGGATATCAATAAACAAGGGAAAACTATCACAAATGCCCTAGAAATACCAATGTGACTGTTACTCTTGATGCAAAAGTTCTAGATCTTTGGATGTCCAATTATATAACGTTTCGTCAAAGTCATATTACCAACATTTCATTATTGCTCAAAGAACCATTCGTATCAATCATAATACTTTTATTATTACATTTCCGTTCTTCGAGAAGAGATAATATTCGGATAAATTTAGCCTCGCATTTCTGTGGTTGATTCGTCTCTGGAATCTTTGAAACCCTTAACGGACTCAAAAAAGTCATAGGGTAATTTTTTTTAATTCACTATTTAAATTTGGAAATGAATCAAGCGCTTTTCATCGTCTATTCAGCGAGTCTCGTAGTTTATGGTTTCGAAAATTATTATCGACAATTATACGATTAACAATTTTAATCTTTTTGTATCAACAATGAACTTACGGGCAAGTGAAGGCCTGAAATGTATGGCACGTTGATAACTCAAAATTGCGTCCTCGTAATCCTTCCTCCCCTGTTGTAAAATCCCTCTGCAAAAAATAAAACGAACAATGAACGGATAAACCAAGCAATCCTCGTCTCCGTTTTCAAGGCGTAAAAAAAGTGAGAAAGAAACGACAATGGGAAAAGACCACTCACAAATTATAATGAACGTCAGCCATATTCGGTCGATACCTAAGCGCCTCCGTGAAAGCCATCTGTGCCTCGTTGGTCCTACCCTGAGCACTCATCACGCTCCCGAAATTGCCTAAGGCTGAAGGAAAATGAGAGAAAAAAAGTATATATATTACTTGGAGGTATTCCACACCACGATATTAATTAAGCCTAACCATCCCTCTCGCCCTTCCTTCTATTTTATTGATGTAGCTGTTGGATGAGATAAGCGACACTGTCGAATCTTAATTGGGACGTCTCCCCCAATTTTCTTCCAAACTTTGCTCGCA
The DNA here is from genome assembly GCA_030064505.1 of Chouioia cunea. Classification (NCBI taxonomy): domain Eukaryota; kingdom Metazoa; phylum Arthropoda; class Insecta; order Hymenoptera; family Eulophidae; genus Chouioia; species Chouioia cunea. The sequence continues at coordinate 26,860,428 of JAOPFQ010000003.1, read as the reverse complement.
CACCCCCGCTACTTCTCTCTCATCTCCGCGAGCAATCTTAGGGAAATTTTTTTTTCTTACTAGCACGCGAGTTATGGAAAATTGAACGAGTAAGCCAATTGAGGCACTGTGTACGAATATAATTTGTTGCGTGTTGGGGCTGAGGTTTTTGATACAAATCTCTGGTATAAGATTCAATTTTAACGCCATCGTTGGCAGCTTTTTTATTTAATTATCGCCTAAGGTTTTCCCTAGCGAATAATTTGTTGGTTATTGTTTTTCAAATATGATTCTTCACTCGCTGGATATTATAAATACGGAGAAAACAATTATTTCACTATCGACCTGTGTACTGTCACGTTGAAAATTGAGATTTTTTAGGTCTGGATTATCGGCATATCAATATATACATACGGCAAAATTGAAATCGGATATTCGATTGAATTGTTCACCTATGATTTGTTTCGTTCGTTGATATTACGTTTTTTTATTTGCTTGGCAAACTTTTATACATACGAACACGATTACTTGCTATATCTTGCTGCTACTGCTCGACGCATTAATCTCTTTTCGATTACAAACAATACTTTCTTCGTAAAAAACAACAATAAAATTGAAACATTGTTTTTACCAAAAATGAAAAAAAATAACGGAGTAATCTACTTTTGGTTTTGAACCTAAAAAAAGTAAACAAGACCATTCGAATAAAAGCTGAATCAATAGTTTTAACCGACGAACATATTTTTCTATTCTCGAAATATACCGTTGTCCATCACAATCTCATAGGAAAAAATAGCCATTGTTATTTGAATATTTTTAAAGCTTTTAGTTAAACATATATATATACACTTATATTTGTTTCGTCGGTCGAAACCAAATAATAAAAATACCAAGAAACAGCGAACAAACTGACCTTTTGGTGGATTAATGTAGATAGCCGATCGATAGAGATACTCTTCGTTGTACCAGTCGGCATTCCTCCTCATAGTTTTCGCGGCCATGCATAAAAGCAGCACGCCGGTAACCACGAGAATCCCTCTGGCAGTCTTGGTAGCAGCCTTCCTCCTAGCCAAGTTGTACGAACCTGAAATAGCAGCGGCTACGCCAAGACAAGCTCCAATACTTGGTAAATACATTATTCTCTCGGCAATGACGAAACCCACGTAGAAGAACAGATTGCTGGCGGGTAAAAATGGCAACACGAGAAATCCAAGTATCGTCAATAAACTTGATGCAACATGTAGACCTTTCGGTGACGTTGATGCTTTCTTTTTGAGACAATGACACTCGGCTACAGGTCCATTATTGTTATTGGCGTAACGGCAATTGTCAGTGTGACAGCCAGCCGTTCTTCTGCCAGCGCACACTGGACATCTCGGTAGAGTATAATAAATCATTGGTGGTGGTTCGGCTGAATGATTCTCGTGTTTTAACGCTTTAAACGCCCAGTAAATTGCACCCCCGAGACTACCGTATAGCAGTAACGATTGTAAATTACGTGGATCGCCAAGAGACTGTAGTAAAGGTACAGCATTCATCGACCAATCGAAGCTCAAAGTACACGGACAGAGCAGCATGCCCAAACTGGCAGCGGGTAGATAAAAAAATGTTAAACCACGAACGAGTCGCGATGGATGACGTGCAACTGGATTATCAGCGCTTGCGAATTCAGGCGGGCGTCCACCGCCAATTCTCAGTCTACCCAGAGTTAGGATTGCTAAACTTCCAGCTAGGATCGTCGAAGACGATGTTCGTCCGAGTCCCAATTCGCTACGACTAAAATCCCATAACAGACATAAGGCCAATGCTGATATACCAGTTTCTTTTGCAAGCGTGGCGAGTAACGAGAGAACGATTGTAAGTAAGAGATGGAAACTTCGTCCTGTACGCTCGCGATGTGCCACGTACGATAGGAATGCGCCTTCAGCGAGGAGACACGCCAATAGATCAGCTCGACCTACGATTCCTGCTACTGCCTCGGTGTGAATTGGATGTACCGCGAACAACAGTCCAGCGATCGTTTGGGCTAACTTCTCACCCGGAAGGACCTGCAAGAATGTTTTGTTGCGTCAATAGTTGCACTACGGATGCGTGTAAATTATTTCAAATATTGTTTTGGCTTTTTATAACGAAATCGCTTTATCCGACACGCAAGTTATATTAAACACTCAACGATCCTTCTAGTTGCGATATTAATCTGCTAAATGAAAGTTTGCTGCCGCGAGTATGGATTGGATTATAAACAACGACATTTTCAAGCTCGTATTTATATATTTTAAGCCAGTCTTTGAATAACGCGACAATAAATGTCCAATATCAATGTAAAAGTTGCATTACTGTTATAATCGCAATATTATCGCAAGCAAGTTTTGTTCTCGGATTATACGAGATATACCGCAATGTATGTTGAGCGTTTTAATGTGCCTGCCATCTTCTTATAATAAAATTACGAGTTTGTGATTAAACCAAGAAATCCATAGTCAAATTCGCAAGAAGTGTAATAATAAAAGCATCGCGTGAAATTAAGTTAATGATACCTTTCGCCAGCTGAATCCATAAATCTCGGAATATAATTAGCAGGAACTTTTGTATTAGCTTCGTTTGTATTTTTAAATAACTAATAGGATCTGCGTATAATCTCGTTAAACAATCCACTTTCCATACTCGACCAAAAAAGGAACAAAATTTTTCCATTTTTCGAAAAAATACAAAAAACCACTCCCCTCGAATAAAGTATTATCGCTAACGTCAAAAGGACTTAGTTTTTTGGAGAGAAAAAAATACGAGGAAAATCTCTAGCCACAAAGGAATTACGGATAATATATCACTGGGTAACAAGCGGCCAAAGCAAATCAAAAAAAGAATAAAAAAAATAAGGCCAAAAGAGCGCGTGCTGTCGCAATCGTCAAGCTTTTCTCCCCTCCCTTGGCAAAAAGCTCAGCGAACAATCAACCGCACAACAACACGTTCAAAAGGTCTGTTGTCCATCAATCACGCACGCATAAAAAGTGTATCTAAGAATCACGCTACTTATGAGATAAAAAAAAATATATGTACGTAATATACCTTTCGGGCAATTCTCACGACCAAGGCTGTACAAGTTGCATGTAACAGCACGTTAACCAAATGATAGCCAAGGGGCTCGAGTCCACCGAATAGATAATTCAACCTGTAGGTAGCAACGCACAATGGACGATAGCTTTGATGTGATCCAAGCTCTTTTAACGGGGTACCCCAAAAGTCATTTTCCAAAAGTCTCGACCAGGGGGCTGTAGGTTTCAGATCGCCATTTGTCAGTATTGCTCGTCTGCAAACGAATACACATACACAACATTTTTTATACATACATATACACGTTGAGTGAGAGGGGGATGAGAGAAAGTATCGATTTCAGAGTAGAGGACGTCGATGGAAAAAACGACGCCGCTTTTTACCAAGCGGTGAGGGGGGAGGGGGTAGCGAGAGAAGAGAGAGGCGTGAATTATGACTGTTCATCTCGAGCTTTTCGTGAAAAAAATCAATAACTACTACCTCGCCAACGGTTAGACAGTTGAAAGAATATGTATATATATATATATATACAAATATATATATATACGCTCTAGCAACAGGTATTGCATGTACAAGCAGGTGCACGAGACGAAGTGTAATATACCTGGCACAATATCGCACACGTACGACGAGCTATATTTTTGTTTATAATCGTTTGTTTACACTGTGGTTTTTCTCCGTTTCAAGTTCAATGTTTATTCTGACGCGAAGAAATGCGCAACGTTACATACGTGTACTTTTTGTCGTATTTTTTTTACACGGAAAGAATTGTACAAAGATTTTATACAAATAACATGGTATGTATACGTGCGCAATTATTTTTATCGCGATGTTTCTCTGCTTTATCTCGTGTAACATTTATAACAATAACGTATAGAAATTTCGCTTGAATATCTACGCTCGAACGGTCAATGGATATTATATTACTAATAAAAATAAAAGACGCGTCTCGATCATTTTTTTAATTCCATTTCGCTCATAGTTATACATTCAACAATTACTAAGTGATAACACATTTTTATTTAATTTTGACTCGTGTTTCAGAAAGATTCGCTGTAATAAATTAAATTATCAAGAAATTATCAATTACAAATGAAATTTTGTAAAAACAAATTAACGAGAGCTACTTTTGAGGCTCGTTTCTTTCTATATAAACGTGTACATTTTATTAGAACTTTTTATGAAAATTCCGATAAAGTAATTGGCTTTCCATATAGAAAGACATCAACAATAACTCGTTAATTTAAACAAGATTATAAGATTGCCAAGTAGACGAAAAAGCACTTAGAGACAACGTATAATTACGATAAAACTGAATATACATTTGCATTTTACGCCCTTACAAAACGAATCTGCCGACAGTCCGTTCGTTTCAGCAATGAAGGCTTTTTAATTAGCCAGTCAGGCATACAGCGCTGGAAACTGGCGTTCGCGTCAAAGCAAACGCCAGTCAACAAAGAGTTAATTGAAAAAAAAAATTCATTTTCTTTTTTTTCCTTATTCATACGAATAATTTATCGATTAGTACACGACTGGATAACATTAATTTTCTATGGATCATATAGTCAACTGAATGTTTTCACGTAACTGAATCAACAATTAGTCGTTGAGATAATGCAAAAAATCAAACAAATTCATTCGATATTTAACAAAAGAGATTTATCGAGTTTTGCTACGGTGTAAGAGCAAGTCAACCGAATCAATAAGTAGTTAAACAAGCGCAATATTGTCAAATTTATTTATTCACGAGAGAATCATTCGTAGTTCAAATGAACATCAACACAAAATAAATAACAAAATATATACATATACATCTATATTCCGTATATTGAATTCTAGTAAGCGAAATTCCGAGTTTGATCGGTTATACGGTATGTTACGGATACATATTTCATTGTAACATGCCGTTTCTTTCTCTCTCTCTCTCTCTCTCTCCCTCTCCCCCTCTCAATTATTCGTTATTTCTGTGTCGCCAAGCAAAGTTAAATTATCTCAGCGTGTTGCTTATTATCTGTCGATGTTGGATATTGAAAAAATAATTGGACCGTTATGACATAAATCGCTGAAGAGACTTTGATTCACGTAGGTAGTACAAGCGTAAATAATATATATATATATATATACATGTAATAAAATTATATTTCAATGGGTATCACAGCGTTATATGTAAAAGCTTGACGTGGAATTATTGGTTTGCTTTATTATACGGAATAATGTATCAATGTAACGATCGAATTATTTACATCATTTACTTGACAATTTTCAAGTATACTTGATGCAATGTGAGTGATGAAAATCCTGATAATTAATACACGAAGAATATGTTCTTTTTATATTGAATATACGTGCATTAATTAGAGATCATCGTTATCTCTCGGGCAAAAAATATGACGACGATGATAAATCTGTACACGTCACCCTCTAATTATATCCCAACATTAATAAACCCAAACGTATCGGGCTGACTATTCGTACCGTACTCTACTAAAACCGTATCAGCATCGTTTGCGCAACAATAAAAACAAGTGGAAAGATAAATTTAAAAAAACGAACAGAGAAAGAGCTTATTACACGCGTATACTTGTACTATAGGAGCGTCAAGTATCGGTTGCCTGAAAAATTCTTGGAGCATGAAGCGTAGAATTTTCCAGCGTAACAAAATGAAAAACGAGCTGTACTCGTTGCTGCCGCTACCACTGACGCCGCCGCCCGCCCGCGTCTAATCCGTACGAAGAGAAAGAGAACGAGAGTGAAAGAGAAAGAGAGAGAGAGAGAGAGGCCCTTATTCTCTTTTCTCTTCACAAAAGCTTGGAATTATGTGAATAGAAAACACGAGCGCGTTATTCGCGAAACTGGAGCTTCTCAGCTCGTTCTTTCTTCGACACTGTGAATATACGTAAACACAGTCTGATGAACTTTTTTATCCCGCAAGAGAGAGAGAGAGAGAGAGAGAGAGAGAGAGAGAGAGAGAGAGAGGTAGCAAGCGAGAGAGAAAGTACACGCTTGGGATGCTTCGTTATACGGTAAATATTTGTTAAATTACTTCTCTTGAGTGAATCTTCACAAACGAGAAAATTCAAAATATTGTCTTTGGAATTTTCTCGTAATACCAACAATATACTCATTTATTAATTTTCTACATAACTCATTCAAATACGTATTTGAATTCGTAGCGTTACAACGAAGCGCGAGCGAAAACCACAAAAAAAAATCTAAAAAAGAGAAAAATGTTCTCGATCGAACGCACGGATGCTGCTGCGAACCGGCCGGGTGAGCATCCCCGTTTTACACGCCAACATACATACATACACACACACATACACATACACACAATCCTTCGATCCTCACATATGGCAAAAAAGAAAAGAATAATCGTATACTCGAAATTTCTCATTTTCTCCTAATATATCATTCTAGCGAACCACCCTCGGAATTAACAACAAGCGTCGACGAAAAATCAAAACAAAAAACAGGGACTATTCATCTACTTTATCAGAGAAATTTTTCGCCTGAAGCAACACTCGATCGCACGTCCCAAGCGTAGCATCACCAAATTCTCACCCACTTATCCTCCTCCCTCTTAGCTAAAGAAAAAAACGTAAAAGCTCAACCGCAGCATCAGATCCAATCTCTCTCTCTCTCTCTCTCTCTCTCTCTCGCGTGCGCTCTCTCGCTCTCTTGCGTCCGAGATGGTGTATAGTTGGGTCTGTACTAAAAATCAATGTTATGCATCGGCGAATTTACTCACCTGTCGTCGTAGACGAAGCCGGCGTACAAGGTATTGCAATAAAGTGCGGCAGCAACGACTGCACACAAAACAGCCAGGAAATCCATGATTTTTCGAGAAATGAGTAATCACCTCACTCTTCCAAAAACAATATCACCTGTTCACTTTGTTTTTTGTTTTGATTGGACAAAACTTTGATCGTAACGTCGTCACATCTTTTCTATCATTTTTTTTTTAAATGGGCTGATTAATTTTTTTTTTCCTCAGCCACGCACAGACACACACAACACACACGACTAGACTTGTTGATACGAGCTTTGATAGGCAAAGGACTACACTGGCTCGCGCCCACTCTGACTCTCAAGCTTTATAGCCGCCCAGCATCGATTCTCACTGAGCGCCTGCGCAACCAGCCTCCCTAATGCCAACCCAGGGCCTCACCCAATCCTCCCAAGTGCTCACTTATACACGCGTACTAACTGTGCATGCGTGCTGTTAAATCAGATTTACCCAATTTTTTTTCAATTTCTTCGTTAATGCTGTCCCTGTTGCAGGTATTAAAATATCCGTTTTCACGCGTTTATATAGCTTTTTTTTAAAGGGTTGTACGTCGATAGAATATGCCCGAAATTCAAACAGATTTACCATGCATTGCTTAGAGTAGAAATGTTTCACCGAGAATCCCATTTTTATCGATTCGTAGTAATTGATTAATTCTTTTATTTTTCACTATTTGATCATCACTGTTTGTTACGTTGCAAATATACAGTACAATTTATTGAAATCTTCGTTGAGCTATCGTTTTCTGTTAGCTTGGGAAATTTTATGGGATGTATTGTGATTTTTAATGAACCTTTCCGTTATAATTCTTTGACGTTTATGCGATATCGACGTATTTCATTTGCATCCGGCAATTAGTTATTCATATATAATTTTTTCCGAGAAAGGAACAAACGACAAACTCGATCTATTCGTATAATCATTTCCAGACTTTTATTTCTATGTAATGAAATCATTCTCAATCGAATCAATCCGCTATATATTTATAAAAATACGAATTTGAAAACTTCACGACGGTACAATATCCACGCCTATACACTATAAAAAAGCTAAATGTAGTGTAACAATCAGACGTCGATTGTTTGTTCGTATCTAATTGACAAATTTTTGAACGTTCGACGTTAAATTTATTCGATTCTTCGCTAATGCAATTTGCGATATTCAAAAAGTTACAAAGCGTTATTTTTTTAACGTCAACTTTTCAAAATAGAATATCGCGTTGAAATGCACTCGCGCATGCGCGCATTGCTGTCGGCTGATTGCAGATGCGGCATGACATGTGTGCGTGCGGCCAGTGCCTATAGTCACGTATAGCAGTAGGAAAAATAACGTTCAAACAAACATTTTGCATTGTGCGTGAATGACATTATAGTTGGATCATTTTTTTATATTCTCTGTGTACCAACAATATCACGCGTAATATAATGAAATAACATACGTCCGTGACAACATTTAGTGTCAAGATTGAAAAGTTAATACAATTTTAAGGTTAGTCAAGTTGAATAACTATATTTGTAGGATTAATTTATAAACGATTAATGCATACATTGTAAGAGTGAAAATAGTTCAAAGTCAATTATAAATTTATTTGCCAAACGTCATTCTGTAAATGACAATGTATTAAAAATCATCCGATAAGAAAGACCAACAAAACTATTTCAATAATTTAAAATAATGTTATGTTTTAGAAAACATGGCAGCACTGAAACAAATCAATTTACTTAAAGTAACTAATATTGGTCGTCAAACAGTCATGAATTTTCACGTTAATCCAGTTGTGTACGATAGGAAATGGAGATTACAAAGAAACATGACTGCCAATCCAAATGCATTTGGCCCACTGACAAACTTGCCAGATTATTCGTTCAAAGATGGTAGGCCAGTACCTTATGGCACACATCAAAAAAGACGTATAGACGAACAGCGTGAAAATCTGACGAGGATAGAGGCACTGATTTCGGAAATTGATCATGCTGTGATCAATCACGAAAAAAGAACTAGATTAGCCATGGAAGAAAAACAGAACATTCTTGACCGCAAATTAAAAGGAAAAGGTAACAACCTTCCAGCTGCTGGTAGTGAGACACTGACAGTTTCTGATAGCAGATCAAACCAAAAAAACAGTAAACATTTAACCGATAACTAAGAAAGATTTATAGCGTAATTCATGGTTTTTTTAAATAAGTTGTAATGTTGTTGTTAAGTAATAAAAAGAATATACTTAAATTACCATTTTATTTCAAGTTCATGGCCTTTTTTTCAGTTTTACTTTACATGGAAATATGATCCAATCTAATCCTAAAACTGTTATTCCTGAACCACGCTTCTTTTATTATAGATCGTGACACTTCTATTTTTTCACAAATATCTGAGAATTATTTTACTCAAACATTTATTGTATTTACGATATAAAAAACAATATACAACTCGTAAAGAATTTTAGAGTAGTTATTCGTACCTTTTAAAAAATATAATATAATACCTGAAACGTTATACAAGTTCGGATATATTCTTATAGGTAAATATAACAATCCATCTTGACTCGTTTGAAAATAAACTTCTGTTTGACGAAACGATATAGAGCACCTGTCATTTTCTACTCGAGAAAGTTTTACGAATTTTTAAAGTATCAAGGTAGTTTCAAAACTAAATCATAAAAAAAAAGGAAAAAAAAGTTGTTTGTACGCTCTAAAATAATCGAATGTATCACGTTTAACTTTTAAAAGAATAAACGACAACTGCGATCATACGTCAACGTAAACATCGATTCATTGTTAAACTGAAAATTCTTTAGATATGTTCATTGATTTTTATTATCAAATATTATTCTATTGATTTTATAGAAATGCAGATGCTCAACGATGAGATTGACGCGAAAATATCGAGATTAAGATCATTAATTTGTAACGTGATCGCATAATTTTGGAATAACATAGTTATAGACGATAAATAAATTGATAACAAATAAATAAATTGACAAATGCTCTGCTTTACCGAATGTTTTTAAAGAAACTATTTAATAATTAAAATTCGGTTCTCTGTATCCGGAATAAAACTCTGTGTATTCATTTAATAAATATTCGCGTTTGATCATTCTATTATAGAAAGAAATTTAATTATTCGTAAAAATTCGGCTATTATTGATACTCTTTTCATAAACTTCATCTCTTCCGACATATCCTGACCTTAATTGGCAAAAAACCAAGTAGCTAATTGGGCGATAAACAGCAGGCATAAAACAAAACCATAATTCATACGAATCACGATAGTACATACGTATATACAGCCAACTACATCGTTCGTACGATGGTAGTGAACATGATTAGACGCATTTAGTAGAGCACGAGGTCCTGTCTTCTAATCATCGTCGTCGTCGTCGTTCGATTACACGTACGATTGTAATTACCTCGGTGTACTGTGAAAATAAAAAAATTTAAAAAAAGAGATATATATATATATGTATACACGACCTCGGTATTTTTCATAACGGCTCGTAGTCGCAATAAGTAAGTCGCGTATCAATCAGTTATATATGTGTGTACTCGACCGCGAGATAGTGAGGTGGATATACTCATGCGAATCGCTTGATTATTACAATGAGCTTCCTTTTTTTTACTTTTTTTGAGGTCGCAAACTTGATGTAATCACGCGCTACTAAGTATGTAAGTGGCCATCCGTTCAACTTGTTACCAAACATTGTCGGATCTGGTTTATTTGCATTCGCTTGTCGTATATGAATACCTCGTCAACCTTTTTATTTTAACGGAGTTCCCGCATTTGCTGCAACCAACTCTCCTTCTGCTATTCACTTGTGCAACTGTATTTTTTTTTAAATCTTTTTCATTGAGTTTCGATGTATATATCGAATTAATAAATTTCTCTCTCTCGTGTTTGACGGTCGGTATCATCGGAATTCCATTGATATAGTTTTGGGTTATTGGGTTATTCAGTTGTCCGAAGCAATTCTCCTTTACTTCAACTGTATTTTGTAAATTTTTGTTTTCAAAGAAATAAAAATATAACTTGATATGATATTCGGAATTCCAACTACGAGATTGAAGTTGTAACCATAGAAATATATTCTTGTAATTAGTAGACTACCGTTTTAATGTATTATTTTATTGTAATTGTTCTATTCGCAAAATTTGTTGACCAAGTCTTCCAAACAATTACATTTCCGATAATTGTGCGCCGTTCTTAACTCTACGATTTGTTAAGCACGCGTGATTCTAGTTTTCCAATTTTTTAAATCACGTAAATACTCTGGTGATTGAAGTTTGACGCAACGGTGCATTCATCTCGATGTTTACACACGAGTAATTGTAATTTCAAATTGACAGATATTCTCGTTGATCTAATGCATTCTTTGAAGAAAAATATTAGAAATAAAGAAGGCGCTTGAACTCGTTACCACTGTAAGAGTGTAACCGACGAACAAACACATCGTTGGCATCTCTTCGCGTGCAAAAATTCGCAACGCAAAGGTGAAAGAAAGAAAGGACGAAACGAGCGCGTCGCGACAAGTAGGGATGGCGAACGTTTAATAATCTAGGGGCAGCATCAGTTACACGCATAACTGGCCTTTGGCCGACAGTCACGCACGGAAGCTCGAACGGACGACGACGAATACGTCCAGCATGAACGATCGCGACGGAAATGTTTCACCTTAAACCAACATTAATTGTCAATAATAACAATAACAACATCAACAAACTCTATTTTAATTTACTTTCTTTTGCGTTTGCACAACGATGAAAAGCATTGTACCGATGTTGTTGCTTCTCGCGGTCTCGAGGAGTGTGAAAACAAACGAAGAAACAAGTGATGTATACTTGCGAAACGTCGTGGAAGAATTACAATTTCTCAATGGTGTTGTACCTTCCGAAAGAAGTACTCGTGTGTCTTATCCAACGTACGACGATACACCAATAAGTGAGACAAACATCGAAGCTTCGTCGAGCGCTAAAATTGCGAATCATCATTTGCCAACACAGGTTTTGGTTTTGATTTTTACGTTGTTTATTATACGCGTGGTTATTTTTCGAGAACAATTATATGGTTTTATTTAAAAAAACCGGTAAGTTTTAAATGCAAATCAACCAAGCGTTATTCGTTGAACGCTTCGTGCGGGTGCGCTCTGCTTTTTCTCTTTTTTTTTCTTTTTTATTGCTGTCCAGTAAGCCGTTAAATGCCTCTCTTGTTTCCGCCACTCGAATTTATACAGTTATTACCGAAGAAATAACCAAGTAATTCGGAATGTTGGGTGCAACGGTAAATACCATCGCGTTGTTTTCATATATAATTGTATGAATCAATGATCGTTTTGACAAGTTTCCTTTTTATGTCAAAGTAAAATACAAACGCAGCGATAGTCGTGTGATCTTATAAAATAACAACAAAAAAATAGAAGGAAATTCTTATTTTGCACGATTTCTTGAACATTAAGATATAGCGTGATAAGAGTTAATACGCAAGAGCGAGATTTTTAGTAAATTAGTAATTTTTTTACTCGAGAAAGCAAGAATATCAAACTGTATAGAATCACGTAAAACATAGACATTCACTCGTGCGATTATACTTGTTTCTAAGAAGCGACTACAATTATTGCAGGCTGAGTGAACTATTGAATTGCGCGTATATCGAAAATAAAATGACTAAAATAGCACGATAACCGTGAAATTTTTAATCTCAATACGCAAAATTAAATAAAAACAATCGATTCTTAAATAATAATTATGACACATCAACAGACGTTACCAAGAAACCCAATCCACTTTACGGAATCACCGCAACAGCAGCAACAGTCACCACAAGAACAGCAAAGACCACCAGTGGCTTTGGGCTTTACAGCAGCCGAATTGGCATCGATGTATCGAAAAGCATTGGAACGCGGAATGCCTGTAAAGTACAATAATCCAGTATCCGAGTATAGTTTCGATAGGACCAAAGTTACACCAGCTTTGAGGGTTCAACATCCTGGACATGGATCCAATTATGCTTATTATTTTTATCCACTTCATACTTTTCGACACGAGCTTGATAAGCAGAATGCTTATGGCGGTATACCTGAAGGATACCATACCTTAGTGAGTGTTCTTCTGCCTTTTTATCTCCGGTAAAAGAAAAAAAACCAAAAGTGTGGCAAATGTTATCGATCAATAAATAAAAGTGAACGTAAAGAAAGGATTTTACAAAAATGAGTTTAGAAGGATATAATATTGCAATCTTTTAAACGGCAATATCCAGCCGTCCGATTCTTATCGATCAAAAGAAGAAATATATATTATTTTGATATCTGCTTCATCCCAATTTATAACATTGATTTATCTTCATGTGTGACGTGACGTCATGAATAACCTCGTTAGCAATTCCGTGCACTTACTCCAATTTCCAAAGACTTCGATCGAAGTTTTAATAAAAAACAAATAAAACCGTTCGTTTCAGCCCGATTCAGCTTACGCGCCAACGACGATAGTAGACCTTAATAAAAAAGAGACGAGTGGTAATAGTATTATGAATCACATTGTCACCGGTGTGAGTAGTTTCATTGGCATGGCTCTTTTCTTCGTATTCAGCATGTTTGTCTATCCACGATTCTTCCACATGATGCACTTTCCTTTTATTACCTCTTCGAGGACTAACTTTCGCAACGAACTCAATCATCTTACGGCTTTTGTTACCGAAGCCATCGACGCTTATAACCAGAACACAAGAACAGTGAGTTTTATTATTTGCTCAATGTCTCGACTACCGAAATGATTAATCAATTAGTTATCGCATATATTTGTTGTATGATGTCAAAATGAATATAACACGAGGTGTAAAGGAAAACGACACGCGTGTTCAATAATAATTTGAAAGTGAAACGTCGTAATTGAATTTTTTCACTAAGCAGTCTTAATATTAAGACGACGGCGTCAATCGATCGGTCAATAATATCAACGGCGTTTGGACACTTGTTCCATCGATATATCTTTAATATTAAGCGCTTGTTTTATTCCTGAAAAAATTCATAACCATTCGTTACACGTGAATAAATTGAATGGACGTTTCAATATTCTATCGCGCAAATTATGAATAATTTGAAAAATTGTCTATCACGCTTAAACTTGTTAATTATGTAACGACGTTCGTTTAAGAAGACGATTTTTTTGTTTCCAGAAATCCAAACACTTACCGCAAAGGTAGCATACGTGGATCCATCATAGTTTATTTTAATTGAAAATTAACGGTAACAACCTGTCGACAATTGAATAATTATTTTTAAGTTATTGTGTGGAATGAATGGATAAATAAATAAGACTCAATTCAAATTAATGTAGTGAAATTTATTGTTATAAAAAATTGGGGTTTCGAGGAAGTGACAACATTGATCGCTTCTAGTATTTCTTGCATTCCATGTTCTTTCGTTATTCGCTAACACCACTATACCAAAATGTTTGCAATCGTATCTTTCCTTCTTGCATAATTTATGTATAAATGTTCGTTTTTTTCTCTCTTTTTTTATTTACAAAGTGTCGAGAAGCCGCTCAAAAATCCGATCCGCTGTCTTCGTCAGTCAGATATAATAATGGGGTCACATTATTCAGCGCATACAATAAGGATGAAGCTGAGCAAAAAAAAATATATATATATATATATTGAAACGAGCGCGTGTAACTACATAAAACTTGACAGCCGTTAAAATAGGGATTACACGTATCGTTAAAAAATCTTATAAAATTACGCTAACAGTGGCTCGAGCCACGTATAAAATTATTACACATACGTTTATGTATGTATATTTAAAAAAAAAGATTCCTACGCATAACTCCAATTACATATTAAAAAATTTACAGTGACAAAATCCGACAGTCTCAGCGTTGTCGTTTTGAAAGAAATGACACTCAATTCGCGCACTTTTGATTTCTCCAAGTCGAGAGAGTACCTCGAATTGAGATGAATCACGGTATCGAGCAAAATCATTTGACTAGAAAATTAAAATGACCGATGAGAAAGACATGAGAAAATCAATCGTTGATATATATATATATATTGTATATTGATAAAGAAAACTTTGATAGACCGTCAACAAGGCTTGAAGAAAGCGAGTATAAAAAAAAGCCGTCAAAAGTTATAGCGTTCGCCAAAGTTTTTCTATCAAAAAGTGTCGATGATAATTTTTTTTACACGTTTATAAAAAGACTTCGGTATTTTCGAGTATAATCTGATGATTGGAATCGATTCGATTTCTATATGTGATAAAAGGTATAAAAATTATTATTTTCGAACGCGCCATGTGTGGCCGAGCAAAAAATACACGCGACCAAAGTGGGATTTTAGACGCGTCGATCTTTCGCTCATTGCTGTAGTTACGAAATTATGCGTGTTTTGCTAAAACCTGGCTATGGCTTCTGAACATAAAAACATGGAAAATCAGAGGATGCGCTCTTGTTATTATATACCAATACGACATCCAGTAGTTGAGTCGATTATCGATACTTTGGTAAACAAGCTCCGTAACAATATCATTGCATTTCCTTGTTTTTTTGTTAAAATATTGCTAAAAATGTCCATTTCTTTATTCAGTTGTATTACAAGTCTTTTATAGAAATATAAATATACATTTTTTCTTATGAGAGATTCCTTGTGAGTATAAATTATTACTCATTGTCTTAAATAAGTCTTAAAGAATTTTTTATCGAGTTTCCTTTTTGCTGTGTTTTCTTTTATGCTTATGAGAGTTTGACGGTAAATGTAGCAGTCACAACTCTCAAAAACTCAATCCTAAACCTATTCGTTTTATATCTAGTCGACGTATTCGAGAATAAAATTTAATGTAATTATTTTGTATGAACGGAAAGACGATTTTTCGTGAATCTTTTGTGTGATCATTTGGCAAAAGTTCATCTTAAAATATGCACGAGCAGAGCGCTAATATTTACTTATTTTACGCTTAAACGAAATCTACTCGTACGCGCACGTTCGGCGGAAGGTCAACTAAATCGTTATTGGTATTAAGACTCCGCTTCGTTCTCTTCTCCGAGGTTGTGCAAGTCTAAATAGTTAACGATTCCTCTATGCAAAAATTCATATTGGGGCTGAAACATAAACATAAAATATGTATATTATTGAATAACTTTTGTGACACGTTGTCGGCCATGTTGGCAATAATTTCAATTAAAAATTAGATTGGGGAAATAAACTATTATCGGTGCATCTGACCCAAATGATTCAATATCTATAGGTTGCGAAGAAAATTGAAGTACAATAAATACTTCGTAAATGATCATCGTGGGTATAACTTGACGTAACGTTTTGTTTAAACGACAGCTTAATGACCGTTCACGTTTATCGAAGGCCAGATCAACAATTATTTTTAAAAAATACTTACGTAAGTGCTAATCATTCCATGCCTCTGCGATCTGAGCTTCTTGACAGTGGTGAATATATCGATTCTCTTTTCAATACGCAACTGTTGAACAAGGATACTAAGCGCGACAAACATGGAGCTCCTATCGGATCCATGATTACAATGAACAACGAGAGGACCAGTCGCCTGGGTATTGTTAGTTTGAGTCTGATCGATGAGCTCGATAAGACCTCGAGTCACTTCCGGTACTTCACCCTCGACCGTTGGCCAGCCATTGTATTGATACTGAGTGACTACTATGTTGTCGTCGACCTTCGTGTTGGTGACACTCAACTCGCGCCGCGTGAAGTAGGGACAGCTTTCGCTTTGAATGTACCGAACGCGAATGTGGTCGTGATTCGTCTCATCGTCCGGCCAGTAGCGCGGACATTTTCGGGGTCCTTCGGCAAGCTGTATAAAAATAAATCAAATATTTGTCGTTAGTTTCAATCCCACTCGAGGTGCGGTTTCTATTTTGGGCCGATTAAAAATATATTAAGAATAATACTTACATCTGATAGCATAACAATCGTCGATATACATTGTTCAGATATCATCCTCCAAAAATCAGGAATAGTGGATTCAAGAGGATCCTGAGTTATTATAAATGATTCCGAATTGTCATAACCCTCGATAAACGAGGCATTAATATAGGTTGAATGTTCTTTGCCTGGAATAGGAGTGAGAATCACTCGATTTCTGTCATAAGGTATCACCTGTTCGCTTCGATTTTTGTTTTTGTTTTCTTCACCTCCCCCGACCGAATATGACTTTCGGTCTTCTAATACTGCAGTTATTTTCTATAAAATAAAAGCATACCCATTTAACGTATGTATTTGCTGATTCCAGAAATGTAGAATTAATCATTTATTTGAAGCACTATCTCTATAGAACCAACGTAACGTGTATACTCACGTCAAACTCCTCTTCCATGCGGCACTTCTCCTTACCATTCTCCCTTTGCCTGAGCTTCTCGACGGAAGCTTTGAGCTGTGGTGCCGGTATCTCAGTGTCACCGTACTGACTCATCTCCATGAGTGCTCGATAGATGAAAATGTATTGTTTGAGTGACTGTACCAGGAAATTTCTCTGATGTCTCAGGTCGCAAACGGTATTGAAAATCGAGACTTGTCCTTCATCTTGCAACTGTTGCATCAACGAATCCAATGCCACGAGCGTACCTGTCCTACCAACTCCAGCACTGCAGTGTACGAGTATGGGACCTTTTTCAAGCGAGTAGGCCTCGTTAACACGTTTGACGAACCTAAGTATAGCGTGTGGATGCTCTGGTGCCATGAAGTCCTTCCAAACAAGAAAGTGATACTGTACAATCTTACGCGAGTCTCTTTCACCAGTGCGCGTCATCTTCAGCTCGCGAACCACGTAGTCCGAGTACTGATGCTCGCCTATATGCTCGACAGTGATATCGCCAAAGTTCTTAGTCTCACCCTTGTCCGGCCAATACTTGGCACACTTGGTTTTCGAATATTCTTCCAAATTCGTCAACATCAATACCAACTCCAAATGCTGCTCCCAAATCATACGCCAATAGTCGCATACGGTATTCTCCATCGGACCTTGGGCGCAAATGAACTTTTTGCGCTCTTTGTAACCGAGCACGAAGTTGGCATTTATATAGTCAGAGCCGAGAATGCCATCCGTTTGCGTTAATCTTACGCGTGTTTGATCGTAACACTTGATGTCAGGATAACGATTCTTGTAGATGTTTTCTCTCATTTCGGATGCTCGAGTCGTGCGGTCGGTAAAACGATCGGGTAATAATTCGAATTCGTGTTGGAATCCGTAGTCGGAATCGCGATGTCGTTCCAAATAAGCTTGCAATAGATCAGTTTTCGAAATTGGTGGCATATCTGGTGGAGTTGCCGCGACTAGCTGATGTCTGCCGCGTAGACTTTGACAGAGATGCCTGTACATAGAAATATTTTTTGTCTTTTAGATCAATTAATCGTGAGAACAAACTGTTCGTTTTAAGAGTAACGTCGTTTGGAGGTCGATGCTTATTAGCAGCAAAAAATGCAATTTAATTCAATAAAATATAACTTGAAGAGTTGGCCTTTTCACAAGAGCTTTTCTATCGTTTCAATTTCATAATTCACTATCTCTTTACAATCACATCCGAATTCTCTATCGATTTGAAACATTAGCTTCACTTGCTTAAATTATGAAATAGTATATTACGCATCTACAAAGAAAAAAAGGTGGTTCAACCCAAAGAGCGTGTAAACTGACACCCAGCCCAAAGGCGAGGGTGACAAATATATAATCTTTTGGTATTGGCGTCCCTCCCGTAGTGTCTATACTATTTTTCACCGCAAGAGAAGACGAAAGAGCGATATTTTTATACAAAGGCTGCTAAAAAAGTCTCGGTTTCGTGAAAATATTTGAGTAACGGCATTAAGATACTCATAAATACATTTTAGTTCGTCACTATTACATATGATCTTCAACTCAAACAAAAAAGTATTATCTTACCGGAAACTATTCCTGAGAGTTATTATCTCCTCACCACGTTGCTGCACCCGTTTAGAATATCGATGCAATACGCACAAAGTTATTAAAAGTATAATGATTATCAATATGAGTACGAGCGATAATTGTAAAATAACCCCCAGTGTGGTAACATCTTCGGCTATCACTGGTTTTGGATCAACACCTCCGAACAATGGTGGTAAGTAACTACTGTACATAGGCATCACTTGTCCTTTGGTAGATCCGTAAACTGGAAATTTTATCGACAAATTAGTGACCGCCAAGTTTGCGAGTTTCATTTTTTACAAATTTCACTTACCTATAATTTCAATAAATGCCGTATAATTAGCTTTGTCATCTAACAGGCCGTCGTAAGGTGTGAGATTTGAGCTTTCGTATTCAGGAGCCACGTCTTCTCTTTTCTTCCTAGAACTCTTTTCCGTCTGATTAGCCGTGGGAATTGCTGTGGTAACAACCGTCGTATAATTATTCAGCTTCGTAAGATTAGCCGGTTTCAGATGTGTAGTTGTCTCTGGCAGTTGCGTACTAACATTAGCGTTTGTATCAACCGTTACTGGACCCTTTTAAACAAGCAAGTAAAATGTAATCATGAAAACCACGCACATTGTATTTACTCCATTTAGATTAAATAAGAAATACAAAGATACGTACTTCTGGGATAAAATGTAGTACCGGGGGTATAGGCTTTTGGGTAAGTCCAATACATTGTTGGCAAGCAATGCTACCGTTGTGAGTTTCACCATCGCCAACGAAAACTTCAGAAGGTACATTTTTGCTGTCGAACATTTCTGCGAGATAGGCTCCGCCGAGCGGTGAGGTATAGACGTAATTGTAGGAAAATACAGGAACTTCTTCGGGAGGCGGCAGATCGGCGAAAGCCTTCTGCGGAGCGAGCTTTATCACAAATATTCGCCAGCAACAAATCGGTCCGTTTCTCTCGGATATTCGTGGCATGTAAAGTTTAAACAGTTGTCGGCCTTGAGTTTCAATTTTGTGCCATGATCTCGCGTTCACATTATCACGTTCAGGTACCGTCACTGGCATCGTACAGTTTGCTACGGCTTCTTCGCCGTAGAATCTTTGTCGCGTTTGACATGACACGCGTATCTGAAACAATTATTGATCAGATCCACAGTTATAACTTTTGGTTCAACAGAGTTTTCGTATACTTACGGTATAATTTGTGTTGGGGGGCAACTGATTTTTCCTAAACGTATTGTATTGAAAATCTACGTGATCGATAAATGGCCTTAAATACTCTGTCTTCATACGCCCATTCTCGTCTTTGTACGTGGCTCTACCGGTAATTTCAATTTTATACTGATTGGTAATACCATTGCGTTTTAGTGGGGGACCCCAATTTATGGACATTAGGCTCGTCCTGCTGATATTGTCGAATCGACATGAGACCGTCAGATTTTGAGGCGCACTCGGTACTGAGATACCGCATAGTCAGAAGATTAGTAAACAAAAAAGTTGAAACGATAATATTAATAATAGCTTCTATTTACCTCCATCCAAAGTTTCAACTTCAACTTCTTTGCTCCAATTACCACATTGTTTTGTATAGTCGTTACAAGCAGAAATCTTGAATTTGTAAGTAGTGGCAGGTTCTAAATATTCAAACAAATACAACTGATTTGGCTCGGGAACAATAGCCTCGCTTTTTTGACTGTCATGGCTTGCAACAATAATGTAATAATGAACATGCTCTCCAAGCTCAGGAGGTGGCTTATTCCAAGCTATCGTCACTGTACTTGATGTCATGCCATTTACATTTAATTTTGGTATGAACACTGGGTCTGTACAAACACAATTATAGACATTAGCCCAGTGCTAATAAAAATGGAAAAGGTCATTTGATGTCATGTCAGAGCAAATTATTGTATTACCTTTTTCTAGAGTTGTAATCCACCTTGGATCAATCTGTGGATGTGACTTGCCTACCTTGTTAGTAGCAGTAATGCCAATTTGATAAGCTGCACCCCTGTCCAATCCTCTCAATAGAAAGCTTGAATTACCTCCGTTGATCAACTCGTTACCATACTGCCATGTATCAGTACCATTCTTCATGTACTGAATGAAATAAGTCTTGATAGGCTCATTGCCAGTGTTGACTGTCCAATTTAGAAAGATACTTCCAGCACCAACAGTCTTCAGAAAGTCAATACTTATCAGAGGAACATCCACAACAAATAGGTGTCTCTCCGCAGTCACCGCACCATAGAAATCATGAGCCTTGCAAGCGTAGGTACCGTTATCTTTACGAGTAGCACTCTTGAAAGATAATGTCAATTTGACATGAGTCTCATTGACCTGCACCCAATTTGTCATATTTCTTAGACGCTCAAGGTTATCAGAGTCATTAGTCTTAGACCAGCTGAAGTCAGACAGAGGCTCCCCGTAAAAATCACAAGTCAAGTTCACAACTTCCAGCGCTTTAATTCTCACACTCTCGCTGGAACTCACTCTGCCTGGTTCTGTAAATATCTCGTGCATTAGCAATTGCTCCAACAACCAAAAGACAAAACAAAATAAAATGCTACTTGCTTGTCAAAATCTAAGTCTACTCACCTATAACTCTTATGTGAGCAGTCTTTTTCACATGCACATTAGAAATAATGGCATTACAAGTATAATTGCCACTATCCTGTCTGGTTGCCTTCTTCAGATCCAACCTCTCAACAAACTCAGTCTCCCTGACCGACGTGAGATTTTTACCTTCGACACTCCACCAGACATGGCTAGCTGGTTCAAGTATCCTACAACTGAGATGAGGAGTACTACCGGCCTCGACGCCTCTTGCATCCTGCGAGACTCCGATCTCAAGCGCAGCCTCCTCTGCGAGTAAATAAAAACAAAAAGAAAAAAAAGGCGCATTTCGTGAGGTCGTACATTGCTATGATAATACGATCAGCGAACGCGCATGTTATTAATTAATCGTATATCAAACGCAATACTCACTGTTATCGTCGGCGCAGACTAAGCCAACGACGGCAGCAGCGACGACGAGTAGGAGGATGAGTAGCCGGTACGTTGGCGGCATCGCTACTCCACTGGCTAGTTGTGTTGTTTGCCTCGTCGTCCCTTCGATCAACGGCTACCTCAGAGTGTGCTGCAGACCTCGTCGTCGCTTTGTGCGACACTACTAGGCGTCGTCGTCGCCGGCTGCTCGAAAAACATCACGCACGCGCCGCCCGCCGTTCTCCTGTGCCTATAGTTTACACTATATACACCCCCTCTATATGTAGCTGTCTCTCTTTCTCCGTCTCTCTCCTTCGCTGTCTCTTTCTCTCGCACTCTCTTGACAGTTCAAACGGCGAGACGCGATTAATTAGACGATGTCGCGTTGCGCTTTTGATCATCCATTAAGCTCTCGCGTGTGCCGCTGAATAGAAAACATCGAACGTAAAAGCAGAAGAGGTTGTTTATCGATTGCGTTAATAAAGGCGTGGTTGTTGAACACCTTAGTTTGCTCTCTCTCTCTCTCACTCTCTTTCACTACCGCCTGCTACCACACTGGACAAACGATTGACGTACATATACATGTACGATAAATTACACATACGAGGTACGGTAACGTACGTATCATGAGAGAAGGGAGTATAGTAACTCACGGTCATAGATGTCGCCACCGATCCATTCGTGAAGTTCGGTACTTTTCTATCTTTGCCAAGCATAGTACGATCAAGCTACCACTGTAGTCACCGTATGATACAGACTTTAGACAGTCGCTACTGCTGTGAGAGAGAAAGAGACAGATAAGGAGCAAGAGAGAGAGAGAGAGAAAGAAAGAGAGCGAACAAGAGGCAGCTGCGTTATTAGTATAGTTCGCGCTTGCCGACGTTGGTGTCAGTCGTGCTAGCGT
The DNA here is from genome assembly GCA_030064505.1 of Chouioia cunea. Taxonomy (NCBI): domain Eukaryota; kingdom Metazoa; phylum Arthropoda; class Insecta; order Hymenoptera; family Eulophidae; genus Chouioia; species Chouioia cunea. The sequence goes on along the minus strand of JAOPFQ010000003.1, from coordinate 26,837,841 downwards.
CTCCAAGCGACCCCCATTGCATATTGTTGCTCGAGATATAACTCACTCACTCGTGCGCTAGTCGACGAACAAGAGTGAGAGAAGCGACGCTTCCAGTGAGGTTATGTAACTCTGTTGGTACGGTGCAAGTGCGAAAGAGTGATAGAGAGAGCGAGCGAGAAAGAGAGATAGGAGAACACTGAGAGAAAGATAGAGATCGAACGAGCGGCAGGCTCAACAAGTGGAGGATGAGGTCGAGCTGACCGTGGATCGACTGGGCTGCATGGAGGCAGGGGGTCTGCTGCCCCGCCAGCCCCCTGGAACCTCGGACCATCACCATCAACAGCAGCAGCATCAACTTCAGCATCAACAACAAATAATGGGTCAAGCACCAGGTTTGGCTGATCCAATGACGCCTAAGCGTCAGGAGGTGGTTGAACGACGTCAACGACGTCTCGAGGTTTATCGCAAGAGACATCGTGACGTTGAGCCGAAATTCGATCAGTCTTATCACGATTTCGTCGAGCAAAATAACCAGGAGACTCTTGTGTTGAAACAGAGATATCTCGACAGCAAAGCCAAAAGACAGAAGAAACCAGAGAAGAAACAACCTGACAATGTTGGCCTGCAAAGCATTCATGTGGTGAGTGTTATTTTTGTCTTTTGTTTTTTTCTAATTCAAAAGGGCTCATAAAATCTCACGTGTACGTGCGTTTACGTGCAACCAATGAGGTATAGGTATAGTTTCGTCGACACGAAGAGCGACAGAGAGAGAGAGAGAGAGAGAGAGAGAGTGCGCGCGCGCGCTCGCTCGCTCGCGTACAGGATCAGTGGTCGGGAAGGTTTTCGTGAAAGGAGAGGAGAGACGTGGGAAAGCCGATCCTTTTCTTTTTCGAGTGAAAGCGTACGGTAGATTAGAGGAAAATCGGCACAAGGATTTATTTTCAGAACTTTCGAAAAATCTGACGAAGATTCGACGAGTTTGAATGCAGCATACATACTGCTGCACTTCCCGGTGCTTTCGTGACTCATGTCAGATTGAATCATACTTTCAAGTAAACATTGTATTATTCTTCTTTCTTTTCTGTTTTCATTCTTCCTTGGCAAGATTCTCTTGAAAAAAAAAACATTGTACCGTCTAGTTTGGTTTCGAATATTGTTACGCTCTACTTCGGCGTATATAGCGTATAGTTATCAAAAACAGTATATTATAGATTCACAACGCCGACACTTTCTCCGTATAACGAAAAGATACAACGAACTTTCGATTATACTCCCAATCTTCCTTCAATATACGTACTAGACCAAGCGTTTTTAACTTTCTAATTTAAAAACAATCGCCTCTCTTTTCACTCTTATTTTGGACTTTCTTATTATTTTTCGCCTACGAGACGCTTAGTGCTACATTGCGCTATCGGTCATTTAAACGCGCGCTGTTGCCGTCACCTCTTTTTCTCTCTCTCTCTCTCTCATTGCGCGCGCGCCGTGCAAGAGAGCAGCTGAGCAACGCTAATCAGTGACTCTCAATTGGCGCAACCTGTGACGTCGAATAAACAGCATCTGCGCAAAATTTTTCGAAAATCGCGCGCGCGCCCGAGGTCAAACCTGTATATCGACGCGTACACTTTTACCTTGAGTGATACGTCAAAAAAATTCGCTTTTCACCGAACGGATTTTGCTGTATTTTTTTTATTCTCGAAATTCGCGAATGATCGGCTTTCATTTATCATCCAGACGCAAGTCGTCTAATCGTTGTGATGATGATTATTCCGTCATCGGCTAATTTTTTTTTCTTTTATCTCGAGAGCAAGATATTTGCTCGAGAGAGGAAGAGAGAAAAGAGAGGGGCAAATCACGTTTAAACGATAAAAAGAAAATCTTATTTGTGCATTTAATTCAATATCAATCAATTCCGAATTTTCAATGAGAAATATTGGTGTTCCTTGTCGAACGAATATTATTTTTTGTATGTGTGTGTGGCATTTCGTCGTTTCAATTTGCATCTCAATTTTTTGTTCTCCTGTTTATTTGTACAATGTACGTCGTGAAAAACGACATAGCCACTGTTACTCTCTAAGGTCATTATAAAATGTAGTCGAGTAGAAATCTGTTTACAAGTTATGTAAACTCTTTACTTTAAAAAAATTCGTTTTATTGACCAATTGAGTACTTTCTCACACGCATATTACTAATGTCAAAACTTAGTTCTCTAACTGAACTATCATTATTTACAAAAACAGTTTGCAAAAGGCGTGCAAACAAAAAATATTTCATTCGTTACTCTAAAATTACAACCAAAACAAATAAATCACTCGAAAGTCTAGGATAATTGTTCCTAGAACAACTGTCGAACGGAAAGAATTATCCATAAGAATAATTAAGCAAACATATAAGAATCTTACATTCGCCACGTATAAAAAGAAAGTCATTCGATCGCGAGTTCGATCGTCGTAAATATATATCGAAAAAATCCGGCGAGTCGAGCTACGCTACGAGCGCTTGCGATTGCCTAATCGTCGTCGCTCTCTTCAGCGGCTCTGACTGCTGGTGAAAAAAAAAACATATCGTCGACATTTAATTGTGAACCACTGCCCGACGGAGCGAGAGAGAGAGAGAGAGAGAGAGAGAGAGAGCGTGCGCGCAGGAGGCAGCTGAGCGGACAAAGAACGAACGGTTATTGCAACAGGACGACATTATGCTTCTCTCTCACTCGGCGCACGTTCTATATAATGTGTACAATCCCTTCCCGTCCGCCGTGTTGGCAGTCGCGTGCCGAGAGAGCGAGCGAGAGAGGAGGATTTGAATGTTTTTTTCTTCCGTTCCAATGATGAACGCTTATCGAGCTAAAGAGAATGGAATAAAAAATCTCCAGCTGGCCGGATGCTCATCCTCATCCGTATATCTATGGGCCTATACATAGTTTTTCGATAATTGAACGAGCGATTACGTCAGTGATCGATCGCGAAAAAAGAAAAATAAAGGAAGTACTCACTTAAAGGTATTTAACGCTGACTCAGATATTTATCTATGCCCTGTGAGTAAGTCGCTCTCGTACCAAACAGATAACGAGAGAGAGAGAGATAGTCCATAAGTTTTGTTGTTTTGAAAGAGAGAGAAAGGGGGGGGGGAGAAGAAGCATGCGCCACGGCTAATAAGTATAAAATTGTTTAGAGCGCGGGTGAGAGTGTACGTGTATGTAAGCGTGCGCGCGCGTACGTAGTACGTACGTACGTACGTACGTAAGTAGGGGAATGCCTTTCTTCCCGTCGTTGTCGTATACTCCCCCCTCCCTCTTACTCATTGTTCGGTATACGGCGCGCGCCGCTGCTGGTGCTGGTGCTGCTGCTGCTGCTTGGTGCTGCTGCTGCTGCAGCTGACAACTGATGTGCGCAAGCCTGGCAGTATACGCGCCCCTCGATACTAATCGGACTACAAACATGCATCGCAACGCTTAATGCCAGTGCAACGACTAGAAACAGCGATTCTCAACGTCAACTTTATCGTCTGCCCCCCCCCCCCTCTCTCTCTATTTTTCTAGGTTGAGATTTCTTCGTTAATGAATCAATGTCGTATTTCTTTTATTATTTCCGTTTATCGTTCAAAGCCGAACTTGAATTTTCATATTGTTTCTGTTGCGAGTAGTTGGAATAATATTTGATATAGTTGGAAAGATAAGATTCGTTAGAATTAGCCGCATTGTCATTAGTTTTTTTTTTCTTCTAGAATAATCGATTCGATAAAGCGTACAATTTGTACCGTTCTTAATAGTCTTGAATTGTTCGGAGAAGATTTACAGAAACTTTTTTGAAAACTAATATTATGTTTTGAAAAGCTTATCGAATAAAACAAAATAAAAATATGTTTTTTTCGATAACCGTTTAAATATAATCAATGATCGATCTACGGAAAAAAAGCTTCGTTTTGATAAATATAATACAAATATATTTCATCACATTCGCAAAGCAGTTAGGAAGTAGCGCGAGCTCGCAAGGCTTTTATCAGCAGAGTTTTAATTAACAAAAAGTAACATCGATTGCGCACAAGTTTGTCGACCTTGTAGGTTTTCTACTTTGAATACAATAGCTTTGACTGATTAAGCGACAAAAAACGTTTGAAGAATTGTGTAAGCGCACACAGACATACTCGGATTGGCTGTGTTTGGTGCGTGTCTACATTCACGTTCGTGAATTCAACTTAGTTTTACGCTTAAAGAAAACTTTACTACTTGGACATCGACTTTTTGAAGACAAATTTGAAACGCAAATATGGTGCTTTGCTACTCTTTTTTTTTCGTTTCTGGACGAGATAAGCGTCTGCTTACGTCTTTACTGCATTACGTCTTGACAATTATATTGTTTTAACAATTTTTAAAACGTCAGAAAGGTCTTGCGTCAAAAACTGCTTTCGTTTGCAATCCTCGCGAAATAAACGAAAAAATGAAAGAAAAACAATCAACAGCTGATCAGTAATCAAATTTGCATACGTCAAATTAACCAATAAGTATTATCGAATAAAATGTCTCGAATACTGTTCCAATGCAAACGAGTCAAGTAACAGAGTAACATCAATTACAAACTTCTCAATGGATCTCGAGACCAAAGTCTATTAATAAATATCCTCTTGACGAGGAGGCACTCCACATATTTGTGGACATGGGGCGCGCGCGTGTGTGTACGTGTGTCTGCGTGCAGTTCCCCAACTTGAAATGCCGACTGATCCATACAATCGTTCAATTTACACAAGCTTTTCTATACACTCATGTGCGCACGTGACTTCTGTTATATACGATTAATAACCCGTTTCGTATTTCCTCGACCATTTCCGACTGAAAAAAAAACAACAAAATTGATTCCCTTTCATTTAGTTTGCCGCTTGTATTATAATCTACCAAGTGAAATTGATCGTGCATTTCTATACATATATGTACATGGTATTCCAGGAGATAGTTTTATTTCATTTCTGTCAAATATCTTTGACATTTGGAGCACAGCTGTATAAATGACTTTGTATTTCATATGTCACTTTGCGATTTCAGAATTATTAGCCATTATTAAGATATCTATAAAAGCGATAACAGTTGAAATTTTATTGAAATAACGAGGACAATAAAATCTCAATTAACGCGACAAAATGACTCGATTCATCGTTTTTGTCATTTATTTGCATAAGAAACTTCTTAAACTAATCAGTAATATTGTCGCGTTGAAAATAAAAAGAAATCAAACGCTTTTGTACGACAATTTGGCTATAATTTATCGTTAGAAAAGTTTCCTTAACTTCAAAATAACATGGAACGTTATTCATTTTTTTTTAACGTAACGCGCAAAAAAAAAAAACTTATGCTCTACTGCAGCTTTGACTACAACAATTTGTTTTAGCCCATCCGTGAAATCGTCCGTTGAAAATTAATATTTACATTTTTTAATTCAATTAAAATTGCACAGTTTGTAACGTAACATCACTTTCCCTTTCGAGCATCGATTAAAGCATAGAACACGCAAACAGTGACGAGAAAAAAAAACATTTTTACAAATTTCCAGTAGTACGTACAAAAATGCAACAACAAACGTCAATCGAATGAAAAATTAAAAATCCAGCATCAGATTAAAATAATCAGAACCAAGTATATACCTTGAAGCATGAGATAAAGAAGTCTCTCGCGAAATCGTGTCCTGAAAAAAAATACAACACTTCGCTCGTTATCATATCAATGTTGGCACGAGAATCACGGGATTGTATGAAGTTAAAGACACGCGCACGTAACCCGAACGAAGAAGAAGAAAAAAAGAAGAGTTGCGAGAGCGAGAGAAAGAGACCCAATTATCAAATCGCGTCGTCGGTCAGCGACACGGCGCCGTCTTCTTACGCCACCACTGGGCTTTGCGCACCATGGAGATCGATAGGAGAGAGAGAGGCCAAACAGTAAACAGCCGGTTGGTCAGGACTCTCGCCCAGTAGAGAGAAGGGGCCACACCTGCGCACCCGCGAATCAATACGCTCGAGCAAGAGAGAGAGAGAGAGAGAGAGAGAGAGAGAGAGAGACTTTCACCGCGACGCGTCGCCGGCAGGCGCGATTTTAAATGGACCTCTTTCTCTCTCCCTCTAGCGCGCCGCCCATTGTCTAATGAGCCGATCGATATGCCGCAGTGCCGAAATTCCTCGGGAGTTCCTTTTAAGGTGCTCGACATTCCGTTGACTGTTTTATACTATGCTGTCGATATATGCCTTGTAGTTTCCGGTTTCCACTAACTTTTCTATTGTCAACGGAAAATTCTTTTGAAACCTAAACGCAAACAACCGAAATATTGTACTCTGGTCCACGAACTGGTATAATTTATAATGTAGGTTTACTAAGGACGCAGCATATCAATTTATTATTACTCTGCAAAGTTTGTTGATTTAAATCTAATGTTATACCGGAACCTGATTTAGGTTCATTGAGTTCACTATGAACTTTACAAAGCTTAAACACATCTCAAACAAGTTTCTGTTATAAGGTTGCTACACTTGTTGTCTCGATGTACTTGAAGAGCCTGCACGTACCTAAAGAGTACCTACTCGCCTGCTCATAATCCTGAAACAGCACGTTAATCATCGAAATAACAAGTTGCCAACCTGATCGTACCTAATTTTATACCTAATTTTATACCTAATTTCATACTTTTGTCCCACCTTAATTATGGCTAATTTTTCAATTTCCTCGTAATTTTCTCCACTAGTAATCACAACTATCCGTTATTAAAAATCCTTATATCAAGGCGCATATATATATACATATATATATATATATATATGCACAGATATCCCATTTCACCTGTTTATCACAGTAAAAGCTCACGTTTAATCTCTCTTTCTCTCAAGCCCGTCGTGTTGTCCAGCACTGGATATAGGATATAGATGCGCGGCCGAGAGAGCGTTGGCACGCGCCGCTTCATCCCCACTCACTTTTTCTCTCTCAGAGGCATATATATATAGCGTATATATATGCTTGGACGCGCGCGCGCGAATTTCCATCGGAGAGTGTGTGCTTTTCCCCTTTTCGGCCGTAGTTGCGATTTTCCGCTGTGCGACTCCCACTCTCTCTCTCTCTCTCTCTCTCTCTCTCTCTCTCTCTCTCTGTCTCGGTAGCTGTCAGTGGCTTTGCGGCGCAAGCGCGCTCCAGTGACACTCGTGTGCGATGCACGTCGTGTGCCAGACTCGGCAGCAGCAGCAGCAGCAGTCGCTTCCTTGCCGGGGCCGCGCGATCAGCTGTTCTCGCAAGCTCTCTCGTTCGTCGAGTGCTTCAAGAAACATGCCGCTCAAGTTGTTATTTGATTATTATTCGCCAGGCTGCCAAAAGCCCAAACAACTTTACGAACAATTATTCGTCACTCGTCGTTGAGGATTCTCCGCTCTCTCTCTCTCTCTCTCTCTCTCTCTCTCTCTCTCTCTCTCTCTATCAATATATATATATACATATATCTGTGTGTGTATATATATATCTCTCTCTCTCTTACTCTCGTTACGGCATACTCCTTGTCAATCTTTCTTCACTTTTGGATTCTTTTGGAATGATGGTAGGTTAATAAAAATTAAAAGTGCAAGGTTGTTTTTTTCTTTTGGGGGTAGGTGGGTTGGATAATAAAGCGCAGAGTAATTATCGTGCGTGACTTTGTTTTGAAATATTTTATTATTGAACAACTTCTGTTCTCAAAGTTTACACGTGAGGAGAAATCGCTAGGTTGATAAAGAGAACCTACAGAGAAATATAATCGACGTTAACACACTAACGAATTCCGATAAAAACGTGTTCACTTTGTTTTTTTTTTCAGTCCAAGAACGCGCGCGCGTATTTCGCAATGAATCACGATAAATCTCTGCGCTTGCATCCAAGAAACAATTGTGAAAAAATGAAGAACAAAAAAAATATATAAATATACAAGTTCAATGGTCTCACGATGAAAAAATAAAAACACTAATAATAATAAATAATGGGAAAAAACGAGATATATTAACCTTGGAACGAACGATTGTGTTGCAGCAACAGAAATTCCTGAAGAGGACGGCTGATGAGCTGGAGTCGGGTGGCGGTGGCGGTGGTGGGGGCGGTGCGGAGGCGGGCGGCTTTGGCGAGCCTTCGGTCAAGCTGCAATGCACTCAGTCAACGAGCGCCACTGCAGGTCAGGGACCCAATGGTGGACAAGGTGGCGCAGCTACCGGCCAGGGTGGACCACAATCCCAACAAGGACCTGGATCACAAGGTAAGGAACAATGTTTGAATAATATTTTAATCCTTATTATAGGTCGTTGTACCCTCGAGGAGATATATATATATATATATATGTATATACGTACATGTACATGTATATGTATTTGAATCGAGAATTTTCGAATGCAGATGTTTTTTTTAGCACTCGTTAATTTTCCTTAATAAAGTTGTTATCGAAACAAAAAAAAGTAAGAGACAGGGAAACCTTATCACCGGAAGTGATAATGTTCATGGAATTAGAATAAAACAATCCACGACAATTACTTTAATTGAATTTAGGACACATTTGCTTTTTTACTCATTCGCGTAATAATAGAAATGCATGCAAATTTTCAGTTGTTGTAAGCACCCGTTTGTGGTATCTGTTTTCAACGGAAAGCTTAATGTCCCATTATGCTAATTTTGTCGGATGAATATTTCTTATTTTCTACTCCATTGCATTGATTTCGGAATTCGAAATATAGCTCTTTGTTTCAGTTGAGATCGATAATTTGCATGACACAGCGTATATTCTCCTTCGTTAAAATTTCAAACTCGCCAACATTAATTTTGCAATTAATTCACCATCGTCTGAATCGTGCCAATCAATAAGTTTCTAGCTTTGAATTAATAAAATTGTTATAACTTTTCAAGTAAGGCTGATAGCAAAGGATATTTTTCAACGAGTTCGCAAATTCGATTGAATGTTGAACAATTTGTTGGAACAAACGCTTCGATCCGAACTAAAATACCAACGCATTTTAATAGAATTACATGCAGCGGCAAATCGAATTGCCCTTGCAAAGGGAAACTTCAATCTCGTTAGCTTGGCAAACGGTCGCGCAAAAAGACTGTGCACTCGATAGAAAAGAAATTCTTATATGAAAATTGCGCCATTCCATAGGTGTACCTGGCAATACTGGTAGTACGACAACCACCGGCGCGACAGGTACAACAACCGAAGGATTGACCAAATTCAGCGTCGAAATAGTTCAACAGTTGGAATTTACGACTTCGGCAGCTAATTCGCAAGCCCAACAAATCTCGACGAACGTGACAGTGAAGGCTCTGACGAACGCGTCGGTAAAAAGTGACCTAGTTAATGCCACGGCATCTCCGAAAAGTGAACCAAATACACCATCGGCCAACAATCCCAGAGCAAACGGTTCGACGGCGAGTACACCTAATAATGTCCAATCCGTCGGTATCAATTCGGCGCCCACGTCAGCGGATATTATCAGCAGTTTAGTGGAATGCAAACAGGAGCCAGACAATGATTTCGACTTGGATCAATGTGCAGCTGCCTTGGAAAAGGATCCTAGTTTCAATTTCGACGTGGGATTCATGGGTGACGAGGCTGCCGATGACGATGCCTTTAAAGAAATATTATCAGAGATCTCAGACTTCCATCCGAACTTTATTAACAACTTGGACTTTGAGCACGACGTCAAGCCACCTCCAATGCCACAACCGCAGCAGCAACCAATGGAAAGTCAAGTGAAGATCGAAGATGACAAGGAGCAAGCGATGCAACAACCAATGTTCTCGAGGATGCCTTATCTGGCCGAAAGTCTGAGTCCGGCAGCTCAAACTCTCAAACAGATGGCGGAGCAACACCAGCATAAGACACTTGGATTCGGTCACCGACGCTCACCGTACGCCGACCAATTTACGGGTGCTGATAGTTACCAACCTTTCTACAAGAACAACGGTGGCTTTCAACCTGATGTCTTTGCTCAACGACAGCAGCAACAACAACAACAGCAGCAGCAGCAGCAGCAACAACAACAGCAGCAGCAGGCAGCGGCGAACAAAGCCAATCTCCTTGGAGCTGGTGGACCTGCTTACAAACAACAGTACTCGCCGTACGGCAGTCCAGGTTCGGCGATGCCTAATCACGGTAGCCCAGGTTATCCGTTACCGCCGAGGATCTCGCAAGCGCAAGCGGGGGGTCAAGGTCCGCAAGGAAGCTTTAATAATTCAACACCGCCAAGACCACCATCGGGACCTGGGGCTACTAATATTCAAATTAACCAGGCACAACAACTGCATATCAACAATCCCACGCACCAAATTCAAGTAAGTGCTTGATTTTGTCGTTGTTTTTTTGACGAAGCTATCGGTATAATTTTGTTCTTAGTATCACGTAAAATGTAATCGATTGTTTATCGTTTATTTGTCAAACTAAAAGCTCGCAAGTTTGATCTCTCTAAATTACAGTCGCATTCTTTCGGTTCACGTGCAAACTCCCAAACTCAAGCTCGCTCGCAAGTTCAGTTTTGTACATGAAAAAAACTAATTTCAAACTTTTTTTTGTTTTATTAACTCGCTTATTGTTTTAAACTGAAATTCCTCAACTTTACGCCAGTCGTCTTAGTTTATGATTTTAATTAAATAACTTTTTACGATATCATTTGAAAGATCAATATTGATCAATAACCATAATACATTTTCCTAAAAGCTCACGTTGCCAAACGAATCTTCGCGAAAAGTTCTCGCAACAAATTTAACGATACCCCTCGGCCCCCTTTCCTTGAAAGATTAATTAATTCGTTAAAGCGCACACGCGTATATGAATCGCGGCGAAAATATAATTTCAAGTATCTATAAAGGTCTTGTACTTCCATGAAGTCCGATCGAAAAACAAGGCACTCGAAGAGGGAAGGGGTAGCGTTATTTTCGGTCGCACATTCGAATAAGGCACTGCTTATAAGCTTACATACGCTTCGGCTCTGATACTTGGAAAACGCGAACGTTTTAAATATTAGTCAGAGTGAAAAAAAAGCACTCGTTTCCCAATTATATGAATCACATTTTTTTTTTTAATACCGTGATAAGAGTGTCGCTATTACGTCGTTACGCACTTTTTCTCAACCAGTACGTTTCGAACAACATCATTTATACGTAAAAAAGGAAAGAAAGAACGAAAAGAAGAATGAAGGAGAAGACGAAACGAAAATGATAGTCAGTGACAAAGTGGCAAGCGAGCGTACGCGCGCGAATTAGCTCGGCAATTTTCATATTTATTTATTCGGCTGTACGCGAGAGTGGCGCGCGTCGGCAGCGTTTGTGCGCGCGCGTTCCTTCATCGATCGTGGAGGAAACCCACCTACACACACACACACACGCGCGCGCGCGCGCACACCTCTTTCGCATGTAGTTGCGCATGCGCGCTCTTACCTTTTACTGCAAAAGGTGTCAATTACGTTAACTCCTGCTCTGCTACCGAATACATACATACGTACATATATATTCCATAAATATACATATAAATCTTTCAATGCCTTCTTACTACGTGTACTCTCGTGCATGTGTGTATAAGGATATATATAGACGACATTACACATATATAGATTGATAAACAAAAGAGCGAGGAGTTATAGTCGTCAAATCGAGCGGGCAATGACGTCGCGTCTGCGCGTTTTTCGTTTTATTTTTCTCTCTCACTTGCTCGTCGACGTGGGTTGAACCGTCGAGTATAGGGTGAGAGAAAGGGGAGGAGGGTAGGTAGCAGTGAAAACTACTTGTTGCGTCGGCGGCTTCTTTGCGCAGCTCAAGCCGCGTCGTCGTCGTCGTCGTCGTCGTCGTCGCCGTGTATGTCTATCGACTCGCGCGTGCATATGTAATGCCGCCGGAGGTTGCCGGGCACCTATACATGCTAGAGCCACTGTTGGGGTATCTTTTTTTTCTTCTTCGTTCGTTCGTTCGTTCTCTCCACCTTCTCGTCCTCTTTCTTTTGCAGCTTCGTTACGAGTTTTTTGTAGTTTGACGAGTACGTTAGTTTTTTTCTTCGCGTTTTTTTAAAATTAATTTTCATTTGCGATTAATTCGAAACGGAGCAGCATTGTGGGATCGTATGAAAAAAATAACCAAAGTTATGACTTACGATTGTACGTGTATGCTAGATTTATCTTTGTAGTACCTTCGTTACGAAGATAATGATATTAATGAGTATGGCACAATTGCGTAATTTATCAGCAAATTATTGGAAAGCCATTTATCTGAACTTTCGCCAAGTTTTACACAATGTTTCTCGAAATTTTACATTATTCAGGCACTCGTTTCTTCGCTCTACAAACTTTGCAAAGAAAAAAAGTAACTCTCTCTCTCTCATTAAACTTAACCCCCCCCCCCCCTTTCCCCCAACATAACGAATTAAAATGCTTCTCTCTCTATCTCTCTCTCTCTCTCTCTCTCTCACTCTATCGTGTCTTTGAACGGAAAATAAAAGTTGTATCTACTTAATCACGTGTATAAATATAAATTAAAAAAATAATAAAAAAACAGGCTTGTGCCCGAGGAACAAAAGCATAAATGAAAAATCGAATTCTCGTGAAAATTAGCGCGATACACAATATATAGCCTCGCGTGCGCGCTCGCGTGTTTGCGAATATATACGTTGATAAGTGTACGTATATATATATATATAGAGAGAGAGAGAAACGTGGAAGAAAAAGGGGGAAGGAGGGAGGGAGGACAAAAGGCATAATACAACGTATTCAACGATGGTGGTGGTGGTGGCGGCGGCAGGATACGCGTTCCACCTTCTCTCTCTCTCTCTCTCTCTCTACTCTATCGTGCGGCACAAACTACATATATATACACACAGTGTGTGTGTGTGTGTGTGTGTGTGTGTGTGTATACGTATGTGTGTGTATTATAGGAGGCGAGCGAGAGAGCTGAAATCGATATTCACGTCCCTCTGTTTTTAACCTACATCGCTGCTGCTGCTGCTGCTGCTACTGCTACTCCTATTGCTACTGATGCTGCTGCTGCGTCGCTCTGCAGCTACAACTGCTGCTACGAGCGTTTCATCAAGCGCGCAATTTACGAATCTCGATAATGATGTGGTTTTCGTTGTTTTTTTTTTTCGAGTATTGATTCTTTTTTATTCTTTGGGAAGCTAAGAAGCAAAGGGATTATTGCCGATTGAATCGACTATGTATCTTGACTTTTGTTTAACAATAATTTTATTGATAAATTGCTTATTTAATACGATGAAAAAAAGCAAGGCAATCGTTATGATTAAACTTTCACCTCGACATCCTGTGAAAAAAAAAGAAAGAAACGAAACGAAATCGTCCTCGCGCTTGACTCCCAATGCATGCAGTAGTATATAGTGTCAGGGCCGAGTTTAAAATTAGCATATACGAGTGAACCGGATCCCACCGATAATGAGAGACAGAGAGAAGTCTCGAGCCGAAATTTCTCGAGTGGAATATAGCAATCCTGCGACAGCGAGATAGATAGATAGATAGATAGCTAGATAGATAGAGAGAGAGAGAGAGAGAGAGAGAAAACATACCATCCACCGACGACGTCGACGACTACGACGACGACGACGACGACGACGATCGATCGGGCAGACGCTCATGCTGTGGCGCCGCCGACGCACACGCCAACAGCAACAGCCAACTGAAATTCCTGATGTGCTTGGCGGGCTTCACCTGTGAATCATGCCCTCGCGATGTTTTAAAATCATACATACGTCGAAGCTTATAAAATATGTCGCGATATATATTGGATTCGATTTGATATGCGTAGATTCGTATCTATAAATGGCAATGTTTAAGAGTTCGATCTTGGTTTTTTGTTGTTGTGAAGTTACCGTTTGAATATTGCCTTTTGTAATTCAGTATATGAATAGCGAGAATTACATGGATCAATTGCGTAAAACAATAAGACATCGATTAGACAAAATCAAACTATTACATTGAGAAATTGTTTATACAAAGATAAATACTTTAACTGTGTTGCGAAAAAAGAAAAGTAAAAGTAGTTTGCACGCTGTGTATCTGGTTGTTAGCGTTGGGTAACTTCCAGCAACATCATGAATTATTGAAAACTTTCGGGTAATCATTGGTGTTTAGTTTCATTTTTCAATGAAAGCCTGTAAAATGCTATTCAACAACGCCAGAATAAATGTAGAATAATTGTTGACCGCAACGCACACATTGGTAGCAAACATTTGATCGGAAAGAAGAAAAAACATAACTGATTCTAAATGATAATTCACTTTTCCCCCCTCAAAAATACTATTTGATATTCGTGTGTCTAGATCTGCTTGATCAATTTCATTTGCTTGAACGTGCCAAACGCTCGTCGAGTAATATACCGTAATGAAGGCCAAACTGAAATTCTCCGAAATCCAGTAGACCGGCCACTCCTAATTCCAATGTATCACGATGCACTAATCTGCAAGATCAAATTGACCCGATCTCAGAATCTCCGCGTGAGAAAAAAACAAGATCATCTTACTTGCGATCGCAACAACAGTACTTGTATTTCTTTCGCGAGAGGTCAGCGTCCTCGAAATGAAAAAAAAACAAGAATTCTCCACACGTTTTCCTTTCTTATAGGTATCGGCAGGTCAACATATGCAGCTAACCAGTGAGCTAAAACCATCGGGTAACGTGTCAGTGGCAGCTCAACAGGCGATGTACTTCAGTCAACAGCAACAGCAACAAAAACCTCAAGCTCAACCTCAGCCACAAGCTCAACCTCAGCAGAATACCGAAGCGACCTACTGTTCGGTATCACAATCGCAAACGATCAACTTCACTCAACAAAGTTTACGACAACGCGCTCAACAACCACGTGCTGCTCCTCAACAACAACAGCAACAACCGCCGCAGCAACAGCAACCACCACCGCCACCCCAGCAACAACAACAACCAGGTACAGCTGCCGCCGCTGCTGCTGCAGCCGCAGCACAAAATCAGCAGATGTCTGAACAACACGTCAAGCTCATGCAACAGCAACAGATGATGCGAGTACAGCAGGTGCGTCTTTCTTTACATTTTTTTTCGCGTGTGGTAGCTTCGCTCACTTTTGTGGGGTACGCGATACGTCGCCGAATTTCTTCTATTTTTTGGCAGACAAGAAAGTAACGTTTAGAAACGTACGTTCAGAAATGAAAACGGGAAGATCTTTAGTTGTATAAAGTCGTGTAATATTTACATCGCATCCACATTTCTGTACGTGCTAATAGATTGCTTTGCCGTATAATGTTCTTGATAGTCCGAATAAGAGAAACGTGTCTCTTTTATTTTGTTTAACCAAAAATAAAAACTAACGATTCATCCAACATTGTTCAGGCGATGCAACAACAGCAGCAACAGCAGCAACATATGGTTACGCAAGGTATGGGCACAGGCATGGTAAGACCACCTCCACCGGAATATAAGGCAGCTCAAGCCCAACTTATGCATGGTGGTATGGGAATGGGTCAAGCACCAAGATTCACCAATGCTGGGCCTATGCGAAGAGTCGCTCAACAACCTATACCACCTTCGGGTAATTTTGCGTTTCTCATTCCATTCGTAGAAATTTTTTGTAATCTTCCAAAAAGTAGTAGATTTGATTTTCTTTAATTTAACTTAATAACATTTTGCGATTGGACAGGCAAAATCGTTGGTAACTTTTACGGAAAAGAGAGATATTCGTTTTTTTTAGCAATTACAATAACAATTAAGTCGAGCATTAGCAGAAGACTATTTGAAATTCGATTTCAAATAATATTTTTCCGTATTTTTCCTCGTTACGTAAAATAGTAATAAAAAAATTCGTTACGTATATTGTCGCGAGCTCGGTCTTGCACGAAATTGCAACGCATCTTTATTTAAAAAAAAAACTACAGCCACCAATTTACAGCCGTCAATCAGTATTCAAAAGTTATGCGTTACATTACGTTATCTAATACAATTTCCAAATAATAACAATGTACGATATTATTTCAGGCCCGATGATGAGGCCGCAAATGGCCCAACAATCGGCTATGCACGCGGCAGGTAACACGATGTACATGAACGCGGGTGGTCCAACCGTGCCAACTGGCAACATGAACATGGGACCGGCTGGTCCAGCTGGTGGTGGTATGGGTGGAGCAATTGGCGGTATGCATCAGATGCAACAACGACTTGGTTACCCAAGAACCAATAACCAACGGCCGCCGAATGTCAACCTCGGACTTGCGCCTGATGCACTGAACAACGGCTTGAATCCTGCTGCCGCCGCGGCTGCTGCTGCTGCTGCCAGAGCAAATAACCAGAACTGGCAGCAGCAACTTTTTATGCAACAACAGCAGCAACAGCAACAGCAGCATCAAGGTATGTGAATTGAGTCTTTTGATTTGTCAAACCTGTTGCTTATCTAAAATGAATTTCGGTGTTGGTTCATGCATTGTGACTAGGCGAAGGAACGGTTTTCTTTCAGCAAAATGCAACAAAATAAAATTTAACGTTAACGATTGGAATCAGGACGGCAACGTTGAGAGTGAAAGTGTTTTTTTTTAAGGTTGACATTGGAATTTCGCCACGTGATCGATGAGTCACATTCTCATCTCGAGTTCTTTAGCTGACATTACTTATTTAATGACGTTAGAAAAATATCGATTCGTTTACTGAATTTTGAGCAAATCAACAAAACATTTTCGTTTGAATAATCAGTTTTTAACACTAATCGCATTGTAAAATATTCAAAAAGTATCAGTCGGATATAAGTTACAGAAATAGAAAAGTATTTTTATTGCTGAGATTGCTGACGCTTTCTTTAGGCTTCAACTCGTAACGGTACATAGCCGTGCTGTAACTTGTTCTAATATTCTCGTGCGAATATCTCGTCTAGACTAGCACTCAAACTTGGACTCGATTTATCTTTCAATGCGAATGTTCCAATGATATTGTTAGCAAATAAAATTTGTTTATCAGATATAGCTTATTTCTGTCTTGCTCTTGCTGTACTGAACTCGTTTGTTACCTCATTTATCGTTATTCGCGTTTAATTCTGACGAACAGCCTTGGTTTAAACAAAGTATTATTTTATTTTTATCAGCGAAATAATAAATAGAAAAACATTCGGTTATAAATGGCCTTTTCATGCTAACGCGAGTTAGATATTTTTCAAACCTCTTTAGTTCTACAATGGTAATAACAATTTTTTCCGTTGAACTTGCAGCTAATTTCGGCATGGGTGGCGCTGGTGGTATGCAAATGAACGCGGCGCAAATGCAACACCAACAGATGATGCGTACCCAAGGTGGTGGTGTGATGACCACCGGTGGTATGGGAAATCCCACGATGCAACAGCAAATCGTCGCTTCGCAACAGCAACACCAACAGCAGACCAACAATCAGATGACCATACAAATGCAAATGTCGCAAGCACAGTCTATCAATGTGGTACAGTCTGGCAATAATACTGGTATGTTGAGAGATTGTACAATTATTCAAGCTTTTGATAATTGCTAAAAGATTACGATCGAAACTTTACGCGAGAATTATTTCAACCAGAAAGCAAACGCTTAATTTGATTATGTTTACGCGTGTTGTGCAATCGTTGTACAAGTGATCATGATACAATATACAAGATTGAGCAATAATTTCGATGTGCGACTTGAGATTTTTCTTTAGCGTTTTTTGTTTCATCATTGCCGAGGATTACATAAGTTGCAATACTACTAACGTAAAACGCGCGTTTAAAATGTTTGAAAAAAACAAAAAAAAAACAACGAGGATTGCTTTAAAAGTAAATTCAAATGTCGATTTCGTAACATCCGCAACAACGTCACGCACAGTCAAATCTAAAAGTCTAATGATATTTGCAGGTTCTCCGATGCACCCACACCAACAATTCGGCGCACCGAGTCCTGGTGCGCGCAATGTGTTGCAACCTCAGCTGCCACCTCCGCAGCAGCAACAACCGCAACAAACCGACACGTCGGTTAATCCAAATGACTTAGGTTTTGATTTCCTGGATAATCTGCCGACAGGCGACACCTCAAACTTTAATGCTCAGGAACTGTTGAACTCGCTAGACTCGGGCTTCAATCTCGATTCGATACTCTAAAGTGTGTTCTTGTCGAGAGAAACGAGCCGCGACGTTTGATCCCTCGCGGATCGTTTCTCAGCGTAAATAATGACTTGAATATACTCGAGTGCTCCAGTCGACGAAAGCCTTGGAGGGCAACAACTTTGACGAGCACTCGCGTTGCAATTCGAGAGTGTTTATTAAGCTATCGGCTAGTGTATTTAAGCATAAACAAACAAACAAACAAAATGGACGTTTGCGTCAATTAGGCGATTAATTGATCGAGAGTGAAATAGGTGGCGTGATTGGTGCCGCGACTATTGTCTTGTATATAGATGTACGTATAGTGGAGGTAAGCAATGTTTTTTTCTTCTTCGAGAGCCAATCAGTTTTCTTAAGTTTAAGCGAGAGATCCATTTTATTGGGTGCAATTGTGATCACCCGGCGAGCGAGATACATATTACGCAAGAGATTAGAGAAAGTATGGAGTTAGAAGCCGGCGGGCGTCTATTTGTGCGATGTTTATTCACTTTTGCGAATTGAGAGAGCGCGCTTCCTTGGCTTTGATACTCTGAAAATTATTATCTTATTTTTAATATTATTATTATTATTTTCGTTTGTGTTTTATAACAAGTCGCACAAAAGTTTTCTGTTTACCTTTTGATTTTTTATCGATTGCAATAGAACAGTGACGGAGAAACTTTTACCATTTTTACCATTTTTATAGTTTCTATTACGAAAGTAATGTAATATCTATCATAACTTGTAAGAGATTTTTGCATTCTATTCATCTTCCATGTAAGCGTACATTCCATTGTATAAAAGGACGGTTGCATTGAACTTATGCAAGAAAAATATTAATAATACAAAAACTATTTCATAGATAAAATAGGATCGAATTGATATTCATGTTTTCGAGGCCATATTAAATTCCATACATCAAAGTCGCGAACACGATATTGATGACAATTATACGCGCTCATTCCTAAATACATGATATGTACCAAAAGAATATCGAGGCCTCGGTGAAATGCAGTGTACAAGTAGACATTTTTTAATACCAACCTACGATAAAAATTCTATACAAAAAATTCTTTTGTTTGTCATTCAGTTTTATTTAATAATTAACAAATTGGGACCAATAGATAAAAAGAGTTAAATCTCACGAAAAGTGGCATAAAAAAATTTGCATTTCATAAAAAATAAAAAGCTAACCTGTAAATAAAGGTTTAGAGGTTTTTGTCTGCATAAAGTAAAAAGTTCTGTTTTATAACGTTGTGTATAGCAATTTTGAATTTTATATGTATATTATAGTGTCATTGGGAGGCTCGTATATGCGAAGCAATAATTTTAGTAGCTTGTGTCATAATTTGACGAATGGCAATCAAAGTTTTTTGCTAATAAGCAACATAAAAAATAATATTGATGATAAAATATTAAAATGAATAAGCTATTGTTATTAAAAAAAATATTTGAAAACATACTTAAAAAGTAAAAAATCACGAGAATGTGAATCAAAAACGTAAACGGAAAATCTTAATTTGCCAAATTAAAAATTTTTTCTAACAGTAGGTAAGGAAATTATGATTAAATTTACAATCACCGACAAATTGCCTATCAAAATATTAATAACATGTAAAAAGTAAGATTCGTATGAAAAATCAAAATGTTTTCTTTATGCACAATTGTTTACTGTTTTCACAAAGTATTGAGAAAATTTGGCGATGTTGATTGTTAAAATATGAAAGAAAAAAATGATATAATGACAAAGTTTTGTCACGCTTTGTCATAATGTCTTGTTAAATTATTGCAATCCTATCTAACTTTTCGTTAGCTTTAATCTGTTGATAATACGTGATCTGTTACAGAATGTAATGCCTGCGTTGCAATGGTGAAAACGACATGGAATATTTTTGTTTTCGTCATTGTAAACGGTCATATTACGAACCATACTTGCAAACAAAACACACGATCATAGTAGAAAAGTTAAAGTGTGCACGAAGTAGATAGGTGAATCGCCTCCCAATGGTAAAAAAATAAAAAAAGAAGCGCAGTTAACTCGAGATAGTTGATTTTTATAATGCAGCTCGCATTAGTTTATTGTCAGCGAAAACACGCTGTAAGCATCATGTTCGTTTTTTTTTTCTTTTCTTTCATACGTTTCTATTACAACAAATTGCAGAGTGATCGCATCGAAATCAAGGACCAATCTACATTTAAAGAAACAAATTGGTTTCTTGTGCAGCAAGTGTTTTATATATATGTTTTTTTTACGCGCAGTCTGAATTCTTCAGTGAAAGAAATTTCGAACGCAATCGACCATTTGATAAAACGACAGACTGCGTGCAAATGCGAGTGAAGGCCGTATAATTCAATATAGGTAAACATTGTTTGTACAAAAATTTACCCTCACATCGTTTATAATTATTATATAATGAAGATGAAAAAAAAAATAATGAAAATATAGACAAAATATAAGAAAACGAAAAGGCAGTGACGGGGAAAGATCCGTTCACGATTTGTGCTGACATTTAAATATTGTAGTACACGGTTAATAAAAATATTAATAACGAAGATCATGGAATATGATATCTACATATGTTGTTCAAACTGAGAGACACGCGTGACATACATATATACGAACACTCGCATTCACACACGTAATTATATACATACACAGATACACAAAACATATACACCTTAAAAGGTACGAGAGTCGAGACATTTTTTCATGTCTTTGTATATTTTTATGCAATGTTGTAGAAAAATATTGTTTTAAATATATTATACAGATAAATGATAATAAATAAATTTATACGCCATATAATTCATCTGGACTTTTCAATATACAACTCCTACGCATGTTCTATTTTTGTACTTCTCGTTCACTGTTATATCTATTTACTACAGTTTCTTCGGGATGGAATGTATTCAATTACTTATACATCGATCGGACGCTTTTAAAAAAAATAAAAAATAAAAAATAAAAAAAAAATATTTTAATATAGTAACTCGATTTATGGAACGAAAAATATGTTTAACGTATACCTGATGACGCGTTACACATTAAAAATGTCGAGTACGACCTTCTTTCACTATTGCTATTTTAATAAGCAAATACGTTGTGCTTGAATTGAAAAACTTCATAGTATGTTGTTTTACAAAACATGTTTGATTCGGTAATCCGAAGTACAAAACGGCTTGTCCTTCGTTATTATTCAGGAGCCATATCGTGAAATCTTTTATATTTTCTTAAGCAATGCTTATAGATTCGAAACATAATTTAATCGTCGTGGAACGAAATACAATTTATCGAATAACGTGACTATACATGCGGAAGTAACGAGCTTTTTCGATGGATGCGTGTAAAAATAGAACTAATAGTTGAACTAGAATAACGAAACAACGCGAAATTTGATTCGTGAGTAGTGAATTTACACGTTGAATTTGACAATCGACGAAACAAAAAAAAAAAAAGAAAAAAGAAAAAACAACTTGGCAAAAGGTGCAAAAATGAAATAAACGTTTAGTTTTTCTATTCTAGTTTAGCAATGGAAAAAAACGTCGTCAATAGGTCTTCGTGCTCGATAGAAATCCAAAGACAAAATCCGGATTCAATGCCAGAAAAAATTGACAAAACAAATTCGACAAAACGTTGAATTTATTGCCCGAGAACATAGTCATCCATCCACTGCATATATCCATACATCATATTCCAAATCGCGCGCGGTTGCCAATGGCAATGCATGCCGGGTTGTGTGTTAGAAGACCCTGATAGAAGACCCTACGAGTCGACCAATCATTATAGTGGCCGCGCGAATAAACTCCCTCTCTATCTAACCGCTCTGGTGCTGGTGTGTCGGAGCAGTAGATCGTTGGCGGCAATCAGCAGCAGCAGAGAGTGAACGTGCGAAGTGACTTGACTGATTGACTTGCAGCAGACCGGTTGAGCCTCAAATTTTCAAGTGTCCAAGAAAGCTTTACTACATATATACACACTCTACTCCAGGTAAGCAACGACCCACTTTTCCTCACGCGATTATCGACAAAACATCTCGTGAGATTCAGTCTTGATATTCATGCCGGCCGCGCTGCTACTCACTGCTACCGTAAGAATCGCGCGCGAGCAGCAGCCCATCAGCAGGTTGATTATATCCTTGACGAATCGCAAAGAGAGAAAGAGAGAGAGAGAGCGAGAGAGAGAGAGAGAAAGAGAACGAAAGAGAGAAAACGAGCGTGTGCTAGAGAGAGAGAGAGAGAGAGAGAAAGAAAGAGAGAAAGAAAGAAAAGAGATTTTGATTGACGTTTTTTTTCTTGCTTTACGATATTGTTGCAGAACAAGCAAGATGTCGGACCGCAAGGCTGTTATCAAGAATGCCGATATGTCGGAGGAGATGCAGCAGGACGCCGTTGATTGTGCGACCCAGGCTCTCGAGAAGTACAACATCGAGAAGGTATGCTAGAGCTTGCACTTGCGCGATACATTATTGAGTTTTCAAAGTTCTAAATGGAACCTCGTACGTCGGTTACTTGCAGGACATTGCAGCCTTTATCAAGAAGGAGTTCGACAAAAAGTACAATCCGACATGGCATTGCATTGTCGGCAGGAACTTTGGTAGCTACGTTACGCACGAGACACGACACTTCATATATTTCTACCTGGGTCAAGTGGCAATTCTTCTGTTCAAAAGCGGATAAGCTGGAGTCATCTTGTGATTCCCTCTCTCTCTCTCTCTCTCTCTCTCTCTCTCTCTCTCACTCTCTCTCTCTCTCTCTCTCTATCACTCTCTTACTCTGTCTATTCTCCCCATTCAGAAATTTTCTATGCTCTTTCTCTTTTTTCTTCTTTTCTGACACATCTTTCCACACAAAGCCACATACACGCAAATCACTTTCATGCTCATTCGCTGTAGCTCTGTTTCATTTTCCTGGTTTGTTCGCAACCTTGTCAAGATTTATCAATAATAAATTCCAGTAGCCAAAATCCTCGAATTTTGATTCGTTTGAGCAAGAATAACGTGTGTATTTATTAGTTAAAAAGTGAACAAAATACATGTCTTTCCAAACTTAGTTTCTCTGTCGAAAGACGAATTTATTAATCAAGCTTGGAGATGGACAAACTTTGAGATGAGAGCTGCTTCTGAAGACTGTTCTATGGATGATAGACATTGAAAGGATAATTTAAAGAGAAAGAGAATAGATTTGTGCTCGCATGCTGAGGGAATGGAATGATTCAATGACATACCACTTTACATGTTGACGATGTATCTGTGTATGCCAAGTTTGTTGTGTTCTTGTTTATTATGCTAGGTATATATACTTGTCTGCATAAGGTTGGGTTTGGCACTGGCACTGTTTTAATATAATCTATTCTCTAGTTTAACTAGTGTACAAGTGTGTGCATCGCTCCATTGTTCACTTTTGAAAAAAGGAATACCTAAAACAGATTATTTTAGAGCAAGTCGACAAACGAACTTTTTTTGTTTTTGAGATTTTGTTATGGAACTGCATTTGCTAAGATGATTATGTAGAAAAACGCAAATTCAAAAAAGAAAAAAAAATGATTCCATCCTTTTTTTACAAAGTATATTTAAGTATATTTTTATCTACAATCTATTATCCACTCTTGCAACTCTAAAACATGTAATTGATGTACATTAGAATGTATTTAATTCGTGATTAGTTTGAAGAAATCTTTGAAATCTGCAATGTGTAACAACCGATTCATAAATATCACGTTATCCTTCGATTATTCATTCATGACGGATATTAATAGGTAAAATTTGTATGAATATACACATGCGTGCACGTATATGTAAGAAAAATGATAGAATTTATAAATTGCGTCATTTGAGCAAATCAATGTAATTGTATGTTCATACGATAAGAATGCCATTCATAGAGTAACAGAAAATTGTTGCTTTTCAGTTTCTATATACACAAAAATTTATTACCATTGTTTACACTAAAAGTTATAACAATCGCCTATGTAAAAAATGCAAAAAAAAAAAAAAACAAATACCACAATATGTAAAAATATGTAATTCTTCATGCCTCTTTTTCTCATGAATTATTAATGCATAAAATAGGTTTGATGCATAAAACTCAAATATTTAGAGTAATCAAAAATCAAATGAAACTATTTGGTTTCCAAATTAAATATTTTATTAGATCGTTTTAGAATAACGCTTATGATGTAGTATAAAAGAAAAGTGAAATGATTTAAGGAGTAGGAATGAATGATAATTTTGCAAATATTATAAAATATAATAATTGTTATGCATCTTTTGCAAAACAATTTTTATAGATTTTTCAACCCCGTGCTCTCGTAACATTTCTCCACTCATTCAACATGAATAGAAAAAGGTGTCTACTATCTACGTGCAGTAATTGTGTTCAAAATTTATTTTGGAAATAAGATGTGCGTGGGTGTATTATATCTCCATAAAACAATAAACAAAATCAAAAGAAATCCAGTCGATTTTCTTCTACCTTGAAATATTATTTTTCATTATAACTTTAATAACGAAATCAAGTTTGCGTTTAAGGCTTTTAAGGGGGAATCTGATTGATACTCCAAATTCAAATGTTTATCAGGTAAGGTTAGAGTAACCATCGTTGCTATGTATACGCGCATATACCTATATATAGTGTCTTCATTTCTTACATAGACGCATTATGTATATAGCAATAATATAGTTGATATATATGCCGCAAAAAGTAAGGTTAATTTAAAGGATTGTTTTATTTTATCGCATTTGTATCAACATTATTTTTGCATAGCTTTTAGTGCATGAAAGCACACGTTTTAATAGTTGAATAATGGCAAACGAAGGTAATTCTGATATTAAAACTGATGCAGATGGTAGAAATGCAGAAACAATTTATTGTACCTTTTGCCCATCAAAAATATTGAATAAAGGAGTTGCCAAGTATGTAAACATTGATGTGAGTAAAGACAATTATTTATAGTCAAATATTTAATTTCATAATTCGTAGAATCTCTAAAGAAAATAAATGTTTATAATTTTCATTCAGTTTTCTATGCCACATATTATGTGTAAACGTGACGAGGAAATAAACAAAAAAGAAGAAATAAGTGATTATTGGGTAGTGGAAGAAATTCATAACTTTGAAAACATTGGTGTTTCGCATAAAGTGGAAAACATCCGATACTTGACCTGTGCTGATTGCGAAAGAGGACCAGTAGGATGGCAAGACTTGGAAACATTCCGTTCATATATAGCATTGTCCAGGGTCAAGCATCAAGAGTCTAGTTCATCGACTGATTAATGATTTTTCTAAATTTAACTTGACTTTACAAAATTAATGATTTTTTTTTATATACTTTGGTGCCATAAAATGTGCAATTATCAATTAATCATAAATAATTCTATTTACACGACCAAAACCACAAAAGCTCTACACAAAATTTCAAACAACAATGTATATATTTTTAATATAGACTAAGTTAGGTACATAACAATTTGACGTTTTCTTTTATTTTTTAAGATCAATGTTCAATAAGCACAGAAATGAATCATACGCATTACTGATAATTTGTCGACTATTGAATAGATTACTTGGTAGCGAAAGCAACATTTTTATACGTTTCTTATCAAAGCACAACACGTATATTTGTACGATTGATACCAGAAATGGACAATATATCAAATACATAAATAAATAGCCATTGTTTCGTTTCTTAATTTTCGATAATTTGAATATACATTAGCAGAGCATTATCTGCATATCTAAGATTGTCATTTAATAATATAAAATTTTAACATTAACGAGCCTTATTTACTTATGACGTCTTCCAATTTTAAAATTATCAGTCTTTCCCATGAGAAAAAAAAACTTTGTAACGAAAACCGCGTTAGGCATGTCAATCTTGATTTTGATCACCTTGAAAGTATAATTTTCAAATATTAAATTACATTTATCCAAGCTTTAATAATGTTTTAAGCCACAAGTGAATGTAATTTTAATATTTGTCACGTACCAACGTCAAATCAAATTTATTAGGTTTTCATAAATGTAACAATTTAAGCATTAGTCAAATTTTTATTTCTATAAATGAAAAATATACAATCAGTAGTTACAACGTTTACATAAAATTATATATATACAGATTGGATGACAGTATAAATTCTCATAGCAAACGTTGCTTCGGATACATCCTGAATAAAGATGCAATTCGATCATTTTTCACATCTCCTGATAGGATTAAGTCGAAGTTTTTCAATGTTGAAATATTGAGATATTGAAAAAAAGCACTAGTTAAATACTGGATTCAAGTGTCACATAATCCAATCCGACGAAGAACACCTTCCCAATTCACACTTTCAGAATTGTCACTTATTGGAACAAGAGTTTTTAAATCGTTAAAAAGATTTTTTTTAATAATCTGGTGGCGCCGAGTTATAATTATACGGTCGGTCATTTTGGTTTTCTGGAATTCGGTATTTTTCTTCCGGTTCGTCTGGATCCTGTTCGTACTTCACTTGGGCAAAGTACATCTCTTGATTGTACTCGGGATAATCTGAAAATAGAAAATCCAATTGATTGGTCGATCGTTGAAATAGAAGGAAAATTTAGCGCTATCAACGCTAAAGTAATCAAATAAAACTCACCATCAATGGGTTCCTCCTTGATCCTGATATCCTTAACATCCTCTTCGTTTCGTTCAATTCTATCAGGTCTGTCCTTACGATCGCGTCTATCGTTGCGATCACCGCGATCCCTGTCACGATCACGCTTATCGCGTCGACTACGTTCACGTTCACGATCGTTGCTACGTGAACGTCTTCTTTTGCGATCACGATCACCACGATCGCGTTCGCGATCACGACGATCACGTGCTGGACGTTCCAATTCTTCGATCTCTGGTTCGACTCGATCACGGCTTCGACGACGTTTGTTGCGATCGTTATTGCGATCACGGGAACGGCTGCGCGAGCGGCGTTTCGGACGATCGCGTTCTCGACTACGACGTCTATCGCGGTCCACGCGATCTCGATCCCTGCGTTTAATCAAAAATAAACGGACTCTTAGTTTGCTCACAGTTATTGGTATTTTGTTCGGTTCTTGTTGTCCTTTTTCGAGGGACTCGGAACACGACGCGTTATAAATCAATCAATTTGCTTTTGACGTTAACCGTCAAATTGATTCGAGTCGAGCATCCATCCATCAATCTTGAACGACGACAAGAGTGGCTCCTCTCTTTGCCAACGACGCCTTTACGGCTCGACTTTGATACTTTTATTAACAACCTTAGCAACGTCTAATTGAATCGATTCGATAAGTCGGTTGCGTCGTTTGAGACCGATGGACGTTCACTTCTCGTTGGAGAAAACGAACAAATCAATACTTCACCTGTCTCTATCGCGAACGGCTTCTCGCTCGCGCTCCAACCTGTACCGTTCGCGTTCTCTCTCGTTGTCCTCTCTGCCAGAATGTTTGATATTGACATCAGGACCACCTCTGCGCGTGCCACCAAGTCCACCGCCAAGTCGTCTTGGTAGCCAACCCTTGACTGTACGGGCACGCTCCACGTCCACCAATACTCGGCGACCGTCTATTTTCTTACCGTCGGCGTGCTTATAAGCGGCTAAAATGATTAACCAATGCTCCACTGTTTTAATCGGCATAACACCCGCGTTTATGTTGTCTTTTATACTTTTGTTTGGCGGTTTTTTAACGTTCGTTTCATTTTTTTGGTTTTATTTCGTGTTCATTTGATTTCGTCTATAATTGCAATCGTTCAACACAGAGTTCGATTTCGTTTGTTTTTGTTTGATTTTACTTACACTTCAAACACGCGTTCGAGTTCGAGATATCAGAGTTTTTGTTATTTATTAACGGATTTACCTATGCTTGAGGGGTATAATCCTAAATATATATCGAGAGAGTAATAAAGCACTTGACAGCCACTATATAATCTATATTTTTGTTCGATTTTTTGCGGATCCACACGATGCTCAGGTTTTATTTATCAATGTCATCTTACCCAATGACTTTTACCTCAATATTATTAAACTTAGGCTTGTAAGCGACTCGCTACACTCGACTGCTTTTCATTGGAATCGATGCGTAATTCGTGCGCACAGTTTGATCAGTAAACTGAAAATTGATCGTCTCGAACAATTTGCTGAATCGATGTTTTCGTTTGCGTTTTCTCTTTTCAAAATTCCGACTCGATGCAATTGTTCGATCGCATTGGTCAATTTACGTGAAAAAAAAGCGGTACAATATTACGCATCTTCGTTGGCAGATCGAAAGTTATGCGAATCAACTTAATTACCTTAAAACTAGATTTTGTTGTTGTATCTTTAACAAAAAAAAGTGTATAGGATGTACAAAAAATACCTACCGCGACTACTTACGTACGGAACGTTAACACAAATCTTACTCTTTTAATCATAAAATGTATACTTGTAAGTTGTAATTGACTCGCGAGGACAGAACTTGGACTATTATTCGATGAAAAGACGTCCAGTCTTCGTTTTCTTTTGTATCTCTCCAACGACCATTTTTCATTAATTTACCTGGTGCGCGTTTGTTTTTACTTACGACTTTTACTGTGCGCAATACTCATTGTTATTACCCGTATTAAATTGTACGTTTGTGAATGATTAGCCAGAATCAAGTGCATTTTTAATGGCGATTTGACTGTACGAATTCAATCATTCACAAAGTACGTGAAAATTTAATTTGTATGCACTATTTTTATGTTAAATGTGTCATTGATAGTGTAATGATTATACTTCCCAAATTATTTTCAGAATTAAGATCATCTATTATTTTTACCATTTTTCTCTGCAAAATGTATCATTTTTATTGAAATCAGTAATAAAATAAAAACCGTTACCATTTCAGCTGTATTCAGAAAAAAAAAACTGAAGTAAATAAAAAAAAAATAAATCAATTTCAATTTGTAAGTACACAATTGAATATTTTAGCACCCTTGGCAACCAGACTGTACAAACCAAATGTATTCCTCATCTTACGCTTTGAACACCATAGCAGTTTAGTCCCTGAACCTTTTTCTTGATAAAACCCAGTAATTAATATTTTACAGGACATCTTTTCATTTTAAAAGATCACATTTACGTAATTGTCACGAAAGTAAAGAAAATGTGGAACTAAAAAGAATTAATGTAAATCGATCTAAAGTTTGTTAATTGCATAAAAAATATGATTAATTGATTGAAATGCCAAACAGCTCTGTTCAAAACTTTGCTTAAAATCATTTAAAGATGATTTGAATTTTAGCGATTGCAAAGAAACAAATAAAAAATTGAACTTAATTTTAAGTCTGTTGTATGCTGGATCTTACCACACATACAAACCTATAATAACAGGCAGGTTCAGGGAATTTGCATGGAATAGAGAACAACACTAGTTGCCAGCAGCGGCCACCACGCTGTACCAAGAACAAGATAAAAACTATGTTAATTAAAGATAGCTAAATTTTATGGTCACTGAATTTGTTACCGTTACTTGAACTCATTGGACAACTAGTCCTGGAGAATCAGGAGCACCGTATTGTCTGGTTAATGTTTCTTTTTCTTTTTGCATGGCGTGAAAGTATATTAATTTTATACTATTATTGCCTAGCTTCTGATACCACCCACTAACTAATGCCCGAATGACGCGAAATGAATTTTGAAATAGGTTGTTGTCAATTGTAAAAATACTTACAATGCATGTCTCGTTCATGTTCATACTCAATAAAGGCATACCCTCGAAGTTTTCCATTAAGTGTATTGTGGATCATAACGATCTAAAA
This sequence comes from Chouioia cunea, assembly GCA_030064505.1. Classification (NCBI taxonomy): domain Eukaryota; kingdom Metazoa; phylum Arthropoda; class Insecta; order Hymenoptera; family Eulophidae; genus Chouioia; species Chouioia cunea. The sequence continues at coordinate 26,808,034 of JAOPFQ010000003.1, read as the reverse complement.
TAAAAAAGAAAAAAACATTGAATACGTAAATCTATAACGTCAAAATTCTAAATCCAATTGAATGTTTATGTACTTTTTTGATAGGACCATACACCTCGAATTCTCTTCGTAATTTTGATTCAGATGTGTCATAATTCTGCAAAAGACAATAAAGGTTAGTTTCTTTATCGCAAGAAATACAAATTCAATTGCCTATATAACAATACTTACTATTCTAGCTACAAATAGTGTTTTGAATGGATCAGCAGTGACATTGGGAATACCCGCTGGATCCCATACAGCAATCTCCTGTTCCAACTTATATGCAACTTGTTCATTGCGTTCTCTTCTTCGTCTCTCTAATCTTTCTTCTCTAGTTTCTACTCGAACTGGAGGTGGTGTGTCTTTAGGATCCTGAGGAACGATAATTTGGTTAAAATGTTACTTTTTATTAATATCCTCCCCTCCAAACACACACACACATACACACAAACTAACTTACTACAGACAATTACAGGTTACACTCATTACGATTAACAAGCAATCAATAAAGTACATTTTTTGACATCTCATCACAAGTAATTTAACAAATACGAAACATAGCTAAAATCAACCAAACTAATTTACCTCGAAGTTGTGTAAGAATGCACCCAAGCCGATGTAACCCGCAGTCTTTTTTTCATGAGGTAGTTTGCAAGCGGGTGGCAAGTATGGTATAGGGTCTCGGGGCGCAAACAGCGCAAGCAGATTCGCTGGCAAAAATTGCGTCATGATAGTTTATTCACTGTTTATCTGAATTCACAACAAACAAATATGCATTTTCACGAAATAAATTCTCCAGAATTAATTAATAAAACCACACAGCCAGCAGCTTAGGTGCAGAGTCTATGTTCGGAATAGCGACTCACACACTGTAAATTGTAGCGTGTTATATGTATATATGCGGTGTAGTATCAGTTTTCAAGATGGCCGGCCTGCTTTAATGTTCTGTGCGCAGTGCGTACTGCGCAGTTGGATGCAATGCACAGCACCATGATGGAGACTGGATGTGCAAAAACATTTTAATACAATTGACATATTGATATTTTACGTTGTTATTCGAATTTTTCAGTGAAAATTAAAACACTGTAACACTGCTTGTGAATAGATCTCAATAAATATTCGTCAAATTTGTACGAAAACAATATACTACGCGTAAATCGTCCTTCTATATTAACGTACCTTTGGAAGTATATTTAAATGTCAAAATAATTTCCCGGGTAGACGGAGCAACATCCGGTGTAAACGTATTTCGATTTTTGACACAAATGAAAATAGTGGCCTAAAGTTTTGGAGTTGAGGCAAAAAAACAAGAAGCATAACAGAGCAAGCGGACGACAGAAAGCGTAACACATTTGTTTGTGGGTTTTAGAATTGTTATCGCTCACGATTCACGAGTATATCAGATAAAGATAATTGCTGCATAGGCAATCATAATGTTTTTGTAACCGTAACATTTGTGATAAAAAACGGCGAATATCATAGGGAAACGTATGCGTGCGATTTTGTATTGTAATATTCGAGGTAATTATAAGAGAAAATTCGTGCTGTTCTAAATGATTACTAGGAAAAAGTTTGAGTTTCGTAAAGCAGCAGCGTTGCATACGTCGTCACTTGTCGATTTCTCCCAATATGTTTGGCAAAACTCATGATAAATAATGGCAAAAGTATAACCTAAAGAAAAGTGATTGGTGTTGTAAATAATGAATTTGTAATTAATTATTGTGGATACAATCGTTTGTCAATGATATTACAATGGAAAATTCAGTTCATTATATGCAAGTTGCACTGGAGACTGAAGATCTGTCAGTCAACTTGCTGAGTCAATCAAAACCATACATGGAAAATGTCAGCAAAAAGAGGGATGAAATTATATTAACCAGTAATTCTAAAGGTGGCCTGGCTAATCCCAGAGCTTTATTATTTTTAATACTATGGTATATATTCAGCGGGTGTACTCTTTTTTTGAACAAGTATATATTGTCCTACATGGAAGGTGATCCAACAATCTTAGGTAATACAAAAATTACATAAAAAATTGTACTATTGAATAGATTGGATTAATAATATATTTATTGTCATTTCTACTTCAAGGTGCTTGTCAAATGTTAATGACAGCAGTTTGTGGTTTCATACAAATGTACTTCCCTTGTGGTATGTATCAAGCAAGCCCAAGATTAACAAGGCCTCCAGGATTCTATAAGCATATGACACTAGTAGGGTGCACAAGATTCATGACCGTAGTTTTAGGACTAGTTTCATTAAATTATGTGGCAGTGAGCTTTACAGAAACTATTAAAAGCAGTGCTCCATTGTTTACCGTTTTTATTAGTAGATACTTGTTAGGTAATTATTAATTATTTGTATCATTTAGCAATCATATCATCTAGTTAAGTAGGATACTAATTGGATAACTTTACAGGTGAACATACTGGTCTGTATGTTAATTTGTCTTTGATCCCGGTTATGGGTGGCTTAGCACTTTGTTCGATAAATGAAATTAGTTTTGATTTAAGAGGATTTATTGCGGCAATGGCGACAAATTTAACTGAGTGTCTACAAAATGTATATTCTAAAATGTTAATTAGTGATGATAGTTTTAAGTACACGTAAGTGTGTGATATATTGTTGTAGTTATTATTATGATAACTAGAGTTTGAGAGACTACAATATTAATTTCTTCATTTATTTATAGACCTGCAGAACTTCAATTTTATACAAGTTTAGCGTCAATAGTAGTACAAATTCCAGCTTCGTTGTTATTAGTAGATCTTCCAACATTGGAACATACCCTTGACTTAAATTTACTCACTGCTTTCATTATGAACGGTATATTTTTTCATTTCCAAAGTATCACTGCATATGTACTTATGGATTATATCAGTCCAGTAACTCACAGGTAATTTGAATTTTCCATTAATACAACGAATTTGTAAATAATTAAGCGTTTATTTATTAAATTGATAATTTAACATTATTATGAATAATTTTTTTCAGTGTTGTTAATACAGCCAAACGAGCTTTCTTAATATGGTTGTCAGTACTATTATTCCACAATCCAGTCACTGCTCTATCAGCAGCAGGAACTCTTTTAGTTATAGCTGGAGTTTTACTTTACAACAAAGCTCAAGAGTACGACCGAAGAAAAAATCTGAGACGTCGCTATATAACATCGAAAGTAAATGTACAATGATACATTATGTATAATTGACTTTTTTTTTCGCTTGAGCACAAAAGATACTGATAATGCAAACTAGAAATCATATAAATATTGAAAAGTATTTTGTAAAGTGAGTTTATTTGCTAAATTATACATACATTTGGGACAAGGAAGAATTATAAATGTGAGGGAATGAACAATGTATTGAAAAAATGAACTTGTGAGGAACTTTTCAATTTATTGATAATTTAGTGAATTATTTATTGCATCCAGACTTTATAAATTTGTTGTATATATTGTAGTTTTCATATGCCAAAAAACAGAACCTAATTAAATTGTGAATTTTTGTAATTTCTTTTTAATAAATATATGAAATTATCATGAGTTTGACTTCAATTTTCTTTTCCAATATGATTGATATTTAATAACTAAAGCTTGAACACAGTGAAAGAAGACAACAATAAGTATACACTTATTATTATGCTTAACGCTTTTCCGAATTAATTGTTGACGTCAGCCGCCACAATGTTGATCGTTCCCCTCGAATTCACACATGTGGAATGGAATGCTTATAACTTGAGTCATCCGTTTAAATCAATCGAATCTAATGTAAGTATATACATATATACATATGTATAATCACATGTTTATAGTGGCGGCGCGACGGATTTCCGTTCGTAACCTTATACTTGTTGCAGATGAGCCGGCTCTCTCTATAGATCTTTCTCTTTATCGGCCTGTATTATTTGAATTATTTGCGAAAAGGCAACCAGGGAATATTTTTTGTATGCATATATAGATATATTGTAAAATGGAGGAGCTTATAAAGAAATTGCTTGCCACTGATACTGAGGTTATACAGAAGGTTAGTTTTCCCATATCAATCATTATACGTTTTCCATGATTTTTCACTACACGTGCTTCCTATGATGCAATGTTATCTAAGAAGCAATTTGACATGTTCTTAATATGATACTGTATTCAGATGAAAATAATTTGGAAAATTTCATTTTTATTTTTATAGGATTACATTGATATCTTAAATTAACGATGTAATTATTTTACAAATAATATCATTATACTAGATAATAATGTCATAAATTATTGTTTCAAGTAAAATTCCGTCAAATCATACTTTAAATATGAATTAATTATTAAAAGTTTAATAATAATTTATTTCTATCTATACTATTTATGCACTGTTATAGATCATATTATTTGAATAAGTAATTGCTTCATGTGTACTAATCATGATTAAAATGATTCTCCAAGACAAATCTATATAATTGAAGTCATAGAATAGTCTTTTTCAAGTTTTCAATATGATTATAATTGATTTAGCCATTAACAAAACTATAAATTTGTTTAGGCAACTATAGAACTTAATAAAGCACTGAGAAAACCAGAAAGTGTTCTAACACTTTTCCAAGTTCTGATTTCGGCACAAGAGAAAGAGGTATTATTAATAAATCTTTGCGATAAATTACTAATTGCAAAATGAGTAAGATTTATAATTATTTATAATTTAGGTGAGACAATATGCAGCTATATTGCTTAAAAAGCGTTATCGCAAGAAAAAACAGTGGATGCAATTGCCCGAACAAGTACGACTAGAGTTAAAATCTTCTTTACTTCAGGTAAGAAAAATGCATTAACTAAAGTAATAAAGTAACTACAGTAGCTGAAGTAATTTTTAAATATTAATGAATTTCGATAAATACTTTTAACTGATGTTTTAGGCTATTATCCGAGAACCAGAGAAATCAGTTAGAATTTCAATTGCACATTTCATGGGAACTATTGTAGAACACGAATTGCCTAACAATGAATGGCCAGAAATTTTCTTTTTCATACGAGATCTTGTAACCGATAGTAATATTGCGAATCAAGAAGTGAGTTAAAAAATAATTACTTTTCAATGTAATTTCAACAAATTAAACAATACAATTATAACAACAATTTCAGCTGGGAATGTTTACTTTGGCAACCATGACTGGAATATCATCAAAGGTTTATTTACCTCATGTGAAGACCATTTTGACCTTGATGGATGAAACATTGAACAACTATACAAATTTGGCCACTCCAGTATCATCTCATGTTTTGCAAGTTATGCTAAATTTAGCTCCCTTCATAGAAAGCGAGGAAGATGTCAGTAAAGGTTCCTAAGTATCCTTAAAATATAATTCTCTTTATAATAAACGGAATATTTTATTATTTTGCAGTTGGTAAACGCTTACCATAACATGATGCCACGAGTAATGTTAATAATACACTCTTTGACTGCGGTAGATCAAGAGAGTGCAATCAAAGGTTTTGAATTGCTGGATGAATTGTGTGAATGTGCTGCTGCTGTGATCACACCACATGTTAGAAATTTGGTTGAAATGTGTGTATCAATTGCTAGCAATAAATCTCTCAAAGAAGAGCTGAGAACAAAAGCAGTGATATTCTTGGGTTGGCTTACGAAAGTTAAAAGAAAGGCTATTGTCAAGCACAAATTGGTAGAGCCTATTGTCGGTAAGCAATACAAAATTTTTCTTTAATTATTCACCCAATAATCGTTTGACGACTGCATAATAAATATTTGACCGTCCGCTTTTTTTAGATACATTATTTGATTTGATGTGTACAAAGCCAGACGACGATAGTCGAGAAGTTTATTTCACTGGTGAGGAAGGTAACACACCAATCACGAGTGCGACTCAAACGCTGGACTTGTTGGCATTGAATCTGCCTCCGGAAAAATTAGTTCCTTATCTGGTAAGTAACTTGTAAACTATTCATCCACATCACGTCTCAAGTTTTCATCGGTCAACAATTGTAATTTAATTTTTTAGATGAAACACATGGAACCCGCCCTACAAAGCGATAATATCTACACGTGCAAAGCATCATATCTGTCGATGGCAGTGCTCGCCGAAGGCTGTTCGGAATACATTCGAGCCAGGTATCTTCAACTATTTCTACGCTGCATCTGTCGTGGTATTACCCACAGTGAACTTGTAGTCCGCAACGCAGCCCTTTTTGCCCTCGGTCAATTCTCTGAACACTTGCAACCCGATATAAGTAACTACGCAGACGAATTGCTTCCGGTTTTATTGCAACATCTCAAAGAAGCCACCACGCTAATTAGACAAAAGAAGGACGATTATCCATCGCCTGACCGTATGTTTTATGCGTTAGAGATGTTTGCTGAGAATCTGGAAGAGAGACTTCGACCGTATCTACCAAACTTAATGAGCATATTTTTTGAAATACTCGAGGATGATAACAGTCCAGCGCATATTCGCGAGCTTACGTTTAGTGCTATTGCGGCTGCAACGAATGCTGGCAAAGAGTACATGATGCCATATTTCAACAAAATTATCGGCTTGATACAGCCTCACTTGTTTATCGATCAGGATAATCCAGAGAAGGCGTTCTTGCAAATACAAGCTGTCGGTAAGATTATGTCTCTTTTATACAGATACATACAATATAACATTTCTACGTTTATTTGTCTCTGATGATATCTTTGCTTTTGTTATAGATACTTTGGGAGTATTGGCAAGGACTGTTGGCGCACAGAATTTTGCACCTCTGGCATTGAAATCGCTCGAATTAGCTGTCAACCTGTTGAAAGAAACGGAAGATCCAGATTTGAAAAAATCCATTTACGGTCTATTAGCGTCGATTAGCGTTGTGATGAAGAACGATATTGCGTTGGCTTTGCCGGTTATTGTCGAGCATATGATCGCGAGTGTGAAGAGCTCGGATGGAATCTTGGTAAGAGATCTTCAAATCTATCAAATTCCAAGTGTTTGCAGCGAGTTACGATTACATGCAATTAACTTTTATAGACACACGTCAAAGATGACGATCCAGCGATTTATGAAGACATGAGTGGGCAGCAGGATGACAAAGACGAGGAAGATATCGAGAACACCGATAACGAGGATGATGACGACGATATCGTTGGTTACAGCGTAGAAAACTCGTACATTGAAGAAAAGGAAGAGGCCATTATAGCCCTAGGAGAAATAGCTGAAAATGCAGTGTAATTTTGTTCAAACAAGATATAATTCTTTTTTAAACGACTTTACCTCGGAGTACTTTCTTTATATCGAACGAAATATTTTCAATCTATTACAGAGAAGCATTTATGCCGTATGTGGAAATTTCGTTTCACGAAGTCTTCAAAGTTATGAATTATCCACACGAGGACATTAAAAAAGCGTCTGTTGATTCATTGATGCAATTTACCGTCAATTTGGCAAAGATAAGTACAGTTGAAGGCAAGCTAGCCACACAAAAGGCACTTTGCCTGTTAATACCGAGATTGTCCGAGTTCATACGCCTCGAGGAAGAAAGAGACGTGGTGATACAGTCGTTGGACTGTCTGGGTGAGCTGTTACTAAATATTAAGCAGGATGTATGCGTTGGATATGGACACAGGGAGGCAATTAAAAATATCATTGTTAACGTGATGGCAGGTAAAGTCTTGAACATTTTTATTTAGGTTTCGTTTTATCGGTACTTATTAGAAACGATGAGTTTGCAGGAGAAATTCAATGTCAAGACCAAGAGGAAGGCGCCGATGAAGAATTAGGCGAATCCGAGCACGACGAGTTGCTGTTCGAGTACGTTGGACAAGTGCTTGTCAATTTCGGAAAAGCTGTTAACGCAGACGATTATGCTGACTGCTTTAGGGATTGTTTTCAAATGATGCTTATGCGACTGGTACATACAAGCAACCTACATCGAGTTTTGATATCGATGAATTATTAACAATTGTTTATTTATTTGTTAGAAGAGCAATCAATCCGAAGCTCAAAGGTCGTACGTCATGGGCACTTTGGCAGAATGCTTACCATATTTGAAATATCGTCTACCTGAATTTGTTGGATCTTTGTACCCACAGATATTCAATTTACTTAGCGATCCTTGTGCGGAGGTTCGGAGTAATGCCACTTTTGCACTTGGGGAGCTAGCTTTACATGGAAGCGACAATATGATTGCGTATCCTTTTTTAACTTTTATATTTTGTTGCGCTTCAGGCTGTTGAGTAAAGAGTAAGTACGACGCGAGTTAAATATGATTCGAGTATTGTTAACATTAGCATAAATGTTTGCCACTGTTATCGACTCGCATTCTATTTCAGTAGATAAAACAAAATCTATGCCATCTAAAAATAAACAAAGATTGGTAAACCCCCGAATAAACAATGGATAAAAGATTCGATCGATACACACACGCATACACACCCACCCACCCACACACATACAGACAAACAAGAACGAATGTTCTTAACACATTAGCAGCAATTTTCCTTACGACAAATTAATCTAGCAATTACCCACAAATCCTACAGACTCTGTCGATGATGATGAGAAATGAGACGAGCGGCCACGCTCGTGACAATATTATTGCCGCGATCGCTCGATTGATACTTGGCAACAAGATGAGCGTACCGGTGAACGATGTATTTCCAGTCATTGTTAATCATTTACCTTTAAGAGATGATATCGAGGAAAACAAGACTATTTACAAAGCTGCTCTAGTGCTTCATTATGGTGAAGACGAGATTTTCAAACCTCATGTACCAATTCTTCTCAGGAAGGCTATCGATGTATTACAGTTTAAAGGTATCGGCCATGGTAAGTTTCGTTCGTTATTATCAAAATATGCGTGATTCGTTTTTAACAAAAATAAAATAAGAATAATGATTGTTTCCTCGTATCTATTGCAGAGATAAAATCTGCTGTTGGTAAATTCTTCAGAGCCATGATGAAAGATTATTCGGCGGATTATATGGCGTTTTACAATGAATTGTCTCACGAATCACAGAATTTATTAAAAGGATGTCTTGAGTAAATACTCTTGGAAAGCTTTTTATATATTGATATTGATTATTTACATACGTTTATAAATACCGTATAACGAGAGTTTAATAATAAAAAAATGTTATCGATTGATTGCGTGTGGTTTTTGAAATATCACGCAATCTATTAATTTTTACGGAACATTCTGTTTCATTTTTTGGCTGTTGATGCCTAACTAGTTTCGTAATGAAAATAATATATATATATATATACACATATATATATACACACATATATATATATATAAAATCCGATAGAGCGCTATTGATTGCAAGATTTCACGAGTAAAAAGGATTAACTTTATTTTTATAATAGAGCAGATAATAGTGATCATGATTTTTCAAATAACTAATGCTAGCGATAATTTATTTCTACGATACTGCACTTGAGAGGCGCAAACGAATGCATGGCATTTTTTATATATGTTCTATTTTTCAAAAGTGTTTTTTTTTCTTCGTAAATTCTTTATTAATAATTATAATAAAAAATGTACGATAACGAATGGCTGAAAATATAAATAATTAGTAAAATATATTTCAAAGTATAATTTTTTGAACAAACCCATGAGTGTAATAATGAATCAGAGGAAAGTGACTAGGCGAATTGTGACTCGTAACAGTTAATTTAATAACAAAAGTTAAATGAATTGTTTGCAGTAGATAAGCGATTATAGTGTCTAAGAAAGCACAGGCACACGAACACGTACACGAACACGTAAAAAGATCGGCATTCCATCGTGCCAGAAGCTCTTATAAAATTTGTTTCGGCCTATCAAGAGTAGAGTGCTCGTGTATATGTGCGTGAATAAGGATGTAGTACATTAATACTGTTTGCAATGGATAATTTTAATCTAGGCTTGCTGGCGATGATATCACTATCTTATTATCAACGTTCAGAGTTCCCGCAGTCTGATAACTCACTCAAGCCGATGGTCAATATTTCTGTGTTACACGTTAGATATTGAGTTCCCCAGTCAATTAGTTAACTTTCGTCGTTCACTCTGGGGTTACACGTATAATATTGCGTGATATATAGATGTTGCCGTTGAGAAAAACAACGCGACCGACATTTGCACGATAATCAAACGGTTAAAGTGATCGACGACAAAAGAAAAGTATTGCAATGTGGCAAAAGAAAAAGAAATCGATAGTGAGCTTTTGACACACCAATAAAAAAAAAAAGAAAAAAGACGTAAGTAGAAAACAATAACGTCGATTATCTAACTGACGCGACGGCGTGACTAAATGTCCCGAATACGTTGAGCATCCCGGTGATTCCTTCGAGGGGGCAGTTGACGTAGCAAACCCAAGAAGAGCTGCGTCGGAAATTGCTTCCGATTGATGTTCAAGGCACCGTAACACCAAAGGTCTACGACAATTTCCTGACTACCGAACTAGTTTGTCAATCGAGAGGGTTGCTTTGATCGGTTAGGTACTCTAAAAATGCTGTAGGCGAACGTAAATCAGGCGGTTAGGGTGCCCACGTCGGAAGTGCTAGAGCGTGACGACCGTATTATTCCGCTTTATTCCGTTAGCCCAGAAATCGCGACCGTTAACGTGCCTTCCGAATCTAACGTTGCCACTTGCTTCAGAGCAACGAACATTGATCCTCTTAAAATTGCGTTTGTTCCCGCGTCCTCTCACTGTGCGGTCAAGTCAAAGCTGGATCTTTCGACGTCTATTCCACGCAAGGTTACTCGAGGCGTTGCATTCGGGTACGAGCAAGAAAATTTGGCTATCAACTTTCAGGAAGACACGGAGTTCCGTCACACATTGGCAAAGCGCTTCCAAAAGCGGTGGAGTATCGGTCGTGCTCAAGATTCAGCGGGTTACGTTCGCGATATCGTCTAGTCGATATCGGTATAGTCTTGGCGTGTGTCCATTCAAGGCGAGATAAGAGTCGGACGGAGAAAATGGTCGAGAAAAGCCTTGACACCTACGCTAAAAGAGTAAAAGACGATCACCGACTAAAGCTCCGCTGAAGGCCATGGGTGTCGGGATAATGGACGCGATGCGGATCAACGCATCGGCTGTTGATGGCCAACTTGTCTCTTTCCAATATCCCGAGGAGCTCGCAAGCGTATTAAAAGGAGGAAGCGAAAGGTTTCGATGGTCGTTGCGACTCTTGATGTATCGGTAGCGGAAGTACAACTGTTCAACTCAGCCGATCGCTGATCATTCCGAGGCCACGAGGACCTTACTTGCTCTTACTCTCCGATACGAAGGTGACTTTCTTAGGCTCGGGCCATGCTATAAGCAGCCAAAAGTCAACAAGTAACAGTGTCCGGGTAGCTGAAGAGTGATTATAAGCCATCGATTCTGGGAAAAATTGGTTTTCCAGGGGATAATAGGGAAAATTTGGCTCTTTCGAGTTTGTCCCGCTTTTTCTTTCTTCAAAGTGCAGCACGGAGCAGCTTGGAGAGAGAACAGCTATGACGGAACGCGAGAAAAAGAAGAGAAAGATAGCTTGACCGCGCACTTACCGATCTCGCGCGCGAGCAAGGGAATAACACCATAAGGGGTCTGGACTCGCGACTGGACAGTAAGCAACGAGAGGAGCTCGAGTTTAGTCGGTATACAGCTAGTATCGTATTAGTCTATCGCCATTTTAGTTGTGTCGCGACGTTATGACCAATCGGCTCCGTTTGCTAATAGAAAAGGTTGGCTCACTACCGACCATGGTAACAACGGCAACAAAATTATCGGAGGTCATATCTCTGATTTTCCGCCTTAAGCAGTGGTAAATGTAGACTGTCCAAGCAATAACCCCAGGTGTACGGTATTGTCGTAAAGGGTTCGAGTGGTGGCGAAGCACCAAGTGTATGCTGCAGCGTCACGGCTCGACACGTTTGCGGCAGAGTTCTTTTGCGTTTGGTTTAGTAATTTTTTTTATATTGTTTTTTTTTTTGGTAGATTTGTATCTCGTTTATTTCGCGATTTAGCTGGATTTCGAACAATGCCGAGTTGCAAATAATTACAAACGACACATTTTTATCCGAATATAGGTGGATTTGAACGATACACGGTGCTTCTCTATGCGCGCGACTTATCTTGCCCGCATTCTTGTCTCTCATGTGCGTTCTTAGCCTGAACCGGCTGGTCCGGCGGATTCTTAAGTGATCGGGTCATTTTCACCTCCGAATCCGTACAGAAAATATTGCCAACAGCTGTCGCAGGTGAATAAGTTTGACTATCCTGTCGCAACGAAAAAGAAAGAAATTAGTAATCAATTAGAAGATGGATGTTGAACTCGTGGCCAGACGCTCGCTTTCGTCGTTGCAAAAAAGTATCGACGATGATTTTATTGTTTCACCGAATAATTTGGATGATTGGACTTGGGGTAACCTAAGGGTAACAAATGACTTTTCTACTTTTTGTTATTATCGAAAGATAGACCGCTTTGTTCGAGTTGACCGATTAGCTGTTTGTGACTTTTATTCCTTTGATTGCAGAATCAATTCAAATTGAAAAGTCTCGAGGGACTGTATATGATTTATCGAAAAAGACTCGAAAATGGTTATATGTCACTTTTTGTCGTGCTTCAACTGATTCTAGGTGTTGTTCACTGTCTTATTTTGATTTTAAAGGTAAGACCTAACGTCTAATGTATACGTATATATGATAACCGTCAACATACATCGTACAAAGGAAACATCACGTATTAATGTTAATTCTGACAGTTTCGTTATAAATTGCCGTTTAAGCAATTTAATGTTTAATCGCTCGTTCCATTAACAAATTTCGCACACGTGCAACCCCACGTAAAACAATGTCATAAATTAAAAATTTGATAAGATTTACGATTCTACATATATGTACGGTTAATGTTCGAGTGTATTATTTGCATACTTAAGAAGTGAAAAACTGTTTTTGAACATTTCATATACCCATTGACGTATCGAAAGAAAAGCCAAGTTATTTTTAAGATAACGGAAAAGAAAAGGAATGAGGTGACTTCGATACAACTAACGTGATAAAAAAGAAAAAAAAAAGAAAAACTAGCACACGTATGTACCTCGATAACGTTTTACAGTTGCCACTGGAGGATATCTTGGCAGATCTAATAGTATGCGGCGTAACGAATGCGATTCTCTTTCCAATCATAGCCATGTCATTTTCGGAAACAGCTTCGAAGAATAATCACCAGCATATTTATATTTCTTGCTTGATAATAGCGTTACTTGTCATCAGCGATATCAGCGTTGCCGTTTACTACGCTCTGACGAACAACGAGACCTTGTCGTTCAGGTACATTTAACGCTCATTTCGTACAGCTTTGCTTACCTTTATTTTTTTTTTCTTTATCCACGATGTCGCTACGAATTCATCAATGATAATTTTCTCTCGAGTTAAAAAAAATATATCGTTTTTTGTCTTTTTCTATCGAATATTAATAACTATTGAAAAACCCTTGGTCGTTCTCTCACCTTGACAGAAATAAATGTGTATTATTGTTTTACTTGCGATTAGGCCAGTTTACGCTACGTACACACTACTCGTGTGCTACATATTTCTGCCATTATCGAGCAACCTGCAAGCCTTAATCCTTGGCATCACTGCCTCGTTTTGCTACCTCGCTGGGCTACTACTCATCACTTATAGGAACGAGGCAGATTTTATGGTTAAGGTATAAAAATGTATACATACGTATATACGCATATATATATATATATATACATATATTCATATATCACACTGTATTATCGTATTAGTGAAATGTGATTTGCATCAAAAGCTTTTGCGCTCGGCAATCTCGTCCGCAAATGTGTAATCACTTTGAATGGATTAGCAGATTTTACGTTTATTTGAGCGCGCTTTGCTTTCACGAAACTTGTTTTGTTTCTTCGTGTTTGGTGCATCGATAATTATAGACGTGATATTTTCTAGATAATACCTTGTGAAATTATCAAAGAAAACGATTTGGAAAGTTTTTAAAGTACGTTAATATCGCATTGGAAAGTGCACGTTAAACGACAATAAAGTCATTTGGGAGCAGTTGTAATTTTTATCGCTACAGCCTAGAAAGTTGTCGATAAAACAAATAGTTTCGTGAAAACATCTCGTGTAATAATAAATTATGCAAACATAAAATTTCAAAATCAGTGCAAATAATTTGATTGTTTTCATTTACGAATGATTCAGGAATAAATTCGAACTAAAAAAACGTGAAAAATTTCAGATCGCAACGGATGCCATGTATCATTTATGTGTTAATTGTTTAGGTCTATATTTTCGATTTATGAACGAAGTGATGATTAGACGATCATTTTTAGATCGTAGAAAATGTGTGGAATCGACACTCCGATTGAATTACGAAAAAGACCAAGAGGTATAGTAAAAGAAAAAGCACCAAAAAACAGATGAATTCTTTTCGCCTGCTGGACAGTGTTTATCACGCGCCTGCAAATCGAACGAATTTCATTGACTCGTTATTTTGTTGTTTTTTCTCAGGAGCAATTAACGCGAAGTATTTTGCCACCGCATTTTGCGGCGAAAATTAAAAAAAATTTTCGCGATGTAAGCAAATTCATCGAGGAGCATAAACAGTTCCCCAACCAGGAAGAGGACAGATCGTCTGCCACGATAGCCAAGTACGATATATTTTGTTTGTCCCTATCTCGATTGATCTCATACGTTACCCTTAGTTATATACGCGTTATTTTTATTGATTCGTTCGCAGAGATACTTACGTGGAGGTACACGAAAACGTCAGTATTCTGTACGCCGATATCGTGAATTTTTCGGGTTTGACGGTAACTCTACCCGTGAAGAAATTAGTCAGAACGTTGAACGATCTGTTTGGCAAATTTGACGAGGCATCCGAGAGACACAATGTACTGAGGATAAAATTTCTCGGCGATTGTTATTACTGCGTGAGTGGAGTTCCTATACCGAATTCCGAACATGCCAAAAGCTGCGTGGAACTCGGTAAATACACGTTTAAAACCTCTAATAAATTCATCTAATCTTGAGATCTCTGGTAATCCCAATTTATTCGTGCATGTAGACTTTGCTACGTATCGATCGGAGAGACAAATGTATACATTCAGGTCTCCACACTTTGTCACGGCTATCGTTAATCATCGACTATACACGAATATTTTGTTTCTCTCTTGATATAGGTCTCGACATGATTCGCATTATAAACGAAGTACGCGCGCGAGTGCAAGAGGAATGTGGCGTTGACGTGAATATGCGAATCGGTGTACACTCGGGTAAAATAATATCTGGTATATTAGGTATGAACAAATGGCAATACGATGTTTGGTCGCGCGACGCGATTATAGCTAATAAAATGGAACAAACCGGAGAAGCTGGTAAAGTTCACGTGACTCAACAAACCCTCGATTTACTCGACATTGAACTTTACAATTGTAAACCAGCTAAGAAGGACGACGAGGTATTGAAGAAATACGGCGTATCCAGGAGTTACCTCATTACACCCAGAACGCTTCGATCGCCTACTTCGGTGAGTTTCGTGAGTCGTGAACGTTTGTTATCGAGGTGTGCGTTGCGACCTTTTTTTAAGCCTGATCGATCGGACTAATGGTCGAAACGCTCTGGTTTCAATCGATGACATTTGCATTTTTCAAAAGGTTGTTCAATTTTGACAATCCTTACGCAGAACGAACAAAATCACAAAAAATAACAAATAACAGATTTTAGTAATACGAGCGATTTAATAATTTCACGACGAGTAATACATTGTAATGATGGTAGGTAAACGAGATGAAATTCACAGTTCCCTCAGACGATGAAGGCAGCACGAGCGATCACTACTCATTAAGAAGGTATTCCGCCAACAAACAAGCAAAAAACAGAGAACGAATTAATCTACCTCGGAGAAGAGTTAGCAAAGCGTATCCAACTAAAACTCGCGGCTATTCTATCAATTTCAGAGGCAGCTATCGAAGGAGAATCCATTTCATGGACTCGTACCTGCGCGATTACCACATGATGCTCAAGCAGGCCGATGCTGAAATGGAGAAAGCCATCGAACATATGCCTCTTAGTAAATGGGAGTAAGTTCGTTCGATATCGATCAAAGATAAATAAAGTTGAATCAACGAATAAATATTGATCAAAGAATTATAACAATTTGTTTAGGCAATGGAGAAAATGGGGAAATATTAATCCATTATTACTCACGTTCTCTCAGTTAAATTGGGAAATTCCGTACTTGCGAGAGCCAGATCCTCTGTTTAAGTTTTACATCGCCAGCGCGGCGCTCGTTCTACTTTTCACGGCGCTGATTATCTTTATTCCCATGAGCACGAGATCTGACAGGTGAGATTTTATTTTTGTTTTATTTATTTATCTATTTATTTATTTTGCTATAACGTACGCTTTTATCAATGCCATATTTTTACCGAATCAACAAATTGTTTACAAGCATTCAAGAAAAAACAAACAAACAAGTCGTACGTGTCATTGATAACTAACACAAGTAGTGGCTAATCTCTCGTAATCCTCTCAACGGCACAAATTTTATAGTCCGCGTCATTGACATTGCTCTAGTATCCTAGATTTGTTTTCTACAAGTTTATGATATTTTTCTTCTCTCTCTCGCTCACTCTTGTTTGATATATAGCTGCTGGTCAGTGGCTGGCATGACGATATCAAGTTATGCGATAGCCCTGGCCTTTATCATTCTACTGATACCCGTCACGTGGACGCAATTTTTTTGGTGTCGCTACAAGGAATCACACGACGATGGCATGCATAATCAAATGCAACCGGAAAATAGGATACTCGCTTTTTTTTATCGCATGAGTGTTAAGGTATACCTGTGTGTTTCTTTTTTTTTTGTCATCGTGAGATTGCATCGATATATTGATTAAATTCCATGTTTTTCTTCTTTTTTTTTCGTTCGAATAGATAGTTTGGAATGAATTATTTAGGATAGGAGTGTACTTTGTGATTACCGTGATGGTAGCCATGACCGCTGTTTTTAATTTATTGGTAAGAAATTTTTGTTATGTTGCACTCGATATGGGTGCGAATGATGACGTGAAAAACAATTTTTTTTTTGTTGAATTCCAGTTAGAATGCAAGTATGAGAAAATAGACAAGATCACTTCAATTATAACAGAACCTGGTCTTGACGGTGTGAAATGTGTTGCAACCCCATGGGTAATTGATATTTTTTATATACATACAATAACCACGCACTCGTAGAATAACGTGGAACGTGTATATCTTCGATATGTTACAGCAATTAACACAAACGTGTGCACTGGCAATAATGACGACATTCTTGTTCTTGAGAATGCATTTTATTCTAAAGCTATGTGCCGCGATATCGATAGCTACTTTTTATTCGTGGTGTGTTTACGATTATAGATCTTTTATATTTGAGGTATGAAGTCATTTTTCAAATCTTTTTTTTTCTAGTTGTACTTCTGGATTGCAAATAATCAATTGAATTACATCTATTTGCTTACAGTCTAGTCACGAAACTTGGAATCCTCGTGTAGACCCACAGTTATCGCACGTGTTAACAGTTGGATATTTAGTATTGACGTTGCATTTGATTGATCGTCAGGTAGCAATTTTTTTTATTTGTTCAAGATGATTTACGAAAAAAAACTTTGATAAATTTTAATATATCGTACAGGCAGAGTACCTCAATCGCCTCGATTACGAATGGAAACGGCAACTGACGAAAGAGCAGAACGAAGCTTTTCATACTCGGAATGCGAATAAATTGTTGCTTCGCAATATTCTTCCAGAACACGTCGGTGAGACTCTACCGATGAAAATGACGAGAAAAATAAAATCGTCGTGTTAAAAAATAAAAGTCGAATGACCGATGAATTAAATTTTTAGCCGATTATTATCTAAACATGGATCGAACCGAGGAGAATGCACTGTACCACGAGTCACACGATCACGTAGCTGTGATGTTTGCTTCTTTAACGGATCTGTCAATCGACGAAAGCAACATTCTGTTAGATTTCAACGAAATCATTTGTCAATTTGACAAATTACTCTTCGAGCCAAACTACATTTGCAGAGTCGAGAAGATCAAACTCGCAGGTTTGATTTTAACTTTAATTAATACGTTCAACGAAGACGCATCCGATGAATATATCGCGTGATTGTTGTACGTTCGCGTAGGAACTACCTACATGGCAGCTTGTGGACTTGAAATATCCAGACGACATTCGATGCAAAATTATGGTAGCGTTGTTCTCGAATCCAAATACAACGTTGTTCGGGTGATGATCGAGTTTGCGATCGATCTCATGAACGTCCTCAGGAAAATGAAACTCCAGTCGAGTAAACCTTACGAGTGAGTACATTGTACATCGTCAAAGTTAGTTTGGTATTTTGTTTCTTCCGTGCAAAAAGTACGACTAACGTCGATCGATCAATCGTAGATTAAGAATTGGTGTGTCGTTCGGCGAGGTGACGGCCGGGGTTGTTGGTGCACAAAAGCCACTTTACGACATTTGGGGCGATGCGGTAAACATGGCTTCCAGAATGGATACTACTGGCGTACCTGGTAAAATTCAGGTAAATAAAGAAAAACAAATACGCGTGTAGAGAGAAATAACGATAATGAATTATCGAGAGCACTTGTTATTTTGGTCGTTAGGTCACAAAACACACGGCAACGTTGTTGGAAGACGGAGGTGTAAAGTGTGATCTTCGTGGCGAGACTTATGTCAAACCAAAGGGCTACGTTACCACGTACTTCGTTAGTTTGAACGACAAAATGGAAATTGTGCAACCCGAGCGTGACGAAGATACCCATATATGACGGAGATGCGATATTTCCTTTTCTTGTAAATTATGTAAATACTGTTTTTAAATAAAATTAATCGTCTTTTTAACGGTTCATCAATTCTTTCGTTATGACCAGTCATGCGTTAAATTAGTCTTTTTTTGGCATCGAGGTAACGTGCGTTGGAGTGATGACGAATAGTATTTATCCGTACTGTATACGTGTTTAGCTTGGAACAGAAACGATCTTCGTCCTCGTCCGTGGGACAACTACGAGCACACAATTACCCAGGCGCTGCTCATAAAACAACAAATCGTGGTCCCGTCAGACGAATGGAGCCTATTGACGTGAGTTCGCTAACGACTGGTCTTGGATGCTCTCGACCGAAATGCGCTTTGTCGAGTTACGAGCGTTCCTTTTATCGAGGTTGCTTCGATCGGCAACTATAAATATTAGAATATTGCGGAAAAGATGAATTTACGATTGTTTGAAAAATGGGTCTGAGATCTGGTCCCGTTGATTTTAGTGGATCATAGCAGAAGTAGTCCACGTATAACGATGCTTGTTTGAACAAACGATTTTACACGGTGATTTGCGTTAAAAAAACTCTTCCGCGTTGTCGATGTCCTTGAACAAACGCAAAAATACGTATAAAAGTTGGGTTTGCTTTGTCTCTAAAGAACGTAATGTATTTAAATAGAAATCCACCCACGCTTTCGCGTCAACGAGCGAATTACAGAATTCCGCGATGAGGTCATATACGCGGAGCAAGTAGATCAATTTGATATGGTAGTTTTGAATTAAAGCGCGCGATTTTGCGAATAATCTTGCAAAAGATTTGGCAACGTTGCTTTTATAGCGCACACCCCTTCGTTCGTTCACACTTTGCATTGGTCAGTAGCGGTGGCCAGCTTGAGCAGTAAGTACACGCCAGCCGACGTATGCGCGTGTCACGATTATGGTGCTTTTTTAAAAGTGACGTTTGACGATATATAATACGATTACAACGCGCGCGCACGTGTGTGTGTGTGCGAGTGATTTCTGTTTGAAAAATTATCGACAACAAGAAATGACACAGCTGTGCAAATGAAATATAGGTTATAGAATGTTGCCTAGTTGGAAGATTCAGTGAACCTTGTGATACAGTTAGGATTTTACCTAGTCCCTCTCACACGGTGCTGTGCCCGTAGATTAGCCTGGAAAAGAACGGAAAAAAACGACGCAGGAACGTTGCGGAGTGAGTAAAGTACATTCACATTGCGGCTTTCTCTATCTCGTCCAACAGATCGATCATGCAGATTATATGCTCTCTCGCAGTTGTCGAGTTATCCGTATACGTGTGAACTCTTTTTCGCAAATAGTATACGCGTTGTTTCTTGCGTAGGTGGCTTTTCAATACTTGATACTGTGTATCGCTCTTACGTATACTATGAGTTTCTTTACTCGAAATGTCAATGATGTGTGCACTTCGATTTTTCCGGGCGCGGTTACGTTATTTGACAGATTCGTCGGCGCCGCCCGCGGAAACGCATGCGCGCGCGCGACAAGCGTTCTTTCGTAAGGATGCGGTACAAAAGATCGTAAAAAATATCCGACGAGATATGCAGTTCTAAATTGTGCAAGTCAAAGCTTTCAACTTGGTCTAGAAGTATGCATAGGAAATTCTTAAACATCGATCGACCTTCTCTGTCATGACATTTTTTTTTAATTTTCCAAATATCGAGGTTAATTTTCTTAAAATCAGTTTCTTTAACGATAATTTGTCTGATTGTTAAATAAAGAATTCATTTACTAACCGCTGCTCAGCGAAAAGGGCTAATTTGATTTTTTATCGTTATTACAGTTTTGATCCTACGTTTATTTACTCGAGTAATTAATCAACTGACAAGATGGATTTTCGCTTTAATATAAACAACATTTTACCAAAAAGAATAAATAAAATTACACACACATTGTTACCAGAAGGTTTTAGAGCAGCAGACCGTAGAGAATACAAGTGAGTATTTTCCAATTAAGGGTTTAACTCTTTGAGAGATTGAAATTACTAATGTCGCAACGTTTTGTTAAATTATTTATAGTGATTGTCAGAGGTTACTTACCAGAATCATTGATGATATGGGTGAGGCTTCCGCCAAAGCTCAGGGCCTCAATAGAGTGATTACAAATGCTATAAAGCTACGTGATACAGACCATATACTTTATTTAATGGTTGAGAATGATGGGAACAAGTGAGTATAGTGTTATTGCTAAATGCAAAAATAGTAATTAACCTACTTGTATTGTTTTTTCAAATACAGTTGCGCATTCTTCAATAATGGTTACAATGATTGTTTCTTTTGTTGATTTCTATTATTCTACCATGTTATCGGTGAGAATTGTTTTCTAATGTTAATACAATGTTACAGAGGTCTTGGCAGTGTAGTGGGTCTTTTGAAAACTGGTTCAAAGTCATTGTTTATGTTTGATGAAAATGGTGAATACTATCAGCTTAAGCCACGTTGCATTTTGGATTTTTATATTCATGAATCTCGACAACGTATGGGTTTAGGAAAAGAACTTTACGAATATATGCTTGTGGTAAACATTTCATATAACTTACTTATATATAGTTTATCTATTTCTTTGTTCAACTATTTACTTGTGTATACTTTAGGAAGAACGTATAAAACCTATTAAACTAGCAATTGATAGACCTTCTGATAAATTCTTAGCTTTTCTGAACAAGCATTATGGGCTAAAGTCAATTGTACCACAAAATAACAAGTTTGTTGTATTCAAAGGATTCTTCAGTGATGGTAAGTTACCTACACAAATTTTTCTTTAGCTTCTATAAATCCAATAAATAACACGATATTAACACAGTTAATATATTTTGCAGAAGCTCAAGAATTGGAAAGTAATAACCCTTACACCTCATTGTCACCAAATAGGCAATACTCTGAAAGAATTCAAACAATGAGAACTCCTGATATTGAAAGTACAAAAAATGAAAGGTATAATAGATACAAATGAAAATGATAACTTTGATCATTAGCTTGTTTTTGACTTTCGTAATAATACTAAAGGCATCTTTTCAATGTCATAATGTGTTTACACGATTCTACAAGGTGTCACTTCTATTTCCCAATTTTTTACTTTAAAATTAAACTTACCTTTATAATCTAACCCCTTTGATCAGCGTTCATCGTATAAATGATTTTTTCGAAAGTGCAGACTAAGTAAAAGTTTCAGTTGTCGTAATAGTCCTTGAATTTTAACAAGAAATTTGTTAATAAAAATTAATTTTTTTGTTGACAAGTTATATTAGACTCTCGTACATGTTTGTCACGTCCAATTATCTAAATTCAATAATTTTTGAACAGGTTAAACATTTTCGTTATTTAAATATCTTTTTTCCAATTTTACGGTGCTTATTTCGATTGTCACGCGGGTGGGTTAAAATCCAATATTCATAACAATTTACGTTAAGATCGAATATAAGTTTGATTATTTTTTAACTTAAAAAAAACAATATTTCTTACAAATATCGTTGTGTAGGTGACGAGCATGTAGTATTTAATTAATTGTCCCTCATATTACTAAAATGAACTAAAATTAATAACCTATTAATTATTAATTTTCTATGCTAACTCGTTGTAGTATTAATGGGTCGCCAGTAACACGCAGTGCTTTTGGAAGATATGCCGCGCCACGACCAGTTTGCTCCATGGGCAATGTAAGTTACTATATGAACATAAGGTTTTTTTTTAATTTACAAAAAAAAAACTGTTAAAAGGATAAGTGTCCCCGGAATTGTTTTTTAAAATTGGGTTGACCGATTCACAAATTGTTTTATAACAAAATCTGAATATTTTAAACGTCGTCACTTCGTGTGGAATACGCCACATAATTGCAAATTATTTCTGTTTCAGATAATACATAATGCTGTAGCTGATCAACCAGAACGGTCGAGGTACGTAACGTAACGTAATGAGATCGATTAAGAATTTTTTTTAGATAAAGTGTAACATAATCTCAAATTAGTATCTGTCGTAATTTTATTATTTTACGATTATTATCTTTATTTGATGTGTATGTAAAGTTGTTTTTCGTTATTACACTAGACAGCTTTTATCAACTTGCACTTGCAAGCACTTGTCATTAATTGACAATTAAACGTTTCGTTTACTACGTCGGTCAAAAATGACTCTTTATTTCCACGCATTTTTATTTATATTTTGTTCGTTTTATTTATTTTTTAGGTGTGGTAATTTGTGATCCATCCGTGGATGTAATTGTTTAAGAATTGGCTGTCGGCAGCTTTTTATAGTGGATATTTTCTGCGAGTTTTGGTTCACTTTCAAAACACAAATCACAAATACTCAGCACCAAGAAATGTAGGAAACGCCACGATGATAAACGTTATTAAATTCAGTTATAGCTTTAACCATTGACGGCTTTTCTAATGAAAATCCGAATCGAATGGTCTTTTATTCTGAAATGTTATATAAACTTTATACACTTTATAAAATGACCAATTAACTTGGAATAAACTAGATATTTATACAAGTAGGAAGTATTTAGAAAGTAACTTTGCCTATAATATTTGGCACTGCTGTTTTTGAAGATCGTCAAAATATTATGTGAACTATTAACGTGAAAATAGATGTTTGCAAAAAATGGTGCAATAGATCGATCGGTTACTTAGTGGCGTGGTGACTTTAAAGGATTTCCTATAGCATATTACTTGCACCAGTAAAACTTTGTGATGGGCACCAATTTATCGTATGGGGAAACTGTTGATTCTCAAGAATTTTATTAAATTTACTTTTAATTTTAATTTGAAAAGGTATTATATATGTCTTTTCAAAATAATTCTCAATAGTAGTGTTAAATAAGCAAGACTGACATTTTAACGCGTATTTTCCATTCCGATTTGAAACAAATGCGAATTTTATACAAACTAAAAAGACTAATTTATAAAAATTATTTGTGAAAACAATTTTTTTACTCCGTTTTAATTTTCAATGCTTTTTAACGAATGTATGTGACGAGCGTATGTTACTTCATTTTATTTATTAGTCATCGGAAAACATATAGCTTCACATATCTATTCAAATTTGTTTACATCACTGCCTCGTATACTTTGTTAAAAAAAGTGTTTATTAAAATTTTGTGCTTGATTACTTTTTGGTTTCTTTCATTCCATTTCCTACATCCACATGATTCTGCACTTAGCACTAAAATGTACGTTCTGTATTGTAATTGCGCATGGTTTTTTGTTTTATATTTGATGTAAATATGTAGATACATGTATATATTTTGATGAGCAAACAAGTCGAAAATAAAGTTGAGTTCTGTACATTCTTGTTTAAACATCTGTAGAATAAGATAAAATTATCCACAGATCACGTACCCGAAAAGCATCGGTTTACGGTAACTCGCAAGATCGCCCAGATTTCTTAAGCATCTCCAACCTCGAAGATAGCAAAGAAAACAATTCTCAATCGGTAGAGCCGGAAGTTGTATCGGATGAGCCAGATCGTTCAAATAACGTGTCTCCGTTAGAAACTGAGAAATCAACCGATTCAATTGAAGATAAACCAGTCGACGAAGAAGAACAACCACCAGTGATCGAAGAATCAAAGATTAATGAAGTTGCAAACAAACTTGACGATATGTCGATGAATGATAACGCTTCAGTTTGCTCCGACAGTAGCGCGTACACTAGCGCAGGACATCTTGATCTCAAGTTTTATCATTCCCGCTTGTGGTAATTAAACGATATACTCGAAAAAAAAAAATTTGTATTTTTATGCGCGCCAAGGCTGTAGGTAAAAAAGAGTTAGTTGCCGCTAGAATTATTTTTTCCTTTTCGTTCGTGATACCAAAGTCTCTCTCTCTCTCTCTCTCTCTCTCTCTCTCGTTCACTCATTAATTCACGACCAAATGATCCAAGCCAAATTTAAGTACCTTGTTACGCGTAACTTTGAAGAATTAATTATTTACATTTGTGCGAGTATTCAAGTAATCCTCATGTACAAGTATTCACGTGAATTTCCTATTTATCCATTTGTACTTTTCACTTTTATAAAAACGAGACATACTCGTGGACATTATCCGACTGCGCATACAACTGATCGAAGTTAATTTTGTATTTTTAATGCATCTTTAAAAGTAGCGTTTAGATTTAGATTTGCAATAGAGTAAGCGAGAAGAACGGTCACTTAAAAATCATTTGATAGTAAGTTAAGCGTACACGAGATTATTATCGAGAAATCGTACTAATGAGTTTAATCATACCCTTTGTTTTAGGTTTTCGTATAATCTGCGTAATATAAATGCTAAAACTGTGTTGGAATAGTTGTTAATTTTATTTAAAGTTAAGCGTTTGGATAATTTTATCAATTCTGTTTCCAATATTAAGTTATAACCTTTGGTTATTTGGGACTATATAATATCATAATAAATATACTGTGGATGTTTAAAAAAGCTTCTATTTGCGCAGCTTACGATAGTTATTAAGAATTTCAAGTACAACGTGCACTCAATTCAAATCTGAATTTAGTTTGTACGTGTTCTTTACAGTGTACGTAAATTTATTATCACCACTAAATCATCAATCATTAGTATTATTTAAAATTTTATTGAATGTTTTAATCGTTGTACGTAATCGATATTGAGTATTCATATATTTTATGATAGGATTGAAGGTTTCAGGCCTATTTGAATTATAAATCTAAGGTGTATTATTAAGTTCACTCATTACAGGGTAAAGAAAACCGGTTAGTTCATAAACATATTTAGCCAACAATTATTGCAAAGTGTACGTTTTATGTGATGAACCATCCTTTAAAATATCCGATTGTACTCAAATTAATACTCTAGTCAAAGGAATAAAAACTATCAACCCTTTGAGCTATGCCATTGCAAACATTTGGCAAATATACAAAATTTTACTAAGCTTGCATACTATTTAACGTTGGGCTTCATACGATTTGTACGAGATATATACAAAAGCTTTTTTATTGTGACTTAGTTGTTTCTCTTTTTTATTATAATTAAGCTGCCACTACAACTTACTAGACATACCAACAATTTTGAAAGATGGTCAAGCGCACAGTTTCATCGGTTGCTTCGTCAATTTCACGTATAATTTCTTGTTATCGGTTGGGATTGTAAAAGTATTTGTTGTTGTGTTAGCGATGAACATGAAGCATAGCTAAATCTCACTAGACGTATTATGTATCATTATTAAGATTTGTTAAGTCGTATTGCACAACAAAAAAAAAAAAATAAAAAAAATTTTAAATGCAAATGCATTAATGTATACTCGTGTATTTTACCCTTTCCACTGATCGAACACGATTTCGAGCATTGAAAGAATCTCCAGTTTAAAACTGAATTTACCACCAAAAAATATTTCGCGCACACGCATTGTTTGACAGCAGTCGAAATCAAGTTTTCGAAACATTTCTCAGCCGGTGATCCGGCTGTCGTTATTTCATATTTTTGTTGAAATTGAAGTTGAAGTTAATTTTACAGGTAATGGAATATTGTTTGTTATTGTTCTTTTAACTGTTCAGTAGTAATGTGGTTTCAACCTTGATTTATAGGCATTTTAAAGTTACAATTATATAACCTCGAACTAGAAGTCGAACAGATTGATACGTAAGCCAACAAATTTGGAGTAATCGGGTTGGTAAAAATATAGAAAATGGATAAAAGAAGAAGGAATAACAACCAACGTGGAAAGAAAAGTTTCAAAAACAAGTCAATTTTATCCGACGTAAGCGCTCGAAATTTGTGCGATTGCGAGGCAACAAAACATCCACTTGTTAACAATTGCCTCAATTGTGGACGAATAGTTTGTTTGAGCGAAGGACCTGGACCTTGTTTTTTCTGTGGCCATACGGTTAACTACTATAATTCCACAACTCCCTTCTCAAACGTGCATAAGAATTCCGACAAAGGAAAGCAATTCCCATACGATGAAATAATTATTCCAGAAGAGGAGGTGTCTGAAACTTTGAAACTCAGAGACAAACTTCTTGAATACGATAAGAATTGTGCCAGTAGAACAAGTGTTATCGACGACGAGTGTGACTATTATCAAGCCAATAATCTTTGGTTAACCAAGGAGCAACGTGAGCAATGGAAGAAGTTGGAGCAGAGTATACATCAGGAAAAGCACGAGTCCCGTTTTAATAAAAAAATTGCAGTAGATTTTACAGGAAGAATTATTAATGAGAAAGAAGATCCTTTGGAAATATATAACAAAATGAATTCTATTCAAGATGCCAGAAATTTTAGCACTTCGTTTAATACTCATAGCAGCAAGTCTGAATTGTTGAAAGGACCTGTCTATGTAGGTGATAATACATTACCCTCAAATCCTGTAAATACATACGATGATGTACACATTAACCGTGTACAAGATAAAGGAATTCTAGAAATCTGTGATCAGGGTGTATGTTTGAGTATGCATCAGCCGTTTGCGTCACTATTAGTAAGAGGAATTAAAAAGACAGAAGGTCGTACATGGTATACATCACATCGGGGCAGACTGTGGATTGCCTCGGCAGTTAAAGAAGCTTCCGCAGAAGAAATAAAATCAATTGAACAAATGTACAGACTCACAAGTAACGAAAAAATTGAATTTCCCAAATCATATCCTACAGGTTGTCTGCTTGGATGTGTTACTGTGACAGATATTCTGTCACAAGAGGAATATAATAACTTTTATCCTGAAGATAAAGTTAGCAGTCCTTATATACTCATGTGCGAAAACTATTTTGAACTGCCTATGAAATATCCAATACAGGGAAAGCATAAAATATACAAATTAGATCCAGTTATTCATAGAGCTGCACTGAACTGTTTGGAAAAAGCTTGTTTACAAATGTCTAAAGATACACAATGACCAGTTTTGTATAAGGAATCGTAGTTAGGTGCTTTTAAATTTTGAATTATATGTAGATTCTTTATTATACATACTAATTATTTATAGATTCTTTATATTAATAAAACTTTGATATAATTGACATGAGTGTAGTTTTCTTATTTGTTAATGCTCTATCTAATGTAAAGGTATCCTAATGAAAACAACAAAAGTGTTCGTCTAATTAAAATATATTTAAAAATAGAATCCATTGTTAAAATTTCATCAAATTTATAGAATAAAATTACTGGTGAACTATCATCTTCTCTTCTTATGAGATCGATGATCACTATCCCTGTCACTGTCAGTTTCTTTCTTATGTTTCTTATGCTTTTTGTCCTTGCTCTTTTTCTTCCTCTTTTTATGCTTTTTCTTGTCTTCTTCGGAATCTGACTCTGAATCAGACGAAGAACTGTCACTGTCAGAATCACTGCTATCACTAGAATATTTTTTTTTACCATGTTTCTTTTTTCTTTTCTTGTTTTTTTTCTTTTTCTTAGATTCTTTTAATTTTTTTTTCAATTCTTTTTCTCTCAATTTAGTGAGAGGAGTTACGTAGTTTTCATCACTATCTGAACTTGTGCTACTTACATCTAATACTATATCTTTATTAGGATCCACTTTTACAAAATTTCTACATTGATAAGTTAGATGACCAGCATAACCACATTTCTTACATGCTGGACGAGCATCTTTGTTTTGAGGAATAAGCCTCGAAAGAAATTCTGGATCCATTTCCTGTATAACAGTATTATAAGTTTAGTTTCAGATAACATTGTCGTTTTATATAACATAACATTTTATGTAATTAATCGTGTGAAAGTTGGACTAACCATTTTTCTCGTTACCGTTTGTTAGACTCGCCGTGAAGCGAGTGAAGGAACTACAACCTACTAAAGGTATGTTTTCATTCAGCGAATAATTCGCTTGCGAATGGCGTATGGCTGGGGAATTGTGATTAACCACGGTATAATGTGTACATCAAGATTATAAGTAACTGTAGCAATTAGAAATATTTATATGACAAAAGTTCTCCTATATAGATTAGTATGGGATCAGGTGAAATATTGCCGCATGTTATTGTTGGCGATGAATCGTGAATTTCTTCAAAGGTCTATTTAATGAAACCATGTATCCAGGCAAATAAATGTGACAAACGATTAGGGCAAACGCTGAACAAAATCGGATTGTAGTAAAGTAGATGCTCAATATAGGCGTTTTGGAGGAAGAATATCCGATCTAATTGCGGTTGTATTGCATGTGCAATTGCGATTGTAAATCCAGGGATGCGAATTGAGTTAGAGTACTGATTTTTTGTTTGAATGCTCGCATTTCCACATACGCATGCGCATGCATGCAAGATTCTCGAATCTCGAACATTTTCGATCAATCGATTGACGGGAAATGTCTTCACAAAAGGTGATGCGACGTGGAAACTGACGTAGCTGTGTGGGATGCGGCGTTTTCACAAATTTTGCAAACACGTCTGCACATAACCTATTTGGTTATTGAATATTACGTTTGCAGTGCCATTTGATAATTTTAATACTTTCTACGGATTAAATTAATCAAGTATATATTGCAATCTCTAATAATAAATCAATAACATTAATCGTGCATATGTGCCAGGATATAGATCAATTGAAATTTCATATTTTCCGTTTCATTTTATTTTAAAGAAACATGTCAGATGCTCGTTTGCGAACGATAAAGATAAAAACTGGTGTTGTTAAAAGATTAACGAAAGAAAAAGTTACGTATGAAAAAGAAGTAACGTTACAGCAAGAAAGAGTAGATAAGCTCAAAGAACAGGACAAGGATAAGCATGTGATAAAAAAACAAGAAGAAGTATTACAAGAATCATTGATGATGATACCTGATTGTCAACGTCGTTTGGTAAAAGCTTTTGAAGAACTAAAGAATATTATTGACTCTGAACAAGATTTAACAGAAAGCGAAGAATATGCTGAAGCGCAAAAAGCTCTAGAGGCAGCCGAAGATCAAGTTTCAAACAAATAATGTAAATCTTTTCATCAAATCATTTTCCACGTGAAAGATTTTTTAACTATACCTGTCATACTAACTATAAAGATTTATTTTGTCCTTGAGTATCTAATACATAGTAATCTAAGATGGCTCAATTTAACTCATACTACAATTCAAGCTTCATTGCTACTCCATCGATGAACGATGAACTGTTTTTCGAAAATTTTATAAGAACTCAAGAAACCGTATCTAGAGATCCATCTGGTACGACAGTGTCTTGTAGCGGTGAACTCAAATGCAATATAGCTATGATTTTAAATTTGAAGAAGAAGCTTGAAAGCGTTAAGAGGGTATTATTGCAATGTGATTTAACGGATGAGCAATTTTTCCAACAAAAACAATATTCAAATGATCTGAAAGTTCAATTGGATTGTCTATTGGATGAAATGAACAATTATAAACTGGGTTTACCTGTTCAAAAAAAGGTTTCCTTACTTCCCAATCGTGGGAAATCAAAGAAAAGAAATAGAAAATTGAAGAAACTGGAATGTAAACAGGTAAAAAGTTTCATAAAGGATAAAACCGGTAAAAAGAAGCCTATTTTGAAAGATGACGTCGAAAACTTGTGTAGAAATAACGATATTAGGCTCTCAGAAATAATTTCAAGACGAACGGAGGCTCAGAGATATCTCAACTTTCTTCAAGACATGAGTCAATTGAGAAAGGCTAAAGTAGCAAATGCAAAAGTGGAAGGACAGGCATATTCCGATGAAACCAACGCTGTCATTGAAAACATCATTGATAAAATAAAAGAACAGTGGACAGACATGATTAACGAATACAATTCAGAAGAGCGTAGCTTGAAAGAAACGATGAAAGATGATACTTCAAATAATTTATCGAATACGGCTAAATTACACTATTGGGAAAGAATACTATTTGGCGATGATATCTCTAGGACTTCTTACAATGGTTTAGATGAAAATTTAAAGAAATATTATGCTTTGCTAAGATGTATGTGGGATGAATTTATCGATACAACTGAAGGATCAAACTTACCTCTTGGATGGGTAATGCCACAAGAATCGTCTCATCCTGCATGGAAGGAATATTGTCAAAAAGAGCTGTCTTAATTAAAATTTCAAAAGCTTACAATGCAAACTGTTTCATTTTTTTTTACGATAAAATTATTTATTACAGAACAATAATAATTCAAGGTAACAAAATAATTTCGATTTCTTTGATAAAATACTCAGTACTTGTACTTGAATGTTTTCTGTTTTGGAATTACAGATAATTTGAGTAAAACTCTTGTAATAATGAAACAGGCTGCAAATATATACTTACGAAAGAAGAATGGAGTACTTGAGAATTATCGTGTCTATTAATTTACTGACTCTTGTACAATGATTATTGTAGAATTGATTGCTGAAAATTGAAGCGCAACAAGGGCTTATATACTTTATACTATGTTATGAATTAACTATTTCTTTAAGAAAAATAAACAAATGAATCGAATCGTCAGTTCTATCATTTCCGTGAAACTTTTAATTTTTTTCCATAAATGTTTCAGGATAAAAAGCTGCGAGAGGTAACGCTATGATCAGCTAATATCAAGCTACTTATCAACAATCATTGCAATCGTTAATTTGTTATGTAAAATTGTCAATAACGTTGAAAATAATGCTGAACATTCAATAGACAATAATCAGCCAAAAATAAAATGCTCTAAATTCAAATATCCAGATTGTTATAAATCTAATCAGGCTAAATATTTAAATTGAGACTACATTACTGATACTCTATGCTTAATCTAGGTATAAAAATACAATTGACAATGGGATACTTTATTCATAAACGAGTTTCTAGAAGAACTCGGATTTGACGTACTTCAATTTCAAATAGCTGTCTATGAGTGTACTACATATAATAAGATACATCAATTGGAATCTTCTACACTATTATGTTCTATAAGCAGGCATAGGAGTATATTTTTAAAGGGAAAAGCTAAATAAGAAAAAAAAACATACTAAAAGAAGAATTACACATATATTTTTGTACAAAGAGAAGTATTTTATTACAACATTATAAAATCTATGTTGACACGCGCATTGGCTCACGATAAAATATAAGTTCATAGAACAGTACATACACTATGCGATACTAGGGCATTATTTTTTTTTCATTTTTATAGTTTTCATTGTCAAGGAAATGTCGCCTGTAGGTGTTCTTCGTTTAATTCAAAATGTTATTATTCATCAGCCCCATTTCTTGTTTACTTTCGAATGGTTTCTTATTGATTTGTTGTTGTTGTTTTTGTTTCTTTTTCTATTCGCGAGAAATACATCAACGAGAAATAGTATACATTTAGTACAAAATAAACACATTCACGTATAATGCATATATTCATCTATGCAGTGTCGAGTACCACTTATATCATGTGTATTTTTTTTCTTTACGTTCAATATATAGTTTTGCGCTATAAACTAGTTGTTATAATTATTTTTAGAATGATACACATCGACGAATATTTGTTGCATGTCCCGCACGCGGAAAAGGTCAGGCGCAATACGAGTTAATATTTGTAATTCGTTATATTGGAGCCTCATTTTAAACGAACAGTTGGGGGTTTTAATATTCAAGCCTGAACTTTTTTTATCGGGATCTCTGTAGTCCTTCTGCAATATCAGATTTTTTTCTTGGCATAGGTTTTTAGTGTTTTGACTACTACACTGACTAGATTTTTGGTGACACACATGTTATTGAGACTTGAAATTTTACAGTGCAGGTGCATATTATCGTATTGAATTAATTTATGTTGCATATTGTAGTGTAGCAAATAGTCGTTTCGTTTATTACATATTCATTCGGCAAGTGAGAAACTAAACGGTATTTGTCTGCAAACGATAGTAAACGAGAAAAGATTGTTGATATACTTATAAAAGCATTTGTTATCGTTTAACTCCTTTGTCCCGAGAGTTAGCGTGTTAACAGCGATAGTTTTATTTATTGTTAATATACGCAATTATACTTTGATCTCTTGCAGTATAAAGCGTTTTATGGACATTTACCGATTTACAACATCAATTTCATTATTTATTTAATGCGATATTTGTTTGATCTATACTGTCGTAGTGTTCGCCATATCAATGGGCTTTCGGATAGTATTAATTTATACTTTAACAGTTAAAAGCTTCTGTCAACATAGTTATATTATTATTTATTCATAGTTATTTAATACCATATCAAATGATTTTACATTTATTTAAAAAGATTGCACTTCTCGACCATGTACTTTTTTTATATTTGCAAGTCATTTTTGCATATTGTGATTTCTGGATAATGAATAGTGGCTTTAATGAAAGTCAGTAGTTTATTGTTAATCTCTGGTCCTCAAAGTTTCGAGAGTTGGATTGGTTACCCGTGATTTAGAAAAAGATTCAACACTTTGACGTACATTTGTTTTCAACCGTGTTTTTTTTTCGTTTTCCCTAAAAATGTCAGTGGCAAACAACTACCGTTGTTTTTCTTTTGATTCTGGACAAAATGTGTAATTTAAAAGTTGTTCTCAAAATCCGGTGGCAATTTCGACAAATTTCCATCCCGTCTGTTTAGCTCCGAAAATGTTGAACTTATTGAGTATCGTAGACTATTACACCAACCACGATCAGTACGATCACAAATAAGTAAGCTAAGTTATATGGTTCTAGCTGGATCTATAAGTCTAATATATGTCTGTAATCTAAATGCTTCAATCCGTTTATCCGTTACTTAGCAGTTTACTCAAAACATCGTCTAATTTTCACGAACACTTATTGAAACATTTAGCTTCAGCTAAGAATTAAACTATCAACTAACAACTACGTTCTACTTTTTAAAGTTTACATCAATGACGGATAGACACAAGTGGTTAACGAGAACGAGAAAAAGATTTTGCAACGAACACCAATCCGTCATCGATTAAAAATAGTTGCTACAATCACAGAATTCATAAAAGGAAAGACAATGATTTTGACTATCGTTTGAAATATGTTTTTTTTGTTTTGTTTAAATCGCTTTCTCTTTTGATTTGCTTTACTTGGAAAAATGATACTGCATAATACCATCATGCAAAGCATGTTACTTTGAGAGTATAAAATATGTTACAACGTCTTTAATATAAACTATATTACAGTGTGCAATGCTCTTTACTTTAGATAAAATAAGGGGACAGTCTCTTCGTGTTTTTTTTTTACAAAATTCAACTGAATATTTGTATTTATGTTGAAAAAGTTATAAAGTTTTTTTATTGGCTTTTCTTTTTTTAAACTGGAATACAAAAATGATGAGATCTGTAAAAACGAATAAAAATACACGATCGTTTGACGTGATGTTTAACTTTTTGATATTATCAAAGGTGTTCGTAATTAAATTGTGCTTTTTCAAAACAAACGGCAGCTTTACACTTGAAATATACATATATACGTTCTTTTGTCAAAACTCTCCGAGTCACTCGAGAAAAACTGCAGTCAAGTTTTTCTTTGTTTTTTGTTTGTTTTTTGTTTGTTTTTGGTTTGTTTTTGTTCAAGCATCGTACACTTGACTGAAAAATATACTTATAAATATATATTCCTTACTGTCCCCTTAAAACGTAATACAAACATCGCCCGAAGTATATAAATATATTATCACATTGAACAAACGCTCCGTCATAGCTCGTATAAAGTAGTAAGAATAATCCATTAACAAACAATAATGATATCGTACGGAAACATTGTGCGATAAACGGTGTGCACGCTAAAGCACAATAATTTTGTTCCTATTATAGCGTTACTTTATTTTTTTTTTTTACTTTTGAGAATGACAATGAGTCGGAATATAACGAAAGTTAAAAGTTCTTATAATTTAAACATGTTAGCATACTGGTCCCATTGATGCATATTTTCTTTATAAATATTCAAGTACTTTATATATTTAACTCCAGCGTTGTTTACAAATCAGTCTCTCACTCAGTTATACTTACAGTTTACCAAATATTTTTAAAAGGTTTGTTCAAATCTGACGAAGTATTCCTCCGAAATAATTGTTTATTTTCGTTCTGACGTAACGTTACGTTGAAATTATTGTAATTTACTTGTAATTTATCGTATGAATGGTCATGTTCACTGTAGAATATCAAATAATGGCGTCGTTATTTGCGTAATGAAATACGGTCGATTAATTATTCGCCAGTATCGGTATTAAACACTAACGAGCACGTAAACATTAATCGTCAAACGTTAAACCCTCAAGGCATACAATAATTACGAAGAAAATTAAAGTAGCCTCTTTTTTACGTCTTAATATTTCATTCGTCGAGCTTGCACGCACACTTTACACAACACATAAACAGCATACAATTAGTAGTCCGTAGAATTATGTACGTCGAGCTAAAACTCCGTTTTAGCGCCAAGCGAACATTGCTAGAGTTTGTTGTCAACTTGAGAAAAACGGAGGCGACGTTGAACAAAAATAAAAACTCATAAATAAATAACAAAACTTGTTCACCCCCTTCGAAATTTTCCACGCTTTTTCTTGTTTTTTGAGAAAAAAGTCCTTGTGGTTTTGTCCTTCTCGCTAAAAATCACAATCTACTTGGAGTGATCACAGTTCGACAGAAGGCGTTTAGTACAATAACGTTTTCAATCTTTTATCATTATTATTTTTTTTCCTTTTCTTTTTTTTTGTTTGTTGATCTATTTACAACGTGCGAGTGACGATTGTTTTATTCTCGCAACGTTGCCTTCTTCTTTTTGTTTTTACACAATAAAGACATACGTGTGTGTATATTTATATAATAATATATGCTTCGGAAGAATTATTTACAATCGAGTACATGTATAATAAGAGTTTTTCGTCACATCTCATATCTTTCCTATTCTCGGACAAGGAACTTGTGTCTGTACGATGTCGTTATTAAAAATCGACGAGCTTCAAAACGAGCGTTTCTTTTGGAAATGTTATCTTTCTCTTATGAGATATGTCATCGGCGAAAGTTAGTTTACGAGAGTTATCGATTACGATCGTGTGTGTGTTTTTTTTTGTCAGTCGTTATCATTATATGAAAAGTCAATGTAAATACACGTAACGAAACAATATTTGGTTTTTTAGCGAGTAATAATATTACAGTTATATAGCACAACGATGACTAACAAATACCTTTATTTTGACCAGTCAGATTTTATACGAAAAGTGATCCTTACAGAAAAAAACATTGAACGACGTTATAACAAAATCAATTGAGCTTCTAAAATGTGTTTGGTAACTAGTTAAGAAAACATGCTTTTCTTTTTCTCGTACAAGAAAATCAAGTAAATAATCTTTTTTCTTCATAAGGAACACCAAGAAGATACACAACATGGATACGTAGTCAGTCAATTCCTGTGTCTGTATATATATTTACAATCGTCAGTTCCCATAAAATAAATCGTAGAAGAGGGCAAAACCGCACTTGGAAATAAAGTCTGGGAAAATTGCGAGTTCAGTCCTCCCCTTCGTTCCCATGCTATTGTTGGAATTGGGAGGAGGAATTACAATGATTATCGGTCTGACCACGAGCGTGCGCGCGCGTCTGGCGTCACGCATCCACGATTTTGTGTTTATATTTCTTTTGTTTTTTTTTACGTCAATCTTGTAATTGACGGGAAACCACTCAATTTCTCATGCAAATTTCGCGGACTCTTTACTACCTAATTTTCACGCCTAATTGAAAATTTGCCTGATTGAGCGTTAAATCGCGTCGATTTATTGCATAGTTAGAGTAATTCGATGGTAAATTTAGCCTTCCTCGTAGCTGCTACGTTGGTTATTATATCACTGCGCTCTTGAATTGTAAAATTAATGAAAAATCCGTATTTTCTTTTACAATGTATCAGTAGTTTGTTTATATGTTAATAACTAATTAATAGCAATCAACAGCATAGATATGTTATAAATGTTATAATTATTCAATAGAATATACGCGTCAAAATATATTAGAAAAACGATAAATCATCTATTGTCAACCAGCGACAATTCTATATATTTAATTAAAAACACAGAATGATTAAAAACAATTTTTCATCAAGGAACCATTGAGTTAAAATTCCTTAGGTATTCAACGAGTGCCACACCGCAAACTCTTCTTTTTTCCAACCCGTAAA
Organism: Chouioia cunea; assembly: GCA_030064505.1. Taxonomy (NCBI): domain Eukaryota; kingdom Metazoa; phylum Arthropoda; class Insecta; order Hymenoptera; family Eulophidae; genus Chouioia; species Chouioia cunea. Next base: position 26,771,197 of record JAOPFQ010000003.1, on the reverse strand, counting down.
TCGACCAAATCCGCGCAAAGTAATCTCTTAACGACCGTAGCCGCTGATCCGCCTCGAAAAAAAAAGAAAAAAAAAACTGCCTCTAGCGAGGATTGAAATAAAGAAAAAAACAAACCAGAAAAGTTCAATCTCGTTACTGTGCTCTTCAATTATATCTTGACTTGGCGGTGCGGAAGGAAAATAATTATGACGACATTTCTTTTTCTTTCAAATATCCGCCATTTAATCAGGGATAAGATACTCGCTACGATTAAATTCGCGTTAATAGTAATTATGAGACTTGGCTTCTCGAGATATCCAAAGTAATCTCTCTCGTAACACGCCTTTCTTTTGTTTCACCGCGACGAGTCCTCGTCCTTTCTTTTCTTTTTTGAGATTTCATTTACGTGGTACAATAATATAATTGATACCGAGGTATACATATTTTTACAATCGAGATTTAAAGAGTACTCGATAAAAATTCTTTTCCGTTAATTCGTTTATCGATTACTTCTTTCCAATTAGTATAAGGAATATATCAATTATTTAGTATGAACAATCATCATCATCGTTTTCACAACATTTTTAAAAGCTTTTCCTACCTAGTTCAACTTCTTCAAGCTTTTACCTCCAGACGGTAGTAATCGTTTCGGCTTCGTAGTTTTAGCTGTAGCAAAAGCGGCTTTTTCCGTGGCGTGGTCTTCGCCTCTACCAAGCGTAATTATAAAGAAGTGCAAGGAACTGAGAGGCTAAAATCTCAAGACGGCTTTGTGTTTCAACGAGCGTTTGTTGGGTGATATAGTTTCGGATAGTCTTTTTCGCGCGAATCTAAAACGACGAGATGGCTATTAAATCAAACCTTTTGTTAAATATTTATTTGTACTTTGATTATCTCGGAAATATATAACTAATTAAAAACTAATAATTGACTTTTTCAAATCAACTGTTGAACGACAATATCATCGTGGATAGTTTCGTAGATCTGTATATTTTCAGAAGTTCCATTGGCTACGTGAAATTGTGAAATTTTTTTTTTTAATTAAAGGCATTGTTATTAAAAATGTTTCACTCGAGCGAATCATTCGAAATGGAAATCGCGCACCATACAGCGAGCAATTAAAATCAAACTAAAGGAAAAATAGTAGAGAGACACTAGATATCGCTCAGTCACGTGGAAGGGTACGCACAATGCACGCGAGATTGAGCAATTGCAATGTACCATATATATGCTTTAAAAAGGAATTTAATAAAATTCCAGGATAATAAATCATCAATCGTAACAAAAATGACAAAAGAATTCGCGAATATTGAATGAAAATTGCTCGCCTACGAGAAAAAGAAATTCCGATTGAATATTTCTCCGCTTGACAATGAAACTCGGTCGAGATGGAGTTCCTATCTCATCAAGTAATTACATTGCAATTACATTAACGTCAGAACTCGGATACTAGAACATGCCGACGACGAAGGGGAGGAGCTTTGAATAGTCTCGATATAGTCTCATCTTTTATCGATCTCTTATGGAACTCGTTCGATTTTTATAATTAGTTTGTTTGTGCGTGCAAAACATTGTGGTTTAAAAAAAAAAAGAATAAGAAAAAGAAAGAAAGGCACGGAAGTCAAACTGGAAGTCAAGAGGAGTAAAAATATTTAGGACAGGCAATAAAGTAAGCGAAACCTTAAGAGAATTTTGTTTGGGAGGGAAGTACCCGGCGAAACTTATGGCTCATTTTTCACTTTGTCTAACAAAGCTTTGTGCCAAGTTACAACAGTTCTTGCAAGCGCGTGCTCTCGGCTTTTGTTTGACAAAGTGAAAAATGATTTAATGTAGCTCGCTGGGAAAAGTTTGCACCGCGTACGCAAAGAGAGCAAACGCGATGGAAAAATGAGTCCTAAGGGAAAGACTTATTGCAAAGATCGATCTGGTTGTCAAACAAACAAATAAATAAATAAATAAACAACAAAGATATCCTTTTCTTAATCCAGCTCTTCAAACTGTTGGTTAAGTTCAGCATACCGATAGCCCTACAACTCGGACAGCTCACGTCCGTTACTTGTCCTAGTTGTTGTAGGTCTACTACCGCTTGGACTTGCGTAAGAATGTATGATGTGGACCCTTAATTTGACGTCACCTGAACCTGAACGGCCACATGTTGGATCACCACCCCCGCCACGCTGGCGACGCGAGAAACTCACCGTTGTCTTGCAACAACAATAGTGGAACAACTTGACGTAAGCGCTACGGAAGTGACGGTCTGCCACGCAGTAGAGGAGATTGTTGAAGCATGACTTTGATAATGCGAACCATGCTAAGTAGAACACGATCTTTGGACTCACTGGTTTTACCTACGGAGCAGTTGTTGTTGGTTTTTTGTATCAATCAGAGTGCTACACAATCGTCGAGTGGCAATTTTGCACAAAATAAAAAATTACTTGTGCCACGTAATTATGTTTCAATAATAATTGTTTAGTATAATTTTGACAAGATAAATACTCACCACGCTAACGCAAAAAGTAACGCCGAGAGGTAACCAAAACAGGATGAAGAAAAAGAAGCTGTACATGTTTGCCTTGGTAAGTTCATAGTCCCAATTAAAAGCAACCGATGGCTTGTAGGAACCACGCAATGCACTTCTAACGCTTAGAACAAGTCGCGCATAAACGAGAACAGCAAAGAGCATCGGCGCGACGATTATCACCGACACTGATACTATCCCACTTGTATTAATCCTCATCATGAAGGGTTTCTTGCGGTCGATGTCGCATAAATTTGGACCTAATTGCAAATGCGATTGCAGTCCTACCAATGTCGAGGCGATTAACCAAACTACAATGAAAGCTGTAGTTACTTGGCTTGTCGTTAGTACGCCGTATCTGTAAAGTAAAAAAAAACAATTTGTTTGTGTGTAATTACTGACTTTATACATCGAGGTATGTGAATAGCGCGAAAATAGTACGTTAATTAGACGGACGATCAATGTTACTATTTATTGAGACGAGAAAGTTCGTTAACGTAGATCGATATTTTTTATTCCTCCAGGTATGAGAAAGTTTTCGAAATTCGATCGTCGAAGTTTATTCATCAAGTGACGTTTAATTTGCCCCTTACCCGAAGATCTTTTAATTATATTCCCCAGAGGGGGTTGGCCAATTAAAAAGTAGAGGAAAAGTCTTCAAACGTCTGTTCCTTCAATATTCATTTCCATGGGAACTTATTACCTAGTTTGTGTGTACGTCTGTGTGTGACTGCGCGCGTGTGTACGTGTGCTTGTGTTGGGAAACCATAAGAATTTGATTATCAAACTTTTGGCAACTGATGTATAATTCACATGAAATTTCGAGCATTTTGAAATTTAATTTCGGTTAATCAAGTTGCTACTTCATCGAACATTGCGTAATTTTGTTAGTTGGTATATTCGCAGAGTCGAAATTCCATTGGATAATGAACTATTGGAATACCATAGCAATGTGAATTCATTACTAGTACGCACTCTTGGAACACTAATTTCGAACACTAACTTAGTAATTACATTACTCGCCAAAATTTTAAAAATAGGGAAGTAAGCTCGTCAAGTAATTTTCAGATTAATCGTAAACCTATTGACACTCCCAATTTGTCGCCAATTGACTTTCGTAAGAGATTTGATTACTCAACTTGAGAAACTGAAATCTCATCAACGTACCCAGTAATTCAGCACGACTATGCGCATACACGTGCAAGTAGACATTGTAGACTTGATCAAAGCTAAGTAGACCGACAAGTGTCAGTAGGCGATCTAAATAGTATTATAGCACGGAACTTTGAGGTATACCCGTAGTTAACTTCTGAATTATACGTAAGGGATAATGGTACGGACGATCCAACTGTATATTTGACCAAAAGATTGAATCGAGCATAATTAAACTTTTTTTCAATTTATGCAATATCACACGTGCTAACTTCGAGTATTGTATACTTTTTGTTTGTTCGTTTGCAACTTCCATATTTACCGCTGTTCTGTATGAATTGTCACGCGTAGAGAATAATATACGAAACGAACGAATGCGGCTGCAAATTAATATTTGATATGGAATATTGAATATACGATATCATATATTTTACGCGAATTTTCAAAACCTGACACACCAGTCATCGACGATTGAGTATACGCCCTTATTAGCGAGGGTTTCATATTCACCTTTATATGCCCTGGAAATATATTATCACGGGGGTAGTATGTTTTTCCTTCCTGCTTTTCACGTTTCAATTAATCTGGAACATTTCGTATGCAAGTGCAATTCAATGATTTTTTGAAGCGTATACAGTCGTCATAATTTTCTGTATCATCGACTACATTAATTACAAGTACCAACTACAATTATAATAATCATTTACAATATCGCGAAGAGTTCGCCATGGGGTTTTAGCTTTTTCAACGTGTATAGATATTTTTAATAACGTGGTTAGTCGTTGAAAGTTCGTTAACGACAAATCTTACAAAAAATCATTTAATTAGAAGAAAATACGCTGTTTGTAAGCGCAAACCAAACGTACTATCTTCAAGGCGTTCGAGTTCTTCTTTATTTTAGAACCTCAGAGTTGGATTAATTCGATTTAACATCGATAAAAGTCCCAGTAAATTAATGCAAAATCTACTTAAAGATTCAACAAAAAGTTGACAAAACACGGAATAAACTCAGACGTTACGAAGTGAATTTCCATGAGAAAGATCGCAATTATACTTATAAATCTGTCGAAAATAGTCAATTTAAAAGGCAAAATCACACGATAGCAGTACTAAAATTTGAATAGCCTAGGCTTAAGATCTTCCGAATGCAAGAGAAGCACGCGAATATTTCATTTGATCAACACTATGTACAAAAGGGTCTTTGATCACGGAGAAGGAAACTCGTTGGGCCAAATCCTTCTCTGAATAATTTCGCGGTATACCAGCTTCATTGTTATAGCGAGCTTTCGAGGTGAAGGCTGCTTAAAAGATTGCTTGTTTACCTAGTAAAGCTGTGCGGAACTATACAGGGGAATTACACTAAAATACGCATGTGATAAATATTGAGAGAGCTTTGTTGGATGGCAGTGTATTTTTTTCCCGTGATATATGCACCGATAACATTTTTCACAAATGCATATAGATACAAAATTGATTTTTACGTTGTCCATTCGTTTCAATTCACGTGAGATACAGTTGTTGGTGGCTAGGCTGTTCTTTCATAAGTGATGCGAATGATTGGAGGTAATTGTTTATGCATTATTGAAACAGGGCATCCCAAAACAATCAATAACGATAAAAGAAAGAAGAACAATAAATCGTTATCTAACGTTGTTTCTGCTATTTCAATTCCAGGGCAATCGAAAAGAGTCTAGTTCGCTAGGTTTTTTCATATGAAAAAAGCATATTGTGGTAAAGTTGGATTGAAGCCAAGGGTAATAGACATAATAAACGTCCCTTACCTATAGGCACAACTGCCGCATGTCATTTAACTTCTAAGTGCTTTCTATAATAGAAAGTCACGCGGGAATATTGTCGATTTGGCAAGCTATCATCACTTGAAGTTTTTGTTTTTTTCGCATTTAGCTCGACAATAAATAACTTTCAACAGGTGTTTTTACGTGACAATCAAAACATTATAATATCGCATTGCATAGTGATCCTTGATAACAGTGTGGAGAATACTTAACGAGGGAAATACCGGCGGAAATCATTTTACATTATCGCATATTTTTGAAATTGTTGAGATTTGTGTTTTTCGAGGTTTTTTTTATTTTATCAGAGATAATCGATCAACGATAAATTGACGTATTATCCCAAAACGAGCCATAATAAATATCAATAAAATACGTCAATGAATTGATATGGCCAACGGCAAAATACGATAATTGGTGTTACGATAAGGTAACTCCTCCCATTAATTAAACTTTCAGATTGCCATACGTATAAGCAATCGAATACACAGGATGCTCTCAATAGTATATCGGACTGCCTTCGGGTTATTGTGTTGGACGTGCTATCTCTGCACGTTATTGTATACTTGCAAGAGGGTCTTAAGATATATAATATCCACGAGGAGACCATAGTGTCTCGAATGAAGAGAGTAAGAGGGAAAGGGGGGAAATTGCAAAGTCGCCTCAGGCATGTACGTTGCGCACCATCTCGGAGATTATCTTTGAATTGAATTTGTTATTGTTCTAGAAGTGATTCGAGGCGCTAACTTGCGGGAATTGCTATAATTCTCGACGGAAGAGATCGAACCACGTTATACATGGCGATTTATTCACATCCTGGTTCTCTGTTGAAAATTTGGGAGAAAGAAAATAACGGAACGTAGCCAAACGTTATTGCTTGAGAGCAGCAGTGATCTATGTATCTATATGTACATTACATACCTTTCTATGGGCCAGCAAAGTCTTAAGAAATTTTCGCCAGCAACAAGAGCGAAGGTGAACACTGTAACAAGGAAGCAGAGAGCTTCGAGGGTCCACTCGAACTTGCAAATACCACGTGGAGAATCCTCGTGACCCGCCAAAATCAATACCGCCGAAGCTGGGATCACCATCCCTGAAATCAGCAGATCTGCAAGTGCTACGTTCACGAGGAATGCGTTACCTGAAAAATACATCGATGATTTCACAGCTCGTTGCATTTGTAACTTTTTATCTATGCTCAATATAATTAACTCTGTTAAGATTAAACGTCGCTATACATCGTGAAACGAACATCAGTCAGTTTTACAACCAGAAAATCAGGAAAACCAGACGAGTGTTATACAAGTTTTTTCTCATCCTTGAGTTTGAGATGTGTCCAAAAATAGTTTTTACGATGTATACGAAAAAAATATACATATTAAAACTTCCTTAACTATCTTGTCCGTAAACTTGGTTAATTTAGTTCTCGAAGAAACCAGAGTTACGTCTAATTGCCAGGCCCTTGACGAGGAGACTGATCGCAACACTTCTTTGTCGTAAAAAAAAGCAAACAAAAAGAAAATAAAAAATAATAATAGGAGCGCTACCAAACTATAATGAAGAAGCCCAATGAAAGCCTTGACTTTACGAGCACACCAAAGAGCCTTCGCTTTCGGACGATATTACGTGACTTCGAAGCGCTCTTGCTGTTACGAGATCACTTCCTACCCCTATATGGTCGTCGATTATTTCTAGGGAAGTGACTTTTTGTTGTAACTTCCCTTTTTCCGTTCCTCTTTTTTTTTTTTTTTTTTTTTTTTTATTAGATTGGTGACGTCAGACTTATTTATTTTTACGAGGGTATTGTAGAAAAGCTATCGGACTTTTGATCCAATAAAAGCTTGTACTTTATGCGATTGTTTACATGACGGCAACCCGAATCGGCAGATGTGAAAAGAGAAATTTAGATGAGTGTTATTCGTACAAGTGTATTATCTTTATGATTCTTGAACGAGATGACTCATTGTCGATATTTAACGTCAAAAACAATGTATCAAGCGAAAAACACGAATGAAGATTCGTCAGCTGGAAATGAATAATCCATACTAATACTTTCGGAAAATATTAATGCACCCCTCGAATAAGCACTATAACTTTAGATGGCGCCGCATAAAGGAGTACACTCGAAGAGCAAGAGAGAGAGAGAGAGAGAGAGAAAAACAATCAAGTGTAATATCTTCTGACTATACCCATTACGCGAGTCTAAGTTCTAACATTTTCAGGATGGTAAAGTAGTAGACAATTTTAGTAAGGATTCAGTACGCACACCGTGACACCCTGATGAGAGGGAGAGCCAGACTGATGAACGTTGCGGTTTGTGCAGAGCAAAATCAAGGGGTGTTGGTATTGTTACGCGCGACGCAGACAAATGACTACTTAAAAGCCAACGAGACAACTTACACACGCCTACTTCCACATAGTCATGGGTATTTTGCTTAAGAGAAATGGAAAGTAACTGAGAGGCTCATTAATTTAGTCTTCTCGGGTGTGGATTAGTGTTTGGAACTGTAAGAGGTGCAATTATTTTGCAAATTATTGTCATTTGTATGGTATTTAATTAGTGTGCAATTTCACTTTTAAGAATGAAGAGTAAAAACGAGGTTTTGTTTGACTAAATCTACTTTATCCAAATAGTTATTAATCGACAAACTTGGTTTTGGGAGTGAAATTCTTAATGACAAGAAAGTTCGTTCAATTTTCATTCACATAATCGTGCAGTTTCGAGCATCCTGTTTTAAAGGACCCTCGGAAATACTACAACAACGTACAACGAAGTGAATTTTCACGGTACAATTCACACGTTTCGAAGTTATTACGTGGTTTTCATTTCACGAACGATATTTGTTGCTACGTTGCTAATTAATGTTTCATTATTGTCGCTGACTTTGGCAACGAATTTTAAGTGTCTATGTATTAAATGCTTTTGCAAATAATACATCGTTACTGCCATACTTGTAAAGTCTATCGTTCGTTTTGAATTTTTTATTTGTAATCACTCTTTTCAGCAACTTTTTACGAGCGCCTAACGAAAGGCTGTTCACTGCGATAATTTATATGAGCTTGAAAATAAAAGCATACAACGGAATATTCAAGCTGGATAGCAATCCTATGATGTACTTGATAAAGATGAAGCCTCTCGTGTGGACGTATTTTTCGCTTAACGACCACACACACATATATATATTTTTTTTATAATTACCTTTAATTTTACTTTCATGAATATGAAAATGAATTCCATTATGTAGAGCGCGTCAACGCCGGCTCTGTAAACCTTTCAGTGAAATTTCGTTTGGAGGGGTAGAATAATTTAAAAATTTACGGCCACGTGCGCGTGTACGCGAGCAGAATAGTGATTTTCTGGCGATGTTTTCGCGCCTAACCACTCACAAATTTAATTCATTAATTTAAAAATGTCTGGAAAAGAAATGTTTTCTGTGCATACATTCGCGAAGTAAATTTTATTTTAAAGTAAAAAAAAATTGTCTGAGGATCGTACGATGCTTGATTTTCCAGACTTATATATTCAAAGTAGTTGACAAAGTCTTGAAAACACGTTAGTGAAAATTATTTAAATTATTTCTGTCGTGGTGCGTTGTTACGCATAAACTTCTACCTCTCAACGTTTCGTGTCAACTTTGTTAAATCTACAGCTTCGAAATGTTGGCTCATATTGTACAGCCTCGTAGCGCTGGCATACAGTACATTCCATGAAAATTCATGAAGACCTAAAATATGACGACTACATTTTTGCCTATGCTTCGTGTTCTACACTGGACAATTCATTTATATAGAAGCTTCTGTGTCACCATAATCTTCTAATTGTCGAAAAGAACAAAGATTTTTTAATCCTCCGATAAACTCACCTTTCTTTTTGAGATGATCCTCAACCATTACGGCTGATATCATGAATACATTGCCAACACTACCAATGACAGCGAGCGAAGCGAGCATAAGTAGCCTGACAACTCTCGACCAGTCAGACGATAGGGTGACCGGTGATATGTTGAGACTACCGTCGGCCATTGTAACCCCATCTTCGATCGAATCGGCGCTGTTCAATACCCCGGCAAGAGTTGTAATTCCGAGACCCAGCGTCGACGTTGACACACCCGCCGTCGCTGCTGTCGTGTTAGCGTTCATCCTTGCATTCTGAAATAAAAAAAAGGACGAAAAAATTGGTTTCCTTTTTTTATTTCGGATGGAGACAATCAAACTAATCGAAAGATGGAAAACGGATTACGAGATATGTTAGACTCTGATGAATTTGATATTCGATCGTTAATACTGACAGGCTTTCTTAAGTAACGAATGGCTCGTCTCGGGAAAAGAGAGAGAGAGAGTTGAAATCCTGCTTTAACTATTATGCAACAGAATAAAACTCCACAGTCGATAAATCATTTTCCAACAATTGATTGTTTCACAACTCAATCATGCGTATAAAGTTCTTTGATATTTTAATTCAGTTAACTTCAAAATACATTAAAGCTCCTCGATTTCCATTATAAAAGAGCAGTAACATTCAACGCAATTCTGATTATCATTGAGTTATAGAGAGTTTGCGGGGAAAGTTGTAATGCGTTCAATCGCGTAGCTTAAAAGCTTTCGAGGTAATATCGAGTTACTATTAATTTACCAAAGGGAATTTAAAAAATTAATATAGAAAGTAACGTGTGTTATTCGAATATGAGAAACAATCACATGGAGGTTTTAGTACTCTTAATTGTTCGAACAATCCGAATTTACATCGATATTTTTTTTAATTTAATTTATTATGTAAGCAATTTGGTATGCAAGTTGAGAACTTATTAAAATGGCTTTTATTTATTCAATGTGCTTTTAGAATTGAATAACGAACTAACCCAATGAATAGTAATTCGTATATTCGCATAATTAAACGTAGATTTAAAAAAAAATCTTTTTAACGAGTATTAACGTGAATAAATTATCTGCGGCGTCGTATGCGAAATGAGAATGAAAATCAAGCGCGAGAGTGCACTTTCATTAATTCAGCGACTTTTTGAATATTGAAACTCATCTTTCGCATTAATCGACAAGCAAAAGGGTTTCATTTTTCATACAATATTAATGCTTTTGACGAGTCAATTGTACACGTGATCCACTATGGACGTAAAAGTATAGAAATTAATTCCGCGAAAAGCTGTGAAATATCGCATACGTGTGGTGTACTCGTACGTGTTCATGTACATATCGTAAGTGCACTCGGCATCTGCGGTCTTTTGGAAAAAGAGTAAAAAGTCATGTTCGATACATTTTTTTCGTGTCTGTGGTTTCCTTCCTTTGTTCTTTTACGCTTTGACGATATTGGAAATAGCATTTTTTGCTAACGCCGACGCGGTTTAAGCTATGGTTAAAGTAATATTGAAGAATTGACCGATATAATTTAATTCGGTAAACTCCATAATTAAAACAGCTATTTTACGCTACACTTGTATTATAATCTCATTGATATTAAATATCGAATATTTGATGCTTTGAAATCAGATTATTTATGCGAATACAACAAAACTTGTATCGTGAGTTCAACTAAACTTAATGGAATGAAAATAAGAATTCTGTTTTTCAGAGTGTCAATAACGCTTTATTTGCATTTTGGTTGGGAACTCAATGCTAATCGCGGAAACTTAGGACTCTGACCAAGTTAGTTGGTAAAGGATGCTGATCTGTGGTCGGCTTCCTTGAAACTTAGATGAAACGGAATCATCGTGAATTTACAAAGTCGTGGTTTCGACGGGATAGACTAATTAAACCAGATCTCAAAGTAATTCTAAACTTTCGAATAACCGATGTATTTTCATTGAAATTACTTCTCACCCCACTTGAAAAAAAAAGAGAAAAAAAACCAGTTACGGTAAAATCGATAGACAATAAAATGAAAAACTCGCCGAACGTGAGCGCACTTTATATAAAGAATTCACGAGGATACACCAACTTATACTTCGGCTGTTACACCGCTATAAATGAAATTGGTTGCGCAGATGCGTCGTACCACTAACAAAAAAAACACACGTATACAGTAATCCCAGTTGAACCAAGACATTCTTTTTCCGATTAATCCTCGACTATAAAGATAAAAATATCCTTTCACTTGATAAAATTTTCATTACGCATCGTCGCCATTACCAGAGATATGAATAAACACGCGAGAAAATTGTCAAACGAGATGTGTGACAGTCAAAAGTCAGACAGCTATAAAAATTAGTGACGGTACGGTAGAATTTAAACACATTTCAGACCCTTGATTTTCGAAGGTATCCAAGCATTGTTTCCAGGCGTTTCTAATTAAAATCGAATTGTATGAAGTTTGCACGAATAAAAAAATCGTTGCTGCAGAAACGGCTCTTGAATGTTAACCTTGAGAAGATGATCGAATCGTTCGGGGGTATGAGGTGGGATTAGCACTTGTTGCACCATCCAGACGTCGCGACGTCGTCACTCTGCCTGTTCATGCTGACGGGGATGAAAGACTATATATATATATATATATATATATATACAGGCATATATATATATATACAGGCTAGCGTCTCTTAAATCTCTGGAGAAGATATGCTTTTGTTATATATATTCGGTCGCAAGAGAATTATCATCAGAAGTTGTAGCCTTGATATGATATAAATTTGAACGCTTTATAGTAAAATGTAGCGAGAGTTAAGAATGTGAATATTTTGAGCAATTGCTATTTTGTGAAGTAAGTGAATTCATGAAAGGACATTGAACTTTCGATTGATGGCAAGATTATTATTAACAAATGAAAAGATCAAAGCAAAATATGAATAAAAACGCAAGGAATTTGCGGCAGGCGTTCGAATGGTCCTTTGATCAAGCGGAGGTCAATGTAGCCACATCAATAGATTGTTAAAAGGCAACTTATCTTGAGTAAATATCCTTCAAAATACATTCAAGGATTTGCAACCCTTCATCGAAGCGTTACCAAGTAAACTGATTGGCTAAGTTTCATTGAAGTCTATCTCGTGGCAGATTAATTTCATACGAAAGGTGTGATGATGACGTAAATTTGTTTCGCTTGGGATTATCAACTGCTGAATAATAAGTTACTTTAACTTTATAAGAATTGAAAAAACTGCTCAACTCGAGTAGGAAAAAAGAAAATACGAGACGTCGGTTGGAATACACAATTGAAAGAATTTATGGATTCACAAAAAAAAAGTTTGTTGAGAGCTTTGTACTTGCACTTCCGATACTATTTTATCTTCGTTCCAGTGAAAGCTTGAGTGTCGGCCAAATTCATGGGAGTTCTTTCTTTCTCGTGTATATGTATATGTATGCGTGTGCTTTTGAATAATCAGATGGAATTGTTTTGCCGCACGATACCACAAGTTGCTATTTTACTTATTCTTCTTTCCTTTTTGTAGCTCGTTATCGCGAGTTTTACTTCGGTCTTTGTCGTGTTTCTTGCGAGCTAATTCTGACTATTGTCTTTGTCGGGACACTGAATGAGTCATCCCTGTATTATCTAGTTGTTCTTTTCTTTTATTTGGTATGTTTGTATTTATATGAAACTTTGTCCTATCTCTAGTCTATTACGACTGTTTTTTAAAGATATTTACGTTTTTAAGCCGAATGTATAGCTTACGATTAATACAAAATATCTTTTCAACCTGATTTCGCAAGATACTCGTGAAAAAAGTGATAGTCAATTAGTACGTTTATCGGACAAACATGATAATGTGATAAATTAGTTGAAGAGTATCTTTCGACAACATAGTTAAGCGAGATAATCTCAAATTGGTTCCTTAACTCTTGCTAAGTGACACTGTCGAACCGCTCGTTGAATCAGTAATAAAAATAGACAAGTGGTCGCAGAAGCGCGTACTGTAACGAAAGTTCTAGCCGGGAAGTTTCTCTCTTAGCCCTTTTGAACGATGCCTTTGGCTTTAGTCAATTTCTCCAGTACGACCACGCTCTCTCTCTCTCTCTCTCTCTCTCTCACTCTCTCTCTCTCTCTCACTCTCTCTCTCTCTCTCTCACTCACTCTTGCTTCAACTATTCCCATTAAGATCAGCCGAGCAGAAGTTTCCTATGGCTACTCACCCCTTCGGGCTTAATCTGCCCTGAAAATTTTCATTTGACGTAAATAGCAAAATTTTTCACTGAAATCACGCGCCGCTCGAGTACCTTCGATTTTCCTTTATACATAGACGTATAATGGATGAACTTTCTCCTCTCTCCCTCCTTGTTTTTATCTTCTTGATTTGAACCAAAGGATTCTCGCGTATACTTGATATTCTTGGATTCAAATTTAGGTTCATCTGAATATTTTTACATGTGTTGAATGTATTTGAGCTATCGATTTCCCATTCAAATGTAAAAGCTTTGATATATGCTGTGTGGTCTTTCCTGATACTGGAGTTTGATTGAAACTCTCCATTTTTCAATGTACTTGACATCATCAACCGTGCATTCATCATTTTTTTTGTATTTATGGCATCTTTTTTTCCCATCACACAAATGAGCGGGTATTAATATGCGTATTGTGCGTGAAAATCGATAATCAATTTCGATCGAAAAAGTATCGAATCACCTATACGTATATAAAAAACATTATATTCCTTATCGACAAAACATCAACGCAGCAGAGTGAACAAAAAGTCTAATGCGAAGCACCATCTTAAAGAAACTAGAGAGAAAGAGAGAGAGAGAGAGAGAGAGAGAGAGAGAGGAGAGAAAGGATAGGTTTAATCTTGCGATGTTCATGGCTGAATGGGTATATAACAGGATAGAAAATTGCTTCGAATCGGCTTTTGTTGGCGCATCGGACTGCACGCTCTATTAAGCCGGATTTGCGCGCGCACGGAAATCAATCAAGCATCGTTCGTCGTACTCCCTACTCGCTGCTGTCGATAAAAGAGCTAACATCCTGGCTATATAATATATATCATCCCTAATGCGTTTGTGTATTAAAAGCGGAATGCGTTATATATAGAAGGCGCATCACTACCGGTAGTCAAATGTATTTGAGTATGGTACTCAATGAAAGATCAAAGTTTCTTTTGTTGTTCGAAAAAAGCGCGCGATATTAAATGAAATGCTAATTATTACGATGTACGAGAGTGAGACCGTTAAAATTCATGAAACGGAAATATGTTTGCAACCTTAATCCAGTAATCAACGTTACGCTCGAATACCTCACGCGCGTATTGTGTTGCAAGTAATTATATATGCATTTTTTTTTATTTTCCTCGGTGAAAAATCAGCTGTTGATGGCTGCGATCAATATTATACGATGTATGTGCGTATATCCATGATAACCATCAGAGCGTTCACTGATACCTAGTGTATACGTTAACATTTTGTTTATTTATTCATTTATTTTACAGTTTGACGCAAAGTAATAACCAGTCGCGATGCGGTAACGCTCGAGTTTAAATAATGAATATGCGTTATTAATAACCATAAATAACTGTATGTTTTTTTCGTTTGTTGTGACGTTGAAATAATAACGGTAATAATGATAATAAATTCGTAATTGTTTGAAATCTAGGAATTATGTAGCAAAAGTACGAAAACAAAAGGAGCTCTTTTGAGGGCAGTTGGCATACTTGAACGATCAACATATATATAGTTAATACCACATCCGATATTCGTCGTTTTCACTTTGAAATACAACACTTGCACAACAACAAAGCTCATACAATTCGATGAACGCGACACCTAAAACCATGACATTTTTACATACTTGCCCGCGCCGCAAAATCCGACACGCGAAACCGCGTAGAACACTGTATAACAACTTCGGCAACTCACGTATGTATAACTTGGCTCATGGACTTGGGGTTTGCTTAACTAAATTTCATTATCGTCTATGGATATTATATATGGTTGACTTTGATTGAAAATTTATGCGATACCAAGTAGTTTTACCGTCGCGTCATAGCCATACTTGTACTACTTTGGTATGCCATGGTTCATCAAACGAAATCTAGAGATTGTGCATTTATGAATGAAAAAAGGACGTTAAAGTTGAAATATTGCTTTTCTAACAGCAACTTGCCGAACTAACGTCATGAAATTGTACACTGACAACAATTTTTCTTATTTGATTGGTTTACATTTTTTTATCGTATCTGTTCTTTATTGATACCGTAAGTCTGAATCCAATTTTACATTCTAAATCTAAACTTGGGAAAATGTTACAACACTCTGTTGAAACACAAACAGAGCGTAATCCTTCTATAGACATGTCTTCTATTTCAATCCCACAAAGCTAAAGTTATTTTACGCTACATTTACTTCACGCAGATTAACGTCATATTCGGCTTTACTTCTGTAGTCTGGACACATACATTAATTTCACTAAATCCACCACAAATGTACCGTTTGTGGTATTCGCATACACTGCGGCTACTCTAACTCGAATTCCTGTTAAATTTAGTGATTTAACACTTTACTTTAAGCTAAGTGAATATTCGCGTCTCTGTTACATCTTTATTCAAATGAAAAAAATTACGTATAGATGGTAATTGTTGTTCGAAAAGAACGATTGATGGAAAATATCAGCCCCATTAAGTCCAAGCTTAACGTTTCGCGGCGCTACGTCGTTCAGTATCCGTTTGGCAGACGTCAATAGTGAACGCTTTTAATGGTTTTGTAAAAATGGAAAAAATTGGTTATCGTTATGTGATATTTTTGTTTGAAGGATTTCAGTCCAACCGATATCAAGGTAGTGCTAGATTCCATTTTGATTAAGTTTGTTTCTTCGTTTACATCGGTAAAATATTGGGTGGCAGAGTTTAAACGAAGACGTATGAGCTGCCAAGATGAACATCGCAGTGATTGACCAAATGGTGTGACAACGCCAGAAATGGGAAAAATCCACAAAATAGTATTGGTTGACTGTCGACTAAAAGCACGCGTGCTAGCAGACACGGTGGACATTTAAAAAAGTACCGACTGAAAATTTGGACCTGAAAAAGCTTTGCGCAAGATGAGTGCTGCGATTATTCACAATCGAACAAAAACCGGGTCGCGAGAACGTTTCCGTCGAGTGTTTACTAAAGTTTCACGGTAATAAAATAGAGTTTTTACGTCGATTCATAACTGTGAATTAAACTTGGATCCATCACCTAACATCTGAGACGAAGGAACAGTCAAAACAATAGAGAGAAAGGGAGGAGTCGGCTCTAAAGAAGTCGTAGCGTTAGTTTGTTTGGACAAGCGTGGGATAATTTTCATTGATTATCTTGCAAAAGGGAATCCTAACAACGGCAAGTATTTTTGAAACGAGTGACGAAATCAAGAAAAAACGGCCGCATTTAACGAAAAAGAAAGTTTTGTTTCATCAAGGCAACCCACCGGTTCATATTTCCGTTATTGCGATGGCCAAAATCAAGGAGTTAAACTTCGAATTGCTTCCTCGTGTACCTTATTCGCCAGATTTTGCCCCTTCAAACTATTGTCTACTTTCAAACTTGAAAAAATGTCTCGATGATAAAAGATTTACCAGCGATGAAGAGGTAGAGTCTGCTGCTGATGGCTATTGTGAGGAGTTCGAGAATTCTCACTATAAACAAGGTATCGAAGCTACCGAACACCGCTAGGAAAAGCGTATCGAGCTAAGAGGAGATATAGAAATAAAGATATTTTTTCCCAAATGTTTTGTATTTTCATTGTTAGGTCGGGTACTAATGGGACTAGCCTCGTAAATAAAATCAATTTCGTTCTTCACACATGTGTGCCAGTGAAGGTAGAAAGTCGAGATAAAGTCAGTAGCATTGTATACGTTCGCACAAAGTATCGGATTTTGCGGTTGCACACAGGAACTCGATGTGTCTGATTGTATCCATAAAAAAACGATTCTTCCAACTGATGACTCTGTGAGGTAATTGGCTTGTTATCGATGGTAAAACTCATTATCACTGTATATATGTTTACATTTTTATTGCTATATAGTTCTATATTGTCGACGATCGTCTAATTGGTTAGTTATTTTCTTTTTTATTTCTGTACGGCTGTCCTGATTTTCGAGGAGAGTTTCAGGTCAATGGATTGTGCAAAATCTTCCAATCGATGCGAAAGAGAAAAATTGATTGGGACTCGACGATTGTATCTCTCAAGACTAAGGTAGTGTAGTAATGGGATGAAGAAACTCTTCGAAGAAAGTATATATACTGGAAGTCCTTCGAGTTTTGAAATTGTGAATGTTGTGTGTTTCTGGGCCCTTTAGTATACGATGAAAAGTTATAACACAGATTCAACTTTAGTCGAAGTTCTATGCTTTTTTTTCCTATTTTCTTTTTTCGTAATTTTTACGTTTCTATAAAATGCATATTAAACTTTATATCGAACAATGTCGTTATCCAATATTTGTCACAGAAATGATTTTAATTCTAAAAGTAATAGTGCATTTACTCGCTTATCCACTAATATCGAATTTCGACAAGATTGTCGACTGCTAATTGAAGCGAAACGTGAAGTTTAATTAACCCATTAATTTGATTCAGATTAAAATAGATTAAATTCAGCTAATGACAATTGTAATAGCCAGTGAAAAATAAAAGTTTCCCTTTGGCGGCTACTCCATCAAAACGAATGAACAAAATAAAAGGGGTGTAACATTGGTACCTCTTGTAATTGTTTAAATTAAAGGGTCATTGGAGTATAATGGCTCGTAAAATTAATTATTAGGGAGGTACAATAGCTTCGATGTATAAAATGGCAAATTAGAACTCGAAAGTCTCATATTGATTTTTCGAATTATAGCTTTCATTTTCAAGTACTTTTTCTCTCTCACCATCCCCAGTAAAATTAACTGGCGAGTGCAGCTTCATTGTTTGCCGACAAACATTACTTCCCGTAAAAGCTTTTCAATTAAGCTTCGATAAATAGTCGTTTGCTAACGCTGATCTCGATCTCTTCGTGCATTTTTTTTAAGGTCAACGTGTACAAATGGACTTATAATTCGTCCTGGTTGTGTATACAAAACAGCAAATGAAAAAAAATAAAAAGAACGAGACGGTTAACGTATGATTTTAATATCGAAAAAAAGCTTCATTACAGAGTCCTCTGATATATCTACCATCGAGTATCTTTTTTTTCTCACCGTTGGTGATTTACCTTACTCCGAGCAAAACATCCGCTTTAATATCCTGCGCGTCCTGTGTCAACCGAATATGCGCCAGCCAAAAAGAACGATGCGCGCTACTGTTATTTTCTGCGTTCGCTCTTTTATTCCAAGGGTGGAGCTGTGTACACATGAGAAAGTAGAACGGGCGCGAAGAATATGATGGCTTTTTGCTAGTGGAGCTTTCCCCTTTTTTTCGTATTTGTTGTACTATTTTCGGTCGAGTTCAGTGGAACTGAATTTTATTTTCATTCAAACGATAAGACTACGTTATTGGTAAACAATTATTTCATTTGATAAATATCAGTGGTGGGGAATTTATTCGCCGATAACTCCCTCTGGACTTTTTCTCTAAATATGAGAACTATCGATCTATCGTTTAATCCGATCTTGAATTTATTAAATTCTGGACCCATTCATATGCCATTGATTTTCTAAAGATACAATTTGTTTACTGGATTTGCCAAAAACTCTCGCGAACAACATTTTTTTCTCCTCGATATCAGATATCAGTAAAAAAAAAGAAAAGAAGTAGTATTCGCTCACGTCGCAACCCAGACGAAAATAAACAGGAAAGAAAGTTTCGCATTTATACCGAGCGTAAATTCCCTACTGAGCACACGAGCAACATATATATCGTCAAAGTAAGCTATATACAAGAGTCACGCCAGACGACGATATGGGGCATAAAGTTCAACCCCCGAGGTAATTTTTTTTTATTATTAAACTACGTGAGTTTCAGCGATCGTTTCTTCGAGAGAACCGTTTGACGCTACGTTAATGCACTAGTTTGGGCGAAACGAGCCTTAATTACGGATGTATAATACTCGAGAGGAAAAGATCCTCGTCATTTTGTTATACTCGAAATAACTCTCAGAACTCACTGGGGGGTTTCTACATTTGTTGTTTTTTATTTTAATGGCTTTGAATTTTGGCAAAATTATTTTGGTTTGTAATCTATTCCCATACGTTATATGCAAATATGTATATTTCTCTTTCCCGATTGAACGAAACTTCGGTGTGAATGGATTTACATAAATTAATAAGCTGCACCTGGAAAATGTATATCGTTAATTCGTTCTCGCAAATTATCTTGTTGAATTTACAATTAAAATTTCGATAATCGTCTGGCTTTGCAGTACGAAAGTTTATGTAATGTTGTTAATAAAATTAAAAGTTTAAAAATACAACACCGTTTACGAAAACTATTCCACTAGCACTCGCTTAGACTGATTACCTTATAGTTACGCTGTAAATCTATCCATGCGACTTCAACGAAGCCACTAAATAATCAAAGAGTAGTTTTAAAAGTGCCGCGACACTTGAATATTTCTTTTATGACTGCACTAAAGTTCAAATCAGCTAGACGTTGTTTTTTTTTTGCCAGCCGCGAACTCCGGTAAATCTTTGATGTACTTGGCGCACGACGTTCCACAGGTGAAGCTTTTCCAATGATTGATATGTCGAGTGTAAGTTCGTGTTATGATGGCTCAAGCATTAAGTTGTTGCGGAATTATGTAGGTACTGTAAGCTCGATGGAAATTTAATCAAATGTGGATTTCTATTGTTAACTATATAAGTGTATTTAAGCATTCAAATTTGTTTATTTTGTTCTTGTTTTTGGGACGCGTTTGGACAATTTTATTTCGTAATTTGTTTGACGCGAAAATACACGAAAAATGTACAAAAATCTCATTCCAGCGCTCTCGAAATATGTGACATGCTGTAAAGTTGTAATCCAATTTCGTTCTCTATACCTCTTGCAAAAAAAAAAGTGTGTTCTAAATTTGCGAGTCCATCTAGTCATCGACCATTTAAACTGAGATTTTTCGAAAATACCGTTTCGTATAAAACGAAATGTCAAGCGAAAAAAAGCAGAATGGTGAGAGAAAAAAAAGCAACGAGCACGCGCGGTCGTTGGCACAATGAGGCCAGAATTGCTCAATCATCTCAGGCATCGAGTAAAAAAAATAGTGAACTCAAAGTTGGTAGAGTTAAAAGCTTTGCACGCAAGAGCTTTTTCATTTGACCCTTTTCTGCAGCTGGCAAAAGAGCAGTTTTTAAATTAGCTTACTTAATTACAAAAAAATAAAGAACGAGCGTTAAAAAACCTTGATGTGATATGTTAATTTAACAAGTTTTGTATCAATGATAAGGGTCTTGTGCTAATTTTTCGACTCTATTTAAAAGGGTGTAGGAAATGTCGGATCAACGAATGAACGTCAGTAAGTTTGTGGTGAGTAATCGTTAATTCACATATCGAATATTAACCAGATAAAAAAAAGAAAATTTGCCAAATCACGTACACAGATCCAATAAATTATATGGTATATTTAATTATCGAATCTTAGACGTTTCTACTGGTTTGCGCAGTTGTATTTACTTCCAGGGATGAGAGCCCTATCGACTGTAATCCTCAAAGTCCTCTGGTAATTGCTCCTCGTTCCAATCATCCATATTAGATACATCCAATCTGCCGAAAACTATATTCCAGCGTAACATGACGTTTGACAGCTTTTCCCATATAATATATTCACCTTAAGTTTCGCGAACATCAATGTACGGCGCGTATAAATGGGTGTAATAATCAGACCTGTATATACAGGAGTTGCGTGCAATTATACCGAGTAGTACGAATCTTCTTTGTATCTCTGTCCTCGTATGTATGTGTATATATATAGATATATATACGATGAAAACGATATATATATATATAATGTTGAAGATCAGACACGTTACCTCCACGTTGGATGTTTAAACTTTGAATGTTTGGTACCTGGATGATATAGGTATGCAACGTCTATACACGACTGATTTGATGGAGATTATATCAAGAGATAGAGGGATACGCACGACGTGATATGTCTGAGAAATACCGCGTCATTGGTCTAGACTGCTATTGGTTGCGTTCAAGTAGAAATTATCATTGCGTCAATGGTATTGGCAACTGAGCTGCTGCATTGCTACAAACAGTTGTAGATATAGTTTGAATGTGAGTATTTAACTTGAAAACTTGAAATGAACTCGAATTAGTCAAGGGAAGTCGATGAAAACGATTTCCCGATCGGATTTGTAAACATAATAATCAGTTCTGATTTTTATTATTTGGCATAAAATATATACAAAAACATAGTGATTGCGATATTAAATTGAATACAAAAAGGGATCTATCTTGAAAAAAACAAATACATCGAGCGATTACGAGGAACAAATACAAAAGTTCAATCGAGCGATTACGAGGATTTCATTAAGCGCCAAGGAAATTTTCTTCTCGAACGAATGAAAGAGTTGACGTACCAGTTACAGGCGACGCTAATTTGTACACCCGGAAATTAGAAATGCTCGCAAGGCAGAGCTTTCTTGTTGGCGATCTTTTGACATTAAAACTTACGTAGAATCGAGTAATTGCACCGGCTGCTGCTCGCTGCGACTTCTAATTAAGACGGAAAATTTTTAATTACGCAAGTAATTAGCGCAATATTTTTTTTTTGCTCGAACTTTTTCAACTCGTGTATTGTGATTTTACAGCCAGAATTTTTATTTGAATTGTATATCGATTGGTGTAAGAATCGTTAGAGGTTGAGTAAATTTAAATAGTTTGAATTTCTATCATTTTTTGTTTTTAATATGTGTTAATTAGAGTGTCAAACGCAAAATTGATCGACTTTACGTTGAGTGACACTTCAATTTGACGCCACAGAATCGCTTTGACATTGACAAAATATAAACTGCAAAGTTAATAAGAAAAATTCTAATCAATAAAATTTAAATCTTTTCAAATGTTCCTGCTTAGAATAGAATTTATCTTCGGGGGTATTTTTTAAGAATTTCAATTTTGTTTCCTGTCAAAAATCTAATAAGTAAAGAAATATGTTACGCAACAGCAGTCTCATGGAAGAAATAAACCAAGTTCGTAGTTCCAGCTTCCAAAACACATCCGTTAAAAAACTCATTTTCTCGTGAAACACGTGCTTCCACGAAAAAAGCACCGTCGTCGCGAGGTAAAAAAGAATGATCAATCTATTGTGACAATATACAACGAGAACGAAAAAGAGAAAACCGTAACTTTCAACGAGACGGGTATATGCAAACATCGTATGTATAGAAAATATAAATAGGAACTCTATGATTCAATCAAAACTTTACAACGGAGGGCAATGCGAATACGACAGCGTGTTAAGAATGCAAAAGTTATACTACCACGTTTTTCTCATTATCGAATTCTTGAAAAACTATTCTGTGACGACAAAAGTTTGATTAAATAAAAAAAAAAAATAATACAAGGAAGTGAGAACAAAAAATGATGTTGTTAGGTAACGAGTTCTCGACGACAGGCTAATCAAAAGGGTATAATGCGAACGTTCATATGCAGCGTGCGCACAAGCGAGTGAGTTTTCCATATAAGCATCGTCGCTGGCAACCGACTTCTCTGATGCTAACAATGGGAGTTTCCAACTTCAAACGATTTCGTGCTCGGATCGTTACTACTGCGCGAAAGCAACGTAACAGTTCTTTGATCCGAGGGAACAATAAACTTGTTGTTTGCTCTTGTACTTTTCTTTAAGAGACTTCTTATTTTTTTCGTGTTTTTTTTGCTAAAATTTGCATTTTGAACTCGAGACACAGACGTTTTGTGGTCGCTAAAGAATCCAAGTGGAAGTTTTTAATTATTTTATTCGTTCACTACGGATAGAACATAACTTTAAATCGAAGTTTTGGTACAATAGGTTGAAAACCCCTTAAATGTGAAAATTAATCTTGTTCTTAACACCGTATATTTTATCATTCGATCATACATCGAATTCAGTGTTTGCTAAGGTCACAAAAAATCTTGTGAACTCGGCAAATTTTCTTATAAAAAGCTTACAAGCTTGTTTTTGCATCAGAATCGAGTTTCTTGTCTTAAGAATTTATCATGCAAATCTCCTTTAGAGTTGAGTTTTCGCCAAATTTTCTTGTCCTAAAAGTTTTTCTGAAATTTCAAAAAAGTCAACATTGTAGTACATTATTGACGTAGCTTAACGTGTAATTAAAAAAAAATTAGTAAGTATTAAGAATTTGCAATCATGGTAAATCCTAAAGCTATCTGATTCTACGTCACGAACAAACAGGTGTATAAAAAATGTCAGCCTATTAAACGTTTTTTTTTCGCATCGAACAAGCTTATCGCAAATGTAAGTTCTCTTAAAGAAAAAAGCAAAAAATAATCAAAAGAGATGTCATATCAGAAAAATATATCTATAGCGTTACCTTATCACAGTCAAACAAAGAATATCAAGTTCCTCTTTTGTGGAAGATTGGGGGAAAAAGGAGCAGTTGACCGTGGCGCGATAAGCGTTTGGAGACGCACGTTGAAAAACTGTGCTAAGATAGGACGTAGTCGTCTTACCCATTTCGAAGATAAAGGATCCTACTTTGTTCTTTTTTTTTCTTTCTTTTCTCGTACGCATGCGTAATATTAGGGTATAGGGCTCGTAAGGTTGCGTGTCGTTGATATTACTTTAATTTCGCCGCCGGGTTATACCCATGGAAATATAAATAACGGTGTTATACGACTCTTTTGTTTTTCGTGGGCGGAAGGACACGTAGTCTTTGTCGAGAGATATAGTTCCGATGCCTCGTGGGTATAATTGACTACTATCGTGATTACGTTTGTTTCCTTTTTTTCTTTCTTTTTTTTTTTTTTTTTTTTTTTTTCATACTTTGCTTGTCAAAAGTTTGGTCACAAAGTTTAAAGGCGTCAGAGTGCGCCTCTTTGATAAATTTTGGCGGTGAAAAGTTAGCAAAGGAAAGTTGTAGCCAAGCGAGTTCATTAAAGTTTCCAAGTAAATTCAGCTCAGCGATGAAATTTCGAAAACATCAAATTCCCTGGGGATCTATCGAGAACGTTGGATATTACGAAAGAGATACACGATAAAACTGAATGGCGAAAGATTAAAAAAAAGTTTTAACGAACCCTTTCAAACAAGGGAAATATCGTGCTTTCCGTTTGTTTATTTTTCAAGTCTCGTTGAATCAAAAGATACAACGTTAATTTAATGGTTAATTAACGCTAATTACTCTCATCCTACGACGAGTTACAAAATTTTCACAAAACTATCAGACATCAGCCGTGTATACGAATGCAATAACATTCAATTACACGAGCAACTATATGTAATTTCGCTGTGTTTAAACGCCACTCGACGCGCGAAACTCTCGACAAAGGGTAGATTCATTCGGCCGACATGGGTGTGAAGCATGGAAAAGGCATTCCCAAAAATTGGTAGAGTGAGTGAGAGATCTAATTACTTTCGCTTTTGGATGAGAGCATGAAAATTGAACAGCGCGCCGTGCTTGTAATGTACAAAGCTCTTTCTTTAGAGCAAGTTTTCGATCACTCGTACTACTTTCGTTCTGTACTTGAAATTTATCGAAGTGTACATTTTTGTATTTTGTACGAAGAATTATATTATTTTAGCGCGAATCATATCTATATATTTTTTAAAAAAGGTACTTTAGTGAAACTTTATTGACAGTAGAAAATCAAAAAAGCTGTTCGTTACTTGACGAAGATAACGCGTACGTTTTTACTCCGCTAACAGAAAATAGAAGAAGAAGAAGATGATGAACAGATTTCGTTAATTTCCTTTATACGTAACGTAGACCGGTTATTATTTGAATTTCCGACATTGTATACTTTGCATTGTCATACAAAATTAGCTGATAATTTTAACAATTAGTAAGATTGATTGCGACCTTTTACATTTTAATTGGAGTATTTCTCAGTTACGATTTTTCATAAATTTCGTTCGAGATGTAGGCCTGTCAAATTTCAAGTAAGAGCTTTGATTTAAAACTCACGAGGGATATTAATCAGCAAGTAAGGCGTTAAATTATGTATATAACAGTACATCAAAACTTCATATATAGCCACAACTTTACAGATGGAGTACTACCTGGCCATGAGAAAATTATATCATAAACTCGTACGCGCGCGTTTGCATAGTACTCTCTCTGCGACGAAATTAATGTTCGCTGAACAATTACCTACTCTCTTGTACTGGAGAGTCTTGTTAAACCAGGCTGAACCTTCAACCCAATGTCACGCGAGAAGTTTTGGCCAGATTACAAACGAGAGACAGAGAGGGTGAGTAAGGGAGAGAGAGAGAGAGAGAGAGAGAGAGAGAGAGAAAAGCTGAGAATACTGTGCCGTAATTACTTATACGGATTACTTTACTTTGTACGTTGATAAGGAAACATAAATGAAACATTAATTTTTTCTATCGATGCACGAGAGACTTGTTTTTATTGCCTCTGAAAATGTCAAACTATTTAAACTGATGGAGAAATTGTGGATTCTACGCGTAGAGATAATCTGACTTACCGGTTATTACGGACAAGTGAATTATGAATTGTTATTTTCACTTTATAAAAACTCTGGGCGTAATTAAATGTCGTTAAAAGTTTCAACACAAATATAAGTGAATGTTCTCAGCGCTATAAATAAATTCGTAATAATTACTCTACGCGTGTCAGCTTAATTCAAAACAATAAAGTAAAAGAAGCACGTAAACGTGTCGCGTTGACGTGTATTACAGCACACCCACGGTTATTTTGAAATCTTAATTAACGTAGTTGTGAACCTAGACGAGCTTTCGGGACAAAATTTACAACAGACGGGATTTTCGTGAATCAGAAAACTTGTAATTTTAAAACTCGTTATTTCCTTCGAAGCGTATCAAACGGTGTAAAATATCAATATTTCAATGAAGATACAGGCTTCTACATGAATTCATTATTATTGAATAGTATACGTGTAAACACGTGGATATATACAACACAAGTATATCCAAATTTCATGTACGCCAAAATTTCGAGACAAACAAATGAATAATAATATCAAGTTCTTCTCCAAAAAATAAAAAATAATTAATCCATTCCTCAATTATTATTCCAGTTTTCAAGTTTCTCGACGAAATTCTAAGTCTCGTAACAATCCCATGGATTAGAATAAACCTCAAAATCCCCTCGCAGCAACGTCATTGAATAAACTTGGACATTAGCAATTCCGAGCACGCGCATTCGGGGTCACACGCACAAGAAATTCAGCTAACACGGTACTTGACCACCTCGTTGACCCGTTGTATTTTAGCTCGCAAGTTCGTATATAACGCGCAGATTTCCATGGAGACTTGTATACCACAAGGCAAGTTCAATTTCCTCGGGGGTGGAACTTATACGCGTATACGCTTTCGAAATGAATTTTGTATTTTATATTGTTTACTTTTCTACATTATACATTTAAAATTTACACTCGATGAATCAATTAGCCAAGTAAACTCGTTACAATCTCATTAAACGCAAGCGTTGTGTACACGTAAGTTATAAACGACTACCTATTCGACGAGGAAGCTCGTTGTACAACAACATTGAAATTACCGAACGCACGTGTTTAACAAAACTCGTGTCGTTTGGTCAAAGTTGCATCAACGCGTACACGGGTTATGGAGGTCTTGTGGTATGAAAATTTCAATGAGTTGTCAGTAGATTGTTGTCATTAGAGAGAGAGAGAGAGAGAGAGAGAGAGAGAGAGAGAGAGATCATTTTCCGAGTCTATCGTAGTCTAACTCATATCTCTCTATGGGTTTTTGTAATTGAACAAGTCGTTTGTCAGTTATTAAAAGGTGTTTTCTGAGAATCGATGTTTGATAGGCCCTTGCATTAATATTCATTAACAATTACGTCTAAACAAGGCAGCGTATTGTTAGACAATCAATAAACGTTTATAATTCGTTATAGCATATTAAAACATCGTATCTTGTTCTAATTCGGTACAATGGAGTAATTGCTCAACCGAATTATTTTGGACCGAACATGATCGTCTTGAACGTGAGGAATTGTTTGGAGTTTCAAAACCAGAGTAAACCGTTTGAAGGATTGCGCATCAAATTCCAACTTTACAATTTATCCGCGTCGTAAATAATGGTCGAACTTAGATTAAATATAAATAGAGATGACTAAGATCAGGTTATCGCAAGTCAACACTCTTGTCACTTGTACAACAAAAAGTCAATTGTACATAGTTAGTACGAAATTCCAGTAGCACAAGTCTCTGACAAGTAAACTCTTGTATGGAGGTCCGAAAACTTTGTCGACATGCCGTGTGGAGGTTTATACTTCTACGTGTAAACATCAAGCGTTATCTAGTTCGTCGAGTAATAAACCGACTGCGAAGGGTTCGCGCGCTCTCGGAAACTCAATTTACTCGGCCGTTAAAAATTACTTTTGCGATGGTAGTGGGAAGAAAGAAAAAAACAAAGAGTGTTATTCTAAGAACGAGATTTGCCATTTGTGAGAACAATCGGTGGCTTTATTTCTTTTCCTTCTTTCTTAGCGAAAAACGCTTTTCTCTTGGCAGAAGACTTGACGGAAATGATATTTTAACCGCGGCGATGTATGGCCGAAAATTACTTCCTTCAGCAATTTTTTTCTTTTTTTTTGTGTGCTGAAAATTTGATTTTGAATGGTGACGTATGAGTTGAATATACTTTTATTCGTGAAATCAAGTGCTTTATAAGTGTGACTGATGGAGTAGGAGTGACTTTTACGTATACCGTATTGCACGGAAATATCTTGCAGATTTTTCAAGCGATCAATCATTTAAAAATAATAACCACGGCACTTTGAGACTTTTTATAAAGTCCATCAATTTATGAGATAGAATCGAGAAAAAATGCAGTCAAAAAGACATTATTCCAATGCTATAAAATTGCCCTACTCTCCACTACGATCCAAAAAAAGAAACATTTTGATCTTTTTTCCTCTCTCTTTTGCTCTTTGTAAAAAAAAAATTTCATCCAATTAAGAAACAGTAAAATCCGTACGAGCAACGTCGACCGCCATCAAAGCGTCACAAATTGCAAGCTCGCCATTACCACGGCGAAAGCAAGAGAGAGAGAGAGAGAGAGAGAGAGAGAGAGAAAGAAAGAAAGAAAAAGACGCAAAGCTTAGCGTCAGAAGTGGCAGAGAGAAACGAGGCTAGAGTTATATACTTTTCCTCTAGTAGGATAGGTTATACAGTAGGAGAAACGAATGAATTGCTGGCTGGGCCCTGAGTTGCCATAGCAACCGCAAAGCTTCGAATCCTTTTCAATGCTTGTACTCGTGCGAATACCGCACCTCTCGAAACCCAGTCAAGCTTTACTTGCGCAAGAGCGGACGCGCGTGAGAGAGAAAAAGAGAGAGAGAGAGAGAGAGAGAGAGAGAGAGAGGAAACTCGTTTTTGTTTGAGATTTCTATGTAATATATATACGCGTCTCTTTACCGCTTCTAAGCGACGTTTACGAACCATCAACTTACGGGAAAAATACGTATACTCATTTATTGCATGCCGAGTGTGACATTAAAATAAATAAAGTGCGACATTAATCTCTGAAATAAAGCCTTACAATACATTTAAAAGATATTTCATGAAAAAACTACTTTATTTAAGATTTTATTTTCCTACGATTTAATAATAATAATCATCAAGACAATTTGTCTGACAAAAGCGAAATATGTTCAATTAAATCTAAAAAAAAAGGAACTCGTTTTTTTTAACCTAAAATGGGAACCTAAAATATTCATTATAATTCTAGCACCCATTACCAGGTATTTCAATAACATGAATAAAGCTTTAAGAGCCTCGAACATTAAATAATATGGGGTTTATAAAAGCTTTCACAAGCGTTTTATTGAGGGAAGAAAAAAAAGATCGATAATGAAAAGATGAACAATTATTCTTCTTTCCATTGAATAAACAAAGCCAATGTAATAACGCCTTGATATTGCATCCGTTTAATCTCACTTTCGTTTTTCCGTCTCTTTCCTCTTTTTCTTCTCATTCAATGCATCAATTGTATAGCTTTTGTTTGCATCATTCATTCTTCTCCTGACTTTGCATGAGATAAACAGTCTCATTTTTCCCAGTTTCTCATTCCCGATGTTTACCCATCTATATATTTGTTCGTGTACTAGAGAGCTATAGTCTGTTCTCGTTTGATTCGTACCAACATTTTCTCTCTCTCTCTCTCTCTCTCTCTCCAATGCAATCGTAACGTTTACCTATGTATAGAATGGTATACCAATGGACGTCTGTCTACCAAGTTACTTGTACACAATTTACTACTGATTGTTAGCCAATATGTGTTTTCGCGATATTACAGATTTACCTCGATCTAATTAAATTTAAATGATACATTGCATTTCTCGGTAAAAAGTTCTATTGCACATTAGTCAAAAGCGTCTGGTAACAAATAATGGCGATTTACATGTACAAATCGACAAATTGTTGCTATCCACGACAAAAAAAAATAAATAAATAACGTTCTTCCCATTTCTCCAAGTCCCTTTATTATCTTCATTCAGTAGACACCAAAGAGAGTAAGAAACGTACAAACTAATCCGAACTACGAGAAACGTTGAAATTACAGCAGTGCGCTTTACGTTGCATGACTAGGTGTTGTTTTCTTCCCCTATTTCCCTTGTCCTTCTCTTTCTCTTTTACGCGTCAAGAAAAG
Organism: Chouioia cunea; assembly: GCA_030064505.1. NCBI lineage: Eukaryota > Metazoa > Arthropoda > Insecta > Hymenoptera > Eulophidae > Chouioia > Chouioia cunea. The sequence goes on along the minus strand of JAOPFQ010000003.1, from coordinate 26,741,115 downwards.
GAAGATACTCTGACTTTTCTGCGCTGTTTCCCTATTTTTTTTTTCATTTAACTTCTACGGCGTACTTCATTACAGTACGGTATAGCAAAGCATGATTACACGTCGACTTCTTTTATCGGAATTTCTTTGATCCTTTTGTGTAAAGTCTAGAGCTCTAGTTGATAACGTCTCATACGATGATTCAAGTTTTAATTAAATTTTTCAATTGACAAAATGCAATCAATGCTATTTAGTTTCGCAAATCAGTTAAACGAATGATATTCTTAATGAATTGTATAAACTAATTAAAAATGTCAATTGAATGTTTTCGGTACGCAAAATCAATCGTTAAATGTCAATATTGAAATAAAAGAAAAGGTTTTTAAAAGTTAATTTGAGTAAAGACTACGAATAATGCCATTACATCTCAATTAAAACTTTTTAAATAACCACGTTCGCGCTGCGTCGACGACCATAGCGCAATCACTCGCCATACTCGTCAGAAAAGCGATTATCCGACCTGACACTTATTAGAATGGCTCGACGTCACAATTTCGAGCGTCAATTGCAGGGTATTGAACTTCATGCAGCGTGAGCGCGTAATTATTATGGAAGAGAGAAGCGAGAATGAAAAATGTAAAGCTGTCGATAAATGGCAGAAACCAGGTTATAAGATTAATCAATTTCTTGCTAGCAAGTCAAGAAAAAAAGTGTTTAAGATTAAAATTTTTTTTTACCGCAATTGATCGTTTATTATGTGAGCTTTTACAGCCATATTCGTATTTCATTTAAGAGAAATACGAATTTTGAGGCTGCGAGCGCTCTTTGCCGACTAATTTCAAGTATAAACTGAATCTTCTTGTCTAGATTTTACTTCACTTACAGTATACACGGCTGTAATCAACTTTTCGTTAATGAACCTGTACTTCACAAGTACAATAGAGATACATGCAATGTCAGGTTTGTTAATCTCTCGCATGGGTAGACCCGTTAAAATCAAAGTTAATTTACAATTTACCATTAGTCGTGTAAAGGATTAGAATTTTTATCGAAATGCCATATTCAACAGGGTTTGATAAAACGCACATCTGCTGGTACATTTTGATTGAATCATAAACCGATTACGATACACTATTGTCTCCCGTACGAACGAAAAGTCGCAGCAGTCGAAAAAAAAAATGAAAAAAAAAAGAAACAAAGGACGCTACATTCGGGATCGAAATTAATAGGATTACCTGAAAATTCAAAAGTCGAAAAGTTCGCAAAGCTGGAATAAAGAGCAATGCAAATTGAGTTTCTCTTATGCTTCGTTTTTTTTTTCCAAAAAGACGAGGCTTACACTTAATCCAATTATGAATGGTAGCTGCCTTTGGGTAAATACTTGAGAGGAAAAAGAGAGGATTTCTAAATGTTCTATACACAGGTAATCGACCATGCTAGTGCTTGTATCGTCACTTTTGTACTTCGAAAAACTTTTCACTTCCTTGGTTAAACGAAAAAGTTGTAATTTGTATCTATGGAGTTGAAAATGTCTTTGCATATTGTATAAGCTTCGTTTTACCATGAAGTACATTTCCATCGGTATGTTTATATCTTTTATGTAATTGAATAGTCAACGGCGATCGAAAACATTATATATATATAGACTCTTGGCTATGGATATCGCACATCTAAACTTGCAAGCAACATCGTAAAATCTCGAGTATCATAAAAAACCGCGTGTTATGTAAAACACTGTAAACCCGTTCCAATTTTTCACGAATAAAACTCGCTACTACTGCATCAGAATATGTCTCCGGAAAAACGACTGGTACATACAATGAAAATATATTCCACAAATGAGATATTTGTCAGCGCTAGACACAGCATGTATATATAGTTCACGAAACTACCTCCAAAAAAGAAGAGCTAAATTCTTAATGTACGAAACAAGGAGAATTATACATTTTCGTAGAAACGGTTTCGTCGTACATTGCACGGTACACAGAAGAAGACGGAGCTACAACAAAACTCAGGAGTTTCTTCTACATAATTCATCTCTTTTGCGAGTATACTTGGAATGTGTCACGAACGTGATATCGCTATATGAGGATACAAATATCGCTGTGTGAGACTCGGAGTAAAGTGTGCAGAAAATGCGATAAAAATTTTAAGAGCATTTCTCCCATATCTTTGTCCCCGTGTCCGTAGTGGTTGCTACTGCTACTGCTACTGAGGTAATATGTTGCGCTCTCTCTCTCTCTCTCTCTCTCTCTCTCTCTCTCTCTCTCTCTCTCTCACTCGTTGCTTCGAGCACACTATTTTAACGCTACATTACGTCCTGCAGATGAGACGTTTACCAAGATGAAATACGGCTTTACCGTTCGCGCCAACTGAATCTTCGTTCTTCCTGCTGTGAGAATTCTTCCAGATTTCCTTGAAATAAGAACAATTCCTTTTATTCCTGTTAGATTGTATACATTCTTCGATTATACTTTGATACATGCGTAACATTTGCTAAATTTTTCTCATTTTTGGTTCAATTTTTTCAATTCAATATTGAACAACAATTTTGAATTAATTTATCAAGTATTAAATATTATTTCTCTTCTTTATTTCCTAATTGGTATTTAGCTTAATATACGAAAAAAAAAAAAAAGTTAAAATACTTAGATGCAACCAACAACGTAACTGTGGTTGGTTTGTCATTCACCTTTGCCTCGTAATTGACAGCAAACAATGAATATACGGCAACTACGCCAACATTCATCTCGCAACCCTTTTTCAGATTATAAAGAATGAAGGTGCACACTCGTCGAGTTTCTATTTTCTGGTGCACACATACCCAGACAGAATATATACTCGCTTCGTGTGTAACCCGCTGTGAAGGGGCTGTCGGTTTTTTTTTTCAATTTGAACCAGCTGCAGTAGAGCACACGACAGCATTGTCATCGTCGTCTGGTACGTGTCCGGCGTATGTGACGCCCAGAAACAAGAACCCTTTAACTATATGCGGGTGCATTTGCCTGGCGCGAGGTCAACTGTATACATATATAGATATATAGTTTTTCGGTCACGTGTGCCGAATTGCTGATTTTCGGTCTCACACGTTCAACGGAGATTTGGCAAGGTAGTTTCCGATTGTGACGTATTTCAACATTTATTAGAACGGTAGAGATTGTTTGTTATGTCGGTGACTGCATTGTTATCTCGAGTGAGTTGGAAGGATAGTTAACGTATAGTTTGAAATCGAATCTAATAAATATCTGTAAATGACAACGAATTATTCGATTAATTTTGTTCTTTTTTTCATTCTCTTTACTTTGTTGTTGATGACAATGACTCTTTGTTAAAATTGTTCTCAAAACTCACAACAACACCCGTTTACGTTCACTTGTCCCTTTATTAAAGCGTTGAATTTAATCCATGCAATTAATTTCATTTGTAAAATTCACCCGTGCGCGTGTAAGTAAAGCAGAATCACATAACGTCTTTTGAAAAAGTCCTCGACATACATCCACGCACTCAACGCTGTCGTCGCGTACAAATGTACCTTTGTGCGTTGAGATTCATAAATAAATCTTTTTATTTGACTCTTTTCATCATCACCGGAGAAAACAACCATCGTCAAGCTGAACAGGCAATCGTTAATTATACACAACTAACGCGACGAGAAGTCACACCGTATACCGTTGCTACAGTTACGTGATAATTTTTTGTTTTTGTCAATGAATCTTGTTTATTGTGTATTGGAATATTTGGTAATGAATCGCTTGATGAGCGCGCGAGTTGTTTCGTTGAAATTACAATGAAGCGTTAAGCGTGCAAATAATTTGACGAAGTGTTATGCGATGGTGGACTTTTTTTATTTTAAAATTTTTAATCTATTGTACGTTGCCTTATTGCCAATCGTACACATTGACATCGAAATTGTAAAGTTTAAGTATTCTTTTGTTGGACATTTATTCCGGAAATTCAGGTATTCTTGTGATAAGTTCAGCAAGAATATTTCACACGCCAAAGCGACAAAGTATATGATATATAAGGCAAGCCAAACAGATAAGATGATCCTGGCCAATTTCCAAGAACCAATTTTCATCCACCGATCTTATCCAACGGCAAATTCTTTATTCATCAACCTAATTCGTCCAACAAACTTTTGATCTCGCCAAAACTGTCATAGATGTGTGTGTATGTATATATACATACATATATGTATATATATATATATATATATATATATATATATATATATATATATGATTTTTTTTTCATGTGTATATATATATATATATACATGAAAAAAAATCATCGCTCATGCTTTCGTCAAAGTCAGCAGAACAATCTCTTCTATTTTTTTTTGCTTCCGTTTCCAAAGCCGACAGACATAGCCGGTTGGCTCGTTGCCAACAACGCCAGCTTGATTCATGAGACATTCAGTCGCATTACATCCGCAGTTGCCTGGAATTCACGTTGACGCTATTTGCAATTCATTATTTATCGTATTTAATCCTTTCGACCTCCAATAGAGAATCTTCTCCACCCGACTATACAGCCATTGACTAACTTGGAGTGATATAACGACACCCCTTTGGCATGAAAGGAAATAAGGGATGGAAAGCTACTGGTCGATCGTTATAATTTCGTCCCTCGTGGATTCTCTGTCTCGTTATCGTGCGCGCACCTCGTTATATTTCTTATGATTTTTTCCTCCTCCTTTCCTACTTTCCATAGTTGATTGGTCGTTTGTGATATATACAATCTGTTGCTTTGATCTTTTGCTATTTTTTTTAACGAAAAAAGAACAAAATAAAAATGTAATTTTGGGATGGATAACCCCTTTGAAGCTTTGATCTTTTGCTGTAGCCTACGCAGTGTTCGCCATTAAAAGCTACAACAACGTTTTAGCATAATCGAATGTTTGGACAGGTATATATTGCAAGCACTGCCGCCAATTTTGGATAGTACAGAGTGCCGATCGCAGAGATTTACGACATTACGCGCATACATGGGCTCCACAACGAAATTTGGCACAAGGTATAACCACACCATGTACGAATACCACAACAGTAAATAACAAAACATTTCTCGCATACGTTATTATCAGAGTTTGCACTCGAGGCTCAATTACACTGTCGACGAAATGAACGGAATCTTCACTTTATTAGTAATATCCTCTCATCTCCCAAGAGTTATCCAATCAAATCAACAAACTTTAATACATGGCTTGTTCAGTGCACGTGGCGCGTTTGTATTATAACACTTTCTCAGCTAAGAACGTGATAAAATCAGAGATTTACAAGCCTATATACGGCAACGACGTGACGACATTGTTGACATTATGATAGTACATGCAAATGCCATGTACTTGGATTTGCATAGTCTTTTAAGATGTACACCTGTATCAATTTTAAACTCATTTCATCAATTAAATTTGAGGTAACGTTGTTGAATTCCCTGAGAGAGAGAGAGAGAGAGAGAGAGAGCAACGAGACATTGTTGGAAATTTGAAGTGATTGAACGATCGAAGTGAACGACGAGGTTGCGGCTGTGATGCCTAGTTGTTAGTGGTCAGTCAGCACTTTGCCTGGGTCACCATTTCACTTTGCTTATATACGGATTATGTTCAGAGTGCTTTTAGTACTTGTATTTAAGCTAGATTTATTTGTGAATCCGAAAGTGGTTGTACGCGTGGATAAAGTCGTTGTAATTTGTAGATTAGTGTTAATGTTTATGTTTGTTGTTTTCTATCAGCTATACGTCACGCATTTATTCAATAATTTTTAGAGTTGAAAACAGGTGTTTTTTGCTATTTTCTTATCAAAATCATCACACGGCAAATTATTTAAGCAATGATTTTTAATACTTACCTATCATTTTAATAATTATAAAGAAGGTACACTTTCACGAAATGAGATTTTCTCCTGGACATTTCAATTTTTTTATTTCCAAGTATTCCAATGAAAAATTTGACAGATAAGATTCGCATCTAAAAAAGCTGGAGTATCATTATTTACCGAGCCCTCCAAAATGGCAAGTTAATTCCTAAGATATATTCAGAGCACCGTACCGAGCGGGTAAAGTGAAATTTATAACACTGAATCTCGCGTAATATTGAACTCTAATCAGAAATAACGTGCATGGATAAACTTGCATTCGCGTATAACAGTATACATAATTAAACTGGTAAACTGGTACGTTTCAACAATTTTATTTGATAATTTAAATAGAAAAAAATGGTACCACTGGAATGACGTGTTTGCAGGTATGAAAAGTATTTTGGATCAAATAACAAATTTGAAGAGTTTTCTTAAAATATTCCAGTCAAGTTCTAATCGAGTTAATGTTGATATCAAATTTATGAATAGTTTTTTTCTTGATGTATGTACACAGATGCAATAATCTTATTGTTAATGATATTAAATCTTTTGGTAAATAACTCAATACAACAGTTATTACTTAACATGATTCGAATTTCATGTGAAAATTACTCTTCAATGTTATAAATTTTTCGTTAACTATTCTATTAATACATGATTATGTGACGTTTCACGTGTCACATGTCCAATCACGGCACTATAGCTATAGTTGTAAAGCGACAATTGCAACACATCCAAAGATAATGATCTCTCATTTAGTTTTTGCCACTCGTCCTATAACCGCGATCGAAAGCCTTTCTCCGAAAGAACTTTCAAACTTCTCCCAAGGGTCTTGTAATCACAGCGTTTTTTTACTCTACACCGTCTGACGAAGGGGCTGCAAGCGCACATTATATATATAGTCGTGTCGTCATCGGTTTGAGAGTTGAGGTATAGGAAAAAGGAAGAAAAACTAACTTTGTGTCGGTAAAAGAGAGTGGTTATTACATTCCTTAATGACGAGCATGTAAGAGGTAACAAAATGTCAAAGAGAAGAGCAAATAATCTCAGAGAGTGAAAGGAAATTATATTACAAGTCAATAGCGTACTCGGCTGCATCTTCGCAAACTCTCGTGCGTACCACGTGCGTGTATGTATCGTTTGTTCACGGAATAATAGGGGCGAGATGAAACATACACGTGTATACATATATACACATACATACATATATATAGTAAGACAAACTCAGTATTGGAAGAAAGTAAGAAAGGGTGAAAGGAAGTATACCAAGGTATATGTGAATGTGTTCATGTAAAAAGCTAGGTTTCTAGATTAAAAAAATCTGGGAAGTATATGAAAAGCTGCAACCACGATGCTTGATGAAAGCTTTGTGAGATCATTAAAAAGAAAAAAATACAATGTTTGCGTTGCAATTCTCGTTAGTAGGTTGCGTGTTACTTATACGGATGAAATGTAAAATCGCATTTTATTTATTATCAAATTAATGGAAAATTGAATATCCGAAAAACGATAGTCACACAATAAAACAAAAACAATCAGTTCGTATAACAGTAGTAGTAGCAGTGAGAGAGAGAGAGAGAGAGAGAGACAGACAGACAGAGACAGAGAGAAGGGCAGAGCGACGCTTTGCTCGTTGCCTGGGGGGAAAGGTTGGAGCTAGAAGTTCGCAAAGGGAAGCTGTATTGATTGGAGGTTGCCGCCGCCCGGTAGGGGACCTAGTAGCGCGCGCACGAGGCTTGTGACCTTTTTGTATGTATGTACGTACGTATTAACCCGTCGAATCACGTTTTTACCGAATCCGAATGTCTGGTGGACAAAGTTTGTTTTTTTTGTCGGATAAAATCTCTTGATTACTCGCTGAGTCAAGTATATCTTGTAAACAAGACTGTATTTTTTTTCGAAGCTGATGATAGAGAAAAAGAAACGTGTCTAATTACATGTCACGCGCGTGCAAAGAAAGTGAATGTATACATTTGAAAGCGTTTATACCCTTAAATTTTTTTATTTGTATGCTCCTTGGATGAGGTCATGCGTATAACGGGCTCGGAATTGTTTCACAAGTTAAGTATTCTGTACGAATCGTTGAGAAACTTTACAAAAGATATGACTTTTCAATTCGCGTATACTTAACTCGATATATATATCGAGTACGGGCTTATAAAATAGTTATATGTACTTTTTTTATTAAAAAGCTTACATTTTATTGACAAGTCATGTTCGAAACTTTTAACATATATGTGATTGAAATGTAAAAGCACTGAACATCAATAACACGTGTAGGAAGTTCTTTTCAATACCTTTTGATAACTTCCACCAATACAAAGTATACAATTTAGAATTTCGTTCAGAACCAGTATGAGAGTTATGAAGCTAAAGTATGAAGAAAAGTCTACTACAGACAAACTTTAAAAGGAGATTCAAAAGATTATTTCAATCCAATGCTAATCCTGTTGCGCTTCTTTCTTCCTTCCTCATTCAAAGAGTTGAGATTAGGTTTATTCTGCAACTCATCGAGACTTTAGTGCTTTCGACAGAAAAAAATATTCATCGTTCGAAACTGCTCCACCGTTGAATGAAAAATAAAAGAAATACTCTGCAAGAATTGCACTTGGCAAATCTTGTTCAACAAATAAACAAGCTTTCATTTGTCATTTTCGTAATTTTTCAAGGATTTTACATGTCTAGGTGGTATATTTTAAGCGTTGTTATATGAAAGTACGATCTGTATAAAAAAAACATTAATTTATGCGATAAAATTCATACATCATCTGTCATATATACGGCACGACAAAATATGCATAATAATACTATAAAATTTGTTTTTGCATCGATCCCATCTCGACGTATGCAAAACTTTCTCTAAGCCTCTTATCAGTTCAACCTGTAATACAACATCCTCAAAGCGAAAGAATATTACAGGCGCAAAGCTCTGTTATTGATTGTACAAAGTTCTACACGATAGCATTTGCACACCTGCGTCCATGAGTATGTATCACTTCACCAACGCGTGCCTACAATACCATATATGAATCGTCTGACTAGACTTGTAATCTGATTTTTCCCTTTGTAAATTATTATGCACTTGTTTTATGTGCGAATAATAAAAGTTATATGTGTGACTATTCAAGTCGTACGTATCGCATAATAATTATGATAACATGGAATTCTGAGAATTGTAACGCACTTGAATAATGGTTGCAGTTGACAGTGATTTATGATGGAGGACGGGGAAACTTTGGGAGAAGTGTTGCGGTGCTATTAATTAAACGTCATTTTGTTGGAAAAAAATCTCACAAATTTTTATTAAGCTTCTCGTGTTCTTTTTTTTGTACAATCGAGCAGCAGTTTATAAAATACAATAAAAAGCAATGGAATACATTTTTTTTCCACTTTAATACAGCTATGATTCATTTATTATTGAGTTTGAACTCATAAATTCAGAAATTGTGAGTTTCGATAAGATTCTTATGAGTTATTACAAAAGATTCTTATGAATTATTACAGAAGGTATCCTTCCTCAAGCAGTGTGTGGATACAATGAAATCAATAACGTGAATTCGCTGAATCGGCTATCGTCAAATAATGATAAATCTCTCGTTAAAAATAAGAAAAATGGACGCACAATAGATCAGTGGTGTACAGAAAACCCAATTGTCTCGTGAAAAATTCAATAACATTAGCCCTGGTGAAATAATCTGCAAAGCGCACTATAATTGAGCGATAAATTAAAAATTACGATGATAAGGGCCAATATCTCTCGTATTCTTTTATAATAAGGTAAACATTGATTCTTTGTTAAAAGTAAACCGTATAAACGGAGAATTGGCAAAGTAGCAGTATACGTAGCCATATCTTCTCGAGCAAACAAAGTTATATTCTTGTCGGGTTATATTTGCGTTAGAATCACTAAATTGGCTCGTTTATGCGGTATGGGACTTAGCGAACAGTTACAATATTAGCCCTTGGAGAGATACGCTCGTTTTGCGTACAATGCATTCAAACGATCAATAGTTCGCCGCTCGGATTTGACACGACTGCACCTTTCTTTTTTGTGTCCGTACTGGTAGCAATCTAAGCACAAGGGTCTCATCGTCTTGGTCGGGCAGCCCTTGATGATGTGACCCGTAATCAGACGACTGTGGCACGTATAACTTGTACCGGCCGATGGAATTCCCTGCCCGTCGTTATACTTCATACCATCTCCTTGCTGATGTGACGAGACCTTGAGCTCGTATTGTTGTTGTTCCCTTTGTAATCTTTGCTGCTGTTCACGAACTCTTTTGGCTTCGTAGAGTAGCTGGGACTCCATCTCCATCATCTCGATTTTGGCTCTAAGTTCGATGCACCTATTCTGTACCTCTATGTATTTTTGTTGAAGATCCATATTGAACGAGGCGTTTATTTGCGATTGTTGGCGATAAGTAGCAATACGTATATGAACGGACACGAAAACACAGATCTTATGATTGACGTTTACTTCTCACAACCTTTACGTTAAACTGACAAGTCAGCTCTGACTGATTTGTCGCGTAGCCTCTGTTTTTATACGTTTATTCTTTTGGATTCTATGACAATAATAAAGTTTGAAAAGCATCGTAAATGTTATCCATAAATCAACAGTGTGATTGTTTAACGACCGTCCGCCATGAATGGGCCCATCAACACATTTTGTGTCTTGCCGCGAGGGTCAGGTATACGCGCTAATTGCACTCGTGAATATTTCACACTAACTTTGTACAAAATACAAAAATGGGGCAGAGATGAGTGGCTGACACTTTAGTAGGTTCAGCGATGCCATATGGTGTTAAAGCTGTCGTTAAGTACTCGTGTAAAGCTGTTCCATCTTACCAAAAGACTTCGTAAAATTGCTTACCTCACGGATGCACGTATTATCTGCGTTACCCATCGTAATCTCCAAATCTTGATGGGACAATTTTCAAATACGCAAACAAGGACAAATTTCGTTACCGTATTCTTTATACTATATTTCGTTGCGGATTCACAATATGTGGGATAATAGGAATTAGAAAGCTACGTTAAAATGGAAAGTTGAAATAATAATTAAAAACTTGATGTTAAAGGACAAATGATTGTTTATTACTTGAAGGCGGACTTGCCGGACTACATGGGGTCTGTTTATCCATTTAGAGTATTACATTTCCACTCCCACTTTTGCTTACAACGTTTTCCGCTCCTACAATATACATGTATATTTAAAATTTGTACACTGCACTGTAGGGTGGTATAATCTGTACATTTATTATTGAGTATATATACTCTTCCCTACCCCTACCCCTTTTCACGTGTAGTCAAGTAGATTAGAAGTTCGACCGAGAGTTGACTAACTGCTCTACTACATATAGCGAATGTATAAACACACGAAATGGATCACGCGATTGCATAAGATTTCGAGTAAGCCAGCAAGTAGCAAGTTTCTTGACATGGCATTCGCATTATGAAGCCGCAAACTCCTGTATATATATATATATATATACCAGATATTACAGCGTATAGCTCGTGAATGTGTTAAATATATCGTCGTACTGATTGTAAACGTATCAATCATTTTTTACCTCGTTAGAACATTGACAAGAAGACAAACCTCATTCCCAGTTACTGATTATTCAAATATTGTCGAATTAACCTGCTATCGATGAACTCCTATACCGTATCTGAAAAAAAAATCGTGGCACGTGCTCTGATTTTGAAATCCATGCTATTCTCCCTCGTTCTCTCTTTCTCTACTAGTGGCAATTGACGCTTTTTGACCCCCTCACCAATATCGCAGCATTAACCACTGGGTTGTAATGCCATGCAAGATTAGCATTCCAAACGCAACCGCGGCAACTCGATGATTGGACTGCACGCGCGCGCGCGCGCGAGAGAGAGAGAGAGAGAGAGAAATTTTCAATACCCTATTCACATTGAACGATCGCGTATCCTGTACGTAGGAGTAAATTGGTGCAGCAAATATTGCCTGGGAACTTTGACGGGAAATCGTACGAAAATTTACCTGAATGCTTCACGTTACTTGACAGGGTTGACACCTTGGTTATGATTTTAATACATTTATTTATCTTCTGAATTACAAATCTTTCTTTTCCTCTCTATCTGTCTCTTCTCTATCTCTCTCTCTCTCTCTCTCTCTCTCTCTCTGAAGTGCATAATTTGGAGAGGTAACTTAGCTTATAAATGACAAATGTGAAAATTTGACTTGCATATTCCGTGAAGAAATACGTTCTTTTTTTTTACTTAACAGTAATGTCCTCGTCAATTGTGCGAGTAAGAAAAGAAAGGAAACCATTTGCGTGAGTAAGATTGTAGACTGAGTTATCGAGCATCTTACCATCGATTTATGTTCGTACGGTCTGTAACATTCTTAATCGAGTGAATCTAAAGTATAGCACTTTGTGCTAGAACTAAAATATGTTGTGTTTATGCTGATAAAGTACCGGAAGTATTGAAAATCATAGAATTTATGTGAACACCTAGAAAGCTTATCTTCTTTTTATATTTTACTATGGAGGAATAAATTTTTTTTCATAAATTTATGAAACCTATATCTTCCGAAAGCAGTCGAAGTGAAATTGGAAATTGAATTTTTCCTTGCGGATGAAATAACGTTGAAGCTGCACTCAAGTTTACGGCATACCAAAAAGAAAAGCTTTGCACTTACAAGTTTGTGATATTTTATATATGGCATCGGTTACGTTAGCTTTTAGCAACGAATATATATCGACGATAAAACAGTTTTGAAAGATATTATTACAAGTATCTAATCGTAAAAAAATAACGTAATTTTTTGTTTTAACGCATATATATATTTATATATATAAGATCAACACGAAGTATACGAGAAAAATCGTGAACAATTATTCCATATTTCAATAAAGTCTATGGTAAATGTTTATTTGGTAGCTATAATACCTGACTTGGCGAACTAAATACAAATAGCGCATAAACAACATTCACTCGTTCATCATGAAATACTTATAAATAGATTAATACACACTCATAAGGAATATCGTTCGCAACTCTTATGTATATCGACACAAAAGATCGTACTCGCTATCAACAGCTCTACACCTATATCGGACCGACGTACATGTTTTACTAAATGGAAAAATTATTGGTTAATGTTAACGAGAATACCAATAATATGCAACAGGGCCTAATTTTATGCTTTAAATATCACGACACGACTCTTCTTTTAATAAAATATAAGTTACGAAACCAAATATCCCTTAACAAGTCATATATATTTTGAAATTTGCTGACAGTTTTATCGTAATACAAATAAGGATCTTTGAAACATAACAGAAACTATTGTATGTAACCATTTCTAAACTTTGGAATTGAGCGTAACTTCAAAGTTTCGCTCTATACAAATAAAAGCCGAAGCAGTTGATCACAAGCTCTCTAACTAAATCCTAATCTCATTTCCACAAACCCAATGCGCGTCTAATCTAAAACTTACACACTTTCGAGTCGAGTCCTAAATCCATTCGCTCGTACCGAGACGTATTTCAACTGTAAAATACGGCGGGAGGACAATACTGAAAAAAAAACAAGAACGTAGTTGGCATTAACATAATCAGCAATCGAGTTAACGAAACGTTTCACTTAGGCGTCTAGACAGACACAACGGGAAGGGAAATGGAGAGAGAGAGAGAGAGAGAGAGAGAGAGAGAGAGAGAGAGAGAGAGAGGTCCTTTGAGTGCTACGCGTTTCGTTGGAGAATGGCCTGTCATTCTCTCTTGCTAAGTCCCCTGATATTGTAGAATGGTATGGCACCGAGAAGACGACGCGGTGGGACGAGCAAATGCAAGGCATTTCATTTTCGGGTGAATTGCAACGGGTGTCAGGGGTCTACGTATTTTCTCAAGTAAACGCTAAAGAATTTAAATATATTTGCAAGACGAGAACGTCATATATACGCTTAATGGGCTTTTTGGAAGTACTTTACGACGATCATTTCACTAGCATTAACGTTTGCATTAATTAATTGAATGCGAATTTAATTTTTCTACATTTTCATTGATTTCCGCTATTTATTTTTTACATCAAAGGAAATTACCGTATAATAATACAACATACCTGATCGGATAATTAACGCATAAAAAAAAGTAGCATATTTCAATTAGCAAGTATAATCAAGCATCCTGTTTATGCTGCCCTACCCACTTCAAAGTGCCTTAGAGTAGTCCACATGAAGCAGACCACTAAATTTAGCGGTTCGCTTCGTAATCTGATTATAATGCATAGACAAGCTGCCGCGAGCGGGAGTGCGAAGGTCTTCGATGCTTGACAGACGCGCTTGCATCTCTCTCTCTCTGCTTTGCTTGCATGATGTCCACCCACCGCGATGGGGTCTGAGGTGCATGTAATACCTTTGAGTGTATCAACACACTATACGTATATGGAGGAGCGCGATATACATATGTTATTTTGGCGCATGGATGAAGATGCATTTTGAATAATAATGTGATGAGATGCTTTGAATGGATTTGCAATATTGCCGAAAACCATATGAATTTGTAAGCTTGCGATTTATTCATTGAATAAGCTACTTATGTTGATAGTAACTAGATGAAATTCCATGTGCCTAAGATTCGTGCGTAGGTGAATATTCAAAGACGCATCAAAAGAGTCACCGCATAGAGCCTATTAAATATCTGACCTTTATCGGATTTCATCGTGTTTCGGTTAGAAGGACTCTTGATATATTATATATCTAGTCATTCTGAGATTTCGTTCTGGATACAATTTTTTGGTTATTCTTTGTAGATGTGAATATTTTATCGAGAAATAAACATTCGGGATGATTTTTTTTTACGTGAAACATCTATTGGCGCGCCGTAAACTCGGTTGAAATGTCATTATCGAATGGGACGATCGATGCTTTCCCCTCCCTTTGCTATACCTTTGGCGCTCCCCTCTTTGCTGCACGTATGTAGGTGAATGCTGTCAACTGTGTCATATCTTTGATTGTAATTATTTTTTTCGCATCAATTAAAAACCAATGGATTGCTTATGAAATCAGGAATCACGTTATTACTTAACCATTCATCTATCTGTATTAGAAAAAATACGACGTCATTTTAAATGGTTAGAACGATTGAAATTGCGCGTTTTTTATCTTTAAATTTCAATATCTCTCATTCTAATTATTATTTTTGGGATATTCAACAAGGAGTTGATTTTTTGCAAAATAAAGTCATTTTATTGTTCAACGCTTTCTATAATTCTATCAGCAAAACAGTTGTAGTGTTTGAAACCATATAACTTCTCGCCGTCACGTTTTTGTTAGTTAAATCATGATATCTTAGTTTCTAATCAATATTTTGTGTTATTTATTCGTTATGAAATTGGTCATTTGTCATGACTAAAACGTGCATAACTTTAATACAAAAAGTTATAGCATTCTTAACTTTTAAATTATTAATAAATAATGGAAAATCACTTTGTGTGGCTAAACGTCGAATCCAGGAGGTCAAAATACACCTTACAAACTTTGGTATGGGAGTGGAGGTGGGGTGGGAGGGGGGGGGGCGTCAATGGTCCATGGAAACTCCTCTAGCCTTTAACTAGTTTGTGCGTGTCTATTGGAGCGCGCTATAATCGTTTTATTCGTGTGCACGGCATCCTCTCAAGTTTTCATTTCAACCGAAGCCTCCTTTCGACCACAACAAAGTATTTCCAACTGAATACGTTGCAACTTTTTATTGATTTTAAATATCAGTGATAACGAAAGCATCAGTATTAGAGTAACCTAAGAAATTAATTGCAGCTTGTCAAGAAAACTATATTTTACAATGACCGAAGTTCCAGTAATGTCCCTTCTACGTATGAATGCGTACTGTACACAACGCAATCAAGTGACTTTTTTATACGTTATAAAAAAAATAATATTACGTATTCTATAAAACGATAAGAAAAAGATATTCTATAAACTGAAAATATTCTTTTATTTTACTTTATATTTCTTGCTTTCAATGGTAATCAATTTTGATGTTTTGCGTCTGCGAGGCGTCCCGTAAAAACTGCTCGGTTTTCTTAGGAAAAATCCGCCAAATAAATAGTTAAATTCTTAACTTTAAGAATATATAAGTCGGTAATAACTCACATTATTTGTCAGGGAACCAAGTAAGACGACTCACCTGCAACAAATGAAAGGATGTACTAATTATTTGTATACGCAACGTATAGTCTACAAATACCAAGGTAAAGTTACGTGAAGCCTCAGAAAAAATTAAATTTACATGAAATTCCATGAACACAGTAAACTAATTAAAAAGATAGTCAGGTGAAAAAGCTTTTCAGACAACGTGTGTATAACGCAATTTAAACGTTGCTTGGTAAATTCACTTAAGACTATTAAAAGCGCTGTCGGAGCTTTTCAGTAAATTAAATTTTGTCTCATTCTAACCATACGAAGTGCATTATTGCTGTCTTCGTCGTCGTAACACGAAAACAACAACAAAACTCATCGCAAACGTTTGAGCAGCAAAGTAAGTTCCTTTATGAATAAAAATGTATTCTTTACTGTCGCTAGCAAAAACATCTATGTACACGGTATAACAGAGTTAGCAATCCTTTAGAAATCCAAATAACGAACAAGAAAAAACTGAGAGGACAAAAAAAATCTTGCGAGCCCTTGCATACATGCGAGTTTGTCTTTGTGTAGTTCGATAGAGATCTCTGCACATCGTGGAACGTGTGGAGTGTTTTTTTTTAATTACAAGTTATACCTATGATATAGCTTTGTATCACGCAAAGATAATACAGTTAGCGCGTGTAGACTGTGTCTTGGATTATTACACTTCGTTCCGAGTACGCGCGCATTCGTAATTAACCGAATAACAAAAGCTACCGAGAAGTGCGGGTTTATATCTTTCATATATTTATTATTATTTTTTTATGATGAGAAACTTCGATAGACTTGGTAATAATGATATGCTGTGGCATGGAGTACTGCATAAGATAATGTTCGTTGTCGAGTTTAATTGCGCTGCAATAGCATCACGAAAAAATAAAAATAACTGCGTAATGGAGTTCGCAGAACAAGTTTGATGATAGTTAGCCGGACAGGTGTTCGCGGATAAAGCCAATTACATTATACTGCACTCAAAGAAAACACGAACACTAAAGCAGATTATTTGATCATCCAATTTCAAACAATAATGGAACTGACAAGAGTTGCTTTCTAAAACTACTCAATGTTTAATACAGAAGAATTAAATACTGCAAGTACAGTAAATACTGTAGCTATATCTTTTAATACTAAAACTTTCGTAATTATTTTACACCGGAATTTACAGGTGCGCATAGTAGCGCAAAAGAAACGTAATTAAAAATGCAATTGAACAAAATACATGAGTAAAGAGGAGCAAATTGAGCAACAGTTCGTTTAATAGTAGACGATGAGCTGCTCCTTAATAATTTCAAAGTCAATTTGGCGAACAATCGAGGTATGGACACTCCGTAGAAATAATATGATGCACCACCACGCGTATGAAACAATGGTATAGTGGCAAACGAATTTAGAAAGATAGAGTGAGAGAGAGAGAGAGAGAGAGAGAGAGAGAAAATTTGTTGGCTACAAGCCAAGTGCGTGAGTTCCATTGGTGAGCCTCTACACAACAAAATATAAGCGGACGGTGGTAATTTCTTTCTCGCTCGTGATGATGGTCAATTAGCGCACTCGCGCGATGAAATTAGCTGAGTTTCCGAAGAAGAAAAAAGGAGGCGGTAAGAAAAAGAGAGACAAAACAAGGGCTATCAGTAGCTTGAGTGTTTTTGTTTGAAGGGTGTTGTTGATAAAAGTAATAATAGATGGTATTTTGTTCGGTTTCCAAAGAATAAAGGTTGATAGTCCGTGTTATTGCTTTTCTTTTTTTCCGAAAACTATTAATTGTTTGAAAAATGACTTGGCTTATTTATTCAACATTGAATTTGCCGATTAAACGAACTTACATTTCAACAATACTGATAGATGTCTACAAAAATGTATATTATAAATTATTGGTTTAGTTTGGTTGTGTTCAAGGAGTAGATGAAGTTTTTGAAGACAACGTTTCATTTACTCGAGCTAATGAAGATCTTCTTTCAATATTGAATCTTAAAACACAGAGAGAAAATGACCGAATAATACGAAATGGCAAATATTTGAATGTCAAAGACAAATAAGTAGCGGCACTGCAGCTTGGTTATTAATTGGGTCTTTTGTATGAATCAACTCGGTATATTGTCTAATTGCTTCACCGGAACGATGATAATGGCATTTGTTAAGTAAGTTCATTGCACTCTTTATCCGTCTACGTTAAAAAAGAATATCCTCGCGGTAAAACGTACACGAGTAATATTAAAAAAACATGAACATTGTTTAAAAATAAAAAATAAATATAAATACCATTCTTCGGCTCGATCGTTCATTGAAGCATGGAATACCACCCATTGAAGAAAGACGCGACAATCTGACGGCGCAGCATTACATTTCGCATTGAGTTTGACAGGTGTGCGAGGCATCGGTGAGCTCTCGAGTTACACGCGAGACACTCGTGTCCGCGCGTATGAAGACGTAGGGCACGTAACAAGAGTAATAAAAAAAGAAAAGAAAAGAGAGAGAGAGAGAGAGAGAGAGAGAGAGAGAGAGAAAGAGACCCTAGGTACCGTCTGCTCCATGTGTTTTTGAAGGCGACGCGCTGTGTAACATAAGAGTTATGGAAGAGAACCGTGTAGACTTAGCCATCGCAAAAATTCTTCGCACATAGTACATGACTTGGCTTTGAAATTTCGTGAGTCGATTAGTATTTTTACAAGTTGCAACGGAATGCCATTCACAGTCCTACACAGCGGGAGCTTCGTGGATACAATAAACCAATTTGTTCATTGATTTGGAATGGAATCTCTAGATCTCGTTCGACTGCGTTGAAAGTAAATGCGTGGAATGCTTTGACACGACGATACCATCCTGACCTAATTCACGGTATAACTGAACGGATATAGCAAGATCAAGATATGACTATGAGCGTATATTGGACGCGGAGATGAGATAATTTTTTATTTTTACGATCTCTGTATAGAGTAATATATATGTTTATGTTAGACAATTCAAGAAAAAGTTCTAAGATCAAAAATTAATTTTCACCGCGAAAAAAAACTTCTTATTCTATCGCATAGTAGCGATGTAAAAAGAAACCTAACGAATTATAAAAATGGCAAGATTGTGTTATACTCGAGACCAGAGCTTTTTTTGTAGTTTCTCAATTACCGCGAGAAGATAAAAGCTTCTTTCGATCAGGTATCAAAACATGATATCTCAATATTATACGTAAAGAAAGATGTTGTCCATAATATCGTTTTAAGAAGACGAGGCTCGGATACCGGCTAATTGAAAATCTCTCCCGCGGCACACTCTCGAAACAATTGCGAATGCGAAACACAAGCTCGGGAATGTACGAGAAAGCTTTATCACGAGAGGTTTCCACTCGAGGCAGAACGCCAGAGAATTGGAGCGACCTTGCATAATATCAACGGAAACGAGAGACTGGAGAGAAAGAGAGTGTCTGCCGTATTAAATTTCTTGATATACACACCTCGTGTCTCCCTAGATCTTCATATTTTGTATTATTAATTTAAATTTTTGATAGAACTTCAATGCTGATAATGCTGCGCGCAAACTATCGTAATGTCGGTGTTGGACGAATGGAATTAGCAATAGATAACGGCAAGACTTAAGTCTAAAAAAAACCTATGAGAATTGGAAATTGACCAAATAAGCGAAAACAAAGCCAGCTCAAATTTCAATCGATATTTGCAAGCCTAATACCTCGTTCAACAAATAATCCTGTGGCAGAGTTGGTTGCATCGTTGCATACTCGTGATAATAGTGGGCATTCGCAATTATCCGTATCTAAATCCTCGTTTTCAAAGCTCACAGAGAGGATCCTCTCTGCATTAACGTCGTTATAATGAAATTCACGCAACGTTGGTCAAAGCTTCAAAGCACACGTGTGAAAGCTAATAATCCATTCTTGTTGACGTATCATCCATGCGGTATAGACGTGGAAAAAGAACACTTGTCGTATATTGCCCAGTGTTACAGCAATTCGTATTAACGAACAAGGTCTTTTTCGCAGTGTACTCGGAAACTTACGAGTGTCACTGTTCGAACGTTTTTTATCGTTTTCTTTATCCCTTGAGTAATTAAGCTGCTTATTGATGCGGTGCAGCGGATTATACGTGTTTATACTTAGCTGAATAGCCTTCGGATGAATCCATCTCAAATTGTAAGAGAATCGATGAAGCGAAATGAGCTTATTTTGTGCTTGATATTAGTTAGTTCATCGTGCGCTTTATCGGATCAAGATTAATCTATTCATCATTTTGCAATTTCGAAGTCAAATCTAAACGTACAATAAAGCTTATTTTCACCACTTTATGCTGTGGCAAGTTGAATAATTGATAAATTTGGATAAATGAACAAGAATTTGTTTAAAATTAACAAATCAAATAGACCGAATAAACGTGCTATGTCAGCGCACGGATTTTTCTTCAGCTATATATACTCTGAGTAAATCTAGTTAATCAAACAATTAATTATGGTTACCTTGCATTTCATATTTATTCACGGAAAAAGAAAAAAGCGCACTACGTAAATTTTCCTTCATTTTTCAAATATTTTAATTAAATACAGTCAACCAAGCGATTAATAATCAATTTACCTTAGCTTGCTTTTTATACCTTTGCACGTGTTATATTTCTGTTTGTATTCTCGCTCGATCGGGTATTATTTTGTCGTACGTTTCTTGCAAAATTGTAAAGCACTTTTAAATCTCAACTCGATAACGCGAGACTTATTCTGTCTGCATGACTGCTCGAGTCTGAGCCAATCAAGTGGTATTTTAACAGGCTTCAATTTCTGGTCTTCGTTTTTTCTTTATCCAAGGATTTTTTAAAGCAAATTTAATTTAAATTGCAACTTGATAGTACAAAACGTACTCTGATTGGCTCCTCGAGTCTAAGCCGATCAGACAGTATCTTAACGAGCTCCCGTACCTAGTTTCTTTTTGCATAAAAAAATTACATTTGATAAATGTCAAATCGATGTAAAAATATGTTTTGTTTTTTGTTGGACAATTGGTTTTGTTGGAAATTGTAAAAGTGAGGCAATAATATTTTATTAAGAAAGTGTTATGAGAATTTATATTTCTCGAACGCATGGTTAAAGTATGCGAATTGCGGAAGAGGCAAACATATTGAAGAAAACGAAGAGTCGAGAGGGCAAGAAAAGATATGTGTGGCAGTTTTCCCAAATTCTTTTGATAAATATTCCACACACACATTGTGCATCCGAGACATTTTTATAAAAGAATTCATATTTCAATAATCAACTGTTCAACTTTCTTTAAAGTTGTATCTTGAAAAATAAGAAAGAAACAATTCGTTCTTTTCAAGCTCTGTGACTATATCTTCCACCCTCGCCCAAAATAAAGTAAAAAAAGGAAAGCTTGCACCCTTTCAAACAGCTCGCAAACTTTTCCAACCAAAACTCTTGCAACCAAGAGAGCGTAAAGATTACCGAAGCGCATCGAAAAGTCGCTAACTTGAAAAGAGCTGCGCTTCGTCAACGATCATTATAAGCCAACAACAGGATAAAAAAAAGAATCCTTTGCAACTGTATGATCAACAAAAGCACTTTTCCCTCGACATACAAGTGAGAAACCTCGTTTCATCTTCGTCAAGCGTAACTCATGAATTTGCTCGGAATACAGAGCAGTAGCAAGGCTAAAGCTTTAGCCAAGACGAAGTTTTCCTACAGTTGACTATGTAAATTTCATTGAAATTTCATATAGTACCAAGAGAGATAGAGAGTCTCACATGTATATCACGCAAACGAAATGTATTCAGTATTTGCCAATCGAACATGCGTCACACGGATTAATCTGAATATCTCGAGTATTTTCGAGTTACCGGCTTATTTTCCATCTTCGCATACGACGTTGAAAAACTATCGTTCATCACTCGTTTTCGATGTATAAATCAAATTTCGGATAATAATGTAAGCTCCGTACTTTGAGTTCCTTTATTATACAAACAACAGATATTATGTATGGCCTCTGTTTTCGGTTGTCCAACAACGTTGTATGCATAAAGGTGAATAACCTTTCTTATATGGCTTTATTCTCAAGCAGGTACTATTTCCGTTAAAGATCCCTCACATGCGCTTACATTCGCAAACAATATCCAATTTATTGTCGTATACAATTTCATTCTGTTTTCATTATAAACAAAAATAAGAAAAACAGTTTTGTACTTTTGACGTCTTAGCCAACGATAATACATAAATTACATTTGTTTCCGTATATTCAATCCCTAAATGGATTTAGTCGATTGGTTTGTACATTTATTCTCGTCGGAGAAACAAACACACAATCCGCATACAATCCGTATCTGCGAGAGTTTCGCCATGTGCATTCGTTAGTCGTAGTTGGCACAGTAGCCGCACGTACGTAAACACATAATCATCATCATCATCATCCTTCGATCCAATATGTACGCGGCAAAACAATCAAAAGCCCTGGACTCTATAAATTGAAGCGGAAATTTATAGCGCATGTGAGTATCGTGTCTCACAAGTATAGGCACGCGCGCGTGTGTGTATATGTATATATATATATATACATGTGTACATTCACTGACGTGTATAAGACGGTTGCACGCTTGGCTTGACGAGGAATGCAATATAACCGTCTCCCTCTGTGTGACACCTTTGACGCTGGTCGTCCTCTGTAATTGTCGAGATGTTCTCTCTCTCTCTTTCTCTCTCTCTATCTCTCGTCTTTGTTGTAGCTTCACTTACAACGCATTCCACGGAAGACATAAGTGGTTGAACACACAGGTATATATAGTTAATTTTCTTTTTCGCTCGCTTGCAAAGAGAGTACACGGGGAATTAGTAATCGTGAGATTGAAAGTGTTATCGTAATTTTTACTTAACTCCAAATTGAAGCTCTTGGAAAATTATTCACGGTAATGCCAATTACTTTGGATTTCCCTCGTCATAGCTGTGCGCTTGGTTGAAAGTTGAGAGCACGTCTCATGAAATCGTCGTTAATTTCGTATTAATGTTAAATTCAATTTGTTAACGGTAAAAAAATTTTCTTTGTAGATATATATCGATCGTTTAACAAATATATCATTAAGTAAAATTGTGTTACGTTACTTTTTGTTCTTCACTGTAAGCGCGTACTGTGCGATAAATCAATAATCCTATCACCAGTTGTATCTAAGTCACGTGTTCACCCGACGTAGGATAATTCCAAGCCATAATTTTCCAAAAGCACGTATGCATATAGGAAACAAAACCGAGATAAATCACCGATGAAGGTGACTCGAGCGAAAACGTTACGGTTGGCTTGGCTAAAGTATTAAAAAAATACGTGTATATTATATACAGAAGCTTTATCGACACGCGACAGGCCGTTTATGATTGAATGACTTTTACAACGGCACCTAATTCAATTGTGCTTTAAACCGCGGAATAATTTCGCACTCCAACGGCCCTCAATTTGAGCTTGCGCATGGGAGTGTCCATGAATAAATAAACGTAGTTCGAAGTGACTGTGCAATGGTATTGGTGCTGCTGCTATATGCTCTTGGTGAATTCAAATTTTGATGGAATACCCCCCTCTCCTCTGTTTGCTCGTGCATTATTTCAAGAAAAAAAAGCTCTTGCTTTCTTCCGCTACATTTGACCTCGCGATGGGTTGACTAATGTAACAGGGAGTTGGCCGCTTACAAAATTTTTTTTCAGTGGATTATCATGATTTTCTTTTATGTGTGCATATAGTTTGGATGGCTTTTTTAATAACGATGCTACGATAACGACCTCGCCGATTACGCAACTGTAGAAAAAGACGTTCTTTTAAATACTAAATTCGAAACCTTCCGAATGGAAAGACTTTTTTTTTAATGAAATCTTATATAATTTATGATACGTTAATTTTAATACAAAATATTTGATGATATTTAAAACAATATGAGCAATAAAATCATACGATTTGTGATTGAGCAGAGTAGAATAACGAACATACAAAATTTACGTTCTAGTACTTCCGTACTACTCATTTTAAACTGTCCAAAGTTTATTCGAGATTTATTCATTGCTCCAAAGATCCTTTAACTCGAGCACTTTCAAACTTGAAATTTTCATCGCTCCCTCTTTCGTTTTTGGTGTTATCGACATTCCATCGTACACTAAAATCCAGCACAAAATAATGACTTTCCATCAAGAATTTGTAGTTAATAAATCTTATTCGTCCAATATTCTGACTTTATCCATTATTTGAAATATTATTTGAGCGAACGAAAGGATTGACCTTGCGATTATCCGACGCGTTTTCACGGTAAATCATAAAACGAAAAGAATCTCGACATTAATGACTTTCTAAAAGATCGCATTTTTCCAGCAGAAATTCCAGATTCTCCACCACGCGTTAACAATCGGGGCGTAGTATATAGCTGTAGCAACGTGGTTGTGAAAGCGAGAGCGCGCGCATGAAACGCCTTTGCAATCAATATGTCGTCTGCGTTTTCGCACTCTATATGTATGTGTTTTGCGCCCTTTGAAACGTTCGTCCTTGCTATTTTTAGAGGACAAAAAAAACAACGCTGTCGCTCGTTAAACAAGATTCTGACGTGTACGTCGATCTCGATACATACATTATGTTGTTTTAGTACAACGAGACGAATGCGTTGTAAAAAATTCTACTGCTTGTGAAAATATCAATTTCCGGCGGTTGATGAATGAAATAATCGCTTAAGCGTTTTAAATCGTAACCGCAAACAGTTTTATTCCTTCAGGTAAACATTAATGAAACTTAATTAAACTTCCAACTGAAACCACCTGAATCATGTGAACAAAGATAACGGTTAATCAACCAATACTTTGCGCACGAACATTTATTTATAACAAAAATGTATCACGAGTGAACTTCAAATCGCGTAAATAAGTAAATCCATCTATTTTTTTTATTACGACTAAATCAAAACGTGGCACGAACTCGCGTATTTTATGTCCCCAATAAAAATCTTGCGTTTCAAGATGATAAAAAAATTCGTTATTTTTCGCTTGCGCGAGCTATTCGTGTACTTCAATTTCCCGTAGATCCCTTCATGCATACTTAATTTCGAGAGTACTTTGTACAAGCGATAAGCGCTTACGGCTATGGAATTTTTATTCTTCTCGGTCAATATACGTATACGTATGTATGTACGTGTACTTGAACTTGTACTGTTATGTTTCTATTGTTTCGATGTATGTACGTACAATAACACGATTATGACGTATGTGCTCAATCATTGACGAACTTATAAACTTGTATTCGATGTTTTTCAATTTGCTCAAGTAACGTTTGCTAACTAAACGCATTCGTTGATAACAATAAAACGAAAGTATCCCAATCGCGGTTTTTATCAGAAGGTCGTAAAAAAGTGCCGAGAGTATTGAAGTGAAAAATTAGCTTCCATTGTTGTGCGCTATGTAAGAGAGTGATATATCCAAGGGTCACGATATCCCGCCACTACAATTTCCAATACATTAACCGTGTAACTCTGTTATCAATAAATATCACGGCTCGTTTCTTTTTATCAATGTTTTTTTTTAATTCGCCTTTTCTCTAAGCCTTTCTTCACGAGCAATATATACCGATAGCTTATCGATTATTTGTAGTTTGACCAATGGTAAAGCTCTACGTAAAACCGACGAAATATTACCTGCATGCAGCACCTCGAGTCCATCCAATCAGTTTGCCAGTTAGAATTGATCGTTAGACTATAGTCCTGATTTAGAACGCCTGTATCTCGTACATTTCCGAACTGTCGTCGGAAACTTCGATACGTTATACAGCTGTAAGCTCGATCAATGTCCTTGAGTTGCTTTGAAAATTTGTTTATATCGACAAGATGAATTTTCTCTTTGTTTTATATCATGAACATTATGAAACAAAGTGAAAATGGTTGTAAACCGTGCGATTATTCAAACTACTTCATGATTCGAAGAATATTTGAAATATTTTCAGCGAGTCTTCTTTTTAAGATAAATATTAGCGGTTTAATAAAATTTATTTTACCTATTTCTCCTCGAAATAATAATAAATATCATATCGATTCAGATATAACTATTTATCAAGAATTCCTCGGTGAATCCTATACTATTTCGTGTATAGAAATATTCTCTTTTACATTGCGATGTAGTTTTATTCCAAATATAAAAAAAGATCGTAAAAGTATGGGAAGGGAGAGGATTCATTGCAATATCAACCCACGCGTACTTGAGAAAAGAAAAGGAAAGATTGAAATAAGGCGGTGAGAGAGAGAGAGAGAGCGAGAGAGCGCACGCATGATCGAAAAATCTCCTATTTTTAGATCTCACTGGCCTATAAATATTGAAGTTTGTTTCCACACGAAAGCACGTTTCAAGGCATAAACGAAGAAGAAAAGAGGGTGTGGGAGGTAGGAGAAGCATATAAAAGCTCTCGGGCAATAGGGAAGAAATGGAATCGAACGAAATCGAAAAAATAAAGTCATGCGTATATGCAATAGGAAAACGATGCAATGATCAAAATTTCAGTCGCGCGTGCTCTATATCCTATTCACCGAATTGGCTCTCAGCTAAAAAGAGAGCAAAGTGCCTACTTTCAGTATATTGGCTGTTTTCTTTTTTTTTTTTTTTTTCATAAGAGACTTTCCATTGTGCTTCATACGTTTCAAGTAATTTTAAATAAATCGTTTATGTTTTTATGCTAAATTTTTAGAAATAATCATAAAAAAGGCAAGAATGTCACAATCTGCATCTCACTTTACAACAATAAGGCTCATTTTAGTTTTCTTTAAATTTTAATCTTTACGTAATTAGTCTAACTGCATCGCTTCAAAACATAATGATCTGTCGGAACGCAACAGACCGGTATTTCTTGGAAAGGCGTAATTAAAAAATGAGCTAGGAAAACATGACTCGCACAAAAATACACCCACTAAGGTAATAGAGCACTTCTACAGTGATGCATCAGAAAAATATGTTATCGTTTTGTGTAGTGCGCAAATTAACAGATAACTATTCGATTAATAACGAAAGGTATTAACAATTAGAAAAGACGTCATAACCGTGCAATTGAGAACTGCAAGTTTGTTGTATAAGAATTACACATTTTAAGTAGCTATTTGAAACATACAATAAAATGAAAAAGAACCAGTTGATAAGGTTTCTTTTGCTAAAACTTGGACAAAATATGCGAGAAATAAATTTTCAACAACTTTCCAAGTGCGTCAGAATATTCTAAATGTGCCCCTATCTCCATCTAAAAAAAACGAAAAAAAAAGTTGAAAACTCGGTCTTGCACATAAAAAAGAGCGATGCAGGAAATGACAGTACCGGAAAATGTGCAGAGGCGAAAGGGGCGAAAATGAATGTACACCTCGGCGCACAATAACGTAATGCCTTGGAGGTTTTTGCACCTGTCAACGACAGCATCGCGCGCGCGCGCGCGGCGAGGCATATAGCACAGGGATATCAAAAGCTTCTTCTTTCTTCGCTCTCTTGCGTGCGTCTTTTACGTAGAAACGAGAGGTTTCCCGAAGCGACATTCGCGTTTTACGATTAAATTGACTTCGCTCTGATTTATTATTATTATTATTATTTTACAATACAATATTTGATATTTTTTAAATAAAATTAATGACATGTTCGATGTTGAAATGGAACTCGACAGCTGGAAATTAGAGTCTATTAATAATACTTTGTAGGATATAAAACTATTAAGCTATCAAGATTACTTCTTAAGCTGCCTTAAGGTCGGCTCTTGATGTGATATAATTAATTATTTCTGATGTAGATGAGAGTATCCAGAAGACTTTAATTGATTTATTTACGAAACACAGGCACAAAAAAACAGTGGATTTAAAACTTGACGCAAATAGTGATTTATTTCCTATCAGCCCACCGTTTTGTCACATTTATTACTAAATTTCTTACGAAACAGTCATGCTGTTTTTGTGTTTAGTTTGAACAAATTTTTAAAAATAATATTTGCTAAAAATATTATATTTTAGCTATTTCAGTTTTTTACCTTGTAGATTAATCCCAAAGATAAAAAAATAAGACAAATTAATCATAGTAGTTCGCTAATTGCGTCTTCTGTTACCGTCAGCGTAGAAGAGGGAAGAAATACCACCGTTAAGAAACAACAGGGCCGCACTTTAATGAATGAAAGATAATTCTTTGGAATATACGACAGATGTGCGGCTGATGCAGTTCACGCGATATTTCATCGTGTCTACAAGCTCTGCAAGTATATAGGTATATAGATAAGGACCATCACACGACAACAACGTAAACGCACTCTGCTACACACACACACACACACACACACACACATACGTGCAACAGGGAATTTATCTTCTCGGTGACAAGATTATTTTTACGGGAAACGTTTTTTCTCACAAAATGATTATTACCTATTATTATTATTATTATCAGAATAAATTGTTGTTTTTGTTTTATCACAAATTAGACATCGACGTTTGATTGGTAATGTTGGAACATCGGTCAAAATCGTCGAACATCGCCAGTAGATTACGAATGCGCTTGACAAGCAGAGAGGTAACGAACGAGTTGAAGTGCTCACGAAAAATATCCTATAAGGCCAACATGTCAATAAAGCATTCCCAGGGAAAACAGCATTGCTGCCCTTCCATTTACGTCAATCTTTCAAATTTCTCGTTATTTATGCACGTTTCTCGTTTATATGCGATAGCGTCGACAGCAATTTGATGAACTTTACTTGAAAGATAATGAAAACAAGTTATAATTGATCTAATTGCGTGACGTAAAAACAACATCGATATCGGTACGGAACAAGTTGAAATAGTTATGGGTGACTATTTCTAATAGCCAAAATAACTACAAAAACCAATCGATTCAAATTGACCTATATCACAGCAAATATATAAAAATCGGACAACAACAATGATGCTAAACTGACTTACCGATTTGACAAGCGACAGCTTAGGGAAATCCAGGTGTACTGTGACGAGGAGAGTACGAGCGCAGAGTAATTACGCCATACTGGTGACACTGAGCGATGTCGGTGCAGGCAAACGCTGCAGGAATTTCCAGCTGACTGATAGTGGAATGGTGGTAGTGGTCGGTCGTCTGCGCCACGGTTCGACTGGTTTCTACAGCATCAATCCCCATATATATATATATATGTGTGTGTGTTTATGTATGTGTGTCTATGTATATAGATTACACGTGCAACAGCGCCTTTGCCGAAAGAGATGAATGAGAGAACTTTGATTTGACGCTTGCATTAACTGTAGCATCCTTTTTTTGCAAGCTGACATTTACTTATGATAGCAGTTTAACGCAAGCGAGGAAAGTCAATTGAAAAGTTGTAAGCGAGAAAAATTGATCTCGAAGTTGTAATTAAGATTAAGGTATATTTATATACATATCATGTGGATTTTTGATAATGAGCATGATAACGGATAAGTAACTACAAAACGTGTTTGCGTCGGTAGGTATTCGGTATGCTTGCTCTTAGTCTTCGTGTTTGTCTATTTGTAAAATTCTTCTTCGTTATTCAACGTTAAATCAACAAAGTTATCGCATGTGAAAAGTGAATGATAAAAAACAGTATTTTATCTTGTAATTAAAACTGTTACAAAATAAATTAACAATTAATCTTGATGTTTAAAATTAACACTTTCAATTACGAGCGTTTGCGTAGGTAAGACAAGTCCAATGCGCTAATAGTTGTAAATAAGCACGTTTAATGTTTGATTACAGTAAGTTTACGTACAACAATCAAGACAGAGCCACTTATGTTTGAAAAAAAAAATTAATTACCCGAACGAACGAAAGCTTTTAGAAGCACAAATAAAATATTTTTCTCAGCGGAATCAATACTAATCAATAAGGTAACAAAAAAAGAAAGCAGTCGAAAAGCGATAAAAGCTATCAACGTCATCGAGATTAAACGTATATTATAAGCATCAGAAATATCAAGATATACGAGAAAGGAAATGAGAAGCACTCGAAATCAGCTGATTTCGAATCTCAACAACGGTTATCGCATAAAAAAATTGTATATCGCTTCAATTTTCCACGACGACGCGAACGTTTGGAAGATTTATACCAGTCGAGAAGCTTTTCTGTCGACCTTTCTGATACGGAATACTTGCCACGGGCAAGAAAGGACGATTGGCTCACCAGTATAGGAAACGAGACTTTCTGCTTGGGCTCACTTAGTTTCCTCCCTTTTCCTCTATATAATATACGTATATACGCGTGCCTTCAAGAATTTTTTTTTTCTTAGATATATACGATGTAGTATTATCGTATATAAGCCCTTCGACCAAATTGTTTTTCCCAAGAGACCTGTAAGCTGAAGGATTTTCGTTTCGTTTGCAAAGGCTTTATGTTTTGATCGAATGTGATTTCGGAGCAATCAAGTTTTTTCTTGTCGAAGGAGCGGGGGAAGGAAAGATGAATTACTTTCTTATCGTAAGGCTTTAGGTGTGCATGTTTAATTAGACGAGTTTGAGAAACGACATAAAAGATACTTTGCATCGAAATACAACATAGCTGAGTATCGAGCACGAGAAAGTTCAAGTTGCAAGCTCTGTGTTTGATAAGGATTTAAACGTGAAAGCTCATTCAAAGTTTGCCAAAAGATTATCTCGAACGTCCATCCTTTTTCCAAGCACCAAACTTGTATGTTTATCTTTAGACTTAACTTTTTTCTTTTTTTTTTGTACGTGTCGCTAAAATATTTTCCTTCGTGATTTCACGCAATGGTTTTCTATTTTTATTTCTTAAAGTCTTTGCAACGAAAAGTCTTAAATCCAGTTAAATATATAATTGGAACTTTATAATAAATTAATTCTTACTCCTCGAATTACACAAGTGCCATACATTAGAGCGTGAGTCAGAATAGCATTGTGCGCAAAAGCTATATTGAAGTGTGCAGGAAGGGCGACGTATACGTATATACACATGCATACATACATATATGCATACACACACACACACACACACACACATAGGTACATATAGGTATAGGTTAGGTTATAACGTGCAGCAATGGCGGTATTTCGCAATTTCTCGACTGCCACCCCCATAAACGAGACGTGCTTCGAAAGCTCCCCTCCTTATTGCGTTCCAATATTGCAAAGCTCTTCCAATTCACGACTTGAAGAGAATGTGTCACCCTGATTAAACGTCAATCCATCACCTGTTGTACCTATATAACCACGCGTTAAAGGCACTATAACGTCGTTAAATATCAGTAGCACGTTATATATTCGTAATACCCATAAAAATGCGGCAAACATCGAAGGAATGCAAAACAACGACGAAGCGATAATATTAATAATTGAAGTCTCACCGTGAGGACCATCTGTAGGTTTTACTTTTTAAGACGGTGAAAAGGAGCTAACCTCAAACAACCCGTCGACTATACTGGGTTGGCTGTGTGAACTGGGAATTCCATGGATCGATCTGCAGGGAAGCTGCTACTACTGCTGCTGCTGCTGCTGCTGCTGCTGCTGCTGCTGCTGCTACTGCTGCTCACCAACGTATAAATACGCACGCGCCGAAGCACAACCCCCCTGAACTGGTGTGAATGAATCAAAGGGCTGATATATATATATTGCTAGTTTGACCTATTAAACGCCAAGATGCAGTTTGTCTTTTCAACCCATTCCACCCACCCCTCGTAAGTCACATGTATGAGACAGCTTTATCTCATCGTGAATAGCCATGGGGATCTAATCTTGCGTGTGCTCCATTTCCTCTCTCTCTCTCTCTCGGATCATTTTACGCACACGTTTATCGCTCGTGAAATACAATACACGCTTAACACTCGGATTTTCTTCATGTGACTTATTAAAGGGTCATCTGTTTTGAAGTATACGTAGCTTAAGATTTACGGGATTTTAAAAGATAGAAGGAGAGAGAAAGCTTTCGTTAAGCAACAAATTGCTTTGCAGTTATCTGTTTAAAGATTAGAAAATTAGAATGAATGGTCATAAATGAAGGAACGTGCGATATAGGATAAAAGAACAATTGCTACTAACACATATTAGGAAAGCATATTATATGTTATTTATTCAATTTGATACATCAAGTAATCTTGGCGAGCTTTTCCGTTTGTATGCTTGTATTGTTTGATTGCCCATGGTTTTAAGTTTAAACAAGACAGACACACCTCCTCCTCGATATTAGTCAGATGTTCAATCAGAGGCCAATTGTTAAAATATCTCTCATTCTCTCGGCATTGCGTAAGCGTAGAACATCGACATAAATAATAGATTAATTGATATGCATGTGAAAAGCAAAAAAAACGATAAATAAAAGAATGGTTTTGGTAACTAGCATTTTAGACTCGACCTCCATGCAGAGCGCCGATGACATAGAACGTGCGCGTGTACATACATTGAGTGAGTGAGTGAGTGAGAAAGTGAGAGAGGAAGAGAGAGAGAGAGAGAGAGAGAGAGAGAGACAGACAGACAGACAGAAGAAGTAAAAGCTAAGAAGAGAAAGATATTACATGCATACATACGTGTGGCAGTAACACCACCCAGCTGATCGGAGCTTCTCGCGCTGTTTAAAGCTCTTATGCACTGTACAACATGTATATATATATATATATATATATATATATATGTATGTGTGTGTGTGTGTATTGACGACGTACAGGAAGTAGAGGGAGAGAGAGAGAGAGAGAGAGAGATAGAAAGGTGCGATGTGGTGGCTGATGAAAAGGCTTGGGTTGGTCAGAGTGTACACGCGCCGCGCCGCTCTTACACCGGTTCACTGAGCAGCCGAGAACTACCGAGACCACCAGCTGTAGCGAAGAATGAGTTAGAGAGAGAGAGAGAGAGAGAGGAGGAGTTGTACCACGCATGCGCATTAACGACTTTTTCCCGCCAGTTCGCCACACAAATATACATATATGTATATAATAACCAGTCGATATCATATGAAACACACACACACACATATCTGTTGATTAATGACAATGACATACGACAGATGACAACAGATTTTATGAAAAACGTTTATTTTGAAAGTTTATAACTCTTGATTTATGACTTGAACGACTTAGTCAAGTTTAAATTAATATTTAATGCTTGACAGTTTTTATAAAACTTTGTTTTGTTAGTTTTCGATCACGAGATCATTTGTAAAATGTCAACTAATTTGTCGCATACAAAGCTAGTTTATGAATTGTATTGATAGTTAAAAACGTATTTGAGAATATTTATTTTGAATTTTTGTTTTGAAAACTCTACCTCGACAAGCTGTTATAAATGGTAACATTAGCTTATTATTAATCTTAATCGTCTAAGTAATATTACTTTATAATGTTTGATCTTCGTCTCCCGAATGTAGATAAAATAAAAGAAACGCGGTAGTATACCCTTACAAAACTCTCTTCTTTCCGAGTGTTTCATTGGTCAGTATAGTAAGCCTATGCGCAAGCTCCCCACAAGCTCTCCAGCACGCGCACAATAAAGCCGAAGGAACCCCCTGCGGGGGATCTACTCGTCTCTCGAGACTTACCACCCGTCGAACTTTTCTGCTCTCGTCGAGTTTCCTTTTTTTTCTTCTTTTTTTTTACGCGTGTGTAGGCTAGGGTGTGTCTGTCGTACGACGCGCTTTTGTCACGGAGCTTCGTCTTGCTAGAGTGCTATTGGTTTTTAAAAGGAAAAAATTATGTTTTGAAACTTTCCGTTCATCTTGTTAAAAATTACTCTTTACATTTGGTCTTTTCTCGTGCTTCTAGTCACACGGGTTAGAAATCTTTTACAAAAACATAAATAAAAAAAACCAAATAGATTCTTATTAAAGCTAACTTGAGAAAAGTTTTTGTCCGTACTGACGAGATTGTTAAAATTCAGTTTCTACCACTTTTGTAAAACTGGATTGATAACATTTATGACTTTATTATTTACTATAAGAGTATATGTACAAATATTTTCGAAATAAATATTAAAACTACTGGGATGGACGTTCTGGAACATATTGACATTTGTTGATTGTACGTTTAATTAGCGCATTTATACAATGTATTAGTTACAGACATAATAGAATCAATTTTTCAAACAGCAACGTAATTTTCGTGAAACTTTCTGCCTTTTGAATAGATATTTTCTGTATTCGGTTATTATTTTGATTAAAAATACCTTAAATGACTCGAATAAAAAAAATATAAATCAACTAGTCAATTCAATAGAACTCTTGTTTTTCTTCATCAGCTCGTCAGACAGTCTGAAGAACTTTTTGCTCATCAGCGTACTAGAGCCAAACTTTTACATGTTTTCAGCGTTCTTACTTTTTCACTTTTTCGCGGGCACGATTGTCATCGTAGCTTTTTGGCGTTTTATTTCCGGCGTCTACTCCTCTTTACCGGTGACGAGTGTTGTCTGCGACGAACCAAAGAACGACACAGCACGTTTTCGTGCCGCCCTCCCCCCCCCCCGCCTCCCGCCTCATTCTCCCACTCACCCTCCCCCATAGTAAAGTGCACTCAGACGGTGAGGTCTATAAAAAAAAGTGCTTGCTTGACCTACATTTTTGTTTCGAGCACGTGCTTGTGTAGCGGACAAATTATTTGATAAAATTATAATCTTGAACTCAACCATGTTGTATATTAAGTTAAATCTTTGATATTACGATGTAACCAACAGCAGCTTAACAAGTTTAGGTTCTAGTGCAGCATAATCCTTTGAAAAACTTTGAAGCTTACCAGTAAACGTAATATACAATAACAAGATTAAATGCGTGGAAGCTTACTACCTACAACTTTATATGCATTGCGAGGATGTAAACTTGGCAACGCCTTCGTGGCAAAGTCATTTGGAAATAATGCAAATGAAAATGTGAACCTTGACCGAAACAACACCAGCCTTTCGTGAAAGTAATTGCACGATCAAGATTTGGCGAAATGTTTAAAGCCACGCAAAGTTAACGGTTAAACTAGAGTTTGGCGGAGTGAGTATCAAGCGAAAATGCAAATTTATGATAAAGATACAGAGTGTACGATCATTGATAGCTTAATTGCTGCCTAGGGAAATAGATTACGATCGCGCAGTCTTTAAAGCGGCAATCACGCTGTGGAAAGGTGAGACTCCATTAAAAGAATATTAGTTGGTCTGTAATAAGCATTTGCTGAGGCATCAGATATATTAAGTATGGTCCAAGTCATTAAAAATATGCAAGAAGCATTTCACTTGTAAAGATGTCTATTTCCAAACACCCTACTCGATCAATGATTCTTTCAAAACTTGCCTTATATTTTTAACGATGTTCCATCAATATCATAATTACATTTTTATTAAGTAATATTAGCGCATAAACATAGGCATCCAATACAACAGAGCACCGTGTAAACCAAATAAATCGAACGAGAGTAAATTTCTCGCGATAAAAATTTCACTCGCTAAATGCATCACAAATCCCATCAGAGATCGAATTGGTTTCGATTTAGAAGTACTTTGAAAAACTCACATTGAAAATCATTCGATCGGAGTCAAGGCATAAAAACAAATTTGCACGACGTTCCATCCAATAAACCGTCGATCACTCGCTCAATCGAAAGCAAGAAGGAGAAGACAAAAAAAAACGAAGAGGAAGGTACTTCCTTTCACTGACGTAGAAATACTAGGGAGTTACAGAGGCAGAGGGGAGGGCTAGTTGAAGGTGTTAAGAATAAATAAAAAGGATAAGGAAAGAACGTTATTTTTTAGTACCTTCCATTCTAATGATATGTAAGCATGCAAGTACGTGAGATTTTGATCGGTCCAATGAGGCTAGGTTGCGTAGTTGCCATTGTAGTCATTGCAATTGTTTTACATTTTCTTATTTTAATTTGTACTCAAAGTGCAGGTGGAAATACCTATTTAGAATCTAACGCATTTAGCTTTCATAATAAGCACTTCAAATACATATTTAAATTTCCAGTTAAGAATCCTACTCGCTTCATTAGCACTATACAAAAATCTATACCGAGCAAAGCCGAGTAAAGCGAAGTATCCCCCTTGTACATAGAACAAATTGTCTTCCATTTTTTATTCCTTTCATTTTCTTGTCGCAATTTTTCATTTACAAAGATTTAATGAAAATGTATCACTTTTTGAATTTCATTACCAACGATAATCCTAGTCAACTTTATTCGTATTAATTAATTTTCGGTAGACCTAATTAACCGTATAAAAGTTGCAAAAATACTCTTAAAAAGAAAAAAAAACAGTGAATCCCACACAACGTTCCTCGTTGCTGCAAAACCAAATAAAAAATAAAAGGAAAAAGAACCCTCGTGTAAACACGACTCGAGTTTACATCGTCAAGTGGAAACTGCCGCTTATTCTCTCGAGGAACAGTGAAGTCTCGCGATATTGCGTATGCTAATTATCGTTGAGTGCATCGGTCTTTTCTCACAGGTATTTGTACTCCAAATGATCGTTCCTCTAGTACCTCTTTGTCTTTACCGCAGAGAAGTTCGATTTGCGATGTAAAAGCTAATTAAAGTATTTCAAAGGAAGCTGATTATAGACGAAATTATACGCCGTGATTTTTTCGGTATCATTTTTCCAATTGTACAAGTTTTGTTCTCGTGTACACGTGCATTTATCGAAAATCAGAGAGTTCTTTAGTCGATCGTGCTTCTTCGTTTATTTACCGGATTTGCTCTTTAGTTTCTATTTCATTCAGGTATTAAAATGTTTTCAATGGTTTTTCTAGACAAAGAGTTTATCCTAATGCTCCAGCTAGGCACAATATACCTAAATATGTCATCGGTTGAGAAGTGGTTCAATTCGAATTTAATCCGAAACACCGATTCAGGTACACTGGACAGCGGATGAATCAGCATATAGGACTGAATAGAAAAAATATGAATAAGTCCTTTGATGGATACCTACATTGAAAGTCGAGAGGTATGTTGAGGCTTCATTTGTTTACGTTAGAAGCTTTTCTTGACTTGTGGAAACCGTATTAGTAATACTAGGACGAAGTATGAGATTTATTAGTGGTATTAAATAACTGATTTATGGTTTCCATAGCTGGAAAATGTTCAAGGTTTGAAAGAAAGCCAAGGAACGATGGACTGCAAGAAAAGAGAAAGTGAGCAAAAAAAAGGCAACGCCCATTTTGGGCCTCTAATATATTTATGGCCGTTTGCCGGAGACAGTTCAGAACATCGAGTGCACTCAAGTACTTCGGAGTTCAGTCTTGTATTAGTTCGCAAATGCGTTTCTTCTAATCCATTTATTTCTCTGCTAGCCTCTCGTGTTGTCGAATTTTTGCTACGCGAAAAACTGAATTACGAAAAACTAATACAAATTATCAATATTGCAATATTTCGATAATTAATTGCGATTAATAAGCTAATCTAGCGAAATATAGGCGTCAACGTTAGGTGCAACGGTAAAGTCACTTTGATCATTAATTTTGTAAACGTTGGAGTGGATAGTGGAAGAGAGTGTGGGGAGAAAGTAAGGATAGACTAAAAAGGGGAACAAGCCTAAGTTGCCTTCAAGACATCCTGAGTGAAGTATCTAGTGGGATGACGAACTACAATAAGGATTCCTCGTCTACTACTCCTGATTTATCTAGTGGATCACTGGGTAAGTAAGAGCCTGAAAAGGTTTAAGTTCTTTGATAAATAATTACTAAATATTAATGATCAAAAAATGTAATCTTTTGATATTCTTGGTAATTTAAAAAATTATACGTAATACTTAAGGTGTGAAAAAGCGAACGATAATCGTTAGCCTGACGCTAACGCAACACGGTCTCCTATAAGACGTATTGCATAATTTTCTCCAAGATTAATGAAGAAGGCTACTTAGGACCGGTACTTCTTTTCGGAAAGGCGAATCTTCGTTCGCACTTTCATTTTCCACGCTTTTTACTGTCACGTCTATACTTTTGCGTGTAAAATAAGTTTTCTAGTATATTTCCACAGCGAAAAAAGATCAATATTTTCCAACAAGAAACGAAAGACAAAAAGAGTTGGCAAAAAAAGAGCAAAAGAAACAAGAGTAGAACAGTCCGGTGGACGCATCGCAGCTACGTGACAATTCCGCGCATTGAAAGTTCTATTGTACGACACGTGCAAGCGCATCCGAACGATCAATTATACCGAAAATTGCTCATCTCGAATCCTAACTAGCCTCTTATTTTTTAGAGGCTTGACAATCAATTATCAAAGTCGAAATGAAGTTACATAGCGTGAAAATTACCGATTAAACTACACGTGCGCTGTAGTAGTTTAGCTTAATAAACCTACCGTCTGCCCCTTGGCGTTGGACATTAGTGTGTAGATACGTTATACGGAGCCGACACAGTCTGACTTGGCGATTTATTAAGGAAATTGAAATTAACGGCCCCTATTCTCTGTGCATCGACCTGTACGCTATATAGGTAGCTTTATATAATTCTTCTTTTTTTTATTGTCCAACTCGCCTCTCGGTTTCTCTCTCACAATTCGTCTGTTAGACACTCGCTTATGGATTCTATTTACGCCACCGAGTTCAATTCCATTTGTTGGCTAGCTCGTTTTATTTTTACAAAGTTTAGCTGTTTTCTACTATAAAAAATTTAGAACTGTTGCAGTGTTTGTTTTGATACATTAGATCTTTTATTCGATTGAATTTTATAATTAGTGATCGATCGTGATAAAATACAAATAAAACGTATTATTCTGATCGATGGGTACAGCTAATCGTCGAATTATCTCGGGAATAGTGATTAACACTTTCTTCGCCGTCCAAGAGTGCTGATTACACGTTCGTCTCGCGGGCTCTCCTACTTATCTCGATTGGATTTGCCCCTTGTACGACCTACACCCACGTAAGTGTTGGTTTGATCCTTTCACAGCCACTCGTATAATCCTTTTTTTCTTTCTGTATTTTTTTTGTCAACGATATTCCGGTTTGCCAGCGCGGTTCTTTCTTTGGGTACCTCGCTTTGTTCTACAAACTCGACTGTACTAATGCAAATAGATGAATGCACGTTTTTATTTCAAGTGCTTAATGGAGTTTTGCGTTGGACTTCTTTTTTTCAGCAAGGGAGGTTTCTGCGTTAGAAATACGGGAGTGGAATTTTACTTTGTAGAGTCTACTGCATGGTATTCAAGATTTATCTAGAGTGATATTTTTACTTGGTTTTATTCTTATAATAGAACTATTTTACGAAGGGATTCGATTTATAGCAATACGGTGGAGAAAGTTGTGGAAATTATGCTATTTTGGATTTATGTGAAATATGGAATAAATTTCCTGGTAAATATTGGAAATATGGAAATTCAAAAATTGCACACTGATGTGTAGATTCTCGCTTACTTTCGTACATTTATACAAACAACCAAGTATTAAAAGCGGTGAAATCAATAAAACAGTCCAATGTAAATTTCTCGAAATAAAAACGTTCGTGATTATCGTGTTTTTTTAATATAAAAAATCGTATACTAAAGTGCCGAAAGTTCGATATCGCGCAGTGTAAACAACAACTTTATCGACAAATGTAATTTTTGTTGGCGAAACAATTATGAAATAATCCGACACGTACAGAAAAAAACTTGAAAAGAAAATAATAATTTTTGTATACGCCAACTTCTGTCCCACGTCAAATACACCACTCTCAAAGCAGACAAGACATTTCGGAGCCAAATAAAATTCAATCTCTTTGAGTGCCGACATGTAACTTTTCCTTAATTGATGAATGTAAATTTGACGTTTGAAGGCTGACAGGGCGCTGAGTTTACTTAAAGTTCGCGCGCATATGTATCCGTACGAATTTGACTTTGTACTCGAAAAGGAAAGTTCATCAGTTATATTTTTTGAACGAAAGGTGTTGGTAAAATAAATAAGTCAGTTATTATCTAAGTCCACCTGCGAATCCATACCACGCTTCTCTTTTTGCGTGGGCATTATATAAATTTGCCTGCAACCACCACGCGTAGGTAGCGTTATTCGGTCCAACAATTAAATCGTTCACCCGGTTAGATTTACAAAATACACATAGAGAAAAACAGATCGAGAGAGGTGGATCTGGATGTGAATTCTAAAAGCATTGTGAGAGTCGTAGTGTACAAACGCAAACGAGAGACAGTTAATCTCGTCGAGCGGGCAAACTGGCGTAACACCCCCTTATCTGACGCCGTTCAAACGAATCCGAATGAGATTGCGACGTGCTTCAACTTCGCCATTAGCTTTGCGCGTGGCACCACACCACAAGCAAACACACGCTCGTATACACAAACACACACGTACTTGTATGCCAGACTTGCTTTTGGAGTGACGTGATAACGAAACCAGACGCCTTTTGGCGGTATATACATGATTTATGATGTGCTTTCTGGAGGAAAAGTAAGTTTCATATAGATTTTGACAAGGAATACCTAGGTAGAAGAATTATTTATTCGCCGTTTATTGCCCGTATAATGCACGAGAAACGAGTAAGCGAAAGACTGGAGGGAAGTT
This sequence comes from Chouioia cunea, assembly GCA_030064505.1. Lineage (NCBI taxonomy): Eukaryota > Metazoa > Arthropoda > Insecta > Hymenoptera > Eulophidae > Chouioia > Chouioia cunea. The sequence goes on along the minus strand of JAOPFQ010000003.1, from coordinate 26,700,724 downwards.
AGAAAAAATGGTGATCATGTATTTTCATTGCGAGGGGTGAGTTTGCATCTCCATCTATAGGTATATATTTTATGTTTTGAGTAGACATTCAAAAGCTTTATTTATTATGAAATTTTCCGGGTAGCCATTAAAGTGCCTATTATTTTATTCACGAAGAAGGAAGAGCCGAAAAGTGTACATTTGTAAAAAACGAATCATCCAGTCAAAGAATTGACGTTTTCGCGAAAATTTATTCAAAAACTTTCACGTTATACTGATGGAAAATGTAAATGCGCGTACTTATCACGAGATAATATATGCCGGTTGTATAATTCTCAATGGAAGTATATAGTTCACCATTTCACGCTATGCACACTTTTGAAAGTTGTGAATAATACACAATCTGGAGCTTCCGTTGGAGCATCAATCATTGATCGACGTTTCGATGATATTGGAAAACACCCTCATCTGTAGACTAATTATGATTTATGGCAATTTGTCTATTCGATAAGAATATTTACAAATAGCACCGAAATATCCGCCAATTGTTATAAATAAATGATCAATGCCCGGAAATAATCCGATTGTCTATTATTTATACGCGTTGCGATAAATCGTTGGGAAAAAAATTATCCTGCGACCCATTGAAAGAACGTACGTGCTATACGTTGCGAGTAAATAATCAAACGTCAAAAGAGATACGCCGCGTCTATTACGCAAGAGTTGCTGGGGGTGGCAGAGGAAATGAGACGGGAGCTTGATTTACGAAGTACTACGGCAGACTAATCCATGGCCATACTTTAACTCCCCGATAAAAATGTTGCTCGTATTGTATTCTACTATATGGATTTTTCAGGGACGGAATATCGAGTGAGTAGGTAATTTGTGTTTTTGTCACAGTTTTATGATGTATCGATTAAGCATCCCAATTAAGGGACATAAATAGACAACTAGTTGCGAGCATTTACCATGGACATTTTGTTACAGTTGGTACATCGGATAAACAGAGCGCATAATGATGTTCTTGACATGTCAATTCAATAGTATACATATAATATATACCTTCGCATTAGTTTCAAATCAATATCAATTGAAGCGCGTTGTCAATTTGGCTTTGTGGAATCTCGTTAGATTTGCTTAATGCGATTAGTTGTGGGTATCATCAAATGAATGTTAACTGACAATTGAATTTCGAATGTTTTGCGTGTGTTACGTGGCTTTCGATAAATTTACAATTTGCTCGTTCGTCCTATATTTTTCTTTGAAAAGTCAATTGTTGTTTAGGTCATTAAAGGCATTAGTGATTACGTAAATATGCATCAAAATTTATCAAACACAACAAAATAGATCATTTTAACGCTACATAGCCAATATTTTGCAGTCGTTGAATATTTCGATGCACTTGGAAAAAAACTCACGTACAACGTCGAGTTCATTTTTGAAGCGACGTCGATGGTGAGATTGTTGGGGGAGGTGAAGGAAGCTGCTGCTGCGCAGAATCCATATACATATATAGATAGAGATATATATATATTCTCCCTCTCTAATAATTCACACATACACGCGCCCCTTCAAGTGTATAGGGGGTACTGCCTGGACCCCATGCACAACGCATTATGCACATAAGCTGTAACGTTTTCACTTCTCCCGCTCTTATTCTTCACTTTCGCTTGCGCATGCGTTTTCTATCCTATTTTTGTTTTATCTCGTGCAACTTATCCATGCACGTTCTTCGTCAACGATGAGCGCCTCGATTTTATTTATTTTTTTTGGTAAATGTTTTTACAGTAATAATTGCTCGTTGTTTGTGTTTGTTGAAAGCCTTTCGAATTGGTTGATGCACGATGCACACGTGTTGATTTTGCTTTTCACGCACATGCATAATAATTTTGTTATTTTTTTCTTTCTATGATTTTCAATATATTTTAACGGATAGCGTATAATGGATTCTTAAGTCCACGGAGAGCCTGAATTACATCCTTGTTGAGAGATATAATTTGGCATTAAGGCTTTTCATCTTAGTTTACTTTTCTAAAGTGCACTCGAAATACATTTCATAATTAGCGAAGCTTTTGTAGAAATTTTATCAGAAATTCATACATTTCGTTGAGTATGAAAAAGCTTGGAGTTATACTGGAGATTTTTCCTGTGCTGAATGTTCTTTAGTAGAGAAAAAAAAATATGAAGAGAGAAAATGAGCTCTCTAAATTTCAGCGCTAATCGGATGCAGGTTTTTTTTAAATTTTTTCTTTAGCGTAAACTTCTTGTATTTCATCCAAAGGAAAAAATAAGGTAGCAATTTACAAAAATTTGCCTGTAAAGCAACGTCAATTTGGCTCTATATTGCACGTATAAAGGTAAGCTTTAACGGAAGGAGTTTTGCATTTTCATACAGCGACATGGCGTGCGAGAAGTTTAGCTTTAGACATATTTGAAAAATTATGGACGTGCTTAAAATCGCTTTATCGCTTTAACATCAAAAAGTAATTAGACACGTACCGATCAGGTATAATTTTTGAGGATGCCATTCTCGGTCAACTTGTATCCGTCAGGTATAATTTTTGAGGATGTTATTCTCGGTCAATTGGTACAAACAATACGTATACATAATGTTAAATGAATATTTATGAGGTCTGAAACCATGTCATAAATTAGTGTTAATCCTAATCCTCAAACGATTTGTGTTAGAAACGCTAACAACATTTCCGCGTTCGTACTAAACAGGAAAGAAACAGGAAAAAGAACTCAAGCGTAAAACTTAGGCAGAGTTCAAGGGTCATAAAAGACGCTTCTCAGCGTGGGGGAGGGAAGGACGTCACAACCTTTGTTTCTATCGTATTGAAACGATATTCAGGGCTTATTTCGTAGTTGTTATTTACTATTATTGACCGGAATTCTAATCCAAATCTAGATTCCATTTGAGTGTGAGTAATTCCAATGCTAGCGAGTCGTAGTCCTGGTTTTCCCTTTAAATTGATTTATTTTATTTGTTATATATATATATATATATATATATACTATGCTGTGATATTTGAGTTTACCCGCGATAAACGTATTATTTTATCTTGAGCAACTCGCCATTCATACGTAGATTTTATCGGCTCGTAGATCTTATAAGTTATCATTCGGGTTCATTCCCGTAGTTTCTCTTATTCTTTTCTACATACATAATATTGAAAAGCCATTAGTGTCGCAAATGCATATTTGCGATCTAAAATATAATAGACAATCACAGCGGGACGCTTTTGCGCGTCCTAAAACAAACGCGCGATGAATAAATTGCCAACTAAAACGCATTAGTAATGTGTCGAGTCATTGTGTTTCAAAATAAATGTTAACGAATAAACCTTAAATTGTTTTAAATATATATTTTTCGTGATGATAATTAATTGACATCCGTAACAGGGTGTTGCATTCTGTGTTATCAAGCTTTTTGAGATACGATATTTCCCTATGCCAAATATTTGCATGTCCAAAAGCAAAAAGGTGTATATTTTTTCTCGTCAAACAAAACAGACTCCAATTGAAAACCTCATTATGACAAAACGATTGAAAATCAATACTTTTCACCTCAACCGAAAACACGTTGTCAATAAACCTAAATTTTTTATCAATCCTCTGCTACTTCTACTTTCCACCCCCAAAAAAGTGTATCAATCTGTGAAATTATTTTTCTTAAATAAATAAATAATATATACATATATACATATATGTATAACATATAATACAATAATAAAGGAGGAAATCACTTTGCGCACGTGCGTAGTGTCACGGTTGCAAATGTAGCTGTAGAGCGCATGCGCGCAACACTCTTCTCTCGCTCGGGAAACCCAAGCAAACCCCACCCCGGCGAAAAGAGAAAGGGAGGGGGTAAGGGAGCAAGAGAGGGAAACTGATGCGTCTTCTCGCGTTCGCTAGTCGTTGAGCGCTAGTCAGTGACAATATGGCCGTGGCCAAGAACGGAGTTCACCGTCGTTGTTCGTACCGGCAAGTGAATCTTGGCGTGTCATATTGTAGTGCATAATATAAAGTTCGGGAGAATTTAAATTAAGTGTCATCCTAGGTGTTATGTGCATGTGTTTCATATTATAAGTTTTATTATTGTTATAGTTATATAAATATAACTATAACAATAATAATAACTTTTGAGATGTTTCCTACGAACGTATCTAGTACGAGCATGAGCTCGAATGACAACGGCAGCAGCAGTAGTGCCGAGCATTCTAAGTCTACGTCAAGTGTTGCCGTCAGCTATACATCTCCTTTTGCTGATTTAGAGGATAATCCATCTGCAGGTAAATTTTTGTGAGATACGGAAATAGAGAAAAAGAGACAGAATGAGTGAGTGAGAGAGAGAGAGAGAGAGAGAGAAAAAGCGGCGTGGTCCGCGCGCGCGCTAGGCCGATCGATTGCGACGCGCCGCTCTTCTCTCTCTCTTCCTCAGCTTCTCCGAAAGAGAGAGAGAGAGAGAGAGAGAAAGAGAGAGAGAGAAGAGAGGCTTTTTGTTGACACGGCTCCATGCTCCCCCTTTTTTTCTGCGCGTCCTTCCCTCTCTCTCGTTCATTGTACGCTTCGGATCTGCCTTGTGGATGCTGTGTAAGTTTTACGGACGGATAATGCATTTTTGTTCCTTTATAGCGAAAATTGCGAGAATTTAATAATAAAACACGCGATTAACGTGGAAAGAGAGACTAGATTCAGCTCGCTCTCCCTTTCTTTGAGACGCTGCGCGCGATTGTTGTGCGAGCTCTTTTGACACGAATTGTTTTGATATAAGGAATGATATTTAATTTCTGACATGGTAGCTGTATCTTTTTGATTTGTTAGTTTATTGATACAACTGTAATTGCAATTGAACGTGCATTTTAATGGGCACGTAACGATGAGTTTTGTCACATGCATGTACACGTTATCACGAGTCTCGTGTCGAGCAGCGAATGTGTAATAGGTCGCTTATCAAGAGAACGAGAGTCGTGCATGATCAAGTATACCGGCATTGCCGATCGCATTTCTACTGATAAATCACTATCTGATTGGTCATTGGCTTAATCCTTCGTTTGAGTAATCCCTTGAGTCTCGTTTGTATTAGATTTAGTGTACTTAAATAGTATCTCCATTTATAATTAATGGTCGTTAACACATTGTAGAAATAAATTGAATGATGATAGCTTCAACACGTATTCCTTGCTAGCTCTTATTTCCTTTGAGAAAATATAAAAAGACAGGGGAAAACAAGCATAATCGGACCTCCGTCACAGATAGTATCATAAAAAAAGCTGCAATAAAATTCATATTATTCAATGAATTAACGATGCGAGCAAAAGGCAAAACTCTCATTACAGAAGCCCTTCGCTCGAGCCGTGGTAGGCTTTCTTATAATTGAAGTTGTAGGGTATCTCATTTGAAATCTGTTTGTTGCCTAATTAATAGCCATGATTGAAGTATTGCTTTGCACTTATGCATAAAACATAGTGTTTCTGTCCAAAGAATATTTCCATAATGCATTAATCTTGCTGTTGTCTGTTGTTTATTCGTGTTGAACAGTATTGTGTAAAACACTTTTCCTCGCCCTACGAAAATTGCTACTTAGCTCGATGAACGTGAATTAAATGTCAACGATGAAAGATTGATTCGTGATTTTGATCGCAAGTTTCGTGTATAATTCGATCTTGTCATTGAAGAGCTCACGGTTAACGAATCCGAGCGACGAAGGAATATTGTATGTACGTTTGACATAAAGGAAGATTATTTCAATCTGACTGGCAGGATTAACGAAACGTCAGTTTTTATTGTGTGGAAAATGTCATTGTTTACCTGTGAAAATGAAGCTATAGCCTTCAATTTTCCATTCGACACATTGCATGAACGAATTTTTTTTCAATAGAATCACGTTTCGATATTGACAACAGCCGCGCGACATTCATATTGTTGCAATGTTGTAAATTTATTACTCGTGAACCTTCATTTGTCGCAAAACGATTGAATGAAAAATTGCCATCACGTTAATAAAAGTAAATATTCGCTTCATTTTACATTTAATAAATCACGTTTTACAGTTTTACGGAATCTTATTGCATGAATTCAATTTTGGCGCATAGAGAGCACTGTAACTAAAACATTAATCATAACCAAGAACATTAATTTCTTTTTCACCAAGAACCCAAAAACCGACAGAGTCGAAAGAAAAAAAAAAGCACGCTGACAAAAAAATTAGTGTCCTAAATCTCAGGTTCGGTTCGTTGGTGTGTCCACGGGAGTGTGAACAAAATGGTGGTAACGTGTAGTTTTGTCTGGAAATTAGGAAAAGAAAAAAAAACACTTGTTAGCGATTTGATATTTCCGTAAAGTGAATTGCTAGCTTTATTTTTCTAAGACGATATTCGTATAAAAAAAACACTTTATCGTTGCACGTCAACTAAATATACTCTATTGCAAAAGTAGTGTAATTACGAAGCCCCGGTAAAACTATATTAACACTTAACGTGTATTTGAATGGCTTCTTTCGTCGACGTGTAACTCAATTTTCATCGCGTGACAGTTGCACGCACAAAAGATTACTTTTTTCATTCTACTTTCGCAGTCATCGATGAAAGCTTGATCCATAAACATTAATATGACTTCTGCCGTACATTCGTAAATATTGAAATACACGTTATTATAATCTCCATCCAAACAGTATGTACAATTAATTGTGAGGTTCTTTTTTTTCTATCAGATAGCTAGTACATTATAGACGTAGCAATTTTACGAAGCCTGTCATTGTATCCTCGTGGTATAGACGGAAAAGTTTTCTGTAGAATTACAGTAATCGTTTATTTCGATCGCGTCCATTCCAATTAGACAAAGTGCTCGCTAAGTATCGCGTGTGTAAGTTTTCAAAAAAGTTTTTCCTTTTTTTTCTGACACGCTCTCTGACTGGTTGCTTACAAATATTTTTTTATTACGTTGATTTACTTCAAAGACTTTGGAAAATGCATCCTGAACTCCTTTAAAACAGCACGAGTATACGCCGAAACGTCAATGTGTGACGCTTCTAACAGTTGCGCTACTTGAATTTGTATATTTATAACTCAATCCCCTGGTGTTTTCCCTCGTAGACGCTTTGCTTAGCGGGGAGGGCTTTGACAATACTACTTCAGTCTCAAATTTCTGCCTTCAAATGCTTAGATGAATCCAGGATTAGATAAATCTTGGTAAGACAATAGTAGACTTAGATGCATCCTCGTGTGAACATAGATGATAGTCTTCAAGCTCAACTAGATCTTTATCGCGTTTTCAACCACGTGGTAACGTATAATTTGTCACTTCTTAAAAGTATAGTAAAATTATTGTCTACTTATCTATGAATTTCGTGTTAGTCATATGGCATCCATTATTGCTATCTCTTAGGCAAATACTTTTTTCGGCAAATACGCTCGATAAAATATGAAAATTAACGTGGAACCTTGAAAATACGGAAATAGATGTTAAAATAGATGTTCACAGCTTGTGAACGCAAATAAGAAATTTATTCACACTGGAATATCGAGATCCGTTTTCCAGCGTAGAAATTTGACTGAGTCTCAATTATATCCTTCGACACCCACTTTTCTTCTGCAAAAGTTTAAGGGACCTTGTATATCGTCGTTCCGACGGCAAAAATCCATGAATGTGACTCGTCCCTACTAATCCTCAAATGTCCGGATGGAAAATTACAACGCGCCTTGCGTGGATCAATAGTTTTAAAAGCCTCACCGGCTTTTCCAGGAGAAAGAGAGAGACAGATAGAGGACTCGACCCTTACTTTCTCTCTCGTTCACGCCACCTGCGTTTCGGTGTGCAGATGTCGGGTTTTCCGGCAGTAGTGGTCTTTTCCAGATCGCTGGGGAAACATATCAAACCGAAGAGCATATTTCTTTTTTTCCGTTTGATTTTTTGGTTGTTTTTAGAAGCCACATGGCGAGCACACGTTGGCTAAGACGCACACACGCGCATATATCTATATATCTATATATTTGGTGTGTACGTATCTGTTAATACAACTAGGTTCCCAACTACACCATGAGTAAGTCTTGTATTCGTAAATATATACCCGATTAGAATAGTCTTTTTCTCTCACGTGTTTTCTTACTTCCTTTAGCGTCATCGTTGTTGTCGATCGATGGCAAGACCTACGTAATAGCATCGAATTATATAGGGGTGGTGGGTACTCCGAACACAAAGTGTTTCCCTTCTTTTTAGTTTTCTTCGGCGTCGCGCGCATACTTTTGTACAGGCAATATTGTCTTTTTCATACTATACAGTTTGTGGAAAAAGTAATTTTTTTTTTTTTTTTTTTTGTTGTTGTAAAACCCGGTATGCGGGTATTTTCTATTGGAATTTAGAGGGGGTTGGGGGAGGAGCATCTGTCCAGAGTCCTAAAGCCACGGGAAAATTATGACCAATTATGAGAACCCAATTGTTCCAAAGACCTTGAAAATGTACGTTACAATAGCGCGGGAGCCGGCCATATTGAATTTCAAAGTCCGTTCGAGCGTTTAGAACTCATTATGAGAAGGCATCGATGCAAGCGTTCTAGACCTCTAACGTTATATTCATTGAATTATTTATTGTTGATATTTACTTATTGTTGTAACTATCGTTCTAATGATATTCTTTGTAGTGCAAATTTCATTGTTTACAAACAAAATTAAGACAAATCAAGTACGATATGTCCGTGGTGACTATTCAAAAATAGCAGACGACACTGGATAAGACGTGGGGGTAAAGTGAGTCGAGAAATAGCGCCTCTGTGGATGACATCGCTAACTACATTATGGTTTACGATCCATTATGGCGTAATGACTTTTACTTGGAATAAAGGATGAATGACTCGAATCTATTAGTTTACTTGTATATACAAACAAATCTACCGAGCAATTAAAAACTAACCAAAAATAGTTTCGTGTAATTAAATAAGGATTCTTCAACTCCTAACGACTTCCGACATGCTTTTGACATACACTCAGGGAGAGTAATTTGTGCGCGGACGGTATAGCGTATTGTACTGAGATGGTTTGACGTTTACATGCTCACACAGTCAAGATAGAGTGCTCTACTTCATTTAGAAAGTAATTAAAATTTTGCGCCAAATACGTGCCAGAAATTAATATTGCGTTAAATTTGAATTAAAGTTGGCTTCCGTTATTAAGTATATTTGAAAGTTTCTAGACAGTTTGTCACGCATCTGCATTTTTGCGCACACTTTCGTACAATCGCTAATTTAATTCTATTCGAATCGTCGGGAATTACAGATTGGGATCCTTCTTTCATAAATGTGCTAGTATTTGCAAATACATTGATTGCAAACGTAATGAATCACGTGATTAAATTACAGAAAATTTATCTTCAATATATTTACGATCCCTCACCTCTCATGATGATTAACACTTCGTATTTTATTTTATTTCAATGTTTTTCACGTAATGTACGTTTGAAAATCGATTTTATGAATTATAAAACGATAAGAAAAAAATATGTTCTACACAATGTAGGAGTTTCGATAAAAAAACCGTCAACTTTGAAGAACAAACTTTTGAAAGGCTTTCGAAACAGTTCTGTGGCTATTCCAATGCAAGCGGTTACTGCGAGAGAAATTGACGTTTCAAAATGAACGAGAGAAATTGAATGGAATCAATACAGCATGAATTAACGCGCCACCGCGTCGATACTATCAAACGGGTTTCTGGAATTTGAATTTCAAAGCTGTCAAAAGTAATTGCAATTCGCCACTTGCAAAGTAAAGCAAAAATTTAATTAACAATAGTTTCATAAAGAACGTAGGTAAAGTAGGGCGCGGAGAGAAACATCACATTTCAACAATTTGACGAAGGTATTATTATTTAAAGTATAACAAACAATGATGAATCTCGATATCGAAAAGACCTTTTGTCAGTTATAAAAAAACGAACATTTTTAACTTTATAATTCGATACAAAACAACGTCAGAAATTCGATATGAGACGATATGAGACAACGTGTAACATTATTCATTTTAATCAAAAATTGGACTCCATTGTCTTAATTAATCAATGCAATATGCATTAATACTGATAGTAATTTCGGCATCAACGACAACAAAGTATATAAAGATATAACATAGTCGTAATGGATAGCTATGTATTATTCTTTTCGGTTCGCGGTGCATAATGACTTCGTATAATTTGATATTATTGTAATGAGAATAGTCATCGATAATTGAACGTTAGAACATTCTCTAACAGTGTTCAACGGGAATAAGAGTAATTAAAGTTTCATTGCTTTGTAGTTTCAAAACAAATTCTGCCATTAAAAGATGAGCTAATAAATGAATAATTAGAAGTAGCCGGTATTCAATGGCCTATCGATCGACAGCAAAGCTTATATATTTGATTCTTTAGCGGTAGTAGGTACGGAAACTTGCAATTTCGTTATATTTCTGTTTTCCTTGAAAATAGGCCGCTATAGGAGAATAAATCGATGACTCCATAGTAATCAGTAGTGAGCTGCTATTCAGTACTTTAAATAGATTTCTTGAATAAACTTTCATGGCTGTGTAAAAACTTTTTCGCTCAACAATATTCCTTTGAGCGAATTGCTGAAAATAAAGGTGTGTTTGAATCGTGAAATCGTTAAAAATCGTAATAGAACGCCGTTCAAGCGTCAAGCTATTAACTCCCTTTAAACGGGTAAATTACTTACTCCAATCACGTTCAATTATCTTGCGTAATTTTCGCAAGAAGATCCCATCCGTGGACTCGAGCGATTTTACACGAATTGAATTGTTCCGACCTAATTGTATGATTAATGATTCAACCAAATACCAAGCAAGGACGTATGAACGCTGTTTCTTGACTTTGCACGAAGCAGAATTGCAATATCATCGTGACCTTGTACAAATATTCTTGCGCTGTAAATAGATTTTAAGAAGGACTACAAAAAAGAATCGGCTTGTCATCCGCTAATTCACTGAATAATTTTCTTTTACAGATCAAAATCAACCAATATCAATGATGGCTGACGACATCGACATAGAATTCGATGAAGATGAGCATGGAGGTGATGGCCTCTTTGCTTGGTTGAAGGAGTTCAACTTGATGTCGAAGGAACCATTCCCACCAGGGTATTTGTTCCAAACAATAACATTCTTTAAAACGTAAGTACTCAGCTTTCAAATGGGCATAATCCTTATCTTTGGTCTCGAGCTATTTACATATATACATATACAATTCATTCTTGGCTATTTCACTGCTACTAATTTCTTAATGACGGGTAGTTTAATGTTATTAATGATTTTTGTAGAAAAAAATGCGGGTTCTACGTTCGTGGAAACCAAAATTAAAAAAGAATATTTTTTTAAGTGTTTGCATTTAACAAACAAGTTTAAACGTTATACAAAAAATTATTGTTCTTTCGTTGACATTGTTAAAGTTTAAGATTTTACGCGTATTCTGCTAAAAAGAGACTTGTTGACTAAAAATATATATTATACTTTATTTGTATACTTATTATATTATATTATTAACTAAGATATGTATTATTTCTGATTAATTATAGGAATGTGATTGCAATAGCACCTGAATGTCATAAAACCCTATCTAATACAAAAAAACTCAAGGTATTGGTCAAGGAAACCATGATGCAATTTGTGTACCAACATCGACTTGAACAGGTAAAGATAAGGCGAGATTTTTTTCCTGTAACGTAAGGTCGATGCGTATTGACGAAAAAATTTTCAAACTTGATTTAGCGGAAAATTAATTTAAACAATTGAGTCCTACGTCGCGAGAATCGAGCGAAGATTTTGACGTGAATGAATATCGTACTGTGCGTTTAACGAGTTTAGTCACCGCGAAAACGATCGATTACTTTCGAAATTAATTATTTGGTGGATTAAAATGAAATCATACTCGAGTGCCTGTAAACGTTGTACCAAATATAACAAGCTAGTTTTGAAAATCTATTTTTCTACTTCGTTAGTTGCGCGCTTATATCACCTTGAATCACCCTCTCTAACATTGATAAAAGCTTGTTAAAAATGAGCAATCTGTCCTTGAAAATATTTATTCCAAACATAATTATGAACAAATGAATAAATTTGAAAAAAACCTTTGGATATCAAACGTTTGCTATTCATACAAAGTTTGGATAGCAAACGTTTTTTTTTTTTCGAAACTTCCCCTTCGATTTTAAAGACTGTCACGGCAAATTGGTAGACGTCGCTTAACGCGCAATTAGCTGTACGTCAATAAGCATCAGCATGCACGCGCTTGCTCGTTCGCTCGCGTCTCAAATGTCAAATTAACTAAGAGAGAACGTTTCGTATGTTTCATTGTAGAATAAAAATACAAAATATTATTACGAGCTGATGTCGGACCTACTGGCTGTTTACTGCGATTTAGAAATTGTCGCATCTGCATGGGAAGTCAAAATTTCTCCACGGCGTATTTCAACACGCATAGTATCGACGATAAGTATAACGCTTGGTGAGTATTATTTGTATTTACACGTAACTTGGGTATCTCAACATGTCGAGTAGCTAGCTTCTAATTAAAAAATATCTATATCTTTTTACAGACTGCTCACCACAGTATACATTGGATACTATTCTAAAAATGAAATTTCTGGACGCTAGATATATTAATATATTAGATCTGGTAATCCCGTAAGTATTTACCTACCATTTGTCTAATTAACGTGACGTGAATGCACATTTCCTAAATGATGTTTCCATGTAGAGATACATATTCCATTACAGAAGTTAATGCAGGTACTGTTTGCGTTAATACAAGTCTAAAGTAACATCAGACTTATCAGTGGCACGTAAGCTACCTCAACATTAGAATTGTTTCAACTCATATATTGTCAAATCTGTTGATATATTGATCACAACAGCAGCCTTTTTTGCATTGTCGATTTCGTCTTCTGTCAATTACAAAATCAATCTTTAGTTTTCGTATGTCACTTAAAATACTTTATTACCTTTAAATTTTGATTTGTTTAACGCTAAGAAAAAAATGTACAAACATTATTCCGAGCCACCTTGAAATTACCTTTGCTTTTGACATTGTATGAATTGACTGCGTATTAATCGATCAACAAATTCGATATTTCTATGAAACAGGAAAGTGTCCGTGAGTTTGATACAAGTAGTACTAGTCGTATAATCAACTGTCTATCCGATCATTACAGAAAAATAATGCAACTATGTCAACCGCCACCCAACTCGTCCATTATCTATAATGCCATCGACGGCGCAGCTTACGTGCGTTATTTGCTAGTTTATCGTATATGGCGAGAGCTGCATTCAGATCCAACAATGCGACAGAATATTGTAGAATCAGCAATCATGACACTTACTGACGACACACCTATAGATATCCCCTTGATCGTATTAGAGCGTGGAATTTTACCACCAGATGTCCAAGGGGAGAAACCAACGACAAGACATTATATGTGTCAGCCGTACGATATTCATAAGGCATACACCGATTTTATTGACATCTATAAGACCTTAGATTTTGAAGAAGATCCACCACCAATGTCATTTGTACCTACTGGTATTAGTGTACCAATTGGTATTGGTGTACCAACCGTCGTCGTACCCACAAACAGCGTACCCACAATCAGTGTATCCGCTACCAGAGAGCCCACCGTCTGCAAAACAACCATTAGTGTTTCTGCCAACGGTGTACCTTCAATTTGTGAAAATGGTTTAAGCATACCAACTACCAGCTTAAATAGTAGCAGTGAGTCCACTGAACATTCTCCAGAGGTATGTAGACTTTACTTTTACTATTTGATGTTACTATTTGTCGAAAGAAAAGTGTATTTTGAGAATGTGAGGTTCCACGATAATGGCCACATTCATAGTAATAGTGAAGTGCTGTAGGAGTCGCTAAAAACACATCGCTTAGTTTTAACAAACTGTTAAAATGTTTTATTTTATTATTATTTTTTCGCTAACTTAAAAAATTTGATCTAATACTTTTATCAGTGATCAGTCCTTGATCGATAAAAAATGTATCAAAAGAGGGATACGTTTTTTATTGACATGCCAAACACTATCATATCAGTAAAGGTATCAAATTTCAATTGTGTATATCACCTTGCATGAAATATTCGCTTATAAAAATGTAGAAAGCATGGCAAGTTATATTTCGTAATTCATGTAAACATATGATTGACAATCAATCATCAATCATCCCGTCCATTGACAAAGTACTAAAGTACTGAAATTTTTTTTCCATAGCTGGAAAAAAGTACAGTTACCTCCGAACAAAGTGAATTGTGTTTTGTAAATAACGCGTTATCAAAACCGTCTAAAACCGCCGAAGCGCAGTCAAGCGTCGTAAAAATTCCTTTAGAAAAATTACATTTAAACCCAAATAAATCCCATATAGCGTCAGTGAAGAGTAAAAGCAAGAAATTGAGCGATATAGTTTTAATTGATATAACGGACGATGAGGTAACGAAGATCGTCAAGCGCAAGAAACGAAATAAATTAGGTTGGTTGGAGTATGTCAATCGTCATTTTCACGCGAAGCTCGTCAGTCTGAAAATAGAAGAATTATCATTCGAAGATGCACCATCTCCATTAGATATCACAGAAGATAAGCGGTTGAATGAAATTGAGTTTGAAAAATTATTATCGTCATATAATCTCGACGTCAGTGCCTTGTCGAACGGCTGCTCGGTAATCCGAGAGACCGGCAGGCCAGCGGCAGTAGTAACGCCAAAGACTGATATCGAACCGAAAGTACAAGAAGAGTACGAAGATAGTAGTATGTACGACGAAGAATTGTCTTTGAAATCATCAGAAGCGTCGTCGGAAGTAACAAGCAACTATTACGAAGGTATCGATGGGTTGACGCTTCTGGCAAGTGTTTCGGCTCAGCAGCAGGTTTCCACGAAAAAGCCCGAGCTCAAAGTCAAACCATACACCACCCTCCAGCAACCGGAGAGCATTATTGAAGATACAATGGACAAGGTGGCTTTACAAGTTGAAGTGTGCTCGTCCGAGCCTGTCATCAAGCAAGATTTCTACTCATACATCTTGGAAGAACAAACAAACTCCGAGGCGAACGATAACGCTAATGTGATCCTCAATGGTGAGACGGTCATGCTATTACAAAAATCACCCAACAGTAATCTATATATCATCAACAAAGCTGCCGTGGACAATTGTAAGTTAAATTATAACAGCGATGACGAGATGATGGGATTGGAATTGTCGGAAGATATTAAGCCTGCACTGAAAATGGAACCAGTCATCGAATATCCAACTCATATACCGCATTGTGTACATCAATTGAGTGTCGATTGTGCGTGCGTTAGTTGTGCTTATTGTAGGACGTATTTTATTTCCGCCCCATCACAACCACCACCACCAGTTACGACGAACAGCACCAAAGATAAAACGTACTCCAGGTTAAAGGAAGTTGATCGTAAACTACCTTTAAAAAAAAGACTTATGGCTCAAAGAATGATGGATTTTAATCAAACAAAAAATCATATCCCGCCATTCGAAATTGGTGCTGTTGTCGAAGTGACTAGTGCTGATAAATCGAATAGTAGAGAGGAGATCGTTCCCAATGTTTTCCCACCGACCCCCCCACTTGAATTTAGTGCGGATGTCAAAATGACTACTGTCGAGAAACACCGTGGTAGAGACACAAAGAAGGACAAATCGATTAATCAGAACATTCCTAATTGTTTCTCGCGAAAACCAGGTCCGAAAAAAAAGAGACTTGCATCGACAGAAAGTGAAGTGGAGAAAAGGGTATTAGCACCCCCAGCAAAGAAAGCGAGAAGAAGCTCAAGGCGTGGTTCGGCTGCTGTCAGCTATGTTGATTATGAACACGAGGCCGACTTTAATCCGTCCGGCAAACGTAAAAAAAAACGCACCACGCGATGAACACACGCCAATGGATTTTTGATTATTTCCAGGCTATTTCGAGATAAAATTCTTTATGATGTTCGTAATTTTTTGTGTTATGTTATATATTCTATATAACAAAGAATAAAAGAGCCATCGAACGGCCACCACCGCGCCAGATGCATCAAATGAAGATAATCGCTCTGTCGAATTGGGCGTCGCTACACTTTAACGCTCATTATAAATTATTTGTTGACCAGTCGGAAAGTGTTATTGTTGATTCTTGTGTAAAGAAAGTCTAAGTGATACGATGTAGGCATTTTTATTTAAATCGGAACTACGGCTCATTTGAAAATTCAATTATTTACACTACAGTTTGTTCTAATATCACTAATACTGATGAAGATTATTGATTTTTTTAACAAAATGTATCAATTTTTATATGCCAATTTTAAAAAAAATTCGATTTCGAAATATCCTGGAATTAATCTTCCATGTAAATAGAAGATTGTACATACGAAGATGCAACGGCTGAAGAGTTTGTTCCGCATTTCACTCTCCCCCCCTCTTTTCTTGATTTTATTCGAACACCTTATTTATATCAGCGTGCTATTTGGTTTTCGCCAGGCAGTTAACTTAGTACGTTATTCACTAATCGTCCGTTTTTTCTCGTGTATTATTGCAGTAAGTGTCGTAATGCGCGATATCCATTTCGTTCATTTGATTTGCGGTTAAAAAAGTGGTTTTTAAAAAGTGGCTACGAAGTTGACTTTGAAGATTTTACTTTGCACTGTTCTCAGGTGAGATTTGGTGGATGATTGTTATTTTGGTGTGAATATTGTTTTTGTAGTTTCGAGAATTATTATTTTGCTTATTGGTAATTTTTATGAAACAACAAAGTCTTTCACGTTTGGATCTTTGGCACGAAAGTACTTTGCAAAAATACAAATATTAATGTTCAGTGTTTCAGTGCATTATATCACTCGAGTCGTTAATAATAAAATGTTTGATTTAATTTAAATTTAACTTCTACGAATAATTTATTGCTGGTATATAACGTAAATTTGGATGAATTAGCGAAATGAATAATCAGTTCAGATTCTACAACGAAAAGTATTCACAGAACAAGATAACAATCATTCTCGTTTGCACTGCTATAAACTCGTTACACGAAAGAAGTTCTTCTTTGCACAAGCATCGAATGATTCACTCTTTCATTTTATAATTCCGCAGTTGCTGCGTCCACACCAAATCAGACTCCGTTGAAAAGGACTTGCAGGTAAATGTAATATTTTGGCCTCTGCTGATAGTATTCAGTTTTCATCGTAGCACTGAATCGTAACAACTGAATACTGTTTTATTAGAGGATTAAAATTTTTTTTAGAGAATCCCTTTAAAAAAATATTTTCTATTCTCGAACAGGAAATAACTTACAAGTGAAAGGGTAAATAACTTGTTACAAAGCCGTAGAAAGAATTTCCTTCCTCGTGTTTTTTCCGCAAGTTGAGAACCTAAGATTTCGACACTAAGCAGAAACATTCTCTAAATGTGCAGCAGGTCTGCGTTCCAGTAAGTATTATTTGGAACATTTAGCACTGTTCTTGGATTGATTTCTTTTCAATGTTTCTTTTTCCTTTTTCTATTTGAGGAATTAGAATTATTGAAAAGATCAATCGATCAGCATGATTGTCGTGTAAAGAAATCAACATCATTGTGTCGCTACAACTTAAGTTTAACAGTGAATAATAGAATCTAACAATTGTCTTTTTTTTGTAGAGAAAGTTTTGTCTTCGATATTAAAAAGTGTTACTAGCATCAGTTCTTATTTGGTTGAACTACTATATCTATGAACCACTGAAAGCCGAGACGAACGAACACACCTGCCAGAATAAATAATAGCCGTAAGCGGTTGCCAAATAGAAAAACAATAGACAAAAGTCAACAAAAAAACTGAAAACTCGATAGTAACGTCTAGCCTATATTTCGGTCGGTCGTTAGTTCGGCGTGAAATCAAAAATAACTGTAAAATATAGAAACAGAAGCAAACAAAATAGCAAGAAGCGTAATAACAATAATAATAATAATACTAATTATTATCGATAAGCTAAAACGACAAAGTTTTAAGGGTAGAGCCAAACTAGTCAACGGCGAAAATATGCGAGCCGAGGCAGTCCAAGAGTGTTCAATTAGCGCTGTTGCGCAGATATTCAACGTATATAACGTTAGGTTTATACGAGTTGTGGGGAAGAGGCGTTTTTTTCAAAACAAAATGCAAAGTATGATAATACTCCGATCAAAAAAAAAAAATAAATAATATTAGTAATAGTAAATTATGCGCTAAGTTAAGGAAAATAAGTCAAATCGTTGATAGTCGCTAGGATGAAAATACGATACAGAGAACGTTCGTTTTCTCTCCCATAAAACTTTCAATTCTTTTTACACCATTAGACTAAGAATAATATCGGGCAATTATTACAAAAGTATATCCTTATACTTGAACTAAAAATTTTCTCGGTAAAAAGAATTGAAAATTTATAAAGACTTAAAGTTCAGAGATTCCTTGAAGCCATTAACTAATGGACACGCAAACCACACTCACACACAAACACGTGCACGCGCACACACACACACACACACACACATACACACACACACACACGCACACTTACGTTACCAGACCGTAGAATTTATTGTATGTGCCAATCAGAAAGCAGCAATTAGACCGGATATCCAAGTATAACGAACGAAACCCCATAATACATATACATAGTCGATCGGTCGACAGTCAATGTGATATAAAAGGTTAACGTCTTCTGTTTTAACGTTTCTTTGAAATAACAACAAATGAGTATACTTAGCTATTAGAGAACGCAAAAGGCTGACAGGAATGAAAATTAATAACAGACAAAATATCCAATGTTTTAACTTAGAATATAAGTCGTAAGAACAAACAAAGTATCAATGGTAGTCAAAGATGCCACTAAACGTCATTACCTCAGCTTATAGATTTTTTAATTTAATGTACAAAACATTCTTCTTACTTGACATTCGTATTCCATTTATAACCATGTATGATTTTCTGTGATTTTTTCAATTCCATTGTCTTTACATGGTGTTGAAGTGAGATTGATACCTCGTAACGATACTAGTTTTCAGCTGTTCGATAGTTCGATCTGTCAAAATAAAAAAAATATAAACCAACACATTAAAAAAAAGCCAAAATACGTAATTTAGCATCAGGGACGCGTGAAAGATTAGGTATTATGAACGGAAGCAAATTTAGTACGGAGACTAAGAATGCAAGACAAAATAATACATATGAAAATACGTAATAGAATAAATAATTGTATACTGCGGTTTTATTTAATGGCAAAACAAAACAAAAGTAAAACGTGAACGCGATAAAATAATGGTTGTTCCTGCTCTACGTCAAATAATACATTTGAACTTGAATTATAGCTTCATTCGGTTAAATATCACGCGTATATGGCATTTTGAGTTTCTTCACGAGAAAGTCTGATGACTGATAAGTCAAAATCGTGATTGTATTTATTGTATGATTCTTCTTCGAACAATACCTTGTACCTTGTGTAATTTATTTGAATGTAATTTTCTGTGCATATTATTTCTTTTGATAATTATGTTACGGAACTGAATAGTTTTAAGTATTGCGAAAATATTACAAATTTATAAACTCAAGTGAAGAAAAAAAATGTTTGACTGTTGCTTGATTTGTGAAGGGAAAAAAGAGTCTCTTGTTTGATGTTTAATCAAATTTGTTATATATATTTCAGCCGAAATGATCGTCGCAATCCTATAGAGAGAAAAAAAATGTTTTAAGCTCCGTAGACGTGGCGTTTTTCCTAATCGCAATGGACGTACAAAAATATAACGGTTTCGACATGAATTGATCGTTCATTGCATCGTCGTTACCAGGTTCATTAAAATTGTACAAAAAGACAAGAGAAAGCGATACGTTTACGCTCGTAAAACTATAAGAGAAATAAATGAAATTACGATAAGATAGAGTTTAACGAAAAACAAAAGACACATCGGATGCCTATGGAAGCCTTTTTAATCGGAATGGCAATTATGCGAAGTGAAAAAGGGCCTTCTCGAATCGGTCTTTGGCGAAAGAATTTTTCTATTAGTTTTTCATCGCTTCGCTCGCACTTTGTGGCCTTCCAAATTTGTTGAAAAATTTGACGCTTGCTAATTATAACGTTGCACAACAAAAAGATAATTCGTATTGGTCGTCGATTGAATTGACAGTTAAATCTGTTTGTTCCAAGTATAGTATCGCAAAAGATGTCTTATCTCCTCAGTTTTCTCTTTCTCTTTCTCTCTCTCTCTCTCTCTCTCTCTCTTTCCGAAGACGCTTAAAAATAGGCGAGAAATGTGCACACGCGCGAAATTAATTTTTGCAAAATTATCTGCTGTCATTTATTTTTGTTGTTTCTGATCCTGAGGTTTCTTGTAAATAATACGAGAGTGAAGAGAAAATTGTATTTCGCGCGAGCACATTTGTTACTGTACAGTGACGCCGCCGATGATCGTTATTTTTATACGAAAATTTAAAGAAAAAATGTAAAAATATTACTAATGACAAAAAGATAACGGGAAAAAAGACAAATGAAAGAAAGACTAGAAACGTATGAAAATATTTAATAAACATTATATAATTATGTACAATCTATTTATAGAGTGGCTGATGTGTGGCCATGCGAAATATACAATAAACTCCAAGCCTGTTCGAACAGATAATAATCATTGCCTCTATAATTTTTAATTTTTTGTTAAACACCCATTATAGATTTACTACATATCCATCTATTTTAATTTGCAGCAATTCGGCTATGAACAACAGAGAATGTCACTAGATGTACTCGTTGTCAATTTAAGAAATAGACAAACAGAAACTTACAGAAATGTGTATTCTGGATTGTGCTGGGGCCTGACGCAAGCGTCAGTGCCTCAGGAAAACAGCCTACTTCCACCAGTAGAGCTATTTTCAAGACTATCGACATATAACCAAGACAATCAAGACGCTTATCCTGATATGAGTGGCGAGGAACCAATGTTAGAAGAGTTTTCAGATGAGGAAATGCCGAACATATATGAAAACGGTTACAATGAAAATGGTCATGAAACAGACATCTCTGAGACAGATACCGTTCTAGAGGAGAATCCAAGCACCAGTGCCGAACAACAGGAGAGGTTCATCAATCTCGAAATCAACCCGGTCGCTATATCCGTTATACGGTATTCTGCCGGACCTGTATTCGAAAACGGATTCAACTCGTACTACTTTGAGAGACAGCCGAACTGCTGTCGAAATCTAAATAATTTCACCATTCCCAACGAGAATACTGCATCGTCCATACAGCCATCCACCAGTGATCAGTGGGTCACTAATAACGGCGACGAGACGATGGAGGTGGAGTTGACGGATGAAACAGAGGTAACAGAAAATCCAGAAATTCCAAATCCAGGGGTTAATCAGTTACCTAGCAGTTCGACGAATTTTAAACGATCGATATCAATAGAACCTCATGAAAACCTGCCTATAAAAAAAAGACGGCTTAACCCAGAAGTAATATGTCACACTGATACAAACCATGAAAACATTGAGGTATCGGTGAAAAGTGAAAGTATGGAATCAAAGGGCATTAGCTCGAAAATCATGGACATCAACTTTCTTCCAATAAAAGAACGATTAAAGAGACGGCTAGTAGACGTACCTAATCAAGTAGTTCAAGTAGTTCAAATTGATCAACATGATCAAGTTGATCAAGTTGATCAAGTAGATCAATTTGATCAAGTTGATCAAGTAGATAAAGTAGATAAAATAAATAAAATAAATGAAGTGGATCAAGGTACGTCTACATCCGTAAACAATCCGTCGCCTCCACCGATGCAAAGAGAGCTCAGGCGAAGCACCAGGCGGAGTGTCGCTACCCCGCTCTACGCTAGTTGGAAGAATGAAAGTACCAGAAGCTCCAGTAAGCGTATCAAAAAACGATAAGTACACGCTTATCGTATTAGATATAAATAGATAATTGTATATAGAAAAATGAATGCCTTAAGTGTTCTATTTTCCTTTATTCACTGATCCAACTTTGCTCGAGTGCCATATTTATTAATTGTTTTATTGAATTTGTAAAATATTATCATTTTCCGTTGATGAAGTTAGTAATTGATATTATAAATATTGTTATATTACGTATACTTTCGTGATATTTTAGAGGCAGCTGTGAAAGCTACTTCGAATGTTTAACTTTGTAACTCTTCCTAGATGCAATAATTCTGTGGATTTTGTTTGGTGATAATAGTATTGTAAGGATTTGAGTTAGTGAATAAGAAACAGAAAGTATTAGTGAATTGTTTTGCTAGAGTAAAGATAATGGATCATTGGAAAAAGGATTTACTAAAACGAAATTCATTGTTTTCGAGAACCTGAGGATGGTTTTATCAATGGTAATTTTTATGAAATGTCAAATTCAATTTTCACGACTAATTTACAATTGACTTATATTCATACACAATTACAAGATGGAAAATTAAAAACAAATCGACAATTTATATTCAGCTCACATTGTACAATGCAAAAAATTTCTTTTGAAAAATCACTTATTAAAATAACCATGCAGTAAAAGTAACTAATCCTATATGCACGAGCGTCGAGTCCACCTACATTAGTCTTCCATTTTTGCAAGCGCTGTATTTTCGCCAAAATATATCTGGCGCAAAAACACTGCACTGATTTGTAGCTAACTAGTTTGCCTCAGCGTTCGATACGTCATCAAAAAGATTGAAAATTGAAATTACACCATCAAAGACAAATCATTCATTTTTTTATTAAATATGAATTTTATATTAAATTTTTATACCATTTTTTATT
Source organism: Chouioia cunea (assembly GCA_030064505.1). Classification (NCBI taxonomy): domain Eukaryota; kingdom Metazoa; phylum Arthropoda; class Insecta; order Hymenoptera; family Eulophidae; genus Chouioia; species Chouioia cunea. Next base: position 26,677,970 of record JAOPFQ010000003.1, on the reverse strand, counting down.
TGCTTTTATTTACTTATTACGTATATTATAATACGTATATAAAATGATTACGAATCCGAAAATGGATACGTATATAAAATTATTACGAAATTCATGTTTCTTGGATTAAGAATTACACATGATTTTCTAGAATATATTTTATTTGATAAATCATGACAAAAGTAAAATGATCTCGCGTACCAAATTAATTTTGTTTAATTAGCTGTTTTTTTTTTATCATTTTCGTTGGATGTAATTCCAATTTTCTTGTAAATAATACAAGAACGAAGAGAAAATTATAATTCGCGCGATCGTATTTGTCACAATGAATGTATAATCGGCATACCTTGTGCGTTGTATGCCGGTTCAATTTTGTAATATACTGCGAGCTTGTCTCGAGCAAATAAACTATGTTGTCTTTTTATTAACAAAATACTTTCCTGATAATCCCAATCATCCTTAACGGTATTAATTGTTAAATGAAACGTCAAAATGCAAATATATGCAATTTTGTTTACAGCCTCTCGACGTTAGAAAGAGGCCTCCACAAAACATAATATTGATCGACGTGACTAACGACGAGGTAACAACGGTCACCGTTCAAAGAAACCTCGGCTATCTGATGGCACGATTGGAAAAACCTAGCAAAGATGAGCATTATCAGCGGGATACGTATAACGCGATGCAAAATAACGACTGTCTGCAACATCTTTCAACGACTATAACCGAACCTCATACATGTTCCATACAGGAACCTTACGAACAAAATAAGATAGCACAGAACGTTGATAGTCTAAGCCATGAGAGATGGCCGTTAGAATTGATTGAAGAGCCAGAATTAGTAAGCAACGAGACGAAATCGGTCAGCCGTTCCACGATTATAGCTAAATCTCATCTGTCTCACAGAGGAGACCCCAACGTACATGTTATATTGAACGTCAGCTCGATCATTCGTGAGATAGGTAGGCAGATGTCAAAAATAGTCATTTCAAAGACTGATATTGAAACGAAAGTAAAAGATAAGCACATCGACCGTTTTAAGAATGAGCGATCGCCGTCAGCAGAGACAGAATTAGCAAATTACGAGACAAATTCGGTCAGCAGTTCCAAGGTTATGGTTAAAGTTCATGCGTATCACAAGTGGGAACATAACGAACATGTCACGACGAATGACAACTCGATTATCCGAGAAATCGGTAGGCAGATGTCGGAAATAGTATTTCCACAGACTGATATCGAAACGAAAATAACAGATAAGTACATAGACCGTGTTAGTAATGAACAATCGCCGTTAGAACCGTCGGCAGAGCCAAAATTAGCAAGTAACGAGACAAAAACGGTCAGCAGTTCCACAATTATAGTTAAACCTCACCTGTGCCTCATAGGGGAATCTAACGTACATTTAATGTCGAACGACAGCTCAATTATCCAAGAGATCGGTAGGCAGATGTCGGAAATAGTAATACCAAAGACTGATATCGAAACGATATTAAAAGATAAATACATCGACTTAGTTAGTAATGATCAATCCACGCTAGAACCGTCGGCAGAGCCAGAATTAGCAAGTAACGAGACGGAATCGGTCAGCAATTCCACGATTATAGTTAAACCTCACCAGTGCCTCATAGAGGAATCTAACGTACATTTAATGTCAAACGACAGCTCGATTATCCGAGAGATCGGTAGGCAGATGTCGGAAATAGTAATACCAAAGACTGATATCGAAACGATATTAAAAGATAAATGCATCGACCTAGTTAGTAATGATCAATCGCCGCTAGAACCGTTGGCAGAGCCAGAATTAGCAAGCAACGAGAGAGCAAATTTCAATTATTATACATGTATAACCAAACCCCAATCATGCTCCATTGATGAATCTAGTGTACAAAGAACGCACTTCAGCAATTTAAGAGGATTTCCAAATGGAGATAAAAATTCGGGTGATTGTAATTGCGGCATTTGTTCCGCTTTTAGAGAAGTATACGGTAACTCATTATTATTACAATATTCCCCGCCATCATCACCACTACGATCACCTTCACCACAACCATTATCCCCAGAACCACCACCTGCATCACCACAACTACCCCCAGTACCTCCATCTTCATCACCTAAACCACCATCTTTGCCACCAAATTCACCACCACAACTACCACCACTGCCACTATATTCACCACAGAAAGAATGTTCACTGGTTTCAACTTCATCATCCCTACCACCTATACGACAACCACCTATACTGCCACCATCTTCACCATCACAAGCACCTTCAATGCCACCACATTCACCACAACAATTATCCCCACGACCTCCATCTTCATCATCACAAGCAACTACAATTCCACCACTTTCACCGCAACGATTATCCCCACGTCCTCTATCTTCATCATCACAAGCCCCTTCAATTCCACCACATTCACCGCAACAATTATCCCCACGACCTGTATCTTCAACATCACAAGCACCTTCAATGCCACCGCATTCGCCACAACAATTATCCCCACAACCTCCATCTTCATCATCACAAGTAACTTCAATTCCACCACATTCACCGCAACAATTATCCCCACGACCTGTATCTTCAACATCACAAGCACCTTCAATTCCACCACATTCACCGCAACAATTATCCCCACGACCTGTATCTTCAACATCACAAGCACCTTCAATGCCACCGCATTCGCCGCAACGATTATCCCCACGTCCTCTATCTTCATCATCACAAGCCCCTTCAATTCCACCACATTCACCACAACAATTATCCCCACGACCTCCATCTTCATCATCACAAGCACCTTCAATACCACGACATTCACCACAACAATTATCCCCACGACCTCCATCTTCATCATCACAAGCAACTACAATTCCACCACATTCACCGCAACAATTATCCCCACGTTCTCCATCTTCATCATCACAAGCAACTTCAATTCCACCACATTCACCGCAACGATTATCCCTACGACCTCCATCTTCATCATCACAAGCCCCTTCAATTCCACCACATTCACCGCAACAAATATCCCCACGTTCTCCATCTTCATCATCACAAGCAACTTCAATTCCACCACATTCACCGCAACGATTATCGCCACGACCTTTATCGTCATTATCACAAAAACCTTCAATTCCACCACATTCACCGCAACAATTATCCCCACGACCTGTATCTTCAACATCACAAGCACCTTCAATGCCACCGCATTCGCCGCAACGATTATCCCCACGTCCTCTATCTTCATCATCACAAGCCCCTTCAATTCCACCACATTCACCACAACAATTATCCCCACGACCTCCATCTTCATCATCACAAGCACCTTCAATACCACGACATTCACCACAACAATTATCCCCACGACCTCCATCTTCATCATCACAAGCAACTACAATTCCACCACATTCACCGCAACAATTATCCCCACGTTCTCCATCTTCATCATCACAAGCAACTTCAATTCCACCACATTCACCGCAACGATTATCCCTACGACCTCCATCTTCATCATCACAAGCCCCTTCATATCCACCACATTCACCGCAACAAATATCCCCACGTTCTCCATCTTCATCATCACAAGCAACTTCAATTCCACCACATTCACCGCAACGATTATCGCCACGACCTTTATCGTCATTATCACAAAAACCTTCAATTCCACCACATTCACCGCAACAATTATCCCCACGACCTCCATCTTCATCATCACAAGCAACTTCAATTCCACCACATTCACCGCAACAATTATCCCCACGTTCTCCATCGTCATTATCACAAAAACCTTCAATTCCACCACATTCACCGCAACAATTATCCCTACGACCTCCATCTTCATCATCACAAGCAACTTCTATTCCACCACATTCGCCACAACTATTATCCCCGCTGCCTCATTCTTCATCACATGCTCCTTCATTGTCACTGCATTCACCACAACAAACGCCTCTACTGCCTCCACCTTCATCATCACAAGCGTCTTCAATGGCACCACATTCACCACAACAATTATCCCCACTGCCTCATTTTTCATCACAAGAACCTTCAACACCCCCACATTCATCACAGCGATTTTCTCCTCTGCTTCTATCTTCATCACCACAAGCACCTTCAATGCCACAACATTCACCACAACAAACGCCTCTACTTTCTCCACCTGCATCATCACAAGCATCTTCAATGGCACCACATTCATCACATCAATTATCCCCACTGCCTCCACCTTCAGTATCAGAAGCACCCTCAATGCCACCACATTCACCACAACAGTTATCCCCACTGCCTCCACCTTCATCATCACAAGCACTCTCAATGCCACCACATTCACCACAACAGTTATCCCCACTGCCTCCACCTTCATTATCAGAAGCACCCTTAATGCCACCACATTCACCACAACAGTTATCCCCACTGCCTCATTCTTCATCACATGCACCTACAATGCCACAATATTCACCACAACAACCCCATCCACTGCAATCACATTCATCATCTCAAATACCAACATTGCTAAATTTTCCACCGTCACAATACCCATCGGTACAATATCCACCACCACATTATATACCAACACAATACTCACTGACACAATTTGCAATGTCTCAATACCCACCGCCACAATACCCATCGTCACAATACCGACCGTCTCAATACCCACCGTCACAATACCCACCGTCGCTATACCCACCGTCACAATACCCACCGAGACAATACCCACCGTCACAATACCCACCGTCACAATATCCACCGTCACAATACCGTCCGTCACAACATGAAGTACAAACGCAACAAATGCGAGCGTATCGACAAGGACATTCTTCACGTATGCGACAATATCCACCAAAACATCAGCGAACAATGCGTCAAAGTCTATCTGGACCACCAGTACCAATAGTACCTTATCAATTACCACAACCACAAGTACTATTTTCATCACCTGTGCAACATTATCCATCATCTCGACCAGGTCCACAGCGACCACATCGTCAACAACAGCAATCACAACGACGATACCAATCACAAATGCCGTCAAATCGATCTCCACGTTCGTCTTCACGAACACAATCATCACCAATTTCGAAGAGAAGCGGTAAAAGGATATTCTTCAGAAGAAGAAATATTGGCAACAATCAACCATTACCAGTACCGATAGTGACACCACAACCGGTGTTGTCACCAGAATCTTTGCATAACAGAAATAATCCATCAGTAGCCACAATGCAAAGAGTTGAAGGTCGTCTGTTAAATCCATCATCAGTGGAATCACCCGCATCAACAGGATTGCCACCGTTATCGTTAGAATCAATGCCGTTATCATCACTTTTGCTACTGCCACCACCACCGCCGCCGCCAGAAATAATAACGATATCGTCATCATCACCGTCATCAACAGCAGGGTTATCACCACCACCACCACAACAGCCATCAACTTCGGAATCACCACCTCCACCAACTGATTCTGTAGCGTTACCATCAGCTTCGCCAAACACAAACAATACGGTACCATCAGTCAGAATAAAAAAAGTTGAAAGCTGGCTGCAATCTCCATCACCAGCGGCACTATCACAACCACAGTCATCAACACTATCACTGCCGTCACGAACTCCAATTGACAATTTTAATGAACTATCATCAGGCATAATAAGCAATACAGATGAGAGCAGGTTGATACCTTCGTCACCACCAGCATCAGATCCACTATTGCTAACACTACCGGTACCGTTATCAACATCGACGAATAGCGCCATAGAGGAACCATTAAATAATCTACAACCACGGTTACCTTCTCCAGCATTACTATCAACACCGCCGCCACCAACACTGTCCCAACTGCCACAAACTCCAATGAACAGTGTCAAACAGGTACCTTCAACTAGAGTAAAAAGAGTTGACAGACGATTGCAATTTTCATCACCAACTCCACCGCCACCAACACTATCAAATTCACCAGCATCGCCGAATAGCGTTATAGCGGAACCTCTAGCCGAAGTGCAAAATAATGTCGATGATCTGTCACTACTACTACACACGTTAGTAGTACAACCATCTACGCAACCACCACCATCATTATCGCCACATTCGCCAGTACCAACAAATAGTACTCAAGATCCAACATTAGCCAGAGAGGAAATAGATGATAGTAAGTTGTTAGCTCCAACTCCACCAGCACTAACACTATCAACTTCACCAGCATCGACAAAGAGCATTGTAGCGGAACCACTAGCTGATGTGGAAAATAATGTCGGTGATTTGCTATTACCCACGTTTGTAGTACAACCATCTACGCCACCGCCACCAACATTGTCGCCACATTCACCAGCACCGACATATAGTGTCCAAGATACACCATTAGACAGAAGGACATTATTTGATAGCCTGTTGTTAGCAGCTTCATTACCATCAGCACTATCACCACCATCACCAGTATCGAGTAATACCGTCACAGAGGAACCACTAGCTGATGTGGAAAATAATGTCGGTGATTTGATATTACCCACGTTTGTAGTACAACCATCTACGCCACCGCCACCAACATTATCGTCACATTCACCAGCACCGACATATAGTGTCCAAGATACACCATTAGACAGAAGGACATTATTTGATAGCCTGTTGTTAGCAGCTTCATTACCATCAGCGCTATCACCACCATCACCAGTATCGAGGAATACCGTCACAGAGGAACCACTAGCTGATGTGGAAAATAATGTCGGTGATTTGCTATTACCCACGTTTGTAGTACAACCATCTACGCCACCACCACCAACATTGTCGCCACATTCACCAGCACCGACATATAGTGTCCAAGATACACCATTAGACAGAAGGACATTATTTGATAGCCTGTTGTTAGCAGCTTCATTACCATCAGCACTATCACCACCATCACCAGTATCGAGTAATACCGTCACAGAGGAACCACTAGCTGATGTGGAAAATAATGTCGGTGATTTGATATTACCCACGTTTGTAGTACAACCATCTACGCCACCGCCACCAACATTATCGCCACATTCACCAGCAGCGACATATAGTGTCCAAGATACACCATTAGACAGAAGGACATTATTTGATAGCCTGTTGTTAGCAGCTTCATTACCATCAGCACTATCACCACTATCACCAGTATCGAGGAATACCGTCACAGAGGAACCACTAGCTGATGTGGAAAATATTGTCAGTGATTTGTTATTACCCACGTTTGTAGTACAACCATCTACGCCACCGCCACCAACATTATCGTCACATTCACCAGCACCGACTTATAGTGTCCAAGATACATCATTATCCAGAGCGACAATAGTTGATACTAGGTTGTTAGCAGCTTCATTACCACAAGCACTAACACCAACGTCACCATTATCGAGGAATAGTGTCATACGGGAACGGTCAGCTGAAGTGGAAAATAATGTCCGTGATTTGATATTACCCACGTTTGTAGTACAACCATCTACGCCACCATCGCCAACATTATCGCTACATTCACCAGCTCCGACGTATAGTGTTCAAGATGCATCATTAGTCAGAACGACAATATTTGATAGAGGGTTTTTAGATTCATTTCCCCCAGCACCAACACCTCCGCCACCAACACTATCAATACCGTTATCAGTATCGAGGAGTAGCGTCATACAGGAAACACTACCTAGAGTAGAAAATAATGTTGATGATCTGTCACTGCTATTACCCACACTAGTAATACAACCACCTACACCACCGCCACCCACATTATCGCCACATTCACCAGCTGCAACATATAGTTTCCAAAATACATCATTAGCCAGAGAGACAATATTTGATAATCGGTGGTTAGCAGCTTCATTACCACCAGCACTAACACCACCGTCACTAACACCAGCTATACCGTCACCAGTATTGAGGAGTAGCGTCATACAGGAACCTCTAGCTAGAATGAAATATAATGTCTGTGATTTGCCGCCACGGTTACCTTCTCCAACGGCACCACCACCTTCGCCACCGTATCCAACACTATCGTTACCGACACTAGCTCCCACAACCAGTGCCATAGAGGAACCATTAAACAGAGTTACAGTAATTACGCTCAGGCCGCTACCTTCATTATCACCATCATCGTCGAATAGCGCTATAATCGAACCATTAAACAATGAAAACAATGATATGTGTAAGATACCCTTCAAGAAGCGATACATAAACGAAGGCCAAATTAAAAGCATGCAGCAATTTCCATCACCAGCACCAGCACCAACACCGTCACAAACACTATCGCAACCGTCACCAGATTGGACGAGCAATATCATAAAAGTATCAATAGACAGAGAAAAAATAGATGAGAGTAGACTGCCACCTCCATTATCACCATCAACGACGTCATCATCACCAACACGACCACTACCATCACCAACATTGAGAAGTAGCTTTACAGAAGAACCGTTAGCCAAGAAAAGAAAAGATAGTAAATCACCCTGCAGGAAGCGATCAGAATCATCATCACCAGCACCACCATCACTAACACTATCTGTACCGTTTTGGACTCCAATGGATACTACCATAAAGGTATCAATAGCCAGAGAAAAAATAGACGAGAGAAGGCTACTACCTCCGTGTTCACCAGCACCAGGACCATCATCGTCAGGTCTACCGCTACCGTCACCAGCATCGACGAGTAGCGTCACCGAGGAGCCATTGGTATTTGAAACCTATGTTGTTAATAGTAAGCTGCCTTTCAAGAAGCGATTCTCAGTTACAAGTCCGTCGAAATGCGCTGAAACGTCGAACAATACCCCACCGACTAATCAAAACGAGCCGAATCCTCCTTTAAGACAATTGTCAGGCCCAAGGAAGAAAAGGCTAAGTGCCCCCGATGGCGAGGCAGGGAGTAGCGCGGCACCGACACCACCGGTTGCCCTTAGACGTAGCACTAGGCGTGATAATTTGCCTGCTGTCAACTATGTTTATAATGAACCCGATGACGTTCTACTACCTCTCAAACGCAGAAAGAAACGAACTAAACGATAGCTATAGCTAATGGTTTTTTTTATGTACATGGCAGATTGTAAATACGAAGATAAAACACCCAAAATGTCCTATTTCCTCCTCGTTCCTTGCTTCAACTTTGCTTGAGTACCTTATTTATTCATATTTTATTAATTGACCCGCGGTCACTTTTTATTTTCTCCGTAAGTTAAGTCAGTAAGTGATGCGTGAGCAGACCTATTGATATTATTCCATTACATATGTTTTTGTTAAATAATTGTATAAAGCGATTTTATTTGACAAAACACGACAACACTTGAAAGCGATATTGTGTTATAGTGTAATGTTCGGCGGACAAGATTAATTTAGCCAAATTATCTACAGTCGATCGTTTCCGTTAGCTCCGATTCCCTCAAGAACGAAAGGGAAATTGTATTTCGCTCGAGCAGATTTGTTTACTGTATAGTGTTGCTGTTGTTGACGATCATTTTCGTATGAAAATGAAAATATAGTTTCACCAAAGATAATCAATGACAAAAACAAAGTATTAGGAAGAATAAATGAAGAAAGACAATAAACGAAATTACTCGAGAGCATGTTGTAATTATGTACGTTGTGTATTTATACACGTATCAACTTCTATAATATAGTAGTATCAATTATCGAGTGTACTAGTGAGTAACCACTCGAAATACATAATAATCTCCAAGTCTCTTCGTACAGAATACCATCAGTACCTAATTATTGCTAACCCTTTTCCATATAGCCGTGATTACCGCTTTTAGTAATACCAATTTTTAGAATAAATTTGGAATATTTAATATGTATAATTGTTTTTTCCTTTACAGCCTCTTGCCGTTAAGAAAAAGCACATTCACGACGTATTGCTGATTGACCTGACTAACGACGAGATAACAACAGTTACCAGGCAAAGGAAGCGCCCTCGAATTAAATGGATGGAAACTGTGAAAAATAACATCACAAAAATGCTGAAGATTCATATTGCCTCGAAATTCCAAGATAAGCGAGATGAGCCAACGAGTAAACCGTTGATCGCTACTTGGCAGACCCTTTTTGCTAATAACAAGGCTTATCAACAACATTTTTCCATGATTATAGCTGCATTTCAACTAAATTCCACAGAAATATCCTCAAACGAAATCAAACAATTGAAGGAGCAAGCTAGATCAGTAGACGAACAAAATCGTGAAAAGCCCAACGCTAATGCTTCACAAAATGATATTGCTCAAGAAACTAGTAGTCCACCGAGAAAGATATTGATCTCCTACGAAGAGTACAAAAAGAGAACATGTGTCGAGAAGAAACCCAAGCCCAAGTTCAAACCAAACGATGTATCTTTGCTGGCGAATGTAAAGTCGGATAAACAAGAAATTCTCTCGACCAGCACAACAGAGCACGTAAACGTCCCTGAAACGTTGAGCCCAAGCTGAAATATCCACAGTTTATCCAAACCTGTTAAACGAAATAAATGTGACGAGTGGACAATATTTTATTCGTATTTAACGATTGTGATGCGTTAAAAACGGTTGTGATAATTATTTAAAATGACATTGTTTATAAATTCAGATATACTATTTTAACTATGACTTATATGCAATGAGAAAATACAAAAGTATTAATATATTTACTTTATTAATATAAATTAGTGAGCATTTTAATTATCAATGGAAGCACAATGTATATATTTAGTTACTTATTCAATGAAAACTCACTAGTAATTCAATCTGATTGAATTACACTTGTACAGAAAGTAACAGATATGTAAGTTTTATAATTGTAAATATGTTAATAAAATAATACATATCGATAAATGAATGAAAATAATATATTAATAATCATCTGTATAATGTAAGGATTTTTAATAAAAAACAAGCGTCTCAAATTTGTTTTTTTTTACTTTTAATAAAATCATACTTGCTTTAATCAGCTCTAAGATAACATTACGGTGTCGAAAAAATATGATAGTTACAATAATAATAATAATAATAATATTAATATAATAATAGTAGTAGTAGTAATAATAATAACAATACTTCGCGACTAAAATAATTAACAATGAAACCTTAGGTCTATTAGATCTCGGTAGAGCGCAGGAAAAAAATACAGGCAACAGAGTACGACTAATAAGTAAGGAATACAATAGTAGTGGTGATAATAGTAAAAATAGTCATAACCATATATCGCAGGGCCAAACAATCTCTCTCTCTCTCTCTCTTTCACAAACACGCACACACAAACACGCGCTCGCTTATTTTTTCTTACTCTTAACGTGCATGTAGTTTTTCTTTTTTTTTTAACTCCAATGAATGACCAATGTCCGCATCGCGACAAAACTTAACTATAAATTCATCGTGAACGAGAGGCTGTAATACTAAAGTTACTAATACGACCGCCTAGCAAAAGAGAAGGAAAATCAAAAGAGGAAGAAAATCAAGGAGAAGATAAAAAGTGTATCGTTCGATGCATAAGGCAGAATCCTATCTACTTAATAGTGAAGCGCATAAGCCGATCTTGGCATAGATGTTCTGTACAAAATGCGCGTAACAACACGATAAACGTGCAATAACAACGAAAAAAAAAACATATTCACTCTATACTTCTCGAAAAATGTATGTGTACAAAATTGATGAGATTGCTTATCATGGACAAGGCTCACTCTCTTCGTGAGATCACACTTGTGCTAGCTACTTTATTTATTATCTTTTATAACATAAACATATGCGTAATATGGTCTACTTATAAAACGTGACGAGTCGTCAAAGAAGATGAACTCGAATCAATATCAAATCCAAAATATTTGTCTGCCTCGTATATTTGATTCTCGAGGTACAGTTACTATGTTCTATATAATAAAATAAACTACAATTCGTCAAGCAGTTAAAAATCATAGCACGCACTGCTTTTTTTATTATTATTTCGTCAACTCTCTCTCTCTCTCTCTCTCTCTCTCTCTCTCTCGCTCTCTCTCTCTCCTTCTTTTTCTCTCGCATAACAAATTTACAAAGCTTCCGCAATTCTCACAGCCTTAATGTAGGCTCAAATCAATCAATCAATCGAGGAAGAAGACAAAAAAACTAATCGCAAACGCGATGATTATGTACAGAGACAAAGAACAAGAATCGTTAAAAAAAAATAAATAGAAACACCTTTCACAGGTGAGTAATTATAATGTCGTCGTCGATATCATCTTTTTCGTCGTCCGTTTCTTCTGGCTGATTGGCTTCAGCTTGTGCCGCTTTTGGATCTTCGGCAAGTGCTTTAAGTCGTTTCTGTTTGCGCCTGTGCAATAATTCGACGACAATATAACCGATCGTTCCAATTATTAAGACAACCAACATCACGTATAACTTCATTCTAGCGCACAAGTGAGTACTATATGCATAGGCTACGACGAATCCAGCCGATTCCCACAGACGGTAGTTCGAGAAGGCTGCCTCCTTATTACGACGGAATAATGTACCATATAGTCCTGAAAATATATCATACATTAGATACATGAAAATATTTTTTTTTTTTTAATGAATGTATATAAATATATATTATTTAACGTTGGTATCGTGAAATAAAAACATTTTGAATTTGAATAAAAAGATTTTTGTTTCAAAACTATTGGATTAATATTGTTCTTTTTACTCATTTATTCTATTAGTATTTACATTTTCTTTTCTGTTCTTTTTTAACACGTGAAAATGTATGTCAAACTAATTTTATACAGTACTGCTGGCAGTCACATACGCGCGACCGTGTTTTTAACAAATAGTAAATATTTCCCTCTCACTTTTAACGCATCTATTCATAAAACTACATAACTATATTCTATATTTTTTATATTTGCGTACAGAAATTTCATAGCGACATTAATACTTCACTTTTACAACAACGTTTACGTGTACAATTTATACGAGAACATTGGAACGGTAAAGAAAGTAAATCTCGAACTTTCTCAATGATTCGGGACAAAATTGCAAGAAATGCGCGTAAAAAACAAAACGATTATGAAAAAAGTATTTAGAGCAAATATCGAATAGCATTCCCACAACTAATTGCTCTTATAAGAGCAAGAGATATATATTCGAACAGTCGACTGTTGAGGGCGCACGTGTGAAACCGGCTAAGGCGTGCCAGTTATACAGTTACGTTTCATGGAATGTTAGTGTGATATTGATTTTTTTTATTTTTCTCTTTTACTCTAATGCTGTTCCATTTATACGAGCTACAGATGCAGTATATCGACTTTATTTCGCTATGGGTATCTATTGTTATTTGACGAGTTTCATATTCGACTTCGTAAAATATGAGGCTACATCAAATTTATAAATCATACAATTGAATTAAGCTCTTTCGACATTATGTAATATATTCGGATGAATTTCGTAAGTTGTTAATAGGATCGTCTATCCTAATTAACTTGAGCGTAAATAAGCAATACTGACAAAGGTACGTTATAAATTTAATAAAGTACCTAATAACAACAATTAAAAATCCGACAGAAAGATACTCTTGATAGTCGGAATTTTTGTCCGACTATCAAGAGACAATATTTTTTAATAAATAAAAAATAACGTTGAATTTACTGTTTGTATATCGACGGGAATTTTGAATTAGAAACTGTGGCTCGAATACGAATTTTAAATCTCCATTTTTTAACGAGTTAATAAAAAAAGTTGTACAACGATTTATCCAATAAATGTCAAAGGACTAAGGTGAAGAGTGGCGTAATCAACGTACCGTATCAAAACTAACGGAAAGAAACGAAACAGAGAATATAAAATGTTTCTCGAGTGACAGGTTTCTTTTGAAAAAGGCATCTTGCGACTCCTTATTGTAACCAGGACGTTTATGGAAAAAAGTAACGGCGTCGCACAAAAGACGCCATATTTCACATCATGCACGCTGAACTACTGCTATATGACAAAAAGTAAAAATTGACGATTAAATGTCTGCAGTGCTAAGAACACACATTGTTATATGAAATATAACGCACGTGGGCTTGGATCTTCTAATTATGATTCTCATTAAAATCAAAGCCAAAAACTCTTTTTCATTATACTCTTTACGATTCGCTTAAAGGCTATTGTTACTAACACAGTCAACGGTATTTTTTAATCCCTTTGTCGCGAAGGGAGAAAAAAAGAGTGTTTAGTAAAAGGGAATTTCTTCTTTTTATCTCTCGAAACTTCTTTCATTCTTAATCAAGAAAATTACTTCTGCCTAATAAAGACGATAGAGGTGAAAATTAAATCGACGTAGATAGACTGAAACTCGGATTTTTTTGCTTGCTTCTGTTATTCGTTTTTTGAATGGCTAATTAAGAAAGCTTCACTGTGCTGTAAGGCACGCTGTTAAAGAACAAGCTTCTTTTTAGAGGGAGGTAGGCAGACTAGAATAAAACTCTTCTAGGCCAAGAAAAATCACTCTTATAAAAGTAGTTTATGTTTAACATAGATGTTTTAATTTTTGCATTTTTACAATTCTTATTTGTCGTGTCTCTAATAAAATTTCTTTAACACGTTTTATTATTGAAAAGCCTTTTCATTTTCATTTTTTTGAGTTTTAAGTTCAAGTTTAAATTTAAAAGAGATCTTTTAAATGTAATTGAATTTCATTGCTTCAATCAACTAATTTTAAATAACAAATTTAGATTAACAATTTTACTTTTGGAAAAAAATGTTTACTTCTTCATCTAATAATAATAATGCTTCTTATCGCAACATTGCCAATGGGAAATTCCCTATACCCATCAGGCATTTAGACATAAAAAGAAATCCGGCTTGAATAACGAGTCTTCATGGCACCGATCGTCGCGAAAAATTATAATGTGCGTAAATGCCGACCTCGATGCAGCACGACGCGCTTTTACACATGTGAAAATCTCGCTTCGGTGACGTCAAAGGACTATCCCTGAGTGATATCTCGTCTCGATAGTATTTAATTTTTATTCTATTATTTTCGTACGTGCTTTCACTTTTCGAGAGCATTCCATTGACCTATAGTTTTCAGTTTGTAAAACAACCGTTTGCTTATGGAGATTCGATGTCTTTTTCGTGAACGGTAGTTTATTTATTTTTAAGGAATATTAATTTCTGTACCGGGGCTTTAAGGATCCGGAATTTAAAAGGAAATGCATGCTCAATTTTTCATATTTTATTGGCGAAGAATTTAAAGAAATGTTGTATTCACTAAACGCAGTTTACGTTTAAAAATTCATCGTGTAAACAAGAAATTTGACCGAAAAAATTATGCAAATTAAAAGTAAAGAAAAATAACTCACCGTTAACTTGGGTCTGCCAGACAGCGTCGCCAACACCCCATAATCCCGAGACGGTATAGAACATGTAAGAGTTATCCGGATGCGGATGCCACATGAGTAATACACCGATGAGGGAGGTATGTACAACAGTGCCAAGGGCCATCAGTGGTTGACGGCCAACGAACTTCATAACTGAGCCAAAGAGTAACGAGCAACCAGCGTTCACCACACCAAAGCAGATCATCACATAACCAACCCTGTGTACCCCCAAGGCACACGAGATATACGCCTGTAAAAATGAAACATTGTACATGTCGATTCTCGAGACGAAGCGATGAGCGTAAGGGTGCATTTTCAATTGCGAGTCTATATGCCGCAGGACATCGCATCTGATGAGGTACCTCTCTTTCTCCCTGCCCGCTCCACTCCCTTACCTTCCTTTGGGAAATAGTAGATGTATTGTTAGAGGGTTTCGGTCAGTGATGCTTGAGAGGTGATTGAGAGATATGTCTGTCTAGCGCGGTATTGTGAGCAATTTATATGCATGTCTATATTGTCGAGGCTATAGCAGTGCACTCTATCACAGCGATTTGATGATGGTGCAATTTATGCAATGTTAAGTTACCGCTGTGCGTTATATACATCGACATTTCGTAAAATGCTTTGACAAATAAAACCATTTATTTCACGTATCGCTGTTGTTTTTCAAGATCACATTTTTGTCGTTGTTTCAAATTTTATGAACGACTTGATTAGTTATACATCGATGCATCGCTTGATTATGACGCGAGAACAAACAAAGTGGAACTATAGCGTATGCGGTCGAAATATACACACGTACACATACACATACATTGAGGGGGTATGTATAACGAAGATCAAAGTTCGCGCAGAAACAAAGCGGAGGCACTACCCTAATTGGACGCTGTATGGTCAGCGGTTTTCTATATATCCGATATTCCGTCATTTCACAATGATTCAGTGAAAGAGTAAATGGAATTTTTCCATTTATTTTTTTCGTAGTAGTTACCGTGTATCGCGAATGAGATTTGACGCCGCTAGTAAATTCGTTACCCGAAGATTGGTGAGGAAATCCGATATATTTTCTTCTTTTTTTTTTAGTTTAAAACTACATACCCTTAAATTGCTGCGATGCGAAACTGTTGTGAAACTGAGTTAACGAATATATAGTACCCAATTACCATTTTTATTTTTAAAGTTATTAACAGCATTTTTTAATATCATTAATTACGAAAAATACGTAATATTTGTACTTTCCTACAGTTCGAACACACAATTCACGCCGAGTATTGTGCTAATGTATTAAATTATTTCGCGTGATCTCCACAGTAACGAAATTAGTTATAGCCAGTGAGAAGCAATTAGACAACAGCTGTGTTTGTGGCTTTGCAGAGAATACTTGATGGTCGACAAACTCTGATAACTACACGTACGTGCGAAACTCCATCAGCATTATTGCTAAACCTCGCTTGTGAACTACGATACTTGCTAATCATACGTTTTGAGGATAAATTTCTGCTTTTATTTGTAATATTTTGGAATATTCAGTTTTATGGAAAAATTACTTTATACAATAAAATTCAAAAAATAGCATATACGGACAGGAAAACTTTCTTTATCGAAAACTATCGGTTTGTAGTACTACACATCAAACAACTCGAAAGTTATTGGCGTATTGAGGGGAATCGAACATCGAACCCATTCCACCTATTCAGAAAAACCAATCACATTATATAATACATAGAAAATGATAGGAAAGTCTGAATAATGTGTATTCCTCTTATATGTATTAAACGCCATTAAATTTGACCCCAGTTGCAATCCTAGTTGAGCGTTATTCTCACATGAATAAATATAAATGTAAAACCAAAGAGAAAAAGCAGTTATTACGTTGTCAAAAGTCAATTCGATTGATTAAAAGCTCACAATATCAGTGTATACAGACTAATAGAAGCTATCACTGAATACACACGCGTCCAGCCAAATAAGTTTGTTGATTAGAAAGCAACGCCATCCTCGAATACACGATGAATAATAAAATGGTTGTGTCGGCTACAAGTTAATTCTTTTGTTTAAGTTTCCACGGCTTTTGGAAGTAGCAAAAAACTTGTATTCACGAGTTAGATTACTCGTACAACAAACACTAGCGATGTTTGTTTGAAACAAAAAACAGACAGTAACGCTCATTGAGGAAGTTATAAATGTACGCACGTCAAGTAGAAAGTTTCGTATTTGCATAAACACAACTTTGAAAAAAATATTCTGAATAAAAAAAAATTCGTTCAAGTTTTGTAGGTTAATAACACACGCTCCGCAAGAGAGTGAATGAGAGAGAGAGAGAGAGAGAGAGAGAGAGAAACAGACAGACAGATCAATGTCGCAAACTCGTCATTTTTTTACGTAACGCGCAGCACACAAAATCCATTCGATCTATATATGCTGATCATGAGCAAGCGAATCTTCTAATGTTGACATTTAATTATCCATCAACGACCTTACTTATAATACCACTAAACACGTATTCTCAGTCGTTTAATTAACCGACGCATATCCTGCGACGTACGTACTAATGACATTCTAAAATAACGTCTTCAACTTTCTTAAAGCTCGCGTCTATGCTTCTTTTTGCAAAGCGTTACGTAAAAACTTAGTAATTACGTCAGATGATTTTTTTTTCAAGAGTCTCAGTAAGGTATACGATTTTTTCATTTGTAACCAGCTTTTTCTTTTTGTTGATCAATGTAGTAGCGGTGTGAGCACCCTCCGATCATTTACCTAGTGAATAAATCTCATCCACTCCCCTCGCAAACTTTACGTGAATGTGAGAAAATGTCCAGTCAAATGAATAATCTTCAACGTTTGAGTGTTCGTGTGTGAACATTAAATGTGAACTTTTTTACAAACGATGTTAATTTCCATATAAAACGGGTTAATTTTGGCGATACATCCAGCTCATTTATTTTCATGTTCATTAAATCTCTTACTGGTTAATGTTGAACAAATTACACCCAATTAATGTTATTTAACCATCTTCTAACATGTGTTTCACGATTGAAACAACGATCTCCTATAAAAGAAACAAACCTTGTATCACAAACTAGAATAAGCTAGGAAAAAAAAACTAATTCTCAAAATTATATATTAACTATGCACGTTCATTCGAGAAACAATGTAAACGAGTAGCATAGTTTTTGAGAAAATAATAAAACGGCACAAATTCACGTGTACGCGAGAAGCAAAAACTCTGCATCTCTTCGTATTATACACGAACAAAAAAAATGTTTTCAGCTCAATTATCCTTTCAACCGATGCTTTTGTACCTTTTTGACTTTCTTTTTGTTACCCCACGATAGATTTATTTTTTATTTTTTTGAATGTGTTTAACAAGAACAATTTTCCTTTATTTAAAAAGTTTAATTTACGGGTGAAAACTACGATTCTGAAAATTTTGCATTGCTGCAAGTACGATTTAAAAAAAATACAAATATATGAGGGGAGATTCATGTATCGTTATTAAAAATAATACATTTCTCTTATAAAAAATTTCACACTTCCCTTTCGTCCTATTCCATATGAAATACGAGTCGAATATAAAAAAGAAAAAGTAGTATTTGATACATATATTCAATCCGTTCTAGTAGCATACTACAGAATCCGGTATTCGAAGTTTATCACTGCGTCTACATTTTGTACACACACACACACACGCACGCACATCATATATATGTACATCACTGATTGATGACGCGCCGATGAGAAAGCTAAATCTATATACATAGGTTTCAACTGCTTTTTACGGCTATAATATTATCCACGCATGCTTCGCCTTGCCAAAAAGTCAATTTGGATTACGTAAAACTTGAGCACTTAATTGCTTCATCTTTTTTTGTTCTTCATCAGTCTGCGAAGCCAGTGAACTCTCGAGTACCTTTTTTTGCGCGCGACTGCGATCATCAATCTGCTGACGCTTTTTTTCTTTCAGTGTTATATAGAACCGGTCGGCAGAGAGAGAGAGAGAGAAAGAGAGAGAGATCGAAAAAAACGTGCAGGTCGTTCCTTGACTCGTGTGATATTTATGCTAATCTGTAGAGACTATTATGTCGCTTTCGAAAATTCCATTTGAAAAATTTTTTTTTCTTTAAAATTTGATTGTTGGTGATGTATCGTACCATGCCCAATCAAGTAGTTTAGAAAATTACGGAAATTTCATCGTTAATCGTACGATTTTACATTCTCTAAAAGAGATTTACTTTGTCAAACTTTTTCCCCCTTGTGAAGATAATAAACGAGTTATTCTATACAAAAACATTGAGAGTGAAATAGTCTACAACAAAAAAATCAAAGTATAGCTTGAAAACGACCGGCTGTCTTAAAATAGTCTTATACCCCATCACTTTACCATCATAAAATAATTTTTTCAAGTAATACAAATGCACGAGAATAACCAAAGGAGGATGCGCGCACGAGTACCGCGGTGAAACCAGCTTTCTGAAAATAACAGTTATCTCCTGGCGTCGTGTTGTCCGGTAAAAATGCAAATCTATAAATAGAAATAATTAGCCCTGAAAAACAAGCCCCGACGCCTATCATTATACTTGCATACTCTCGCCGTGTAATAATTAGATGCAGTACTGAGGAATCGAGGGAGAGAAAAACGAGAGACAGTATATAAACTCGCTTGTGGCGCCTGTATTGCAGAAATAAAAAAGGGAAGAATCCGTCTATTTCCGTACCTTACAATTAACGATCATCATCGATGCTGCCCCACATTGACGACCATTTGCACTTTCTAAAGTTATGGCATTCCAATGTTTTATTAGTTTTAACTTTGCGCGAGGAAATCCGTTTCTTGAAATAGCTGACATTAAAGCTCTTTTTTCTTTTCTTTTTCCCACATATTGCATCGCATCGCGATTTTTCTCGACTTTGACATTTGAGTATACGTATAGCTGTTTCCACGACATCTCTCCCCCCCTCTCTCCTTCTTTCCCTCTCTTTCTCTCCGAACAACTTTTTTGTTATTTGTACTTGGTCGCCGAACAAATCCGAACAAATCCGTATTCGTTCGAGCGCACCTTGCAAAAAAGCAGAAGTAGATGGGAATCAAAAGAGATGGATCACGTAGATAGGAATAGACAAGATATCGACTTGACTGCTAATTAAATCAACCCGCACATCAGACAAGTTATTTATAAACTCGTTTATAGTCGATCGAACCCTCGTGTCTATCTTTTTTTGTACTTTCGAGTTCATCACTCGCATTTTCCCATAGCTCAATATCTTCTCAATTTTTGTTGTTTTTTTTTTATGATATTAATAAGCTATTGGAATTTCATCATTCCGTAATCCACGAATAACTGCATCATGGTTTACACAAGATATATACGAAGGTTCATCGCTCATATCAACTGTAAAGTTCTTTGAGGTAAGAAAAAAATGTAAAGCTTTCTCAGTCGTATGAGTATCAGAATTTCATATACTTGGAAAATCCATCCGTCGCGCAAGAAAAAGAGATATTCACTTTGACATGGGAGTCACTTGCAAGCCGTTACGATCGATGCGACAGCCTGTGCACAACGGGGGATTCACGATATATATAAGGGTTTCGTTTTCTCGCGCTCGTGCAACTCAGAGAATGGTGGTGACTCTCTCTCTCTCTTTCTTTTTTTCTCGCTCTCTCTCTCTCTCTCTCTTTCGCCCCCAGAGCGCAGTGTACTCATTTTCGCCGACGCTTCAATTTCAAACCGAAGTGTCTCACAAGCGAACGGGTTTAATCAAAAGGATTGGCTTTCAAAGCTTTTACATTACGAAATGTACTTTGACTTGTCGTTTTTCGTCTAAAAGTTTTTCAAGTAATATTAGACTTTTTAACGGCGTATTGTTGTCGTATGTTTAATTCTAAACCTTCGATTGTTAATTAGATATTCAGAATACATTCAGCTTAAAAAAACATCAAATTGTCTTTCATCGTCAAAGAAACATGCCCAGCATGTGATCAGACTGCCACAGAGTTCGACGTATAAGAACGACCAATAAATTGCTTGTTAAGGTGCGCCGGTATCGTACAACCGAAAAAATAAAGCAAAAAAAAAAACAAGAATTGCTTTGGAGGCCAAGAGCAATGACGGGCGCTCCTATACCAATGACTAGCTATATATAGGATGTAATATATTTTCAGCTCGTGTAATGGTTGCACTTTTTCAAATGAGAGAAGCCGCCCTACCCAAACGATTGATGGAGATCCTACGAAACGTTTTCGTGATACCACAAGAATTTACTTCCTATCTTTTATGTCGAAATGTACAAGTAATTCAATTAGTTTTACGTTGAGAAATAGATATACGAAGAAATGACTGGTTAGCTTTTAGATTTTCGAATATTTTCAGAGAATGCACTTTACAGTATTCTTTTCCTTTTGAGATCGAGTGGTTAATAAAATCAAGTGTACGTAGATTATTTTTGATCCGGAATATATTGTAACTTGAATCTGTTTTTAATAATCAAAATAGGAATGAGTAAATTAAATTTCTGAATATAATCAGAAGTAAGTGAGGCTCATTCTGTAATAAGTATGAAATTGAAATATATCTGACTTGCATTTATAATGATGCGACTATTTATTCATGTGATGGTTTAAATTTAAAAGATGGCACCTAAGGGCCACTCGTCGAAGTAATTGACGTTCGGAATCTCTTTACAAGATTAGATGAAAGATTTAACGAAAAGTAAACGAAATTCAAAAAGAGGAAGAAGAAGAACGAAAATTCTGAAATTGTAATTTATTTTAAAGATATCAAAACGAAATGACGAGCAAGCAGTTTTAATTTGATATTTTTCAGATCACGTTCCAATAATCATGTCTTATTGGCTCGTGCAGGTTTCTTTATTATTTTTCGAATAAACAAATATCACGCTTCTTAGAAGTTTTCATCAAGGATTGCTATGATTACTACGGTTGATACGTGAACGCTCGTTAAAAATATTTTTTTTTTCGATACTTTAAATACGTTCATACTCGAAATTCAACGTCTACGTAGAATGACAATTTTTGTTTCCTTGTAGTAATAAGTTTTTTTCCATGTATTTTTCGTGACAACTTTAATATTGACGAACTTTTTGAAACGTGACTAAGCCAAATCTCATTAAAACATTGAGAATAATTCACAGAAGTTTTTAATGAACTTGCAACGAAATCAATACCATCCTGAAACGTGTATCAATGCTGAGAATTTTTGAAAATTGATTATTCCAGACATAATTATCATTAGTGAAAAAAAGTAATAATTGAGCTTTAATTTAATAACTCGCGGGCTATTACTATAGTTTTTTCCACGTGAAAAGAAGAGTACCTTTCATCAAAGTTTATTTTTTCATGCATATAAATCGATAACTTCGCTCTCCATTTCCATTATTTTCAAAGAACCACTTCAACAACTTCAAATTCGAGGCAGAAACTAACTTTATTTCGCAAATTCTCAAAAATGTAGTAGATATTTCAAACAAATATATCCAACGTACCATATCCTTTAACGAGTAAATTTTTAAGAAGCGCAAAGCTCTCGGTAGGATGAAACTTTCCAGGCAAAGCTGAATAGTTGACGGGCAGTGAGCGTGACGATGCCCAAAATTCCTCGCGCTCAAGTCGTACGTGCAATTCGTTCAAACAACCTTATCCATTCGAGTGGATGCTCTCATTCGAAACGTAGAGAGAGAGAGAAAAAAAGAAAAGAAACGATACTATTGTATTTCGTAAAAATTCTTATTTGAATTTGTCTACGTTTATTACTATGATTGTTATCGTTGTGGACTTGAGATGAATTGATATCGAACTGAAAGAAATTTGTATCATGGTAAGTTCTTCACGTCGTTTGTAAAATTTAGTAATGTCATAGTGTGAAGTCAAGATTCCCGCGATATGTGCGGAAAATCTGTGAAAGCTCATTATACACAATGTACTATTCACGTAATCGCCAATCACCTAATCGGTTCCAAGAATCCGCGAACGATGTCTACGATATAATGACGTCATAAAAAAGTCAGGAAGTTCAATCCTCTTACACCTTAAATCAGCATGGTAGACGGAAGCGACACGGCAATGATAGCAATCGCGTATTGGCCGGATGCGTGAAAAACCTCGCGCGCGCACGAGTACGTGAGATTTTCATACAGATTAAAACTTCCCTCTTCCGTATATATATGTATACGTTATCGTTGGCATGTTTTCGTGATTTATCGATAAATGGGTCACGATGGTCTTTTTTTCTATTTTTACGTAATTACAAAACTATTCGCTTGAATAAAATGGATATATCGTAACGCTTTGAGATTGTCGAAGGATACTTACGCGAAGAAGATTGGGGTGTATACACTTGAATTACCTGACAACTCGTAATAACTGTCTTTCAAAAGGTAATCGCAAGGTTACTTGAGATTAATTCGTCAAGCGAATGTATACCATCATTCTGACATGCGTATCATTAGAATTTGTACGAGAAGAGAGAGCAGAAGGAAAAAAGCTACGATTAAAAGTTTTTAGTAATAATAAGAGGAAACAATCCGGGAAACAGACAAGAACGCGATCTTAACGAAACGAGATGTTCGTAAACTAAGTCTAATGAAACTCCTAAACTATTCGAAATGAGTTCCAAACTCAATTTCTCGAATCAGAATTTAGTGCTCCAATTAAAGCTACCGTGATATCAAAATCAAAAGGGCGCGAATTCATTGAAAATAAAAGGAAAATCTGTGCTGCCGAGAACAGAACAATAAAGACGGTAATCGGAAAAAGAAAAGATAGCCTGGAAGGGGGATACGCAATTAAGTCGAGCTTTTCAATCACTGTCTGGAGATTACGAGGAGCCGAATTCTTATCGTTTTCCACCAAAGAGACTAGTTGCTGATTAACTGCTTGGTTGCTACGGGGAACGACGACAATATCTTGGAAGGTGGTAGTATTTTCTTTTTATTCTAGTGGTCTATTGTTCGTTTGTGATTGAATATTTCTCGTTTCTGGATAGCAATAATTCTCAGTACTCGCAGCGAATCGATATAATTATTATACGAGAGTGCGAGAGTAGATTTAGAAAATTGAAAAAAAGGTATCTCAAATGTCTCAATTCCAGAAGTATTTTCTCGTATTCAAATCGATCGTTCTGAATCTAGACGTTCAGCAACTAAAGGTCAATCAGGATATTCGCAGAAGACTGCACAAAAGAACTTTTTTTTGGGCGATGTTCAAAAAGCCTTTGTCCATCGTGGATTGATTTGTGAGAGAGGCAAATCTTCAAAGTTAAATATGAGCGGGTACTTGAATGACAGGATGGCACGTACCATTGTTCTGTAATCATTGTCCCTCGAAGCTTATTGCAAAACGAGCTTTTCATAGGTAATATCGATAGTTAGCTACGTTTCAACCGTAAATATCAAGCATTTCAGGTTATTTAATTGGGATATCACGTCTCGTAATACGAGTTTA
The DNA here is from genome assembly GCA_030064505.1 of Chouioia cunea. Lineage (NCBI taxonomy): Eukaryota > Metazoa > Arthropoda > Insecta > Hymenoptera > Eulophidae > Chouioia > Chouioia cunea. Next base: position 26,653,268 of record JAOPFQ010000003.1, on the reverse strand, counting down.
TAGAACGTGCAATGTAAAAGTTTGCATAATATCTCTATTTGGTATGCGAAATTCACATTTCTATCGAGCTCAGCTAATATTGAAAATTATTCGCACCATTCAAAGGAACATGAATTTTCGAAATAATAATTATTATATCAAAGCGAGGCTTGATATTGACGCCATTGCGGCGTGGTTACGTAGTCCCCATAGAAAATTATATTCGGCTTTATAAATAATGAATTTTCAATTTTCTCTTGATAATACGCAAGCGCATGGAATATGTAAATTACAATTCTCTTCGAACTGTATACTGCCGTTCACAAATCGAAATCATATAATAAATCATATTACCTGCGTTAACTCGGCACCAATGAAGGCTTGCTCCATACCAATCCATACGGTTATGGGTATAAGTAGCTGCTGATATGGCTTCTTGAGTTGATAAGCCGTCGCCGACAGAAGCTGTATACCACCCAACTCGGAACTATCGTTCCGCCTCTGCTTCTCGCCGTACCTACAAAACAATAATGTCTACGTCAGCAAGGTTTACCAACATCAATTGCTTACGAGAAATTATTTCGTCTCTGGGAATGGTTCGTTGGCAATTTACTTGATTAAGATTACTTGAGGTTTCTAATTAAAATGTATTTTTATTTTCAATTAAGCGTAGATCAGTATATTTGTATCGATACGAAGATTAAATTAATTTATTTATCTTGTAATGAAGGAATAAAAGTATGAGATTTTACTGCATTTTAATAAACTGTTATTTCGGTATAAATTGAATTTTATTTGTCGTAAATAGAAAAGACAAGCTTTCTGTATAATAAATAATTTTGCAACTATTGATATCACTGCCATCATAAATTTATTGAATTGGCAAAAACATGCTAATCGTACTCTATCAATCTTTAGGAGCGATTATTCAAAACTATAAATGTCAACGATAAAATATCTAAATATTCCAATACGATTAATCTTGCAATACACTATGCTTTAAAGAAATGTTCAACTGAATATTCAACATAAAATAAAGATTCTCTCGACAAAGAAATCGCCAAATAAAGAATATGCACGCCATTTTAAGCGAATTAAACGCAAACGATCCGCAATATTGTCTGCTTTCGGAATTAAAACACTGATCACTATGGAAATATGAGAAAAAGCAATTTCCTCTTCATTAAAATCCTATTTAGGAAAAAAAATACAAGAACATCAACGGACCTTTTCTCAAACGTCGTCGCATTTTAGCGTGTAAAAATTAAATTATCGCATTCATAAACATTAACAAAAAAAGAGTCAGCAGTCCTAAAAGCCATTTTAATAATTCCCAACGAGCGAGAACTTTAGGTAGTATTTCAAAACCATTTGCATGAAAGAAAGAGAGAAATCCGCCAGCAGCGAAGGCACCGATCGAGGAAATAAAAGACAAAATATTCGCACGGCAATTGGACTGCTGCTTTCGGTTCCTCTCTCTCACTCTCACTCCCTCTCTTTTATCGTTTTCTTCGCTTTGTAAAAGCGAAAAGAAAAAGATACAAATTCATGATAGCTTCACAGGACAGGTTTAAGGGTGTCTCTGCTGAATGTATTGGTACGTTTAAAGCTTGTAATCGAGTCTGCGAAAAAAAAAACATTTTCAGTATTACTTTAGTAAGAAAAAATTCATTTCCACGTTCTCGACTATATATTATTTTTCCGCGTGCACTTTGGTTAACCGAAAGTAGAAATTTCTCAGAAATGTATCAACCATAAATACAATGTATGTAGGCAAAGCAGCTTCAAAACGGATGTGACTCTTTGGGAAGACGGTCTTTTGAAGAACAATATTCTAATTAAAAAAAAAAGCATATCTACAAAACCGTTGGTATAGAATAATATAACGATCAATTAAATTCAAAACGACATTACACGTAAACAAATAACGTCACATTTTCACGGTTAATTAATGTTTCGCATGTGATATCAGTTTTACAATTATCTGCATTCCCATCTCTTCGGTTGTACAGCAAAGAGCGTGGAATTTCGCATTCGAAAAGGTTAACGAACCCACACCCTTTAATCTTCTCTCTCTCGCTCTCTCGGGTGAAAAAGCTCCAAAGCTATATTAACCGTGTGGCATTGTGCACAAAGCGCGCGATCCGACCCAACCTAACGAACAGCCTGAGGCGGCACAGCGCGCGTTGAGCCGATAACAATGAAGTGGCGCTAAATAAATCGCCACGACGGCATTCCACAAAACACGTTCGTGCTCTCTCTCTCTCTCTCTCTCTCTCCCTCCCTCTCTCTCTCTTTCTCTGGTTTCCTTGCTTTCGCGAATGAATCCGTGGGACTTTCGAGTTATCGATGATATAGCTTTTTGCAGACGATGATCATTATTTAGATAACAACGAGATTGTAAATTAATAATAGGATTACTTTATCAAGCCTAGTTTTAAAACGTATAATGGAAGTTAAGAAATAATATTTTTATTAACAAATTTAATTGATACACATTACGATGGTTACCAGATACGACCTATGTTTATGATTGAAAAAGTAAAAAATCTGCCACATTTCAATGGCTTTCAAAAAAACCTCACACACCCATCATTTAAAACCGTAAATCCATGAAAAAAGTCGTCGTCTATACAAATCCAATCTGTCGAGTAAATAGCAAGAGTGCACCCATCGAATTCGTATTTGATTTTTAATTTTTTTTTGCAAAATCGGAACTCTAAGTACCCTTGAAATGTCTGTAAATCCAGCTCCATTAAAACTCTTCATCAAACGTTTGAGTATCGTGCCCACCCCTACGATATACTCGTAACGTAGAATGACGAAGAGGAGAAGAAGGTGGAGGAGGAGGATTGAAAAGTGCACTCGTATTTTCTATTCAAACCCACTTCGAATATGCTTTCGAGTCGTAGAAAAGGACGGAAAGCCTCAAGGGAATAAACAAAAGTAGACAGCCTTACAAGCCTTACAAGGTTATATACATATGCCGTATTCATACATAAGAACCTTATACTAGTGGGTGCGAGGTGTCTTATACATTGTGTATACTCTTGGGATGCTGTATGAGAAATAAGTTTCCCCCTTCCTTTTTTTTGTTTGTACATGCGCTACCATAATTGCCGTGTTTGCTTATTTTTTTCATCTTTCTCGAGCTGTGTGACAGAACAGTTATGTAATTTGTCATTTGTACTGTCGCGCACTCTGGTGATATATTTTTGTGAGCGAAAACTTGGAATTTTCGTGCACGTACGAAAACTAAAAGCGATAATGTAGCTGCAAAATGTGAGGACATCTTTTACAATGTTGCGGGGGTTTCGTTTGGAATAAAAAAATAAATAAATACAAGAAAATACCAAAAAAAACACAGAAAATACAAATTTAACAGTATTGCTGAATAATTTATTCATCTGATTGGTATCTGACAACCAACTGACGTTTTGAATCAAAATATTTTCAACGACTTTTTATTCGTCAACGCCATCACAGACATAGAAAGCAAAGAGAACATCAATAGACGATCTAGAACAATGCAGAACCAACGGTCGTCACTCTCTCTTTCGCGCAATGTTATCGTGCATCGAATAATAAAGTAGCAAAAGAAAAAAAAAAGGAAAAAGAGAGAAAAGAAAAAACGAGCAATTAGCATCGATTTTAATAATAGAATACGTCGGCGAAGCGACGGGATATATTGTAATAAACACGCACACACCGCACCGTTAAGTACAGTGAGGCGCGACCTTGACTTTACGCGCAACAAAACGTCGACTTGCGTAATGTACGGCACGTGAATATATGTATAGCGCAACACCGATGGGAAGTTAACTTTAAACAGCTGTATCAAGGATCTTCTTGTGCCGATTGTTAATCTTCCGGCACATACTCATTTTTCACGACATATCTTCGTGCAACAATACCGCTATCCCTCTCTTCTTCTTTTTTTCTCTCTAGTAGTTAAGCTTATCGAATCGAATACATATTTTTGTTGTTGCTCTCTTTCGCAGGGATCACGATGTTTTAAATTAGACGTCTATTCAAACATAATTCGTTTCCGGCTATTTTTTGTTGTTAGCGCAACTGCACTTATTTAAATTGAACGGATTTTCCTAAATCCATAACGATTAATTATTCTATTTAACGAAGTGCCGATGGAAATTACCGCACGCAAAACGTAACGAGCATTCAAATTAATCACCGTGTACACCGTACATAAAAAAAAGAAAAAAAGCCTGTGGCCAATATGCACAAAAAAAAAGTCGTGCAACAATAGAGATTACATCGCTGCTTATCCAATTACAACTCGTGTCATCTCACTTTCAACGTTTTTGCGTATATCCATGCATTCTGAACGTCGATGAAAAGCATCTCTTGACGTAAAACTTTTACGTAATGTATATATGTATAAGATAATACGTCTCTGCTTTGCATTTAATTTCGATCGGATGTCCTTTGTTAAAGCGTTTCTTCCGCGTTCGGAGCACACGCGCGCGTCTCCGATGAAAAAAAAAAGTAGTTTCTACTGCCCATATATGCAACGCGCACAAACAATGTATTATCGTGACGACCGATGAAATGTAAAAAAAAACGATATATGTACGTTCTATGCAAATATAATAATTCATCGATAATCGCGACAGTTTTAATATTCGACTTATGTGTTTGCTTCTTCCTTAATAAACAAATGTCTTTGGGAGAGGAAAATAAGAAGAGAAAACAAAAATTATAAGGTAATACTTGCGCATCATGGATATTGATACTTTCTTGGATCATTATTATTTAATAACCATGTAAGCATCCAACCTTAACCTCATTCCACGCATTGTTCTAATGTAGAACAAGACAATCTTTTTTCGAATGATTGCAATCTTTTTTTTCAAAGATCAGAGACTCTCAGAGCATATGTGTGTTTGTTTTTTTGCAGAAATTGTGGATCGTAAAGTTTAACTTAGAATGTAAAAAAAATACTATCTAGCACATGTCCATCTAAAAATAGTTTTATAGTCTTATTAGGCATCCGTGTGTCATATCACGTTATAATTAGTATGAAAAGTCGCCTACTATATACACGTGTGTATAGAGGAACTCGTCCTGAAAATACCGCAAACTTTCTATAAATATAACTAAATTATAAATGGCGCCAGATCAATCAATTAAAATACTATATATCTACGTGTAACGCAATTTTCTTTAAATATACAGTGTCGACGCTTCTTGACGACGACTTAGCTATATCATTAGCACGTCTTTTCTCGCGGAAGTGATTACGAATAGGTAGAAAAGAAACGTAAAACTGCTAGTTGGGGAAAAAAGGGAGACTGAGTTATCTCGTGCCTTGGCCTACTTGATGGGCGATCAAGACGATTTTTTCACTGTGGATCGAGTAAATTATGATTGATTCGACAGTCGGATGAAGATGTATATACTTATTACTTCGGACTTTGAGATGAGCTATTAAGATAATTTTTCATATGTATATGTTCAGATAAGTTCTGATGAATAAAGATGAATATACGTTTTGCAAACGACATTACGTTATACGCTCTTTTTCAATACAGTTATAATAAGTATGCTATTTTTGATACATTATTTTTTTTGCTACAATTTATTACTCGTTTATCAATCTTTGGAATAATCAATACGCAATTTTTAATAATGCTGATTGAAACATTATTACCTGAGCAACATTGAAGGAAGGATTTACATGACAATTATTTCATGGAAAAATTCCAAATGAATGATATTGATGAAGTGACCATCGATGAAAACAAATTGGAAGTGAAAAAGAAACGAAACAATAGATTGCACGATAAAGTGCGGCGCAACAAGTACCAGTTGAAACTAGATAAGAGAATCGATATAATCGCCACAATTTTTTAATGATCACTTATCCCTCCCGAAGCTAATTAAAGAAAGAGAGAGAGAGAGAGAGAGAGAGAGAGAGATAGAGAAAAAAAAGAAGCTTTAAAAGACTGACTCACACATATCTCGCAATATATTTCATTTTTACCGCAGAGATATATTCGCAGGGTAAATCTAAATGTATATATATATGTCAGCTGACAAATGATATTACATAGCGAGACGCGCGTGAGCAAAAACACACGCACACGCAATCGGCGTACAGACGCGTACTTTATTTGGCGGCTCGCATTATTATCGTTCGTTCGCTTACTCGCTCGAACAATAAAACCGGCGTATTTATCGAGTTATTCGATTACTAACCGGCTCTTTTCTTGCGCGAGTACGGCTTGCACTTTAAATGTTACTGCTGCTGACTACTTGTTCTTTTTTTTTTTAAGTCGTTTTGCTTGTGCGACACAGGAGCAGTATTTTTCAATCATAAATTTGTCAATAGGGATTGGCTTTTTCAAGATAGAATATTAGATACAAATCTGTATTTCATATTTTATGCGTACGAATATTCACCCAATCGTTGAGTAAAATCATGTGCAACATATTTCTTTGAAATTATACGAAAGATGCTTTCATGTGAATAACGTTAAAGTAGCATTTTCCATAAACGACATTTCCATTTTCACAGCGCGTTTCTATAATATTCGCTTGACATAAAACAAACAGAACAATTCCCGTCAGACAGAAAACGCCGCCAAATTCTTTCCACGTATCGAAAACTCTGCAAAGTTTTTCAAAGCACGTGTGCACACACGAGTTTGGCAAAAAACAAAAAAGTATCGCACGCTTACGCGAATTTCCTGTATAAAAGAATAACGACAAAAAAATGGAAAAAAAATTTTTTTTTTTAAACACAAGTTTAGTTGTATATGTGTGTGTATGTCTGTCGGATTGCGCAATGATGCCGTTCGCTCGGGCTGCGCTGGCGCGCGGATGTATGCTATTTTGCAATCAGGTATAATGTTTATGAGCTGCTGGTCGGACTGGCCAAGGTGTTTGCTCGAGTATAGGAGGAAATGCTATACGCGCGTGTGAGAGAGCTTATCATTTATTATCGTTTCGTAATAATACCGAAAAAATAGTTGTATATATATTTTTTCTCTTCTCGCAAATCGATTGGATACGATGATTACATAAGAAATATCGTTATTTGTTGAAAGTTACAATGATTATAGTTTCTTTCACGGTGGAGACGTCGGTGCCGTCGACGTCTTGTAGCCATTAACTCATCGTCTTGTTTTACGTATCACTCGCTCTATACTCACGCGCGCACTGATGTCGCGTTGATAATCGCTTTTGGAATCTTATACTCGGTGATTTCCTCGCTCAATTTGCGAAAATTGATGCCTTACTTCTTTTTTTTTACTTCCACTCCAGAAGGTTCCTATTTGGAGTTTTGTGTCAAGATCGACCGGTTAATTTATCGGAAAGAGTTAATAATCATAAAAATATATATATATGGCTAATTGCAACTGTAAATTATTCGAACTCGCGCATTTGAATTCATTAAAAAGGTTTTGCCTTCATTTTAATGAAGCAATTAGAGGCTCGTCGATTATGTACGTTATTTTAATTCTCAATAACATTAATTTGAAATGATATACTATTGCACCAGAGAATGAAGAACACGATAAGATAAGAGATTATTTCATCGGAGTTTATTTAATTTTTTCAATTTTTTTCGTTTAACACCACTGTATGTACAAGTACGAAAATAATACATTTTTTAAATATACCCCAAGTACTTGCAAAAACAAAAATAAATTTCAAATCAGAATGCTTGTCACAGAGACAATAAATAACAGAGCTATGAAGGTTCGCCGGAACAGAGTCGGTGAATTATTACAAGCTAAAGCGACCGGATGATTCCTGCACTTGATAAACTGACGAGGATCTTGGAAAACTACGCTCTTTCATTATTCTTCCTTCTCTCTATGACGAAATGAAAAATTAAAAGAAAACTATACTCAACTAGGCTCAACTAAGCGTTGCTGATAATTTTTTTTTGTTTTAGTGAGTTTTTTATTCTCAAGGAGCTGATTGGCTCTATGAATAGAGTTGGACAATGAGTCGTTAAATTATAACGATGATTCGTGTTTGTGAAACTGTTGCTTGAAATGTCAATTTTTTTGCATGATTAGTTTACGCGCTAGTTGAAATTGTGCGTTTTGACGCTTTTTTTCTTAACCTTAAACCGTAAAAATTGTTTTTCTTTGAACGTATTTAAATTTGTTTTTACTGAATATGCATATTACGATAAAAAAAAAATAAAATAAACAGTAAACACCCGGAACAATAAAATGTTTGAGTATCGATCTTAAGATTATTAATTATAATTTGAAAGAAAAATAAAATTCAAGCATAATGTTTCCTGTAGTAAATGTCTTAAACCATCTCGATCACACTTTGACCAATAACAATACACGAAGGAAAAGTATGACGGTACTTTAAAGAATGGCAGATATGTCGAATATCTAAAAATACGCGATTAATAATAAACATATAACAGACCATCCATCCAAGTCTTCATGAACAAAAAATTTCACAAACACTCGGCATCGACGTGGAGCCGAAGATCAAGACGTAAAAAAACCCAGACATCGTCGTATTCCGAAAAGTTCAACGATTTTACGAGACGGTCATTAGTCGAAGAATAGGACAGACAAATCGACGTTGTAATTCGGGCCTCGACGCTAAGTGGACGTAAATGATAACGATTGCATCACAAATTGACAGGTAATCTAGCAATCTAATGAGATTTCTGTTGTTTTTTTTTACAAAGTACAGAGGAAAAGCAAATTACAGAAGACGTCGTATGGACTAAGGGGGGAATTAGGCTATTTCTCGATTATTATATTATAGTCGCGCATGGATCTCATTATGCAAGGATTCCTAGAGCATTGCGTAAAGCTAATTTTCTTTCCTTGGAGCTGTAGCTTTTCATTGTTCAAATTGTAGGGAGACTGCGTCAAGGTAATCGCTGACAATTCAGCGAATTCGTTAGTAGTATATAACGATGCGATCGCTTCTGCCACATTCACGTGTTCTGTGTTTTTTTACTTGGACCAATGATTGTTGAGTCATATAGTTACTCGTTTTCAATGTACATTTTAGCTTTTTAAATTATGCACATCGCTCAAGCGTTCTCTTTTCAACTTTTGTAACGTGACTGAAATATCGATTGGCAATTTCGTTCACGGACGTTGAGAATGAATAGAATAAAGAAGCCTGCGCGTTGTCAAAATAATTAGCGCGTCAATTAGTAAAGTATACGCAATTCATTTTTTAATTGATTTTTCAAACACTTTACTTCTGTCGTTTTCAAACATTCATTTTCTAGTTATCTGCGTTTGTATTTAATTTTAACCCAGAATTCCAATGAACAAAAAATATATTAAGGTATCTCACCTCGACAACGGATCAACGAAGAGCGCAACAATAAGCACAGCAACAAGCACACAGGTGAGATAGATGCTGGATATTTCGTAAATCTCGGAATCAGGCGGCCTGTTGATACTTTCATGACTACCCCCTTGAATACAGAATTGTGCACCACATTTTTGTAATTCCTTGACTGAACTAGCCATCAAGCTGCCATTGAGACTTGACGATGATGATGATCCTCCATGCGCATCGCCGCTCAATACTGGAAATGTCAATGAACGGCTGATGAGACAAAACTTGGTATACGTTAATGGTATGATACATATAAATTTGGCATGAATTATTTAACGGAGATTATTTGAAGCACACAAAGTTCCTATCAATCAAACGGATCGAAAGCGTTCAATCACGTAACGATGTCGAAAGTAAAACGGCATACAATCATTTCAAACTGTACGTAGCTTGAATTTCGTCTGTCAAAAAAGCGTATCGACATTTTGACAGTTGGTTTTCAAGTTCGACGAGAAAAAAATGTCACTTTGTTAAATTGATCAAGTAAAACGCATGACATTGCAGATAAATGATTAATGATACACCTGATTAAACACTTTGACGCCAATTATTTTGACAAATCATTTACAGAATAATTCCATTAACCTCGCTAATTTTCCGTCAAATATATGTAAATACTATTAGCCCATTTCGACAAATTCAATACCGAAAAAAAGATCAAAGAAAACAACATTCAATGTCGAAACTGAATATAAACGTGGATAAATTATGACGAAGAAGAAGAAGAAGAAGCAGCCGTATGACGCAACTTTTGCACTTGATAGCGCGCCTTGGTTAGCATAAGTTGATTTACAGGAGGACGATTCGCCGCACAACCTTCGCCTCTGGGAATCGAAGTTTTAGTTGGCAAAGATTATATATACTTTCACTCGTAAACTTGTAGAAAATTTTACGATCAATCGCCGGATCTTCGTATGACACCTGTTTGTAAACATCGCGTCTATGATCGAGCAAGTTGTGTTTCAAGCGTTTTCACAGTTTTTAAAATGATAAATTCTCGATATAATTGTTCGTATTTTTGAGATTTTTTTAATCAATTGCGAAGGATAAACAAAACATCTATTCCAGTGTTGACTGCAGAGTTACAAATAATGATGTATGCCTATTATCACACTTTACCGAACAGTCGTTCGCTTATTTACTAGATAACGCATCTGGCCAATTAGTTAGCAATATTAGTCCGACTAGTCATATTTTTACGTTAACGAGACAAAGTCAATATTACAGTTAAATTTAGTTCGAAGTAACGAGAAACAAACGTAATTACGCGTAACTGCGATAGATTTTCCGGTAATCAAAGAAATTCACAGTTATTAATACATTACAACGTGCGTTTGCGCAAATTCAATTGAGCAGATATGTATGTAAATACGCTGAGAACAATGAGCAAATCTATGCTTGTGCACGAGCTGCTCACGAGACTTTTGTTATCGCGGACAGAAGAAAAGAATTCGCTACTTATCGCAACCACGTTGTTCGCGTTGGGATCCTTAACATTGCTCGAAAACAAACGGATAAGTTAATCGCTAATTCGTCCTAGTGTGAATTGTGCATTTCTATTGTTGTTGTTGTCGTTAAGTGTTTAAATTTTTTCTATTTTTGGCTTACTGATTAGACAAGTTGCATTGAAAACAATTATATACGTCCAGTCGTATTATGAAACTAGTCAAATTAGTTGACGCACCTCGTATTTAATGCGTTTTACCTCTTTTTTTCTTAATCGTACTGCTTGCACTGAGAAATAATTGTACGATAAGGTTGTTGTACAGCATTACTTTATTTCACGAAGATAAATTGAGAACGAAAGTTTAATTGCTGAGTGGATGAATCATCACGTTTCTCCGCACGATGATTTCGAAAAAGACGTCGAAAAACGAACGCTTTCATAAACAAGCTCATTTTATCAAGTTAATTGTATAAATGTTTTTTCGTGTGCTCTGGCAACAATCAGCGCATTTTTTAACGCGAAGTTTAAAAATCAACGGAAATGGAATGCTGAAACTCATTCTACGATTTTATTATCAATTATTGGGTAAAACATAATATTCAACAATGATTATTAGAATGAACATTTTTAAAAACTGTGTTTTTTTTCATTATTTTCACTTTTTTAATTTCCTCCAAACTCAACAAAACTAGGAAAAGCAATCAAGCAGTCCCCTCGGCAAACGAAAGATAAACAATCTCTGTTACAATAAAACACGCACAAAACCCGATAAACATGAGAGGAAAAAAAACGCCGACTCGGCACGTCGATACAAATAAAAGAGCATTTTTAACGAAGCTGCATTCGGCAAACAACAAACTAAACAAAAAAAAAGGAGATAGAGCAGAGGCCCTCGTGGCTCATGCATTTTACATGTGTGGTGCCGCAACGAACGGATTTTTACGAAAAAATTTTTCAGCTATAAGAGAGAAAAAAAAATCTATGGATAAGTACTCGACGCGCTTCAAAACTACTCGACCCCCTTTTTATGAATTCAATTTTAAAGTATAATTGGAGTATGGAATTGCGATAAATTCTGATATGATTACAGATTTCAAAGCTGTTTACGTCATACTTGTGAAAGATTTAAACAATATTTTAAACTCTAATTGTAGAATCATTTCAATTTTCAGACGTGTTTTATTCGAACTGCAGAAAGATAGTCAGGACGATATGGAAAAATAACTAATATTAATTTTCTTAATTAATATTCGGATAAAAATAACTAAAAAATTTTTTAGTTCATAGTTTACATGTGCTTCCGGGAATATGGAAATGACAAGACTCTATTGATTTGTTATGTGGTTGGCCTATGAAATATTTTTCGTTCGATATTCCAAGTTGCATACTGTTAAAAATGCGAACTACATTCTAAAATAATCAATCTCTATTCAAGTTGAACCGAATCAACGATTTCACGAAACGAATTTTATTAGCTTTTTTTATGCTTTGAATTAAATAACAGAGATATACGGCACGTATTAAAACATTTCCAGATATCAACTGGAAATTTTTAACATAATTTACAAAATGTAACAACCGTTAGCAGGTCTCGCCAGTCTGCAAACAAAACGTCAGAGCTAAGCACGTGCATGCTCGGAAAAGTGTAGGTAAGACAACTGAGTAAAGGTCACGTGAACGGATCACATGCTTGAATATATATCCAATAATTGCATAGTCGGGACACTCATCGTTAAAAACCGGCTATACTTTTTGGCTTTCCAAACATATATTACAGGTAGACACAAAATATTCCAAGAGATACGCATACAATACACAACAATTCATTGATCTCGATGTATATTGCGATTGTTTATTACTAATATTAAAGATTATCATCAATTTCAAGGGCATGGAACAAACATAATCGAAGCGTGAAGGTCAGCGGAGTACACGTATAGACATACCGGCTGACCGCACGCCGAGCCGTTTCACTTGACGCCGCTACAACGTCGCGTCGTCTGAATTTTTCGCGATGATGATTTTTACCACACGATTGAGCGTTCTAGTTTCACACGAACGGTTCTGTTTTTTGTTTATCGATCATGAAACTTGCGCTCACCGAGTTAAGTAGCGAATATCTTTTATCCTGCTGTGTAATTGTGCAGTAGTCTTTTCACATGTTGGATCAATTTAACAGAAATACCGTTTGAATTTCCACGTGTATATTTTTAATTCAAAAGTTCAACGGACATAAGATTTCGATATATTTTATATTTTAACGACAAATACAAATTACCCTTCACAACATTTCAATCGATTTTCAATAACTATTTGTTGTTAATAATTTACTCAGACGTATCATTCTATACGCGTAAATATTTGAGATACTGGTTCACAGTTTATATAATCCAAACTGTACACTACATTAAAACAAATAAAAGAGGTTAAGTAAATTGAGACGACATCGACTTGATTGTTTATAAACAATATTGATGGTTGATTCATACGCCATACACGTATCGAGCGAATAAACTACCACCTATACGTACGTCGATTTTTCACGTTCAGTTGTTTAAAAAACGTACAGCCAATAAACATTAATGATAGAGAGGGTACATATAGTGGTAAATGTTTGTATTTAATCAACGTTTCCATTAATGTTAGTGGTCCTTCGTGAAGCTGCAACACATACTCAGGTATACACACAACGCATAACGCATATACACACACACACACACACATATATATATTACATATATATACTCGTTCATCAATTAATCCAAGCATCTCTCGAGTAAATAGCCGAAGAAATTGCCTTACTGATATTTGTAGTAGCCTATATATATATGTGTGTGTGATTTGTTAATTTGTCTCTTACGATAAAAACTCACCGAGCGAAGAGATGAGGTTTCCCCATAACTCAGCAGTCTGCCAGGCTAAAAAGAAGAATCCAAAGAATCGCACGACAATAGCATCAGCCGGCTCGTCGGTAAGTTTAGCATAGACGCCACCAACTTGAGTAAGATAGGTAGCCTTAGCAGCCCACATCGGAGCAGCGCCAAGACCAAGTAAAATCCCAGCTGGTACAAGAGTATAAAACCTCGGATAGAATTGTGCGCCTATGTAAGGTGCATAACAAAGCATCGACAAACATAAGGTCCACTTGACGGTAAGCCTCTTAATGAGGAATGTCGGCACGAAGATACAACTTAATACCAATGCAGCGTAAATCGCCGACAAGGATACAGTGCCTAAACCCTCTCTCGCATTTATCGACGACTGTAGATTTGCCGTGCCTTGGAACGCTGTGAATTGTACCATAAATGCCACGCTCACGGTCGTGATGTTCTTGAGGATACGCCATTTCTCGTTGCGCGATAGCTTGAATTTACGTGACTGGCCGTCGTCGTCGGGTATTTGCGGTGGCTTTTGTGGATCTGGTGGTAAACCGTCGCTGTTGTCCTCTTTGTAACCTTTGTTACGGTAGCCGGAATTACTCAGGGGTACGTTGTAGACGGCGCTCGTCGTCGTAGTTGTAGTTGTGTTGCTAATGGTATTGTTAGTCGGTGGTCCTCCACCGCCACCACCTCCAATGCCACCGTCTCCCGAGCCCAGCCTGTTGTTCACGCTGTTGTTCGACACCATACTGCCGCTCGACTACCTACGTAAAGACGGAAGAATATTTAATTTTTGTTCTTTTTAAACGTTTCATTGAATGTACGGTAATTAATTTTTTTACAGAACTCGAATTTATATTTATATCTTCACTGATTAATTCGGTGTATCGTCTGAGTTTTAGAACGATTTTAATTATATTTATGGGATTCGTTACGATCGTTATCAACTCAACTGCTGCAGTGGATTATATGAATTTCAAAAAACTAAATCGACGAGTAAAGCAAGGCAATTTCGGTCAAAATGATAAAAAAAGAAACATTTTATATTGACGGTAGATTCAATCTGTACTTTTTCAGACTATTTCGAGAGTTCATAACTTATAATTAAGGAGTGTTAATTATCAGTTGTATCGAGAATCGTAGAAATTTTGCAATAAAAAATATTGATTCGACTATTGGTCACCGTGGCTGCTATAACAAATAAATAAGATTGCAAATCTAGTCATTAGAATACACAGAAAAACATTAGCATACATCGTTTGAGTCAAATTACCACTTAATTAAGTAACATCTCGATAACATTTTACCAAATCACGTAATTTAATTGGCATCCACTGTGCGATCGAAATAACATCTTTAAAATTGAGAAATAATAATCGTTTTTACGCAACAACCACGGACATTTCCATTCGTGAAAAATCATGATTTTAGAATTTCACTGGTCGATTTGAACAGTTTGGTTATTAATTAAACAAGATGAGGGTCAACAAACCAGGAAATCACATGCATTTAGCGAAGTTTGTGTACACAAACGGGCGATGCGTCAGGCGTAAATATGATTTGTGCATATGGCAATAAAACTCCAATGCAAGCTGAACGGCTGAGTCAGAACGGTGAAAATCGATAATTGTTACTCATTCATTTGAGTGCGCGTGGCTGTTTGTGTTTACGAGAATTTCGAAAGAAAAGATTTTTTCTTTTCATTCACTGTATACGAGTCATACATACGTGTGAACACATTAATTTCATACGAGTTCGCGTACAACATTGTTTCGTCTTTGTAACGCTTGTTATATGTAATAAATAAAATAGCTTTTTTTCGCGCGCTCGCGAGAGAACAAAAAACGAATGGTTCTCGCAACAGCAAAATAAACTAGCTTTAAGTATAATTGATAAATTATCCAATTAATAACCGCGATAAATTCCAGCGTCAAAGCTTAAAAACTAATAACAGTTTTCATAAATCCTGTATGCGCCATGGCAAATATGGAACAGTTAAACGTTGTACGATTGATATAGAGATTCGTTTGCATTATCCGTACGGAATCACCTTTACAAATAATAAATCGGCATTTGTAAAGAAACATCGCACTTACGTTGAAACTGACAGATTACAAAGTATGAATTATCCACTATAATCCATGAAAAAAATCAATCTCAATTGCACGTACCAAAATCCACAAAAAAAAAATAATAAACGTCACTTTCGCAGTAGACATAAAAAGTCATATACATCATCACATCTACTGTTACCGTACATCGTTGACTGAATTATTAAATGTCTGCACGTTCGCATTGTTTGCGCGATGTTCGACACGTGCTACGTGTGTGCTCGCTACTGCTGTGTGTGTGTATATATATACGTTATTGCGATAAAGCTCTTGAAGATTTTTTTTCGAGGCTTGTCAGGATCTTATGGCTAGACGATGATTTCTAATTAAATAGTTGTGTTTTGAAGCTATAGAAATAAACTTTACTCGATACTTTCTCTGTAAAAATCTGCACCGTGTTCATCACTCATTATGTCTTATAAGTTGTCCGTGGTTAAGAAAATTTCATGAATTTAACGCTGTAGTTTTAAAAAAACTGCGCATACCGACATACTTCTCTCAAAGACTACAAACCTGCAATTCATTATTCTCTCAGTTACTTGTAAATTCTTTGCACTCGTCAAACAAAAATACTGTAAACTACAGCTGCAAGAGCTGAAGTATTCAAAGAAGCTTTTCCTGAAAACTGGAAACAGAGAGAGAGAGAACGCGAGAGAGGATGGAGGGGGAGAGACAGAAAGAGATAAATGCTAATGGGCGCCGTGTCTGCCTTGGTAAGTGAGACGATCGAGCGAGCACACGCGATCAGGTCGAAACATAACTGTGCTTTGAGTGGAAAAAATGAGACGACACTTTCGAAGTTCGAAGCGACGTTAAATGACTATATGCTAATCCTTCGTGAGAGCCGGTACCGCTAAGTAGATTTGTTCTTTTTTTGCACTTTTCGAGAATTTGTCAGTTCAAGACTACTTTGCGTTTTTCAAACATTTGAAAGAAGAATGAGGATCGAATGCCAATTTCAAATAGCTTTCGGTAAAAAATTAATCTTCACAGTAAGTAAGTATTTATAGTAGGAATGTAGCACTCTGTTTCTTTTTTTTACGATGACTAAAATATTAGATAGAAGTTTTGTAAGATGTTAATGGCGATATAAAATACGATACAGCCCGTAGCACACAGAAAAGCACAAGGAAAAAATTGATGCTCTTTTGTCGCTTACGTCAACATCTGTTATAATTGTTAAGTCGCTACCATTTGAATTAGTACAACCAGCGGGACGTTGTAATGTGTTAAAAAAATGGAAATATTAATTAAAAAAACTTTATCGAGATATATTTTCCACTTTACGTACAAAAACGTATAAAATTTCATATCACTTAATTTCGACATATGTTCGCCAGCTTCGCAAATAATAATATTTATTCAAATGGAAAAATTATTCGATAAAGACCAGTAGCAACTTCGTTCCAAACTATTCGAGAGAAAAAAAAATAGAATGGAGTGTTTATCATGACCTCTCACGCACGCGTTTTCTCCAACGACGCAATATGAACGTGACGAACTTCACTAATACGATACCGATGCATCTGATTGAAATTGATGGACGATAAAACTTGACGCAGTTTTGTAACGTAGTTTTACGAGGGCGGTTTCACGCTGATTTTACGGTAGGCTGAGTTTATAGGCCAATTCAGTTAAGTTTTTTTAACGAGTTTGCACAGCTGCTACTCACTGGTTTTTCGATAATTATTAAGAATTGACTACCTTGCGAAAGATATTTTTTGTATGTTTTCTGAAATTATACCGTGTTATTTTTAAAGTTATGATGTCAATGTGGAGATTTATTTTTTAAACGATGTCCATTGACCACATTGAAAAACGTTTTAAGATGCAAATTTTAAAACTTATTGAACAATATTTAAAAGCAACGGATTAAACAGTCAGGACGAGATAAAGCCACAGGTTTTCATACATGATCAACATTTTGCATATTTGATAAAAGCACATACCTGATCAAACCTACAAGCCACAATTCATATAAATCAAATATCCATAGCATCTAAATTATATTAGCTATTTCATAAAATCTTTTTTACCTAATCAGGTGTAAATAAAAATTAAATAAATTACGACGTTGTTTCTGACCAGAGTACGTCATAGCGCGAAACAGTTTTCATTGCCCATTGCAAATTAAAAGCACAAATTGTAGTACTTGAACATACAGTATATCCTTATAAGTAGCTTCGTAATAGGAGAAGTAATAACTACGAGGTAAATAGTTAAACGTGTTAATTTAAACGCTACTGTTGATAGAAATTGTAACCATTTTTCGTCATCACTATTTAATTTCGTCCTTATATATTCAAGAGATCAACATTCAAGCCGATTTCGTCTTTTATTATTATAAAATTAATGGTTTTGTAAGGAATGACATAATGCTATTATAATAGTGTACAATAAATTTCATATAAAACTGGTTTTCATCTTTTTTCGATGTTTATCTTTGTGGGTACTATTTTTGAAATATTTACAAGACAATAACGTTCTTTTTTTGGTATCAATGTTAATGCTTGAAACCGCAAAGTCATTTGTTGTCAAATTCACAATCAGTAATAAAACATATCTGTTTACAAGACTACGTATTACTATTATTATCAATGATAAAACTCTCCCGATTAAAACATCAAAATACACAATACATAGTTGCGTGTATTCCTAAAACTTATCAAATATCAAATGACCACCAAAGTAAATTTGTTCAAGGAAAACGTAATTTTCCACAGCAAAACTCCTTGATAGTCTCCGCTGAGTATACTTGAGTTTCTCGCTAGAGATCGATAAAAAAAAGAAAAAGCTATCAATTACCCTAGACGCACTAAAATATACGAGTTGCGTTTCCGTAAAAGATAAGGGGAACTAGCGTTAATGCATGCCACGTACATACACACAAGTTCAAGAACTCGAAACTATCGCTTTATGTATAATTTCAAATCGATTTGTTTTTTTTTTCACTAAAATTCGAACGAAAGACGAACCGCGGTTGCATAAGTGAAGAGCAACTTTCTAGCACGTTTTGTATATAACACATCGACGCAAGGGAAAGTCGCGCAAAACTTCAATTCCACGAGTTTATGGGCCTTGGATAAGAGGAATATAACCACAAAAGGTCAAGAGCATCAATTTTTTCTAATGTCACAAATGGTTGCAAATGACAACTTTAAACTGAACTCACAACGCTTTTCTCTTTTAAGTAAGGGATTTATAAGCGGCAAAAAATGTTTAGAGAAATGAAAGAAGAGAAACAACGAAAAAAGACGCGATGACTGTTTGCATTGCTAACAGGCAGTATACGTTGTCATATCTAAAAATTTTTCCATAACAGACAGATGAATACCGGTTTTAAAAGACTACTTATACTCAAACATGCTACTTTCACATACCTCGATTAAGAAGTGGATCGCATAATTAATGACTATCATAATATAGCCAAACACGAGCCCGCTTTTGGCCGTTGTTAATAAGTTTACTCTCATAAATTTTATTCGATATTCCAAGGGATTTAAACTTAATATTTAGTGACGGAAATTTCTTTAATTTATCCATTAAACGTATACAGATCAGTGTTCATAAAGCGTTTGTTGGCAATATTTAGTAGTTGAATAGAATCATGGAAAGTGTTTCCTTTTCCTGTAAGAAAATTTGGACACAACTCTTAGACATCTACCAACAGAAGTAAGAATTTTTACGTTTCATTGTCTAAACATAAGTATATTTAAAACAATTAGCGATTCGTCTTTGACAATCCCGAAAATCCTTTTATTATTTTCGTTCCATGAAAATTCAAAATACATAGCCAACTATATGTTTTAATTCTAGCTTAAGATGAGAAAGAGAGACAAATTTGCCTACACTACAGGCTAGGCAACGCAAATCGCACTAATTGATATAAATGTAATGATCTCGAAAATGCGTTGTACGTTATAAAGTCGATGTTAAGCAATCGAACGTACTCGTAAAACTCTTCTACTTCGAAAAAAAAATAAAAGAACTCGGTAGCGCTAAAAACAAGCAGGACAACGAGAACGATCGTATTAAGATCGATGACAGTGCAGCAAGTTGATTTCCAAACAAATCTCTTGGCACGGCCATACATTATTTTGCAGGTAAGTGGTGAGCAAGTGTCTTAGGAATTTGATTTTGTTGCACTTGCGCTGCCTTATCTGCCTCTCTTGCAAAAGGTATTTACTCGCTCGTTCACTCGTTGCCCTAAGTTACTTGGTAGCTTATAATTTATTTTGAAACTTATACAAAAGCCCTTGACTTGAGTAACAAATGGCCTTTAAACACTCGTGGTTAGTCTATAGTAAATTGGCCATTTGTAACATTAGTTATGAAAGTTAACGAGGAGATCGATGATTCGTTGTGTAACGAAAATTACAGCGAATTATGTCAGAGAACGTCAATTTTCGAGCGAACGAGCTTCTAGTAAGATCTCGACAGAGAGAGAGAGAGAGAGAGAGAGACGGAGAGAAAGAGAGAGAAATTAGTAAGTATAGTACACGGCGGCGTTGCGCTGTAGGTATATAACGAAACGCACGCGCCGCACATTGACGTCAGGCATCGAGCCAAGTAGTCTACTGTGACTTTGTCATTTTCGAAATGTAGGTTTCAACGCCACTTCACTTTTCTCTCTCTCTCTCTCTCTCTCTCTCTCTCTCTTACTCTTTCTTCCTTTCGGTTACGCAGTGTATTGTCAGGATATACAAAATAAATTGACTTTTGATTGTTATCTAATTCTTAATAGCATTTCATCGTCTGTCTCGGACATTCTTGTAAGAAGGTTCGATTTGATGGGTTTATGTGTGATGCAAGAGAAAAAAATACTTTTATCCGAGGTTTAATCTATACACTGTCAGGTTTAAAAATAAATTATAACTGTATCTCCCTCATACACCTCGTACGTCTTTGTCAAGACCATCGCTCACGTGTCACATCGATTTTTTTCCTTTGTACAAAATTCAAACCTATTACAAGCAATTTTTTTTGTTTTTTGGTCGATCCATATCCCCCATGAATAAAAGAAACAAGCCATTCATGTATGAATTTACCCAAAGACTGACCGTAAAGCGCGCAAAAACATTGACGTTGGTATATTTCTTCGATCGACAGTTATTTTTTGTTGTTTACAAAGATCACACGCGCGCAACGAATTGGCTCGCAAACGAATTATATTTACCGAAGAAATTTGTGTCAGCCGCATTCAGAAGTACTTATTAAGTATCGTATGACAAGTTTCACGGAGTGTGAATTATTTTTTTTTCACTGTTAAGACGTGAGAATTTTGAACAAATATTGGTATTATCTGCCAGTTGATTAATCAGAGAGAGAGAACCTATAATAACTGGTATTAGATGTATCCAGTTCGTCTTCTACAATGATGTCATTAATACATCAAAATTTAGTTGTCTTTGTTTCACAGAAACTATTACTATTTTACGTCTCTATCTTCCAAACTACATAATTACATCCAATATCGATACAACACACCCAGCGCTCATGATGCAAAAAAAAGAACATAACCGCAAGAGGTAACAAAGGTATTAATTATATGGTTACAAAAAAAAATACGAACCAATCACATATACGTCGAGAGAAAGAGAGAGAGAGAGAGAGAGAGGAAAACTATAACGCTGTCGTTAAAAAAACTCGGTGTATAGTTTATGTGTCGAGCCCTCGGGCCAAGGCTATTGTCATGGGACAAGAATAATCAGAAAATTCCGTTACACACGAAGTAAAGAAACATTGCAACGTATAACTAATTAAACATTCGCTCGAAAAAAAAGAAGAATGCGAAAAGGACAAGGAAGTTTAATTAAGACTTATATCCGAATGGATGTTTGCGTGTCATATGGAATCTTGATGGGATATGCAATATGATATGTATGAATCATCGTAGATGTCTATGCAAATTCAAATCGGATTCTGAATATATCAAGTTCCGTCCCTTCATCAAATAGGCACTACTGTTGAATATATTTCTTTAAACATATATCAATGAGTCAGGTACATTAAAATAGTGTGATGAGAGAAAGAACAAATAGAAAGTAACTTTGAAGAAAAACAAAGTTATAAAACACTTTATCTTTCTTCGCGATAACGCGAAAAACAATGGCGAGGAAGAAGAAAATAAAAAAAAGAAGATTTTTGCGAGCTCCGCAAAGTTCTTACTTGGAAAACCTATCTGTACGTAATTACAAAAGAACAAGCAAACAAACGAATAAATACATGAACTTTACGTACACATTAACGAATACGATCAATGTAGAGATTTCTTCTCCTAATTTATGTAACGACACCCCATAATAAGAGGAAAAAACTCCCTTATATTTAAGCTAGTAACAACAGTAGCAACAAGTCACGCGTCTTTTAACACCATTCGGACTCGCGCGCGCGCTTGTTCACTCACGAAACAACTATATAACTGCGACGATGCTCCTTCGTCGCTTGCGCCACGAGGAATAATAAAGACAACAAAAAAAAAACGGCACGGTAGCTCGCGCGCGTGTCTCACGTAAATTAAGCTAATATCGATTACAAAGTGTATACAACGCGCACGAGTGTGTATTTCTCTATGAAATACAGGTGCGCAACGCAACGTCGCACGGTTCTCTGACACTCTTTCTCTCTCTCTCTCTCTCTCTCTCTCTCTCTTTCTTGCTTCATTGAGAGTTATATATGTTTTATATGTACAGCGGAAAAATACTCCTTCGTTTTGAATGCGACATTTAGTATTATAATTTTTTTTTTGGTATAATGATTATGGACATTTTGTACAATTTGGACATTTAATACTACTCGATTTTGTTCTTTTTTTCAAAGTTAAATTATATTTATAAGAAATCCGAAATATTCGTAATTTCTTTTCCAATGAAGATTTTGAGAATTGACAAATGTAAAAAGTTGCAAGAATAATTCCATAATAAATTATTCAGTCCAAAAAGCTCATTACAGAAAATTACGAATGTTATAACAGATAAGAGTTGGTAAAATCCGGTGCATGGAAGCCTTATTATACATGCTGGATCTCCCCTCCCCCATCATTTAGAAAGTTTCAAAATTTAAATAGTTCCATGCGCTTGGACATTATATATATATATATATATATATATATATATATATATATGTAGAGAGAGAGAGAGAGAGAAAGACACGCGCAAACAGCGTGCGACAAGCAAGTGCAACGACCAGCAGAAACAGCAACGCAACAGCATATACAGATAAAGTTGGACCCGATGATTTAATCGACGTGCTCTTTTTTCTGAATTTATGATTCATCGAGTTTTCTTCTTATAGAACAAGGGGAGAAAGTTATTAAAACTACGAGTATTATTTCAAGGTCATGAAATGGTACATTTTATGCTTGGTATATGGCTGTTTTAGGTTTTTTTTTAACCGCCTTACTTCGATTTTTCTCCTTTGTAATCTGTTTTTACACAAAGACAATATTGTTATTTAAAAAATTTTTTTAAGTTCAGTTATTCCTTACGAACTTACGTTTACATATTTAATACTTTGACCAAAAGTGAGAAGTCATGTTTGCTCATACAAAAATCAAGGGCACAATTAGCGCCTGTGCACCTGTTGACAACACAAATGTCAAAAGCTTGTGTTTGAAAAATTAATGCGCACGCTCGCACACCTCCTCTTCAATATCACGCGTATAGACGAGCA
Source organism: Chouioia cunea (assembly GCA_030064505.1). Classification (NCBI taxonomy): domain Eukaryota; kingdom Metazoa; phylum Arthropoda; class Insecta; order Hymenoptera; family Eulophidae; genus Chouioia; species Chouioia cunea. The sequence continues at coordinate 26,629,815 of JAOPFQ010000003.1, read as the reverse complement.
AATGTACCAGGGATTATTTTTAGCGACGTTTGTACACGCGAGCTTTCGTTTTAGTTGAAGAAGAAATTATTGATTAACAAGTCGTTTTCAAAGGAAGAAAATTTATAACAAGCGACATATCGATCGTAGCCAAGTTTGAAAACAGTTTTAATTTTTATGCGTACGAAGGGCGATTATTTACATTGTACTCCATTAATGAAAGGTTGTTTGTGAATTTTTGTTGTTATTTCGTATATTATCATGTCGAATCGATTGCGCGCACCTCGTCAATGTCTATTTACAGATACACGAGAAAGTTATAGTGACACGTATAAATATAGCTCTAGTTATTTTCTGATGTTCATCAATGACAACAACTTCTGTCTATGTACATTTTTATAAAAGTTATTAATTATTTATCGTTGGAATTACCAAGTCAATCCAAAATTACAGGTCTTAGTATCACGGAGTAGATTTTGATTTTGTTACTCTTCCTAAATTTTACTCTGCATCAAAACAAGCAGGTTTAATAATTAAATACGATTATAAATGAGAGATTCAAGTTTGTCACGTCCTTTAAAATTGCGATGGCTCATTTATTTATATACAGTTATATATACATTATATTCATCAACGGCAATCAAATAAAAAGAAAAATTGACTTAGTAACCTTTACGACGTTTGGAAATCCATTTTCGGCTTGTCTCTAAGAATGAAAGAAGATCGATCATTCGTATATGTCTCACAATCAATAACCAGATCGTTGACAAACAAACCAGTTCGGAAAATCAATCAACATTTCGGTCTGACATATTTCTCAATTTATCCTTATCAGGAAATACAAAAAATTCGCACAATGACACCCACTTTTCCTCACCACCCCCCCCCCTCTCGCTCTCTCGCTCTATTATTGCTAGAAGAAAAGCCATGTCATGTGCCAAGAGAATCGAACAAAGCATTAAAGATATATAGTATCCGAGGCCACGTGTAGCGCACGTGAGTTACTCTCCCGGAATACTTAGTTGCAATCGGTCGCTCACTTGGAAAAACGATGTCGCGTAACCTCGTCACGGTCCATTCACCAACCTTATTATTACTATTATTAAATTTTTCTTTTGGAAATTGCTTTTCGGTTACTATTTTTTTTGTATGTATTTTTTATTTGTGGCTGTAATTATATTTTTATGAGAAGTTTTACGATTTTCGTTCAATAAGCAACGAGTAGAGACAGAGATTATGGATTTGTTTTAAGTAGAGCGCACTATTCGAGATATGAGCCTCACTGCCAACTGCATTATATATTGCAACATATGCAAACACGATAATAAATCATACTCGAAGAGTTATAGGAATAGACGAAATGTCTTAGTTATTTCAATTGTTAAAAATGACAAAACAAAGTTTAATTCGAAACTATTCTGAAAAAAGACTTAAGAGTAAATTAACAATTTTATAAACGCTACAATTATACTTGTTCGTTGTTGTGAATACAATTTCAAAACTCATATCAGTATCAGAAAGTTTAATTTCTATGATAGCCTCAAGACAAGAAAAATCAGTTAATCAATATGCAAACGAGGTGTATAAAAGTTGACCGAGAGCGAGTGAGAGCATTACCTTGAGGGACGCGTCGTGTGTGTACAGAGTACCGTCGTCAACTCTCTCGAGAGGGGATTTTCGCGCGAGTTAATTGGATATATCAACAACGTCGCTATGAACGAGCGCGTCGATGTGCTCGTTACTTAATCCGAGGCGCAGACACGATGATGACAGACGCACAATTTTTAGTCCCAAAAACTATCGAGGATTTCTCAGGACGAATATTGATTTGCGTGAATTGTAATATTGGAAAATCGTCGTGTATAGTTCCAATTTTTCTGATAATTTCTCTTATAAAGTAATAATTGGACATAGTAAATGTTTTCTTATCTATTTTATGAACTTAAGTCTTTTTTTTTCAAACTGATCAATTCACAAGCAGTACGATTTTTTTATCGTCTTACAAGTACAACAACCTGTAGTCGATCTTGAGAAAATATAGCGCGATCCAGCTGCTGAATAAAGTTTCATCATCTATCAAAGGAATTCAATTAGACTCGCTAATCGTCGTCTCGCAGACGAAGGGGAGAAAAAAAAGCTAAGCAACAAGACTACGCTCAATCGAGAGTGTGTATTTGCCAAGTGATTAATTGTCAAAGGCAAACAGAAACGAGTTCGAATCAATTTTTTTCTCTTTCTACATAATCATCGAATCCTTCAAAGCTCTACGACAAGTACATCATACAAGCCAAAACAAAGTATAACTCTTACGCACTCCATCGAAAATTAAAGAAAGCTTAATAAAATAAAAAAACCTTGGGATTTACGACCAAAATGTAATAGCAATTTATCGTCACAGCGAACTTTCATTTTTAACATTAAACTTTCTCACACAAGGCAATTAAAACGCTATATCACAAACTCGTCTATCGTATACTTTTATAGATCCATCAAATTCAATCGCGAAAGAAAAGATACAAAAAATTACGACAAAAAAACGAGTAAATCCAAGTTGAATTCTTTCTCTGGACGAGTTTTCCCGCGAAGAGATGTCTAAGAATAGATGCTCACCTGTCGCGCGAGCGCGCTCGACTGTAAAAAGCCGACCGGTCTATCTTTATAGATCGACTCGCAGATGCGCCCGTGGACTTTTCCTTTTTCGCGTTCGCGATCTTCTCCCGCTTTTCTTGCCGCCTTCTTCCGACAGCCACCTCGTTATGGATAAACTGGCTCGTGACTTGGTTTTAATACTTTTTCGCAGATTTTGATTTATATTTAACTCGGCAATGTCGCTTGTTATGATCTATTATGTAAGGGGGGAGGGGGAATTGCAAAATTCAACGTGAATGTAATTTGTAATTTCTATGAAGAGAATGACGATATAACCATAACGTATACATTTGATTTTCAAACTTGTTCCGCTATTGAGAATTTCTTCGGAGAAATTGACGAGAATAGAATGTTCAAGGCTTTTTGTAAACTTGTAAATCACACGCGTTGTAGTAAAAAAGTGCAATTTTGAAAAATAGCTATAAGTAGGGAACGTTAATACTATATCATTAATACTATAATTAATTAGCTACGGCAATACATCAATATCACCCGTTTCATTGAACCTTTGATAGCCGTATATTGGATCTTTTTCCTTCTTTTTTCCTATATTTGTACCATTTTACGTAAATGCGTCGCGCAGGGAAGCTCCTGTTGGTATTTATACAACGATGTTGTGCTGAACGAATGAAAAGTATGTAAGAATTCAGCTGATTCGACAGAAATAACATTATTACGCTGCGGATATATATTCTTTCGTAAAGTTTACTCATTTTAAAGGTCACCCGCTTTCTTCCCTGTTTGACAATATTATTTTTTTGTCGCAGGTGTACGTACGACTTTATAACATAATAAAACATGCAACTTTTGACAAGAGTACATAATTATAATTTTGCAATTTACGTAACGTGTTTTTAATAATAAATCGGATTGGAATCCAACATTTTCGAAATTCGCATATTATTACGAATCTAATCTGATTTTTTGGCTTGTATAGGATCAATTTATGCGATCATATAATCCGTAAATTGACAAAATCGAATAATCTAACGGGAAAAATAGAAAACTACATCAAGGAAAAAAATCCATTGAAACCACGCTAAGAAAATGCAAATCCTATGTAAAAATAGAACACGAAGAAGCATCAAAGTACTCCGTGCAAGCGAATGTGGAAAAAGAGACATTGGCATTGTACATCGTCGGCTGCCTATCGCAGCTATCTCGAGTGAAAGCACTTGGTCGCACGTGATCTTGCATATATGACGAAGAATCCGAAAACTTCCGGAAAGTGCGCAACTGCGTTTTCTTCTATTAGCCTTCTATTGCGTTTATCAAAATTATGAAAATTTTTACAGTTCAAATATTAAAGTATAAAGTGATTTAATTTTTAAGCACAATTTTCTTGGTGAATTATATCTACAAGAATGTGTCACAAATTGATGCATTAAATAAAAAAAAGTATCTTATGCTAAAAAACTGGAGACATTCGGCAATGGTGATTGATCGTTTACAATGATATATGCAATTTCTCCTCTGTTTTTTGGAAAGTATCGTATCTTTATGGTCCATTGATAGCGACCTAAGATTTCGTGACGTCACTTCATTATGACGATATACTTTCGAACGACGATAACGACACAAAGAACTTTAGTTTACGGATTCACGATACACGTACACAGATGGAAAAAGAGAGAAAGAGAACAAAAGAGAGAGAGAGAGAGAGAGAGAGAGAGAGAACGAGAAACAGACAGACAGACAAAAAGGAAAATCGAATAATTTTGTCACTTTCTAAAATTCACATTCACACACGAACGATGAGTGTTTAATTTTGAAAAAATTCACACGTTTTCGATGATAAATTATCTCAATTGCCTTACACGCGCGCAATACTTTTCGCGACCATTCCATGGTTGTATTTATAAGTTTTATGTAATTGAACGAGTGAATTCCTTGTTTATTTTGCACTCCATTAATATTATAAATACGCCTGTTCCGTCAGTACATTCAGTATATAAATATTTATACTCGATGTATTATATAGGGTCGAGATATTTTCTGTATCAGATAAATATGAATGAGTAATAGCTGAATTATTACTTTTCCTATGCGGTAACTTTTTATGCGGGTAATAAAAGCTCTCTTAATTTGATTTGTGTAACAAAGAATCATAGTGACTTAACGCATTAGTTCTTATCGGCAAGCCCCATTATTGATGTATAGTGAGCCTAACAATCTGAGTATGCAGCAACGATTAGATATGTAAGTTTTGTATATAAATGTGCATACACTTTTTGAGAAAAAACAAAAAAAAATTTTAAATACTTCATCCTACTTGAAAGTTTCACTAGAAAACTTAATAAAACGTCTCGCACTCACGTTCTCGTAATGGGTCAAGAAAGATCGTTGGAATCCGTGTTGCTGGTTTCCTTTTTTTTCTTTTTTTTCTGTTCGAAAACAATTTTCACACAACAATATAACAACAAACAAACAACAACAACAACAACAACAAAAAGAGCGGCAAATAAAAAAAAATTTTACTTTTTCACACTACCGCGCGTTGCGAGACTTCAACGACGACTGGCGAGAGCGAACGACTCTCGCTTATAACGCACGGATGAGATCGGTATATAAAATTTTCAGTGTGTTTGGTGCACACGCCGCGGCAACGCGTCTTACACTGGCGGCTATTAGCTCGCGCGCGTAGTTTCTTGGCACTGGCACCTCTCTCTCTCTCTTTCTCTCTCTGTACAACTTCCCCTTCTCTGTCACTCTTTTTTTCTGCATCTCCCTCATGCCGATCTCTCTCTCTCTCTCCTTCGCTCTCTTGTATACAAGCTTTTCGACGATCGCTCTACCGATTTTAAAATTACCGATTACTTTTTTTTCTTTTTATTAGTAACTTCTAATTTTTAGAGTTGTATTCTTTTTTTCCTTTATTCCTTTTGATTGTATATCGCATAATGGAGGTTGAATAATAACGCAATATCGTACGTACAAATTCGAATTTGCATTGTTGAAAATGGGCTCTTGAAATCGTTGCGCAATCGGCCGCGGAAAATTGTATAGCTTATGGGAAACACAAACGATCTTGATCATAGTTCGTTTTTCAAGCAATTTTTATTTTGCTTCTTATTCGTTATATCTTGCTATTATTCATCGATGTGCGTGTATTTTCCCAGTATAATTCACAAGATTATTCAAAATAATCGTGCTACAAACTTGATTACAAAAGAATAGATCGATTATGAATTATCCAAAAATTATAACAGCGTAAAGTTTCGTCACCAAATACGTCGATTAAATGTAGTCGAGAGTCTCAATATCTGGTTCCAAAAGCGGTTTTCATTTACTTTGCATATTGACACGAGATAAAATTTCAACTCCAATGTAGAAAGAATGATGTATTGAGATTGATTTTAATGTCTTTTTTACTGCCGCTATTTTTTTCTCCTTTAAATCGTTTCGTCTTCTAGAGGTATAATTATACACTTTTTCCTGTTCCTTATTGTGTAAAAAATTTTAATTTTGATTCTTCAAACTGATTTTACGCCCATGTAATGTACATTTTAGAAATACATGTAAAATCTTATCTTAACAAAAAAAAACTCGCCTATCTATATATTTAGTAAAACTTGTTTAATTATAAAAAAATCCATACTCAAAACTTTATCATGTATCTGTTCTCATTCCTTTTCTCTAGTACGTAACGAGTGAAAAAAAATGAAAAAACACGATGCTATAAAGTGCAGCATAAATACAATTCTGTCAGAGATCTCGCGACCATGACACAAAGACAAATGTAACTCGAATAATTGAGTAGTTGCGAATCGCCGTTGGAAGATTGACAATTATCAGAAGACGATTATTCGACTAAAAAGAACATTATTTTCACGTTGCATAACTTTCCCTAATAATTCAAAGTCAAAAAAAAAATAACAATACAATAACGTTGTTAAACTTTTCATTATAAATCTTTCGAGTTCACGTCAGGAAAATCTTAAAATCTCAACAAGCAAAGCTCGTCACGACGCGTGTTTACATTGCGTTTGGTAGCACAACAATGCCGCGAATTTACCTTGTCCCGGTAAAGCTCGAGGCGATTTTCGTGAAATTCAGGACTAAGCTGCGATCATGCCCGCAGGTACACTGTTTTTTCTTTACGGGAATACGAGCAAAGGTCAATAATCTTTAGTCTCTAGAGCTCTCCGTTTTGTTTTTTTTTTTTAATTTCCGAGAGGATTAGCTTTATGACAATACGATTACGTAATAATCTACCATGGGTATCATTTAACCTTGCTTCCATACAGTCGAATTCATTATAAAAGGAAGAGAAATAATTTCTAATTAAAAATATCTAAACATAATCGTGAATTGGAATAAGCTTTCGTAATCTCTATTTTGGACGAATCCAGATTTTGATTCATCCGTAGCAATTGACTTTGCCGAGTCATTATCAATGCCAAACAAAAGCGTTTGCAGCTATTCATCATGTCCAAGAGGATTTCGGCTTCATGAGAAATTTATTCCCGTAATGACATGTAATTATAAGTAACCAACACTGTATGAAATTGCTCTCGTCACGCTCGTCGATCTTTTATGCCAATCGAAATTATCATCTATTTGGTTGTTGTCTTTTTTTCGCGTTAGTCAGTTTTATCGATGTCAGACGTGTTTTCTAACGCTCGATCATACATTAACTTTAAAAGGGAGTTAAAAGGAAGTTTGTAGGAAGTTGAAGGCACTTTTGGTTATGCTAATTTGAGTTTTACTATAACAATGCACACGGTAGTAACGATTGTAATTCAATGTACACGTACAATGTTCTCAAGTACGCCAATAAACTGATAAATAAACTACATCGTACGTTTAGAACAAAATTTATCAATTTTATTAATGAGGTTTGTTTCGAACTTATTTGAACATTAAATTATCGTAAAAGCACGCTTACAAAATAGTTTTACTGCGTTTTTTTTTGACGAAGTAGCAAATACGAATTCTAAATATTAGAATATTTATTCTTACGAATACATTCAAATGATAAACTTCTTTTCGATATAGAAAAATGAAATTGTTGAATTGCAACATTTCTCGCTCTATTTTTCGCATTTTATAACCCAATTGTGTGTTCTCGCGAAACGCTTGAAAAACACAAAAATAAACGCATAACCGAGTTTACGCGCTCGTGATAATTTTCCCTCTTGCACATACTTTCGAACGCGTGGTTCACTGACGATAGTAAGCCCTCTTATCTAGTATTTGAATAGCCTGAAAAAGCCGCTCGTTAACCTGGGCTTCGCGCGCGCACGGTAGCTATGGATAAAAAAAGGAATTGTACGGGGTGGCTCGCTCTTGTTGAATGAGCGACAGTGTGGTGCTTTTAGCTTGATAATGAAGCTTTAGCTAGGGATGAGCTTTTGCTCAAATTGTTATGGTGCCAAGCACGATAAGCGATCAAATGCTCTAAAAGCTCAGTCTTTTGGACTTTTGAATGTTATTTCGTTTGTTGTATAAAAGTCGAATAATCGTTTCGTCTTGCGAGTTTTAGTTGTTATCGAGAAGTACTTGTCCTGCTGGATGCATTTGCAATTGAGAAAATTTCTACCCTTAAGTAAAACCATTATCGTTAACGTCGATGTCGGCAATACCAAGGAAGTAAGTTTACACATTCTGGCGTAGGGAAAGGTTTGTCGCAAAATTGAAAGAGATTAAATTGTTTCTCTAGAATACATAAAAAGAAGGTAATATTCCGTACACAAAGTACTGGAGCGATGAAAGTAGACGTTGCAAAAAGTAAGAGATATCGCATTCAAACCACGTCTCGAACAAACACCATTGAACTATCAATTGTTGGCAATCGAAAAAATTTCACCTAGTATAAACATATAAACAATGCTTCATCGCATAAGTCAACAATCTCGAAGGGCGCGTACAATTGATTACTCGGCACACTTATCCGAATTGCACACGCATATTGCACTTGACTTACTTTTTCGTCCGAGGACGGTCAAGGGTATATTATACGCCGATTTAATGTCCATCAAATTCGCACGACCTACGAATAATGATCAATTGAGAAGCGTCGACGTTTCTGATTTTTCGCGCGATCTTCGCTCCGCGCGAAGGCTGCGTGTATTACTCGCAACCTTGGCTTATACAAATGTTAAGCATTGTCACTATTTTTCTTTTATCGTTATGTTCGTCTTTTTATTTGATTGGTTTTATGTGGTAGTTGACGATTGTTCTTTATGAATTCGTTCAAATATCGCGCAATAAAATCGTAAGATTTTGTCATCAATACTACCATTGAAATGATATTTTCCAATCAAACTTTCGATCTGAACATTCAAATCAAATAAACGAAACCGTTCACACGTAAATGATTACTAATTTATCGTGTTATTTGAGAGCTAATTGAATTTTAAACGGTGTGTACTCAAACAAAAATACGTGACGTAATATTTGTCTGCTTTTGGCTAATTTGAACGTTCAACATTCACATTTCAATCGATCAAACATGTAACTCATTAGCATCGTTCCACATATGAATTTGTCTATATACCAACCTCTGAATAGACTTTATTTTCTTGCAAGACGTAACGTTCCTCATAACAATCAAGACGAAATTGTCAATCTTGGAATAGAGACCCAAAAAAAAGAAATCAAAAATTTGAAAAACAAAATTCACTTCCGTACCGAGAGACAAAGTTGACAATAGCATGTCGACGACAAGGCACGCAAAGTATCAGTCTCATATCGCGTTTGTGTCAGTTGTACGTGTATAAAGTAAAGACGTCACCTCTCGTGTCGTCGTCTTCAACGTCACTTGGTATATACACAGTAAACATGTGTGCCCGTATCACGATGTTGTAAAAGGGCTCGATTCGGTAATGGCTTTGCGATGTAACGTCAAATCGCTCGAATGATTTCCATATAACGGGGACCAAGCGACTTTGATTACGCTGCCGACGTAAAGCTTGGAAAATAGAGCCTTCGTACCGTGGCAGGTCTTTTCTATTAAATCAAATATCTCATGATTGAACGTGTTCGAAGTATCTAAGAGTAAAGTACACAATTTATGCGTGCGTTTGAACGTGTACCTTTCGTTATTCAACTATCGATCAGTTGGTTGTCAAATAACGAAGCTTGATTTTTCGTCAGTATTATTACGACTTTATTAAAATAAAATCGTAGCTTCCCTCTAGAAAGAACTGATTAATTGTTGTTGAATGTCAACGTCAGAGATACGTAAAAATGAGCAAAGAAACATTGAATGAACAGGTGATTTGTCAGCTGAATCGACTTAATTAAGCCCTTCGATAAAGAAGGTAAAGAGAAAACCATAAAACGCATCAGTTGTGCACGAAAAGAAAAGACGAGAAAATACGACGTGTCTCGTTAAACAAGAATCTATTTGTCAGTTACGATATTTGATCAACTGCGAATTTAAAGACAATCCAAGCCAATTGTAAAAACACGATGAAGCCCGTGTGTATACACGCCAGATAGCAAAATGATAAGTTGACTTTTCTCATTAAAAAAATTAACGTCAGTAGCGAGAAAACAGCAGCTGGTGAAAAGTAAAGAAAGAAGATCTAATTAATTTACCGTTAATAACGAGCTAAACGAATTTACTCTAGTTCCAACTTTACCCAAAGACGTTTAAAAATCATTCACTTGTAAAAAAAAGAAAAAAAGAAAGTAATCAGTTGTACACGTCACAACCTACACACACGCACCAACAGACACATACAGTATCTCACACGTCAAAATCATCTCAGCATTTCCAAATTGCAAGCTTCGTCGTCGTCCTCGTTCCCCTTCTCCATAATGAATATCCAATAATCATGACGAACCATCATATGTATAGATATACGATGTAGCAAGAAGTCTCTAGCAGTGCGTATAAACTAATTGAATTGGGTGTGCCAAGTGTTCGAGCCCGAAAGCTTGTTCCCATGCGGCTTGTGAGTTATCGATCAGAATGTGACCCTGTCACGTTGAACCATTAGCCGTAGGCAATGGGTATATAATCATCGTTGCATTTCACTCTCACCCCTGTTATCCAGGCGAAAATTAAAGGTTTCTTGATGAGCCAATTGGGCATTTTGCCCGTTAATACTCGACGTATTAGCGCCTGGATGTTTGCTAGCGCAACATTTTATTGTTGCCCCAAGTGAAATATATGTGACATTATTTAGGGGCTTTTTGGAATATTAACGTATTAAAATTCGCTCTCCCAAAATCGCAAAGTTTCAGTGAACTATAATTATAGTTATTGAACATTTGTCTTGTCTACGTAAAGAATAGATAGGATATACATCCAAACGAGGAAAAAATCTGCATTGAGCGATACATCGTCGTCAAACTTGGCATTTAATTAGTCGGAAAAGCAAAAAAGTTCCATACTGCTCGTATCTGCATTCGGTTGTTCGAAAGCAAGCTGACTTCAGTGTAGAGATAAATTCTGCGTGTCAATATATACCTGTGCACATCCGTACTTCATACCAATATCAAAGCTCGGTCCTCTGCATATATCCATGTTCCTGTGCGCGCGAGGTAACTGACAAGATTGGGATGCTTCACCTTGCGTGACTGACATGACAAATAGTCAACGCTAAGTGACGTCGCGATTAAGCTGTTGTTGATTTAAATGCGGAAAATGAAATCTCCTTTTTTCAAGAAGTAATTTTACAGAATGGCTATAGTTCAATTGTACGAGTTTGATGAGTTTTCCAAGAATTAAAATTAATCACGAAGCGAGAGAAGCTATCGGGATCAGATAAAGTCTCCGCCAACGATCTTCACTGTCTCAGTCGAAAAACAAACGACTCGTTTGGAAAAACAAATAGTAAAATATTTGTTATACTTCGACATGGCGATCACGTCATCCTAGTAAATCACCAAACAATAAGTGGAGTACGGCATAATGTTGAAGCTCTCTCGAGGTAATTAACAACTTCCGTAAACTCTTCGTGTTTTGTACACGCGCAATGGAAAAGAAGAAAGAAACAAAAAAACAATATTTCGCTCGCGTAGTCTATTTTACAATTAGTTTTTTACGATGCAAGTTATAACAACGTCTACATTTGTTTTGAGCATTCATTACTTTGCTGATTTTCCATTTTGCCAAGATGATCGAGGAGCAAGCGAGATACAGGTGATGTAATGTTTATCGTTGTACCAAAATCGTTTTTGTGTTCCAAATCGAGCTTCTGAAGATGACATGTTTAAAAAGTGGTTAAGCACTTGAATATACTTATTTTAATTCTGAACGCGTGATAAAATAATTGCTCTATTTACTGAAACACAGCGGTTCCTATGAATTGTATTTTAAGTGACGTTGACACTGCTTTAAATGAAATATTAATCGTTATAAAAATTGTTTTCACAATTAAAAAAATTTTTTTTTTTAATTAATTCATAACTATATATTTTTAATATATTGGAAAACCATATTTGTCGTATGAAAAAAATAGAACAAACAACGATATGTCCTTAAACAGACGTCGAAGTATTCATTACTTTGCGGTGTCTCCTTCCTGTAGAATTTTTTTTTTTTCGTCAACGTCATATATATTGCGCACGCGAGAAAGAACACTGGCGCGAAACAATAAATCGACCTCGGCTTACCTACTGCTATACCAAAACAATTATTTTAATCCCAGCGAATTGCAGCATATACGCGCGAGGAGCCTCCAATTTCCAGTAAAAGAGAAACGTAAACTCTCCTCTGTATATATATATATATGTGTGTGTGTGTGTGTGTGCGTGTGTCTGCATGTGTGTGTATGTATATATATATATATATATATATATATATATATATCTGTGCATATGCCAAAATTACGCAATCGCACACCCGCACCGAGCGCATTACATAAATCTCTCTATGTACGCGCACACTGACACTTGCTGACACCGCGAGCGGGACTTGCATTTGTGTTGTACTTATGGCTGTATCCCGTCGCATCATTCTTAAATGCTTTGTATATTGCCACGCGTTCAGTTAGGGATTCTTTTTTGTTCGTTTCTTGTCGTTATCTTCAATCGTATGGATGCATATTGTACAAATTTTGAAGATTTTTTTTCGTATGTTTGCTTATCAATATTTGTTTGTTTGGTCGACTCAGTGGCAATATTTGAACTCGTTGACAAAGATTTCGGCTTATCGATGCTAATTTCCAATTGTACAGGGAAAAAATCGTGAAAAACAATATTGGAAAAATTGACGTTTTAATCGTGAAACTTCAGATGATGATGCTTTTTTTCAGGTGTACAATAATTACATATTCATTCACTTTATAAGACATTGTGAATGCAAAGCCAACAATTACAAAATATGAGGTTAAAGTCAAGTTTTTATTAGTATAAAAAAAATAGAACGCGATAATGTCTCGATACGAAGGATAAACTATTGATAGACCAAAAAATCTAGGGGTAATTTCACGGATGTTATAATCTTGTAAAATGTTGTAATTTTAATCACTGCAAGAAGAAATACATCGATGATGCATCTTTATTTGAATACGCTATCCACTGTTGAGATAGAAAATTCGCAGCAAAATTTGGTTAATCAAGGAGTCGAGAAACGCGTCGGCTCTTAAATAATTATTGAACAGGGTACGGGAGAGAAATCGCTTGTGATCCAACGCGCGGCCACGTATAAGCTTAATTTATTACACACTGTAGGCGCGTACTTGACGGGATCGTGGTGTACGCTTATATCCTGATTAGAGAGAAGCTTATACTGAAAATTACAAAGGAATTAGAGAGAATAGAGTGAATAAAAAAATTGGTAGACGTGGTAGTTGAGGTTATTTCATTACCTATCAGATTTATAATAAAAATCTTTGGATTTTTAGCAGCACAAGGTTATCGGTATTCCAAATAGCTAATTCAGTAGCGTCATGTGGAAAGCTTTTTGATAAGATCGCAAATTCACACATGTATACTTTGACAAACAGTAACAAGTGTCGTACGTTCGTAATTCACGACACGTGGAAAGAAATGCGAAAGAGAACAGTTTCACCAGTTTTTTATAGGCTATGTATAATAATTAGTCGCTACGTCAATCGGTACATTTAATTATTTGTCAAATTTTAGATATTTCTAAACAATCGTTAGTACGATGGACATGATCTGGTTAATATTTTAAATAAAGAAAATTCAACGGATAGTACGACTGAAACAAAAATGACGAGTCGAACGAGACATTACCTTTATCTGAGTAATAAAAAAAAAGAATTTTAAAGGTGAGTCAGCGACAACGAAATAATTCCTTTGAAAAATAAAGATACATTATACGTTTCTCCGTAAAATATAAACTACAATGTTGTACCTTTGCCGTCGCAAAAAGACGATAATAAGTATATACTGGGCATAATTTTTGAAATCGGTGTTTTTGAAATATTTCGCTTGTTTCGCACAGCTGTGTACGTTTCACTCGTTTTGCGAAGTGTGCAAGTGTCACGTAACCAGGACTGGCGCTAATGACGTTGATTTAAATTTATTACCTCGAATTTCGGTAACATGTGCTGTAATTCCTGTGCCTATTACCAATTGCAAATGAGATATACACCAATGGTTTATCACGTACATATTCATGTTTTCCATCCAAGAATTTATATACATGTATAATCATTGTAATAATATCGATAAATCAAATACCAACAATCTAAATATCGATGTTGTTTTGTTCAAATACTCATGATAAATATAATTATTATTTTAAAAATACTTTTATTCGTTGTTTTTACAAGAGATTACAATTGAATACGTCCTTGATTTTTTTACTCAAAAACCTATTACTCGGATGATACGATTTCCTTCGTAGCAAACAATACAATGAAGTTTACTTCTCTCTGTTTATCAACTTTTTACTATATATATACACTGCACAACACTCGAGACGCCGACAATCGTGTTTATCCAACTCGTCCATGTTTAATTATCGTTCCATTCACTAAATTCTTCAACAAACAATCAAATATTTGAAGCGTTGATTCTTACTCGTTTCACTTACTTGTGCAAAGTCCTTTTTGCAACGTATACAGCAACTTGTAGACATGAACTTGTGTCAAGATTGACGGATAGTTCCGAGGGTGTGATTGATTCCGTTGTTGACTCTACTCGTGAATTTTTTTTCTTTCTTGAACGAGTTGTTCACCCAACAAAAGGTGTCAATCAACGACTGAATAATATACCTCTTGGTATTTGTTCCATAAATACGATCTGTACTGTTTCATTGAACTTCTGTTTAGTTTCTATTGCCTTCCATTTACCTAAAATCGAGTACGGCGTTGGAAAAGTCAATTTTCAACAATAACATCGTATTACTATTTCAAAATATGTCCCTTCGGGATTTTCAATGACAATTGTTGCTACAATTTCGAAGGCACAATCATGTAAATCAGTGAAAATTGCGATAAAACACAAATTCTCGCGTATATCTCGTCGATTCCGCACAAATACAAAGCTGAACTTATTATTTAGAAATCTCAAAACATTTTTTAATACAAAACACACTAAACGAAAATACAGGATTTAATTTTTATCGTTATTCCACGATAATTGAACAGTATATTCCGTACGAGTTATAGTCATTCACAACTCATCGCATCAGACCTTTCCAAATTAGTCTCAAACTAATTAAATCTGTAATTATCGCACGAATTATTATCCACTAATAAACACATTATCGGACACGGTATATTTCTTTTTCTCAGGTGTCGATGATGAAACTGCTGATGAGTTGATCTCACGCGAGCTCGTGTACATCCGACGAATGAAAAATCGCTTTCGTCCGATACAATATAATTTCGGGAAATCCCGCTTCGCTCGTGAGCTAACAACACGTGACTTGTTTCCTACTTCCGCGCGCCAATTGCGTAATAATTTTTTTTTGTTCTTCTTCCCATGCGCTCGTAAATTAAAAAAAAGAACATTGCAACTGCAACACCTTTTGATATATATATATATATAATACTCCTTACTGTGTCTTGTTTTGATTTTTCATTCGCTACGCGCCGAGTCATTGAGATTTTTTTTATTGCCGACTCATTTCGGTGAGCTAAAGCGAAGGTTGATGGCGTTTTAAATAGCTTGAACTTGATTCAAAAGAAACAACTTTAGTTTCTGTTAAACGTAGGATTCGATATTTTTCACATCAAAAACAAATATTTTTCACGAGAAATAAGGAATAAATTGATATCCTCGTAGTTTATTGAATTAAAAATGAGGCAAAACTGCCTAGAACTTCCTGCCTGTTGCTAAAATCGCCAAATTTCCTGCAATTTATAAGCTTCCTGTACGCTCCGCGCAATTATGATACTCAAACTCTAACTCACGTGTATCAAAGGATATGCTACGTCTATTCGATTTTATACAAGTTTTGCATATATACCACTTTATGATCGATCATTTTACGACTTGCAAATTTTACGATTTTTATGTAAGCAGCTTAATAGAAAAAAACAACAATCCTACGTATCAGTCAATAATTATCTTTGGCTTTTCTCGGTGCATAATATGATCTTTGGATAAAAATCAGTAGCATGAAAAATCTTGAAAATTAGTTATCGCAACATTCAAGTTTACTGGACCTGTCGACCTTATGTACCTTACATGAAGCGTCCTAAAAATATGTAATCGACGTTTTCAATCTACTGTTTACAACAAACTCGGTACTCGTGTAAACCTCTTTTTTTCAACCTTGAGATTCGAATCTGCAAATGGAGCTTTATTGTCATGAATAAAGCCATAGCAATTTCATCGTTCAAGTGAGCGTTTTGTCGCTATCCTTAGCTTCTATTTCTCTCCTCCCTCTCAATTTCAAAATTGAGCGGCTCGTTACCCAAGTAGACATAAGCCGGAAACGCGCATAACGGAATACGTTTTGCGCGCCGTGAACTTGACGATTTAATTTTCTGAGATCATTCAATGAATCACGCATTGAAACCCTGATAAATTTGTGTTAGTAAACATATAAGTACGAGGTAATATACTGTTTTTAAAATTCAAAAATATATTTGCAATTAGTTTGGCAAACGGGAAATTACACTATAGATCTATTGATACAAGATAATGTTGATTTTTAAATCCACATAAATCTTTTTATATCGGCTCTCATACGAGAGAGGTATCACCAATCGAAGGCTACACAATCCTCTTATGCAGTGCTACTGTTTGTTTTTCTCGAGGTAATTTCGAATGCATCAAAATTTCATTTATCAGTGAGCAATTGCCGCGATAAAAACACGGGACAACATACTCTCCGAAAGTTGATGAGTCAACAAAGTCATTCAGTAAAGATTGACGACATCTCGTAAAGTCATTTCGGTTCAATCTTCTCGTATACGACATAGAAGAAGAAGAAGAAGAAGAAGAAAAAAGGAATGCTATCACGTGACTTGAATGCAACTCGTCAAACGTCGCAAGGTCGCGCAGTCTCTTGAGGGAGGATGCCAGAAAAATTGCAAATGCGGATAAAGTAAAGTGAATGAATACGTCAAAGTGACGAGCTACTTATTAAAATTTATTGTTTCGTTGTACAGCATGAGTGAGTTTTCAACAATTTTCTTCCATGTAAAAATGATCGTGTAAAATAAAGGAAAGAAATGTCACTCAATTCAATATCAGAATTAACACTAAATATATATATATATTCGTTTTATTAAATTCCATATTGAGTAGATAATCCAAACTTCTCTTATACCTTATGTTTTTCACGAAGTACCCATATTTAACTTCTATTTCCCGAACGATCAATACTCACATTTGAATTCAAACGCTTACGTATGAATTTTATAGACTCTACGAAGACATGGTATAAAATGCAAAGATTGAGGTGTGATTTCTAGTGATTTGACATTTATTTCGCAGATAATGAATCTCACCCTAATATTCGTTGGTACGAATACAAACATTAATATTGGCATTTGTAAAATATTACAAAAAGTTATAGTGAACAGATTTTTTGATACTTTCTTGCTTCTTAAATGGCAACTTATTTGTACAAATTCAATTTTCTTTGACTTTTCAGCATTTTACGTTTTTACGATGTTGATTACAGTGATTTTACGACGATAACAACATTTCGTTTCATTTGTAAATCCCATTAAAGAGAACAATAACAAATTAACGAAGAAATACCACAAGGTAGAATCTTACGTTTTATTATGTAGAAACAAGCATCGAGTTTTAATTATTCTAGATGACTCCATTTAAATATGTCCATAAACAATACAAATCTATCCATTTGCATACCAAAAAGGTCGCACGAGCAAATCTCTTCTTTGCCCTAGGGCAGAAACGACTTTATTTTCTCTCTCACATTTCTGCGAAAGGCCTTGACCTTGGCCTACAGAGAGTTAGAAAAAGAGACAAGTTACGCACAAACTCGAAGAAAAAAACGAGAATTCTCAAAAAGCACGGTTTGTCGACCTTTACGACTAAATTGTCCGTATGCTGTTATGGTAATTTACGCATGCTGTTATAAATCATCTTCGTCGGGATGCTAGATTTTCGGAGAAGCAATGTCAATTGAAAGCTCAAGGTGTTAACGTCTCAACGATTTGCATATCGGTAAAGGTCGAAGATTCGTGTTTGATTGTATTTATAGATCAACACAAAATTATAAACATACATGGATACAGCGACAGTTAATGAATTATTTATTAGGTTCAACAAGACGATACCGAATATTTTTTAAATAATAAAAAGGCCATTTATATACATCGTATAATACGTATTATTAAAATATTCAATAACATACGCCAAGCCAAAAGTTTTCCAATGCCTGATGAAATAGTGTATCGAAAGAAAAAAAAAGAAATAAGCCCGAAAACAAACATTTTATTTCATAAACGACCAGATGTGATTCGTGCCCTATCAGAACTACTCGCGTTACAATAAAAAACGCGCGATATCACAAAAATATAACCGATAGAATCGGTCGACCTCTCGTAAAATGTAAACATTTTTACGTGATACGATCGTAGCAAACAAAATCAAATAGGACTTCGATGCTTGAAATTGTCCGATTTAGGATTGCGATAAAATTTTGACTTTTGTTGATTTTAATAAATATTTCATTCAGTTTGATCTTTAATGCTAAATTTGCTTCTTTTCTTAGGCGACGGTTGACATTTTTTTATTCATCACCAATATTGAGTTATTATAAATTTTATCAGAACTACACTGTCACGTTATAATCTTGTTTGAATAAATTAAAAATAAAAATTGAATTATAATTTTGCAAAACTCTTCATAGAACTTGTGTTGATCAATTTGTGTGTCATTTATCTACTTTTGAATGAGAGATAATCAACGATTCAAAACCAAACCAGTTTTTCGATTTTTGACGCAAGTGCCGCAATATTCTTCGAAAATAACCCAATCGCTTGTAAAAACACACGATTTTTAATTTGAAAATAAGTCTCGTCGATTTTCTCTTAATTAGCTTTCGCGTAGAATTCCGCACAGCTTCAGTTTTCATCTCGTTCGTTCAAACGAAAGCCTTGAGCGAGAGATTTAGGATGTCAAGCGCACACGGGAAATTCATTAATTCGCGTTCTCTAGGTTTAATTGAATAGGCGCGCACCGGTAGACGCGCCAAAGGGAAAAGAGAATTCTTCGCAAATTTAAACGTGCATAGTATATATATTCTTTTTTTCGTCTTCTTCTTTTCTTTCTTAATTGCTCAAAGCCGTAACGGGTGAGCATAATTGCGTTAATTGTGTTTCTGCAAGCAAATAATAATTTGTATGATGAACATTTTCACGAGTTTCATGGTGTTTTATTAAATTCCAAGCGTACGCTGACGACGACGTTTTCATTTCATAATTAAAAATAACAGCTAAATTGAAATGCTTGGATAATTTAACTGTTTAGTTGACGTGAATTATTGTGCACCATTCATCACACGATTTTTAAAACATATACTGATGGGTTTGTTTGAGAGGTATTGAATAATTCCACGATGCGCTGGTAAACGTTACACCGACAACAATATAAAGCGACTTTATTACTATAATTGTAAATGTTTCAAATTATATAAACTAGTTTCAAATTTGTCATTCGCAAAGTAATAATCTAAATCAAACAAACAAAAATATATAAACTAAACCAATTACTCGAATTTTACTCATTTTTTTTCTGTTGGACAATGCGATAAGTCGACGTCTCGTCAAATGGTCTCTATGTAAAGTGAAAGAGAAAGATACTGGATAAAGCTTGGAAAATCAGTAAAGCGTTCAACGAAACTTGCGAGAGCAATCCGTCATCTATAGCCGATCCCTAATCGCTAAAGGATTATACAGGAATTTGATTTTGTCGTGTCAAACACTGATGGAATGTTTGATGTTTTAGAGGTATCGATTTGTCATGGATGAGTGATTTCACATTATACCTTTGCGGATTATCGCAAAAGCCAACAATATAAAAATATATATTTAAAAAATGTCTAAAAGCCCCAAGCGAGCTTTCCAAAACTATAATCCTCAACGCAATGCAACAGAAACGAACATCCTCCTAAATCACAGCTGCGACAGAGTCATAAAACTCCTCTCGATATACAGTTGGTCTGTAAAACAAATCCCTTCGCAAATTGAGCCTCGTACAAAGTCTCTTTCTCGCACGCCCAAACATGAGCTAAAGTGTACAATGCCAAGAAAGTAATATCCGTGATTTCGAGTGTTTTTCAGAGTGGAGAAAACAATGCTACCCATTGGTGATGTACTTTTCCAGAAGTAATAAACGCTCGTCGAACTACTTTGATAGGAAGAAATACGAGACTTGTTTTTTGTAATTTACGATGACGCGAAACTTTGTGGCTCTAAGAGAAAGGGATGTAATATCCTATCTGGCGTGTTCTTTCAGATGTTATTTTCTTTTTACATCGAGGTTCTTAAACATTCGAAATTACTCGCTGTATTCGACAGGAATAATTAAGTACTACTTTCGACAATTTATAATTGCTAATGTCTTTTTCAATAAATGTAATATCAAGCCAATTAATTATTCAAGGAGCTCTAACGTTCAAGTTAACAGGACACTATAGTTAACCAATTCGACTCGATAATTATGCAACGATACAAGACGAGCGAACGTACGAAGCATCGATAAAACAGTATGACCTTTCGCAAATAACTTAGTGCGTGCGTGATTCCTAGAAATCACGGGATTCTTTCGTTATTTTTTTTTTGCTCGTCTGCTTGGCGTTAAAAGTTTCTGCAAATCCAATTGTCGAAACACGAAGGACTTTGAGTATTGCGATAGCAACACGCAAAAAGTTGGTCTGATTAACAAAGTTCTTGTTTTTTTCGTCTTTTTTTCGCGAGCACTCGGAAAGTTTAAAGAGCTTATAAGAGTATTTCGAGTGACAGGTGATGGTTTAGATTCTGTAAAAAGCTTTAAGCTTCACTTTCGCGAGTGAAGATCATCTCTATATGTCCACGTAAACTCAAAACGATACTCGTAATAAAATAATTAATTATATTTATAGTATAAAACGCACAGGCACAATACTGTCTCTATTAACAGTGTTTGGTAAGGATATCTTTTGATTTAAAGAAAAAAAAGTACGTTCAACCCAGCCGACAATTATAAGCCAAACAGACAAAAAAAACTAATTGAAACCGGATGAACATGTACCCTGAAAGTGTAAACATTAATTCTCATTGAATTCGTTAATCTCAATACCGATGTACATACTATACAACAACAAAAATGCAAGCGCATGTAAGTGGGACGACTCGACAATGGCGAAATATATATCGCTGGCAATTTCCACGTCGAAAAATTCAAATTTATTGCGCGGTATCTTCGCCTCGGCCAATTGGAGTGAACTGCACGTATATACGTATGTATATCTCATATATACACCAACGATGATACACGAGACTTTAATGTTTCACGTAAAACCTGTAATTATCAGTGTACAGGTAGTTTTGCGTTGTGGTGTACTTATTATTCCGTTGCGAATATGCGTACGTTGTTGAGGCATAATTCAAAGCTATGTTAATCATTATTATTATTGTTATTATTATTTTTCAATTGTTGGCTTTGAAATGAACATTTCTTTGTATTTTACGATTCGATCGTAAATTTCTTGTACCTACCTTTGACATAATAAACGAAAAAATACATTTCGATTAATTAATTGAAATAACAATGCAAGTTAATCAATGAAAAGCGGTGTTAGCTACATTTTTCTACGATGATCCAAGTACGCGATTATACTATTGTCAAAAAATCATATTACACAGCGTACTTTCTAATTACGAAAACAAACAAATGCATTTGATTTCCTTTGCTTATTTCAATTACAACAGTACGTCTAGTTTGTGAAAATGTGAATAGAAAAGGAAAATCAAGTTTATAAATTCATCACCGGTATTTCAACGTGTCTGAAGAATACTGCGTATATAAATTTCACGCTAACTGTAAAATCGAATATAGCTTGAAAGTTGTTTACTTTGCGAGAACTCAATTTCCATGTTTACAACATATCGTTATTTTGTATTACAAAAAAATATCCCACAACAAAGTATTAACTTTTTAATAGTTATGCAATGTATATATGTATGTTATTTCCCGGGTAAAACATTTAACAAATTAACAAACAAACAAAAATTAATTAATAATTGTATGTACACGAGATATTCCAATTTTACGCAATAAGGATCAGTTGCCGCTCATAATACATCCAATCGGCCAAATGTCCTTTGAATTATATGTGTCTACTCGACACCTCAACCATGGCCTACTTGTTGGTCGCTCGCGTGTGCGCGCATCCGATGGCACTCTTAGGACTCGCTTATTCTCTCTCTCTCTCTCTTTTCCTGCGTGCTCAGCACTTGCAATTTCGTGAATTTGTCTTTGTTCCTTTTGCACTTTCGATGAAAAGTGGTAATTTCCGTTGACGGAAATTTGAACGTTAAATAATGGCTGCACCAAGAAAACTTTTCTACGAGGATCCTGTGCAAAGAAATGGCGATCAAATGAGACTTTTTACGGAATTGTTTGAATTATATATTTAAGAAGGTTACGAAGCGTTGTTTAATAATTTTGTTATTCGTTCAACTGAATTTTCGTTTGTTGAGAATAATTTCTCTTTTCAAAACTCAATCAGAGCTTATTGCTAGATGAAGCATCTTTTTTCCGAAATAGAAATTTACAATTCGTTCGCAATTTTTTCACCAATAGAACTTCCTAATTTCAAGTAAGCAAGATAGTTGTTGTATTGAATGTTTCGGCTAAGCTATTTGAGTAATTCGATTCAGTTTTCAATACACTAAACCAGTATAGAACAATTATAAATACGCGTGCACCGTCTCAAAAACTATATATAAATACATAATACGAAAACGCATTATTTTTATTCATACACAGTGCAAACACCAAATATAAAATATAGATAGAGTAAAAATAAGAGTAATTTTTTGCTTATATTACTTGAATACTTTTCGTCTTAAACAGTAATTAAATAAACATAGTTATACATTCGAGGATAATTTTCACGATTAGTGTATATAATATATATACATTCATTATTTTAAGGAAATGCGAAAGCCATCGTCGTTTCGCTTGGCGAAAGACACC
Organism: Chouioia cunea; assembly: GCA_030064505.1. Classification (NCBI taxonomy): domain Eukaryota; kingdom Metazoa; phylum Arthropoda; class Insecta; order Hymenoptera; family Eulophidae; genus Chouioia; species Chouioia cunea. The sequence continues at coordinate 26,606,646 of JAOPFQ010000003.1, read as the reverse complement.
CAAGTTGTCACGTAATTGCGAGGCGTGTAATTACACCGGCTACAAAACTTATATATATATATATATGGTATATGTGCGCGCGCGCGTGTGTGTGTGTGTGCGTGCGTGCGTGCGCGCGCGCGTGTGAAGAGATGTGCCTATTACACGGAAAATGTCAAGTCAAGTATATAACGCGGAATGAAGAAATAATGTGACATGCAAAACTATTTATTGACAACACATTTCTTACATTTTTTGCTCCATGTTCTAATGGAACGCTAAATTGCGGCTTGAGAACAATTTAATTATATTGCCTGTTAATATAATTTTTTTTTTGCTTCTAATGAATCTAATATTTTTACTTTTGAACTCATTAAATCAATCATTTTTTATTTTAGATTCGTTAATTTGCAAATGTATTAAAAACAAATTGTGATGGGGATTTAACGTTAACGCTTATGCTAATATATCAACGATGTTTATTTAGTAAATTCTATTTAAACAAAGTAATTATTATCAAAAAGAAGGAAAAATAAAAAGACCGTAAATTTAAAATACCGCGTAAATGTTAAACATTGTAAATCCATCTATCAGTAATAACCAAAACTGATATTCCAGTATTTTTTACAACGTTTATGTACCTACCTTACCATTTACCAATGATTATCGACGTCGTCTACTCCAAGACGTTTTATTATATAGATGGCGTTGCTGTCAAACTTACGTATGAACTGTAGATGTTATATCGCCATTGGAGCGTGAGTCTGGATAATTGTCATTGGACGGTTTCAGTCGTCATTAACTCTGGTATACACAACGCCATTGAACGTCGTATTGAAACATTGGAGCTATTAGTATACTAGAGCTTGTCTGCTTTGTTTCGGACCAAGTATCCTTTCAGCGCAATTTTCCTAAATTTCCACTGTGAATTAACGAGAAACAATGACTAGGCACGCTAGAAATTGTACTGCAGGTGCAGTTTACACCTATCACGAAAAGAAAAAAGACGCCGCAGCATCAGGATACGGCACTAATCTCCAGAGAGTAGGCAAAGATTCTTTGAGAGATTTCGATTGCTGCTGTTTATCCTTGCAACCCTGCAGATATCCAGTTATAACGTAAGTTTATCACGGTAGTTTCTGTATTTTGTCTATTATGAAGTTGATTACAAACACAATCATTTAGGTTATGTTGAAAGAAAATACCAAGTCAATAATCCATTCTCCGTACTTAAAGAGTAAAATTATTTCGGTGTTATTGAGTAATCAGCATTGTTCTCTCGGTGAATTTTGAAAATACCCTTTCAGACATTTTAAAATTGTATTGACTAAAATGAATGATTTTATTGTTGTAGAAAAGATGGATATCTGTTTGACAAGGAGTCTATTCTAGAGTATGTACTTGCAAAAAAGAAAGAGTACACAAGAAAGTTAAAGGAATATGAGAAACAAAAAAAGAAGCTTGAACAAGAATCTCAGGAATTGACTGCCAACCAGGAACTTCAGAAATTACAAAACTTTTTGAAAGGTGAAAAAAATATTGTTTTTAAAAAGGACAACAAAAAAGACGAAGCTGGACCATCTTCTGTATCTAATATGTGCAATGGGAAGGATAAAGAACTCCCAAGTTTCTGGATTCCATCTAAAACTCCTCAGGCAAAAGAAGCAATAATCGATAAACCGGACAAGAATGTTTACTGTCCTGTCAGTGGAAAAATTCTCAAAATAAAAGATCTCATTACTGTCAAGTTTACTGAAGTCAAAGATCCAGACGACAAGAAATCCTTGATTGTCAAACAGGCTAGATACATGTGCCCAATTACTCATGATGTTTTAAGTAATAGTACTCCCTGTGCAGTCATCAAAACCACGTAACAATTTATTTATTTGTAATATGTATATAAGTGAACATTTAAATTACAATTGGATGTTATTATTATTTGTAGAGGTGACGTTGTCACTATGGAATGTGTGGAGAAAATTATCAAGAAAGACTGGGTCAACCCTCTTGATAGTTCAACTATCACAGAAGCAGACATCATTCCATTGCAACGGGTAACATTTTTTGCTTAAGAACAAACAATATAGTTTTTATACTTCAAATTATCAAAATATAATACTGAAATTTTATTTTCAGGGTGGTACTGGATATTCAGCTGCAAACGACAATCTTCAAGGAAAATATGAAAGGCCAGTGTTACAAGCTTAAGTTGTAGATGTATTAAAATCGATTTAGCTTACAAAAACTAGTATTGTTCTACGATATGCTTCTACCCCAAAATAAGCACTCGTCGAATCATGGATCTTTGTACTTTGAAAGAAAGTATGTTTATTACAGGTTAATGTAAATAATACATTATCTTAATTATTCGATTATGTAAATAGTCTATTTTTTATGATGAACTTTTCCGTTTAAATAATCGTGTACATAGTTTTTAAAGGGATGTGAAAACCCAGATGGAATATATAGTTAACATTTTTTTAGATTCGTATTCTCTTTCAATTATTAATTTTTTTATCAACATCAATACTCCTTCCTGTAAAGCGCATTGTCATCCCTTTAATAATAGAATAAGACAACGTAAAATTGTAATTATTATTATAATAATAAACATCTCTATCCTAATTAGAATTTTTTGAATTAAATTTTAATACATTAACCTAATATCGTATAAGATAACTCAAATTGACTTTATAAACAACAATTTATACTTATTATAATGTTAGTATAGAGAATGTAAAGATTCAATTCGAACAAGATATTGAAATAGTATTTTTAATACAAATTTAAAATCATTTAGCAAAATGTAATTTATTCGTTTCAAAACTTTATTATAGTGTATTACAATTTTATTCCAATGCTATCAGATAAATTATAGTCTTTAAAAAAGTTAATCGAAACGAATAAAATAATAGTTTTATTGTTGAATAATTAGTAATAATTGACGATTTCATCCTTGAAACACAATTCGCCAATTTTAACAAAGCTTTTAATTCCAAGAAGGCATTCAAACAAAATCAAACAAACAAAATTAGATAGGAGCGTGAGGAAGAGAGAGAAAAGCACTCTGCGTTGATATGTGATGAAGAGAACAAACGTATTGACGTCAATAACTGCGTGCAGCGTCGCTAAAATGATACTGGAATTGCTGCTTTGATAGGGACATGTCGTACTATAAATTAAGGTTCTACAATCGTCGCATACCGTGATTACTTACAGCTCCATCGTAAATAACTTTTCGAAGACAATTTTTTTTTTCAAAATCACAGTCTACGCTTTATTATGCAACGTTGTTGAACGCACTATCAAGCAATTATCGGCCTAAAAAAAGGAAAATAAAAAAAACACGAATGCTCGATGATATCTGCGAAATACATAAAAACAAGTTTCCATCCAGTGTTAATTAATCGCCTTTTGAGCTTTATATACACTTCAAACGTATAAGCGCTCTGTCGTTTATTACTACCTCCTCTTCTTTAAAAATAAAAAGAGATGCGAGTGCATCGCCGTAAGGTGCTGCCGCCTGCGCAGCATTTATGGAGAGCCGCGAAGAAGACGTCGCCGATATAGAGAGCTTTAGTAGTACGTCGTCGCCGGCGCCAGTCGAGTTCATGCGCGTCTTATACACTTATTCCGTGTGTATGTGTTTTGTTTTTGTTTTTTTTTTGTGCTCGTGTTTTTGTGTGCGTGCAAGTGAAAGTAACTATTATACGACGATCAACAACTTGTTGCTGATGGATATGTGTCCTTAGCCCAGCGTAAGTAGTATATATACATACACACACACACATTTATTTATATGTATGTATGTATGTATATATATATATATATATGTGTGTGTGTGTGATTTGTTTATCGAATAAGGAAAAAGAAATATAAAGCAAGGTCAGAATGAGAATCCGTACGAAAGCTCGCGTTCGCGATCGCGATCGGTGTCAGAGAGTGCACGTTATTCCCTTCCTCAAACAACGCCGTATGTACATTTTGTTTGATTACCATTTGAACAATTATCACTAAATCTTTATGATTGACACGATATACACACTTATTTGTTTTTCCAAAAAAAAAAACTGTCTTATTTTCTATTCTCATACAATATCTTTGCTATAAAGCACGTCTCGTTTTTCGCACGTCTGCATATTCAAGCGAACGTTTAGGAAAGGCTTTATCGCTGCGCGCGTGCTCGCGGTTCATTGCATTACCATTACGTTTATTTTTTTCTTCTTACGCGCATAGTATTACGTATGCTAGGTATGTAATAGATGCTTGTTTTTAGCCGGCTTCGCTTTGCATACTGATTCCTATCCAAGATTTTTTTTTATCTTTCAATTTATTCGATTGAAAAACGATTCATACATTTGATCGTCATTTTTCTTCTCTTCTGGTGCAAGTTTATGTCATTTAACGTCTAAAAACTATATCTTTTCTTTTTTAGATTCGTTGTTATTCAGAAAACTGAAAAGTTGTATTTGACATTTTTTTTATTATTTATGCCCGCCAGGATGGTAAATAAAAATGTAATTGAAATAGATGTTAGGTTTTTTTTACATTAACGTTTCCCTCTGGTACAACGAATAGATATGTTGTTGAAAAATGGGGAGGTCGAATTTAAATATGTTTTAATTATCGATAATTTTGGTAAAAACTACCCCAGTTATTTTCGTAAATCTAAATTGGTCGAAAATTCTGAAGCAAAAAGTACAAACTATACAGACAAGCCAAAGAAAAGACACTAAAAAGAAACGTCACATCGGTATAATACACCGAAAGCGATCGTTTTGCACAGATAAAAGGCATCGAATCTTCACGACGAAAAACGAACGCGCATATAGTCTGCATATCGGTCGTTTGCGATCTCTGTCGTCGCTGATAATTCATCAAGCCATCTTGATACATTCAAGTATAAAAAGTATTTCTCTCTCTCTCTCTCTCTCTCTCTCTCTCTCTCTCTCTCTATACGGTGTAGATACGCCTTGAACCTACGGTAACATGACATGATGTTGATGCAAAAACCGTGCTAGTTTCCAGAGAGAGAAAGAGAAAAACTAAGCGTTGAAAAGTCGACCGAATTATTATTAGAATACATGCGCATACAGACATTTTAATAATTGAGCGGTCAAATTTGAATGTCGCTTGTACTAGATAAAGGGAATAGAGTTAAATGTTTTACTGACATAAGGAGGTCGTTGCTGTTGATGATTTTGATAGATGCGAGTTTTGATCCAGGTAGAAATTTTATTGGGTTTGAATTTTAAAATATAATCGATAACCTAATTGGGCTTTGATGAGCTGAGTTAGAAATGGATACAATCGTAAGATGTATTGTAAAACTTCACTAATTAAGTGTACACGCCAATTTTAGCACTCACATTTACGTCTCAATTCCATGCAAACCATCATAAAATGCGTGAAACACTTGTTTTCGTAATCTTTAATTCACCCACAACGAAAAAATTCGTAAATGAATAAAAGGCAAAACTCTCTATGCGATTCGCTACACATGTATCACAATTATTAAGTCTCGCCAGTAGTAGCCGAGGAGGAGATCGTCGATAAGTCGCCAAGCGTGACCGATACGTACAAACCAACAGAGTAAAGATATTTTTTTTTTCTCGTAACTCCATTTGCCAAATTGCCAACCGGCAGCCTTTTTGCTTTTTTATGTTGCACTCTTACGCAATGGACATATACACACTGATCTTGTTCATCTCGCGACAACGACTGCCGGGCAAAAAAAATTCGGTGTAATGTTATTTCGGATGTATAAAGCTTTGCTGCTGCTGCTGTTGCTGCTGTTACTGCTGTTGTGCAACCGGTTTGGCTGGTTTCAGTCAAGTGAAATTTATCTATTCGATCGCTTTGTCTAGTCTTGGTTCATTCTGTGCTTTTTTTTTTCTTCCACTAATCGAACGCTCGTTGTTTAGATAAAAGGAATTTTAATCCTGTAATGAGTGATGCTTGTCAAGTGCAAATTTTAAACGAGTTTTTTTCTTCAAACTTTCCGGCATACATTCATTTTTTTATTTTTAGGTAGTTTTTACGCTTTGTTTTATGGAGTTTTTTGAAAAATAATTTTATTGATAATGTCATTTTATCGTAGGGGACAACGAATAAACTTAATTTTATCTCGATATTCACACAACTTGTATCAATCGTCAACAAACTTTTCCATACATTTACCAATCAGATTTATCAACCAGAGTAAATGTCATTGCTTTGTTCGAAACTGAATGGTACGTGTGTAATAAATTTAAAAAAAACGACAATTGACCTTGAAAAATAAGAAGAATATGCAGTAAGAAAAATGTTCTTCGTACAAATTTAGCTTACGCGTCAAGAAAATTAAAAGATCGAAAGAAAACAAAATATATATCTTCGTGAAAAGTCTGACTCCCCTCTTGCGTCGACTAAGTCTGACGATTGCGTAATCACGGTGTATATACCTCTCTCGTTCGCGACGGTGAAACAGGATGCACGAGTGCCCATTACAAATTGCAAATAATTCGCATCAAGCTCTTTGTATTATTTGCTTCAATGGCTGTCCTTACCCTTGTATTGATTCACTTATTATTATTATTATTATTATTGTTATTATTATTGTTGTTATTATTATTTGATTGTTATTATTATTTAAGTTTGTTTCGTTTTGTAGCATTTAATTGAAAAAGACTGACATCGACGTTTGACATTGTGCGATAGCATCAGTCACCGCTCGAGTGTAACATCCTCTACACCATTAGATAGTGTTTTAATTTATTATTGCGACAATGCTATTTTTCTAGTTCTAATTTTCCGTACATGTGTAAACGATGGTTGTCAAGAACTAGTATCACGTTTAATCGTTCAGTATGCAGTATTGATAGATTTAACTGCTACTCCCAAGTTTCATGTACAATCGATATCAATTTTTCTTCTACGATCGATAAATTGAAAGAGAAACAGCTAGGAGCAATATTACTGTCGGGTTGACTTCAACACGTGAATCAGTTGGTGATATCGATGCTAGTCGAGAGACAAAGTAGCATTTTTTTATTAATGTAATCTTTTGTAATTAAACGCGATTGTATCACCTTTGTCTTATATCTACATTAAGTTGGTTATAGAAGAAACTCTACGAGCTTAAAACGTTTGTTAATTTATTACAAATTTATATTTTATAATTATGTATATGTCATATTTCAACAGTTCATTTGAATCTGTAAGAAACGTGTTCTCATATACGTATATCACTTTAACGAGTTATTATATTTTTCTCTAATTTAATAACGCTGCAAGTATTTGGATGAATCAATTTTTCGCCGCACGATTCATAATTTATCAGTCAACACATTCCAAACCACAATCGTGAAACAAACGTGAGGTCAATATCATTCATGGACAACACACTTCACAATCGCAATTACAACAATTTAACATGAGACAACAACAAATAAACGAAGAAAAAAAATCCGACGACGAGTAAAACAGCAATTTTTCCACATTGATTTATTCACGCAAACGAACGCAAAAGCGTTTAAAAGTATTCGACCTTTGTTTTTGATGATTTAAGCTTTTCAAAAAACTACGTATGCTACTGTGTTGCGTCAGAGGTACTTCACCTTCGACAGCGCATCGTTTTTATAATGCACACATGTGCGACGCATCACGAGATGTCGCCGAGGTGTTAAAAATTGTTACGCGTGTTGAATATTCATCTTTTAAGTGATAAAGAGCTACGAGAAAGTAGAAAAATTTTAGCAATTAGATGCAAAAATAATGCACGCCACGTATATATTTTTTAGATCATTACAAATAAATTACGTGACTCACAGTGGATTGGTTAATTATTTATATAGTTTAATAGGACGAGTGATTACCAACATGTTTCCGCTTATAATTACTATACGATTGTTTATGTCAAAATATAGAATGGAATTTTATATTGGTAATTCGACGTTCGACGTTCGACGGTAATGCGGAGGCATTTTAAACGTTATATCCGAGTTAAACGATCAAATACGGAAAAATGCACAAAAAATATGATTGAATGGAAAAAAACAATAACTGCTGTCAAACAGAAAATCTTAGTAAAAATCAAACGACTGTGATTTCTGTGTAATCATCTACCACAAAGATAAACGATAATGTAACAAAAGATTAAATGACTATGACATAACAATGAGCTAATCGTTCCCGTTCTTAGGAAAAAGAATTGCTTGCGATATCGTAAAACTCATCATAGGAGTTCCTACCAAACCCACTCGTCAAATACTCATCAACATTGCGGAAAGTTTTCGCGGGAAAATTCGAATTCAAATGTAAAATTACGCGAAATGTAGAGTTACTCTTATATATGATATCGATTGTCAGTCGATAATAGTAAATCAACGGAATTGAAATGTGTTTCACATCAGTTACGCAATAATCTACGCGCTTTATCTCTTTTTTCGCGCTTTTTCTTTCTTTTTTGTATGTTCGTCGACAACCGATAATTATTATTACATAAACCGAAGTTCATTGCAATTTGAAAACGCTAAATGAAGTATACGAATGAACTTGTTTATGAATCAAGTTATTGCTATTTTCTTTCAACTGGATTTTACGCTTATGATCGTGCATTTTCTCACGAACGCGCGCGCGCACGTGTGCGTGTATATGTGTGTCGGCGTTGTCTTACATTATTTTTCAGTTATCGGCGTGAATTAATTGGAAATGTAGTTTTTTTTTGTTTTTAGGCGATGTTTAATTCAAAGGTTCAAATAATCTATTTGATGAGAGAAAAATAAAAAAAATTGATAACTCAATAATTTGGTTTTGATTGAATCTAACGTAGGAAACATGAATTGCATAATATTACTATATTTGCAATTGACGTAATAAGGAAATGACGTTGCATTATCCTGGATATTTTTAGGAAATAAACTACTCGTAGAAACTACCGTGATTCGTCGCTATAATTACATTGTTGTTTTACCACATTTGTTCTTTGTCGAAGATCATAGAAAGTTATATTGTAATTGTAATTTTATTGTAGGAAATAACGGGAAAACGTAGAAGATAGCCAATATTTTTGTCATAAATAAATATATTCTATATTCAATTATCAACAAAATCAAAATTAGTTGTGTTCGAATCTGTATATGAAAAAAACATGCCGCATCTATTAACATATACATCAAACTTCATCATCCGGCTTGTCAACCACATCCATTCATACAATCCATTTAAAAAAAAAGGTAAAATAACTCAAAGCTTTTTTTCCTCAAAGCTCGTGATGGCATATCGTCACGAGCGTGCATCGTGTAAGGAAACTGTTTTCCAATCAGTCTAATTGGCCTAATGTGCATCCACCACAAACTGTCGCTGCTCGCTTGAGTTGCGCAATAAAAAGCTACACATACAAACATACACAAACGTGTGCACGCAACGTCAGAGATAAGACTTATATGCGACTATAGTGCAATGTTTCTCACAGAGGTCTTGACACTGTCCGCGGAAAGACGACTATGCAGCACGTGCATTCATGTCGTCGACGCTGTCCTTCATGGCTTTACTGTATTTTTCATCATTACGTGCGTGGATTTTAGATTGGAGGAACTTGATCGAATGTTAATATACGATGTCAAAAATAGACATTTTTGTAAACAATTAATTGTTATGATTCTATTATCAAATCAATATTACACGATTGCCAATGTCCTCCAAATCAATGTCAAAAGCATATTTTCACCTCGGGAAAAAGTGAAGAAAAAAAAGCTCATTGCCAGAAACAGCAATAGCAGCAGCGCAGCGAGTTAAGCCGATAACCAATAATCCAACCTAATTAAATTGCCCAAGTGGATTATGAACATTACGTAACCCAAAGTTTCTCTCTCTCTCTCTCTCTCTCTCTCTCGGCTACTAATCAACTCGAACTCACAATCTAAATAAACGCCTTTTCTCACATTTAGGAAAGAACAAATAAAATACTAAGTGTGTCGTTCGCACATGTATATAATAGGGAGAAAAGTAGAAGCGTGCAAAGAAGGGTGAACTTCTTCGTCCGGAATCGTTTCGCAGTATAAGTGAATTGCGTAACGGGCAGAACTGTAAATGTATGTGTATGTATACGTGTGTTTAGTCGATTATGCGAGAGCGCACAATGGCGATATCGACGACGAAAGAAAGATAGAGAGAGAGAGAGAGAGAGAGAGAGAGAGAGCCGTGACGACGACGTCGTTGAGATGCAGTTAGAACTGGCGTTAGCTTGTTGACGTTTTAAAAACATTACATTTTTGCGTTTTTTTTTCTTTTTTCTGATAGTTTGAAATGTATTGTCGAAGAGAAAACCAAAATAAATTTTATTGAAAATCATAATTAATAAAATTACGGGATACTACGAGTATAATATAAGTATATCTTGAAAGTTTGTTTTGACTTTTTGTTCAATCTAAAGGCAATTATCGAAGCGCAGTATAGTTTATCGACTTGAAAGTTACGCGCGCTCGCGAGTAAGCATCAGGTTATGATGTAATAAATTCCAAATTGTTCACGCGACGTGACGTATCAATAGAATTGTTATGCTCAATAACTTCCTTAAGCTTTATTGATTTTCCAAACGAGAGCGTGCAAGACGCGCGAAGTTTGTACTCTCGATGCTTCCAATCTCTCAAGGCGTCGATAAGAACATAAATATTATTGGTATTCTGCACACTGCCTGGTATTATTTTTATATACTTGCTATTTATGAAAATAGCTTCTTGTCTTGTGCTAATTTTATTTTGAGATATTGCGCTAACAAGAATGTTTGTAGGAAAATTCGTGAAATGAAGAATTATTTTTTTTTGTGAAATCAAAAACAACATCTTATTTTATCATCGATTAAAATGCTTGTTCTCACAACGATTTTGCGATCCATAACTCAAATTATAACAGCTATTATCACACGTCAATTCGGTCGTAGATAAATAAATTCAAGTATACATACAGTGCAAATGACCACCCTGACCCAGTCTTTATAGAGGGCATAGAGTGAGTCAGAATACGATCACACGCAATGTTACGTCACGTGTAATTGTCTAACCCGCAAAAAATATACGAACCTACCCCCTCCCCTGTAGAGTGCAACTGGCAAGCATATCCCTGTCATTCGCAATTAGCACGCGTGTATATACCTGCGCGACGTTGCGTAAGTACCCGAGTTTGTACTGATGGGACTGGCGTTGAAGGAACAGCTATTTTACGTCCAAGTTGGATGAAAGGTTTCGAATTAAAGAATTTTTTTAAGTTTTACATATTGTTTGTATATTATTTTAAAAGTTGTTCATTTAGTCGATTTGTTTGTAATAACAAGTAATTAAGCAAAGCACCCCATGCCAGATAATTAGGAGTATCGTTAATTTAGACGTCCGCGACTTGCTCGCTGAATTGTACAATTGAGACAAGGGGCAACGAAAAAAAAGTAATGAAATAAAGAACGAGAAACTCGTCCCGTGCCAATTAAGCGCACGGAAAACCTCATAGTGATCGATGAGACGCTGATTCGTTCGTCTCTAGAATCTGTAATCAACGTCGTTAATAATTATCAGTTTCTTATTGCCAACTGATATAATTCATTCGAATTGTATTCGTTTCTATTCTATGTCACTCATCCGTGTTAATCTATTTGTTATTCAAATATTATTAGTGTCACGTAATGTAGAATAATCTTGGTATTATGATTAATTATTTCACGAGTCCCCACTTGCAAGATATAATTTTTTTCGAAAAAAGAGTCAACTGTAATCCAATTGCCGTGAGATTCGCTAATTCTCCTTCTTTTTTACTTTTCATAGAGAACAAAAAAATTACGCTCAGTCATACGTACAAAATGACGACAAAGTTTCGTACGAGTGAAAAGGAAATTCGTGAATTATAAATCCAATACTTTCTTCCGCCTTTTTTCTGTCTCAACGGCGAATGCCCTCAAAAATTGTCAAAGTTCGCAAAATATTGAAAATATGCGTTATAAACACTCTTTATATACGACCGAGTTTTTCATTGATGTATTTTGGGAATGTTTATCGATGTTTTTGTCTTCCATATTGAAGATTGCCGAAAACGGTGAGGCTGACCAATGAAGCGGAGGCGTCGAGGTTTTGAGCGAGTTTTTGAGGTTTGTATCGATCTTATTAACCATGATTATTTTTTGTTTTTAATATAAATTACTACCAAATATATTCGCATGTATGTATAATACATTGTAAAATCTTGTAAGAATAAACACTTGACTAATGACGTTATCTTTTTTCAGTATATCCAATTCTGTCGTTATAATTATCAACTTTATTTGAAATGTTTATTTTATCGAGAATCGTACCTTTGAACTTCAACTTGTACAAATAAAAAATCGCCTTAATTTTTCATTTTATATTCTACTGTATAGTTCTTACTCCGTCCAAATACCTGTATGAAAACATATACGCATGAGACGCAAGCAGAATATTAGAATGACACCGCCAACGTAGTTCTTATATTACACATTGTATTTATATCTGACATATATGCAAACGTGCAATTTGTTTGAACCCTCTTAATTGACACGCATCAAGTATCTTGATGATGCTAGTATTTTCGACAACGAGGATTGAAATATTCCAGAATAAAAAGATTTTCAATGTATGTCGTGAGGAATTTAATTTATTTATCGTTCACGAACTTCGATATGTTTCCGTACTAGGGAAAAAAAAAAGAAAATGTCATTTCGTGGAAAAACTCAGCTGACTAGTCGCACCGTGTATAGAAGGCCACTTTGGTATCGTTTTACCAATCAATGAAATTCTTGGACTAGCGGCCACAGTTCAGGAGAGAAGTAATCGAGATTATTACCTTTCCCTCGAATAAAGAATGTAACCAAAGACGTACTGTCCAGTAGAAATAGAAAAGATTTATTTTAAATATATCGTGGTAAAATTATCTAGTATTTTCATGTTACACGATAAAAATAACATTCTTCAAAACTTCAAACGAGAAAAGTGCATATTGCGAAATTCCGACACATCGCCCAGTGATTGACGTAAAGAATAAAGCTCAAACAGTTCAAAAAACAAGTCCTCGATCAAACGAAAGAAGAGGGTCGCCAAGATCGTTCTGCTTGATCCCTTCGATGATCGCGAATCCGCTTGACTGCAGTTATAAACAGACCAGCAAAGGAACAACCGAAAAAGGGAGTGCATCTGCTAATTGATGACGTTCGCTCGTGGACATCAAAGAGCAACCATCGGTAATTAACGAAGGGGATAGTGCAGCCGATAAGCCAAATCTAACGATCATTGTTACTTTCGTCACTGCGAGCTTGATCATCAATCGAAGGTGTATATATATATATATATATGTACGAGTACGTGACGTTTGTACTTGGTTTAAATCGGATTTGCAGTTATTTAAAAGAATCGATAAAACACGTGACGGGAGATGACATTTGTTTGAAGTGTTGTCAAGTTTATAAACTATTATAGCTTGATGAAGTGGACAATTTATTTCAGTTTTTACGACGTACTTTTTATTTGATCAATTACGTAAAATTTAGTATATTAAAGAACGAAAAAATAAACAAGACAAGATTCGAATGTAAGAAAAATTAATATTAAATACTTGTCAAGGGTAACGGATATTTCTAAAGTTCCCAAAAAAGAGAAACATACGTCGCCGCCGATACATAAGAATTACTACTTCAGAAAACTTTTCTCATATATACGAACGTATTCATATGTCCGGCTTGCTCGTATATTTACATTGAAATCCTGCAAAGCCTTCTAAAAAAAAGAAAAAATCTCTCTAGCACTACAGCTCTTACCTTATCACCATGCACATAATAAAACGAATAGTCAAACTTTTGCATATACATATAACTGTTGGTTAATATATAACGCTGTCAATCATGCGATAAGCATTACGAAGATGAAGTCATTGTTCAAGTGCTCTTCGTAACTGACATGCGTGTGTGTGGCTGTGAATATAGCCAATAATACTTTAAAAACTCTTATAATCTTGTTATACCGCCTCTTAGGTGAGTCGTCAAATGTGGTTGAACTTACATTGTATTACGTAAAGGCTGCAGCAAAAGGTTACGATTTTTTGCAATTTCTACTTCTTCTAATAGCGTTTATCGCGTTATAAAAATTGAATATTAATCCTGCATAATCATCTTATTATTACAAGAAATAACGAGTTTATATCAATCTCTAATAAATGGAAAGGAAGCGATCCAAAGTTTTCGGAATACTCGTTTCAGCTAATTTCTTGAAAATTTACCATAATTTAGCTACTGATTTTACCAAATTCCAAAACATAATATCCTTTAAAATAATAGACATTTTGCTAGATTGAAAAACCAAAGTTATCAGTTAATTCCACAAGTTATCTGTTGCTACCCTCCTCCTCCAGCATAACGCTCTTGAAAATAAGGGCTGGCACCAAGCATGTACGCAAGTCACTCCCCCTACTATATATCAAGGTGAAATAAGGAGGGGAAGGGTGAGTGAATGGTCCAGCCCCAAGTGGTGTGAGAGAGAGAGAGAGAGGAGGCGGCGGCCTGTTTGCCGGCGAGCGTCACTCCCACCTGCGGCTCCCGACCACGTGGGTTATTGCTTCTGAGCCAAGTCTCCCGACTGCCCTCCCCTACGCCAACAGTCGCTCTCGTGACGAGCTACGTGCTGCTATTCACTTATATTTATATATATACATATGTATGTACATATATATATGTATATATATACGTCTATATACATACGATTATAAAGTGTTGCGACGATTGTATTGCGTGCGTGAGCTATTATTCGTTGTTTGTGTGAGTGACATTATTGTTCGTTATTGTTATATGAGTGTGAAATGTTTTGCGCTCATGGATTATTGTGCTTCAATGTATTCTTATCGATAGCAGTGATTAGTCTTGAACTTTCAATTTTCATTTTCGTCCCTCAAAAATACAAACGTGATTTGGTTTAACTTATGATGTAAAGTACTTACTCGGCTATTTTATTGGTCAAATGTGCAATATTCAATATGTCTTCACCTATTCAAAATAATTCAGATTAATTTTCACTATAGTTTTCAAAAATAGTTTTTGATCAAAATTTTTTCACATTCTTTGCATTTTTAGGGACTTTAATGCACGTCAAATTATATGCGTTAAAACGTTTAACATTTTGGTTTAATTAGGATTTACGTTGTACAAAAGTTTCTATTACAAGAAGAGAAACAAATACACTAGTGACACAATTGCGTGGGTGAAAGGCAAAAATCTACCAATTGTAAGAGCAAAACAAAAAAAAGCGCGCGAACGGCGCCTAGCGCTGAAACCGATCGTGGGGTCTCGACGGCGGGAGGCGTCGGGGCCCAACGTGGCGGTGCATCCTCGGCGTCAACTTGTAACAACCAACTAACAGCCGAAGGAACCGGGCCTCACGAGGCCTCCGTCGAGGATGCCGCCACTTCCGTTTCTACCTGGATGTACAGGCTGTTTGGTGAGTTTGACAAATGAATATAGGAATGGTCCAAGTAGAACGACCACGATCTGGCCAGACGCAATTTTTTTCCTTTTTCTTGTTTTTTAATTTCCAAGCCGTAGGATTGTACCGCTCAATAGAGTAACTCTTGAGTACAATTGCATAATTATATAAGAAATATATTAATTATACTACCGTTAAAATGAACAGAGAACCGTATTGGGTAAATCTTGTTTTTAACACTGAGTCTGAATTGCCAGTAAATACCATAAAACAATTTGAATGATCATACATTTTCTTCGGCGATATTTTAATAATTAACGCGTAAGACGTCAAAAGCCCGTTAACAAAATCCTGATGATAATCTACGTATGACTAGACGAGGGTGGAATCTCGCTGGACGTTGGTGACGGTGTGGCGGACTGCAGTAGCTTCGCGACTGCTGCAGCATCATCGGTTATCAAAAGCGAGCCTCCAAGTTGTTACAATAGCAGCCTGAGCATGGTCGCCCAAGAGAGCCAAGCTCAGGCTGCAGGGTATGGCGATTTACTTCAACATCAGCCGTCATCCGAGCCATCGTCGGAGATTATATCATTGCAAGAGTTACGACCGCGTGCAAGACCAAGTAATTCAGATTCTGGCTCATTATCCGGACATGTATACCATCGTCATCCAAGGCAACAGCAGCAACAGAGTTATTACAATCTCACGAATGTACAACAGTAAGAATCGATTTATGTACAGGAAATTTTTCGTCTCTAAAAGTAGACGATCGGCAGATTTTTCAGTATAGATACGTGCTTAATTATCTATTTTGGAGTTTCACAATTCGACAGCTATCCGAGAAACCATTATCGTTGAAACATTGATAATCGTATTTTCCGCGAATATTCAAAGTACAAGATTGTGAACCAAACACAAACAAGAGTTTTATTCTTTTTTTTTTAAAGACGAATACTAATTGCATGGTTTTTTCAAAACCATTAAGATTTGCATGGAAATTTGTGGTTTCACACTGCAGTCTCATAATTTCCAAGCAAAAGAGACAACTTAATTAGAAATCGCTTAACTGCCGCTTTGGTAAACAGTGACATTAAAAAGTCCACATCGTTTATTGCTTCATCACTTGAGTTTGAATTACGATCACGTGACCTTTAAAAAATCGTTCACAATTCTATACAAAGAATCGAAATTGTCAACAAAAAAATGAGCTTAGTGTTGAAAAAAAGGAAATTGAACTCAAAACAAACCACAAAACTCGGTAAGATGACGCTTAATCGCAACTGTGCGTTACATCACCAAACGCGAGTAACTGTTGAAAAAAGAAAAGATCGTAACATCGTCATCGCGCGAGCGACTCGCCCGACACGACAGATAAGCGTTTGACCTTCGCACGTCTGACTTTTCATTTTTTCCTTAACGCATTTCCTCGTATACGCTCGACGCTTTTCGTGTCAATTTCACGTACACATTGTTTTTGTTAATCAAATATATTGAAATGAGTATCATTGTGATATTTAAGAAACAAAATCATTGATGAAATAAGAGTCGACATAGACTTGCGTTGACATTAAAAAAACAAGGCAAACGTTGAAAATAATAGGAAAATCAACGAAAGATAAACAAGAGTCAAGTGTTTTTTCAATAAGTTATAGTATTAAACCAATAATATTTGCGGAAAAAAAGTTTGCAGGCACATTAATTATATTTCCCCACGACAGAAGTCCGTGCTCGACAGGATACTTCGGCGATCTCGAGGTCTCGACCGCAGCGGCAACAGCAAGCGGCCTGCAGGCCAGGCCCGCAGAGGCTGGGCCTATCCATGTGGCCAAGCAAGAAAATCAAGCTGCTAGCAGCAGCAGCAACAGCAGCAGCAACAAATCAACGGTAGCAGTACCTGAGACTCAGGTTTCTTATCAGCATCATCAGCACATGGAGGCTCAGCAAAACTCGAGTATGATAACCGAACAACAACAGCAACAGCAACAACCGCCGACACGTGGCGAAGGCAAATCAAGGCAATATCATCATCATCATCATCATCATCATCATCATGCGAGAAATTCGCAAGATGGTGGTCAAAGTGCTACTGACGATAGAAACTTGTCTGGTAGCGAGTCGCAGCATCATTCGAAAAAGAGGAAAGTCTTTTGCAAGTGAGTGTTTCCTTCTTGTTGTTTTTTGTCTCTTTGTCTTAAAATTTCTGACGTATCGAATTCTAATTATAAAACCAAATATCAATATTAATTTTAAGATATTTTAATGTCAATAAGAACATTCGAGAAATTTCAAACTTCCAGCACGCGTATAATTTTCAACCGTACAATCCGTTGAAACCTACGCGACGCCCTCGCGTGCATGTATACGTAGTCGACCCAGAGAAGTTTCAGGCGTGAAACCTTTACAACTGTTTCCGAAGCCTGTGTCAACCCTTTGATCCGAAAGTTCAAAGCTGCGCAATTGCACAAGACTTTCCAAGACTTCCCACGCTGTTCTTGATAAGTTTTTTTTCTTTTCTCCTTATTCTTTTTTGGCGTTGTTTCGAATTTTTACCCCTTTCGGAAGCTTTTCCTTTGCTTTTACTACGAGCACAATACATATTATACCTTGAAGTATACAAAACGAGTGTTACTTTTTATTTCTACCTACATAGTATGACTGGTGTTAGAATTGTAAAATTTTACAAACCCATCAACGAATCGTTTTCAACGCATTCATCCGCAGAAACTGACTTCCCATGCTTGTTTTAACACTTACACAAACATAAATAAATCTTTCTTTGAAAACTAAAAAGTATACCACATAAATCATAACGCGAAACCTAGTATGTTCATAATTTTCATTTCCTTTTCTTGCTGCTTTATTAGACAGTAACTTACAGCCTTATCATACTTCTCTCAATGACCTAGTACAATGTTCGACTGTCGATTTTACGAAACAGGAAGAAATCCATTATTCAAACATACTGACAAATTTCGATTGCACAACGAGCTTTTGTTAATCGTGCATTGATGTAATCGCGATCTACTTGCATAATTCCATAACAACACTCAAACGGGGTTGGCTCCAAGAACATTGAGTTCTGATAACGTAACTAATCGGTTGAGTTATGCCTGCTTGGATACAATCATTCATGGAACGGTCAGTTGTTCATGAATGAAAGGGTTCGATTATATGACACGCGTGAATCGAATAGTTTGTTAAATAAGTCATGTTTCGTCACAAAGCAACATATTCTTCATTCAAACATTTGAAATTGTAAATATACCATGGATAAAAACTATACAATGTTTCATACTTTTTTTAGCGATGATAGTGAAACGATGGACGACCAGGGTGACGATGCCAAATCCGTCAGATCAAACGACGATAGCAAAAAGTGAGTCCTTTCTTGATTTCTACACATAAACATCTAGTGTCGATCATAGACATTTTGGAACTGTACTATCATAAGAATTGCACGAACGTTGTAATCGGTTATACAGCGTTGTAATCTATGTGTGTACACAAGGAGAGCACAATGGCTGTTCTCGTTGTAGACAAAGTCGGTGACCTTGACCTACCTTTGTTCACGATGATGTATGTATGCGGCTTCTTTGCGATTATCTGCCGAGGGACGTGTCTTTTCTTTTGGCTGAGCTGTACGTCATTTTACATGTTTTCATTGATATATTTTGATTAGAATTATAACCGGAGGTTAATTTGGAAGATGATTTGGTTGTTTGCGATTGAGTTTTAAAATTCAAACGGACATTGTTTTGGGGAAAAAGATTTGTTTTCTCCTAATTTTGATGTTTAATGACCGATTGCACTTGAAATGATTCGTCCAAAATGCAAAAAGAGATTTACGCTAACTTCCGGCTGTCGCGGCTATTTATAATTTTATCCTGATCCCATTATCTGACTGTAATGCGATTTGTTATTTTATAGTTCGATACTGAAAGCTTTGAGGGAAATAGGCTACAATTAGTCCTTATATTTATAGACTGATTTTGTTCTTTTAACGTAGGCATATTAAGAAACTGCATTAACAATACAGACATCGAATTATTAAAATACAACATTCAACGATGACAAACAACAACACAAACTGTATAACGATAAAAATCATCAACATTCGACAAACGGAAAAAAAATATCAAATGGTTCATTCGCAGACAAAACCACAGCGAGATCGAGAAGCGTCGCAGGGATAAAATGAATACATACATCACGGAGCTTTCGGCGATGGTGCCAATGTGCCACGCGATGTCGCGAAAACTCGACAAGCTTACGGTACTTCGAATGGCTGTGCAACATCTTAAAACTATACTTGGTGCTGTTACTTCTTACACCGAGGGTCACTATAAACCTGCGTTTCTCAGCGATCAGGAACTTAAGACTCTGATTCTTCAGGTATAGACGAAATGTACATTTTGTTCTCTAAAATTACGATAAAAGTGAAATTCAATGATTACATCTTTATTAAATTTTTGAATTTTTATGCGCAATTCAATAAGCGTGAAACACATTTATCTTGAGTTCCAGCAGTGATTATAAATTAAAATAACGATTTAACCTCAAAGATGACTTTTCAATTACTACCAGAGTAAAAATGAATTAAAAAGCCAGGAATATCTGTTGAACCAATTTTGCATAAAACTCGTGTAAATTATGTTAATACCTTACAGTTTTCTCATTTAGGAACGATTAATTTAATATACATATCAATAATAATAATATTCAAAATTTCAATTTACAATATCAAAGCTTCACAATGTTTCATCTCGCAAATCAAAAAGTATAGCTGTGACGTAACATGTATTCTTTCTCCTTGTTGGACGTCATGTAGTAAGCGAATTACGGAACGTAAAAGTATCAAATTAACGTTAAACGGCGAAATATGATTTTTTGCGTCTCAAAAAAAAGCCACGCGCTCACGATATATTACACTTGAATCAATGCCCATTCAAAAGTCACACTACTATAAATTTCATAAGTACACAATTACCAAAACTGAGTTGGTAATTCATCGTTTGTGCGATAAAATATATCCTCTTCTATCTACAAACTCATTGTAGAAACCGTATCTTAACTTTCCTTTTCATCGCTATGCTACTGTACTTGGAGATTGTAAATGTAAATGATGATTTGAAGAAATACGCGTTGATAACACAAATTTGTAGTTGGGTTTTGTTAACCTTATTTATTGATGGATTTTTTTTCGATGGTTTATTTTCATTGAGAAAATACATTGTATGCATCGAATTGCTGACAAAGCCGTCAAGCAGATACGTCGGTTAAGTTTAAAAAAGAAACCTAAGAGAATATAGCACCAATGCAATTGTTCCGAAATAGCTTGCGATCGCGACAAAATTTTTTATTTTCAATTCATTCATTGAAAAATTCAGGTTATTATTTTCCTTTCGTAACTATTATTCTTGATTCAGTTGAAAGTACAACGTTATTTTAGGGTTTCACATCCCCATAATCTAACGTTCACGCGTGATTTCAGCGTTATCTAACAATTCCACTCGATTGTTCAAAGAAAAAGAGTAAGCTCGCCAATCGATTTGTAAAATGACTCGTAACAGGATGAAAACCGTTAACAAGCAATGAAAAATTGTTCGACCATACATAACAGAAGGCGGCATACCTCACTTTCGACCACACCCGCAACGGAGCTTGATTCATGAATTGCGCTCTCGCGCGCGCGAAATCTTGCCGGTTCACCGTCCGATTGTCCGTATGTTGCAATTCAGTTTGCAATGCTATAAGGATACAAATGGATATATTGTAAAAGTTAGCGCATACATAACGAAGGTGCTACTTTTCTTGGAGTTTTATTATAGTACGCTTTGATTGGATTTGTTGATGTGGAAAAATATATATCGCTTACTCGTTGATAGTCACTTGATTGCAATTTTGATCGTACAGTTTATACTAAAAGAAGTGTTGACGGATTTGCTAAAATTACATATTGTAGCAAGAAAAACGAATTATTTCGAAATACCGCAATGGATTCACGTCACCGATGTATTTTCGAAAAACCAATTTCTTCTAGAAGAAATAAAAATAGCTTTAAGTATAACAAAATAAAATAAAAAAATGTTCGATATCGCAGTATACCTAATCCAATCGACGATAAGTTGAATAAACAGTGAAACTAAGAAACTTACCTTTCCCTCTATAATCTCATTGTCCGATACAGTATCACTATCACTTCGAACCTACCAAACGCGCTTGCACGCGCGCGTGCAAACTTTCGGCATTCTCACGCTGCAGATTTCGCGAGAGTATATGTAATAGGTGTGCACGCGAGTATAAGTCGTTACGTAACTTATAGCAATCTTTTATCTGCTTAATTCGACATTGTCAAATTAATTATTATCATGACTATGTATCGACGTGGTAGGATAACAGCGAGAAAAAGAGCCCAGGAGGCTGCTCGTGAGTCACTTAATTGTCCAATGTAATGGATATAGCGATTATCTTTTTCTTTCTTTTTTTTCCGTTTATTCGTATAGGCTTGTTGGAAAAATTAAAAAAAAATTTTTTAAAAGAGTTATTTGTTTGGTAAATGACTCGGTAAAAAAAATCTTTCGACTGTGAATGAAGGAAACGATCGTTTATGTATACACGTACATATACGCCAATAAGAAGAAAGTGGTTTGCTTTCCGGTTCACTCTGTCTCTCTTTCTCTTTCTCAGATGTGTAGCCATAGAAAAAGTTTGACGCGTGCGAGAACAAAGACAAGTATGTTTTCATACATATACGCTCATTGCCATTGTTATTGTTATTCCAGGCAGCCGAGGGTTTCGTCTTCGTGGTGGGATGTGATCGTGGCAGGATTCTTTATGTCTCAAAGTCTGTTTCGCAGACTCTCAATTACTCTCAGGTAAGCATCTACAACGAAAGGCATTACGTTTGAATTCTTGCCATGAGAATATTTTTATTTCACACACCGTTGAAAGTTTTGACATTGATATAAATATATATTAAAATTACTATCAATTTTACTGAAACAATATCATTAACGTTAGCAAATAGTTATAATAAGCTCGATTACACGAATAAACTTAATTGTACACTAAAAATTCAATTAATTGCACGTTCGCCACGTGAGATGAACCTTGACAAAAAATGCAGGTTCACCGCAAAATCACGTAACGATTAGCCATTTACACAAGGGCTGATAAATCGATAAACAGCAGGCGCGCGAGGTAATGTCTTACATCATCGTAAGCAAAGTACCGTTGTTGTCGAGTTAACTTCTCGTAATTGTTCTTCTGTTGCGAATTCAAAAAAAATAAACGAAAACTGAAGAACCATAACGTAGTTGAGAAAACTCTTTCCGCGAGGAATGTCGCGTATTCGGCCTTAAACGGTTTATTAAACGAGTTTTAATCAGTTGGCAGCCCTGTCTCTCGTTCGGATAATTAAACGTACGATATTGAGTTGAATTGGGCTTTCATTTCACTAGATATTTCTATATGATTGTTACATTAATGTACTATCAATACGAGCACCATAGCGAATATAGTCGTGCTTGCGTATTATTTTCTTTTTCTCCAAACGCATGAGTTTACTTGTTCTAGATTTCATTATAGCTAATTAGATAAATGTATGTCTGAAAATAAAAACAAATTTCTAACGATTTAACTGACTCACGAACAATACGTTCGAATAAATTGCATTGAAAAGCGCGTGTACAATCTTACGTTAGGAAATAGCCGCGAGAGATACAAAGTTCACACTAGGATATACTGCTGAATTATACGGCAAGCCTTTCTAAGGCAAAGCGCTCGCGAAAACCCGAAAAGAAAAACCCCATTGTCGACGTATAGAAAACCGGTCTCGTTCTATATAGTATTTTGCAACAGTATGCATAATATAAGTGAATGCCACCGCATTCTGATAAAAAAAAAATTAATTACGTAAACGACCTTGACCTCCGTATAATATTAAAAAAATAAAAGAAACAATTTGTGTGTCTCTATTTGTTAGTTACTGATACAAGTACTCCTTTTTCTTTCGTTCTTTCTTTTTGTTTTCTGTTCCTGCGTGCCGTAATCATGAACAGAGCGATTTGCTGGGACAAAGTTGGTTTGACATCCTACATCCGAAGGATGTGGCTAAAGTTAAGGAGCAACTTTCTTCGTCGGATCTTAGTCCACGTGAGCGTTTAATTGATGCCAAGAGTAAGTACATATATGTAGCGTACTAGCTTCGTTGCAGTTGATATCGTTTGAGTGTTCAATTACACGATGAATTTTAATATAAAACAAACCAATGTCTGATCACCAGCAATTGAATAGAAAGCCTTATTTAGTTGTTCATTGAAAACTATCATAATTCTCGTAAAAAAGGTACAACATTGAAGCCACAAGTAGTAACTGCGGTTACAAACGATAGAGTCGTCATCGAAATCGCGTCATCTCTCTCTTTCTCTCTCCCTTCCTCAAACGTTTTAGTGTGTGTATGTGCGTGTGTGTATACGTATATGCAATTCACAAGATCGCGAGTTACATCATGCGATATGCTGGGAGATCATTATATCGCTCGAGCAGCGCGAAAACTTACGTAACTTCGAGAGTTAAAGTTCTATACAAACTGCATGCAGCAATGCAGTTGAGAGAAATCAATTATATTACATATATACTCGTTGCTTACCATTTGGCGCACACAAAGTCGTGTCACGGAACATGAGTTTCTTTTTTTTATGGAGAAAAGGTGAAAATATTTTTCGTCTTTGGAAAATGACAAATTAAAGAAAAAGGGAGAGAGAGGGGGAGCTCGTTCGTTATGTTTGTCCGATTTAAATTCATTAACAATGATTCGCCGACGAGTAGCGCACCGCTAATGAGTCGCGCACTTGACTTTGATCTTCCTCTTTGCAAACGCGCGTACGCCCTTCATTTGTTTATCGTAATTAATTGTTTTTGACGAACTGTAACAGCATTGATGATCCTTCATTATTTCGCTTTGTTGGAGTGATACATGCTACAGATTTATTATTACTGGAGATATAAATTGCGCTTTATACGAATATTTTTTTCTCCCGTTGATTTAATTTGTATCTATGAGATTATTTAAACTGAAGTAAATTTTCAATAGTTTTCAATTCAAATAAAATAATATTGTAAAATGCAAAAAATATTGCATCTTGTATCAAAAATACTATTGTGTTATCAATTTTTTAGTTGAATAAATTGAATAAGTACGTATTTAACTTACGACCTTATTATTATTATCAAAAGCGATGCTGCCGGTGAAGACGGACGTACCACAAGGTGTATCAAGATTGTGCCCAGGAGCGCGACGCTCCTTCTTCTGTAGAATGAAACGCAAGATGGACACGCGTTGCACCGAGTCACAAATTAAAGAAGAGGCTGACACAACTACTGGTTACCATAGGCGGAAAAAGCAACAGAATCATGGTGAGATATTTTTACAAAATAATTTTTCCAAAACTGTACAAATCTAAAGTTACACATTATGATAAAAAAATTGTTTAAAGAAAATAAATGGCATCGAGTGTACGATTAGCTATAAAAAAGAAAATAATTTATCGTGAAAAATTTCAAAAGCTTCAGAAAAAAGCATTGGACACAGGTGAACAAAGCTTCAGGCGAACGAGTACTGCCAAAAGCATGTCTCTCTTTCTTTTTCTCCCTCTCTCTCTCTCTCACCTTTCGAGACGAAATTCGTAGCTATTCGATCGCAAAAAGGGAGAGAATAAAGAGAAGTCACATCTGTTGTGCACGACCGATTAGCTCTCTCACCCTTACTTCGATACAAAAGACGTCTCGTCTCATGGAAAAGAAATGCCATTCCTTGCGCAAAATTGTTGCACGCCACTTATAATTCGTCATAGTTGTGAAATACAACAATTTTTTTTATCGATCGTTGAAATTTATTATTTTTACTGAAAAAAAGAGCAGTGTACTTATCGTCAGGACAAGTCAACAAAAAAATGTATTCCTCGAAAAGCAATTGATCGAAACTCTATGCCAATTACACGTCGGTGCAATAACCGCATATTCAACCTTTTCAGTTTTTTATTTTGTTCCTATCGTGCGATAATATCTCGGTCAAATTGTACTCACGCGTTGCACAGTATTAATTTTACACGATTTATTACCCATGAGAGTTGTGTATTATAATTGTGCACTGTTCGATTGCGATTATGATGGGCGCGGCATTTTTCGAAGTGGCGATTAAGAGTTTGATAAAGCGACGAAAAGTTGAAAGCTGTTTTAGGAAGGCATCGAGAATTAAGATTAAACGAGGTTGATTGTTTTTAACTTGGTGATGATTGGTTTTCGTATCGTAATAATACATTGCCATTGTCGGCAAAGCGTATGCAATTCAAGTGTAATAGAAAGGAAACGATTCGTATTGTATTATCTTTTCTATCTAAATAGATTGGAAGTACTGCGTGATCCAATGTACAGGCTATTTGAAGTCATGGGCACCAGCGAAAATTGGCCTCGAAGAACAAGAATTCGAAGCGGACGGTGAAGCATGTAATTTATCTTGTTTAGTCGCGGTTGGTAGAGTCCAAGCACCACTAGTTGGATCTACTTCGACACCACGCAGACTAAGGTTACGAACTATCGAGTTTGTCTCACGGCACGCTATGGATGGCAAGTTCCTTTTTGTCGACCAAAGGTATTTTTCTTTGTACTCTAAGTAAAAAATCAACGGAAAGAACGATAAAAATGAAATTTTGCAATACCAAATATTAGAGCCACGTTAGTGCTGGGGTTTCTCCCGCAAGAATTATTGGGGACCAGCATGTACGAGTATTATCACCACGACGATATACCTCATCTGGCGGAATCGCACAAAGCGGCACTTCAGTCGTCCGAAAGAGTTACCACTCAGGTAAACTTTCTCGCGTGCATTGTTATGTTTTACGCCTTTAATCGTAAAACATGATTTTCTACTCTGCAGGTGTACAGGTTTCGTAGTAAAGGAGCAAGTTTCGTTAGGCTTTGCTCCGAGTGGAAATCGTTCAAAAACCCTTGGACTAAGGACATTGAGTATCTCATAGCTAAGAATTCCGCGATTTTGTACGTTTTCACATTGTTCATCAACTTTTAAATAAGTTTGAGCACGTTTGTTGATTTTAATTTTGTTTTTTCTTTTCTTTCTCGTAGTTCGGATACACGGCAAGTGGAGAGTAGCGCCAACCGATCAGAGGGTAGCAGCGTTCAAGAGAATTATGACTACTTCGCGCAAAGTGAGTTTACATTTTGTGAAACCTGGTTTGCAATGCAATGTTTGGTTAACGTAGACTAAATATGTTTGTTCAGTTATATCAAAGGTACTTGTCGAAATTCCATACAGTCGGTTGAACACCATTAGTAATTTTCCTTATCTTTTCGTTAACGTTTTTTTCTTTCGTCTAAACGCAAAATAATTATTTATTAGCAATTTCTTTTCACACGCATTATGTCTAATTTACCTGTAAAAACATTTTTTTTTCTTCTAAAAGTTTTTATCAGAAGCTAATTATTTTTATAACTATACCATTTTATCATTTTCCTTATTCTTATCGTTGGTGAAAATTTTTTCCCCCGAGAAACTATCTTTGCCATTTACAAATAACGATATACTATCACACGTATTCAATACTACTGTTACGATTAATTTTTTTTACTTCGTGTCAACTGCATACTATCCTCTTATCAGTTTTAATAACTTAATACATGAGAATCATCGGTATAATTATTCTCGAGAGATATAATGATTTCTTAAAATTGTATTACTTTGGAAAATGATAAATATTGATATTATTAAAGTTGAATTTTAGATTCGCACGCGCAACAAAAATATTCTGATATAAACAAAACATAAGAACAAACAACGAGCAAAAATATCACGAATGACTCTATAAATTTTAAACATTTGGGATTAGCTATATTATATTATTAAACTGCATGTGCAAATTGCGTTTTCTAACGATCTGATTTGTTTTTGACTGCGTCGATAGTCATTGGTACTTCCATGTAACAGATCACTTTCTACGAGATTATTCTATCTTATCGTATACGCATTTTTACCGCATTTCTATCTCTCACGGTAACAGTAACATCAATCTACGCTACAAAATATCGCTGTTTTCAATGCACAAGATGCAAATAATAATACAATGTTCAATTAATTATTTCAGAATTTCTTGAAAATAAATAAATACATTCTCAAACTGATTATATTCTCATATTTTAATAACAAATTTATCGTATTCTGTATTTTTTCGAAAAAATATCTAGCTGACTACATAATTACTGTATTTATTATAATTTCGCGAAGAAATAAATTAAAAGGTTCGTTTGCATGTCAGGTAATGGAGGATTGGAAAGGTTGATATCGAGTCATGTGGAGGTAAGTAAAATCGGTCGTCAAATAGCAGAGGAGGTTCTGGACCTACAAAGACGCAGCGATCAAGACTCTTCGTCGGGCAGTAGTCCGACGCCTGGACCAGAACCTGCTTTGCTCAATCCCGAGGTAACTATTATTCATATGTTAGCTTGCGGGGACAACGTTCATTGATTTAATCACTTTTAATATGTAAATATTCGCTTCCTATTTATAATGACCGTTAGATGTGACATAATTGAAAATAATTAATTTCATCACGATTAATTATTTATTCAATACGATCGTCAATAAGCGTTGTTCTGTAAATATTGAGGGACTTGGAAATTACGTGAAAAGTATTATAACGCTATTTTATAGCTTACGGGTCCCGTCACATTTTGCAAGTAACAACATCGCTTTCATCTCAGATGTATCATTTCGCATCTCATTTAAAATTATTCTATACTTGAAAACACTCTATAAACATTATCGATAACCCTGTAGCCATCTGCTTCAGCTAAATATGGCAAGATTAAGTACAGTGTAAGAGGTCCGAACGTAAGTAAATTTAAAAAATTATTAGGTGTGAAATTAAACTATTATAAGTTGAATGTTATGTATACCACTCTCGGAAAATTAGTATACCTTCGGACTTTTTGTCGTTGTACACGTGGATTTGCATGCCAGTTTAAACTTAAAGTTGACGGATTTGTAATTTTCCTGGTGTGTTGTTTCACGAATAGTCGCAGATAACGACAACGGCTCCACCAGAGCAACCAATCGCAGTCCGACAAGGTGTAGGTAACGACAACAGCAGTAGTAATCCTACGCCAACTTACAATCACATAAGCAGTAATGTACAACTTAATATCATTGCCAGTGATCAAGGTAAACAACATGAGCATAAACGCTTTTTTGCGAGTTATTATTTGTTGCGTCAAATTTTACTTTTAAATCCTGTAAATTACGTTTATTGCAGGACCACCAGGCGAAGAAGAGATGATGGAAATAATCGGTGGTACAGCGATAAACGAATCGCCAAATCCAGTGGCAACGGACGGAAATGACGAAGCAGCGATGGCCGTTATAATGAGCCTCCTCGAAGCTGATGCTGGTCTTGGCGGACCTGTTGATTTTTCTGGTTTACCCTGGCCCTTACCATAGTGCGGAACGAACTCTTTAGCCAAAAAAACTTTATTTTTTATTTCGTTTTTTTTTCTCTCCAAATAATGTGTGGTTTGAATGTGCGTTTTGAAAGAGGTGAATATGGAAATTAGAAAAAAGTTTTCGTCGTGTGATTTTGATTAATTTCCAATTTGATAAATAAATAAATTCAGTGTACAAAGTAACGACGTGTTAATTTGCATTAGGATTATCCAAATAGTTTCATGTGTAGCCATTCTATTTCTTTTATTTTCAAAGATTAGTATTGTTGCGTACAAAGTAAAAATAAACGTACATGGTGCTGCAGATACAACTTCTATTGATGTCATTTTCATGATGTTGAATTAACCACCTTTACAGGGCCGACATGGCTACTTTAATGGCTATTTTTAATAATGTCTGTGTGTAGAATCAATTACATTAGTAGAATGTATATATATATAAGATTTTCGATACCCTTGAATATGAATCCGTTATTAAAACCTCTCTCTCTCTCTCTCTCTCTCTTTTCAATCTTCAACAATATGCTGAAGTACCTTCGCAAAATCAACTTATTGAGCTGTGCATCTATATTTGATTGATAAAACGTTCCATCGTATATTTAATGTACGAAATACACGTTTTCATTAATTGACTCTAAATTCATTTTCGGAGATATCGAAATCCCTAAAACGATATGTTTATCGTATTAACAGAAATTAAAATAATTGTTATTTTTCTTTGTATTGGCCAAAGTTCTCCAAACCGGCCTGGCCACTTTAGTGAGCAATGAATTAGCCAAATCTGTGATATCGATTTTCAACTAGAAAATACCGGCCCTGTAAAGAACAAATATACTGTATGTTTAAATTGACCGATACATGATTTATCCGATTATTTATCACAACCACATTAAATTGAACAATCAACATATTTAAAAAAATTAATATTGGTGATAAATAGAAAAGGAGTTATATGAGTATCGGTCATATTTTTTAACGTAAAAATACGG
Source organism: Chouioia cunea (assembly GCA_030064505.1). Lineage (NCBI taxonomy): Eukaryota > Metazoa > Arthropoda > Insecta > Hymenoptera > Eulophidae > Chouioia > Chouioia cunea. Next base: position 26,576,720 of record JAOPFQ010000003.1, on the reverse strand, counting down.
TATAATTCATTATGTTGATGTACATCATGGAAAATCAACATTATTTTATGCAGTGTTTATAGAATATAATTTTATAGTTGAAAATTGTTTAAATATCATTTGTTAAGTACGAGTGCGTTCGATAAAATCGCCTAGTTATAAAAAATTATTCATTCACTAAGTGTAAAACAAAAATTCACGTGTATGGGAAACACTATAACTGTCCTCGTATTATAATTAGGTACATACACAAAAATTAGGAAAATTGTCATGAATTTTTTACTTTATTTTATACATAAATATAATACGTTTCAGCTATACGATGTAAATACTATTTGTATTTCTAAGTTCAATTATGACCATTCAATGTATTGGATTATAAGAAATATTATTAATTGTAAAAGGGAAAAACTTTGTAAATCAATTATATATTGATTGTAGGGTAAATTTTGCAACTGTTGTGGAGAAAAAAAAACTTTATAGCTGATGGGGCGATAGAATGTTTTTCTCTGGAACGTTGTTCTCTGGAACGGTGACGTATGAAAATCAATGTGAATGTCAAATGATAAATAGAAATTCATTAAATTTTTAATGTTTTAATTCGATTAAAATTCGTGTCATTTTAAGTAATTAATGTATGTACAGTTTTGTAAAATTTATGTAAGTATTTAAACAATATAATATAATTGTTTCCATTAAATAGAAAATAGTATTTTATAATTTTCAATTGTGCAATATTCACGTTAAAACGTAGGTAACGTACCTAAGTTATTTATTTAATAATTACAAGAAACATTTATGAAAATGTATAATTGCATTTACAACTGTGTAATCATTTTTCTTAAACTAAGTGTTGTTACATTACCAAACAATTGAAAGATGCCATAAATGTTAACAGTAATCCTGATTTGAATTGGTTTTGTAAAATAACTAGAAGATTTTCATTCTAATTCAATTCCTGAATTTTGTACAAAAGCATTAATTTTTGTATTGTTGTTGTTTAATATATTTTTTTTATTATAAAAAATAAAATAGTATCACAATAAAACTTAATCCTTATTGTTTATATTGATTTTTCTATATATCACATTGGTAATATTAACATACAAAGTTCAGCAGTAATATTCTGCTCAATCATTATACTGCTATGAACAAATATTAGAATTAATACAAGTCACTCATAGAATAAATAACAAAGAAGCTTGTCCATAAATAACGATCATCGCTGTATATCTCCACTGAGATACATCACTGCTATGCCATATGTTTCTTCTTTTTTTTTAATTTTTTTTTTATCTCTTGCTTTTCCTTTTTTACAATATTCAATAAATCATTCTTTTCATTAATATATCCGTCATCACTTTCGAGATGATCTTCAACTTTAAAACTACTATTAAAAACAATATGTTTTTTATCATCTTCTGTATCTTTACTTACTCCAGACTGATTGTGCTTCTTTTTCCGTTTCTTTAATGGTTCTTCAGTCACCATATTATTTGACTCAATCAGTCTCTTCAAAGTAGATTTGTAATTTTTTTCATCGTCTGTATCCTGAATCTCATCACAAAAACTTCTCTTTCTTTTTTTCTTGGGATTTAATTTTGAACTTCCAAATTCATTATCTTTCTCTAACTCTCTAGCAGGTGTTGATTTCCTTTTTGATTTTCTTTCTGGACCACTTTCAAGATGATCTTCTGCCTCAAAGTTATCATTAAAAACTATGCGTTTGTTATCACTATTTACAATTGTTTTCTTAGAACTTTCTAAACTAATGTTTCGTAGTGTTTGTTCTTGGAATTCTGATTCATAGTTAGCTGCAATCTGTTCATTGAAAAGTTGACAGCCTTTCAAATAATCTCTGAAAAATATATTTTTCAAATAAGTTTAAATAATAATTGAATAAATATATTCTTATGCAGTTGTTTACTCAATACAGCAATAATAGTAGTACAAATGAAAGAAATCAATTCTAACTAATTTTCAATTTTGGAAAAGACAAATAAAGTTCACTTATAAATTTTTAATAAAATAATTGAACATTCAACTTTACAAACTCTATTAAATATTGTTATATCATAAATAAGAATAAAGCCTTACTCCTCCTTTAGGGAACCACGCATGTATGGAAGTCTGGATTTAAAATCAATTTCTTCCAGTGTAAAACGAATTTCTTGTCCTACTCGAACACAGTGACCTGGCCAGTCCTGTTCATTCAATTCATCTCCGTCTGGCCGAGGAATGGAAATATTAAAGGCCTTGTGCACCAATAATCCAATATGATTGGTACTTTTTTTGTTAACAAATCCTAAGAAATAGAGAAATATAATAGATAAATTACAAAGGCATCAAATATTAAAAAATCTGATTAGTTTAAATATCCAGATATAAAAGAGCTAATATAGAAGTTATATATACAGTTATCAGTAAGATATTACAAACCTCTTAAACTTCGACCAATTTCTGGTTTGAACACATAGAAATCTGCTTCAATATCAATGTGAATGTAACATGCATCGTATAAAATTTCTCCATAAGGAGATAAAATTTTTGGATTTCGGTAAGCCAGTATGAAACCATTTAGCCTGAAAAATATGGTCTGTAAATATTGATAATCTTTGTTTTACCAAATCTAGTTTTTTAATTGATTATTATAATGCAAGGTAAGAAACGTTATGGATCACTTTTAAGCATTTGACGTAAGAAAAATAAAAATCAAATAGAATACTGCACATACTCTGGATCGTAAAAGTTCAACTTTTCTTTGAGCATATCACATAATGATCCATTTATATCGTGTAAATGAATTGGATGAAGTCCCACGTGTTTTTTTGCTCGAACATGATATACACATGAATCTTCATCTTCAACAAGGCCTTTTAATTCTAAGTTTGTCCAATGAATTCCAGATTTCGTCTTTGGTCCCATTCTTAATGAAAGTAAGTTAACTAATTCCAAAGCTACTTTGAAACTAAATTATTTATAATTAAACAATACACTAAGGTTAGGTTTAAGTTTGAACTGAAGACGCGTCCCACGTGCGCGTTGACGATGTAAATAAGAACTGTACGTTTGGTGTGTATCTAGGAATAAAGATACTTTCAAAGTTTGTGTTACATCGAATAATAACAAAGAATCGTAGGAGGAAACAACTAGTTCCATCTGCTGGACCATTAGCGTCATTAAAATATTTTGAATCAAAAAATCATTCGTTTCGCGAAATTAAAATACATAATAATATTGATAAGTGTTGTTTGTATATAGAATATAAAATAAAATGTTTTTATATTTCTAAGTACATCCGGGATCATTTTAAAGTCGAGCAATTCTATAAAATATTATTGATCTGACAGAACAGTGGTCGAGAGCCGATTTTGTCTGCTAGAGTATTGGCTTTTTTACATTACCCTAGCATAATGGCTTTTGGCGGCACGAAAAAGTATTCTGTCTTCTTAATTGTTAAGCAACGGTAACAATGCAAATATCATTTCATTTGTTAAATATACTCAAACAAATGTGTATAATACTTCGTCGACCGTTTGAATAATATATAATATAATGAGTACGTACGTCAGTGTAGATTGCAACAGTTTCAAAAATAATAAAAATGTACCTGATAATGTTAAATATTGTATCAACGCCAGAAGAAATAACTCTGGATCTCAGGAAATATTTTCAGGTAAAAGTCAATTAGATGTCTTGTTATGACGAAACATTTTTATGCACTTTTTAGAATATTCACTTTTTGACAGAACTGATAGGTTAAATTTGCTTCCTTTAAAAATACTATTTTAATAAAATATTTCTATAATTTAACGATAAATATTTACATCGATGTATAATACAAGAATAAGCACACGCTGATAAAAACTATTAATAGATATATTTTGCTTAAACAAAACTAAAATTTAAAGATAAAGAAATAGATTATAATATATGTGAAAACAAAATAACTTAATTATCAATATTTGCAGATGATGATCACGGAGACAATATTCCATGTAATTCACTCAGAGCCTCTGGAAAAAATGATACTTTTAATTCGTCGGAAATTTCAATGAAAACTCCTACAATTTGTTTAAAAGATAATGAAGAGTAGGTGCACAATTTGGTTCTCTTTCAGTAAATATAATGTCAGACAAATTTTGATTCATGACATTGATTTTATGTTATTTCAGGACTCCCGGTAAAGCAAAAGTTCCAGTAACACCAGCTGATCTGTTACCTTTTATAAAAAAGACAAGTTTTTTATGGACTAGTGATATGGAAACACCAGAAAAGAAAATAAATGACCAATCTAATACCTGTGACAAGACTTTCAACTCTACTGATACTGTAAGACTTGAGACAATTGCCTAATTCATAATTTTATAAAATTTAGTTAATTATTATGAATACACAAATTTAAATAAATTTTGTCAATATATAATAATAAAAAGGTAATATTAACTATGGCATCACACTAACATAAAAACAATATAATAAATCAAATTGACTTGAATGCCATTAATGTCAAATATTGACTTTCTACTAACTTCAGAAGTGTTTACATTCTTTTAATGTAAATAAGGAGACGATACATTTTTGGATATCTCTATAGTGTGCAGCAGAACTTATACACATTATATCATTAATTTAATTTAGTTTTTTTTACAATATTGTTGAACTATTAAAGTATTTATTCAAATTTATACAAAGTTTTAAAATGAAGAAAATTCAAAATGATATAAGACTATAAGTATATAATTTTTATTCTCTGAAACCAGCTAAGTTTTGAATAAGAGCATATTTATTGATATTTAATTAATATTGATGAATATGGGTAATCATGTTTTATAGATTAGTAATACACCTACAAGACCCAAAACGCCACCAGAGCAAAATATGGAAATTAACCCCAAGGACATTACATCTCCTGTACTAGGAGGCAAAAAAAGATCCAAACGAAAAGTAAAACGTAGAATACTTAACAACATTAATTTCGAATTTGATAATAATAATGATCAACAAAGCAATACTAGTAGTGATAGAGTACCTTCCGAGACAACTAGTATAACGAGTAGTGAAGTTGCTTTTGATATTCATAAGGAAATAATCCATTGTCCAATGAAAAAAATTAATAATCTAATTAATCTAGATTGTAAGGAAAACAAATTACTTGAGGTAAATGAAAAAACATTGTATGTGATAAAATGAAATTATAAAATGTTAGGTAATTCAAATGTTAGTAAAATATCTACTTAAATTTATAGGATGCAGTTAATACAGATAAAAATAGTAATTCTTCTACCCAAGATTTCTTTTCAAATGCTTCATTCACTTGTATTGACCATTTATGTTCTACTGCTATTCAAGAAGAAAAATTTCAACCTGAATCAAAATTAGAACTGCTTCTAGATAATGAAAAACAAATTAATCTTGAAAACAAAGAAAACAGTACATCAAAAAATGTTAGTGATGACGTACTTGAAAGGGTGGCAGCAATTAGAATGAATCAGAAACCACTCAGGCGCTCAACAGAGATTAGTCATACTGTGATACCCAAAGAAGTGTTTTCCAAATCAGTCATGGAACTTGAACTTGCTGATGCTAAATTTAGTCAAGAGAAAAAAACTGTTATAAATAAAGCTAAACCTTTAGCACTTATGTCTTTTTCGAAATTGTCTTCACTGGACAATAATTTTAGTGATGAAAGTTCAACTATGGGAAAGAATGGTATAAATTTTGTTACAGATCATGTACCTGTGAAAGCTGTGAATAATACGAATATAAATAATGGTAATCAATCAAAAAAGGAACAATATGCTACCTCAACAAGTTCTATTGTTAAAAATAATAAAATAGATATGGATAATATAAAAATAAAAAATAGTAACACTACAGTAAAAAAAGAATCTTTCAAGAAGGTTTTTAGTGACGACAAAAGTAAAGGAAATAATGATGAATTTTTGAGCCAAAAAAAAATAGAAACGTTCAATGAGAAGCCACAAATACCCCATACTGAACATGATTCATTTATCTCAAATAATAAAGATCATCAAAGTAACGATGGATTTCAAACAGCTAAAGGAAAAAATATACCCATAAATCAAGATAAATTTCTAAGTTATATAAAAATTTATCAAGAAATTGAAAAAGAAATTCCTGATGAGAATACTTTTCTTGATTTAAAAAAAAAGAAAGAACAACCAAAAAAGTTACCAACAAACTTTGAAGGAGAAGCATCTAAGGGAGATGAAAAAACTGAAAAGTTAAAGCTTTCTGGAGATTTGAAACTTAACAAAATTCCGAACCTAAAAATCGGAGCAAAAAATATAGATACTGTAAATGATGGTTTCTCAACAGCTCGTGGTGGCGAAATTACAATTAGCAAAGATAAAGAAAACCACTATTTGAAAATCTACAATGAATTATGTGATGATATTGATCTTTGTGTAGTGAAAACATCAAATTTAGTGAAGACGAACATCGATCCCATTAACCAAAGATCCAGAAATGACGTAAGCTGTAAAACAGCGCCGACTTCGAGTACAAGAGCTTCGAGTGATGGATTTTCGACTGCCCGTGGAGGAGAAATTCCTATTAGTGAAGAAAAGGAAAATCATTATATGAAAATATACAGTGAACTGAGCGATGATACTGATTTTAGTGCTATCAAAAAGTCGAATGTTATGAAACCCGTCGTGAGTCATCAACCAGTAAAAGTAAGCTCTAGTATGCAAGTGGAAATTTCAAGTTTGAAAGTTTCCAGTCATGGATTTGCAACTGCTCGTGGTGAAGAAATCGCAATTAGTAATGAAAAAGAGGAACAGTATTTAAAGATTTATAACGAATTAAACGATATAGATGAGGATAATTTAATCAATATAAAAACAAATAAACAATCTAATTTGGGTTTAGGTGAAAAATCTAAAGATAAGGTTGTCTTAGCATTTAATAAAAAACCCGTCGCCATACCCAATGTAAAAGGTATTGAGATAGCCTTTACAAAATTTTCAAATGACGGATTTTCCACTGCCAGTGGAATTGATATTCCAATAAGTAATGATAAAGAAAGTTACTACTTGAAAATTTATAATGAGTTGAATGATGATATTCCTGACGATTTTTTGAAAAACAAGTTACACGAAAAACCGTTAGCAACATCGGAGCAAACAAAAGCCGAACCCACTGTTGTAAAGAAAGAAAACGAAAATTTTGACAATGTATTCGAAGAGCTTGGTGACTTGGCCGAATTCTTTTCGCCACCACATTATAACAATACTTCTGAAAATATTAATGCAGATAGTAATTTTGTCGTTCCAAACTCTTCAAACATTCTAAAAAAAGTTAATCAATCAATCCATGATACAGCTGTTCCTCAGATGATCATTAAAAAAGAAGTATTGGACAACGAAATAGTTATTAAGAGCAATAAAACCTTGAAAACAAGTCCGTTCGTAGAAGGTAAAAGTGTAAAAAATGTAATAGGCTTACTGAAGCGAAAATTAGACGATTGTGAGGCCAAACGAACAGGCAGATGCAGATCTTTTGGTGGATTTTCAACCGATAGCGATGGTGTCACTGCAACAAAACTAAACAAATCAGATCCTCACAATGAATCCTCTGTTAATCAACCATTGCAAAAGTGCTTATCCGTTAGTCAATGTTTCGATGCGCATTCAGACTCGTGGTTATCCAAAGTTGAAATTAGTTATTTGAGCAATAATAAAATCATTTCACCTCAGGTGAAAAATCCAAAGAAAGCAAATATTACTGTGGCAAGTAATTCGATATCTGATCTTTCTGGAAATTATTCTGGATTTTCTGCTCAAGAAAGCTTGGATAGCTTCCGCTTATATTCGATTTTTAAATCATTCTTAAGAAACAAGTACAAGAAGTATGATAAAAACACAGTTTTAGATCTTGAAGTAGGCCATTCAATTATAATTACAAATCAAACTTCATCGAAGCGTCAATTGTCCTTACAATATGATAATGACGTCGGTATGAAACTGAGTGCGAAGAAATCAAATTACATCCTAATGGAAACTGTGACCGAAAAAATTAAAGAAGGTAAAAAGACGGAAACGAATATTGCAGTTATTGAAATAGGTAAACGCAAACATGCAGATACCGATAGTGATACGCCTCTGACTTCACTGAAAAAACCAAGGATTGGAAGTGAACTTCAAGGTCGTAAACTATTCTCCGACGAATCTGACAATGAAATGGAGCTAGTGAAAAGTAATAATTCTCAGCCTTTACAATCTATAGAAACTCAAGAACTTGAAATAGAGTCAGAGGAGAAAGAAGTGGATTTGTCAGAGGAGCGGATGAGTGCAATTTTACAACAGGTAAATTCTTTTATCAATCTAATTTACATTCGATATATTTTGAGTTACTTACAACAAGATTCAAACAAAATACTTTGTGTATTAAACAGGAAAAAATCATAAGAAATAAGAAGCGAATGAAAATCAAACCTACAATTGGAACATTGTTAAGCAAGAGATTGGCAAACAGTAAAAGTCGAACGTCATGGAGTCAACTAGTAGGCAGTTCAGTGCCTATGCCTCTTAGTACAGAGCAGGTTCGCAATTTATTTGATAAATAATTTGCATTCGTTAAAAAATACATACTCTAATAATCTCAAATATTACTTTAGATAAAGGAGAATAATTGTGATGAAAAAGTACTCGAAGTAACAGCTGCCAATTCCACATGTTATACGTTCTTGTCGTCAAGCGTTACTGGGTTTGTAAACGATATGAATATTTTGATCACATCGTGAATAACAAATTTTAAATTATTCACATAAATGTATCATATTTTAGAAAAAAAAACGTTGTAAGTCTGGACGTAGGTGACGGTGCTGTCCTGATATTCGATAAAAATGGTCGAGCAGGAGTATCTGAATTTTCGCAAGCTTTTTTTGCAATGCCAGGTATTGATCCGAAACTCCTACCCGCTGGTTGGGTTGAAAACCATTACAAATGGATTGTATGGAAACTAGCTTCATTGGATCGAATCCGATTTAATTACATCCAATTAACCAAGTAAGTTGAACACACTCATTTTTACCTAATAAAATATAAGGTTTAGTATTTTTTTTTTTTTTTTTTATAGGAACTTGACTCCTCAACGTGTAATGAACGAGTTGAAGTATCGTTACGACCGAGAAATTGATAAAGCTGAAAGACCAGCTTTAAGAAGAATATTGGAGAAAGACGACGTACCTTCGCGACGAATGGTTTTGTGCATTTCTTCCATCAAAGAAGTAATTAATCATATTTAACATTTCACTGAATCTGATATGTAGTTTACCAAGATAATGTTTTTTAACAGTGCACAGTTGTAGAAGAAACGGATAAAGAAATCAGAACTAAGTTGGGTTTACCTCGATGGAAAGTAGAAGCTACGGATGGCTGGTACGATATTCCCTTGACTGTAGATTCGGCGATGTCTAACTATATCTCGACGGGAAAAATCAAGGAAGGCACTAAAATCATCACTTACGGCGCTGAACTGATGGAATGCGAGAGAGGATTTTTCCCTTTAGACGTAAGTCATCTCAAAGGTTTTGAAATTAAATAATATTTTGGAAACCATTTTTTCTTTATAGAAACCGCCAAGCGTGAGTTTGAAAATACACACTAACAGTACGCGCAGAGCCAAGTGGGATACAAAGCTGGGTTATCAACCGATTTCACGACCATTGCCAGTGAAATTGAGAGATATCATTGCAGCTGGTGGAATGATTGGAGAAATCACGGCTGCAGCTGCTAGAGTTTATCCAGTTCTGTACAGAGAAAAGACTGCAGATGGAAAGTCGAGTGAGTTAATTTTAACATATTTATTAAACAAATCAAATAATTCAATTCAAAAATCACGAAATATTTTTTTCTAATACTTTAGTATATCGAAACGCAAGATGCGAAGATAAAGCATCGACAGCTCACGAACAAGCAATGGAAATGAAGCTCAATGCGATGTACGCTGAAGCACAGAAAAATTTCGATTCCAAGAAACAATCGGAATCCGACGAAGATTTCGAGATGTCTCAGGTTTGTCCGAAAATTATTCACAAACGATCAAAAGAAAGTTTTATAAATATATATCAATACTTTTTCCTTTATAGACACTTATATCGCAAAAATTCAATCACTACGAGCGTAAACAAGAAGAATTTAAGCGTAAACTTGAGTCACAAGTACGTCAAAGTTTACCACCACGACGTGACGTTACTACTGTAATGAAAATTCGGCTGGTTGATGATGCCTCTACGGTCATCCTGTCAATTTGGGGTGCCGGCGACGAGTCAAATTGTGATATCAAGGAAGGCGATACCGTTAGTGTTTATAACTCTTTCACTTCGGGACACAGGTATGTTTTATAATTGATTATACGACTGACTATATCACGTTAATTAGTAACCAAATTAATACGATATCGATTTTGACTTTGTTGACAAAGTATACAAAGTAGAACATTCTATAGAGCTCTAAAATTTTTAAATATATTTATTCTACTCTGACTTTCCTGCTAACGTTTATATTGCCAACGAATTAGAAAAGATAATAGAAACCCAACTCCAACTGTCAAAACAAGAAGTATTCGCCATTCGAAAAAGAAATCAAGCCATAGCAAACAGTTGCATCTTTAATTAAAACTTTGATAAATCTTGCGATAAGTGAGCCCTCCCGGTTGTGACTCAGTGCATTCCAGTGATCTTTTTTTTCCGCTCGCCTGCTGTATCTCAAGCGCTATAATACCTCAGCAATGATGATCAAATTCATGATTCATTTTTCAGGGGTGGTGACCTTCATCTTACAGCTAGTAGGATAACACATATCAAGACTGAGCCGTTGTTAAAGCTACCTTGTCCAAAACGTGTTTGTACCCTTATTCCAGCTATTGGAGTTGCTGGGTTTGAACCAAAGTTCGGAGAGTTCGACACTGTTGGAGTCATCGTATCGTCGGGATCTGCTCCATATGTATGTTTTTTAAATCTATTTTTTCGAACTTGTTCATATTATGTTTTACATTATAACATTTTCGTAGGGAATGAAAAACTTTGAGGCAGTCAATGTTGCGTATCCAAAATCCGACGACACTGGTTCGTCATATTTATCAATCCTTTTTTGGAATGGAATATCCTCGTTCGGATATCAAGGTACGTTTACACCTGGCTCGTGTGTTGCTTGCAGTAATCTTGAATGGCGACGAAATTTGTGGAGCATTGCGGTAGCGTACTGTTCGGAAAAAAGTGTGTTTACTATTAATCCTCGGCAAGCGCATCTGATGAAAGAACTCCGAAATCTTAAATCTCTCGTACAGGTACAGATCATTTTAATGTTAACAAATGTTGAATATTATCATGTAAATTGCTTCTAATAAATGTATAATATTCGTTACTCTAGAATCCAGCATCTTACGCTGAAAGTTGTGCCGAAGAAGTAGCTACAGAATTAGCAAAAAAACCTCAGTCTCGTTTAAGTCAGGGTACACCAACGTCGTGTCCTAATGATCGAAGTGTCTCTTTTGCTAGTCCCATAGATAACTGCAGTCCTGGCAACGTTACGCTGCAAAAGCGTTTGGAAAAATTATCACGTTATGGACCATCGCCAGAAATATCACCTATCGTCTTAAATGACACCTCTACTAGGATAAAGAAAGATTTTACTCCCGTTACCCGCAATAAAACGTGAACTATGTATATTTTTTTCTAAAAAGTTGAAAAGTTATCGAATGTGTGTGTGTGTGTGTATGTTGCATATTATTGGAAAATAATATCGCTCTTTACATTGTGGAACTACGATTGTTCAATTGGCAGTAACCTGACTTGGTGAGTTGCTATTGAGATAGTAATACTAATTGTTATTAGTCATAAATACGTGTTATATATAAATTTTATGTTTAACTTATGTTTTTGATATAAAAGAACCAAATCATACTATAATCGTAGAAGTATCCGTTTTTGTAAAGGTAAATATATTTATTTTGACATATTGCGTTTGGAAAAACGATATATTAAGTCTGAAAATATGTAGAATTTGAAATTCTTGTAGTTACAATTTTCTCCTCAATGTAATTTTACGTAAAATTAATGTAAATATCACTTATACCTTCAATTTCCTACAAATATAAACAAATCTTTCAATAGACAAAGTGCCAAGTCGTATCGTTTTAAGCGATGTGTTGTTTATTTGATAATTAATCGTTACAAGTTATCAAATAATATATTTATCTGTAATTTTTGTGAAAATTGTTCTGTTCATTTGAAATACAGTAAACTTTTATAAATATAAACTAGCCTTCTCATTTCCAATGTTTTGCTCAAGAAATTATCCTCCTTAACGATATCACTGTCGACATACAAAAGTACACAGTAACAATAGTTAATTAAAATTTTAAAAGTAGTTAAAATGCAGCTCTAATTGTTCATCTCTGAAAGTATTATCAAAATATCAATTTATTAGAAATAAACGAAAATTGTTAGTAATCGCAAAGGCTTTTTGCAATCGATACAATCGTAATTGTTTAAAGTACTTTTGCTTAAAACAATAAATAAAATGGAAAAAGATATTACAGTCTAGTAAAATGGGAGTTCGCGCCTAGGTCGTGAAGTGAATAAATCTTTCACACGTGGATAAAGCATTTCGAGTAAACGCAACGTGTATTAGTATACATGTAAGAAATTAACATATAGCATTACCTCGCAGCTCTTATGAAACTAGCACGGCAAGAACCTGCAACGAGAGAGTGCACAAGGATAATAAACGTGAATGTGCGACAGTTATGCTTCGTTATTTAATCCTTTCATGATGAAAAATAACATAAATCTATTTCAATTTTTCATTATTGCTAGTTTGATTAGCCTATAAAACCAAATCTTCATATGTATTTGTTATTCATTACAACAAATTAATTCATTGTTCGTTAAATTAAATTGGACTCAATATATATTATTCACATTGTATCGTGCGTATGTCACGTTAAAAATATCAAAATTGTCAAAATTGTACTGTTAATGTTTTGCCCAATCATCGCACTACTGATTAAATGATTAAATGTTCTAGATAACACAAGTCACTCAATGAATGAACAAATTCGTTTGGAATCATAATACAACCAATGTAAATTTCATTTAACGTACTAAGAAAATCGCAGTTTTAAGAAATATATATATAAACATATAGAAAATATTAAAAATTTGTAAACGTCAAAATATATTTTTGCCTGTTTATCCTATATATTGTAACGATACTATCCCGACATCGACCGCCAGGGAGAAAACACGCGAACTCGGCTATCACTCGATAGAATTAGTCGCGTCACTTTACTTATATCGTCGCTACAATACTATTCGAATTATGACTTTATACGTATAAATTAATATATATATAAATACGAAGTGTATTAAAAAGTATTAATAATGAATGTACATTAATTTAACGTATTTACGCTGTAAATTGATCTAAATATTACTCGATGTTCGTGACTGATAATTCATCAATACTAAATATTTATGTTTCATGACAATCAAATTGTGCAGTTAATATTTCACCCGATCATTAAGCCGTCAAATGTTTTAAATAACATAAACCACACAAAGAAAGTACCAATTATATTGGTATTTTGACGCACAAGGCCTTCTATGTTTCGATTCCTAGGCCAAGTGGAGGTGCATTAAATGAAAAGGGCTGGTCAGGTCACAAGTTTATTATTATACGATAAATTAGTATCAACAGAATAATTTGATTTGAAATAAGTAATCCATACATTAGAGAACTTGGCTATCACTCGATGGAAATAGTCAGGTTACTACAGTATACTCTATTTTTCGTACTATAATCGTAGAAGTATCCGTTTTGGTAAAAGTAAATATATTTATTTCGACATATTGCGTTCGGAAAAACGATATATTAAGTCTGAAAATATAAGCAGGCAACATATAGTATACCTGTAAATACAGTATACTCTATTTTTACAGTACATATTTAACGAAATTCACATAAATTTGTCATACTGTAATTCATGCACTCTATGTGCGACATTAGTTATCTAAAACACTTCATCGCAGTAGTCTAATGAAAAGGCGAAATATTAACTGCGTAATTTTCAAAATTTTAATATTTTTAATTTGATACACATAAAAATAAATGTGGACAATCTAGATTTAGTTTTATGGTTGGTATCGGTGGCCGGCACACGAAGTAGATTTTCAAATCGAACAATATTTATTATTATTTTTATTATTATTTTAAGTTCAATAGATAATCGAAAGACGTAGCTTTCACGTAACATATGAAATGTACAGTTTTATACAGTCGTACCTGTACGCAAAAACTCTGTCTATACCTATTGAATATTTTGCCTTTCATTTTAGTTTTGCCATAGTATATGCATGATGCTATACCTTGAAAAATTAACTCATGGCTTCGCTGACGTCTGGAATTGTCTCGAAAGGGAAGAGCGTGACAAAGCAACATAATGAATGTATAACAAAAACCATGACGAAATAATACGACATTTTCATCAAGAATATCATTGCCGAGTTTTAAAATGATATAGTAACAACGATTAATTAACAGTTAGCAAGCAAGAGATACCGACAGGACCTATTTGGTGACTTCCGCGTGATTCCATCGATACTTTTTCATCTCATGCCCTGTTTGATTACGTTTGATTATTCATTCTAAATGACTAATAACGATAATGATTAATGTGAATTATACGATGAATGTAATCGCTCGAAATTTTTATTTTCGTCGATCGTTTATCGAGCCTTTTGATTTGTTTGTTGTAGCCGGAGGCTATTTGTCGAATGCTCTTGCAAGCATGGTTTGAAATGACAAGGTGATTTCGTTCATGTAGCATGGCTTATTTCACTAGTAAAGTGTCTCGTTAGAATGCGATTGCTTTTACGCATTATTATCAAAGTGCATTAGTTCAATTAATAGATTTTATTTCTACGTTTTCGCAAAAATTAACCGTTTAAACTTCTCGATAAAACAATTAAATAAACAAATAAAATCAAGAAGCAAGGAACGTTGTTCCAATGTACATTTGAGTAAATTATAAAATATATTTTAATAATTTGCCATTGGAAAATATAGGAGCTGGAACGGGAAATTACCCCTTTACCACTCGAAAAAACCGTAGCCTGCAGAAGGTAGTATGTAGCTGATGCGCAGACGCGGGGCCATCCCTACTACCGAAACTACCACCAAACCTTCGGTGTGCTGGCCCCCACTGTATACTATATGTTGCCGCTACCACTCCGCTACCCGATATATCTCCAACGCTCCGTCGACTCGTACTAGAAAACTCCTTAGCTCAGACTGCTCAGTTTACCGCGCACCGTCATTCGGTTAGCACGTATTTATCTTTGCTTCTCGCTTCTACTTTATGTACTTGCTTAGCCTCTTTGCTTTGGTTTTTTACTCGTACTATATGTACTTAGCCGTTTATTGTCATTCTTCAACTTAAAAGAATATATTAATAATCGAAACGAGGTAATGATTTTATTATTACTACCGATCCTCGCTATTTTATAAGCAGCTAACCTTTTTATAGTGAAAACAAAGCAGCAACACATGTTTGTTGTTTGGTGTTAGTGAGTGATAAAATATTAAAGTAATCAAAAGCGTAATGGCTGGTCCACCACAAAAAGTCGAGTTCGCTCTCGGTAGCAAGGTGTCGGAAGGACACTTTTTTAAGAGCGATTACGCTCGCTCTGTCGCCACTAGTAGTGGTCGGATTTCCGATACGAGATCGCTTGATTTGAGCAATACGCATCCACCTATTGCCGAGGAACCAGGAGAGGCTAGCGTATTACCATCCATTAACTTCTCCTCGCTTAACAACTTTGACAACAAGACCGAGGAACGCATACCGTCCATCTCGTCTGAGAGCACAACCTTTCCGGTAAATTTTTTTTTCTCCTTGCGTGATTTCCTGTAGTTTATTGTGCAAAACAGTGTCGCTCGTTTAATAACTAACTTGTAAGTATACGAAATATTTGTTCAAAGAAATGGTCGTTTCGCGTGTCCCTTTCGCTCGGTAGGACATTTCGATGTGCGCGTTTTATTATTATATGAAAAATCTCGTCAAGATGATTACGATATTACATCAAAGACAATCAGTATCAATAACGAACTTGCTTGATTCCTCTGATTTGTTTTATACTTAAGTGCTTTAAGTGGATAATGAAAATAATAATATTCGTGCCGATGTCTATAGTTCGTGACTAATATATAGCTAGCGATGAAAATTATTTTTGCACAATTCTTGTAAATTTCCTGCAGTTTTCATAAATCGTTCTTACAGTTCAATAATACAAAATTTATCATTTATATTCAATTGCCATTCTCCGGTTTATCATATTTTTGAATGAAACTAATGCCATTTCGAATGAAAAACTTTGGTTTATTTTTCTAACAACAAGCCGTTTTCGTCGACAAATATTTCACATGCTTGTGAAATTAAAAATTCACACCGTCACTTGGAACAAACCAACAATGTACGTGTATGCAAGTATATCCATCTCTGATGCGAGAGTTTGCGACTTTCGCAAACTATCGATTTGAATACAATCGAGCCCAAGTGAAGACGCTTGCGTTTCGTTATCATAGTCCGTTTATGACTGTTTCCAACGTTACCGTTGGAAAACTGATCTTGACGGTGCCAAAATAATTAAGGTTATCGTATTTCCTCGCGACCGAAAGTAATACTTGTTCTTATTTTTTCGATCTATTTCAGAGTCCCGATTCTCTTCGCGTGGACGTGCCATTGTCTACCGTGATCGAACTTCAGGAATTACGCAAGGTAACTAAAACAATAAAATAATGATATATTATCACATTTGTGCGAGTTTACGAGCGATGAACTTGAACTCGACCGATAGTACGCACGAGTTCTTTTTTTTCCTCTTTTTGCAAACGCGACGTAAACGATAAGAACTCGGCTTTGCCCTTCGCTTTTTTTTTTCTTCGGACGACAAGATAACGAACAACTTTAGCTTTTTCTGATTTACTCAAAGAAGATTAAGTCCACAAAGTGTAGATGAAGTTATTTTTATTCTTGCTATTCTTGATACAAAGGCCGTTTCTGTGCGATTACTGAAATGGCGACGCGAAACATCACTGATAAAATAATTCCAATACTTCCCAATTATTTTTTACGAATACGTACTTGATGCGGAACCATGATGTAATTTTAGCATTTGATACATTTATATTTTAACAATGGTCCCAATTTGCAAGGTTTTGCACAGTATTCGCACGCTTTACTTTTTAAAATTCCACAAGTTGAATTTTCATCGTTTTGCGAACGAATTAAAGTCTCACGGCAAATTCAACACTCGCTACAAACTCAGCAGAAAAAAGTGACGGAGTGAAAGAGACGAATGCACCTGCGTATCTGTATCCGTGAAAATTGACACCCACGTCGCGACTGACTGGCGCTCTGCATATGTAGCACATATGAAACTCGTTAATTCGCGGGAAGCGCGCATCTATGTTAATCATTCACCGAAATAAAAAAGATACACAACGGCACAACGGCCATGGTTACGCACTTGTTACGTTATATTGTGCGGCATTCTAGAAAAGGGACACTTTGTCATTAAACGAGGGTTTTTCGTGTAAGTTTGTTTGGATGCGTAGTTTGAGCATCGATACTTTTCAATCTTACCGATTGCAATTGCATTTTTTCTTTTTCAAAGTGTAAATACTACTGTTGTTTCGAGAAGCAAACAACTATACTTTCAACTTGTAAAACCCAACGTCTAATCTTCTACTCGTACTTCGATTTCCTTGTACAAACAGAGACTCTCCCAACCGCTGTCCAGCACAAAAAATCTGACATCCTGTGGGTATCAACTCTGGCGTATAACCTACGATTTTTCGTCTCAAACCAACAAAAAATTGCGCACAAAACCCATCCCGACAGTTTGCTTTTTGATATTGGAATTTGTCTCTTGAAGCGTAAAAAAAAGGAAGATGCCATCGAATAATTAAAAATTCTGTGGAAAAACGCGACAATAAAGTGTCGGCGTGCAAAAATCTCTCGCGCGTGCTTAGCCAATTATTTATTCGCCGGAGGTAACCGAGCACGTTTCCGTCTCTTGTTCCTCGGGAGTGTGTTCCCTTGTAAGCTATCGTGTCGCTTCTTCCCTTTTATTCGCCACGGGAATGAGGTGGCTCATTGTTCGTCGGGAAAATTAACATTTTTCCTTTCTTTTCAACGCGTTTGCAGGTGAAAAATTAGCTGTTTTGCATTTACTATTAAAATCATTTGCTATTTATCCACAAGATTAGTTTCTCCTTAGATACCAACAGAATCTTGGATATCTTTATAAAAATCGATCGCGATAATTAACACCACGTTAACATTTAATAAAAACTGCGTACATATTTACACGTATCACTTCCTGTAGACTTCCCTCTACAAAACAACTTTACAATAGAACGACATTCGTTAAACTGAAAGCTAAAGGATCGGATTAGCTGGTTGAAAGAATTTCATCTACAAATTTATCGCGTCATTATTCAATTCAATTAATATGTGCACGCATACTCGCGTGAAGAGTTTCGCGATTAGAGTGGTATATATGTATACATGTAGGAAATAGAGGCGCGAAAGAAAGTGAAACGTAAATCGTAAGCCTAATTGGAAAATCGGCGAGTCTGGTTTGCACGACGATGCTCAAAGTATTTACTTCAGATTGTTTATGTTTACGTACACTACTGGCTTGACATAATATTTACTTGGGTGTTTAACTCGACAATGGGATATTTATGCCCAGTATTTGTCATGCTTATATAACTTGTCAAATATACTTGTCGTTATTTTTTCAATATTTTTATTGTATAAACACGATTGAAAAAATATCGATAATAGGTAAAAATCACGAATTTCTCCAAACGGTATATTCACGCGTGTGAATTTTCTTCTCATTTATAGGTTTGATCATTTTTTCAATAATCAGTTAACGTACGATGCAAGCTAATCGCGGAATTGTCTAGCAAAGCAAGCGACGTCGTCTCTTTTCCGTGAGTTAAAAAAAAAAGAAAGTCCTGCATGCGAATATAGCAAGACACAAAGGACTTGCTCGCAGGAGAAAAAGAAAGTTACTCTTTATTTTTTCACGAAAGGCAAAGGAAACGGCATTTTGATCGTTATCCAGATCGTCGGTGTGCACACACGTATACACGCGACGTCGGGGTCAGACAAGCTTGTTAAAAAATTTTACGAGGTGAAAAAAAAGGAGTCCGATTTTTCCACAGTAGATCGACAAACAGCGATAAGAAAAGTGACAAGTGTGAATTGTCGTGTTCAGCACGATGCACTTTTTCAAAAGATAAACAAAAAATTCCTTTTAAATCTGTCTGGAAATACAGCTCAATTTCGAAGACGAAAGAAGGTAAGCACGTTAACGAGCAAGAAGTCCGAATAATTATAATGGTCGATGCGTAAATCAAAAGCCGACGTCAAAATTGGAGCAAACTAGCCAGTGGAACGTTTGTACAGAACGCGTATGCTGTAAAAGCGTGGCGCGTACGTAGTTGAGAAACCGTATAATAACGTTTAAAAATAACGCGGATTCAACGTGACAATGATATTTCGCGTTGATTTGTCAGTTCTGTGATTTGATCCAATTGCCTTGTCGATTTCCATTTGTCCATACTAAAAATCATAGCACGATAGATCATAGTTTTTGCACCTGAAAATTATCAGTGTCAATGACAGAATGATTTCCGCATGGAAATGTAATTATGTAAATTAAACAGCATTCATTTATTGTTTAATATTTGGAACACACCACTGTAATACGTGTGCCTTCCTTTCTATCGGTAGACCATATTTCAATTAAGATACTTATTTCAAGTACATTTGAGTTAAAACCACTCAAATCAAATCAATATAGATCAACAGCCATCGGACGCTCAAATTCATGCACATAACGGTAAAAAGTTTTAAAATTGTCCAACACGGTAGTATAAGAAATTAGAAAGAGATAGTATAACATCGTAAAACGCCTCGCTTCCGTCGTCTTCGAGGACTGTGAGAATACGCGTCGCGGAATACAAGGAGGGGCATCTCGCGTGCGCGTCCTAAAACCTCGATAAAAGGAGCGCAGACACATCCTTTCGTGTGTTTTGTTGCCTCTTCCTTTTTTTTTCTGCATTCGGGGTAAAGTATACGTGTGCGTATATATAATACGTATGTGTTTCTTTCTTTGTTCTTTATAGCTCGCTTGGTTTGACAACTAAACTACGTGCATTTAGAAAGAACTTTTTTTAACACTTCTGAGTGCAAAAGGTGATGCTGTAAATTAATTTTATCATTGAATTTGTGATAGGTGAGAATGGTCGTTCTTACGAGTTGTTATAAGTTCAATGTTCTCAAAGGATCGTTACACTTTGTGTTTATGTTCAATTTTTTTTCACCCAAAACTGGAATAAATGACCACGTTGAAATGTATTATTTGACGTCTTTTTCTGAAACTTTAACGATGTTTTAATATTACATCGTATTTTGATATCAAAGGAAGTCATCAAGTAGAGTGCGTAGTTTTTAAAAAGAACAGCAAATGGTGACAGTAATAATTACAAAAGGAAGAAGCTGGAATTTGAAAATTGGACAATTACACTTTTGTTTGAATTCCACTAAAGACTTGGACGAAAAAAAGTATTCGGTACACTAACGGTACAAAACAACAAAGTAAATCCATAGTACCTTACTCAACCAAAGAAGTAGTTTAGCATAACGAGATTGACGAATAATCGAATCACCTTTTCCTTTGAACGGTAGGCGCACATGACTTTTAAATGTCTTGTATATAGGCATCGGATAAAAAAAGTGAGAGACGTCATTAGGAAGGGCAAAGGCGTAGCCGCACATAACAAAACAATGCACGCACGCGCGGACTGACACGCGTCTGCCTCTCTCGTCTGTCGAACGAACGATTGAACGGAGAGGAGCGAAAGCGAGAGTGAAGGGTATAAATCTAGAAGGTGTCTTATTACAGATATTTTTATTTCTTTTTTGACTTTCAAATTTCAAATGATCGAATGCTGAAGGGCATATAGGTGAACAAGTGCCGATGTGTATCAAATCAATTAATCAACACTTTATGCTTTCTGTTTGCTTACTCCCTTTTCGTTTTTCGATATTTACGATTCATAAGTAAGCTCGTGATTATAAAACTTGGTCGTTAAAAGTGTCGTCACAGTACGTAAGGAAGACAAACGAACTTGTATTTGTATTTGCTTGTTTTGTGTTGGTCTTTTTTTTTGTGCACTGAAGCTACTGACGGTAAAGCCATTATCAACTCGCGCCATCGTAACTATCCTTTTCTTTTCTTTATCTTTTTTTATTTGAAAGCATGGCACGGTGAGTGAGTCACACTGTACGTAGTAGAATCCCACGCGCAAGCGTATATACACGTGTGTTTCGATAATAATTACGGGAGGGTCCGAGACGGACTTCCGGCGCGTGTTTTGCCTTTCCAGATATTCAGCCGCAGTCAGAACTTTAGCGCAAGTTATATTACTAAGATGTAGAGCATTCGCGTTGATTTGCCGCGATCGAAATTCGCCAGGAATGTTGATTGCAACGATATTTATCCCCATTCGTGGAGAATTAACTTTTATTACTAAGCTTATTTGAACTTTTTATTCTTGACTATGAAACGAGACATTCCATTGAGCACCGCGTGTAAAAATACTTTTTAAGGTAATTTTAAAAATTACAAAGTTTGTAAATATCATAGAAAACTGATGAGAATTATTTTTTATACTAAAATTGACGTCAACATTTTCAACTGTGAATGACCAATCAACAATCAAAACCGTTTTAAGCGATCATTAACAGTTCTCAAAATGGAAAAACCTGTCGTCGCATGGGAAATGTACGATTTGCGCTCATGGGTCAGAAGATCGTACCCACATGCATGCATCGTACAATCGCACCTGCCTCTGAACTTATCGTTCACCACCGTCACGAATGTGTACAGATATAATTCTTGTGCGCTCTTTATGTTTTTTTTACATCGTCTAGTTATATAGATACGATGCTGCGGTGCAATGACTCGCTTTCACGAGGAAGCCTCGTCAGTTTTTTGTTGTTTTTGTTAATCTTTTCATTGTTGCGTTTGAAGAGTGATACGCACGAGAGATTATTATACATTTTTGTTGTTGTTATTGTTGTTGTTGTTTTCTTATTTGCGATACGATTTGCTTGCCTCACTATTATAGCGAACTTTCTAAAATCCGTTTGCATTCATCTCCTACGGGATATATATTCTCACGCGTGCACGTAACCGATAACGACGTTTTGCTTCTTTTGTTTATTGAAAATCATTGCGCTCGCGCACGCGCTTACGATCGATATCTCATATTTAAGGGAAGAGGGGCAACTTTCGCGGTTTCGAAAATCATTGAGATTACGAACTGCAGATATATATTAGACTATATATGTAAGGAGTGTTGCATGGATTGCGTGTTTTTATGATTAATCATTTTGTTATTGAGACATTCGTTTGAAAATGAAAGTTTCAAAGGAAATTATCGTTTTGTACGGTGTATCTCGTATCTGTCATTGGCTATTGGCAATGAATGTAGTAAAATTTTTCAGATTTGTTCATAATCATGCGTTACATAATAATTTTTGCCAAGTCCTAATTAAAAAAGCCTCTATAGAATTCTTAATGGGGTCGTAAAAAATATAAACAAGTTCAGTTGTGAAATTTACGGAATTGCGGATATGAATAATCTCTATAGCAAAAACAACCGTATTTAATTACTCGTTGTAGCACGCTAGTGTATTCTTCAACTTACACGAGTATAGATCATTTATCTAGATTCACTATAAAATATCTCTCAAGAAATGCTTGGAAAGTTAACGTTGATATTTAGAATGATCCTCATAAGTTAACAATGAAAACATCGTTTTACAAGGATTATTCTTACGCGTTTTTACGATGTATACGTATATAAAAAATTTCCCCAAAGTTGGTGAACCGTTGACGCGATACTTTTCTTTTTAGTGTCCCTTCCAAATGGTAACGCACGCGTCGTAATAATAAACAATTTCAAAAAACCGATCGTTGTCCACGTACCGCCTTGAATTTCACAAGTGCACGACAAGAAAAAAAGGGCCGAGAAAAAAATTACACACATTGTATATATATACAAGACGTCCGCGATGTAACGCATGGATGCATACGCGACTGAAAAAATAATCCACACACGAGATAATGGAAGCAACACGAAAGAAAAAAAAAGAAATGAGGTTATAGACATTTCAAGACACCACCAAGCCATGATGGATGCGACGTGCTCGACTTTGAATTACTAGAATTGTTTCTCTTTGCGAGGTATCTGGGTTTCGTTGGTTAATTTTGAGTTTGGTTGGTATGCGCTGTGGATACTGCCGGAATATACTTGCGTCTGATTGCAACTAGAATATTTTTCGAACAATATTACAAGTGAATAATGTAATTTTCTAATGTACTTTGTCTGTAGTATTGATTGACAATTTAATTGAACGTCCAGTTATCAAACATGCGTAGCATCCCAAAATAAGACCCTCTGTCTATAACTTGTAAATACCATAATCCCTTCTATCGTTGTGTGACTCGGATTGAATATGATAATTTGATAAGAAGATTATTACAAACTAACGATTTTATCTATTCCTAGATGTAGAATTATTCATTTACAAATATGTATAGAACTGCAGATACAAAAATTATTTTGAAGTACAAGAGTTGTAGTTGAAGATATCTCTAAAAATATTATTACGTAATCTTCGGTAAATTAGCTTAATGAGCAAATAAATATCGTCCACGTGTTTCCTAGAAAAGCCCCAACCAATTAAAACTACAACATTGATACTCGAACGTTATCTATCGTATAACAGCCGACAGCTAAGAGTTGAAATTCACAACATTACTGTACGCGAACAGTCCACGACTAATAAGACCCATAAATATTCCAACAGCATCGATAACCCCAAGTGGACTTCCACAAATGCGTGATCTCTTATTTTTAGCAATAAATTTTAGCTAATCGTCGTACATAAAATCAACATCGAATAGTAATAAACTATAAATTAAAATAGAATCACTCGATTCGGTCGAGGACAACCCGTTGTCATGTAATACTTCAACAAAGTAATCAAAAATTTGTATAATTAAAAAAAAAAGTATTAGTCTCTTGGTAAATGTTTTAATCTACACGGTCGACTCTATGCATTAGCAGCGGTAAAATCGATTTATGCCGGAAGCTCGAGTTCACTTGCGGTTTAATTTAAATGACGTTGCTACTGCTGTTACTATTTTCGTGGCGCTCTGGCGTTGACAACGATGTTATGCCAACTATATTCTGAAGAGGCGGCGGTGGTGGCTCTTCGTGCAGTGAACCTTTTAGAAGAGACACGCTCGACGGCGTAACTATCTAGCCGCCATTTACTTTATAGTTCCGCCGCAGTGACGATTGCGACCTGATGCAGCATTGTGTCATCTTTTATATTTGTTTCTTGTACAAAATACTTGTATTCGACTACAGTTTTCCAAGAAAAATTTATCCATGCGTATCAATCGAATTATCGATCAACTTGTATATTTCTTTAGTTCGCGTTTAGTATACCTTTGAGTGATGCTCGAAGGGAGGGAAATCGAGCATTAAAGCCGTTAGCGCAATCAACTGATCGCTGGTGCACGAGATTGGTGATTTTTATATTGAGAGCAATCGCGTGCAACTCTATATTTTATAACTATATAGATGAGTTTATAGAGAAATGGAATTTCTGGTCCAGTGTGGAAGGTTTCAAAATTTTGATGAAAATAGTCAACAATATGATTGAACAATTACTTTTTTTGCTATTTTCCTTGAATAAGCTGATTGTTTTGTTAAAATTTTAGGAATTGAAAGCCGTTAATTGGTGAAAATTATACGTGGAGTAAAATTCTTACAGATTATAAAACTAAATTTATCTAGAAATTATTTATTGAACTTTATGTTTCCCACAGAAAAATTATAACTCTATTCGATTCACATAAAAAAATCTCATAAACACGAATATTTCAAGCATAATATTAAAATGTATTTTACAATTCGTATAAATAACGTATAACTCTAAAGGTAAGAGCAATTGAAAGATCATCCTGTAACGTAAGTTTCTCATCGTATACATTTCCATGCGTTATAAAATCGTATAAAAGTGCATAATGGAGGAAATTAATTGGTTCGCTAAACTCATCATGGCGCTCGAAGAAGTTTATTTCATTCGACAAAAGAAAAATTCAGTTCGTTCCTTATGACCTCGTCTGTGCTATATATATACATTTTGAGAGAGAGAGAGAGAGAGAGAGAGAATCATTAAATACAATATCTATTGGAAACGTTATTATTTTTCTCTATATATTTTTTCTTTACGCCGAACGGTAATTTTCAGTGAAGAAGCAGTACTTTACCGATGATTGCCAAGATGAATGCATTCATGCGAGGGAGAGGAGAGAAAATTTATCATTATCGATTGTAATTGATAATTGAAGGTTTGCATCTATCTTTCCCTCTTTTGCGTTGCGTTGATTGCATCTCTTTTGATTAGAAAAATACCAATGATGTTTTTTTTCTATCGCAACATCTAGTCGATTCGGTTAATAAGTTTCACTTTGGATTCCCGTTATATGCGCTTGGTATACTGTCAAAATAGGTAATTAATTCTGGTATTGTTCTAACCGTTGCATAAACCCCGATGTACAGAATCGGTACTGAATACTTTAGCAATTCTCATACTCCATTATGTTGCTTTACACAATGCGGTAGTCTCTGTGAAGCATTGTTGAGCGAGTTACGCACTGTGTGACACTGTGAAACCAAGCTTTTCTCTCCCTGTGTGTGTGTCTCTCTCTCTCTCTCTCTCTCTCTCTCTCTCTCTCTCTCTCTCTCTCTGTCTACCAAACCAAAGATAGACGTTGATTTGATGGTTTTTCTAAAACTCAAAAGTATCTGTTGAAATTAATTGGGTACCAATAAGAATCTTAATCATTGGATATAGCGATTGGGTATCGTTTATCCAAAGATCTCATTCTACCAAGCCATTGCATTTTAGCTTCCAAGATATCGTTTCTCATACGAGTGAAAGGATGACAAAGTATCGATTTCGTATTTTCATAATGAATATTGATAGGGGATTCAAATAAAACACCGACACTTTCCACTTCGTTCAAAGTCACAAAACACCGTCTAATGACTTTCCATTATTTCCGTCACCAATCGATCATCGCCGCACAACTGGTGGATGAGAGAGAAAAAAAGCATTTTCTAACGCGTGCTAAAGAAGCATTCTCTCGGCATGTCCGATCTTTATCGGCTGGTTTTGTGTCAAATGTGTGGTGATTTGTGACGACCTTCGCCAAAATTCGGAGAAGCTTATTATCGCAATCTTGGCTCGGAATAGTTATTTCAGTCGTGGTTACGTGCACGTGTCTTACAAACAGAAACATTCGTCTTCTTTCACGTAACAAATGACGCGTTTAAAATAATAACAGAATACCAACATTTTCCGCAATCCATACAGGGAACAAATAGCTTTCCAATTTAAAGAAAAAAAAATCTATGCAACAATTCCTCTGTAATCTGTCAGCAGTAGTTTAACGTCATTGCTTGTAAAACGAAAAAAAAAGAAAACTTTCTCTTGTTTTCAAAGCTGAGATTACAATATCTCGTGATAACGCTAGAAATTTCGCGTATACGCCACTATTGTGTATGAGTCAAACATTTTTCCGATAAAATATCTTTAGCTTTTCGTCACCCCATATACATATACTCATATATCGATATCAAATCGAAAACGAACCGATCCGCAAAAAGAAAGAGAGAGATTCAGCGAAGCGATCGTCCTTTCATCGAAAGCCGTCCCACCATTTCAATTTCCCGTTCGGCAAGCCTGGCATTATATATCCCCGCCAGCTCTCTCTCTCTCTCTCTCTCTTTCTCTCTTTCGTCCCCCACGGCCTTTCTAACGGGACGTGTACACCATGCAACCTGCCTATCTGCTTCTTCTTCTTCTTCTTTTGAAAAAGTGTGCGCGGGACGAAGGAATTTTGCTCTGTACTTCAAGCCACTGTCAGAAGAAAGGGACATGGGAGCTTTCTGCAACCTATGCGCGGGTGAAGACTATACATGTATAATGTACATGAAATAAGTTTGCTGTTGAGCTTTTCTATTTTATGAATTATGAAGAAGTAATACTTACACGTTTCGCAAACTTTTCTCAATGTTAATATGGGTTTGTTATTTTATTATTTCATCGACTTTTATTTTCTATTACGTCTATATTGAATGTTGTATTGTTACATAAATTATTAGATCATAAAACGTTAGACTTTAAGACTACAATGATTTATGAGTGTATGCTCGTTATTTTGACGAGTGTTTACACAAGTTTTTAAAAGCTTTTTTACATCGTCAAAAATTTCCTCGTGATTATACATATTTTCAGATTTTTTAAGAGTCAGTATTTTAAAATAGACGCGAAAAAGAAGCGTCGCGCAACGATCCCAATCATTATTTTCGTCGGATTATTTACTGGCACACAGTCAGTTTATCTCAATCGCGGATTATAGAGGGTATCGCCAATGAAATTGCTAGGAAGAGGATCTTGATAAATGTTATGTATATTGAACAGCTCCGTAGCACAATATATTTTATTTTAATTCTTCGTGTTGCTGTTTTTCTTTTATACGCGATACCTCGCGAATAACTATAATCATAACTTCATTTTACCCTCGTTTATTATTTCAAGCTTATAGATTTATCATTCTTCGGCTTGAAAATAGCTGTTTGTAAAACAGACAAAATCACAAGTACAAATTTATATCTCAATATGACTATTTTTTCAATTATCCCAAAATAAATATATTGAACGTTTGAAAAAATTCTCCAACCTCGTGATCTCTAGAAGAAGAAAAAAAATCATTGGCAAGTATTTCCCTCGACGTTTTTTTAGCTTTCTCACTTCCTATACCGATCTTTCACTCTTACCGAGGTTGTTTTCCCCGTTTTCTCATACCATCGCACCCGGGAGCGTATATATCGCGACAGGAGCGCATTAATTTCCGGAAAATTGCAGAGCGTCCTCTTCTCTTCGTCGTCGGCAAGAAAAAAAATAAAACCACACGAGGAGAAACCTCGGAGGGTACGTTATCGTAAGTCTCAAATTGTCGTTCATCCACTTGCGCTGCTCTATTTACGCATAGTTGTATCATACGTGTTCTTGTGGATTTTATGGTCTTGATTAGTTTGTTTACCTTTTTTGTTTTGCTGCCGTAAGATCGATGATGTCATCGGTGATCGTTTCAACAATCTCGCTGTTTTCAAGAAAAGTGAGTTGCCGTGTATTCAAAAGTCAACGGTACACGATCGCCAATTAAAATCATTTAAATGGTGTATTCATTTGAAGAACGACTCAATCACTAACATCCTCAGTTTTATAGAGGTGTGTATAGAAGCAAACAAAGCAAAACGAAAATACACTCCTCGATCACGCGTAATTAAATTAAAAGAAACACATTCCAATTATCTTGGATGGTATTTCATCAAAACGGGGCGGAGCTGTTGTTGTTGTTGTAGTAGTTGTTGTTGTTCTTGTTCTTGTTGCCATATTCACCTCCCTCGCCTTATCTCGAAAACAGAACAAAACGTTCTTTCAAAGTCGGCCGACAGGTCAACATACTAAATACGAGTATATATATACTCGCCTGTGTGTATCCTTGAAGACTATGCGATGGAAGAGTTATATACGTACGATTTCCAACTCAGTAATTCGCCATATTTATGAGTTGCATGCCAGCTTCACCTCTGTCATATATATATATGAATTTGTTCGGACGAATTTTTATTGTGCCTCTTTATTTTTTCGGACCATTCTTCATTTAGTTTTGGAAGGTCGGTTGTATCCTCCTCGCTTGGATTCTCCCTCTCTCTCCCTCTCTCTCGTTTTGTTTTGTTCTTTTTGCAGTGTTACTTGCCCTCGAATACTTTCACCTTCAGTCGTTTGAATAGTCTCGGCAGACTTATCTGTTTCCATCGAGGATATCCAACAGACATGGCTTGAAGTGTAGCTGCTTCCAAAGGGACGTATAAGAGACGTGTCTTAGCTTCACAAGTTTCTCGAAGGGTATTTTGCTCCTCTCAAACCTCGTTGCTTAGTGTTTTTCGGGGATATTACTGTATTATAATCATGGAAAAGTTTAACCCTAAATTTTCTTCGTGGTTTTAGCTCAAGTATGCTTTTAGAAATGACAAATTTTCATATTACATAGTTAGTCATGGCTTAAACAGTATCGAGCGCTCATCGCAAACGCTCACGTAGCGAGAGAAAACAATAAAGGTATATCTTACCTTTTGTTACAGATTAAGCACAATCGTTTGTACTTAGATGGTCAGAAACGAGCCTAGGATCATCCGTCTGACTGATCCGACAGCAGAGATTTAAAACTTGGCCACTCTTATTTAATTTAAAGGTAGCTATACCTGTCCCGTCCTTTGGACCCGAAGGATCAAACGAGGGTCAGAAGGTCTGTGGACCTAACCTTTTGCTTGATTTATTGCCGATCATATATTAAACGATGTTTTTCAATCGTAATTTTTCATCTTCAGAATAAATAAACTACTTTTCTCGAAATCATACGAATGTATACATATCTTTATTGATAAAATACACGTAATATTCGCACAGCTTAGGAACCGTGAATATACAACTATAAAGTCAACGATCCGTTAATGTTAAAATCAAAAGGCCATGTGCAACGCGCACAGTCAGAACAAAAATCACACACCAATACCCGTTTGATGCTAACGAATGAACATATATGTATTTGAATATCAACAATGATCATCCGGGATGCGCTGCGCCACCCGCGTATTATACAAAAGCAGACACACACGCACACATACCCGGAATCGGTGCATTCCAATCTCTCTCTCTCTCTCTCTCTCTCTCTCTCTCTCTCTCTCTCTCTCTCTCTCTAAAACGGTACACACACAACCTATATAAGGTGCCCCTCCAGGGGGTCTAAGCGCACATGCAAATTGAAATTTCTCCCTCTCGTGAAATTAATACATATTATTTTGCTGGATTACGTTTATGCCAAAAGAATTATTATAAAATTAATATTATTACATATAGGCTCACAGTTATACGTGTAAATATCTTTGATTTTGCTTAGTAAAAGCAATGTATTAATGGATCAATTTCAGATCGAAATAAACTCATCGATTGCGCGGAAATACACTTCCGCGTGTGCAGCTTTTCTCTCTCTCTCTCTCTCTCTCTTTTCTCGTCGAGTTTATGCAATCGAATATTTTTTCTTTTTGTTTAATCTGTTACCGAGGATATAACGGCTTACGCTTTATTGGCTGCTGCTGGTAGATGCTTGGATAATTTCTTCTTCGTCTTTTGCTATGGCAACGAATGTGATATTCCACGTACTCGAAGCGAAGTTCGTTTGTTTTGAATTTATAGCTATGCATGTGTAGTTTTCGAGTACGCAGTAGATACACCGAGTTGTATAAAATCACACTTGATTTCAAATAAAAATGTTAGACACTCCGTAATTTAACTTAGATGCCGGTATGCGGTAAACAAAGAGATATTTGATTTTTTTACAGAAAATTCAAAGCGTACAAATCAATGCTCAACAATATAACGTATTGTCACGCAATTTTCATTTCCCATGGATTTAATCATGGAATTTGGTTACTGATTAATAATCTATCTATTATGAGCTTTGCGCTAATTTTATTAATTGTCTTTGTAATGCCAAGCTTCTATCAACCTCGTAATATCGTTGAAAACTAGTCTGATTTAATTAAACGCTTGTTTGCGTCCATTTTACGTTGTTCGTTGCCAGTAAAATGCGCGAAACATTTGAATGTTACATGCATATATTCATAGCTTATCTTTTCGTGAATATTGTTTCTCAAATTTTATCGTAGTCCTCTGAAAATTAATATTCCTCGCATAACACAACTTGATTATCAAGCTTAATCCAATGACTTTATCGCTTGCAATAACATAAGTTGAAAACTTTATTCTAAAGCTGTCCTACTGCGTGAGAACTCTCTCTCTCTTTTAGCTGCACCTTTTTATACGTTGTATTGTAAACATAAGGTGTGAAAAAACCATTTAACATTTTTTGTGCAAACAATAATTTTTTTCACGAGTTTGTACGCATTCATAGTTAGTGAAAGGGTTTTGTTGTCAATGCAGGGTAGAAGATAAACATTTTGCACGGTTAATTGAACGGAGAGCATACGCACTAAAATATATGTGTATACAGTGAAATTGGGAGGTTGGTATTTTGCGAAGTATCTGACGTAAGTGATCATAAAACGAGTTGCGAAAGGTATACAAAAAAGTTTTATGAGGTGAAAAGACGTTGCAAAGAATTTTATGTGATTACTCATTCAGAGACGACTACTATTTCTTATAAAGGTGTGACACATCAGTGTTAAATATTAGAGAAGCCCTAAAATGAATCAACCTTTCAAGGACTAGCCTTTTCGTATCTCTTTGGGTGATTTTGTTATCTTATCCTCAGAATGAATAGACGCGTATACGTGTTAATAAAAAATGTGTTACACTTTTCTTTTCTTTTTTTTGGAAAAAAGAATTATTTACAACATAGTTGTGTTGTACCAACAAGCATACACGTGACGATATGATTAGTGCCTACTGATTTTTCGTGCGAGATTATTTTCCAACGAGGACGTCATGCCTTTATTGCGATTGAGGTTGCTCCTCGGTTTTCTTTCATTTTCCATGAGTACTGTATATATATATATACCTATGCGATACACGTGAGATTTGAAATTGTATAACTTTTGCATTTATTTTTTTCTTATTTTTCTTCCACAATGATAAATTTAATTGATTATCTATTCATAAAACTAACATCCTCTACGATTTATCAAACACCCTACATCGCACAAATTATAACTTGTTTGACAAAACTATCGAAACGAACAAAGCGAAATTCCAACGCATATAAGCTTATACACCATCCCTTTCCCCTTTCGCATTACGTCTACCGTACTTGATTTGACATTATTCATTCATTGCCCTTGTCTCATACTTCATGTTTATATGCGTTGGCATAATGGATTCGACACTTTACCTCGTTAAATAAGTTTACGCCTCCTCTTTTGCTACTCGATAACAACGTTGTTGTTTTGTCCCGTTCCTCGCTGAGATGAGAGCCGTTTGTTCTTACGGCCTGTCATGTTTTTTTTTGTCACAAAATTCACAGGGAATCTCATTATTGAACGTGACTCTTATATTTTCGGAAAGTATAACGACTTCTTGAACGACAGATTTATATAAATGGAAACTAATGGTTTCAAACATATATATGATTGATGACTACTTTTCTATTTGTTCCTCATTGAAAATATGGACCCTGTTTCTATATACAATAACGTACAATTAATTTTGAGATTACCTCAATGCAAAAAGATAGAAAAAACTCGGATTTACAGTTGGTTGATCATCTTTTACGTGATAAATTTCTAATCGCGCCCAATAAAACTCAAAAACTTCACTCTCAGGTTAGGTCAATTGCAATAGTGTCTGTAAGTATACGCGCGTGTGTGTGTGTGTGTGTGTGTGTGTGTGTGTGTGTGTGTGTGTGTGTGTGTGTGTGTGTGTGTGTGTGTGTGTGTGTGTGTGTGTGTGTGTGTGATTGTGCGTGCGTTACGTCGTCGAGAAGTTCATTTAGCAGTAGTTGAGAAATAATTTACAACCTCTCAACGCTTTTATCACCATCCGATAAAAGTCTCAAGGAAGAAAAAAATAAATAAACGAGTCAATCGTTCTAACGCAATTAGGGAAGAAAGTAAATGCGCATTGTACGATTTACCGTACTATAAGTATAGGAAAATCTCAAGAAGAGAAAGCTCGTTAATTTTTGGATTTCTCACAGGCACGCACAGCAGGTGGTTTTTCTTTTTTGCATTGTGCAAAATTCGTTCATGTGTCTTTCTCGTGTAATGTCTAATTGCTAAAGGAACGTTGTTTCACAAATATGATACAACTCGCTTGCGTGGATATGTTTTGTTTACCAAGTATCTGGTGGGAATTATGCGTTTGTATATATTATTATAAATTAACTTGAGGTAAGTCAACAAAGGTGATAATAGTGTGCGGGTAGCTTTTGTTGAACTTTTCTGGACTTTATTTATTATAGTTGATTGAATACGAATTTTGTTTTGTTTATGGCAAGTGTGAATATAAGATACTACCACTACTACACGCAACGCGCGGCTGCGTGTAATTGCCTTACAATTCTTTCGAAATGCATGAATTTTTCATGAGTTATTACCACGCGGTTGTACGATTGTTTTATTAGGTTCTAATTGTGATGGGCTTGCATCATTAATAGCATACATGTATCGGCTCGATTAATGAATTCTTTTCTTTCTTTTTTGCAATGTAGATGGATATTTCAACATTGTATAGACTCAATTAAATTACTGAATCTTAATTAATTTAATTTTCCTTTATCTAGCCCTAATTAAAATATTTTTAACGCATGTATCGAACTATATCGATATCATTACCTACATTTCCTTCACGGTACGCGAAAAAAAAACGATTGAACCTTTCAAAGTTCGTCTTACTACGAAATACTTGGAGCCACGAATTTCCACATGACCCTTATACGAACGTAGCTCGCAGCATCCCAATTACACAGTAGCATCCACGCATATCGTAGAAATAGTCGTGATATGCTCCGTTATACGGTCTACAACAAAATTTATGTATTTATTCGGTTAGCGATCGTTAGACCAGAAAGAAAAAACGATCAGTTCGCCGTCGCCGCGGCGGTAGATAGGTTTACCGAGATAGCGACGTCTTCATCGCATGCGAATTTTCAATTGCCTACCTCTCCTTTCCCCTGTTTTTTTCTTCTCTTTAACGTGTCGTTGTATACCTTACACGCTAGTTCGATCTAATGAACTTCCGTGTGAAAACAAGGATGGCCAAGTAGTTTAAAACTAAGCTTCAAGAAGATGATATGCTTCTTATAGTTGTGATCGTAAATAAAGAAAAGTCTCAATAAATAGACAATTAATAATCAAACAATAACAACAGCGACTTTTCATATCTCTTAATGAGCACTCCCTAAAACCAAAAAAGGCAATATGTATATTTGTTTGTCATCACTGAGAAACCCTATGCAGCACAACGACTAATTCTGCATATAATAAAGTCAACAGAGCGATAATGAGGTGTGCTCTTTTCAACTGGTAAAGAGAGAGAGAGAGAGAGAGAGAAAGAGAGAGCGAGCGCTCTTTATCTCGAAGTTGCACGGATGTTTTCTCACGTTCTCGGGCGGCACGTTGGAATCCACTGAGCTCGAGATGAAGTAGGGGCTGAGGATCGAAGTCTATGTATTATAAAAAAAATTGTATTCCAAGCCTTTCGCGCGCGCAAGCTACTCGCTGATGGTTATTAGATATATCTGCTGTATAAAGTGGTGGGATACGCAAGCTGAATTAATACAAGATCGCGATGTGAGATTATCGCACGCAAGTGCTTTGCACGCTGATAAGAATATTTGTTATTATCGGATAGTTTTTTTCTTCTCGAGCGAGGTATTATTACAATTCTATTAAAAAAACAATCGTTTACACGTAAGTCTTTTTCTTAACACATCTTCACCTTTGAACCAGCTGACCAATCAAATGTATACAAATGAAAAAGCTTTCTTTCTCTCTCTCGAACGAAGGAACGGACGAACGAAACGGCATCCATGATTCATAAAGCGTATGTACAACCTCCCTTTGTTGAACGATAAAACTGCTTGCTCTCTCGCATGAATAAATCCATGCATTCCTCTCTTTCTCTCTCTCTGACTTACTCGCGACCGCCCATATGCTTTTATCATTAATCCCGCCTTCGCGACCGTAAATCCTTTATTTTCACAACAGCGCGTACTTCTCTTCGGTGTTAGTAGTCTAAATTAAAATGCCAAATGAATAAAACAAATACCAAGAGAGAATGTCTCATCGCGATTCTTAATCAGCAGAGATTATTTTTTTGTAAATCTAATCTGGATAAATAGTCAAAAAAGAAGATCTATTTTTCACAACCGTCAAAACATACAAACGAACAATACCCTTGCACCTGTCAATCTTTTAAAACAAACCCTTAATTGGCTTCTGCCGACGATCAGGAAAAAGAAAAGAAAATAAAAGAAAATGAAAAAGAAATACAGTTTATCTGTCTTTCTATACGATCCTTAACAGGGCCAATTAACAGCCTTGAATCTTGCACGCGAGTGCGTTTCTCAATTGTCCGCAACGACGACGACTACGACGCCGTGGACAGTAATGAAGGATGCGTATTATTTTATGCGAGAGACCATTTCGTAGGAGAGTAATTAAGAGCTGTACTGTCACTCGAAAAAGAGAGTGTCTAACATAGGCAATTTTCGTTGAGTTTGTAAATGAAGTTATAAATTGTCTTATTTATTAAACGTTTAATTGATAAAAACATTAATGAATCCTACTATAATTCACTATTAAATCAACATAAAACAAAATTTTAGTCTCCCTTATCATTGCGCAGTAAAATATCGTCCTGTGTTATTTTTGGAGTACGACGGTACATTCGAGTCTTGTGGGTGCAAATTATACGCCTTGCGCTGCCGGAGAAAGCTTCTAGGGTGTCTCGTCGTCGTTGTCGTCGTGGACGGCGTGTGATTATTATGAGCTAACGCGAGGATTAGAGGATGATGCATATTATTTTTAGATGCAACTGAGATTTGTGAGATGCCGACTGCTTCGGGGCAAATTCTGGAAATGGACTTGGATCTCATGTTCTTTGCTTTTCATCGCGTGGGTGAGGATTTATTGGTTTTCCGTTATAGCGGTAGCTTTTGAAAAGTGCTCTGTGTGTTTGTGTATATCTATACATCGTCGTTTGAACAAGAGAGAGAGAGAGAGAGAGAAAGAGAGAGAGAGATGTAAACAAGTTCTCACGAATTAGCTTGAATCATATTGTCATAAACCCCATAACAACCCTGTCGAGCACCCGGAAAAACCTTGTACATAACAACGTTCTGCGTATATTAACAACGCGATTAGCATAATTTACTTAAATCCTCAGAGATATATATGCACAAGGCAAACATACAGGCAAAGTAAAAGGAAATGATACGAGCTAGTTGTACGCGCATAACACTTCGTTTCTCTCCCTCTCTTTCTTTCAACAGGTTTTCTCCTCTGTCCTCTCTCTCCCTCTCTCTCTCTCTCTTTCTCTCTCTTTCTCTCTGTGCAAGTCTTTCGTGTGACTCATATGCGTGTATCTTCCGGTTAGCATGTATTGCGCTGTTTGAACTGTTTTTTTTGTTTTGATGGTTCAAAGTTCATGTTTGACACTTAATGTTTCACGATAAACGCGAAAAGTTGTTGAAAACTAACGGTAAGCTTAAAAAGTGATAATAACGAACTATTCGTGAATTTTAGTTGCACAAAAAAAATCTGCATAAAAATGTCGATGGCACTTCAATATTCTCGAAAAAAATTATGCCTAGCTTAAACTTTCCCGCGTTTATAGCGCTCACAAAAAAGCACTATGGGAAAATCAACGCAAACGAAACGATTTTTAGCGAATAAGCACACCCATGAAAAAAAGTGCCGAATTTATACGTAGAGCAGTAAAATAAAATACTTCTCTTTCGACATCACCTGTAAATGGAGCCTCCCTCTCTTGGCTATTTACGAATACGATACTTTCATGAGTCTCGCGAGAACAATGCTTAATTTCGTGAGACTTTTGTTACTTATTTATGTATAGATTATAACGGAGTTTGAGTGCATACTCGGCACACCCACGTAAAAAAACACCTTTCAAAGTCTTTGTAATGTATATATTGTAACATAGATTTATTAATTAAATCGATCGCTTGCATAACCCGCGGTTTATTTTTAAATACACTTTCACCGCGCCGCTGTTTACTTCATATAAACGTCACATGGCTTATTTATTGAGGCTAATTATGGATTAACGGTTGTGTCTAATTAGGCTTGCGACTTTGAAAGTAAAATCTCGTGGCCGATGGCTGCTACGCACAAATTTACGCGTGGGTGCGCAAACGTACTTGTTCCATATTTTAATTTTAGGATTTTTTTTATCAGTTTCCCACTTCAAAATAGTTTGATGGGAATCTTTAAAATGCGTTGATTTATTAACCTCTGAACATTGCCTGAACATTAGATAGATGTAATATCGTAGTCGAAAATTTAAAAAACATGCGTCCGTATTACATAAATTAGTTGTTAAAAATGCAATTTAGAAAGTTTGTTTGCGGATTCATTTGCAGAGTTATTAAGTGTTTCATTCAAGACTTTATGTACATGTCCGTACAAGGACGCGAAAAAGATTCAATTGAGAATTATTGATCTCTCTTTCTCTCTCTCCTCCATACTCTTTGCGCGCATATAAATAAAACATAAACATATATCAAAATGTTATTCAATCAGCTAACGTGAATTTATCGTTGAAGCAGTGTAAAAACATCGTGACTAAATAACCGATCGAACATTGTTTCACTCGGGAAAAGTAAAAGTTTAAGAATCTCACTAAGCTTGGAAAGGCGGGTGTAGGCGTTTTAATGGTTAAAGCTCGATGAGAGATTTATAACACGGCATTTGTGAACGAGAGCTTTTTGCGTCGCCAGCAATTTCGCGCTTTAATAGAAAGACCAAGTTGAAGTGATCTATTTCTAGGTAAGTTTGTTTGGTTTACGGTTCTATTTATTGAAGGTTTATGTGATTTTCTGCTAAAAAATTGTAAATATTCTATATAATCAACAAATGATCAAAATTAAATAACAAACATGAGGGAGAGATCAATCATGCAAGATAAATTTTCACACAGTAATAACTAAAGCGTTATCGTTCGTTCATTTATATTCTCATCTCGAAATGGTTGTGTGGCAATTTCGATATTCGAACCGATTTCCCCACATCACTGTATATAGCAAATACGATGATTGTGTAATTTATAAAAGCTGTTATTATGATTCACCAGCTGCAGTCGACGTACATAATCTAAATTAAATAATCTTCTAATTTTGTTTAGCGGAAACAATCATTTTCCAAGTTGATCGAGCGTTTTACTGTATTTATGTACGTATCACGTGCGTATAATTTTGCAATACATGTTTGGGTGATACCAGTGTCTTCGGTAATCATATTTGTCCGATACACAATTTACGATCCAAGGAATAACGGATGAAAGGTATATCAAGAGCCACGTTGGTGTCATGACAAACAAAATCCCGTACATCATCGTAATAAAATGCACAAACTCTCAATCTGCCAAGATTCTTTATTATCCCGCGAGTCATCTTCGTAACCCCGATAAGCATGACGTCTAACTGTACAACTTGCAGTCACAGTGAATAGAACTTACAAATATTCACACACACATACATATACGCGCGCGCTTTTACTAACTGTAAAAACATCACTCAAGTTGAATCTAGATTACTTGGTGAGAAATATATCTGCATATCATTTGCATATGGCGACCTTGGCGAACTGATCTATATGTAAAACGGCATAGTTTCGAGCATGCATTGCAGATATGACATTTCATCTGTGTGCGTTTGTCCGTTTATGTATCTTCTCTCCATAAACAGCATTCGCGTGACTGGCGATGCTCGATATACTTGGAGCTTTTTCTCCATCGTCAGAAAAACCTGTTGTAAGGTTACTAGGACAAGGCTATGGGGACTCTAATTTACTTTATTTTCTTATTTGTGACGAAGATTGGGTGATCGATATGATTATAGGTTTTAGCGAGATGAACTGATTAATTCAGGATGGTATGTGTATTATACATTTTAATTCAAGATTAGCCGAAGGATATTTTTGTCCCCGTTTTCTAGATACAAAATGTATTAATACTAAATCAAACCCATTGAAATATCATAAAGTAAGTTATGAAATATTATTTTACGATTATATTTCAAACAAAATATAAATGGTATATCATCAGTGAATAAAGAAAAAGATCCTTTTGTCATGCTACATCATTCGACGTAACGATAAATAACATTATTCACGGATCTCACCTGCAAAGAACGTATATATACGCCTTAAACACACCACGAACTCTCATCCTCCAAACCAACTTTCCGTTCACGCAAAAGAAAAGTTTCTCTCGTTGGTTAATTAACCGAATTATCAACGTCCCACATGCAAAGCTTTTGTCGCCTTTTATACTCATTCGGTCGACAAAATCCGATGACGATAATGATTTTTATATAACTTGACCTTTAAAAATAGAGATATCGAAATCATAACGTCAATACCATCAGCATCGACCACTTTGAACTGCATCCAGCGAGCTTCGGGAGAATGCATTATATATCCGTAAAGAAAATGTATTCATCGTCTAAAAAAAGCCGACCGAAAAATTTGGAGACACTGTTTCTCCACCGAGAATCTTGTTGGAGGTAGCAGCAAGCGGAAGCTAGTTCGCTATCTTTTCCCCCTGTCTATTCTTAACGCACGATATATATCGCGAGAAATTCATTAACGGATTCTTTTTGTTGGATTTCCACGGTAGTAGTTGTTTGATTGAGACTAAAATTAATAATGCTATTGCATAATGCATTTGCCAAGAGGGAGCCTTTTTTATTTTGATATGTTATATGTGATGTAGGTTACAGATTAGTTAAATGACTGTTAGCTCGAAGTGTACTACCATGAGAAATTATCAATCCGAAGGATTTCTTGCGATGTAAAGATAAAAAATCTTATTATTTGTGTTTTTATTTCTTAATTAAAAGCTCTCTCCATCGCTCTCTCTCTCTCTCTCTCCCTCTTTCAATAATGGAAATGAAATGTTGGCACTTATCTGCATAAGTGAAAGAAGCATGAGGTTGAATACGCCATACGAGATATTGTCAGAATGCCTTTGTTCGAGAGCTATATATAGAAAAGATGCGCACGATTTTCACATGCTAACGCACAACTAATAGCTATTGTATTATCAGAAAACTTTCGAGTTGAATTAAAAAACAAAAGTTTACTCAATGATTTACACTCCCAACTGTTACGTATATTATATTCTTCGATATGTAAACTACAGTTCTATGTTGAGTTCACCTGTGAACAAGTTATAAATAGCGCAATAATGAAGTTGTTTGTAATCGATTCGAAAACATATGTTTTGCCGCACAAACGAAATCCGATCGTTCAAACAAAATTTTGATCGATCATCCCTGTCGTGTACTAAATGTGTGTTTGTGTTTATTTACCTTAGAGACTCGCGTTTTTACTAAAATAACATCTATTTAATTCTTACGTTTCTTGCTATTCTAAAGCAGAAAACTATCATCGGTAGATTTACAAACAAGCTACAATCTATGATTTATTTTTTAAACTTGAACTATCACGATTTTTTTTTTTCATTGAACACTATGCACGAACAAACAAACAAAATAGAATTCTCTTCTTCATTCTCCCTTCTGAATGGGAGGAAAAAAAGTACGTGACTGCCTTACTATATGTTCGATTCAATACCAACAGAAACGCATATAGCTTCATTAAAAAAAAAAGGAAATACGCACAAAAGCGCATCATTTACATGAACAAGCTCCTGGTCGTCGTTGCTTTGACCTCGTGCTCGCGGATTTCCTGAACTTTTTTTCTCTCTCCTTGATGCCAAAGTCCAATTAAAGCAAACGTCTGTCTGTTCTCTCTCTCTCTCTCTATCTCTATGTTTGTATGTGTGTGTATAGGGCAATTAGGTTGATTTTTTTTCATTCGCTCTCGCGTTCCAGATCAAGTATAGAGTGGAAGAGGTCGACCGTTATAGACGCGTAACATTGATTTTGTGCGTGTGTTGGTATTTTGTACGACATTCCGCTCGATTGAGCATTTACGAGCTTCTAAAGCTTATTAGTAAGCTGATTTACAACTGCGCTATATTGTATCTCTTTATGTACTTTTGTCCATCGTTGTTCTTCTTATAAGTACTTTGGAGAGTTGCTCTGACTGAACGTTTCATTAGCGGTACATCGTCAAACATTTTCCTTTCTT
This sequence comes from Chouioia cunea, assembly GCA_030064505.1. Classification (NCBI taxonomy): domain Eukaryota; kingdom Metazoa; phylum Arthropoda; class Insecta; order Hymenoptera; family Eulophidae; genus Chouioia; species Chouioia cunea. The sequence continues at coordinate 26,535,621 of JAOPFQ010000003.1, read as the reverse complement.
TCGATTTAGAAAATTACCTTTGATGACAGGACATATCGAATTGTTATTCCTTCTTGGTGATTTGTACTCCCAGTTAAGCATCTCTTTACGTATCTTTGTAGCTGTTAATTTTGCATTTGAGTTTTATAATCTTACGGTGAATAATGTTACGTCAGTGTATGTCCTTCTTCACTGAAGTGTCAATCTTTAATTGACATTTATCATTTAATCACATCTAATTGTAATCTATCTCGATGTATACATTGTATCTATTATTCCTCATTGTTACCATCGATGTAGTGCAATCTTTTACCTTTTTACGACTTCCTATGCGAATATCTGCCTCCAACATTCACGACTATCAATTAAAGCTAAAGGTATATGTATGATACAAAAAGATGACCCGAATACCCTAATTCTCGAATCCCTACAATCTCGACAAACCGAATCAGCTCGATTAGCATGTAAGCTGCCAAGAACAGTCTTCTCCCCCCACCCCCTTCCAGACTGCAGACACGTACAATGTATGGAAAAATCAAACTCTCTCCCATTGTTCGCAGTTGTCGATTTTATATAAGCTGCAGTAGGTAAATGACTTAATTCATTCGTATAGAACTCAGTTGATTTATTGTCATTGAATCAGCGCTGACGCGTGTTACCGTAATGAGTTTTAACACCGAGTCTTTCTAATCGTTTGATTTAAATGTATTGGAAAGATGCGTGAGGTCCTTGGCATGTCGATCAAATACATCAATACCAATGCACCACTTTAACGGACAACCAACTACGTCTTGATGCACAATTTAAATCATTATAAGATCAGTCTCGAAGATAATTAACCGATATCATTCAAGATCGTTTGATTTCTCTGGTTGAATACGCAATTAACGCGCGCGAAAAATCACAGAAGAAGAACATGTACGCGTCGAAAGGATGATTATTTTCGAAGTACAATGGCTTGTCAATCCATCTGTCTGTCGTTTGCTGTTTTTTTCTTCACGCTATTCAAAGCGTTCGTTCGCGATCAGTTCAAAGTTACTATAAGTCGATTGTTTTATCATTTGTACGTTCATTTTGTTTTAAACTTGCTTTTCATTGCATCGTATGCGCGTCAATGCAAAACCACCCAGAATTGCGAAAAGACTACATAGCGGCGTCATCTCAAAGAAGACGTCTTTCATACAAACGTCTTCAGAGGTGTGGGGGAAATAGAGCTGCAAAATGCACTCGGCATAGAGTTGAAATTCCAAGGCTGGCGCGACAGCTGGAACGCGTGCGCATTCGCCAAAAATAAAGTTTCTACACAGCCTATGTGCAAGACTCTCTCAAGTGTAGATCATTCTAGTGTGCGTGTACCACCCTCTCTCTCTCTCTCTCTCTCTCTCGTATCTGTAACCAGCCGAGAATGCACTTTTATACGTTTTTTTCTTTTTCCTTCGCTGGTTTGCGCGTGTTTAATGGCTTTGCCGCGTCGTCGTGATCATCGTCGCGGATTTACCAGAAGCTAATGCGTTAAAAGAGGCCAGATTTTTTGTTTTTATTTTATTGTTTTGTTTTGATAATGAAGAAACATTATTTTCTGACGATCTTATCACATAGTATGTTTGTGTATTCAATGTAGAATCGAATTTTTATTTATAAAAACTTTTTTCAATGATTCACTCAAACAGTAACGACAAACTACTTACATATCAAAGATAAAGTGTAACATTTCAAAAGCAAAAAAGTGCAGATAGTAATGAAACATTAATCAATGTGATGAGCTAAAACCGATCGCTAATGTAATTAAATTAAGATTTATGCACTTCCCTTTTGCGCGTTTGCGTCCGACGAAAAATAAAACCGTCACCCATACCATCTAAAAATATACTTCTCGTTTGCACATTCCAGTGCCCAACGTATGTGTGAGAGAGAGAGAGAGAGAGAGAGAGAGAGAGAGAGAGAGAAAGAGAGAGATGGAGAGAGTAGCCTTTTCGCAAAGGTAAGAATAATAAAACAACTGAAATTAAGAAGGAACATACAACGAAGTTTTTCGTGTACAGATTAGAACCAGTTAGTCAGGTCTTAGAAATCTGGTCTAGCATTCAAATGATAGCCGTGAAAATACATACGCCGTCGTTGATATAATCTCTGTAGCCATATATATATATATATATGTATATATATTTGAACGTAACGCTTTCACAGAAAATAATTATGAAATTATTTTTAATGTAACGTACACATATCGTTTGGCTTCCGCGTATAAACTCGAATGCTCTCATTCGTGCCTTATTGACTAACGTATCCCATGAAATTCGCATCAAAGAAACAAAAATTCAATGTATAAGTTGCCAATCAGTTGAAAATTTGATTATCGAATAATATCAATTATTCCGCGTTGAAAGTTAAGACGTCAATTTTTCGTTTCAGTAATCGATGTTTTTCACGTTGCACTTGCCTATAAAAAAAGCACATCTAGAAATAACTCGACCATTAAATATATAACTTCAGTGGCCCATCGCTCATAAAACACGCTCCTCACCGTACACGCGCGCCACTCTCAATAAATTTAACGAAGGTGTGAGAAATTCAGCGCTACAACCATGACGTTTAGAAAAGAGTAAAAGGCGCTCACGGTACACTTTAACATTTTCGCGCTCCCTTTCTATCCTTTAAGAAATCCATAAAGCGCCACCTGAAAATTGACTTCCGGGGGAGTGTATTTCATCGGCACGAATTTTATGAGTATACCGCGCACGGCATTCCATCGTGGAATATAGAGAGGTAAAAAGAACTATCCGGCATGTATACGTTTCTGTATAAATAACGAGCAAGTCAGCACATGATACGCCTCTCGTCGTCGTTGTCGTCGTCTCTCCTCATGGGGGCATCCTTTTTGTCGCTAAAGGGTCATGCGAGCTCTTGACCAAGCAACAGATGGCTCAGCGGAATCCTGAGATTTTCCGTTATACGTATTTTGATCGTTGCTCTTAACTTTGTGCTATTGTATTTGGAACGCACTTTCTGTCAAATCTACCGTACCCTACTTACGTACACTATCACGAAAATAACTAGATCGAGAACGATTGCACAACGAACAATTTGCAAGACACGAAATTCGTGATTCTTTATAAACGCGATAATGGTAAATAGTTGGTGGTGAAGTGGTTCGAAAAAATCCCAATTAACATTCTCCAAATTAGAAAGCGAGCTTCATGAAGTGCAATGCCCAAAAGATAAGTAATGTATTTAATTTAAAAGCGTTATTAACCACAACTTGCCACTTTTAGCGCTAAATTCACATCGAAAGAAGCAGCTTATATAACATTTGCTAGCGAATCAATTCAACAAATTGTGTGTACCAAACAAATGATTAGGGATACTAGGTCAGTTAATTCATTGCTTACACCAAAGCTGCCCAGTAAAATTGCCGCAGCTGCGAGGCCGTTATTGATGATAAGGTGTGTGTGGGTATGATTACGCCAATTTATCATCATCATCAGCCAACTGACGCAACAGCGTGCTGTATATATATGAGAATTTTCTCGTTTGGCTAACTGTTATATTGTAAACACGACAATGCTTAAAAAGGAGATCTGCAGTGTCACACATGAGGTTCACATCGTGGGGATTGTGTAGCAACTCAATTACTATGCGGTGACTTGAACGATTCGCGGAGTAAAAATTAAGTTGTTTTGTTGTTTCTATACGCCGTTTGTGTTTGTTTACGGTTTTGTTTATTTTATTTACGGTACCAATGAGAATGAGATCGGACTTGAAACGATAAAATCTACACACGTTTTGTATCTCTTGGTTTGAATACGTTACTGACGAATAATTATTTTGAAATTAACACTTAACTATTCTTGCCTTTCATACAATATACAAAATATTTCCTCGAAACAGTACAAAAGGATTGCTATTCGTTTCTAATCTTCCATGGATCCTTTTACATAATAACACAATTTTCAACCCGATACGAACAGCTCGAAAAATGATTTCGCTAAAACTATCATCGTCGAAATATTTAACAAACATAGTGCAATCTATGTCACCACTTACAATCACTAAAACAAAACAAAAACCTCACTAGAAATCCATTGGTAAAAAGACGATGAAAAAAAAGCGTTTCAAATGATCGGCGCTAGCAAAAAGAAGAAGAGCGAAAACGTCTTGGGATGGATATACGGAGGAGGCGATTTCATGAATTCCAACGAGAATTGCTCCATTGTTCGTGACTTTTACTTTCGTCCTTTATTTTTGCCGGCTCGTACATATACACATATACTCACTGAAAGGAGGGGGGAGGAATGAGGGGGGGGGATTGTTATAAGAGATCGATTCCACGGACGATTTTGATGCGCGAGCGCAGAGTTTATAACCATTAATTTGAAGAATGCTACGACGGAGATGGGGTTATCGTATACGTCGCATTCTTGGATAATTTCGAAATTGTTTTTGAAGGAACGCTTTTTGTTTTTTTTTTACCGTTATCACCTTGCTAAATCTTAATCGCACGCGTGTGTGCTGTTACGTCAATTTTTTTAGTTTGTGCGTTGATTTATTGTATCCGTTGTTGTCGTTGTTGCCATGGATTTGCATACATATTGCTCGTAAATAAAATAGCTTCATCTATTTTACGCTTTTCTTCTTTTTTTTCTCCCTTTCTCGAGTTTATAGTTTTACCATTTTTATCTGGTTATTCGCTATACAACAGGCGTTTGTTAGTGTGAAAATATCTCCAAACAGAACACAATTGATTGCTTTTTAAAAACTAATAATTGTATATGAGTATGTAAATCAAACAGCGAGCCTATAAACGATCGTGATTTATAACTATTTGTTAGCTTACGATGTTATAGGTGAAAGTATGCACACACATGCTGGGCGCCTATACAAACTCGATACTATCGCAAGCTCACTGCAATTAATAAAAAGAAAAACAAATCCACGATTCTATCTTTCTGACGAACGTGAAAATTTTATTCATGTAAACGTTGTACATATATGCAGCAAAGTTGTCGACGGCGACAAAACGTATAGCTGCTGCTATAGCTGCTTACTACGACAGAACGGATGCAGGCTTCAGCTGGTTTCGTAATGACGGCATATCCTGGCGAATCGCACCGTGCGCGATGGGCGTTCGCGAGGCTGCTGCTGAACTGTACATGTACACACACACACACACATACATGCATAGATATATACATTTACACGACCAATCGAATTCTATCCCGTAACCGATTGCTTCCTCGACATTGTATCGCGTAGATTCCCCTTCGTATGAGTGTTGTGTATACGTCTGCTTTGTTACACTTTGCCCTGCCTACCGAATTAATCTGTCTTTTGTGTGCGTTTGTTTTTTTTTGTTTGGAAAGTTTCAGTATTGATAATAACCGATGTCGGTCATATATCAATTTTCCATCTTATTATTATAAGTTGACAAAAAATGTTGATGGAACGACAGCCTCTTTGGGTCGTAAAAAAGAGAAAATTCCAATATCAATAAATAATCTTATCAGTCAAGGAAACATTGATATTTGCTGAAAGTAGGCATAGAATTCCAAGTAAAATGAAACAATTTCATGACAGTCAATTTCCGAGTGAAAAAGCGGAAAGGAAAGTCGCTTTGACTTTTATAAGCGATTTTCAATTTTACAGCACATTAAATATCACGAAATAGGGAGACAGAGTAAAGAGGAATTTTCGCATGCAAGACGGAAACGAAACGGTTTCTCTCTCTCTCTCTCTCTCTCTCTCTCTCTATCTCTTTCCTAACAGGCGAAAATATCAAGTACAAATCTCCCACGTGTGTAACGTCTCTCACGGAGAGTAAAGTATTTACAAACCACGGTTATGGAATCATTAATCATCCGATAATTATAGATCTTTTATACACCGTGGAGAATGATTACTTGCACTTTGATACTTTAAAACCTTACATACTTTAGTGCTTAGTTTAATGTACACAACTTTTTTTTTGCACGAGAAAATTTATCGTACATACGAGAACTATTTCTTTTTTCAGCGAAAATTATGTGTTTAGATGAGCTTGCGAAGAAAAATTATAGGGAAATAGAATTTAATTACGTACAAATTTAGAAATTCATTAGAAGACGAGAATCTTTTTCTAGAAATATTTATTTTGATTGTCTGTTTAGGAAAAGCGTCAATTACGTCAACAACATACTCATCACTGACCTAAAGTTATGTAAAATTCCATGCATGCAGCAACAATGATATGACGTTAATAATAACTTGATTCGTGAAAAAACAAATTTAACATAGCTTGATCCTTCAAATTGTAGAAATAAAAAATCCACCAAAACGGCGCATCCTTTTTTTTCACATACGTTTGTTGCCCATTAAATTAATCAATCGCGCGTGTCCATTGAGAGTGTATGGTGACCTTGTGAGTAAAAATCATAGCCTTCGCACTTGCTTGCGAAGAGGAAAAAGAGAGAGAGGACGAAGAGTACTTGGCGTTTAATTAAAGTCGCACCGCTGCACTTCCCTTTTTTACGACTGGCTGATTTATCGCTCTCGCCCACGAGAAAACATCATCGAGATACTCATGTACGCAAACGCCTTCTGAGATATACAATCGATTGATTTTTTTTCGGAAGATATCTGTACTTTTGATTGTGATGTTGAAGCTTGGAATCAATTTGCGTGGGGAGGAATTTGATTTATATCGTAAGCTAGGTGTTTTGAAATATAAATGTTTTCATTTCTAACGGTGTATTTTAACTATTATTGTTTTAACGTTCAATTTTATTATTTGGTATCAAGCAAAGGATTTTTTTTATTTTATTTCAATGTAACCCCCCTTCCTCCCACAGTGGATTAAATATTAAAAACATGTAATACTTAGAACTTACAAATATAATTCCTACCGAAGATACGTGCTCAAATAAATCATATTAAATTTTTTACACGCATAACAACAATTAACAAAATTTATTTCGAAAATTCTTTATGGCGACTTTAATGTCGCAAGTACACCACTAGGCAATATGCAATGTTCAAACAAGGAATTTTATAATACCAGTCTAGTTCAAAGTGCTAAACATACCGTTATCTTTCCGCGTGCACGTTTTTTTCTTACGAAAATTGCTCAACACGTGATAGTTTGTGCTGCAGCAAACTCTCCACAATAAAAATCAGCATATATTCGGTAAATGATTTGTTGACGAAATGTCGTTTTGAAGATAACGTAATGTCTCTATTTAAGAAAAGCAAAATAGTTGCAAGACTATAGAAGCCGATTACCCCATCGCACTCCCTCGCTCTTATGCCGTCACGAAAAAAACCCTTGCGCCAACAATCGTGTGACACATGTTTCTCAAGCGCAATCGTAAGGTCTGATCTTCTCGCGATCGACATTTCAAAATCTTCGTCGCGGGTTTCGTCATTCATCATGGACGAAAAGTGAAAATTTTCGCTAATTTTAAAAGTACCGATTATAATTCAAAGGTTCGATGGATGTTTTGCCACCATTTTGTACGACTGCTCTCGTTTTGTTGAGCTGGTAGCGGTGACTGTATTTTGAAATATCCAATAAAATGGTAAATTTTTATCATTCGCGTTCGTTACACTATTGACTGATCGAGTTATAACATTATTAGGAGAGTCGTCACATTTTGCAAAATAACAAATGACCATTAGTCGCAAATATTCAATTTTGGATTTGGTTACCAGATCAAAGAAACAAATAGGTTAATATTTGAAACTTAAAAAAAAAAGATGAAATAGTAAGTCGCATCAAAATCGACGAATAAAAACTAGTAAACACCTAATAGCGGTGAATGACTCGCACAGATGTTCGCGAAGCGCCTTAAACTTTCTTTTACGTCAAAACAGTCGGTTGCGCGCGTAAAAGTTACGCGAAGTATTTTTAAGTAACACATTCACGCGGCTAACGTACAACGTGGTTGCCTTTCTTTGTTCCCGAGTTGTAGCAGCGGTAGCGAACGGAACTCGGAAAATCGGGCCAAGAGCGCTGGCTTACGCCTTCAAAACAATGTATAATAAACCTATAGAGTTTTCGTGCTCCTTAATGACTTGCGACTAATCACGGCGTTATAGCTTTTTAACGCCGAAGGACGACTTTGGATGACGACACTGCACACGGGAATAATTATTTGTTGTAAATTGATGTTGTAATTGGAGAAAAGTGATTACTTCATCATTATCAATTGTCATCTCCGTTAAAACTTTACCGCTATTCGTAAAAAAACAAAACATACAATTCGACAACTTTCTCATCATTTAACAGAAACAACAATCTAAATAAATTTATCCACCTTGCAAATGCACCACTCATAAATCATTTCACATCAGATAGCGAATTTCCCTCCAGCAATAAAACAAAAAAAATTAAGACTTGCTAATTTCTCAACATGAGGCGTACACTCGTAAAATTCAACGTCTAAATCAGCATTCAAGCGTATTCGGGCGACAATTAGCATATTAATTATCCCTGATAAATATTAAACTTGCAACTGAATTTTTGATTTACAACCTCACTTTTTCTCTCAAAGGCATTGACTGCCAAAGAATCAAACGCACATAAAAAAATAAATAATTGTGTAAATATATGCAAATACGGAAATCGTCCAAGAAACAACGTAAAAAAGCAACTTACGAATGAGAAAGGTAGAAAAAATAAAAGGGAAAGACGAGAGAGCGTTGAGTTCAAGCTGAGCGGCCATGCGTGAGCCCATTCAGAGCAACGTGTATGTGTACGCAAGATGCTTTATGATACCTGTGCATATACGTGTGTGTGTGTGTGTGTATAACCCATAACCCCACCTCGCAAGAGAGAGAGAGAGAGAGAGAGAGAGAAAGAAAGAGGGACAGCAAAAGTTTGCGTGATTTTTTTCCGTTCAATTGCTTACAACTATGGGCGGCGCGACTGTTCATACGTTATTGTATTATCGGTGATCAGACAATGCCATTTTTAATGTTTGTCATTCGATGGGAATGGCTTGCATGTGTCTTTACATTGGTTCGCAACAAGGTTAACGTCGATTATCGGTTATTAAAAGTTGTCTCTTGTGATTATTGATAAATTTATTCGGTTAATAATTTTACTGTAAAACAAAATAATTAGGTAATTTTTTTTACGTCAAATTGGTGAAACTTTAGTCTTGTTCATTCTTCCTTGTGCGAAGAGCGAACGATTAGAGATATTTAATCTCAGTTGATTATGATGCCTTTAAACGATAGCCATTAAAAATAGAGAACAAGCAAAAATAAATGAACCGGTCTATTAAAAGTAATCAAAGTAAAAGATAAAACAAGGCTAAATCGTAAGAGAAAATACCCTGCATAAGGTGTAGAAATCTCACGGAAGTATATGCAGCATTCCAAACAACACAGTCAGCGAGCAAATGAAATTAGGCGCTTATTTGATGACAAAAAAAAAAGGAAAAGAAAATTATTAGTGAAAAGGAAAATTTCTATGTCATGATAATTTGTATCCTTCTCATTTGCAAAACTACTTCGCTCCGATCAAACGCACCGATTGCTCGCGAACGTACCAGCAGAGAAGAGAGACAGGAAGTTCTCTCGTTCTTTATTTTTTCTGCGAGCGCACCTGCCGCATCCGACCTTGCGTGCTTTGCATATCAATGAACCTTTATATACGTTGCGCAATATGTGTGCATGTGTATATTTTGCTTTAGCTGATAGAGATTTTTCGGACTCTGTATATTTACGCGGTATGGTACAACAAACAACACATCTGGAGCGAAACAATATTTTATGGCGCATAAGCAACTGGGCGAAATGAATTTTTTTACGTACGCTTCGTATAGCATTTTTTCAATCCTGACGTTTTGCTGTATGGTTTTCTTTGCATTGCTAGATGTATGTAAAATCTGTGAAATCTTAACTCTAAGGATTTTGTTACTTTGAACAATGTCGTAATGAGTATAACGAGGAATAATGCTATCGAGAAAAATCAATTATTGTTCATAAACTCGTGTGTTCCATATTATCAGTCAGATGAAACAACGTTTCCTGCGAAATTAGTTGATGTATTTTGCACATGTATACATTTATGATTACCGAACTATATTTCGTTGTAACCTCCCACAAGAACATCTCTTATTTTACTCGTCATTGGACTAAAAAATATTGCGAGACCCGCAATTCTCCTCGTTACAACAAGTTTTAATGCGTTAAAAAAAACAACACGACTCCTGCACGCACAATAGAACTTATATAACGTTTACCGGATCAACAAGTGACATTTGGTCGCTCATTTCGGAAAAAATGATGATATGGACCGCGGTTAAGATTACATAATTATTCAATATTATATATTAGGACTGTTATCAGGCAAAGTCCATCGCTGCGGATGTCTCGCAATATGAACAAGTCACTGAGCTGTGTGTATGGGCTTCCTTCCTTTTCCCGGGGTATTGTATGGAAATGGACACGTGCGTATACGTATGTGTACGTATGTATCGAGAAGGTTCACGCCCCAGAGCCGATTTAATTGCTGAGCAGTAAAAGAAGCTGCTGCATGGAAAGCGATCTCGCTAATAACCAAAAGAACGCTCTGGATGAAATTGTTTTCACGTGCTTTATGGTGGATCCACACGATACAAACTTAGGGTACAGACTTTTAGATTCGCACTATTGTACATTCCGATAAACTGAAGACTGAGCTAATGAAAAGTCTGCGCAAACTTTTTATTGACATGTTTGCGTACACTTTTTTACTCAGACTTCTTAGTCAGTACGAATATCTGCGCGGACTATAAGTCTGTATCGTGTGGACTTACCTTAATCAATTGGTTTTTTCTTTTTATGGTACGTAATTCTGTTCAGAATCAATTTGCAAAATTAAGTCGCGGTCGCAACGAATAAACGTGAAAACTTATTCAATTTCATTCGAGATAGTTTTCCTCGTTGACAAATATACCTAGCAGGCGGAAATCCATTGGCTCTGCATAGTCCAAATCATCTGATGCAACAGTATAATAAAATCCCTAGTATACTTTAATTGAAGGTGATTTGTCAATCAGGTTCGGATACAACCTTCATTAAAAATAAAACATTTAACTTGTTGAATCTTTAATATCACAGCTAATATAATTCGTCAGTGCTGTGCAGATTTGCATATTCCACCGGCCACCGAAATGGCTTAAACACAGTGATTGCCGATTCATAAAGTATGCGCTTGGGAGAGTGCCACATTATCGAGTCTACCGAACAAAAGACCTTTCACTTGGCGCCGCCGCATCTTCTATATATATTTATAGTATTAGTGGCGCCTATAGTCGCGGAATCTTCCAGGGTACCATTCGTCTTTTTTTTAGTACTTGAGATTCTTTAGCTTGTAATTAGTCACGAACAGTATGATCGAGTGGTTGTTATTTATGGTTTTTCGTTAACGACTTGTTTCTAATTTTTTTTGTTCGTTGTTTGAACGATTAATTTTTTATGTTGACTACGAAAATGGAAGAGTCTGACGCGTTCGTTAAATTGTGAAGGCTTCAAAATAGGTTCATTTAGTATGCTAACGAAGAAATAGGCAGCTAACGTAATGTCGCTTAGAATGTATTGCACGACTTTTCCATTTTTATTTGTACATCTTACGATTTTAATAACGTATTACCATGAGTTTTAATCAATCATCCATTCATACGGCAGAAAGTGTTTTCAGTGTTATCAATCATCGAACGTTTAGAAAATACGTATCATTAAATTAACAAATTTCTTCTTATATTTTACATATGTATCCAACATTTTCAAATCAGTTAACGTTGACAAATAATCTCACTGAAAATAGATCCACACGGGAATATTTGTGTGTATCTAAGATAAGCTAGGCAATTTCAAAGCAGCAGGCAGAAAATAGCGCATAGATTCTTTAGTTAGCAGCAGTTAATTGATAAAATTAATGGCCATCAGTTTCAACGAGTTAAACGCCAAAAGAAAGAGAGAGAGAGAGAGAGAGAGAGAGGATAGAGTGGCAATTTGTAAGCTACAAATAGTAATTCGAAAAAAGTTAATGTCATCTCCATCCCAAAGTCCATTTACATTCTTAAAAGTTCAAGCTTCAGTCGAAGGAATAAAAGGGAGAAGAGCAAATGAAGAGTGAAAACCCTTTCCGCGGAAAACGATTTTCGCGGAAAAAGTCGTCGTCCTTGCGCGCGTGAGAACGAGCCGACCGACGATGGAATGAGGCGGCTCCTTATTCTCGCGTATAATTTCAACACGAACAACTCGTACTATACGTAATGGCTGTGTTAAAAGGACGTGTCAATGAGTTTTATTGGCGGAATGCTACAGCAGGTTCCAGACAATTTTTTTTGTTGGCTTTTTTAATCGTTTGCTGCAGGATTGCTTTTAAATCGTCGGTTTGTTATGACTTTCGACAGTGTTTGGTATTTCGTATTCTGATTGATTATATAGAATGTTCAGGTTAATTTATACATCTATACATATCAAAGGAGATTATTTCGTTTTCAGTTTGTTAATTCGTGCACACTTATAAACACTACGAAACGTTTAAAACGTGTGTCTAGCCATTTCTACATTTAACATGTCGAAATATATTCGTTTAGTTTTGTCGTCTTTAATACTGCAAATGGTGGTCATTTTTGAGTTGTAAATTTAAATTAATTTGCGAAATTATTAACAATGTCAGAAAAGTATTGAAATATTTAAATGAATACTCGGCAAACATAAAACAACGAATTAGTTTCATTTGTTTCAAAATAGCAATCGTTATTTTAGTAATACTCTAAAATGCACAGTTCTCGATGCATTATATAAAACCCATTTATAAAACTGGGGTATTATTAAAGTTTATTGCTATAATCCATCTTGCAAACCGAAAAGTAATATTATTGTCAAACGTGGGTGTAGGTTAAAGAGAGTAGGATAAAGGCGTGCAATACCATTTTAATGACCGTTCTCGTATGCAAATAACTTGAAAGTCAGCAATAATTTAATAGCTTCTTGTGAAGTTAGCAATAAAATCATAGACACATCGAAACAATGATCTTTGTTCTATTTTCACATGATTAAAATTCTACGTGAATTTATTAAAGAACAAGATAAAAATATAGAATTGCGATTTTTCATGAGTTTTCAAAATGATCAATACACGTTTACTATCGTTTTTTTATACACCAATAAACATTGGCTTAAACATTGTAATTCACACATTTTTGCTTATTCCTAAAAACACCAATATTTTCTCTGAGAAATTGTTAAACTATTCTTATAATATTGAATAATCATTTTAATTGTTACAAAAACATATTATTAATACCCATTGTTACTGTAATATTCAATCTCTCAATTCCTAGTATTTTCTACGAAAAATCGCAAAATATCAAAAAGAATTATTCAACAATGTATAAAGAGGAATTCACTCCTTAACCTTGTACCAATGAAACAAAAAAAACATCACTCAATGACTAAGAGGTCTGTCAGCTTTTAAAGGAGGCAACCTTTTCGTCGAGTGGCAGCCGCAGAAGCAGCTCGTAAATCCGCGGGCTTCTTGATCCTTTCGTTTTCTTCGCAGCTTCCGGAGAGAGAGAGAGAGAGAGAGAGAGAGAGAAGCGAGAGAGGGAGACGACCTCGACTGTTATGCGCGATAATCGTGCAATTAATCGTCTTTCTTTTATGACCATGCGTCCGTTGATAAAGTGAGGTTCGTCTTTTTTTCATAGAGACAGAGAGAGAGAGAGAGAGAGTGCTTCATTCATCTTCATTTGAGAATTTTTAAAATCTTCATTTTCCCTGGAATTTTGTTTCAATTTTTAATCAACAATCTATTGTGAAATTTCATTGTAAACTTGATATAAACCATAATACTACATTGAATATTAATCGCGAACCTTTGAAACTGTTGATAATTAAAGGAGTAACATTATCAAATTATTTTATGGAAAATTCTAGTTTACAACTGTCAAGCATTCCTCAACAACAAATTTAATCGAATTTTCTCACTTTTGTTGTTTCAGAAAGTTCAATTGCTGTCTGCAGAAAACTGGAGATTGAAAAATAACTCAACAACGGAATCAACGAATCCGGAGAGTGAGAAGGAGGATAGACATTACCAGCTTAATACCCTACGAATCCAAGTGAGCACACTTCAATGGCAGCTCATACAGGTAATATAAAAAAATATCAATTATCACAGTGTGTTACAGATTAGTAACTTTCTTTCTTATACGGATTCGATTGACGGTAGATTTCGAATTCTTTGGGTCGTAGTCTAAACATACAAATAAACTCGTGGTTTACAATGAAAGGTTCAAGAGGTGGTTAGTTGGTGGCCCTAGAGGAAGCAAGACGTTAAAAGAAAATCACTGCAGTCCCAGTGCTTTTTGAACTTTAAATCAATCGAATATGGAATAAAACTTAAATAGTTCAGTGATATCACTGCTATTTCGTTATTAGTAATTTTCTCCTTACAATGGATAAAACGTCTTCGTTTTGTAGTATTGATTTTTTTGGTTTGTCATATCGTTCCACTAATACGAATGCTATCTTATTTGAATTAGATAATAAATAATTATTTTGTTGTTGGTGAAAGTAATTATGAAATTGACAATAGAATCGCAAATATTCGAACGGTTGACGCAAATCAATTGTATACTTTTATTACTAAATGAGCTTCTATAAATTAAAATTAATTATAATTCAGTGAGTGAAATTTGTATATTTTATTTGACTAAATTTGGATTTAAAAGGATTTAAAAAAATCAAAGTAATATCGTTTTACTCTTGTTTTTACATTATCCTACATCACAATGCCACGGCTTCACGTGACTTCTCTCATATACAATTGATTTCGTGAAAGCTTTACTTCAAAGACGCCGATTAATTTTTGCTTTCTACGCGATACGCTCTACTAAAATGCTCGATCAATTATCATCAATTCAACAATATCATTTGAGTATGTGTTAGAAAAATGATTTAAAAAATTTTATACGTAAATCTAATGTCATTTCAAATATCACATAAAACGTCTCAATCTTTAAACAAAATAGTAAAACGGTCGTAAAAAAAAAAATTCTTCCCAATGTCTACAATAATAAAAGTCAAAATAATTCGAAGAGGAATAAATGATAGTCAAACATCAAGTAATTGAAAACTGACGATCATCTAATATTAATCACTAAGCAGGTGTATAAAAATATGGAATTATCAGTCGATTGATCGGCTTTAATCACTATCATTTACTCTATAAAAATGATTGGAAAACGCGAAATGTATGAAAATTAAATACCCGGTATCGATTTAATCAAAAAAAGTTTAACCACTGTTTAGTAACAAAAATGTATACATACATAGTAACATAATAACAATGTTAAATTTTTCCTTAAGACGCGGTATATATCAACCGGTTTCTCTTCCTTATCACATCACGGAATGCGATTTGCATGATTCAGGAAGAAGTGTATGTGTATGTGTATACGTTTGTATGCATGTGTTTTTGCCTTAAGCGCCACACAAGTTCTCTAATTTATATTCATGCACGCTCTGAGAACGCATTGACTGTAATTGATTTCAGATGGCTTGATGTACTTTATACACGGTTATTTGAATTTTCATAACGAGCGAGTTTATACATTCGAGACAGTGTCGCCGAGGTATTTGTGGAAAAGCTTCGATTAATCTTGATCAGTATATCGGTCAGCTGAGATGTTACTTTTTTTTTTTTTACATATTTTTGATGATTTGACAAATTTAACACAATTATTTTTTTTATTTGTCGTGGATAGAGCAATTGGTTAGTATAACCAAAGAAAACCTTTTCACATTTATCCGTACTTTAAGTTATAGAATGTAGATTCACCAGTCCATAAATGATTATCTGTATTAATTTTGGATGCAAATATTTATTTAATGTATATATAAAGAGAGCAATTAATATATAATTTAAAAGAAAAAAAAAATATTGCATCGGCCGGGAATCGAACCCGGATCGCCCGCGTGGCAGGCGAGCATTCTACCATTGAACCACCGATGCTGGCGATATCACTATCGTTAGAAATCAAACAGAGCGTTTATAACCACCTCCCAACTCTTGATAAAAAAAATAATAAAATTAGTAAAATTAAAGAAAATTGAAAATTTTTTAACGAATAATTATGGTTAAATTCGCGTAGATTACTATGAAAAATCTCAAAACGTTTAACATCAAGGTGATATTTACTAATATAGTATATATTTTTCATAAGTATATGGACACACGATAGTAGGTGACACTTTACTCTAAATAAGTTGGTGTCGCCATCTAGTTGACACTGATATTAAATAATTATCGACTATACGTGGAAGAGCAGACGAGACTATGAGATGTCGCTAGTAATGTCGAATCGTATAAATATAAACAACAATTCATTGTCGCAAAAATATTGCCAACGAAAATACCAACATTTACTTTTATCGTTTATAAAAAATATTTGTTGTTTTTTGACATTGTCTTTGGTCGAGATGTCAAGGAATAATAACATTGTTAAGCAGTTATTTTCTTTGATAATATAGATTTTCTTCTATACTTATTAGCAGCGTTAATTATTGATGTTTAGTTGAAATGTCCAACCTCTCATTAGTTCGCTAAAAACAATGTTTTTTGTATGTTCAACAGGCAGAAAGAAGCCGGCGTATGTATCGTTCAGTGATGGGAGAAGTAACACGTTTCCTAGAGCGTGCGCGCACTAGCTTTGAACTTATTCACGAACGATCCCAGAAACAATGTACAAAGAGTAAACTACGAGTTTTACGTTCTCGTAGCGAACACGCGGTTAATGTGGATTCAACAGGTGCTTCATCATCGTGTACCGAGTCTACGAATTCATCGACATCGTCATCGTCATCTTCACCATTATTGTCGTTTAAACAGCGCTTTTGCCGTGCCAAATCGATCGCCCAAATGTCTGGTGTAAGCGGCAAAGATACCGCTTGGACATCTCTCAAGAGAAACGATCCCGTTGAATGTATTCCTACAAAAATGGCCAACGAATCTGCTGGATTTTACAAGAAACCCCGGCCAAGAGTTGATCTTGATCCTAATGATCAACCGCCGGAAAAGCTCGCTCGAGAAGCAACGAGGTAACCTTTTATATACGATTATTTTAGAATTTGTGAGCTTTTATTTTTAAAATTATAACATCTGCAACCGTTAATTTATTGTTTTCTTTTGCGAAAAATTAAATTTTACGAGATTTGAATTGAAAAATTGTCCAAATTGCAGGTTAATCCAGATGATGGGATCGCTTATCGTGACTCAAGAACCCGATTTAGCTAAAGTAGATTCATCAACAACGGGCCAACATTCAAACGGAAACCCAATGTTGTCTCTGCCTGTTGGCATCGGTTGCTCAACGACCCGCCAAAGCGCGTTTACCGACAATAAAGAGCAGCAAATTGCACAAATGTCGACTTTTGATAAGGTCATCATGACGCTTCCTGTAGAAGCAAAGGAATCGCTTCACCCTGCTGCTGTCGAATTTTTACGCACGCAGGATCTATCGCAAGTGAATTTGGCTACAACTTTATTGGAATTGGCGCAACAGGAGAATCCACTGCCGTTATTTATTAGCGATGGAAGCGATCGTACGGCGCCAGAAAGCTCGATTCCAGTTAACCCGACGCCAGTTACCTCGACGCCAATCAGTGCGGCGTCGAAAAAGAACGATCAGCCAAAAGAAACGTCAATATCGTGTCCGAATTGGGTTAGCTCTACAGATTATAGACAAAAAGAGAAACAAATTTTTTTTTAATCACATCAATAATTCGTTTGTTGATGTATTCTTGTAGGCACTCGCTGACTCCACCGATCAACTCACTGTACGGCCAAAGCCAACTATAAGTGTCAGTAGTGCCGAAGATGAAAGCGGTTTCTCCTCGCTATCGTCCTTTCAAGAGATCGGACTGCCGACGACATCACGAATGCAAGTTACTGTGCCTAATAAACTCTCCTTGACAAAAGGTGGTTGCCATACTGAAGTTGGCTTACCCGAAGTGCCTATTGAAAATGTTCACCGACGATGGTCGTCTACGCCTGGTGAAATCAAAGTGCTTGTCAAACGACATAGTGGTAGCTTTATAAATGATAGACCAACCAAATCCGTTTGGGTATGAAATGTCATGTTCGTCTGTACAAATTATGCGTTATAAAGTGAGAGAACAATAAGACGTAATTCGTAGAAATACAGGGAAATATAGTGCGATCAACAAACGTAGCTTTTTTTTAATTTTGCGCTACATTTCCCAAACAATCATAACTTGTTGCATAATAGATGCATCGATCTATTAGTATTTATAGAAGTGTGCTTCAGCGGCTTAGGTCTTATCAGGCTACGACTACATATTTCGTTAGAAAATTCACATAAATGTTGCAGCCATTAATTTAATATTCAATTCAATGCAATATTTATACAATTCCAGAATGTTTATTAGATTTTTTCTTTTTATTCTAATAACATCAATACTATTCGTAACGATTGTATATCTCGTTGGAAACTTCACGATACTCCAACATTTTAATAATGCAGCCTTATCTTTACAAGTAATCACATAAATATTATGTTGATTTTATATAGGCGTATACTTTAATCTGGCGAATGTAATTGACAAAAAATGCAAGTTATGATTGTTACGTTTTATTGTTATGTGCCTATTATAAAATAGAATTCGTCTGTTTTTGACACAAACGGAAATACGATAAAGTATATAAAGCCAAGTCATTTTTCATCGAATCGTAAGAATTTTTCGATATCGCCTAAAAAGATCGATGATGAACTATACGTTGCCTATTAAATAAATTGTATTAAAATATATCGCGCGCTATTACTATGATATGTAAAGGGGTAGAACAGTATATCTTAGTGATCCTATTAGCAACGTAAAAACCTTCTATGATAAAAAAGGAAAATGAAACTATTTTTCGATAGACCGTTCGCTAGTTGTTTTATATTAAAAATTTTAAGATTTTTTAAGAATTTATTGCATACCGTGCATTTATTTTTTAGATTAGGATAATCTAGATTGTATTATTTTGTATTGCGATTGAGTATTGTCGCAGAATGCTATACCAAACAAAATTGCACTTTACTTTTATTTTCGTTTTTTTTTTTGTAAATTTACTTGGAAACTCGCATTTATTGACAACTGCATGAGTCGACTGATCACCGTTTAAATGTTTTTTCTTAGACTTTGTGTATATTGTTATGCCAACAATATGTAATGTTTTTTCGATTAATCTGAAACTTATTTCAGACTGAGTATATGATTCTTTTTATTTTTTCATCATCTTATTGGTTAGCATGTAAGATTCGAAACGCACTTTCAGTGCAATTATTATAAAATAAATGCCTCAAAAAAATGTATTGTTTTATATGAACCACTGTGTTTAATCTCTTTATTTCACGCTCGGAATAATTAAAAGTAAGTTTAGCTACAGTTGGATAATATTTTAAAAGTATTATAAACTCGAATTAAGTTGTAGAAGAAAATATGAACCGTAAGGCGCGAGCTTGACTCACTAATTCGTTTCAGATGTATTTTTAATTAGTATATTTTTTCATACAAGTAATTTTTTCAATTTATCAAATAGACTTGCCATGCAGACTTAAACATTATTTCTGTGCTATACTGTCTCAAATTTTGATTACTCAATCGCATTATTTACTATAATTTTACAATTAATATTTTCAAGGGCAGTTTGAACCAAAAATCCATAAATAATTGAAATCATTTACATGTTTCTCATGTACCATAATAAGATTTTCTCCAACTGCTGAACGGATTGGTTGCTAGAAATTGAAAACGAGTCCGGATACTATATCACAAAAGTTGTCAATTAGCATTAATATTATTGTGTTCTTTGAAGACTCGAGTAGATATTGTTGAAACTATTGTTGATTAAAACTACCATTACATAAATTTATATAATTTTTATTATGAAACTCAGATAAGATAATTATTGAATAACGAATTTTAAGTTAAAAATCCATCAATCTTTGATGCATAAGTTGAAATATTACATTACAATTTATCGATCGAATCTTAGGAAACCAGATATTTTAAAATCATTTCAAAGATATCCTCTTATGCTAGTAGATTTATCTTGAGGTGGATCTAATTCTATTTTGAAATTACATCCTTGAAACATATATCCTTCTTAATCAGTTTTACATATATTTTTAGAGAAATGCTAAAAATTAAAAGTGTGCAATGCAATTAATTTTTAAGATCGTCGTTTTAAGTAAAGTTCATACGACGTATCATTGGAGTAATACATAAGCCAGTTGATTAGAATGATGCTTGCGATCTAAAAAGAACTATAAGGCCAGTATTTACTTGCAAATGTTCAAACGTCAAGTTCAGACAATATCCTATGAGAAAAATTGAGTTTCACAGTAAAGTAAGTAATACTTAGAATTATGATGGTATAATAAAGACTGTGCCTTTGGATATTAGGATTAATATTACGTATGATTTTTAATAAATAAGAATTGTTTCAACTTTCGTTTGATCGGAAAATTTGTTTTTCTATAATCTCGTAAACAAAATAACTAAAAGTAAGTATCAACGCTAATGTCTTTGAACGAAATTAATATGCAATTGTTATTTTAGTATTTCACTCTAGAAAACATGAATTTTTCGAGTAATCAAGATCTTTTATACAGCGGCAATAATCCTAAAGTTATCTTTTTACACAATATTTTGGGTGTTTTCAATTTCCAATTAGTGCGGTCGTCAAATTAAAAATAAATTTCGTACGATTGATAATATCATCAGCTGTATCGTAAAATAGTACGTTATCATCGGAGTACAACATTGATCGCAGCAGGTGTACACATACCACAATGAATATGTGAATTGAACGAATATTTAGTAAGATGCCGCCACCAGTGAAATTCCTAGTATATCCGCGTGTAATTGATTTTCATCACGTGAGCCGCAACAGCGGTCTACGGACTAGATCTATCTGGTGTAAAGTGACTGGCCGTCTGCCTATCTCAGCGTCAACTAAACAGTCAGACGACGTTGGTTGTGGGCCTCGTCAAGGTTGACTTCTACTACTTAACACATATCATAGGGCTTTAACTATAATTGAACTCTCGCTCGTCTCTCTCACTCTCTCTCTCTCTCTCTCTTTCTCTCTCTCTCTCCCTTTCATGTGCTGACTATTTTAATATGCTTGAATTGGGTTGATGCTTGATAACAACGTGCTTTCGAGCTTAAGTCGAATTTACGATTTTTTAATCTGGCTAAATATTTGTTGATTAATTCAGTCAAATGTAAAAGGCATACACGAAAAGATTTTTATCTATGACTACATACCTATGTATATAGTAGATTTCAAATGATAATGAATTTTAAACTAGTCCATTTGATACGTCGACATTCATGTTAGTTGAATGATAAACAAGTTATCAAGTTTTGAAAACGTTTCCTAACATTATATATTCGAATATTAAATTAATTATGTCGTTAAAATACATTAATAATTTGGGAAAAAGTCAACTACAGTGAAGTCTACTGAAACTTTTAAAAATAAGAAACTCGTTCAAAAAGTTAACATCGTTTATGATTTTGACACGGCCAAGTACGTTTTTTAAAATCTCATTCACTTATGGAGTAATTTTTCCCATAAAAATACTACGTTCGAAGCTACAACGCATGCGGCGCACGTGATATCATTTACCGCGCGCCGAGCATAGTACACATACTTATGCATATGTATATATATATATATATATGTGTGTATATATGTTATGTGTATATATATATATATATGACATTGTGCTCGGTCACAAGACATTTATACGTGGTAACATGACTCGGTCATGTTTGTGGAGTTACTTCTTCCTCGAGGGGGCCTTCCCTCTCGTGCTTTCAGCGGAGCAGACGGTTCTCGCACATACACACGTGCGTGCGGTGCGGTCGGCGGCGAGTCGTCTCTCTTTCCTTTTAACAACTCATTATAACGAGGACAGCGTATTATAGTTGAGAAGTCAGTCACTCTTTTTCTCTCTTTTTTCTCTCTCTCTCTCTCTCTTCTCTCTCTCTCTCTCTCTCTCTCTCTCTCTCTTACTCAGTCTGTCTCACTTACTTTTCGTTGATGATTTTTCATGTGCTACCGCGACGGATTAATGACCAAGTAGTGTGAGTGTAAGTGAGGACACAACGAGAGTGCGCGCATTAAAAAAAAAGTTTCTCGTGTGCAGTATGAGCGACAAGGACAGATCATCGCCAACCCTCGTCGAAAACAGCCTTAAATCGCTACTTGATCAACCAAGTATATTCCCGTTGATCGGTAAGTTATTTTTTAACTAATCGTTATATCTTCTTTCATTTTTTATTTCAAGGCCATGCGCACCGTCACCGCCTTCGAGTTTCGGTGAACGCACGCGAAAGGTATATATCGCGCGCGCCAACTCCTGACTCGAGAAGTGGCGAACTTTATCGATCAATTTTTCGCGCGAGCTTGCAAAATTCCACGTTGACATTTTCTCTCTAACGTTCGATGACTTGCTCTCCGCGAGTGGTATTCTTTTTAATTTTGACAATTGAATTAATTACAAGATTATCGCGTGCTCGATACATGCGTGCGTCTTGAAGTTTAACATCATCATTAGAAACTGAGTACGAGACTTAAGTGTCCATCTATCTCGTCTTGGTAACAAATTGGTTTGTTGTCAATATTCTAAATACTTGAATGAAAAGTTACACAGCGGTTCGTTCTCTCGTCCCCCCACAGATTAAAGTTGTTAAACACCGATAGCACATTTTCCTCAATCTCATTCTCTTGTTCTTTCGTTACAATTGACTGTTTCGCATGCAAAACGGTGGATGCACCGCGAAAGCTTGCAAAAGCTCTAGAGTATAAACCAACAGTCCACGCGTAACGTTTGCGTGTATAGATCAAACGAAAAATTCGACTGATGAAATTGAAGAATATTAAGAAAGATTATCAATCGAGGCGCGCGCCGTTGCCGGCTCTTGGGGGATTCTCTTTCTCTTTCTTTCTCACTACAAGCATGCCAGAGAGGCTAAAGCAGTGTCTGCTTGAGGGGCGGGGGGAAAAACGTCGAGCCGCCGCAACCGCGGCAGTGCCATACGAGCAGTGCAGCCGACCGCTGGACTCTAATTCCTTTCTCTCTCTCTTTTTCTCTCTCTCTCTCTCTCTCTTTCTCTCGTTTGGCCTTTTCTATATACTAGCACCGTCGATATTTCTCGTCTCTCTCTCTCTCTCTCTCATACTCTCTGCCTCTCTTTCTCTCGCTTCGTCGGCACTGTATTATACGCACGAAAGGTTGTCCCTTCAAACCACGAGACCACGGGGCTTTTAGTCGCGAGTGCGTGCGAGATTTTACTTTCCTCTCTTCTCTCCCATATCTCTATCTCTCTATTTCCAGGCAAGCAAACGTTGTTTTGAGGTTAGGTTCGAACGTGCAGTGTGTGTGTCGTGCGCTCTGTTTGTGTTTTTCTTTTTTATATTCTTCTCTCGGCCTCCTCCTGCAACTATGGACATGAACAAGATGACACGACGAGGTGGGTTTTATAAACTTTCAAATTTTGAAAAGCTCTTTTCAAATCTAAGGGAAAATAGATTATTTTACAAATAAAAGCTTCTATCACCAATGCTTCTGCTTCTAGTTATGAGCGTAAAGCTGTGCTTGCATCGAGGTATAAATAAATGTTCAAATTATAGACTATTATCACTGGTGGTATAGACGCTTTTTATCGACGACGATGAAATATCGCTGCCTGATCAATGAATCAATTTTATTTTCTGACTAGGTGGCAGGCTGCAACGTTTTTTTTTTTCATTCATGTGACTACTATTTAACGAAGTTCATAAGCGTTCGTATAGCCGCAATCTCTGGTCGTGCAGCAAGTTCAATGAAACATTTCAAGATTATTATGCTCAAGAGTGTCTTTTCACGGACCGTTCAAACAAACAAAAAATCGCAATGCGGCCTAAAGCAGCTATATACCCTAGTGCTGACTGGCAGATAGACCAGAGTGAGGTTCTCTCTTCTCTCCTCTTTCTCGCTTTTATCATCCTTCGCGATCCTCTTGTACGTTTTTGCCGTACTTTTATTTGCATCCTCTTGCGCTCAATTTCGTGACCCCCACTACTATTTTTTTGTTGTAATTTGCCGCTTCGCTTCGTTTTTTTACACAACAACTCGTCCCCTTGATCTCTCACTTTTACACAGTTTTTTATGTCGTCTCTCTCTTTTTTTTCTTAATTGACGCTCGAGCCTTGTAGTTTTACGACTTTGTTCGAGCTGAGCCTGTTATTTTTTTTTGTCTTTTAGATAACGAGCAGAGTTTTAGAGGTGCGGGTTCAAGTTTCGATCAAAGTTAAAGAAGGGATTTGCTATTATGAGTAAAAGATAAAATAAGATCACGATATTCCGACGTTCTTCGTTCTCACAGAGGATACGGAAAAACTTTATAAATTATTCGCGACGCTGTTTCATTCCGTAGATCACGGACAATTAATATTGATCCCAAAGATAACGTTTACTAACTCCCAACCAATAGTTATTATCTTAAAACAATTCGTTTTATTAAAATAAATATTTGAAATGGAGCCATGTTGACATTCGATTAAAAGTTTTCGATACCTGCCTCTTGTAAATGTTTGACATCCGAAACGAATAATTTTTCAAGCGTCGTCATTAAAGAAAGTATTATAATTTCAATAGCTGTCCTCATTTTCGACACGTTCGCCGCAACAAGTGCCAATTTGAAAGCATTATTACACAAATGAATGGCGTCAAGATAAACAAAACTCGAAAATAAAATTGCCAATTTATTTTCATCGGCCGTCATTTAGCGCCAAAACTGAATTGGAAGAAGAATGCCGCGTGCTAGTGACGTCGCACATCGTCCTCACAAAAATAAAAGAGGATGAAAAAACGTATATCTCCGAGCATCCACGTGCTCAAGCTTCAACTTTTTATTTTTAATAGATATACTTCCTCGTTCTCTATTGACATGATTATACTCAACCAATGATTATACTTGGTTTTTTCTTCTCTTATGTTTTCATCCGAGAAGCTATGCGTATGTAAATTTTTTTTTAATTCGTCATTTTTATCTTATCGTCCCTTAGCGCTTCCTGAGAAGCTCGCGATGCGTCGAGCGAAGGGCTCAAGCGATTCTTATTTGAATATAATTGAAGAGAGCAACGTTCAGTCCCTTTCCGCATGCGCACGAGTTATCAATGATACTTTGCGTTGGCAATCTTCATAGATAAAACAGACAATTTCGTATTAAACGCGGTCTCATCGTATAAAGAAGCAATATTTATTCAAACATTTGTTAAAAGGTATTCTACGTGCAACTTTGATGTTTTCATTTTCGCGTACAGTACGCGACAGTATTCTACCTGTCGACTTTCGACTTCTGACACTATCAGATTCAGTCGAGTAGAGATAAGCATGCTAAAGGAACAGATATAACGCTAACGAGTAAATTATGTACTCCATTAATTCTGCAATATGTCCACTTTAAAGAAATACGTGTACTCGCTATGAAGAAAACGCTGTACTCTACTCATATAATATAGATCAATTTATCAAGTTGCTCTAATTTATACGAGTTTGTACGACCATCGTATTTATTTCATATCCGACCTATACGACCTGACGAGAGTGCACCTCGTTGTTCGTTCAAAATTTGGATGACCCGTAAAAATAGCGAAGCTCTCATCTGCTCTCAAGCGGTTATAGCTGCAATTTGTACGAGAGACACGATATACAAGTATAGAGGTCACAAATGCACGAGAAAGAAAAGAGTTGGACAAACGACAGTTTCCGCTTTGTGGGTGCGATAGAAATGCATTGTCGCGCACGCCGCGACTTAACCACGTGACTCTGAAAAGGGCTTTTTGCAGTGCGAATATCAAAGGGTAGTTGACCTGCTATATATATCGTTCGGCGCGCGTGGACTTTTGATTTATATACGTGTTTTCCAGTTTGGCGTGCTTACTTTTTTTGTTTTGTTTTGAGGGTCTACGTCCATTGAATGATTGATGCTGTTGTTTGCGAAATCGATTGTTTGTTTTTGTTATTGAAGTAGAATATTGTTGCAATTATGATACAGATTTCCTCATTTGAAATTTGTGCTTTACGGGCGACTTTCCGATAACCTGTTTGCTATCACAAACGAACCTCGAAAACAACTTATAACACAGTGAAATTACAATTTAGCAGCAGTTAGAAAAATGTTGCGTTCTAGATTTGAACCAAAACATATTCTCCTTTGACGATTAACAACAGCTTACCGTTCTCTTCTCACATATGTTTTCGCGTGTTTTTTTTTCATTTTTCCGTATGATTAAAAGCCCACGGCGTAGTATCAATCCATCGTTTGATACACGATAATTGGCTTGATGTGGTTTCGATGCTTAATCCGAGAAAGCCGATCGTTTGAGTGGGCAATGAGGAGGAGGGGAGAGGGCTCGATTGCCACGCGATTTGGTACGGAGATTTGTGTCGTAGATGAACTATAAATGATTGACGTCCAGTGTAGGATTGTACACGCCCTTCGGATTATGTCCCTGCATTACTCGTTAAGGTAATTTCTCATTAAACGAATCCTATATCCTAACGAATAAATATTATTACGAGTGATTATTCATCTCCTCGTTACAGAGAAGCGATTTTATTTTCTTAACAAAAAATAATAAAACAAAAATAGATATAAAATACTACGATTAATGCCATTAATAAAAGCAACGAGCAACAATTGTGATGATGGTGTGCGTGGTCCGACAGAAGTTTGTCGCATGCACACACCTCTCTTCTATTCCTGCCGACACGTAAAAATAACGCGCTCACGGGCGATACTATGCTGCGCGAGGGCTATAATTGTCTATGAAGATGTGTGTGCGTGACGCGCGCGAAAGAGAGAGAGAGAGAGACTCTGTCTCGTTTTCTCCGTACGTTCTAACTCTACGGGCGTTATAAAGCAACTCAACTGAGATATACTTGACTTATCCTTATCGCCACTTATCGTCTTATCACCTTACTATATACTCGTACCATATTATCACGCGCGTCGTTGCGCGCGGCTCCCTGTTTGTCGCGAGTTGCGCGTCTTGGGAGATAATTATTCGGTTTTTTTTTTGAAGTTTTAAGGGGATACGTTAAATTTTGTTTCTGTAAAAATTGTATATTTTTTATATTTCTGGAAGTATCCTTGTAATTCCATATATAGGGAGCTTTGTATAGTCATTTAATTTTTATTATAAATGGGATGAGTAACAAAAATTAATTCAAATTTAAAATCAACGGAATATAGTTCTAGAAATACATTAAGATGAGAAAGTTCAATGCCCATGACGCATACAAAAATAAAAAATCTAGTTCAAAGCCTCGGCATTCTACGTGTGACGTATACGCAAAAATATCAGTCTATAGCGAATATAGCGAATGTTCCAAGTTTTTTTAATTTTTTTTGCGCACGCCTAATATAGAAACATCTCGAAAGATGTTCGACAAGTGTGTGTATATATACACTTGTATATCTATATAATACGATAGAGAAATGGAAAATAATATTCGAATTTCTTTTTTGTTTTGAATCTCGGTTAAATAGATAAAGCAGTCGTAGAAATTAGGTCAACGCGCGTACGTTTGCCCCGACCCGAGAGTCAAATGAATGAAATTGCGAATTCCTCCTGGCAATAATTAACTGCATTCACATTGCTCTGGATTCAGTTTCCTCCTCTCTCTCTCTCTCTCTCTCTCTCTCCCTCTCTATTCGTTTGCACTTGCGAGAGGGAACGAGGATTTATTACACTATATAAGTGTATACGATTTGTTGGGATATTGCACATTTTTGCCTTAAGCTGAAGTATGACGATATAATTATTACGCAATTCACACGATGATCATATATATAACGATTCTGTTTTTTTTTATTTTCGTTCATTGGATGAATAAAAAATAAACGAATATTCAATGATCGCCACACATCTACCCTGTATTTATCGATTTGAAGTATTATGCCTATCGAGATGATTCATTTTGAAAATATTTAAACTATACGATGACGTCGTATTTCAATGATACGTTTATTTCTATCGAATATACTTTATTGAAAATATTAGGATGAAGATCCGCAGAGAATTATTTTATCTTAAATTAAAACGATGTTCTATAAAATAAAATTTGATTTCAAATAATACATTGTAATTTTAAGAAGTTATACTCGCAGTTGCATATTTGCCAATATAATATTAGGTAAATAATAACATCGACTAGAAAAGTATTTCGCTACAAAAGCACAATTTCCTTCACTTGCCGTATTTCGCAAAGAAGCTTCGTAAACAGTTCCAGCTCAACAGAGCTATATTTATTGCACAAATACGAAAAGTGAATCTCTGGCGCGAGTTTCTATCATGCGAGGCTTTGTGCACGAAAGAGCAGGCGGTCGTCCCCTATACCTTCGCGAGAATCCATCAAAACGAGGCCCTTACATGCAATGTAATTGGCCGAATTGGAAGGCCTCCTTTCGTCTTTATAAACTTTCTATATTGATCGACGACTATTGCACTGGCATGTTTAAGCTCTGCTCGCGCTTTTTGTCTATTAATCCACCATTTAAGTTGTTTTGTTTTGGTTTTTATTCAATCATGTATGTTTATTCAGTGAAAATTTAACGTTTGATTTAAAAGAAAAGTTTTTTTTTCAATGATGGCTAGGTTTCACATAATGCCATATCGTATGAAAAAATCTCTCCAAGCGAAAGAAAAAACGCGATAAAAGCTTGCAGAGGCGAAACCGATAAAACAACATTGAAATATCATGCGAATATACAAAACGTCGTACGCAGAATAGCAAGAGTCTAGACATGCGTGTGCGTCCAGAGAGCCTGCTCGTATTTGCGCAACGCTGTACCAACTATTGCCAAGTTTTTCGCGAAAATTGCAAATGGGAAATGGGCTAAAATAAACAATCGGCAGCCCCTGCCAATCATCAAGTACGTTCCTTGTGTTTCTCGAGAATACGACTTTCTGTTGCTGCGGTTATTTACAGCTTTTTTTTATGATGGTCGCTGTTGAATGATGGAATTTTTGTTTTTTCATTCTGTCTCAAATAGTTATTCGAGGAATACCGTGAATTATTTATAGGTGCGATTTTGATGTTTTCTTTTGGCAGAATTTAACTATACATCGCTCGCTTAACGAGTATATAACTGAGGCTGCTTTGTCGAGATGATTTCAAGCGTAATTGTTAATTAGTTGCTGCGGCTTTTCGCGGTACTCGTGGATTCACAACGATTAGTAAGCTATCACACTTGAAACGACTGACATTTTGGTGGGTTTCGTAAAAGTCTCATCAATTAATGCGGTCAGTATGTAGAGATATTTCAAATAACGTTGGAATTAGAAAATATAAATATTTTATTTAGTGAAGAATGTAATTAAACTACTCAATCTGCTTCAAGAGCAATACTAAAAGCTTTATCTATCTGAATTCATTCGATAAAATCTAGTTAACATTTTAAGGACGAAATTATTGTCGCACATTTCATTGTCGAAAGAAACAATAAAAAATAGCTGTTAATTTTCCCAAGACAATCGTCTTGCTTTTAACTATATTATAGTCAATGAATGACTCCCGTCCATACAAGTACATTTTCATTCTGCAGTCATTGTAGGAGTATATTATATTTACGCGACGCATTCGCGCCTTTAGGAAGAGAGGAGAAACTCACTTAGCACTCGTCTCTTCTCTCGACGCGGTTGTGAGCAATTAACGCGCGCGCGATCTACGCGTGGGTGTTTGCTATGTGTGTTGGTTCAAACTTCTTGTTCTCGTACATATGTTCCAAAAGGTTTTTTTAGAAATGGGCCAAGAATCTTTGACGAGTGCTCTTAATTGATGGCTGTTGGTGAACAATTTTGTGGGAATGTCTTTGATGGTTTGTCAGAGAGTATGAATTCTAGTTTCTATTGTACGTTCTAGTGATCGGCTTCAAAACGAGGATAATACACGCCTGTTGAGCTGAATAGAAAACGAATAATAATATTTATTGAATTTCACACAATACAATCTTATTGTAGGATTTGTATATTCCGTAATATAGTCATTGCAACTTGCTCAAAGATGTACCTTAAATCTAAAAAGAAAGCACTCGGAGCACTTCAGAAGAAAATCAATAGCGTGTAATTTAATTATCCCATTACAATGTTCTTCCTCGCTTGGTCGTCACTTGAATTTCCTGTTGGCAGTACAAGCTGACGGTATTAAACGAGCGTCGAATCCAATTTTATACGTGTAGCTCACCTCTCGCTGGACACGAGAATGAAACAGTCACGTCTTGTGACCTTTTCAAGTCGGATGAACCTATCAAGATGTTCATGTATTTCGATTCTGAATCAGAACGCTGAATGGAATTTTTGTTAGTGGTATGTGGTGGGACTGATCGTTTCACTGTTACTAACATTTGTTTCTAACAATTAATTTTGGATTCTATTTTTGTTTGCAATGCTATTGTTGTCACACATTCAAAATATTTAGATAGATTAATAAATATATATACAAACACATATTTATATACATATATTAGAGAAATCTTGGCGGGTCCATCCAAATTGAAAACTATCACGAAACTTCATCTGGCTCGTATCTTGACTAGAAACAGAAACGTGTAATAGCTAGAGGCTCGAGATGTTGCCGCCACGTGACTACGTCTCGCGAGTTTGCACGAGGTCACAACTTTGCTTATATAGTAACTCACAGCTGGCTGTCAGGTGTTTCAATCTTTTGTAAAATTATATATATATAGTTGGATAGTGTTTTTCTAAGGATCAATACTTTTGAATAACAGGGTCTACGTAAAAATGAGAAATAGTACTTGTGTTTTATATTCATCAATTTTCATGCAATGATTGTGATTTGCTAGTTGTTTCTTTTATATATGGTGTGTTGTACGTAATGACAAATACAAAATCGACAACTCGCTTATCAATAACTTATAATAATAAGTATACATTTATTTGAATTGACCAGTGGAAAAGATTGTCAACGGACATGATTACACTCTGAAAGACACCTACTTGGCATATATCTTACTCTTCGATACTTTTTTTTTAGCGCGTACGACGATCTCTAGCGGCGGCTTATGCGTTTAGTATTAATATAATGAAAATCAAGGTTGGACGAACGGGAGAGCTTTGCGTCATCTGCTTGATAAATTACACGGGGCCCCTGGTGTTCTTATCCATGCGTATATAGCACGTGTAGACGTAAAAACAAGTTATGTTAATGCATTTTTTTTTCATTGGCCTTTGCTCAGAAAGCGAAAGGATCAGCTAAGAAATATTGGCTGTATTTCTTTTGACTATTAATGGATTTGATTATTGAATCGAACGTTTGATTTTAATTTAGCTCCGTCCAAAGTTTCGTCACGACAATTTTGCCCGCTAATGGCTGCTGCTCTATCGTGAACTTGCCAAATAGCCACTTTGCGCTCCTTCACATTTTACTATTACTCACGGAAATATGTGTTATAAATTTATAAACAACGTGCGGTGCTTACTTATCGAAAACATGATTTTTGTCAAAAGGTCGAAGATCAACGATGAATTAGGATAGTTATTAATACATTGATTGTGAATATTATAATAATTCGACTTGAAGATTTTTATTTTGAGTGGCATAGGTTTTTGGCATACAGTTTTTGGCGACGATATTTAGATGAAAATGCATCTAATATTTTTATTACGAGAGAATTAAAAATGTGTCGTGTTTTCTTTACTTACTTTTTTTATTTTAAAATCATTGATTATTATAATTATTTTTGAGTTTATTAATTAGCTGAAAACGTTTTGATTTTCTTACTACCATCAAAAACTATTTTCTGTATAAATTGTTAACTTATCATATAATTTTTTACCCTGTAAATATGTCTAACTTTCCCGAATAGCATTTTTAGCAAATACAAACAGAGGAAAGAGCAAATCTCAAAATACTTTGAGAAATCCTTGAAAACAATAGGGAAAACCCACAAAATAAACACACTAAAACTGAGATGCTCCATCCACCCACCAGAAATAGTGACGTCGAGGTATGTCACGCGTGTTGAGAGAGGGATAGATAGATAGATAGATAGATGGATAGATCGAGCGAGAGAGAGAGAGAGAGAGAGAGTGAGACCTTGAATAGGCCATTTCAGAATGGGTTCGTCGATGTCTGGTGAAAGAGGCTAAGATAATACAAAATCGATCGACGCTGAATTTTATATGGAAGTTGATGCATTTTTTCGTGTTCGGTTGAAATAAGATTTAACGAGTCAGCGATTTCTTTCCTTTTAAACAGTTTGCTTCCACGTTCTTCGTGGTTTTCAAGCTAATATTTCCGGTTTCCGGATTTACCTTTCTCACTTTGCAAGGCAATTAACTTAAAGTTAAACAGTACTTAGGAAAATGGGTTAGCTTCTTGTTGAATTACAGTTCAAAGATTTGCACTTTTCAGTCAAACATTCTTGGAGGTCTTTTGAAAATGAATTCCAGTTACAAGTACATACAAATAAATAAGGCACACTCGTATTCGTAAACTGTAAAAATATTTTAAATTATTCGTCCGTCACGACGATTGTTCTTCACATGTAAATAAAGCAGGAATTTGATTGAAAAAAAAAGAAACTTTTCCTTTCTGATGTAGAATTGATATTTAGAATTCGATGAGGTCGAGTTCTAATGAAAGGGAGGGCCTGGACTTCATATAATGCTAATAAACGGCCAAACAACGCGCAGTGACTTCATAAATTTTCATGCAGTGGCGACGTCTTTGCTTACGAAAGTGCAGCATGACAATAGCCGACGACAAGGGTATTAAAAAGTCGAAGATACGAGAAAGAGAAAGCGATCTGGAGGTCGATACGAGTTTGAAATACACGATTTAGAAACGTCATGGAACATGTGAACATTTGCTCAATTTTATTTGAAGAAGAAATGTTTGAATGTTGTCTTGATAGAATTACAATATTTTGCCATTCCAAACGATTTGTATATTATCTGTGTTGTAATTATCATCAAACATTTTTAATAAATATGCTTAAACAACTAAAATAACCATATTATTATTATTATAAATAAATATTACACTAGCTGATTGTTCATAAGTTTCTTCACGCATGTACGCGCGATATCGTAAGACGCAACTCACTGTGGGTATCACGAACTGGAGCTGCTTAGCAACAGCAGAACTGTGTCGTTTAGAATGATTAGCGCTATGACGGATAACCGCTGCTGCCGCCACCACGCACGTGTCTATGTTAAGGAAATGTATGTGAAATATTCTTTACGATCATCTATAAAAAAAAATCAAGATTACACGGTCGACCTTGACCGTCTGGGTATTGTTTTCAATATTTTTGAATAATATGGTGATTTGTTCGATAGCATAGGGTGCTATAGGTATTATGGTAATGTAGGGCTTATGCATTTCTAAGGAATCGGAGAAGAGGAAAAAAGGGTGAATTTTAAGAGATGTTTCGTGGCTTCTTCTTTCGCTGATTTTTCGTTTTGCTTACACTCGAGATTGTCAGCGAATATTTTCTTCAACTCCAATATTTATTTTATTCAAATTCTGTTTGAAAAGTAATATTTCCAAGAGATTCTTCAACAGATTTGCTCGTTTTTATATGCTCCATGTTCGCGGGAAAAATAGAAAGACTGCAATCTTATCTGTTAGCCCGCCAAAAGTGTATTACCATTATCAATTCTGCCTGATTTTATTATCCAAACGCACATAAAATGCAAGCTCATCAATTTCCTACGATGGGCTTTCTTAATTCCCATAGCGCGATAACCGATGACCCGCAATACTGAATTACGAAAATCAAACGCGTCGTTATCGCGAAGCATGTCAATGTTTTTGTTTTATTCGTTGCGCAATTATTCCACACGTGTTGATCGATAATAACAACTTGTATTTATTGTATTAACATTTTACGTCTTATAAGAAGCCAATGATAAAATGGAATATCCAGCTGTTCAGTTCACGTTAACAAAGTTTGAATCACCACGAAATCAGTCTAAAAAATATTCCTACGAATGAACTGATAAAATGTTGCACGATCGATTGATAAGAAAATGAAGTCTCGATGAAGATTAAAGATAATTTGTACAAGTGTAGTCATCGAAATCAAGGCCTAAACTGTAATTTGTTGTGCATTAAAAAAAATTGTTGCAAACTCTTGTTACTCTGGTTTTGTCTTATCAATCGCATAATTTCTATATAGGCGGAACAAGCAACTGGCAATTTAAGAGATAAACGTTAGGTCATCGGTATGTAATCGTTCCAATTCACGTGAATCTAAATTTGTAATTCCGCTTTGATCGATACAAAACTGTACTTATGTATAGAACCACATCGCATAGTAAATAACTTTGCTCTATTACCGCGGTTCTATAATTTCATTGTAAACCGAATTAGTTTTTTCCTCCGTTCGATAAATCATTTCGGACTATAAAGATGATATTTGCAAGTAGTACGAATTTCTGTGGCTTCGCAAGAATAAAGGGTGCGCTTGATTTTTCGTGGCTTCTTGCAAGTACACAAACTTTTGGTTTTCTTTGCACATCGCTTTAACGTTAAGAAGATACAATTGCGCTTTTTTTGAATATTGATGCGTGTAAATTTATCCTTGTCTGCTCGCAGTTTCAGTAAATGAATTAAGGCTGTCGAAGCCGTGAGGTTTATATTTCACGCCTAGTGTATTTTAAAATAATATTTTTATTTTTCTTATCGTTTTACCATCTTGTTTATGTTTGTTTTATCACGCAATATTAATTCAAATTATACGCAAGACTTTTGACGGAATACTAACGTCACTTGAGATTTTCAAAAATTTTGACTGTAAAAATAACTTATAAAAGTAAACTAACCGATAATTCTGAAAATACATACACAAACCACAATCATTAGCAGAAAATGGTCGGCTCCTGGGCACAGGTGTAGCATAAATCTTAACTATATGGCTTGCATGTCACGATGTAGCCAAGCCTAATGACATACAGTAATCTTACACGGTGCTGACGTTTAACTTCTCAAAAGTTAGGCTTTTTATCGAGCGCGACGTCGTTCAAATATGCACTCGGCCGTTTTATTTATATCTCTATTTCCTCGCCTGCAAAAACCAGTACAATGACGATTTACAAGCACTTATATGTCAGGAGCGATTTTCTACTTGTTAACGTGTGAAGATAAGAACACGTTGCTTGTTGAAGTTTTGGGGGTTTAGCGAGGAGAACACGTTTTTTTTAATTTCATATTAGGGTAGATAAGATGTATGAATCGAGTGTACATCTGTCTGGATATTGATTCACTTGTTAAAAAAGTGTATGGAATTTGACAAGGAAGCGACGAGGTTTAAACGCTACAGAATATCTATCGTTTAATGTTTCCAATTTGCATACGCTTATTTGTAAAGCGATCTCTTCTTGATAAAATATTACCAAGTAGACGCTATCATCTTATTCACTACGGATTGTCGATAAATTTTTCCTTTTCCGGTTGTATGAGTAATCATATAATAGAAAAGGCATGCAACAGTTGTAACGATAATGAATATTTTGCTTGGGATACAGTGGCGTCACGAAGGAGTCTAATACAACTAAAGCGCGGTTCAGACTTTTTGTCAGGTACTTTGAAAAAGTCGATCTTTCGCAAACGTTCATAATTTGTTTATAGAATTTTGTGTTCGATGTTAATGAAATAATTTATCGTAATAACATGTCTTCATAACAGGTAGCTTTTATTTCAACGTCATAAGTAAAACATTGTCATTTTAATTGGAATCAACTTAGCTCCTCATCGTTACTGGAACTTTAGGAGAATAGCCGATTCTTGGAAAAGACAAACTAATTAAAAACGTACGAGCGCGCTAATTCGCAACTACATGCTCGTCGAAACTTCAATTGCAATTTATGTTTCCCAATGAATCTTCCATTCAGCGCAAACCATATATATATACACACACACACATACACACACACACACATATATATTCTTTTGTTCTTTACTGTAGACTTGCGACCAAATGAAAAGAATTTATGTTTTTTCTTTCTTTCAATTTTTTGTGTGCAAAGATTCATCCTAGACACACTATGTACCGCTTGGCCTCCAATCCCATCTCTATTCTCTTTCTCTCTCCTCTTTTTATTTTGGTGGCCCATTGCCAAAATTTCATATGCCAGCCGAGCGCTTTCGACATACCTGCGCCCCGCGAGAGCTCGACATGGATATTTTCGGGCTTTAACCGAGCACAGCGTCGACCCCCATCTGACCGATTTTCTCTTTCTTTTTCTTGTTGCCCCTATAAGCGAATGGGCGTTTTTCTTTTTTTCAAGATAGTATTGCTCATAGCATTGATTGCTAATATAGTTGACATAGTGACATTACATTTGAACGAAAAGTAGATTCGTTTACGATGCAGAATATACATCTACAAAATATCCATTTTCATATGTTTTATGAGAACATGAACTCATTGGACGGTTTCTAACGTAGAGAGATCATTAGGGGCTCGGTTCGGTAATGAATACTCAATGAAACGTTTTAATGCGCCACCAATTTAAATTTAGAGAGTGATATAGGATGCAATTAATTTTAGTCTTTCTGAATGAACTGACTTTGAATAAAACCACGGAATTGAATAGTACTCAAATAATCATTAACATTACAATTGAATTATTTTTAGTGTTATTCTTAAAAGCAGCAAAACATCTGATATTCCGTAAATTGTGCGTGGAAAAGCCAAATTGCTCGCTCTTTAAATTTTGCGTGAAAATTGTGACATTTTTACGACTGCGTCGTTCGTCTTTAATATAAAGCTTTTCTACTTGAAATGAAAGAGAAACGCTATATGTTTTGCGATTGCTACATTTGTTATCAAGAGATACAAAAAAAAGTGTGTTAACGTCGTTGCCCACCCAAAATTATCAGTAAATGAATATTATCTTTGCTTGCTAACATTTTTTCCACGCTACGTATACCTCATTGTTTGAAAAAACAATAAATAAAACATGGATAATTTGAATAGGAGAAACGTTACAGAATCACATTAATTTTGAAAAAACGTGTGTTCAAATAATAGGCTCAAATAATCTCATCGCGTCAAGTCGTCGTGTAGTAGTGAAGCAATTTCAATCGGTGAAAACAGCTGAGACGCGTCGCGACCAAACGTTTAAATTAAAGCGGCGGTGTGGCGGTACGAAGTCTGGGGTAAATTTGCATTTGATTCACAAGAGTCATCGCCCACATGGCCGTACATGTTGATTCAATAACTTTTCTTATCATTGTTGTAATCTTGTGGCTAAAACGATTTCTTTTGTTTAGTTTTGTCTTTGAGTTCGACAAAAATGTAAAATTAATGTTATTAATTTATTAAAATTTAACGCGAATAGAATTAAAAGCCAAAAGGAACACATATACAGACGAGGTTTCAGAATATTCCGTTGCTAAACATCGAAAATTTGTTTGACACTGCAAGCGCATTTATGTGGAATATCTTAATAAAAGTTTTCTTTAATTAAATTTATTTTCTTGCTCAATCGAAGTCGAGACTTACACTTTATTTTATTGCGATACTCTTGTCGAGAAGTTAGGAAATATATTTGTCCATGTTAAAATTGTATATTTGACTGCTCGATTGATGATTCTTACAAAATTTTTATGATTAACATAATAACACTATTTTTCTTTTTCTTTCAGGTAAGACACAGCTAGTCAAGCTATTAATTGTGATATTTCTGCTTCGAAACGTTATAAGTAAGTCAATGTTAGCATCTGCGCAAACTTTACGTAGTAATCTTTTGAAAAAAAGTATAAAGTATAAGATGTATCGTGAATGATGAAAACGTGGTAACGAAAAAAAATTGGTTGACCGCAATATACGTTCATTGTTTCTCTAATGATACGCTTATATGTTTAACCAATCGATGTCAGATCTACATAAATTGCTGGTATACTATACAGGAACCTATCGTGAAATTTGTTTAGCATATGATACACATTTGAAATAGGGCGAAATATAGGCCGAAGGCTGATCTAGCTGAAGCGTTTTTGATAATATCTAGAATTAAAAAATAATACTAATTTATAAATAGACAACAAATAATCAAGCTTAAAATCATCTTAAAAGCTTTACACGTCATCAATCAGTATCAAGGTAGTTCGCGTCATTCTTCATCCTGAAAACGCGAGAACCACTCGTCCGACGCTGTGATTGCGTCACTCTTCTAAGGCTGCACATATTACATATATGTATATATTACTTTTTTATAAAAATGGTAAGTTTCCGCGGGTCAAGTGTTAACGAGTCTTTTTTTCTCTCGTCGTCGTGGCACGCTATCGGCTGTCGATAATGAAGAGGGTGCAACGGCTACTTTTTTCTTGATGTTACAACAAGAAATCGATGAATATACACGTTCATCATTGTCAATTGTATTTTTTAAGGAACTCGACTAATAAGTTAAGGGCCGTTGTACTATATACTACAGCTCGGGCACTAATGTAATTGAAATGAAACGAGGAGGAGGAGTGAAGCCAGTAGCTCTGTAATATTACACGTATGGCTTCGTCACTACCGCTGTATTGTAACCGGGTGAAAATGAACCGCCAGCACAAGTGTGAACATTTTTTTTATTATGTTTTGCAGGGAACGGGAAAAAAACGCTAGATTGAATTCACATTGACGTATAAATTGATAGTGAAGTCGTGGTTATTAGTGCAAATTGGTTGATATTACAAACGTTTGCTTGTCAAGTACTGTTTTAGCTCTGATTCTCTGCAAATAGTTCACACTTTCACGATAATACAAGTGATTGTTAGTTAGCTTCAGATCAGGTTATTTTATCGTTTAAAAATGGTTTTCTTTTTCTTTTAATGTTTAAATAAACAATATATTCTATTGAAAATGATCTCATGAAAATATACATGTCACACGTTGAATCTCAACAAAGCTGTAACTATATCCTCGACACCACAATCGCTTGCTCAAAATGACGCGAACCGAAATAACATTCGCACTCGTGTGCTTTGGAACTAAACGAGACAAAAAAACACGCACATACGCATACGCGCGTGCACACACACACACACACATACGCACGCACACATTAACTGGTCAGAAGGTATTAGAAGCATATGACTGGTCAATCTTCGACTGCGCCGCGCCCATAATAAGATACGGTCACGCGGTGCGGTTCATTCACGCGCTCAGAGAGCGAGAGCGAGAGCGAGAGAGAGAGAGAGAGAGACCGCGCGCGAAAGAGAGAGAAGCGAAGTCCATTTTCGATTGCGCAAAAACTTTTCGGGATAGAGAGTCACGCGGCGTCCCGTGCATACACAGACATACGCATACACTAGGTACGGAAAACTTGGCTGACTGCCAGACGACGTACTGCTGCTGATGCTGCTGCTACTGCTGGCCGACGCCACAATACTGCTTGCTGTACTATCGATCGACATCGTGTTGAGTTGGGCGAAAAATTTTCCTAACAGCAACTCGATTTATAGAGATGTTCAACTTGACCTTAATTTTCTGGGATTGTTAATGGAGCTAATGGTATTAAGATTTTCATTTGGATTGTCGTGTATTTATTACTTTTTTTTGATTGTTTATTCATGTTAATATCGTGTATGCGGATTTCTCGTGGGGAGACAAGACTTGTAATTTGTAATAAACCATCGAATAAATTAATTAAGTACAGTGCCTATCTTCCAGCAACTATTGAAACATCTCAAATTTCAATAACGTAAATCTGCACCGAAGAAAGTTCTCCCAAAAGTTTTTCTTCTATTCCAATAAAAATGGGCAGGCTCCGCGTGGTGGAGCGGGCATACATGCCCACACATACATACACGCACAGACGCCCACATACATATATGAAACTGTAACAGGTGCATAAGAAAAAGTCGTAAAACAAGCGATATGCTGCACAATTCGAATAAAAAGATAGCAAGTATGTCGGTTTTGTTCATATAACACGTGTGCTTCTCTTGTGGGGCCTTATCTGTGATCGTCGTCGAGCTTTCTCGAATACGACAAAAATACACTTGCGGCTATAATACTATTTCACTCCGAGACTAATCTCTTATATTCCTCTTTCTCTTTTACTTTTTGAACGGCAGATTAACGAGAATGATTTTTTTGATTTGTGATTATTAGCGACAGATATGATTCTGTATATAATAGAGAAGTTTGTGTATTAAATTGGACATTGAAATATTGTAGCTTTTACGATGATAAAAGTTATGACGTTTTATCGTGATAAAGTTTGTATACGTGATGAAATGTAATTTGATTTTTGTCCAACTAATACAAGATTTTGATGTCAACAGGAAACGTGCGATTGTTCAAAGAACTAAACGCATTTGCATAGGATACACATACTACCATTAAGATCTCATTTGCAAAGTACAAGACAGACTAATGAAGACAGATTTTCTGTGGTCTAAACCCACGACGACGAAAGCTCGAAATTCAATTTATTTGAAATCCTAGAAACGAAAGAAACAAGGTTTGTGCCTGTTATATACACCCTGTGTGCGTGCGCGCGCTCTCTCTCTCTCTCTCTCTTTCTTTCTGCGCTGCGACGCGCACAGCTTTTGTCGACTTTCTTTTCTAGCGTATATACGCCACATGTGTGCATATGCAGTTGACGTTGAGAATTCTTTTTTTATTTTCGTTGATCAATTGCTCTCTCTTTCTTTGCAAGTGGGATCCTTGTGCGTGGGAACATCTTTTTGCACGGTCGTTTAATTTGCAAAATTCAGTGCATGTGAATAATTGCATTTGTAATACTTATACTTGATACTTTCAACATTCTTAAGAGTTAAGCTGTATATTTATAATGTTCAACAAAGTAATCTTCTTCCAAGATTCATCCAAATGTCACCTTTTTTCTTACCGACAAAAAAGATCCGTCGTTCACATATCTCTCTCGCAGCCGTCTAGCATCAAAACAGAAAAAAAAGAAGAAAAGAAATGAAACAGCGTCAACGTTCAAAGTCCAACTGCGTTGTCACGTGCGTCTCTCCCGGTCGAGATGAGAACGCATCATTAGCGGTACTATCATTAGCCAGCAAGGCCGGACTTTGTGTGTATGTACCCTTTTATACTCTTGCAGTGTTGAGCGTACATGCATACACGCGTATGAATTTGTATCTGAAAATTGTTTTCGCTATCCAGATTGCTTATGGAATTAATTAGCATTGGGATAGTTTTTTTTTATTTCGCGTGTCTAGCTTTTATCGATTTTATTTTAATTAATTTTTTTATTTTGAATAATGAATGTAATGTTCATAAAAGAACTTGCAATGATTTATTGGTGTAAAGTGGCGAACGGATAAAACTAAGTTACGAAATAGCAATTACTTATCCAAAAAGAATTAAAACGTTTAAAAAAAAGGAATACAGACGAGGCAATGCTATAGGAGAGCTTTTACGTCTGGTCATTGTTTTCGTCCTTGCCATGGATCGGGGACTTGCAATTGGATCCTTTTTTCGTCATTTGCTGTCGATTCTTTACTATTTCCCCTTCACTTGTCTTCTTCACTCTGCGTGTACATCATTCAAATTTTACAAAGTTGACTTTTTTTACGGTTTGTTTTTTTTAATAAATCAAATGAAATGAAATGTTTCGCACGCATCCTAAGCAAACATTAAAAACAAAAATCTCAACTTAAATGAAACAACACAGACAAAATACTCACTTGGACTTTTCTGGTGCAGTACGAGGTGCAGTACGAGGTGAAGTACGAGGCATTCGTTTAACCCTAGCGCGAGTTCGAACACTAGGGTTAAGAGCTCGTCTTTTTGGACAAGTACTGCAACGTGCGCGTTTCCTCTTTTTGCTACTACTGCGTCCACGTCGTGCAGTTTTCCGTTTACTGCCACGAGCTCGTCGACGTGAACTTCGCCGACGCGAATATTCCGCGACGTCCAGTACGTCTGGTATATTGCGATCGCAGG
This sequence comes from Chouioia cunea, assembly GCA_030064505.1. Classification (NCBI taxonomy): domain Eukaryota; kingdom Metazoa; phylum Arthropoda; class Insecta; order Hymenoptera; family Eulophidae; genus Chouioia; species Chouioia cunea. The sequence goes on along the minus strand of JAOPFQ010000003.1, from coordinate 26,493,654 downwards.
TCACGTAGCCTCTGTGAGATTTTTTTTTGTTTACTTTTACAATAATATTAATTGTCTAGTAAATTAGATACTCGAAGTATGAGATTGTTGATTTATGGACGTTTAAAAGGGAAATTTGTAGTAGATCATAATAGAACAAGGGCGTTCATTCAAATATTAAAAAGGTAGAAGTGCTGTGTTCAATGAAAATATATCAATAATTGGTACGTACATTTGTAAATATTTATGCGCAATTTGTTGAATCGGTAAACAATGATTAAACTGATAAAACGTACGAATCCAATTTAACGGGTCGTACATGAATGCTCTTAAGTATTAATAACATAACCAATCATTTACGAATCTCCAAAAATAACATCGCTTTATTATACCTCCTCACCTTTTTGATTTATGGAGAATACCATAATTCATGCCACGCTTGAGTGTAAGTTGTATTTGCTTGCGAACCTCAGACCCAGCGACATTGTACTCATGGTTAAGGTAGTTGGCAATTTCAGTCTCGGTAGAGCCTTGGGCTGTTTGTAACCGTCTAATTGCGTTCACAACGAGTGCTTCGAATTTTGGCGGTTTTTTTGCCATTACTTGTCGTTTTGTTTAATTATTACAAACGTTAGAATTTGGGACCACCACTGTGGTGGGTTAATGGAGAAAAAAACGTTGTGAAAACACGCGTCTCGTACGAATGTTCGGGCGAATGGAGAACAATTGATGGTGTGTGTCCCGTAACGACGACTACGACGATCGGCACTTGGGCAACGAGCTTTATGTTGTCTGAAGTTATTGCTGTTTTCAATGTTTATGTTCGACAATAATGTTATTTTACTTAGGAGTAAATAACGTTGTAATTATGTAGAAAGATTAATTTTAATTTTAAAAAAACTGAAAAAATTCGAAATTCACGAACTTAATAATCTATGATTTTTATGAGTCATAGTACATTTCACACAGACCATCAAACATCTTTTCTCTCGTAGCTCATCCAAACAATCATCGCTTGATCAAGAAAATCCTTTTATACTATCGTCGTAAATGGATTCCCGTATGGATTTACTCAAGCGTGTCGGAAATGACAACAAACAATGAGCTGCGGCCCGTATTAATGTAATGCGTAAATTGCGCCCTCGACAGTTGCTTTTGCGAAAGTACGCTTACATAGTATAGTGTACCTAGTTTAGTTCTCGCACTTCCGCCTGTATTTATAAACTATCTTGCTTAGCTTTGCCTCTCATTCGCAACAACATAGTTGAGGAAAAAAGAGAATGGAAAACAAGCTGTTTCGTTGCATTAAAAATTCTCGAGTGTTATTTTTGGTTTCACTATATTAATGATAATGATTGATACTTTTGACCTTGACGTTTACCTATGCGTAGCGTTTGATTGATTAGTATTCGAGGTATGATAATATAGCTGAACAAACCAATTCTATGTTTGCATTTCTCGAGTACGATAGTAAAAGTCTTCTCATTCTAATTATTATACGTGTTGTTTTGCTGAAAAGTCTGTGCCAAATTACACATCTGAGACCGTTCTCTTTTTCGTCGAGCCTCTATCGCTACTCGAAGTTTGTCTGAGGATTATAGGAACGTATATAGAGCGAAGGAGAGAAGTTGGCGCGATAAGCACGTTATCGAGCACTATGTGCCTATGCAAGCCCGCCAGAACGTCTCGTTTGCAAATTCTTTCGTCGTGCGCCAAGTCGATGTCTCGTCGCCTGATTTTTTTTCTTGTACTTCTTCGGGAAGAGACGAAAGTTGCTAATTGTCGGGAGATACATGCTGTTGCAGACGTGTAAAAAGTGTCGTTTCGGAGGTTGCTGCAATGCTTTTATTTTTTGCGAACACGATTGTCGACAGACTGCGAGCGTGTTAAGGCGATTAAATTGTGAAATTACATCAATTTTTGTGCTATTTTCGTAACATTTGTAATTATACATGAATTACAAATATTACGTTTCGGCTAATGCTAATTATTGATCTAAATAAATGGTAGACTACGAAATGTTGTCTATTTTAACAGAAACAAGTAGTTTTTTCAATGACGTAAAATGTAGAAACTTCAAAGCAATTCAATAGAAGATTATACAAACGTTAATTGAATTTTTAAAATGTGTTACATTGGATGTCGTGCAGTGAAAAACATAACACCAAAGTTTCACGATGGAGTACAGAAAAACAAAATATCCGGAGTAACGAGTCACAAAAAGGAAGTGCACACTATAAAAATGGAATGCATCCATGTAAAGGCTTCAGAGCCAAACATCAATGCCATTAAAGAACGTTAATAAACACGAAAACATACATCAAAGTATGCAAACTGATTTACCAAGCTAATCGATATAAAAGAGTATCGCTCGAGTTCGGCCAAATAGCTCAATTAACAATAACTGTCACACAAACACGAGTAACGAATAGTAGAATATATATATATATATTCATTAAAAAGTGAACGACTCTCGAGACAGTTTGCTCGCGATGACGTTCCTATTGCTGCGCGGGCTTCAGTGTGCAGTGACGTTCCGCATTGCGTTCGAAAATACTTGGCTCTATATACCTCTGTACACCTGACGTCACTCTTTCTCTCTCTCTCTCTCTCTCTCTCTCTCTCTCGATCGAATCGTAAATATAACTGGGAACACACGCGACCTCGAAGATTAGTTGGATCTTCAAAAAGGGATCGATGAAGTTTTGTTGAAAATTTGCTTAGGGAAAATTTTAGGCTTTAATTTGTTTTCTGAAAATGTACAGGAAAAATCAGATAGTTTTTAAATATTTTCTATGGAACAAGAGAAATGTATTTTATAGAGAAACACGTGGGGTAGTCGGTAAGTAAGGATTTTTAGGTCAGTTACCAACATAGATATAACAGCGGCAGATGGTACATAGGTTGAGAGCTTCAACGTACGGAGACACTAGTGTCGAATTCGAATGCCAGTAGATACGAATTCACTGTGATCAGACGTGGATGCGATATACTTGCAAAATTAATCGATTGAAAAAAAGATGAGTTATACAGATAAAAAAAACATCTGGTAATTATCGTTTGTTTTTGTTATCTACTCGCGACAATGGATAAAAGAAGAAGAATAAAAACTAATGTTCGGAATGAATTACAACAGGAAAACGAAAACGGTAATTGTAATCGTTGTTGGATTATAACGTATGACAGTTAGAGTACAAAAAATCATTGTAACACTTGAGAAAAATCAATCATTTCCAACCATTAGCAAATAGTGAATATTTAATAAATTGTGCATCTACCTGGTTTAATCACAAATGGCGTTGTGTGTCTCACCCCCATACGACATGTAACGCCTCTCATACTCCGACTCATCGACGTATGAGGTCGTATTTACGCGAAACAGGTATGTTTGCCTACATACTGCACATGCGAATCACCTTGAACTGTCGTGTTACAACGACGATAAAATATGCGTGGCGCTGCGAAGCTAGCGAATCTATTTTGTCGTGAAAATTGAATTGCCTGTCTTTCTTCTTTTTTACGGATGGAGTGATGGTGGAATATATATCGAAGAATTTCAAACATTCAGAGTAATTTGGTCTACTGTTTGATTTTTCAAAACTCTAGAAATTATTTGGATGACAGATTTAGGAAGACGACAGTAGCTTGACAAAATAATGGAATGCTGAACTTTTGTTTGATATTTAATAAATGTACAACTTGTTTCTTTTTTAATAATATTTACTGCTATCGCGTCGAAAAATTGCTTCCTTTGATTCGAAAAATGAGTATTTAAAAAAAAAAAGACAAAAATCAATAGGAAAACGTCTTAAAGGACATCATATGAAATTTCATGTTAAATAAATTATCTCGGAAACTATATTACGTAGAATAGATCCCTTTATGATTAGCCAATGTTCTTGCGAGTGAACGAGGATGAAAAAAATGGAAATTTCCATATTTTTCTTTAACGCTAATAATATATGCGCGCGTATAAAAAACAAGCTCCGTATGATATATCTCTTAATCTTAGTAAATCATCGCCACCGTTGCTGTAATTTCTATAATTTGCGACAATTATTTGCGTCAGTTGTGGCGATTATATTCACCCGAGGCGTCAAATCAGTTAGCGTCATGTATCATAATTTGAAAATAATTTGCCGAAAATCTGTAATTATGAAGTTTAAGAACATACTTATTGAATTTGACTGTGACCCTTTATCAAAATCGCATATTCACATATCAATGAATCAAGTGACAATTACAGCGATATCGTGATCTAGTAAAATTCTCGTCATAAATCAAGCTTCATGTAACTCCACGGCGGCAGTGGAAAGAATGAAAAAAAAAGAAGTTTGAAAAATACAATTACAAAATTTCCAACATTCCGTTACCGTATTAACATCCTTCGAACATTTTTCTCCTATAGTAAGCTTGCTGAATGAAATAAAAAAAGTGCGTTACAACGATAAATATACGCAAATACCGATGTAATCTAACACAAATGTGCATCTTTAAGTTAGCTACCTCCTTGTCTTATCGTCAACTATTTATGGGTAAGACAGTAACTTCATACCGATTACCGTTGAATTTATGAGTCTACCAGAAGATTACTTCGAGTGTACAATCCTGACTTATCTCAAACGTGTTTTTATCGAATTTCAACATTGTCCTTTATTATCCTAGTGAATTAATACACGAACAGGAATACTGTTGTTGCTTTTCAAATTTATTTCTAGTAGTTGGTGAAATTCAAATATTGAATGCATCTGACATGTAAAGCCTCACCTGCAAACCAGAGGAAAATAAAAAGTCGAATCGATCAATCGGATATGTACATCGCAAAGTAAATCTCGGATTGTATATACGAGTGATTAGCACTTGGCTACTGCAATGATCGAGAGTCTCAATGCTTATCGCACATTCATCGAATGGTATGTATATATGTATATATAGTGCTTAACGACGTGTCTGATTCGATTCTAATTGATTCGATGCTAAGGACCATTTTTCTTTCTTCTATTTCTTCGTATACTAGAGATTTCTTCGTCGTATGGGAAATGTCTGATTATTCCAATTGTTTTTTCATAGTAACTAATTGTTAATTTAATAATTCAACTATGATTTATCATTTAATTATTATTGTTGATTCGAAAAATATATTTTTTACGGAATATAACGACAGTTGAAAAACTTATCATTATAAAATCACGCTCAACTTTTTCAATAGCAGAAACGTATTTTATCAATGTAAACTCTAAAGAATTTCAAGTCACATTCTCGATATTGAGTCACGTCAATTAACTAGTAGACACATCTTGAGCACCATACAATAAAAATGGGATAGTTACTTAATATTTCCATCGCAAGCTCGATATATTATAAATCTATAAATTAGTGATCGACACTGAAAGAGAAAAGGACGTTGGCGTAACATCAATGATTCTAATTCAATTAAACTAACACTCTAATGGAGAAAGGGAAGGATGTATCTCTCGATAGAGTCATCTCAATCGAGGGCGTCTCATTGAAAGGCATCCGTTTCACATAATAAGCGCGCACGCGCTTTCATCGTTAATCTGCTAAGGCACTTTATAGCACCTCCTTCTCGTGCAAAGGAGGCGGTGACTATACGTGCTTCTTCTTATATGTATATGGTTGTTTTTTTATCTTCTCCTGTCTTTTGCAAAGTCGATATGCAAAAAGAGGCTTGAAAAAAGAATACAAGAAAATAAGTTTACAGAATTTCTTTAAAATTAGTAATCGTTTTGAAAAAGATACTTTGAAAAATCGATACTAAGGGCTAATTTAAAGTTCGTTGTACGACACAAGAAGGGAAATTATTAGGGCACAAAGAAATCTGCGTAGGCAATGAATAATTCAAGAACAAAAAATATTCCTATATTTTTCAAATATTATGCACTATATAACATCTTATATAATAAAGATATTTAACATGTACAATATTAAATTCACTTTCGTTATTTACCAGTAATTAGCTATCGATAAAAGTATAGAATCCATTCTAACGGTTTCAAGACCAGTCTGAATACATAAATCTGTTTTAAAATTACTGGGATTCACATAAATCCTTCAATTTGATTAATACTATCAGAATCCACATAATGTTTGGAAATTTGTTAATATATTCATTAATTTAATTTGTGTTATTCTCCCTTGTTCTTGAATATACACTTCACGACCAAGATTAGTGTGCAAATAGATCATGTTTTTAATTATTTGCAAATCAAATGGAATTCCAAATTGAATTTTTTTAATGTATCTGTTTTTCAAGATTAAAAAAAAACAAAGATATGGAAAATGCACAAAAAATGACTCGTAAATCTTCGTTAAACAACCATTTACTTCAGTAATTAATAGAGTGTGAGTTTTCCACCCAAGAAAACCATAAAAAATAGTCTCGACAAAGAACATTATAAATTACATTATAAACTCCAGTGTATGCGTCATTAAAAAATATATATATATACATACGTATTTTGAAACATACATGCAAATAGAGTGCTATTCGAAGCATCGCGTATATTGTATAGCTTTCGAATTGAGTTATAAATGTCCTCTATCAAACAGGCTTAGTTCTTTTTTTATTTGTAAATTATACATATGTCTCTTATTAACTGCCCAATTGCCATGCAGCTGTTATGATAATTAGTAATGGAAAGAGAGATATTATTAAAAACGTTGTAATCAATCGATGATTTCAAAATCACTATGCGATATATCGTTTGGTTACATATTACTTGATTTAAAATCGCTTGATATTATACACACGACCAATATACTTCGTGTCATTGAAGTTTACACGTTTCAAATAAACATACCGCAGTCGCATTTGCATACATCGCGAACATATCAAATCGATAAATACACTAGTTTGTCACTCATAATATTGATTTACGAACAATAAACAATCAACAAGTCTATTTATGCGCGTGTATACAGTTTGTATCTCGTTTGAAAATTCGTTTTCTGCATTGTCTGAACTGCAAGGACGTACACCGGAAACACTCGCCCAATCATCACATATACCTATAGCCGATTTTCCCACGTACATACGTACGCGCATCGGTTTTATTTTTCACTACGGAATAAAACCTAGCTCACTGACAGCCCGACAATTGTATTTTTTTGCATTATTCAAAGAGATAAGTATAATTTATCGAGCAAATTTGAGGTAAGCCATATATACTGTTGTTAAAGGTATGAATATTTGAACGAAATAGGTCGCCGTGAAACTGAAAGATAACTTTATTAAAGTTCTCCATTTATTAATGTTGGATCTTTCATAAGCAGATGTTATTGTAGAAAAATAATCTCTGTACAAAAGTTACGGCTCTTGTACGAATACTTTGACAATAAAAACCTTATGCTTTGTTAATTAAAACAAATGAGAAATTACAAATAAATTTTTCTCAAAGGAGAATCATAAACGAAATTCTATTCATACTTTCATAAAACGATACTAAGCATTGTAACTCCTGCGATCGCCACCTATTTGTCCTTCGTTGATTATACTCGTCACTGTTACAGTATATAGCAACATAAAATTCTTTTAATCAGAAGATGCATTCGCTAGTGAATGAGCTTGGAAGGTTACGCAATGACTTTATATACTATATAACGTTAGTTCACACTATATATACACTTCCACTGCTGCTACATTATTTGCCCAACGACAATTGCCATCTCCCTTCCGCCGACGAGTTTTTCCATTTTTCTCCCAATTGTATTAGCAGGAATTAGTCTCTGGTATCAGCTGTTGTTAGAGAAAGTGTGCTATTAATAAATAGCTTAATTTCTATATGTATACCTCAGCACAAATTTTCCGGCTACTATAGATTCCTAAATCGACGAATTTCATATATCTTCTCTAAATTCAACCGAGTAAAAAATAATGTATTCTTTTGATGTCAAATTAAGCGACATTAATTGATGATTTCTCAGCTCTACTGTAAGAGTGTCTTCAAATTGGAATTATGTTAGAAATTGTCAATAGGCTTACTCAAGCATAAATAAAATGCCATTTTTATCAGTATTTCGCCAGGGGAATTATATTTAGATCAGTATAAATACGAAAAAGCTTTTTCTTTTGAATAAAGTCGACTACCTTCTTTTCGCTGTTGTTCAATATAATGTCTTAAAGACAGTTACGAGTACATTATAAAGTCATCATTCGTGCGCGAAATATTTTTTATACGAATCGATAATTTGTTCAAGTTTCTCTCGTCTGGCGTATACTTTCAAATCACGCACGCACGAGAAAATGAGGTGTATAGTCAATTTTGATAGAATCGTTATAAAAACTGTCTCTTCTTATAAAACTTCGCATATTGTTTATAATTCATTGTAGTTTGTGTATCTTTAAAAAATTTAAGGATCGAATGCATCATTTATCATTTCGCCAATTAACGTCGATTCATCGAAATTAAACGAAAAACAATTATAAAATCTACTTGGAAAATGAAATGCCAAACTCGAGTTGAAGAAAGAGAGAGGGAGAGAGAGAGAGAGAGAAATCGAGCGAGCGAGAGCAAAGAGAAAGAGGAAGAAGCCGGTTGACGTTATAACTGCGAATCCGGAAAACTCAGTCAGTTTGGCACGCACAATTGAAATCGACAACGAGATCCGTCGAGTAGGCTTTCCTACTGCTGCAATAGTGAGGACGGTGGCGGCAGCTCTGCCACGTGTTGCTTGAAGTTGTCGCGTGGGTTGCCACGTGAGTCTGCGCTCTTCCTTGATACTCAAATGCACATACATATATAACGCGTGACTGAGAGACAAAGATTTCGGATTATGTCGAATGCGCCAGTTTATTTTCGATGACGCTTTTTGTTTTGTTTGGGATTTAATAACCATATGTTACGTCATTTTTTTCTTCTCTTTTGAAAAAAGTAGGCGTTTGTGTAATATCATTTTATCGCATAAGAAACATGACTTATTAAATTTTTTTTGTTAGGGTAAACGACGATTGAAGATTAATAGAAAGCTCATCATTCTGATAGAGTGAAAATTTCGTTTCACGTCTTATAATGAACTGTCGTGGCAATCGAATTGGCTTTTGCGCGAGATGAGAATGATAAAAATATAAATTTAATTTAAAGACTGAGCTGGAGCTTTTGTTATTCAATTAATATTGTACTACTTCAATTTTATGGCTATTTTATTTATTTTTCTGCTTGACGATAATCTAAGTCACATTTTATTTTACAGTTGAAGGAATTAATTGTTTCTTGAAATTGACCTCATTAGATATGACTACTGTTTGCAACTTGCCAATGGTAATATTACAATAAGATATAACATTTACATTTTTATTTTAATAATTAGGAAGAACTGCATTGATTAGAATATTTAATTTCTGTGAAACATTTGGCACAACGGTACCCATTAAATTAAGAGATAGATGCAACAACCTTTTCTTTCCTATTCCATGACCCACTAGAAAGAAAGGTATTAATATGTCAGTCGATATCGCAATGTACATCCAACGCTCTTTTATTAAACTCAAAAAAGAAGAAGTAAATAAAAATTTTGAATAGGTCTATAGAAAGTCAAGGTTTATACAGGAGTTTGGGGAGTAACCCCTTTCTATATAGTACATCGGTCGTACAGTTTTGCGCAGAAGAGTATCACCCGTATATACTTACTGTCTCGCGCAGGCATTCGCAATATAATCGAGCCCCTCTCTCAATATTCCCCAAGAGAGTGAGTCAAAGCGTCGCTTTCAGAGAATTCTCTTATGATCGGACCTTTCTTTATTTTTAGACGTACGTATGCCCTTGATATTTATAGATTAGCTTTGATTGATAATCGAATTTAAGAATTTATTCGAGCTTTAAATTCGATTTGATACTTGTCAGCGTTTCAAATGCCTCACTGTTGCTTTATTAGATTCTGCATAACTTCGATAGGTTGAGAGTGAGTTTTATTGTTGGTAAACTGTTACTGAAAAATTATTTTATTTTGTTTTCAATAATGTTTCGATAAAAAATACGTGTATGTATATTTACTTTCTTCGTTCAACTATTATCGGAATAAAAAGAAAGTGACAATAATGAACGCATTTATAAAATTTATAAGGCTTCTGCGAAGACAAAGAATAACGATACTCATCCAACCAAGCAAACCCAATGAAAATGAGAGAACAAAAGGCGTTCTATTCGGTATGATATATGTACGAATATATACGTATATACACATATTAAAATTGGAAGTCATATGGCGCGCACACACAAACACACATCGGGGAAAGAAAAAAAGAGTTGTAAATCGTGTCTTTCCTTTCGTACATACTAAATCCATCGAAGCGCGAGTGCATGTGTGTTTCTATATATATGGCTTACGCAAACGTTTGGGGTTAAAAAGAAAGGCAGAGATGCGATGCCTGTCGCGAGCCTGATAAACCCAAGGGCGCCCAGGCACGTCCGATTAAAATGAACACACGCATCGCTAACTCCCTCTCTCCAACCAAAAGCCTGCAGCGTGGACTTTTCGCAAATTTTAGAGATTGCATCATTTGCGTATTCTATTGATCCCAGGTGAAGTTTTTTTATTTAATTTGATCACTATTTCAATCTTTTATCCCTTGATATCTGTATCAAGTTTTTCTTGAATTATATAGAATTACAAATTAGAGAAATGAAAATTTCATTCAAGTAATGATCGTTCGGAAAGTTCACGCGTCAACGCAGAGTAGTGCACACGTCAATTCATGTAACAATACTCAAAGAATATGCAACAAAGTTGTTTGCGCCATACAGAAAAAGAAATTGCAACCCCCGCACAATAAAAAAGGCCACAAGCAAGTCGATAAAGCAGATTGAAACCCCAGGCATCGCGTCACGTTGCCGGCAACGTGCGAAAAGCCGTTCCCCTATATCGACTTTCAGCAAGGTGTCGAAGGGAGAGAGAGAGAGAGAGAGAGAGAGCGAGCCATGGGCAAAATCGATTTGCGCGACGCACTACCTTATATATAAATTTCTTCTTCATATTCTGCTTTGACGTAGGCACGGCTTCTTGGATGCTTTCTGTTTGTGTTCAGTTTCGATTACGAGAGTGTTTGGAAATGGTTTTGTTAAATTATTGAAATATTTGTCCTATCGATATTGGTTCGCTTGTCGAGAAATTGAACAAAAAAGTATTTATTTTGACTGTTTCTTTGCATTGCTATATGTATATAGGCTTTACACCGAATATTTTAATTAACAGATTAACACCTTCACTAATATGATTCTTCTAGCGGCAGACGATTCTCCGTTCTTAAAATGATATAATATCACGTTGTCGAAAATACAAGAAACGTGACAATTATCACGTTGTTGTCACGCTGGTTTAGATGGATAATAAGAAACTTTAAAGAGAATACGAGAAATCTCGCAGATAATTATTTGGAGCTCCTCTTGAAAAACATTTCGTTAAGGTGAACATACAAGCAAATGTTTTCCACGAGTATTATCAGTAGGTCAGTTCATCGTTGCGATCTGTCAATTTGATCTATACGATCGGAACAGATATATATATATATATGTTCAGTTGTGTACTCATCACACACGAGCCTGTGTAGACAATCCACATCACACGGAAGTCTGGCAGCGTTTGGACGTACGTTGACCCACGACCTACGATAACGTGTTTCACGATTCGATGAAAATGCGAGTGACTGTATCCTCGAAATGGTTGCATATACATGAAATCGACCAGGGAGTTCTATCTCATCCTGAGATGGGTTTTTGTCAGATTCCGATAATATGAATAACGCATTCAAGCACGATTTACCTAAAGTATTCCGTCTGTTTTTTTATTTGTATGCGACACCTCGTTATAATTGGATACTGATTAATTTATTACTCGAGTCAAAAATTTACATACCTTGTAACAATTTTAAAACATTCAAGGAATGCATCTTTGAAAAGAAAAAAAGTCAAATAGCTAACGATTGAAAGATTTATGTTGGAATCATCTTCGGAAAAGTCACTACAAATTATTCTATTTTGTGGAGGGAGGGGGGGGGAGCACGCAATGTCAGGTCGTAGATTCATTTAAATAAATAAATCGTCTTATCAGTGACCCAAGCAAAGCTACATACTATATTGACCCCGAGATAAATAGCCGTCGATATCGATTCATCTCACTCTTAACTCTAAGCAAATAGTTACCTATGTACATAAAGTGTGTTCTTGCGTTTCTTTTTATTCATTTTTAAGCGCGAGGACTTCTTCTTTCTCGTTCTTTTTCTTTGGCGAGTGCTAATTAACGAGCTACTTAGTCAGAGGACAAGTGCTTTTTTATAGCGAAGCCCTGCGAGATGAATACAAATGAACATTGTTGTTGATGCGAACTTCTGTTAGTTTCGCGTGTACTTGTTTGAAAGTTTAATTGCTAATGAAATTTACGAAAATTATCGTTTATTTATGGTGTCTTTGATAATTTTTTTAAGCTTGTCTATGAAACATTAAAGTAACTATGTAGTAACTTCAAATTGCATTTCAACGATACACGTATCAATTAAGACCATTAGCATAGTGAAAAAAAATTTCTAGTACAACTTACATCGCAAAAGCGAAGAAGTAAATACACGTTATACTATCTACACGAAGAAAATCTTACCGAGTTTGTCAATAGGCAACCAAAGATGCAAATGGGATTTTCAGATGCAATGATATTCGGTAATTCTTTCCTCATCATTTTCCTCTAAAGTGAAAATTAAACATATTAAATATACGTATATTCACATGAAGTAATTCTTATCTATGTAACTTACTTCTCAAGTTATGTAACAAACAACTTTCTAAATAAGGGTTAAAAATATTAATTTTTAATGATTTTTCTAGAAATGTCGTTAGCATATTTATGCAAAGATTTACTTCCGCGTTGATTATTTATTATCGACATATTTATCTACTTCTGTCAACGTTTCATAAAAAATATTAAATGGACGATTGATATTTATCTTTAAATTTCATTCACGCGAAACTAGCCAATCGTCTTAATAATTTATTTTCTGACCAGTTTAGTTATAAATACATTATGCTGCACAAAGAATGCGAGATATATGTTTATTATTTTATAATTTTAATGGTAACGAATGGATGGTTACACATTTTCTTCTTTTTTTAAATTGTCAATATTTAGATAAAAAACAAATATTTTTCATCCATTAAAATCCTTCTTTATTTTCCTGGTAATGAAATATGTTAAGCTTATTCCGATTACTTAAACTGTCACTTCTTGGATTCTTTAAAATATATTCAATTTTAAGTACATTTTATATTGACGCCATATACACGTGAAAGAATACTTTCAAGTGTCTGATCTCTTATGCCTATTAAACGGTAAGGAAACATCCACTAAAAATGGACTATTATTTAAAAAAAATAGCCAGTCCGCAAGCTCGAAAAAAAGCTCAACCCTAAGATGATTGTACGACTGGAAATGAACAATGGTGCACCATCAACGAATTAGAAAAGGGTTAATGTCGCAAATACGACTCTCTGAAAATAATTAATTTGGACGAACAAAGTTTGGTCGAATTGTTTGTAATCGTCATTAAATAGTGATCATCCCTGGGGTCTGCAAAACACGTGATCAGAAAACGTGCCTTTGGCTGCACGTGGCTCAACATCAGTAGTAGCAGCAGCAGTAGCAGCAATAGCAGCAACCCTCCTTCCCTCCTCTCGTATATACGACCACCCCCTCCTACCCCCGCAGTCAGAGCAGTCGCGGCGACAACTGAAACTCTCTCTCAGTCAGTACCCGTGAACCTGCAACGCGATCGAGTCGTCCTCGCGTTTACGCATCGGTTTACGAAAAGACAACAATAACAACCAGCTTAAATCCTTCGTTTTTCTTATTTTCTCGGATTATACATTCGACTTACCACCTTTGACCGCCCTTGTCATTTGCTTCCTCTTATCGTTTTTTTTTCTTTTCCTCTCTTTCTTTTTCATTTGTTTTCGGCTATTTTTACCCTCATTTTTCCTGTTTCTACCAAAATTTAATCTTTTTTGATCTGGTAACGCGATCCAGAAGTTTTGCAACGAAAACGTAATTCTGAGGAGAGCACTCTTAATGGCGTCGGGACGTATTCAAAGATCAATCTGGTTTTATATTACGTCGTCTCCTCCTAAAAGATTATTTTTATTATCTTTTCTGAACGCTTGTATTCTGTCGACTGTTGCTTGCCTGATTTTTATTAACGGCTTTGAAAATCGGTCATCGTTGAAATCTGTCGCAACTATCCGAAAAACGAAAGTGTCACTTCATAATGTTAACAGTAAGAAACATTTTATCATATTAAATTTGAGCTAATCCACGTGAAGGCAATCGAATCTCGGGTAGTTATTGACAATAACGACGACCATTGCTTCAGTTACTCGCTGTGCTTATATATTGTCATTGATCAACTTAGCGTCTTTGTCTGTCTTTATGTTTTCTTCAAACATAATTTCACTCTTTTCTTCAGCTTTGTGTGTACTATGAAGAAGTACTTGCAACCAACAATAGAAATCACCTACGGCCCTGCGCATAATCTCTGTTTAGGTGTAATCCATTGCTCTTGTACCTCCATCATTTGCCGTTAGGCATCATTGCCCAGTTCTCATCAGTGAACGTCTAATTCGGCAATGTAAGCATGTAAACGAACAGTGTCGTTGTAGATTCGCGCAACCAGTGTGATAAAGACTTAACGAAAGTTTAAAAGTGTTTGCTATCGATAGAAAAGTGAGGAAAACTTGGAACTACTGATATTGCTGCAAGGAAAGCGAGGGAATGACATCGGTAAACGACGCCGCTGCCTATTGGCATCATCCTCAGTTGCAGCAGCATCATCACAATCATCAGCAACATCAGCCTCATCTATCGCCTCATCATCAGCAACATCAACAGCATCAATCGCATTATATGTGGACCAACAATAACAGTAACAACAATAACAACGATAACCACATCCATCACTATCAGCAACAACAATTGCCGCAGATACAATCTTACTCGCCTCTGAGCTCGTCGTCGACGAATCAGCAACACTATTACCAGCAGCAAGTCCAATTGCAAAATAGCTCGCAGGCACCACCCCCATCTCAACAACAACAGCAACAGCAGCAGCAGCTACAGCACCAGATGCAGTACCACCCACATCGCAATGGTGCCACCCACTGCGCAGATCAGCCGCGCAACCGACACTATGAAACTGCACCAGGTATGGCTGGTTTCTAACGGGGGTGGGATGGATATTAGGCTGTTGCTTGTGTCAGGGGTGTGGTGATGCTGACCTAGTTTTTCTGGGCGTTTTTTCCTTAAACAGTCACTGCTTTTTTCACGTCAATTCTTAATAATTGGTTGAGACCTTTCATGGGAATATTCCGCATTCATATTCAATTATACTTTTGTTGTCTGAAATTTATTTTTACAGGTTGGTATTGAGTTTATTCCGAAGTGATTAATCAAGACATTTGAACATTAGTAAAGTAAGATCGTTTGTTGTTGCTTTGATTTTCAGCCAGCGCAATTAAAAACGTTTGCATTTGGGTTATCACCGACAACGAATTTGTTGAAAAAGCAACAAATGTGTGCATCGTTCGTACTTTTTCACGATCGTTGAACATAAATAAACTGTAAAGACAGCAAAATATAATTATTTTAAATAATAAAAGTAATTTTTGTCAAAAAAATGCTTGCAATAAGTAAGCTTGCTATAAAATAAAATCAAAATCTTTTTGCGCCCTAGAAGACAGTCATTCCCTCGAGAATTACATAAGCAGCCGTCCCAGACGGATCTCGTTGAATAATAGTCCATAACCGCATTAGCAAAAGTGGCCGTCGTGTGCCCGAATTCCCTATAGTATATATCCACTCACGTCACCATGCAATTGCGATAATGAAAAAAAAAATATAAAGGTGAGCGGATTCTATCTCTCCCTCTCTTTCTCTCTCTATCTTTCGAAGGGGAGTTTATCATTTTTCCACGCAAAGCAACAGATTTGTCGTTGGGATTCAGTGAATTATTCATGGATCGTGCGTCTCTCACTGTTGCGCAAAACTCACTCGAATATTCGTTTTGTGCAGCTTTCGCACGAAATTGCGCGCCACTCATCTTTCTCTCTCTCTCTTTCTCTTTTGGATTGTCCTCTAGACGTCTGCAATGGAAACATCCCCAGGATTTTATACATGGATTTGTTGCCAACGGTACGATTTGCCTTAGCAAGGTAATGTCCTTGGGTGAGGTCGATTGATAATCCTGATAAAACAACTACGTCACTCTTGTTTTTGTATGAAACTAAATTCACTTTTTATTGGGTCTAAAGAGAAATATTATGTGAACAAGACTCAACTAGTCTGAAATTTCGATTCGTATTGAAGTTACGGAATAAGATCGTAAACATTCAAGACTATAAAAATCGATATAATAATGTAGGTTTTGAGATATAAAAAATTTAAATGTATTCAATCCTTTTAAGATGTCCGTTGTATAGTCTTTACAAGATGAATCATACATTTTTAGATCCCACTGACCAAAAGCATTAAATTTTCTTAGCACTTCTAGCGAGTAAATATTCAACGCGAGTAGAGGGTGTACGATACATCCAAAATAAATAGTCAAAATGAAAATCTGGCGCATGCATAAGCAGTTGTTCTCGAGCGCGTAAACAATATGAAAATTTCTCTTGCGTGTGAACGTTCTATCTCGTAAAATTGTTTCACGATGCATTTTAAGTGGATTAATCAAAGAAATGCATTCGAGACATATACATACGCTTTGTCAGTCCACCACTCTAATACTCTTTTCTCGTATTTATAGTTTTTTCCCTGGTTTTGCAAGGCGGAACGGATGCGCATCGTACGGATTTTCTTACGTAATAGCGAAATAAAAGATGTGTTGGTCGAAAACGAATAGGAAATGATGACGATGTTTTTGAATTATCATAGTTATTGCATGCGCTCGAAATTCGCAATATTTTCTACGTTTGCGACTTAAATCAATCATATTTTTGAGCTTTTCAATTCGTGTAATGCAATTTTGCTTGAGTATAACAAAATTTATTTTCTTATAAATTTGTACTTCTGAAATGCTTTGATAGGGTTGATTATAAACCATATAATTCCATTCAACATTTTCTCGAGTAGACTTTCAACATGTAGATTGAGTAAAAAGTCAAGCTTAATTAACAAAAATAAATAGAATAATAAAATTCCGAACAGATAGGAAACGTAGGCTAGAGAGAGAGAGAGAGAGAGAGAGAGAGAGAGAGAGAGAGAGAGAGAGAAGAGTGAAGAACTCAATTAGTTTAGCGTGCATACGACGTGTCATCGAGTTTGATCTGGTAGCTTAACGACAGTGGGAGAGAGAGAACGGAAGGATACAAAGTACGCGGTATACACACACACAGATATACAAATGTAAAACCAAGGACGTATGAGGCGTTCCATCTCGCTGCCGAGGATAATATGTGGGCATACTAGCGAAGACGAGAGAGACAGTTGTTTTATTTCTCATGGAGCGGAGGAAGCTCGGACTCGTCATTGGATCATTTGGTTGTTCCGCTGCTGTGAAAAATCGTGACTCTGATGACGAATCCGGTGTTTTGCGTGGAAAATCGACAATGCGAATCGTTACTTCTATTTTTTCTCTCTCTCTTTCTCTCTCTCTCTCTTACTCACTGACTCTCTCTCTCTCTCTCTCTTTCTCTCTCAAATGAATTGTTTTGAATTGTTTGCATGCGTTGCAGTTTACTTGTGACAAATGCGAATAAAGGAAAACTTCCTTGCTTCGTATACATTTTATAAAAATATATCTATTTTTCTAATCTCTACTACAAATTTTTGTTGGATATTCAATACTGTCATTGTTCGATGTTTTTAACGAACTGATGTTTACGATGTAATGCGACGTGAAGCGTCCGCGAAAATTACTAAGAGAAAACAACTACTTATTAGGTCGTTTTACTGGCTATTTAAAAATATTTTTCGCTAGTTTTTTTTTCAATTTTTGTTGCTGTGACGTTGCGTTGTAGTTCTACTTACTAACAAAATTCTACTGTTGCTTAGCTTAATGCAACGATTGTACAATACAATATAATAATACATTCGAATTATAATAACCTATATTATACTACTACGTACTATAAACATAATTACAATAAATATAATTTCTTGTAAAAAAGGAAAAATTAATTTGGATTATGCTACTCGTAACCGTCGTGTTATTTATTGTATTCGCGTATCACATCAAGCTCAGTTACAAATAAAGAAAGAATAAATGGAGAAAGTCTGTTGTAAGAAATGAAGGAGACAAAAGACCCTTTACCGCGATCGGGCCACCTACTTGCTCTATAAACAAGAGCTGACCCTTACAACTTTCTTATTTTTGCAAACAATACAGCAAGATATATCATATGAAAGTTTTAATATATTGAATGTATTACTTCATTCTCTCGTCAAAAAAGAAAAATGAAGAGAATGATTTAATGTATAATGTAATTTTCATAAAGGTATAGTACCTTGTATTATTGTAGAAATACAGCATTCACTTAAAGAACAAGTCTGTGATTTTTACGCATTAACCATCGCTTACTACTACGAAAGAACACGTTAAATACTGTAGATACGACTAAAGACTACAGAATTATAGTAGACTATAGTGCAAGAACGTCAATTCATTTGATGATACCCCAAAATATGATGCGCACATCAATGACTGAAGAAAAAAATAACGATAGCAAGCAGAAATATTATATATATTTTTTTATTATTTTTTTATTATTTTTGTGACACTAGTAACGGACAATGAGTTATTGGATTTGATTTATTTTGCAGGTGACCCCATGATCACGTCCTCTTTGAAGGGTAAGTGACTGTAGACAGAATAGATTTGTTTGTTTGTTTCAACATTATTTTAACAAGTTTTTTGTTCGACTACTGACATTTTAACGAGTCATTAATCAAACGATTTAGTTATAAAACAATAAAGTAAATGGTTCAAGCCATTTTATCACGATAAATATACATAACGTACATCGTGTACTAGACCCTATAAGATATATAGACGATACGATACACTTATTTTTCAATATATTCCAAAGCAATTTTAAAGTTGTTGAAATGATTCCTACACGATTAAACAATTAACTCTACCCGCTAACACAAATTTATCCAATAGATTAATAAAATGAATGTTTACCTAAAAACCTCATCATAAAAATCCTGAGCTGTCAGCATATCGAAAGAAACACCTTTCCTGTGAGTGAATTTAAAAAATATCAACAAGCATATCGTAGTTAACCATACAAATAAACTTCCTATAACTTGTCAAACAAGTTTAAAAATAAAAAGTGAAAATCTCAATTCCAGTTTATTAACTATCAGGCGTTACTTCCGTTTTACGAATGAATTTACGTTCACCATAATTCGCTCACATTCACATACTTTTAACTCGATGTGAAACAATACGCGATTACATATGATTCAATAAAATTACATACACGAAGCACACAAATACAATCATAGGTAAATATTCCAGGCTAGTCAACAAAAACTCAACTTGATTCCCATTCTCGTTTACATAACGCATCACCCTCAAAACCGCTTGTTACTGCTTCTGACAGGATAGTCCGCCAAATCATATAGATACATTCATAGCCAAATACAATAGGATCTTCAAAATTATGTTTGCTCATAGCAATATACTCCCTTTTTACCTTATCCGCCACTCGTTTGAATTTCTCGTCTGATCAAATTTGTTCATATATATATGTGTGTATATATCGTTTGCGTTATGCTGTGCATTTGATCAAGCGTAATACACATGGAAAACAGAGAGCGAACACATAGCGGATGAATCTCGGATTTCCCGTACTTGCGGCCTTTCGCTGTCCGTTCCTCTTACTTACGCTTCTCTGTGTTGCTGTTAAGCAAACTGAAATTTCATTTTAGCCTTGGCGAGACGTGCCTCTGCTACTGACACCCCAGCGTTTGTCATGGCTTTTCATTGTTTTTTTTATTTTGAGTTCTATACGTATGATACTGCTTGTTAAATTAACGGGTTGAATTGAAATTATAAATTTGATATTGATTGAATTTGCGTGCCCCGTGGTTACAATAATACGCTCTATTCATTGATGATTTTCTTTGCATCGATGCTTTCATATTTAAAACATACCTATCATAAGAGAGCAATACGTGTGTATATTTTTAACAATATTTTATATTCTTTGCACGTATTAAAATTAAATGCTACTTTGTTATTCAATAAAATGTTTTATTTCGCTACACAAAACATATGGCGATCGTAAAATGCATCGACGAAGCCCGCGTATCGTTATGGAAATCGGATATGTTGCCGTCGCGAACCAGGCCCGCGCCGCAGAGGAAAACCGCATGGGATTATCCTTACTTACCGACGGGTACGACTGCTTATGGGCGTGTATGGTTCAGTGGTTTGTACCATGAGAATCGGTTGTAGTGGTTAGCGTATTTCTTTTCTTTTTTTGATTTGTTATCTTCTACGACGCGTATCTATTGCTTATTAATGTTGACTATTTTTCATCGGTAGAAGATTAATTTAATGATTTTTATATAGGAAATGGAAGATTATACACGCGACGTTTATAGACCATATCGGTAATACTTTTTTCAACTCGATAGTTATACGTGCCATTTGAGCCTATTAAACAGTTTGGTGCACTATTGCAAGCTGAACTATTTTGTTTTGTAAAAGCTCAGCGACGTTGAAACAGAAAAAAAAGAATAAGGCAATCGAATGTGTATACGCACACCTGAAATTCTTCGCGCATCTGCTCGTCAGCTGCAAATTGTTTCGCGCGGCGCGACTATGTACACACTTCTAGTTCGTTTGCTTTCTCAGGCCAAAACTCAAACGGTCGAGCGCGCGCGCGCGTGTGTGTATGCTTAATCGAAAGTTTCGTGGCACACTTTGAAATAAAAAAACCATTCTTCATGCTCGATTCAATCGAGTACTACTTTATACGTGCTGTGAGAGTGACCGTATCGTTCGATTGTTAAAGGTTTAAACATGAAGCTTTTAATTGTTAGTCAATGAGCGATTTGGGTATAAATCGATCACCTTGTGTGGCTCGATTACAATTCAAATGTTAACGCGTTTCGTATCACTGAGCATGTTGCATTTCGCTATTTTTTCATTAAAAAAATGATCGGTGATGTATTTGAACGAATGATCATTTATCGCTTATATTTTTTTCATACCGACGTCGAATGTTGCGCTTATAAATTGAGCCATCGAAGAAATAAATTTGTAATTGCAAATCGGTCGAATAGCATATAATTTATATCATCGTCGTTTTTCTAATCTACCAAATGTTCAAACAGTTTACAAATACAAATGCTTTAGGTAAATAATGCGATGAGAATACATGATTCGCCACTTATGCAAAGCCCTCGATCGCAAACCATTTTGAAAGATGGCACGATGTTTAGCTAGACGCGTTAATCACTAATAAATTAAATATCCCGAGCTCGATTAACAATTTTCTTAAGTCCTCGGAATTATAATCGAGTTCAAGCCGTTGGTCGAATATTCAATTTATTTATACCTATAATTTACGTGATTTTGCTGAATTGTTTGTTATAGAAGCTTGAAATAATAATATGCGAAAAGTGTCTTATGTTCGTAAGTTAGCAAACTATTCGCATATTCAAATTTGTGCGTCCCGAAATTTGCTCTGATAAGATATCTCTATTTTCTTATAAGTCGTAGGAAGCTTAAACATTTATGATAATTTTTGATACGAATATTTTCGTAACGTAATACAGTGTTTCGGTACTTAAAGCATTGTCAAATGTTATGGTTCTATAACTATATGGTTCTATGTGGAAACTATAATTCAGGCTTTCATGTAAAGTACAGCTCCTTATTTAATGGTTCCAGCCTATTTAACTTGTTTTGAAGAATATGAAATCGATGCAAAGTCGTAAAACGCATGTGATACGTTAATTAAAATACTCGTAACGATGAATAAGATTTAATAGCGGCTGAGAATAGTACGTCTAAGCTAGTTTGATTCGCGCTAATTTACTCACTTTTTCTCCCTCTCGGTAAAATTCTCGATGGAAAAATCGTAGTTGATTACCGTGGCGCGAACGGTATATGCTGCATTATTTCGCGTAAAGACGTATTGCCGATAACACACAAAAAATCATTAATTTCCAACTGAGTAAAGAAATCTATTTTTATCGCCCACGTGCCATTCATGTAATTTTCGGTTCACTTGTTTTTTTCAAATGTCGTATCTCTAAAAACGTCGCGCAATTACTAATAAAACGTCTATATATAGAGAGAATGAAACGTATGCGACCTCTTTTTATTATTTTTTTTTCCATTTTGGACCTCTCTTAACCGAAATCGAAAGTGTGCCGAGAGAAGAAGGGTTGGTGGGAAGTCGTGGAGATGAAAGTAGTCCCATGTCCTTGCCTCTTGGTTTTTTTTCTTTGCATAAAATTCGTTTTACCTTTTAGACACTGATTTTGTACTTCCGTTGATGCTCGTCGCATATGTTTTGAGTATACATGCGCAAAGATGTCTATCGTCACAGAATGAAGGTCGATTCTGTGTCGCCTTAGCGATTATATGTCAGCATGATTGTATGTTTGCCTCTTCCTGATTCCAAGTACTTCTTTTCGCTGATGTTAATGGGACGTTTTCGACGTAAATTTCCGTCGAGTTTGGGCTTTGAATCGAGGATAATGAAATTGTACTTTCTTCAATGTTGATAAATTAGACTTTTGGAAGAAAAATGCGTTTTTTTTTCTTTCAAGTTACACGCCATGGCAAAGTAGAAAGTCATCTTCGCCTTCACAGCTGTTATTCGGGCTTTAATCGTAATAAGAGCATTAAAATGAAAGTAAAATTCTTTTCGGTCAATTAGTAAACTTAAAATAAAAACTCCCGTTTCTGTGTTTAACGTTAACATCTGCAAGTACAAGCATTTTTTTAATTCAATACTTTTAGTTAAGCTACCTGCTCGAACTAGACCAAAAAATTCGGTTTAAAATTTGTTGACAGCAGGATTGCACGAAATGCGTAGTATTCAAGTGAGATATGTCAACGAAAAATTTTTCGCGAGTATCATCCAGAAATCAATCTTCGTTCCACAAACGAGTAGTTAGCAGTTTCCAAAAACTGTCTCTGACGTCGATATCGAACGAGTTTTATTTGTGTATATCAGTCGAGTCAAATTACCATAAAATCAGGAAGCTTAACTCCAACGTATACCCGACTTTCTCTTTCCTCTCCCTTTCGGTCACTCACGACAGAATTTTCAGAAACAAACTCCTGATTCTGCGATTCTTTCTTTTTTTTAAAGAATATGTTTCGCAATCATTATTTTTCATGAAACCAAATTGAAAAACCACATATACATATGTTAAGAAATTAATGGTACCCTGCATCACATTCAATTTTACTTATATTGTTAATTACGGATAAGCGGTATCGATTGCAATTAATAAGAAAGCACTTATATTGTAATATTAAATAAACGATTTAATGTTGAGTATTTGAAAATATATTTGTTTGGAATCTAAGTCACGGTGTCCTACTTCAATTTACTCGTACCATTTTCCATCCAAGTAGAAGGTTAAAATGGTTGGTTCTCCCAAAAGTCCGCTTTGATCCATGACAGAATCCAGCGCTTGACACACATATTCAAACTGAACAATTTCTCTCGGCTGCATCTGAAGGAGTGAGAGAAAGAGAGAGAGAAAAAGTGCGATTTCGCGGCCAATGGCTACACGGAAGTTGGGCAACCGCGAAAACCAGCGCGTCGACGAAGGAGAAAGAGAAAGGCTTTTTTTTCTTTTTTACAGACAGCCGAAACTCGAGGAACCACTTTCTGGCCCGGGCTATATGACGACTTTCACCTCCCGTTCTTTTGCTTGCTATGTGAAATGCTGCGTGTGATTTTTTTCTCTCCTCTCCTTATTCTCATCTCGGCCTCCTTTAATGTTTAAAAGTAAAAAAAAGGGAACGGAGACTCCGAGAGATCGGGGTCAAGATCTTCGATCGACATCTTCGCGGAATCATCTTGCTCGAAGGGTAGTTTTTCCTTTAGGTCGGGTATACTGTAACAATTGTACTTTTAAAGAGAAAATACAAATCTAATATTTACTTTATTTACTATGTTTTTCTCCTAAATTGAAGATAATAACTATCTTCACTACAAATTTGATATCATCTCAGTTATATTTAATTTCACATTTCGTTCACCGTGGTTGATATGTAGGTTGAAATCGAACGATACCCGAAATTTAGATCTTGCTAGCTCGATAAAATTTACATCATGTATTTTTCACGAGCTGAAAGAAAAATTCAGAAGAAATGGCGAAAAAAACACGTACACGATACAGTTTACTTAGTACACCATCACGACTTTCATATATATATTGAAAGACAGTTTGAATACATTTCCATATAAAAATTCCACGAGTCACGGATTATTCGGGCGAGCGCTTACTGTACATAAGTGAGAAATAACATCCAAGTTGTATCAGCAATGTAGCAAGGATCAACAGGTTGCGGTGTGTCATCTGCTGTCCACGTGCATTCAAGTCTCTCTCCCTCTTCTGTACACGTACATAGATGTTTCGTTGGCGCCTTCACTTTTCATGCGTTATTTCAATATTATTATTTTTTATACAAGTTGAAGCATTCCAATGATTTATATAACACCTCACTGAGTGATTAGTTTAAGCTTGTCATTAACATAAAAATCATTCGCTTAGGTACAACTCTCCTTCATCCAATCATTATGTAACGGGTTATGTAGATAAATAGACACGTACATTCGATAATTAATAATTAATGCAAATAAATCGGATGTATGTAATATTACTTTTGACTACTTTTCATTATGAACGATTTCTTGTTCTTGAACGATGGAGAAGAAGAATGTCATTAGTTTCAATGAAAAATTCAATTTACCCGAGTATCTCGCACCGAATAAGGATTATGATAAGTTTATCTGTAAAGTAGCATTCATTTGGAAGGATAACCCCTTAACAAATTTGTTAACTTTTCGTAGTTACAACTATCGCTTTGATAAATTGTCTCGTGTCATATATGCCATCGATTAATTATACATCAAAATATATATATGCGTCAATTTTATACGTCCAACGTATATCTTTCAAAACAAAGCATCGATAAGAAATCACATTGAGAGCAATAAATCTTTTACTTCAAGACACTACATGCTAATACGCCAGACACGAAATATTTACACTTTTCAGATAAAGATAAACCCAACGAGATCTTTTTGTTCATTATTTTTTTAGTATTAAACTTCAACGTGCCGATACAATTTTGTTTACACATTTCATTTTTTTTTATTATTAATAAATGGATAAATCGCCGACTTTTTATTAATAGCTTTCTGAAAGCTCGTTAAACTGTTTATAGTCTATAATAAATTTTTTATTCCTTGTATATACATATACATACAGTGCATTTTAGTACACTGTACAAAGCATCGTTTCCTGAATATGGCATATCCCGTAATACACATCCATACATTCGTCACTTTCAAATAAGTTTAATCGATCCCCTCGCAGCTTCGACGACTTTCACTTTTATACACTTGATACGTACATACGTTGTAACGATAAAGTTCAGTGCGTAATTCTAACCGTATCATTTGCCAAAAAACAGCAAAAAAAAGTTCTCTCACTTTCGCCTAAATCTCAAATTGTAGTGATTCGCACATCACCAGCGCATCTTCCGTGTATCGGAAAACGCGGAAATTCACTCTCGCAAGAGTATGGGTTGTATTGTACGCTTGGAGATTGAGTGCACTTAATTACTGTACAAATGGAAAGTACTTTTTCTGGAGCAGTTCGTTTTTTTTTTAGTACTTTCGATTTCGGATTGCGCGTGAAAGGTTCTTCTTGACGGTACCTTCGATGTATAGCTTTTAATGTTATCAAGAAAAATGCATTAAAAGTATCGCTCGACTGAAGAGGAGCAATATATCGTCATTCGATATTTAATATTCGAATTTTTACAATATTATGACGGAGAGTCATTGGAAAATATAACAGATTAACGTATATAATTATTTATAAAACTTGAATAATAATGAAAATGTTATAAGAAATGTGTCGGTATACATATATTTTTTTAATAAAACAATTATTAATAAGATGAAAATTATAGGTTGAAAGTTTTTGTAAGTTCGTGTATTGGTGTACAAATATATATATGTGTATTTTGAACTCGCGTAGCAGTTACTACAAGATCGCATAAAAGTATACTTTTCTGTTAAATAGGATATAGCAGTAGTAGCCTGGAAACGAGTTAATCGAAGGATAGAGAAAAAATCATTCACCTGCACGTACTTTGCACGTACAGTTTCGAAATCAAGTTTTTTTCTTCTTGTCTTCTATCACTTTATAAATGTTTTAATTGTCGAGTTGCAGTGTTTTTTCTTTGTGTGTTCTCTCTCTCTCTCTCTCTTTGCAAGTGAATAATTAAAAATGTCGCAGAAACTATTGCTCATGACGCGTGCATATTATACCGTTACAGAGTAAAATACCACAATAACATTGGAATTGCTCGTAATTTAATTGCTTGACTCTCGTTCGTTGGAAGAGATAAAAATCGTTTGTCTCTCTCTTTCTCTCTTCGCCTTCTCTTAGCCAGGCGCGATACCAAGGAAAATGAAAGTTTTCTTGAAATTGATCTTATAAAAAGCCATATCCAGGAAAGTAGAATAATATAGAAAAAGTGCAATATAATGTGTACAAAAAGTACCGCTCAACATTGGAAATGCTATACCCTTGAGAGATTTTTTTCTATCTCGTCAAGTAACGGAGTTTATTTCAATTTTCGCATACGAATTTTAAGTTAAAGGTACATCACTAATTTTCAAAAATTTCCAAATTGATGTCGAGTTTTATTTATAGGCGTGCCATTATTTAAAAATATTGTAGATACTTTTTACTTTTGAAATGATAGTTACTTTCACGAAAAAAGTAAAATTGTATAACGAGGCAACATTTGCGGTTATATTACGTTAAAGGAAAATGTATAATCGTCAAATCATGTTAGTTTATCAATATTTTCGATTTTTCATTGCTTTTACACGTTTTCGTAATATTGCGGAAACGCGGACTTTTGTGAGAATCCGTCTTTTATTTCTGCTAAAGCTGACGATTTTATCGATAAGATTAGAATGAAATTTTTTTGCTAATAAATAAATATCTTTAATGCGCGACTGTTACAAAGAGTAACGGAAGTATATGAATTTTGAAAATGTAGTGTAAAGTCTTACTTCTTTAACATTTCTCCGTGACGGCAATGCCATTATGTGAATGTTGATCATACGATCAACAACTCGTTTAAAAGAATATTTGTTTTTCATAGTTGAGAGGAAAACTATTGCGTGTAGTGTAGAGGCAGAAAAAAAAATTAATTTTTAGTAAACTCAAATGGGAGCTTTTAGCTCCCTTTTCTAAAAAATATAGCGAAGAGGAAATCAAACTTTCACAAAAGTTGGTTCTTTATTTCTAACAAAGTTATACATTTTAATTACTACAATTGGTACGAGATATTTGCAAAATTCCCAGCCCAATAAGCATATCACGTGAAATTCTCATATAGCCCGCGAAATCCTTCAGTCGGTAGATAAAATCAAGCTATATATTAAACAAACACCATAAAAACTCCATTCAAAAACTATTGGTACAAGTACACAGAACGCACCTGTCGATCGAGCAAGACAGCACGAGGTAGTGAAAAAGCTCAACGTGTAGGGGGGCACATATCATATTGAAGCGGGGGCGGCGTAAAATAGAAAGGGAAACGCACGTACAGGCTGCGCCTCCTTCCTCGGACTTCCGCCTCTCTCTGTCCCGTTCGCTCTTTCGTATACATGGCAGAGAGCGTGTACATGTATCTCTCGCTCTCTTTCCCCTTCCCTCCCACTTGGTATCGTCGTCGTCGCCGCCGCCTTTTAGTGCCCCCACTCTTGACATTACCAATAGCGGCGCGGGTTTTACTTTTGCCAGGCGAGAGAGCAGTAGTCGTCGCGACGACGTGCTCGGACGCACGTGCATGTGGCTTGTTGGCTGCTTATTGTTATATACATTACAACTATATATACACATACATATACGTACTTATCGACTATCTTTTATATATCATTGATCTATCTGGATTGTTCTCACCCGTGTTTTAACTTGCAATATACAAACAAACGTGCTGCATGGTGGTGCTTCGTTTATCCGACATTCGCGAAAGAAAAAAAAAAAGGAAAGAAAAGCAAGTTTTCGTGCGTAGAGCTTGATATTTTGTGTGATCATGAAAGTGATCGAGGGAGTGCAATAAGTAAACAGTCGAAATCGTCGTTTGTCGTCGTTGGTTGCTCGGTTGGTGTGTTGTTGTCGCATGCGGGGGCACGTGTGCGCGCACGCGAGTGACAGTGCGATAACTTGCCAAGGACTTGACCACGTATATCGTCGAAAAAGTGTGTAAGTGATACATATATAATTGCCGACGTGCGTGCGCGCGACAAAGAGAGAGAACTACTTACCACAACAAGAAACCAAGCAGTTTTTTCTATTCTTCTCAAATGCTGCTTTCGTGAGAGCAAGTTTCTTCTTTTTTTTTTCGTTAAAGAAAAAAAAATTGGTACAATAACGAGGATAATTCAAAATCGTCATGGAATACCAACAGTTGGCACCGCCACCGGTGCCTACGACAATACTACACCATGCGCAAGCATCACAACAGCAGCCACAACCACCACCTCCACAAGCGCCACATCCACATATTGTTGTTGCACCTGGCCCACAACAGCCACAAGCAATGACACCTAATGGCCACCCGGCCATTCATCCATTGCCGTCTATTCATGAGGATAGTGCAAGTAGCCGTTGGACTCAGTACCAACATCTTTGGCGACAACATCACGTCTATATGAACGGTACGATGATGATGATGATGATGCCTCCTTCTGAGGATTATCCTGTTGGTGGTGGTGGTCGCAAGGTGCTTTAATTAATCGTTCGATCAATTCTGCGCGATTATTCTCACCTCTTTATGATTTGCACTTTCTCGTATCGTCCATTTTGTTATTATAATTGCTGATATTTGAATTATTGATGAGTATGCTCTTCCAATATTTCTTCAATTAGCAGTACTGGCAGCAGCAGCATTTGCGCGAGAATGCAAATAGACTTGAGCCAGACGTTAAAAAATATGCCGCGAGTTCTCTCTCTCTCTCTCTCTCTCTCTCTCTCTCTTCATCTTAAAAACGAGCTAATTTATCGTTCGTGCAGCTTTGAATTATACATGCAAATCGCTTTACGTTGTAAGTTTTATATGTACGACAGCATCATATCCCGCTCTCATCGTTGTCCCATGTTATATGAGTTTACTTTAGTTTCATCATCGGACATACTCGCACACGTACACTGTAACACTTGTCGTATATATTATATGTATATGTATATGCTTGCACTTAACATGTTGGACATCATATAACACCTATAGGTACATATTTTAGAAAAAAAAAGTCTTACGGGAGGTAAAAAGAGAATAAGATGTCCTTATTAATTGAACGATAAATAATATTGTCTTTCAATTACAAAGCTTCAATTACGACTTTATATGTTCACCAAGTACGAAAATTCTCAGTTTTCTTTTTTATTGCAAAGCAACTTCGTCGAGGCTGCATAAGGTCAACGGAGTTAAGGTTATATTAGACGACGTATGCAAAAATACTCGCATTATCAATGGAAAGTAAACAACTCTATTGATATCTATGAGTATGTGCACTTGTAGCGCGAATATGCGTTGAAGAAAAAATAAATATACCGAGGGAGAGAGAAGGGGGAGGGAGAAAATAAAACTGGTGTTTCGACCGCGCGAATGTATGAGCTTGCATAATGCAATTGTAAGTTATGTTAAGCAAAGTGCGAGGTCCTAAAAAAGAACGGAAAGAAAGAAAAAAGTGAAGATGTATATTTTTAGAAATAGCGCTCATTCGATTGCCATTCAAACACTCGTAGTCATAATTATATATTTATCAGCTATAGAGCGAAGCGCGTACGTTATCACCGTTTTGCCAATGAAACACGTAATAATCATCGCTTTATTTATCATCTATCTGGTCAATAATCCATCTTGGCATTCTATCTCACGTACCGTTCTCGTCTGTGTGTATGCGTATTTGTTGCTGATTTATCTGGCTTGTAATGTTTTGAATTTTCAGTGTTTTGATAAGAGACTCGAAAACCGCGCGACCCACGAGCAAAAACAGCATTTTAAAATGTCTCGTACATATATATATATACCTTGACTGGTAGCTTTTTGTTTTTCTGAAGTAGAGAAAATTCTCTTATTCTTGATATTTGAAAAGTCAACTATATTTTTCGAATTCCATTGCAACGAAGACACACGCACACACAGACTCTGCAAAGGTCAGCGGCAGGACCAAAAACAACAACAGTGATATATATATATATATATGTATTCGTGTAAGGTACAAAGCTCTTCACTAATACGCCCCCGATGATTTTCATCGGTGGAAAGTTCGTAGACCTCGCAAACTTTCACCCGCGTCCGAAAGGTGAATCACGCGGTGCACGTGAATCCACACTAACTCGTGCTCCTTAGACTTAGCTTTTCCCTTTCTCCGTCAAGTACACACACATATATATATATATATAAGCGTACGATAACGTTATGTCTTGGAGTATTTTAGTATCTTGACATTCACTGTCTTCTCGAGGCCAAGCATTTTTTTGCTGACTCGATTTGATTGCTATTAAGAAATATATAAAAATGAATCGTTCCTCGATTAACAGATCAAAGTCACTTGTAAGTTTGCTCTCGTTTCTTATGTAGGCTGTATATATACACACGCGACACGCGTCCTATTGTATATATCCATGTGTATGCAGTTTACACGCACGTGGGTTGCGTATCTGGAGCAAATCGAAACAGAAGCTCAACGAACTCAATTTTCGTTTTATCTTGTTGCGCTCTTACTCGAGAAGGAATTAATCGATTTGCGAAAGAATGTTTGTATTTTTCGTGTTGTTCTTTTTTACGCTGTAGGTATAAATAATGCAATTTATTTAAATATTGTAATTTTCTTTTGTTAATAAAATTAAATATTCTCTATCCAATGTTCTACCTATTCACGGGAATAATAAATAGGTACTAATCGAATTTACCTTGAAATCACGCCCGAACCCGCTAAGAGAAAAGAACAGCAAAAGGGTGTATGTTTAAAGAAAGAGCCGGCGATTAGCAGCAGTAGTAGTAGTAGTAGTATTAGTAGTAGTCACGTGGCGAGCGGATCTCATTATCTTCCGGTACGGTACTGCCGCGTGACTTGAGTGAGACTATATACTTACCGGTAGCGTATTTCTTATACGGAGATGACGAGCCAACTTTTTCGTCTTTTTCTCGTGCGTCACAAAATTGTATGTATTCCAAATTAAATATTTGCCTGTGTAAGATCGTGGGGATCCACTCCATGCATGGTGAGACAATATTCAACATACACGCGTACTGTTGCAAAGGCTCATCAATTATTCATCGGCGTTGCTTTATTGCGAGAAGCATGCACACCCACATCTGGCGCTCTGTTTGTTTGACAATGACTATGATAGCGAAAAAATTTTAAATGGCCAATCGTGTCAACGTGTAATCAAGTTTGCCTTCTATTTTTTCCATCTCTTTCACTGTCTTTTGCTTGGGCTGTTGAAATAAAGTTATTCAACAAAATAGTAGCATTATTTATACTCGTGGCTATTCAATGCCCGACTTATTGAATCTTTCCTCGTGTATTTTACAAATGATTGGAGATAAATACTGTATTACACTTGATCTCTGAGTGCTGATAGAACTAATATTTAATCGAAAAAACGATACAGATACGCCAGTTTACTTTTCGATTCGATCCAGGAAGTCGGCGCCACCTGCAATTTGTTTTCTCTTTTTTACACACTCTTATCATTGATTAGCACACTTGTTACTACGTCACTTATAACATTCACAATTGATATATTTATATTGGTATTCATTCGCAATTTACCAATATGGTGCTTTCATGCCTTCATGGGGCGTTCGCTACGAGGTCAATGACACAATAATGAACGGTGCAACTGTAAGTGGTCGTAAGTTTAAATTGGAAGACCTTTGACTTTACTACGCAACGCGCGACTTTGAATATTATATGCACTGTGCTTGTTCGCTGATAACTTGCCCTTGATTGTAATTTGCCTTTTTTCCGATGCTCGTGCGATATATAGAGTGAACGATTTTTTCCCATGGTGGATTTCTATTTGCAAAATCTTTCAATGGAATTCTACGATTGATAACTATTGTTATCAAATACAACATACGATTAGAAAAGTTCTTTTTTAAAAACAGTCGTATCTCAACAATGACTACACGACTACTCGTTCCAACTTTCACTTCTTTTCTCCACACACTAAGCTATACGCACAATAATCTAAAACATCATCTCTTGAAATAATAAATACCATCATCATCACCATCAGTAGAGGCACCAGTAGCAGCCGTGGCCCAGTGACCATATACCGTTCTGACGTCGTCGACCCTGGTTAAGGTCAGCGTTTAATCCGCGTAAAGAGAAGCCTCAAGAAGGCGAACAAGCGCGTGGGTGTGCGCGCAGTGGAAAATATAGCGAACTTGAGCGAGGTCACTTTTCTTGTGCATAATAAAATCTGATGTACGAAGGCGTGTTTCCAGACAAAGGAAAATTCTAGGCGCAGAGATGGTTCTTTTGTATTTTTGTAATTGTTTAATTAAGGGTGCCATTGGGTTGATTGTCTCTGGCATGTTTGAACATGCAGAGTTTCGCTTGAATTCCGTTGTTGTTCTGTTGCTCAAGTCAATATTTCAATTTTTGTTTGAATATAATTCGTATGCAGCTGAGAAATGCATTCGTATTATCGTTTGATGGAAATAAAATTCAACTGATTTTATCATCCTTCAATATTCTTAATTTTGAGCTTATCATCTTCGGATTTTATCTTATTTTCGACTCGTTTGTATTATTTGATAATCATTCAAGAAAATTACGTAGTTTTCATTGTACGAAAACCAATGCATGTCCACAGTTTTATCACAAGTAAGCTATTTATTTATCATTTGCTGTCGCTTCGAAACATGTCCATCACCAGGCATTAATTGCGCTCGTAATATATATAAAAAGAAGAAAAACGGGAACCACTTGACCTACTGCTGATTGGTTGTCCTAAAAAGACCGCCTAACGCGCTCTTTTCGCTTGAAAGTGAAATTGAATTATTCGGGTTGCTGTCTAAGAAAGAATTTTTAATAGCACCTGAAAGTCTCGTATGGTAATTGCGACTAGTTTATTCAACTGTTGTGGAATAGTTCCAAAGCTAATTAAAGTCCAACATTTTTACTGGAAAACTTTATTCTTTTCGAAAAACATGTATGTCTAATAAATCAGGGAAGCTACCGTGACAATTGATCTTAATCAGTGATTTAACAATGTACAACGCGTATTCTGAATTTCAACTATTAAAATAACAGTATAGCATTCTTGTAACATTGTAACCAGCTGGTCAAAATTCAAAAGAATCTGAAAAGATAAATTTCGCAACGCTTGAATGTCGCAATGAAATCAACACTCAGCTAGAAAAGAGGCATAGAAGGGTCCGATGACCCGAAGAACCTGAGTAATATAATAGCAAAAGTGCATAGAGTCGGTGTGTTTGGTGGTAGCGCAGTTTTCACTTTCGTTGCACGCGCGCGAGGAGGGTATACAAGAACTCGGGTTTTGCCTTTGTGTCGGTTTATACCTATACTATACTACGTTTGACAACTGAATGGGGTCTGCCTTGAGCTTTTCTTTTACTACTACTGACGATAAGAGGAAAGGGATAATCACCTCCGTTTGCCAGCTTGAATTTCAATCGGTGAGGAATCTTTATGAAAGAGAGAGAGAAAGAGAGACGGTAATTGCCTATTCGGAACAATTTCACTTTGTGTTTTACAACCTATATCTTGATTCTCTTCGCACGTCGATGAAAGTACGACTTTTTGGTGCGACTGATATATACGTACATATATATTTACTGTTTGAGATCTTATCGATGAGGAGAGAGAAAGAGAGAGAGAGAGAGAGACAAAAAAAGATGTATCGTTAAATACGCATATGTACAGATGCCTGTAAATCAATTAAAAGTATCTCGAAAAGAAGAAAAAAAAGTAGCGGTGCGAGTCTTGCAAGGCAACTTTCACCGAAAAAAAGTCGAGACAAGACTTGCCCCTTCTCCTCTATTACAACGTGAAATCAACTTCATGCTCGACAGTTTTATTTTGTTGTGGGTCAGCATGACCACTATATTGTTTTCATTTTCTTTCATCGCAGGTCTTATACTAATTCGATGGTGAATCCATATACGATGATCCTTATGTTTGCTTTTCGGAATAACATTCTGCATTTGAATTTTCATCAAGAAAAGTAAAGATTGTTCAAGCTGTGAATTACATAGCTCAATTCTCGTTTAGTTTGCTCATTCTTAAGCTCGGTATCTACAGTTCAACAAGTAACAAAAAAAGACAAAAAATACTAACAGCTGGAAAAAAGAAGACAGAAGTGGGGAAAGGTATAGCTTTATTAAAAGGCGAAGCGAATCCAGTGGGGGCTTCACAACCACGTCGTGGCGTGGGTCGCGCGATTACTTTCTCCGCTCGTACACTGGCCCCGCTATATCGTAGTCTCTTCCGGGTCTCCTTTCTATCCCCTCCATATATATATATATATATATATATGTGTGTGTGTATATATATTTTGTCCCTCTTAACTTGCTATATACTGTGTTGGAAAGGAGAAGGAGTAGCGCCTTTCGCTTCGTTTATGTTATGGTAGTAGGGAGGCTACCTTCTTCCGCGTGCTCATCTGCTATGCGCTTTTATAGGTATACATCGGGACGCGTATTTTTAGAAAGGGAAATCTGACAATGTGGGACTTGACATTTTGGATTGGATTATTTGCTTTTTTTTATTTTGGAGTGAAATCTTTTTTTATGACGTACTTTCGACTTGATAGTGGGCAATTTATATGCAGGTTATTAAGAGCTATTTTATCGTTAGAGCGAAAAATAAGATAAGATACATCTTTATTCGTACAGAAATTTTGGACATCAAACTTTCATCGATTGGCTATAGAAGAAATTGAAAGTTTAATTTTGTACGAAGTGTTGTTGTCGAATTGTATTTGTAAATGCTTACAAATAAGTGAGCGCAAATGTAGAAAAGTAAATTTTCATAAAAATCAAAGCTATCATTATAAATCATTTTCTCAATGTAAGCATCAATTCATTTATCGAAAAGCATTACAATAATGAGTTAAAGTTTTTATATAGTAGTTATGTTGAATCGATTGATACGCGCACGATTGTTTATGCGACTGCGCGTATAAATTATTTTACTGTACATATAACATCTTGTTTCTCAATAAGCTTCCGTGTGTTACTTTACTCCTAGCGAAATTCAAAAGCACAAAAAAAAAATTTTTTTTTTCATAACGGCATTTTTATTTTCTCTTGTGCATTGGTAAAGTCTCGAGGGACGCATAATTGCATTGTGCATAATGGACAATAAATTAACTATACGCTTGTATTTTTACTAGTTTTCAGAACAAAAATTGTCTTTTTTATTTTTAACATCTATTTTTCTATTATTTTTTATTTTCTCGTTGAGTTTTTGTCTTTCGTTATTTAGCGGTTGGTTTATTATCAAGCTTTTTATGTTAATGTAACTTCTAGGAAATGGCGTTCGTAGAATAACGAGCGAAATAAATATATATGTGTGCTCATGCTCGACTCATCGTAGATGTTAGATATATATGTAGTTCGGTGATGAAAAAAAAGAATCCTCGTATGCGCAGGTCAGGTGAAAGGCTGCGAAAGTGCGAACAGTCCATGCAGTTAAATAGTGTGAATGTAAACATCTCAATAAAGTGATTACCTAGACGCAAATGATCTTTACTACTTATAATTTGGATTCTAATATGCTTATTTGCACGCCATTATCCTCTATATGTTTCTACACTGTGTTTCTACGAGCTAACCCAAACTAATTGCCACAAGATTATCGTTATCATTTTCGAAACCGACGTAACTCATCGTGATTTTTTTGGTTGCTTTCAGGTAAGCCCGACACTTTCACACATCGCATCTTGAACAGTAAGTCGAAAAAGCTTTTCTTCTTTATTTATTTTTTTTGTTTAAAACTACGCGTTAAGTTGTCGTTTAGCACACGTGTATATCGTCCACGCCTCGTAGTAGAGAACCGGTCGACAGTAGTTGCGCATGCGTGCGGCCTCGACTTTGGACGCGGAAGTGTACGTATACCTATACTAACGACCAAAAGAAAAAAAAGATAACGTACGCGCGTTTCTTGTTATGGCTCTTTCGAGTTTCGCCGGTTTGGTTACAACTGTTTGTATCTGGGTTGGATGTTATCGGTATAAATGCTTCGTGGCTATGTATGGATCAGTATCCTGAGTTAGGTGTAGTGTACGAAATTGCGGTGATTTTTTAACTTTCTCGCAATACATCCAAGATATGTAACGGCTATCAAATATTTGAACACATTTTTCTTGCATATGATACTTGCATTTGATTTTTTTAATATTAATTTATTTGCTTGCAATTTCAATTACTTGGTTTATCGAATCTAGTTGAATTCTCATAAGTGTAGTTTAGCTATGTCGTCAAGATTCAAATAACTGAATATATTCAGTATAACTTTGTTGAGTAGATCCAACAAATTTGGGCTTATAAATGTCATAACTTTCAACGTATCTCTACACGGCAATTATTTTCTAAAATTATTCAACTAAACACAACCCATGTTATTATATTTTTGTACATAATTTACTCGCAAAACATATTTTAAAAATGAAACAACGTGCAAACATAACTAAACATAATGGCATCCGTCTTGTTTTTTTAAACAACACAGAATGAACACCAACAAAAAAAGAAATGTGCTCCAAAAAAGACTTTTTCTAAAGTTACTATGACTCGCGTCTCGAATCAACGTCAAGGCTCTTCTCGCACCGTGAGTGCGCGCGCGCGACGCGAAATTATCGCCGAGGCATTTGCAACCGCTCTCTACGTATATATCGATGCATCTCCGCGCGTTGCAAGGTCTTGTGCGCATACGAATACATTGCATATATATGTGTATATGCCCACGCTAAAAGTCAAGACACGCCGTGTGCGAACAGCTATATAGCTTTTCATTAACTATGTGAAAATATGCGTGGCTTTTGTCTTCGACGAGGCGATTCTCGTACGTACAAGTTTTGGAATTTTTAGTGACAAGAGAACAAGATTTTTTTTATTGAAAGCACTAAAAAATAAAACTTTGATTTCAAAAGTTACACATACGATTATCACGTGTAGGAGAGTTGCAATAGGATTTCAATGTATTACCTCGAAGTAATTCAACGTTTTTTGCCGACCACTATAACGTATATTCATAAAAGATTCATTACTCACTCGACACGCCCTAATTCGAGAATCTATGTAGTTGCCTATCGACAGATCGCATTAATGTTTATTCTATTGTTCAGTCGATAATTGACTGAAACTATGTTGATCATTGATGCTTTAGTAATTTTCTGATGAATAATATAGAAAGAAAAGAAAAAATGCAACCGTGCAAAACTGGTGTCTCTCGCGGCGCGCGATTATTATATCGCCTATTCGAAGTGCAGCGTATAATTGCTTTTGACTTTCATTCACGTTGCACATAAAACACTTTATTATAGGTAAGGAGCTATTTGATTTTTTTCCAACGCGTCTTATAGAGTCATTACCAAAAATTCTTGTACGATGCATTTGTTAATATATGAATTCATTGATGTGCCGTAAAAAACATCTCAGTTTTTAATAAAAAAATCTAATTCAAGATATAGTATTGTTTTCAGTATGAATATTATTTAGTATAAATGATTATATCAACTCGTTACTCTATACATTTTTCAGCTACTCATCACACATCAATCACGTTAAAAAAGCCGATTGTCTACAACGATAGCACAGGCATCTTTCCTATTAAAAAAAATGATTGATATCATTAATCTCGGTATTGTTCTCGCACAAAGAAGAAAAAAGTCAAATTTTATTCTCTATCCCAATGACATCTAAAACCAATCGTTCAATTAGGCCAGATAACGATGAAAGAGTCGGTACGAGGTGTTCAACGTTGCGTGTGCCCTCCATAAATTTTCGGCGGCGAAAGTGAAAGCGCGCGCGCGCGCATATACCTATGTAGACTTCCTATTGAGGCTCAGACTACGTGTATTCCGACGTTTCGGATTGCCGTTGAATGATAATATCGTTGTGATTTTTCATGCATTCGACGTGTTTTATTTATTACATTTTAATATATGTTTCTTCTCGGAATACGATCAACATCTTATTTGTTATTCCCTTGATATTTGAATTATTTAGAGGTGTGAAGTTCTATTTCTGTTCAACGAACGTTCTCTTCTCTCACCTTAAGTTGACTTTGACGTATTCTTAAAAAAAAGAATTCTCATTTGTTATTCGGCGGGATACTCGGCGGTCTAGTTTACAAGTAAAATTATACGAATCCGCTCCCGCGAGCTTGCAGAGGAGAAAAATCTAAAGTAATTGATAGTTCTACTATGGAGGTGCTAAATCTCCAATATCAATCGGTGATCATAATCGAAGGAAATGCAGCAGCTGCAGGAAAAAGGCGCGAAAACTAGATATATCGCTCGTCTAAAGCAGGAAGTATCTTTTACCAGCGGTAAATCTACTTTTCTCAACGATAATCACGTCTAACTTTTCATAATCGCTAGCGTGAGAGATCTTTTTTCGTTGGGCTTGGAGGTGCGTTCGATTAATCGTATGGACTTTTACTTTCTTCGCTTGGAGTGGGGATCAACACTGCGTTCGAAACGTGATGGATGCTCATTGAGGATGGATGAAATTTCGAATGTACTTGTCGTATGTACGTTTATTCTCTTATTTTTTGGGAATATGCTCATAAACTATCTGGTTTTCACAAAATAAATATACTATTACATTTACTAAACTTAATTAACTGTTTCAATTTTTCAAATCAGCAGTATATAACGGTATCTCATAATCTCAGTATAATCAATTATTAGTTTCACATTATTTAAAATTATCCGTGTAATTTATTCTTAATTTTTTTTTTGACAATAAAAGTATGCCATCGATTGATCAATCATTGTCGTTATATTTTTTCTGGAGCACGTGCTGTATAGCATACAAACTGGATTTCGAACGTCACCTATTTATTAAACAAAAATGCATGTCGACAAAAAAAGTCTTTCGTTCAACAAACGTATTTTACGATTCGACAGAAATACGTCGCTAGCGAAAGAGAAAAAAAACATCGTCGATTCACACACACGATGAGTTTCACCTACTCTCCAATGATTTACATTCCAAATGATGCGCGCTCGCGAATTGGCAAAGTTCAACGGTGACGTGTAGCACTTGAGTATTTCTCTAACGCTCGTCCATGAAAAATTTGGAAAGCTCTTCTCAGAAATTTTTGCTTAACTGTTATCGGATATTATTTACATCGGATGTTTTCGTCGGAGAAAAGTCAAATAAAAAGCCGTACGGTGGTTACTTTCTTCGAAAAAAGTAATTGACCAGTTGAAGCCTTTAGTTTCTTACTGTCACTTTTCTTCTTTTAATTAATTAAGGGACAGTGAAAGTTAGGACGACTTTAAGCTGACGAATTTTCAAGAGAGACTGATCGGAGTCGGTCGTTTAAGTGTTCAGTCTTTCGTGATCAGTTTTATTTTTAATAGAAAATGTTTGAGAAGGGACCTTTTTTACTCTCAGAGAAATAAAGAATTTGCAAGCGATTCAATAATACGTTGCCTCTACATCGACATAAAGCATGTTGTCTACGGTCTATCGTAAATTAAATTTAACCACGTGAGAAAAAAAGAACTCTGTCACTAAAGTTCCCGCGACATCAATAGCACTTTCAAGTGTCGAAAAACGCGCGAGTGCACCGCATTCCCGAAACGACGAAAGCCACCAGACCACTTTCATCTCTCAAAAATTTCGAATCGGTGGCGTGTGAACAAAAAAAAAGAATAAAGTACTGTTGGATTGCGCAATGAACTTTATGACAAATGAATTGGGACCAATATCAATGGAATTCCTCATCTATAATGTGCCTTTCGTGCTGGCTTTCTCTCTCCGTCCAACCTCCAAAATATAAGTAGGCCAACTAGTGGTCCTGACGTACGTTAGACATTATTTGGGTTTCTCTTTTTTTCCTCATTTTCTCATGCAAGACGTCGCTTTAATTTTCTCTTTCACTTTGTTGAAAATGTCTGGGGGGCGGCCTATGCGTCATTGACATGTTCTTTTTTATCTCGCTTCACGTTGATAGTTTTGATGGTTTAGAATAATTTGGTACTTTTTCTTTATGTCAATGGTTAGTGAAAATGGAACTGAAAATTAAAAAAATTTAAATACGACTTTTGACGAGCTCAACAAACTGTATAATTTAATTACCATACAAAGAAGCGCAAGAACACTACAGAAAGATTGAATTAGATCAAAAATTGCAGTCACGGTACGGATATAAATTCCCAATGAAATACACGTACTATAAGACACACTACAACAAAATTTACGTTGTGCACAGTTTTCTTCTTTGTCTAAGCAACCCCGTCGATAATCAAATTTACGATCACTTCAGCTGAATCTCTCGTAAATCTAAATAATTTCGTAGCTTGAGCCGTGAAATAAAACTATTAAAAAAAAATATTTCCCATGTACGATCATCGCATCAATCAGTCTTCAATAATCCCGAGGCGCTTCGTGCCCAATTACAAAAGTCGGCGTGAAAGTGAAAATCGATCGGTTGTCTTTTTTTTCTTCTCTTTTTCAATAGAGTTGCGTTTTGGTTGTTCTGTATAAAATATATACATGTATGCATCGATTAAACTTTCACGATTGGTTAATAATAACATTCATTAAGTTGATGAATTCGATTGATCGTTTTTAATTCTCAATTTATAGCGTATATGCTTCTTAATTTATATCG
Organism: Chouioia cunea; assembly: GCA_030064505.1. Classification (NCBI taxonomy): domain Eukaryota; kingdom Metazoa; phylum Arthropoda; class Insecta; order Hymenoptera; family Eulophidae; genus Chouioia; species Chouioia cunea. The sequence goes on along the minus strand of JAOPFQ010000003.1, from coordinate 26,452,552 downwards.
TTTCGAAAGCAAGCCTATTGACTAGATCTACGAGATCATTGCCATTAAGAAAGTATACCAAGAGTTTTTATTGTTAAATTCTTAAACGCATACGTTATACGTAAACCGCAGGGCGAGTATCTATAACTCCAAATAGACATTTTACACGATCGAAGGACGGTCGCCAAGCTGTCCAAAGAAATTGGCTGGCTTCCGAGGAACGTGCCCTACTGACGCAGAGCTTTACGAATCTCGTCCTTGACACACGCGCGATATCGAAAGTAATTCTAGTCGATTTTGTCATTGTATTTATTATTATTTCGTTAAGTAGAAACTGAACAGCATCGGGAGTTTCCATATCAAAATGCATCTCGTCATGGTGAAAATAGGAGTTAATCAACCCAACCTTATAACTTCTTGAAATTTTAAATCTACGCTTTAAAGACCATTTCTTATTAAAAAAACAAATAAAAATCATCATCTAAATGAAAGTGTCATTTAAGCAATCATTAGACGACCTCGTACAAGGACTCACCGGCGACGGTGGCGCGCCTATAAGGTTAATAGTGCAAATGTTCTCTCTCTCTCTCTCTCTTTGTCGTGCGCACGCGCGCGAGTAAACGAGAGACTTAATTTTAGATCACGCGTCCGCTTGTGTTCCCATCGTTGATCTCCCGACTAGGTCAAAACTCTATCCTCCGTGCAATGCTTTGTCTGTGAGATGAACTTACATATATGCTGCCGCTACTTTCTCTGTATGCATCTAAGCTCGTTGAGAAGATGCAATATTATTTTGGCATATCTCGAGGTATTTTGAGTAATAGTAGCGTATTTATCTCTTGTGCTTAATAATTCGATATTATAGCTCTGGTGTATACGGTTGGCTAAACGTAATGATTAAAAATAAAATTTAATTTCAAGAAACGTGGAGAACTTTAAACAATGAATTTGTTCTTTATGCTCGGTAGTCGAAAACGAATGACTTTCGTGTAAAATGATTAGCATACGAATTTCCTTTATACTAAAACTCGAAAGACGCGCAACGTTGATAATAATTCCCATAGTCAGCTCAAGGAAGCGCATCCAGTTATTCTCACATTGACAAAGGCGAAAGCGCGGGCGCATCCCGAAAGTGAAACAGACAGTTTTTGAACAAAACGTTTACAAAGGCTCGTAAAAAAAAAACAAAACAAAAGCCGACTCCGGTAATGCTTATCGCGCGAAATTTCGCTCGTTACACGCTCGAGCACGTGTGGTCTTTTGCGAATTGATCTTCCCGATAGATAGTGTCGAGAGATATAAGTCTTGCTTTGTTTTTGCTTTGTCTAGGTAGAGTTTTAATTGAATCACAAAGTAATTTGAGTTCATTGTGGGGGATCGCTTTACCAGATTTGGAAGTTATCGGTTGAGGTAATTTTCTTTCTTAACGATATATAATTAACATTTTGATAATTTGGAAAATGAAATGTGCCAAATTCTTACGAAGTCGCAATAAGGTTGAAAATGGAGAGTAACAAACTTCATTGTAAATCTTCGATTGCGCAGACTATCTTCGAAAGTAAAATTACCCGCCACATTAATTATAAAGACTCAATAAGTAACAATCACATGCATGTGTCAAGCCATGCACTCGCTCATTAAGTAGCAGACGCAATATCGAATGAAAAAAGGAAAAGAGACCGGAGGGGGCTATTCGAATTTCTGGCGGGTACTTTTACTTTTTTCGATTTGGATATAATTTATACGCGCGAGCAGTGGCGGCGGCTGTGGCGTTGGTTCTCGCTTTCAAACTTTCTCGGGCGAGCGCGCATGTGGTGAAAGAGAGAGACGCGGATAAATAAGAGAAAAGCCTTCGCTTGCGATTATTGCGTAACTACGCGCGAAACGAAAGTCATGTTTACTTCCGAAAAAGCCAACTTCTTTTTTTTCTTCTTTTTTGTCCTGTCAGAAGCCGGTTTTCAGTGTGTGGGCTTTTTATGAGTTTTTGATGAGGGAAATGTGGCTTGAGCTTGTGAATAATGATACTAATTGAGGTTCGGTTTCATTCATTATTTATGACGATTGCTTTATTAAAATTACCAAGAATTTCGATAAATTTTGAACATTTTTTTAAATGTAAGTTTGCCGACTTTCTAGATAACGTTTTTTATAGGGACTAAATTTACAAGTATGATCATTATGACTAATAAACTAAGTTAATTAACACTTCTTAGTCATAATTTATGCAAAAATAAATAAACTATTCCCATAACACTTTACGACAAATATTCTAATCTTGTCATAGTTTATGTGCAATTAAATGTTTTTTGCTCTATTGAACACTGCATATTAATGTTACGAAGTCCATCAATCTTGTTAACTTCACGCTAAGTCTTTTTGTAATTTTAATATAAACAAAAATCTATGTTATAAGAATGAAACTCAATTGTAAAATCCATATTCTAAAGTTTAAAAAAAGAAGAAGTATCGAACAACCAACAATTATCGCTGCTAAAGCGTACAATTGAACGAAAATCACTCACTCGTATACGAAAACGCAGCCACTGCAGCGGTTAATCAACATACCGAGAGTGAAAAAAGTTGGTATAGCGTGAGCGAATAGAGAGAGAGAGAGTAAAAGTGCAAGTGCTTCCGCAGTCCGCGCGTGCCCGGACTCTCTTTCCTGTATAATAGAGCTCGCAAATTTAGAGCACAGCGTCTTTGCATTTCGTTGCGTAATTTTTGAGGTGATACTGATTTTTTTCGGGAAATTGGATTTGTGTGCACGTTGCGTAACACGAGCTTTTTTTTAATTTTACAAGAATCGTCTATATGCGAATACGGTAATGAGGTAATGTAACAAGAAGGCGAAAGTACATAATGAACTGACCTACCGACAACTCATCTCGACGTTTTCGTTTGAACGAATAATTTTCGTGAAGCTTTTCGTACATTCATCGAAATTAATTTTGATTACACACGTACACGTCACGAACGTCATTTTACGTTTACGTAATTTTAATGAAAGCCTTTCTTTTTTTCTGTTTCAGGTAAGACATTACTACTACTCTCTGACTGTCTAATTGTCACTTCCCTGTTTTTAAACTGCTGAATCACAGTAAGTCACTTTGAACGAAGACCCACATTTACACATACACGCAGTGAGAGAGACCGAAATAAATCTACTTCTCCATGGTATGGGTTCTCCTTGCGAAATTGTTCAATCAAAAAAATCAAACAAAAAAAAGAAAGAAAAACATCAAAATAAGAAGAAGGACAAGAAATTTCATAAAGTGGAAAGCCTTATCCAAGAGACAGAGATGAGCAAAATTGGCCAAACATAGAGAATTTAGCGTAACGCAACAATATTATTGCAATAACGGGGAGGGAGGAAGCGCCGATACGCTTTCTGTCACGCTCGCACGCGTTTTTCCCTTCCGCGTGTTACGTCAAAGACCGAGAAGCGCGTTCAACACGCGAATTTTGTTTGTTGTTGTTTTTTCTACTTTCGGACAGTTTTATTGTCTCGCGAGGCTATTAAGGACGAAAGTAATGATTCATTGGTTTGGCTCGAGTAAAAAAACGGAATTGTCGCGTGACGTTTTACTTAGATACCGAAAAAAGTAATAAATTGTTGTGCATTACTTCTTCGTGAGTGAAATTATTGCCTAAATAATCATGTTGGCATTCTTACGAACTTCTATGATATTTGACTGTGTCTAATCAACCTTAGATCTAGTTCTTAATCAAATTTAACCACCACCCGTGTACTTAAATTTTTCTCAAACTACATTAATGATCAAAAATACATGTGCATTTCAATTATGCAAAATCTATCAAGACTACTTTTAGAAAAAATCAATCTCGGTAAAAGCAACAGAGCAAACACGAATTTAAAAAGAAATAAGGTAGTATCTCGGTGAGGCCGTTAACACTGCGAGCAAAGGCGCGCGCGATCCCACAGCGGAAAATTGATAATCGCTCGTGCGCGCTTTTGCTCGAGCTAGCGCTCTGGGAGCCCGGAAACCAGCTGCGCGCCGACGCCGCCGCCAGGGAAAGTGGCCTGGGCATGCAACTTTCACTGCCGGTGTGTATACGAGCCGCCACCGTCGTCGTCGTATAGTCACAGCGCATACATATACTACATGTGCATGTTTTAGTAGATATTCGAGTAACTTTGACTTTTTTTTTCATAGGATTGAATGATTCCTTAAATTGCGGATAGGTTTTCAGTGTGAAAATGTTGAGTATAAGTAATATTCAATGGTGAGTTCAAAATATCGAATTAACAATTTTCTACTTGTATTGTAACGTTATAACGTGAGAATAGATTCGAATGTTTAAATTCTAACGATTGTGAATCCTTTGAAGTTCATTTGTCTAAAATAGCTAGTAAAACAATTAGAAAATCATCAAATGCACCAATAAACTTTGCAAATTCATTTAACGCAATTATCCCCAACATCCTAGCGTCTACTGCGAGGTGAATGAACTTTCAAAATGACCCGCTAAATCTCTCTATCAAAGTTATTCCACACAACTTAATATCGCAGAATGTCAATAGAACTTGGTAATGCACAAATTATTAAAAAAAACCAAGGAAAAAATAAAAAACAAGCAAACTCACCTGGTCTAACGAGCACGAAAAGGAAAACCGCGACACGCCTTAACTATCTCTCCTCTCCTCCCACTAATATACCGTGCACTTTCCTCACGGCAAAGGATCGCACTCCTTTGTTTTGGTACGTCTCGAGCGCTAAGCGAGAGAGGTCGATGAACTCGTAATACACCATGCTGTGGTGCAGAAGTAGCAGCTGCAACAGCACGCGATGCTGCAAGTACACATACGTTTTCTTTGTTGCAATCCATGCTTCCTATTTTTTTCGGAAGGTGCGGGAAAGCGTGGGACACTGTGAAGCGCGATATTATATCGCGAGGGTGCAATTATACAAATAATTTCGATTCGTCTTATCTGTATAACTTTGATGGTTTTTCGAGAGACTGTGGGGTTTAAACGTAAAAATTGGACACGAATAAACTCTATCCATGATAATATTTGATATTTGAGCCTTGCAAATCAAAGCAAAATTAAGTTTAAAAATTCTAAATTATATTGTTTGGATTAACGACAGGACATTAACTATAATTCTATAAAGAATACTTTTAATGATTGACCATAAAATCGTGAGAACTAAAATCTTAATTTCGTACTACCTGTTCAAACCATTACCACAAATCAGAAAGATATCTATTTAAAAATGGGAAAAAGAAAATTTTTAACGCAAAACTAGGAAAAACTAAACCCCCACTCATAAGCGAATTTTTCGCTAGCAAAGTACTAATTTTGTGGCTGGTTTCCTCTTTCTCTCTCTTTTTCTTTGACTAACTAATCCCTCCTCTTCATCGTTCGACGGCGGCAGTTACGTGAAAAGTTCCATTTTCCGCAAGTTACGACTTGGTAAATTTTCTGACTGCGCGTTACACTGACCGCCCAACTTTCTCTCTCTCTCTCTCTATCTCTATCTATCACTCTCTTCCTCTCGATCAAATAATTACTCAACCGCAGTGTAAATATTTGTCAGAGTGATTTTGTTACAACAACCGTAGAGAAAGACTTCCTCTTAAGGCAACAAGGAAAATAGGCTGACTTCTTCTTTCTCATCATGTCGCGTGTAAGCTGCATCATCGCGGAAGACCGCGAGTCAATCCTTCTTTTTCCCGTACGTTTGCCGCATGTTTTCTTGACGTATGCATTGTTACAGTGAACTTTTTATTTTGTACCGTTAGTTGCGGGCGAAGCATGTGTTTCAGTTGATGCACGAAAATTAAGAGATTTTTTGTTCTAAAACATAAACGGTAAAGTTAGGCTTGATGTCGATTTAGAAACTAATTACGCGTGAAAAGTAACGCAAACTCATTCGTAACTGAAACCTACATACTTTTTTAAAAATACTGAACTTCCTCGGAAATATATAACTCACTGGGAGAATCCAGAAAAAGAACTTCGTTAACTTTTCCACTGAACAATTTCCTTCTCTAAAAGGAAAAAAAAAGAAAACAATTTTTCCGCGCAATCGATAACGCTGAACCATAAAAAACGCCACATATCTTTTAAAAAGCTCAAGATCCCTACATGTGTGCACGTGAACACACACAACAATGCAGATAGGTTTAGAGGAGATAATGGAAGAGATGAATTATGAACATGCAGACAGCTTTACGTTGCAAACTATAAAGAGTTTTGATGGAGTTGGCTTGCCTCCAAGTTTATTGTTAAGTTTATTTTTTTCTTCTCTTTTTGCATATCGCATCGATATCTTCATTTTTGAGAAGCCTCTCGACTTTCTCGAAGTAAATTATGTCCCGAAATTTTTCGTAATTTCATTCGATTCCTCATGTGTATATATACATGTGTGTATGCTTATGTACTCTCCCCGTCTCTCCTGGGGGGCTTCCAATTAACGTCAACTTTCTCTGGCTCTTCATTAGCCTCGTGTGGCTAGTGTGTGCTCGATATCTTAAAGGCGTTTGTAATATTCCGCTGATATCGTGATGTAGAACGTTGTTGTAAATATCATGTACTTGAGATTTTAACGACTTCCCATTTTTTTCTCCACGTCGCCAATAGGAAATACGTTCGTTGTAGCGTGTTAAGAGTCGATATTATTATACCTCGATTTAACTCTAGGACATCACACTTGATATTTTATACGAGTATACTCTCGGTATAAGTGTAGTAGCAAAAATTATGACGATACATTGCAATCATAAATGCTTTTTACATTCGTACTACTTGACGTAGATATTTATCCATGTTATTGAAAGATTTTCAGTAGTTACAGTTAAAATTAGTCAGACGTAAATTTAAAAAAAATGTTTGATCGTGTATAAATCGGATTTTTCACCGACTTGATAATCACCAATAGTGAAGCTTATAAACGATCAGTGCGAAAAGTCAATCGAGCGTCGATCTAATATTCGAAGCCCACCAGTGTCGTCAGTCCCTTACCAATGCATTATATACGATTTGCATTGCTAATCCTTCTTTGAACATATATTCTTTCTCTTTCTCTCGCTTTTTCATTCGCGTGGCGTAATGCCATTACTGAGTGACCATGAAGCGCATGAATTAAAATCCACTCGCTGATATACGAATCAGAGCGTGCGAATTAAATTTGCCCTGAAGTCCCAGACTTTATTTTTTTTGGTAAAAGAAAAAAATGGTCCTTTGTCATTCAATACATTGTTCATCTAACAAGCAGCTCCATTCGCATCGAATTGTGCTAATGATACACATTAATTTAATAAATGAAAGTTAAATAGGATCATTCGTATGAAGCTCTTGCAGCAGGTTTTGCGTATATGAGTATACAGACGGAGGGGATTTCACTCGCACGCATACAAATTTCTCAATTATATCAAGTGTGTTTATTAAGACATTTAAAGCTTTAGTAGATCTTTTCTCACGTCGCATGTGCACGCCAATATCGTCGTTTCGTTGCGAAAAAACTTTATCGCAGATTCCACGTTTTTTTTTCTTTTATTCTGTTGCGATAGGTGAATATAATAATAATAATTACAGAAAAGAGCAAACGAGAATTAATGGAAAATATGGAAACGTTAAAAACGATAATTGGAACTTACATTAGCGCAAAGAATTGATCAGAAATATGTAAAAGCTTTAGGTAATTGGGAAAAAACGAGTGTAACAAAATTCAATTAGGAAAAGTTGCAAATTATTAAAATATTCAAAGTTAAAATATAAAAAACATAATTGGATTCGTGCCCACACATATAACGCGGACTGGGTCATCGGGTAACCGGGGAAGCGAGAGGGGAGGGGGGAGGAAAAAAGAACAAGCGAGAGAGAGAGAGAGAGATGTATATAGTCAGAGTGAGGAAGCGGCGCGAATGGTTTTCCCGCGCCAGCCAAGAGATCATTCACCTTCGTGGACTGCGGAGTAAAAGTGGCCCCGCGACGAAAGCGAAATCCTCGCGCTTTTCACTATCGTTCGTTCTCCCGCTCAGTTCGACTTGCGATCGTCTACTGCTGATATATTTATTTTTAGCTATGTTTAATAGGTGTATTCTATTACAATTTTGTCAAAATATTTTCAAAATTGAAATTAATACACAATTCATTTCAAAATTATAAAACACGTCGTGTTGTTTCTTATATATATATATTTCTTTATGTAATTCTGCTTTCGCGTGAAACTGATGGGGTATGTTAATTTATTAAAGCGTGTTTTATTATTTTATTCGTCAAGTCGATAAATGAATGCATAAATATTGATAGCGTTGCATTATCGACAGAACATACGTATTATTTAGCTTTGCAATGACTATTTTTTTATTCAATTGATTTATTTTGTGAATTATTTGCTGAAAGTGTTATTATCGTGATAAATCTCTCATCGTCGTTATAAATTATGGTATTGTTTTGTATATATTTCTTTTAGTCATTTTCTTGATAATTCATAGATACTTCTTAATTAGCAGATCTCAGAATTTGTGAAAACCTTGATTACTAATCAACGATTGTTAGACGAGAAGAAAAATGTTTAATGTGACTTTATTGAAATTCTGTGTAGGTGTCATCAGGTGTATAGCAATGAATTTTTAATCGTTAATTGTAGAAATTCTGCGATGTATCATATAACTAGCATTCGTTCTCAAGGAAAAAAGGTTTTGTTTATCAACCTACACAATTTATAATTTATGAATATATCATCAATAAATCAGAAATTAATTCAGTTGCGAGGACAACAATTTTTGAGATAACTGGCTCATCAAATGTATCGATTTCGATCTCAATTCTTCCCACGATGCCTTACACTCGTAGATACCACGTGAAAAAAAAAGACGAGCCAATGGTGAAACGAATCCTATTAGAGGAGCGAACAAGGACATTATTCTGCGGTTAATTCCATTAAATCTTTGGCTATTTGTTCGGGACAATCCATGTGAACTTGTTTAATCGAAGTAGTGTTGTTTTTGTTTGTTCATGAAGAAGTACAATGTACCAAGTGTCGTCGTTAATGGCTTCATTGAGTGAATTGATTTATCATGCGTTGGTTCAACAAAAGAATTGAAATTTATGAAGATTATTCTGACTCGTTTTATGAGCAAATTCTTCGATTGCAAGATGTTAGTGTATGGATCGAAACTTAATTAGATGTTATTTATAATAAATTATCGGCATGCCTCTTCTATTTATCTTTTTTAATGCTTTAACTTGTTTATTGCAATTAATTTAAATATACGTGAGACATTTCTTGTGTATAGGGCTTTTGTATATCATTAAGATGATCTGTTTATGATATAATTAAATATTCTTGACATCAATATTTACGAATTACGTAAATAATTTATAATGTCATCGCAGATTTGTTGACAATCTTCTTGAGTTATTGGAAAGGAGAATAATTAAATTCAGTTTTCAGGGATATGCTAATGTAAGATTTATACATGGGATTTATGATTTTCGAAATGTATGAAAGCTCGCGGTAAGCAATATTTCCTTTGAAATAACATTATGACAAATCTACTACGATAGTCTGTATGGAAATATAAAAATATTGAATTACAACGGCAGTAAAGTCAAAAAATATCATCACCAAGTATTTTAAATAGTCTTAACGCAAAACGTGTAGCCTCGATGCATCATTTTTCCATTTCCCGCAGCCCAATTCTCTCGCCTGTCACGCACACATCGCTACAGCTTATACTTGTATATATTTTTTTTCTTCCTCTTCACCTGCAAGCTCCTTTTTGCGGTTTTACAATTCACGCCGACTGTGGTTAACCACGCGAGTTCTCCGGCAATAATAATGTACAAATAATGTGTCGCGCGGGTCTCATTTAATTTTCTTTTCTGCGCAAGGTTGCAAAAGACTTTGCGTATGTGTGTGCGTAGTTTTGCAAAATGAGCTTGCGTGTCATGATGTAGGTTGACAGGTTGCATTGTTTTGAAATGTCTGGGACATCTTCTATAATACTAATTAATGTTTTCTTTTCCATTCAACTTGTTATACGTCGTGCGCGACATAGATTTTATAACTTTTTCCACGAGCTCTGACCTATACATTTTTTCAATTTTTAATTTAATCATCGTGGCTGGCGCTTCTGCAATTTTAAACATTTTCCTGTTTTTTCATTGAATAAATAATAATATGCAACCACATTTAATCATCTTATGCGACTGTAAAGACATCTTAAAAAATAAAAATTTACCCTGTCGGAGATTATCGAGGTATTTCTTTACTTTTAATGAAACATATGACAGAAAACGTATTGGTTGTAAATATGATTTATGCGTCCGCTAATCGGTATGTTTAACATAATCGTGATGCTGTCATTCGGTTCAATAAGACAAATCTTTTTTTTTTACGATTTTTCGTTATTTTATTGCAATTTTTATCACGTGCTGTTCTCTAAGTACTGTCAATAATTAGGATTTTTGCAGCTTATGTAAGGTTAAATAAATTTTCTCTTTGCTCGTAAAAATGCAAATTCGAGTTGCTCAAAAGGAATAACACGTAAACGACTGATATTCCTTTTGAGCATCGTAAAGGTAAGAGCGGATGTTGCTTCGTGATGTATACACTCTCCGACTGTATAAAAAGCTCGCGATGAATTCAATTGAGATTTGGCGCATTTATTGATGAGAAACATTATCGTTGAAAAAACTTAAAAAAAAAGAAAAAAGTAAGAAAACGATACTCTATCGTCACAAAGCAAGAAAACAAATCCTAATCAACAGACCTGCATAGTATTTGAATGTTACCTCCCTGATCGACAATCATACTAACGAACTTGAGGTGGTTGCGCGTTGCTTGAACGACCGCGAGTTGTCCTCGCGCGGTATTGGATTGCGCGTGCGAACGCGAGACGAAAGTGAATCTCTACCGTACTTGCATGTGTGAGAAAATACGAGAATTCGATATCTAGTCGAACGCCACTGCTGCCTTTGCTCGACGAAGTGTTAATCCATAGTATAAGAGAGGTGTACTGTGAGGAGGAAGGAGGGTTAAGCTTGGTATCGATATCGATGCTATATACCTTGCTCACTTCATTGTGTGTTTTGTCGAGATTGTTAATTTTTTAGAATTTCGTATGCAACAATGATAGATATATGTCATTTGTCTAACTACGTCTATGTTTTGTATTATTTTCCTTATAGCAGGAAACACGTTCATGAAATTCTCGCGTTCATTCCGTTTATTTGGCGATTGTTTCCTTTCTGATGACCTCGGCGAGCAGCTTTTAGTTTTCTAATTTTAAATTTTACTCGAGAGAGTACGAGATGAATACCTCCCTCCCCACGCACACGTGGCAAATGTACGTATCATTCCCGCTAATCGCAAATGACGATGGTGGATGTTGAGTCTAGATTACTTGGAAGTACAAATTTTTAATTTTCAAAAATTTCCAACCCCGTAAACAAATGATTGAACATTATTATAGGTGTGCAAGTGGTATGATCGAATTTAAAGAGCGAGAGAAGTGCAGTGATTTTTAGGAATGATATCTACATATCCATACACACATTTATACGCGTGCGCGCGTATTAACCGACGTAAAAATGAAATAGAGTCTCTTTTAGTCATCGCGATTCACGTGGACGAGCGAGAGAAAGAGAGAGAGAGAGAGAGAGAGAGAGAGGCGCCAGGTTACCCGCACGGACTCGCGTGCTTTTGTACTGCTAGACGTTGCTTATGTAACTTATTGCGTCGGTCCCCATTTTTTATTTTACAAAATTCGCAAGATTCACTTTCTGTTTATAAGAGAAGCTTCAGTGAACGAAATAAAGTAGATAGATATCATTTTTCATTTTTCTCTCAATCTTGCCGTTGATGCAAATTACCTTACTATTCAATTTCCCAATAACGAGTGTGGTTATTTTTAACTTGAAAGATATCCTATGAAGAATTTGCAAATGAAAGTGTGTGCGCTAAACAATACGTATATACGCGTGCACTTGCTTAATGGGCGTCTGACCTGGTTCGGATATTATCTACTGAAAATGTACTCGACGGCGCCTCTCAACGTTCAACTCCGAGCTATACTGTACTAATTACTATACCATGATTTGAAAAAAAAAACACAAACAAAAACAACTCAAACCCATTTAAAACAAAAAGTATTCTTCGATCTATCGTGTCATCGACACTCCTTGTCAGCAGATAGAAGCTATACACATATGTATATAAGTTTGTGTGTCGCATGTACACGCTCTGACGCGGCCTTGAACTAAATTACAATGGCCGGCATAGCTGTTGTCGGTTGTTTAGATGTTTAGCTAGCGCGACTAGTGTGTCCAGTACAATACAATGCACACGGGCGACTCTTCTCTTGCACGTGTGTGTGAGTATGTGTGTGTATAGGTACGATCCGTCGCCTGCTACCGCCGCCGCCTCATCATCGAGCATCCGCTCTATTTTTCGCTTGTATGTCGCGCGCTCTAGGGCGCAGTCTCTTTTTTCCGTTTTTTTTTATTCGACTGATATAGATAAATAAAATAATGGCATTCGTGAGATAAGATCAATTATTCAATAGGTGAAAGTTATGAACGGCATAGCTCTCAATTAGTCGGCTATATAAGGACATTAGATATAAAATACACGTTCACAATAAATCATACGCGGGTGTGTTATTAATCGGTAGTCGCATAGTGGTTTATTGATTGCTCGTTAGAATATAGAAAGCCTCGTTTTATTTCTCCTTAGTCGATTAAAATGTGACGTGCAATTTGTTTTGTCGCGCACGCGTGCATTACACGGAGCGTGCTAATCATCCAGTGAAAAAAAGCCCCGAAAGCCTAGTACAAAAGCCTGCGATATATGTATACATACATCCCACGCCCATCGCATGTGTCGCTCAATTGCCGTTAGCCGTCCAAGGCTAGTCTCGTGTGTGTTCGTGAGAGTATGTGTACGTGTGGTGTACGCGTACGAGACGAACGAGCGTATGAGAAAAGAAAGATTAATTTTCCCGACGTTGAGTCATTTTTCATTAGACGCGTATTTATAGGTGGAACGTATAGACTACGTTGACACTTTTCTCAGGCGTTTATATGCGACTTTTCTCACCTGTGCATTATATGCGACTATATAATGCACGACAAGGATGGACACGCGAGTGTGTGTATGTGTCTGTCTGTCGATTTGATCCTTAGTCGCGATGGCCTTGTTTTAACTGGGCGCAATTGTTATTATTTCCTCGAGTTAGCTCAGGATGTCTTTTTATCGGCTTTGTATTCGCTGAAGTGATCTGCTGTGATTATTTGTAGGATGCAGTTATTTGTTTTGATGGAGGAATTGTGGTACTTTTTGTTTGTGGAGAGCGTGATTAGTGTCAGAACCGTATTTCTTATTGGATTATCTTGAGAAACAAATGCATATTGCATTGTTAATACCGATTCGTACCGATTTTCTTCATAGTATTTCATGGATCATATTGACTTTCATAAGAGTTGTATCTTTAAAAAAAATTGATCAAAACGTTGAGAAAATTAATTGAATTATATTTACTTTCAAAGTTATAGCCAAGAATCTATCTAAGTTAAAAAATATTTAGTTTGACTCAATTGTAATCTGATTATGAAATAATTTTTTTTTAGTAAAAAAAGTTTGTACAATTACTAATGACTGTGGACCTTGGTTGTACACTCAAAAACCTATTGTATAAGAAAAAGACAATATTTTTTAATGCAGAAAAAAATTCTTATTACGTATAGAATAATAAAAATGTATTATTTTTAAGCATTTTCTTTAGCTTACTCATCCGAAATCACAACTTCCAGAAATAGCCTCAATTACAAAATAACGTGTTAATTCATGTAAACGATATCTCCTCTCGAAAAAAGGAAAGAAAGAATACTGATCATCTGGCCTAATCGAAGCGTATCCCAACCATAAATTAGTCAGAGCGCTTCGAAAGAATGTTCGTAAGGGTAACACAAAGACGCGAAGAAGAAAAAGGAGGCAATCATCAAACTAGGAAGAAAGAGAACTTGCCTCCCAAGAATCTCCCTCGTTCTTTTTTTGTTATCCTTCTTTTTTTGCAAAAATCCCGTTAGTTCTTTCTACGAAAAAGCCAGGACCAAGACTCTTTGTCGATTCGATCCGATGAAGACTTTTTCCATATCTCAAGGCCTTGCTTGTTGAGAAAAATCGAAAAGTTTCTAATGAACCGCGGCCTTGACTTTGGAGTCTGTTACTGCGTGATTCACGTTCAAGATCGCGAGCGCACGTTTTTTTTCTTCTTTTTTCTGTTGCCGACCGATAAAAACAAACATCCGAGCTATTTTCTTGCCACGACATTCTCTTCATTGTTTCTCTGATTATTAAACTACACACACACACACACAGATATATACAGTTTGAAAAATTACGATCGATCATTTTTATTTTTTATATCAATCGTCCGTTTCTTTTAACAACCGATTTATATAAATATATGATTTTTCTCGGTTATTTTTTTTTGTTCTGTAGTCGAGGATCATTATAGATGAAACGAGTCTCGTCACGATTCCAATAGATTTTCCAAGATCTTCGAAAATTGCTCTACGACAAACTAGCGTTGACAAAGGATTCGAAGGCGTATAGTATTCTAACGATCGTCATTACCGCTAATAATGTCGACTCTCCGCGCAGTATTACTACTTTTTTCTCTCTCCTCTTTTGCATACATAGGTATGCTTGAAAGTTTTTTTTTAGAGTAATCAATTATTTACTGCTTCGCACACTGACAAATACGAAGAAATATAGGTAATTTGTGAGAGGAAGTTGCGAATGATTCAGTATGTACTTGCGGCACGGAATGGCGATCAAAGTAATTGCGAAATTGTATTATTTTGTATAAGGGATTCAACTTGCCTGACGTATACACGTTTGTAAGCAAATTGTGTGTATGTGTTTTGTTAGTTTCTTAAGTGTATACTACAATCGAAGTATAGAAGTATAGTGGACATTAGTTTACTCTGATACATGTATTGTACCAAAATAAGTATAAAAGCTTTTACGCTTCCGCGTTTGACAAACAGTCTCTTGGAACCAGTCGTGTGCAAAAAAAGCAAAGGAAGTATTTCAGCAATAGATAAGGTCTCTCCCTTTAGACTTTCAAACCCTTGGCAAATACACACGTGGCAACCTTGACTTGGAAAAAAAACAAGATGGTCTTCCACGGTGGACCGAAATCTCTTTCGCTGAACCGGCGGCTTCTCGGAAACAGGTGTGTACGTGTGTGCTCGTGCAGCACGGTTGATGATCTTTCCTCGTGTTACCATAGATCATCGACACATGGTCGTTTGACGATGACGATAATGATTATAATGATGTTTTGCATGGAAATTTCGAAGAGTGACTCATCTGAGAGTTTGGAAGGAGTGAAAGTTTGTTGATGGATATGAATAGCTATAGTCACTCTGTGCCTCTAAAGAAGTCAAATTGTAAAGTTGAGTTTAATCAGAAAATAAAATAGACTGGACTATTAAACATACCGCTGTCCTAACATAAAGTTTCTTATTTATATGCCAGTTCTAGATATTCTAGATTTTTCTCCCATTACACATGTATTATATATGAATGTCAACAAAACAAGGAAATAATTTTAAAAATCACAGACTCAATATACTCACCTTTTATGTATACCCTTACGAGAAGAAAAAAAGAAGCACAAATGCTTAAAAAAAGAGAGCGTTGTCTCACCAAAAATTCAAGTCCAACTCGAGTGCGAGATTCGAGGTCAAGCAAGCTCTTTTAAATTATAGCTACATCTTTCTCGAGGCAACAAAGAAGAACCGAGAGTAGAGGAACCGTTGTGAGAGATCGGCAAAGAGAAACGAAGGCTTAGGATTTCTGACCTTGTCGATGCTATGGATTAAAGTTGAAAATAGCGGTTCTCGCTTGCCCTTTTGCCTTTTTTTTAAATTTTTTAAGGTCGAGTTATATAGTTTCGAACGGTGTCTTTTTTCTTTGCATTAGGCGTTCAGACCCTAATCATTAAAAATTATGTATTTAGAAATGGGTATATAATAAAATGATCAATTTTATATAGTCAAATAAAGGATCAAGTACGAATAGTGAATGTTCATTTCACACTTATTTCAATGTTGAAGGCCATGAATTTCTCATGCTACTGAGTAATTCAGATATTTTTTTCAATGGTTCATCAATCCAAGGCGGTAACTTCTAATTAGCAAGTAAAAAGTACGAGTGTTAGCGCACAAAGTATTCATTAAAGTCAGCTAAAAACTACGCTTCGACGAGTCATCTGTAAGAAAAATAAATTGCGACATCTAGTAGTATACTTCACGTATAAAAAGTTGATTAGTTCTCGGAAGAAAATGAAATCCCTAACATTCTGGAAATAAGAAAGACATTTGTATTTAGCAAATGAAATCGACTCACTGATTGCATCTTGTTGAAATGTATCCCAATAATATGAATATTTATCCGTAGAGAAAGTTTCGTTCGTGACCAGGGAAATATTCGTCAGGGCTAGAAATAATATTTATAAGATATTCTCTAATTATTCCCATGTTTATGTACGAAAGCAAAACTGTATTTCACAAACAAGTACAAAATTAAACAGTGACCAAGGTAATTTTAATAAGTACAGGTAAACATTTAATTCATAAATTGGTAGTCGGAAACGAACAAATCTTTTCGAAATCTTATTAGTGGTATTGTGAGTTCTTCGTATTGTCAAAGTGACTTACTAATATTGCTGTAGTCTACGTGAAACCAATCAAACTAATTTGAAAAGATTAAGCATAATAATGTTGTTAATAAAGGAAATGATTTGGATGTTACAGGGAAACAAGGAAAAGATGGTCCAGACGAGAAAAAAGACGCAGACGGAGAACTTTGGGGCAACGTTGAGGCCCAGGCAGCGTTTCTTGGGCCTAATCTTTGGGATAAAACATTGCCCTATGACGCCGACCTGAAGGTATTGAACCATGTATGTACACAGACGCGAGACGGTAAGCCTCGAAAGAGATGCTTGCAGAAATTGTTTTTTTCTTTTATTTTTTTCATTCACTTTTTTTATCTGTTTTGGGGAACTTTTCTCGTTTTGTATGACATTTCGAGACATCTGCATCTCTGATTGTGAACTTTTTTTTCTATTTTATTTGTTCATTGATATACTAATGAAAGAGTTTAGTGAAAATTTTTTTATTTTATATTGTTTTTCTTCATGATTAGATTGGAATGTTTTGGATACGATGAAATACGGCTTGCTGTCTGATATATCTAATTTATTTTTATTACGATGATTGCT
Source organism: Chouioia cunea (assembly GCA_030064505.1). Lineage (NCBI taxonomy): Eukaryota > Metazoa > Arthropoda > Insecta > Hymenoptera > Eulophidae > Chouioia > Chouioia cunea. Next base: position 26,435,305 of record JAOPFQ010000003.1, on the reverse strand, counting down.
ACTAATTTGTCAAAGTTTTTCTAGATGAACGTATACTTGAAGTGAGTCGTTTTATGATGTACTTATGTATACATATATATGTGTATATATATATATATATATATATATATATATATATATATATATATAAGTTGATGATTTTTTGTGTAAATAGTGATTTTCGCTAATCTTTTATCAGTATATTATGAATATTTTCATTGGTTTTCTCGAAACAAAAATCCTGCATTTACATTTCTTTTCACATTCGTTTATTTTGTTTTTTTCCACCTACAAAAACATTTGGATTCGACTGCATTCATAGAGATTGCATCTGTGCATGTTGTATCAGTTTTTCAATGGTTTCAATGCTTTTTGAAATTCAAATAACATTGACTGGAGTGCCAAAATAAACTTTTATATCTGAACTTGTGTCGAGTTTGTTAGCATGACATATTTTACAAATTTTTCTCAAGTGCCGCATACGATGTAGTATTCACTCTACATCCATAAACTTTCGCCATCAAACTTTGTCATATAGCTTAGCATAAAACGTGAAAGAACGAAAACATTGCCTTTTCCAGCAGAAAGTTATTTTAATTATATTTTTATGATCTCTAGTACGAAAAATATATTTTAACAAATAAAAGTATATAAACTCAACGAAAATAAATTTCTTTGCTAAGCGTTATAATGTCTCGAAGAAAGAGAGAGTGCATTGACCCGGCGGACTTTCTGATATATATCTACCAGCTATAAATTGGTTCATAGTCTTTAAAATACGCCTTGCTCTGTGAATCTTTGTTCAGTGAAGATCAATTCGATTGTGTAGGCCGCGCTGTTACTTTATTTTTGGGGGAATTTAATTTATTAGTCATATATATTGTTTTAATCCAACCAATGGACAACATTCTGTTAGAGCGCTTAGACCTTTCATGTACGCAACTGTTTTTATTAATTTGCAATTTGTATATTTAAAAAAAAGAAGGTCCAACAGTGAATAAAGAAAGATCAGAAATCTTCAAATTAATGTATTCATTACGTTGTATTAAATAAATATTTCAAAATAAAACATGTATATTAATTGGACATGAAAAAATAAAAGGAACGCGTATATAGAAACAAGAAAGAACGAAGGAGCCAAACGAAAGCGGAAAACGTTTTGATCCCGCCGTCTGCTTTGCTCGTACATACATATATATAAATATGTACATTCTCGTATCGTACGGTCACTTTCTCCGGCGGCGTTGCGGCGTCACGGCTCGCCGAGGAACTTTGCGGAAGGTTTTCGGTTCTCCGATTTTTCCTCTTTCTCTCTCTCGCTCGGCTCCGCCGCTCTTCCTCTATCTTACCTCGTCGCGAGCGTGACGCGTAAATCTGGCGATAATCTTGGCTTGCCACCTTTCTCTCTCTCTCTCTCTCTCTTTACTCCGCGCGCGAGCCGAACCGACGACTTTCTCTTGGCTTCGCCGACCATATTGTAGCTTTACACTGTATCAAACGTTCTTTTAAGAGCTTTCATGTATGCTTGTGTGTATGTCTATGTTCGACGCGAGGATTCTATTGGGGTGCTAGTTTTTTTTTCAAATTAAAGGTTATTGTTTTGATAAGGCGGATTAGAAAGAGAAAGGTATTGCCATTTTAATAGGCTAATATTTCGTTTCGGAAACTTTCACATCCTTCATTAATTGTCTTGTTTGCATCGTTGAGGAATTCGTATCTTTTATTACCAATTGGCAGATCAATTTTTTTTCATGAGTAAGTCCATTTGTTTTTTTTAATCACACAAACAACTAAAATTAACTTTTTTTGCCAGTGCCACGTGTCATTTATATAAGTTATTATAATAAAAAATAAATAAATTCACATATAACAAGAAAATATCGATTTTAGCATGTCTCAAGTTGGGGACTCAAGCATGGGGTATACTTTGATCTATTCTGCATGTTTGTTTGTGTGGTGTGTATAAAGGAGTTTTATTATATTTATTTAAATATTAATTCTGTATAATTTTTTACATACAAGGTAAGATTTGAAAAATCAAAGTGAAAAATAATTAAGAAAAAGCACTCAAAAACGTAATTTCGTAATTTTAAGGAAGTATAACAAACAAATCCTTAGTCTGTACATGAATTTTCATCTTGATACTCTATTCGGAATAATATTTCCCTGAACAAAAAAAAATTACGCTTTTGAATGCACGTTCAAACTAACAATAACTCATTCCTATACATACAAAAGTGAGCTCCAAGAGTAACGCAATACACATTCCGTGCTTGCGACATTTTTATTAAATCCTGGAAAAAGAGAAACAATAACGTTTTTTTTCGTTATGCCCGCGAGACTTGACAAAGCGAAGCAGTGAAGAGGATAAAAAAAGGTGCGCAAGCGCGATCGGTATTGCGCGTTACCGGGAGATTGCGCTTTTTCTTCGTTCACAGACTTCCTCGACCTTGACTTTTTTCCAAGCGCGTGCGCAAAAATAGATGGAGAAAGACAGAAAGATGGAAAGAGAGAGAAAGATTTTTTCCATCGAGCGTTTTTCGAAGGACAAGTGCAATAATAATTGATAGGCGCGCGAGTTTTTTTCATTCGCTGATGGCGTTCATAACGGTCACAGATTATTTATGAATATAGGCGGGACTTGTTATTGAGTTACGACGCGCAGACTGAACAAAAAAAGATATATTTTGATCGAAATTGTTTTATCGGAAATCATTAATGTCAACTTTTTCTCGAACCGAATCTTCTGAAACAATCACCATTACAACTGTAAGGATCCTGCATAATTTTTTAGAGCCGATACATATATCTATTTAAAAGAAAATTTATTTTCGCGATAGACTTCCAGTTGATTTTTCTCGCGCCAATGCCTCATCGTCAAACGGCAAACATTAACTTACCGCTAGGATCGGCAAGAAAAGCTTGCAACGTTATTCATTCTCTGTATTTTTTTCCTAGAAAATAGTAGCAAAGTGGTAGGAGAAGAGAGGTATATATCTAGTATATAAACGAGGCTCTCGACGACGGACAATGACAAACGGAAACGCCGCCTCTCTTGGTCTCTGCAATGTCCTTCGCGTCGATTTTCGAAAATCCCGCGCTCCCGCAAATTGCCGGCAATTAAAAGCCGACAGACATTTTTTTTCATTCTGCGTTCGCGTACATAATTGCATTCTAGTATTCTATTCCACATCCTTCGAGCTACGAGAGAAAGAGTAAGAGAGAGAGAGAGAGAGAGAGAGAGGGAGAGAGAGAGAACGCGATTTGCCTGTCGTCGTTGTTAGCGAACCTTCACCCAGTAACGACGGCCTATCATGAGAACTTTTCCACGTGGACGCACGTACACGAGATCGTGGTATTTTCAATGAGAGCGTTTTTTTCATGCAAATAGATATAGGATATGTTTTGAATACGTTTTGGCTAGCGACGTTAGGATGGATAAGACAAATATGTAAAACGTTGTAATTATTGAGTCATTTGAACGAGTGAGTCGGATAGGAAATGTAACGATCGCAGATTTTTTCCCATGATACGGGTCATTTTGTACGGTTTTGCGAGGATGGATACACATCATCAAGGTTCTAATTGCAATTATGCGTATATAACAAAAAAAAAATTTGATGAAAATTAAACTTATATCAAATGTGACCAATGAGTCTACATTGTTACGCAAGAGAAAATCACAATATTCACGATACATTATCAACCAAATCATTTGCGATATAAATCATTTCCCAAAAGTGGAAAACATTGTAAGTAAGGATCCGCAGAAAAAATAAATCAAGAATCGTCAAAACGTACGTACACGACTAAACAAAAAAATGTATCCCAAAACTCCTACAAGGGATCGATGTACAAAACGTTACGAACAAACATAAAAAGAACAAAATCACACCACGCTCCCTGAATAACTTTAAGTTTAAGCTCATACGATCAATTTCGAGGTTTATCACTCAGACTAACCCGCACAAACACACGCATAAACTAACCTGATAATTTCATGGCTTTTGCCATGTAAACGAATTCGAAATATATTTCGTTTACATTGAAAATCTCAAACCTGAAAGATTACATTATCTGTGATTTTTTTGACAGTACGTGGATTTGGACGAGTTTCTGTCAGAGAATGGTATCCCAGTGGACGGCGTTGCTGGTGGTGGTGGCGGACAAGCTGGTGCCATGCAAAGCGCTGCTCAGTTGCACAAGCTTGGTAATGGAACGGATAATGGCAATGGTCCAAGTGCCGCTGGTGGCCATCAAGGACCTGCGGGTCTTCATCTCGAACCTGTCACCAAACGCGAACGATCGGCATCGCCTAGCGAATGCTGCTCACCTGACACTATTAATCCACCTTCGCCTGCCGACTCCAGTGAGTTGTTCTTTTTTTTCTACTTTGATTCATTCTTTTGTTTAAGTGAGAATGTGTCGAGATAGTTCAGTAAATTGAAAAAAATATGATAGTTAAATGCGTGCATGCATGTTTCACAATATCACGGTATTTTCAAAAATTTAAGATATATTTTATTCATTTAAAGTGACTTGTTCAGAAGTTAATGTAACGACTCTGATTTAAAAAGTTTTATTTGCGAAACGTTATTTTGTTATTTTCAAATTCTTATTGCATTAGCACCAATGTAATGTATTAAATTGATAAAAACCTACATCAAAATTAATGAAACATAAAAATTTAGAAAGAAATGCAACAGTCTGCCGTCCATGTTTTGAGAAAATGAATTAATGTTATTGATTCTCAAAGACCATTATTGTAAATTTAATTTCCTCGAAAACATAAAGTTCATTAGCAATGTCATTTTTACAAACAATTAAATCAATCAAAGTGACGAAAAAAAGGACGAGATTGTTAAAGACACGACGGGCATAGTAACACAAACTTTGTTAAAACTGGTAAAATTCTTGTTACTAAAGAAACAGCAAAAATTGGGTGGGTTAAAAAAGAAAAAAAAGAGAAACAGCACGCACTAACGTTGAGTCGTATGTACGAATTGTATGGTGCTGAGCAGACTCAGGGGACTCGTCGAGAATACAATATGGCTTGTCTCTTGTAGCGCTCTCGATGGCCTCATCGGGGCGGGATTTCGACCCACGAACCAGGGCCTTCTCCGACGAGGAACTCAAGCCCCAGCCCATGATCAAGAAGTCCAGAAAACAGGTATAATAATTTTATGCATATATATAAACATCATTACCGTACTTGTATAATTATCGATTCTATATATTTTCTTTTCTTTTTTTTTATTTAATTGAAGAATTCGCGATTGTTGCAGTTTGTACCAGATGACCTTAAGGATGACAAATACTGGGCACGCCGTAGAAAGAATAACATGGCAGCAAAGCGCTCGAGGGATGCGCGACGCATGAAGGAGAACCAAATCGCCCTCCGGGCCGGTTTCCTTGAGAAAGAGGTAGTTACATAGTTTATATAGCTTGTAATTCCATAACCCTGAGCTCAACATTCTTTCTAGCTTTCTGGGAAAAATCAATTCTCATTCATCTTTGACGCTTGGTATTCAAACGAAGATGCTTTGAGTTTTGATTTTCAATAGATTCTTTGGGTGAATTTGCATAAAAATTGAATTTCTTAAGTAAATTGTTCACACGCTTAACTCTCAAATATATTATGATTTTTTTCAACTAATTTTCAACGAATTGAATCAATGCTAAATTTACATTACAGAACATGGGTCTGCGACAAGAGCTCGACCGGCTAAAGAACGAAAATATGCTGTTGCGCGACAAGCTGAGCAAGTACACGGATGTGTAACATGCGAAGGCAGCAATAGCAGCTCGTCCTCGTCGTCGTCATCGTCATCATCACTCACAACAATAAAGAAACAACAAATAGAAAAAAAAAACTAAAATCCCTCCCGTCGTCGTCGCCTGAGTGATAAATTTCTTACAATAAAACAATATTTGAATGCGAGACGCAAGCTTGAGCTACAACTTTACCTTTCGAGAGAAGAGTCGGTCTGCCGCATACGCACGTCACTCATTTATACCCCCTCACCCACACACACGTACACTCAAAAAAATTATACACGCGTACACATATGTTAAAAATCTGCACATAGCTCTCTCGACGACGAAGATTTTGCGCGCTCTGAGCTTGCGAGTATACTTTGAACAAGTGACTTGGAAGGTTTTGAGAATATATAGTATCGTCCGTCGCGGATTACCTTTATCGTGCCCGATTTTACTTTTGTCTCTCCCTCCTTTCCACATGTGTTTCCAACGATATTCCCCATTCGTCTGTCATTCTCTGATTAATTTGGAGTGAAATTTTACTCTTATAGAGTAACAGCTTTTTAGTGACGTGCTGAGGCTGAGAACATTTGTACTTTGTTATGACTATAATACTTGTATTTTTATTGAGCGTTCGATCATGTCAAATGTAATCATTCTTATACATACTCATGTACACGCATACGCACACGTGCGTACACGCGTGCCGACACACACACACACACACACACACACACACACACACACACACACAGACATACACAGATACTCTGTTAGAGTAAAATTTCGCTTGACAAAGTTTCTATGAGCATTAGAAATATCAGAATTAAATTATTATTACGCAGATTAACCAAACAGAAAAAAAAATGGAAAGTGTTTCTTTCGAATTGCAACGGTTTGAAAGGGACACTTTTGTTCGCAATACAATTTGCAATAATTTTACTTTCGATCACGAAATTTTAATGGTTGATCTATTATACACGACGATGAGTCTTACATATTTTCCCGGAGTGAAGCACTATAGAATTAAGATTTAAAAATAGTCTCTTTTCAATGGTGTTCCACAATTGAAATTGTGATTTTCTGCTGGAAAAACTCTAGATGCCTAAAATATTTTTATAAATATGAAAGTAACTTATGTACTAGAAAAGCTTTAATACACTATATAGTGCAATAATTCATTGAGAAAAAAGTGAACTCAACATGATTAATCATTGTTATGTACTTGAAATTTTGGACAAAAATCTTTAGGTTTGCCCGATTAATTTTCACTCCGGAATGAGATAAGTGAAATTAGTTTGCAATTTTTGTTTTTAATTCGACAAGAGACAGGAAAAAGAAATTTTCTTTTTGTTTTACAAGAAATCTCTATCGAGCACTTTACCTTTTCTTTTCATTCATCTGAAAAATAAAACTATCCCCGATCCCTTTATTTTCCTAACCTTGCAATTGTACATAGTTATATGTATAGTTAGATTACATGAGAAAGGTATATATATATATATTATATATACAAAAATATAAATACATGAAAAAGTGAATGATATCGATATATCATGTACAATGATAGTACGGACAACAACAAAAAACAACTATGTTTATGCTGAAAGCATTAAGACATTAAGACAGAGAGATATATATTGTTTAATTGTACGCATCGTATATGTCTTATCGAAGGTACTACGCTTTGCGAATGCTGGACAACTTTATAAGACAATGTTCAAAGATCCAAGAGAAAAGATGGAATTACTATTATCATTGTTGACAATTATATATTTGCTGCGAGGCTCGAAGCGAGCGATTTGTAAATTTATATATTTTTTCCTTATACCGGTGTCTTCTTTTTTGTTGGCATATATTATATAAGTACATTAAGTGTTTTTATTAATGATGAATAAAAAAATGTTATTTCTAATAAATTTTTGACTAAAAAAATGATATTTCATGTGCTAAGTGCATAGTGAAAAAAATTGTTTTAGGAATATTAGTGTAGGTTCGTACACGAGCTCTAATAATGGGAACCTATGTTTAGACTCTTAATCCATGTAGGATATTGTAACGATATTACCGTAAATTAATATATCAGCTTACATGGTCAATAGTACACTGGAAAATTTATTAAATTTTTTAATTAACCGTTCTCAAAATTCGGAACACAGCTATCTTAAATCGGAGATTAATATAATTATTGGTGATCGTTTTGCCAATAAAAGCTCGTCTGTATGCGCCAATTTAACTGAAATTTTGTATAAAAGCTTTTATTTTTAAATTCGATAAAATTTACAGTGTACTTCTGCACTTAGGGCCTACACATGGTTTTGTAAAAAATCAATGCAATACGTAATAAACTTTACGTAAATAAAAGGATCTTAATTTTTTTTTCAAACTCCACTACTATATACTCAAATTTATTAATTTTTGTTGTAATAAAGTTATTTTTTATGTTTGTCAGCAACGTATCCCAAGAGACGAATACGACGACACATATTATTATTACATAAAAAGGTACGTGTTAAATACGGTTAAATGAAAATCGAATAATTTAATATAAAATTGTGAAAACTTAACTAAATGAGCAATTAGCAAACTAAATTAGGAAAAAGATCTTCAATTTTTGAAGTTTTCATATACATATAGGATACAGCAACATTACTTTGCCTTATGTTTTTTGATCAACCGTCAGAGTCTAACGTTACTTGATTTGTAAATACAATTATTATCAAATTAACACTTACTATACTGTATTTTTTGGTTATATAGTTGTAATAATGACGTACAGCGCAATGTTCAATTTTTGACAGATTCGACAACATAAAATTACACTCCATAGTTGGTTGGAAAAGGCATAATTTGGATTTTAAGTCTTGGCGTAATTGAGAGCGTGATTTCTAAAATGTCTCCAAACATTTCACGATTAATCAAAATATTTAGACTCTGTAAACTATTATTAATTTTCCTTAAAAATCTTTCTTACAAAAATTTTGAAATTCACGTGGAACTGGAATCTAAACGATCACGTGCTCAACTGCATTAAAAATATCTTGATAAAAGTAGCTTTGTCTCAAACAAGTATAAAACATTTTCATTTTGTACAAACTTTATACAAGCCGTCAGGAAATCTTTGTTTAGAAAAGAAGAAAAAATTCTGTGCGTCTAAAGCGTATACCTCAGCGTTTTCATACACACATATATCGCCTGAATATTGTTATTTCAATATTAGCTAATTGAAGAAGTATTGAAGGGTTCATATAATTATTTGAATAGAATAAAGCTCCTTATGGTGGGTTTTTCATGTCAATTGAACTACTTATGCATCTTTTTAATTAGCTATTATTTGAATATAACTACCGAAAAGAATTCTATTACAAGAGCGGTATTATGAATGTATAAAATATGTTTTCTCCAAATATTACATTGAAATCAAAACCACATTTTTCTGTTCAGCGTATGCGAATGCAAACAATTATGTGCACAGATGTATTTTCAAGTGATGAGCGCTACGATCGCAAAACGACGTTCGGTGCTAGCACTAATCTTCTTTTTTAGTTTTTCTTTTTCGTTTTGTTTTGTTTCTTATTGTTTTAAATTATTTTCGTTCTCTTTACAAACCTTTAAATTCGATTTGCAAGATTCTTTAGTTAAACAAAGCTTCTGTTCTCTTGTGTTCAAATTAAAAGCATCAATTTTTCATGGATCGATTTCATAAGTTGTGTATAGTTTTATATTTGCTCTTACATAGCTTTCGTGATGGAATTTGTTTGATGCCGTGAAAATGTAACAACGGTTTTGCAAATAAAGTCTTTTGGGCTACTTTGCTTTTCTCACGAGTAACGAATATTTAATTTCTTTTTCCGTTAGAAGTTTATTTAATTTTTTTATATCACTTTTGGTATAGAAGACACAGTGTTAGTCAATTTAAGGAAAATAATAAGAAAGAAGGCGGACGTTTTTAATGTTGAGATATTTTCGAGAACAAACAAAAAAATTCATAAAAATTGTTGAATAAGTGATGTGCATTTCCTATTTTCAATGGAAAGAAAAAAAAGTTTGACAATGTACCATTGTTGAACTTTTTGTGCAAAAACATGTGTAAATTTGATATTCCGACATATATGTTACAAAGATCAAACTTTTTGAGATCGATTGATTCTGCTCTCATTTTTTTCTATTTTTAATGTATGTAGAAGTTAAAAATACAAAAGACAGAATTTACAAAATAAGCACTAAACAAAAAATATTAATTGTAATTACTTTTAGCAAAAGTGATAAATTATTGCAACAAATCATTAAATGATAAAAGTTGAAATAATCATAATTGTAGAGGCAGTGCTTCACACCGATTATACAAACAATTATACAATAAAACAAAGCGAACAGCGGTGTATTATCAAAAGTAACAATTTATCAAACAACAATTTTAAAAGAATGAATTCATAAAATTTAGCGCAGATTTTAGGAAAACCAACAAAAAGAAAAAAGAAAAAAAAATTATTTTACATAGTTGAAAAATATACGTTAAATGAATACTCGAGCTATTTAAATTATTATGAAATGAGTAAAGTGAATACAAAACAAAAATCATTTGTAATTGCAGAGAGAATGTTACCTCATCTCGTAACGATATCTTCCGATCCAATGTTTTTTTTTAAATATTGACTATAATACGTACGTTGTAATTTTAAATGAATATAAGTAATTTTTAAAGGACGCGAGGAGCATCTGTATAACAAACATTTACTTGAATAATTGGATTTGAGAAAAAATACGAGTGACAAACAATACAAAGGAACCTAATTGTATCACATTTCGAAAAATATATGTATTTGTTATTGTTTTAATTGAATTGATGTATTTTTATTATCAACAAATTTCCTTCTCATGCAAATTGAAATAGTGAAATTCGATACTGATGAGAAAAAATGGTGAATATATTTTGACTCGTGAAAAATGACCGTAATTACCTCTTGAAAACGTATAAAACGTATTTTGAACACAACCTTAAAAAAAATTTAACAATTTCAGTGTCAAAAACGTATTTATATATTTCTAAATTAGTAAGAGCCTAAATAATATTTTTCCAATTCTTTTCAAAGTAGAAAGCTTTGGTAATATAACAATTAAAACATGTGCATGTTCATACAAATTAATAAATTAATCATTCTTTTTCGGTATTTGAATATTGAAGCTCCATCACCGTGACGTTAGAATTTGACCGTCCATATTTCATGAGCATTAGAAAAATACTTGATAGCAAGAAAATTAAGCAATGGAATTTACCGTGCTGAGTAATGTCTCATGAGTGTATCCATGATTATGGAAGTGGAGGGAGAGAAGGAGGAGTCTGAGCCAGTTCGCTGTCGCTCACAGTTGTGTTGTGGTTATTGTACATCCAGTTAGATTATCGAGTTATTCTCATAGTGTATATGCTAATTTCTTAAAATATAACTTTTTTACTAATATTTACAATATTGTCATTATTGATAAGATGTGAATAATTTACCACACGTGTATTACAGTAGACATTGTGGAAAAAGTTTTTTCTTAAAATATCATATAATAATCAATTTAATTATAGTTCTTAAGATAAATTACATGAGAAATAGTTCAATGAAAAAAAATTCTTAAGAATTTAAAAATAATAGTAACGTGTAGATTACGTTTTTTATGCTATCGGGATTTTATTATTGTAAGTCGATAAGAATTTGAAGATCGTAATAAACATATGAGCAGTTATATGTGTATTATTCATTGTTAATAAATCGATATATTGATGGTCTTTGTCCAGTGCTAAAAAGGAGGCAACGAATGAAAAGATAAGAGATTTTGTAATATACGTATAACATACGTAATTTATAATTTGGTATTTCAACCAAAAACAATGGGTGTCGGAATGGTAGAGGTTTTAGCAGGATTTGGATTTTTTATCATCTGCCTGTATTACTATCTGACATCGAGTTTTAATTTTTGGAAAAAACAAAACGTACGAGGACCCACGCCATCGATATTCTGCGGAAATCTGAAGGATGTCATACTTGGAAGGATCCATATTGGTTTATTAGTGAAAAAATATTACGATGACTTCAAATCTGAGCCAATGGTCGGTCTGTTCGGTTTCACAAATAGCCCGATGTTGGTGTTGAAAGATCCTGATTTAATAAAAGATGTACTGATCAAAGATTTCAATGTGTTCTCTGACCGTGGCACTTCTTTTGATGATAATGATGATCTTAGTCGACATTTGGCAAACTTGCGGCACGATAAATGGCGTCCACTTAGGAGCAAGCTATCACCAGTGTTTACATCGGGAAAATTGCATGACATGTTCTATTTGATGTCTACTTGCGCATTTCATTTCGAAAAGTATCTAGAACAAGTAGCGAAGAACGTAGAACCTGCAGAATTTCGAGAATTATCTGCAAAATTCACAACGGATTCAATTGGGGTTTGTGCATTTGGAATTAATACAAACGCTTTAGATGAACACAGCGAATTTCGAAAACACGGACGAGATTTATTTGGAACTGATGCCGTTAACGTGATTCGACGTCTCCTTCAAGAATTAGCTCCTAAAATATATAAATTATTAGGACCTTTAAAATATAGCGAAGCTGTAAAATTTGTTGTCTCTTCTATGAAGAAAACGATGGATTATAGAAAGAAGAATGAATTTCGGAGGAATGATTTTGTGGATTTATTGATGGATTTGCAAAATGAATCAGAGAAAGATCAAAATACCGGTAAAAATATCATTTTTATGCATTGGTTTGGTTTAAGATTCCATATATTCTAGCTATTGCAATTGGTAACGATTTTCTTTTACTTTCAGAATTTTCTAACTTATTTTTGATAAGTCAAGCTTTGGTGTTTTTCGCTGCTGGATTCGAAACGTCATCTACTACAATGAGTAATGCATTTTATGAATTAGCTCTTAATCCTGATGTACAAGATAAACTTCGACAAGAAATAAGATTAGAAATCGAGAAAGATAAGGGCAAAGTGACTTATGAAAACATCAAAAGAATGAAATACTTAGACAAAGTATTTAAAGGTAAGCAATAAATATTGAATTTTGATCTTTGTTTAAAAAATAACTATGGCGTGAATTGTCAATGCTTCTTTTTCAGAAACTTTGAGAAAATATCCACCTGCAAGCGTTTTACAAAGGCGAACTTGTGCTCCGTATACTTTTAATGGGACAAATGTAACAATACCAATAGGCATGAAAATTTTAATCCCCGTATGGGCCATACAACGCGATCCAGAGATCTATCCAGATCCAGATAAATTCGACCCTGAAAGATTCGATAAAGAAAATGAACAAAATAGGCATTCTATGCATTATTTGCCATTTGGAGATGGGCCTCGTAATTGTATAGGTATGTAGATATTGTTTAATAATGTATTGCAGGAATTAAAATGTTTAGAATGCTTGTAATTAACGTGATTTAAATGTATAGGATCTCGATTCGGTAATTACCAAACTAAGCTTGGAATCATTACAGTCATCAATAAATTCAAAGTGGATGTTTGTGAAAAAACTTGTATACCATACGAGGTTGTACCGCGATCGATTATACCTATTCCGGTAGGTGACATATACCTCAAAATATCAGAAATAGATAATAGATATCAATCAAACGTAAACTTATAATATTTTATGATTATGTTTTTAATTTGTCAATAAAATTTATAACTACTTGATTATTTTGAAAATGACTTATTTTAATAACAAAGATAAAAATCCTTAAAAAACTCTGTTAATTGTTGTGAATTATGCTATTGAAATAATTGATAATTAGAATGAATGTATTCGTTCAATGTGACATTTTAACAGTGATAATAAAAATATATAGTTGGCATTTAAGAAAATATGACTAGGTTAATTAATATTTTTTTTCGTTTTGTACAGTTGCGCCTGTAAGATGATGAAATATTTTACACAGATGTACGGCCAGTTTGCTGCTAAAATTTCTATATTAATGTGCGAAAAAAATAACAAAATAATTACGCGTTTTCGTTTATGATTTTACCGAACATTGTAAATAATTTTATCGTTACAATGCTAAGTGTTAAATTATAAATAATATCTTGTGATTGTTGTAAAAAAATGTATTATCGTTGGGAATTACTTTATCTACAGCGATGGTATGAACTGATAAAACAGATAAGGAAAATATCATATCATTGCAGGTTCTTGATTATTCAAAAGATTTTATTTTACATACATGACATTTTTAACTAGCGATTCTTGGTTACAGAAACGAAATGATATACTGATAACAGATACTTAAAATCTGTAAATCTTTATTCGTATTTATAAAATCAAACGTATATTGTGCTGTGTCATCATTTATCTGCCTGCTCATAGCGCTAACTACTTCCTCAGATGACGTTGTTCGATGAAATGCTGTTCGGCCTCGACAGTCAGACACTCCTTTGCTTCATGTAACAGCAGACGAGTTTTAAAACGTTTAAGTTTTTTAGTTACATTATTACTGTTTTGAGGTTATTTTACAAACCGTTTCTGAACAATATTTTCTCTGAATGATACGTAAGTGTTAATTAAATTATGGCGCTGCCTTGATTTCGATAAAATGTAAATGTTGTAATTGAATTATAATGTTCATCTATCCTAAGTATATCAATAGTAATTACCAACGACTTTTATGTGTATCATTTTTTGGTATTGATAATGAGAAACAATGAACAGAAGTCTACGTCTATAATTTAAAATAATTCTATTATACATGTTAAGCATTGACGAAACAATTGGATTAACCTTCATTTATTAAGTACATTAAATTGTACTAAACTTATCATAACATTGAATAACCCGTTGCAGATTGCCCTTTCATATATACACATGTAGTAATATAACAATTTACAGAAACCGATAGAGTATTGATAACCGACTATTGAGAAATTAATAAATGTAGTTGATTTAAAATAAGAGTTTTTTTAATAATTTGTACGTGTCTAGTAAAAAAACTAAAAATAAATTGCATTTTCAGTGCATTTTGACAGATTGAACTATGGGAATTGGTATTATTGAAATCTTAGCAGGACTTGGAGTGTTATGTTTGTGTTTGTACTACCGATTGACGGCACAATTTGATTGTTGGAAAAAACATAATGTCAAGGGCCCAAAACCTGTACCAATATTTGGTAATTTCAAAGACGTTATCTTGGGTCGGATTAACGTTGCTTTGCTTTTAAAAAAATACTATGACGATTACAAAACTGAACCATATATCGGGCTTTACGATACGAGTTCACCGATGTTAGTTTTGAAAGATCCAGATCTTATAAAAGATGTGTTGATAAAGGATTTCAATCATTTCCGTGATCGGGGTTTAATGAATAAATTGAATCAAGATCCCCTTTCACAGAATCTTTTGAATTTGGAGTACAAATTATGGCGACCATTACGAACAAATTTATCACCGGTTTTTACTTCTGGCAAATTAAAAGATATGTTTTACTTGATTGCTGAGTGTGCTCAAAACTTTGAAAACTACATAGCTGAAATTGTAAACAAAGGAGAGCCAGTAGAATGTCGCGAATTGACAGCTAAATATACAACCGATGCTATTGGTGTGTGTGCATTTGGATTAAACATGAATGCATTGGGCGATGAAAATAGTGGTTTTCGAAAATTTGGAAGAGACTTAATGGAAAATAATTTCAAAAATTCTATCAGACGAATGTGTCGTGAATCATTTCCTCGATTGTATTCTATTCTGAGACCTTTGATATACAATAAAGCTATAGATTTTTTTGTAAATTCCATGAAAGAGACAATGGAATACAGAAACAAAAATAATATTAGAAGAAATGATTTTGTTGATTTACTAATGGATTTAAAAAACCAACCAAAGGAAAAACTTAACAATATAGGTATGAATGCTGTTTATGTAGTTGTTATTGCATTTAATCTTTATGTATTTCATATCTCAAGACAATATTGTTATAATTTATCACAGAAATGACAGACATGTTGTTAACATCGCAAGCTTTAATTTTTTTTCTTGCTGGATTTGAAACATCGTCGACAACAATGAGCAATGCCTTATACGAATTAGCGTTTCACCCTCTATATCAAGATAAGTTGCGCAAAGAGATACAAGAGGTTCTAAGCAAAGATGGAAAGTTAACCTATGACAATATTAAAAGTTTAAAATACTTAGATAAGATAGTCAAAGGTGAGTAAATAATTTTTAAAAGACGAATCATTGAATACAAAATTTTTGTCGACCTTTTGTTTATTCACTAATTGTTTTAATAAATTTGACAATCGTATCCTTTAGTAATTTTTGCCATAGAATCTATTTTTTCTGTCAGATTTGCGAAAAAAAGAAAAAATCGATGTATTTCAACAACAATTGTTTTAAAAAATTGCCAAATTTGGTATTTTTTCATATTATTGCATAATTAGAGCTAATGTCCTCTTTTAAATTGGTACCGAAGTTCTTAGGTTCATAGGATGGCTACGGGCATTAATAGGAAAATGTGTTAATTTTCTCCATATTACTGGATCACTAAAGAGATTCATTTTTAAACAAAATGATTTCATCTTATGGTATAAGAACTCGTCTGTATCTATCTGTAAAACTTCGTTTTTTTGGTATATAAAAATAATATTTACTGTTGGGATTTCATAGCTATATAATTATTTCATGGTACGATAAATTAACACATTCTTGGTTATTATGTATCAAAAGTATATAACTCTAGTGACAATGATAGAAACATATATTTGAAAATAACATAAATAGAAACGATCGATTATTGTTTTCTTGGCCGTACACTGTATTACTACTGTTTATGTTTTTTTAGAAACGCTCCGAAAATATCCTCCAGGTAGTCTTCTACGAAGGATATCAGTGACTCCATATACATTTAAGAATACTAAATTAACTATTCCGACAAACACCAAGATCATTATTCCTGTATGGGCAATTCATCGAGACCAGGACATATGGTCAGACCCAGATGTATTTTATCCAGAAAGGTTTGACGATAACAATGAGAAAATGAGACATCCAATGAATTACCTACCATTTGGAGATGGACCTCACAATTGCATTGGTAATTATATTGTATCGTGTCTTTTAAATATATTGAATAACGTTATTACAGGTTTTTATTTTTTGTTAAGGTTTACGTTTTGCGGATTATCAAACAAAAATGGGGATTGCTACCCTAATCAATAAATTTAAAGTAAATGTCTGTGATAAAACTTGTACCACCTATCGTGTACATCCAAGAGCATTCATTCCAGCACCTGTGGATGGAATATACTTAAATTTCAGTAAATGTTAAGAAATTTCGACGAATTTAACATTTTATTTTTATTTTTTAGCGTTATTTGTGGGTTAATTTTGAAATTTAAAAGGAAAATGTACCAATTTTCAATTAATCAGTAAACAAAATTAGAGTTTTTTTAATAAAAATTGAAGATACATAGTCGACTTTAGTAAGATAATTAAAAATATAGAAGTACGTAAATGTTTTCCAGTGCATTCTTATATCGCTTTCCTCGTGGCGATAATTTTTTTGTGTATTATCGAGCTAGTTGTCAAACGCCGAGGAGATAAGTTTGCCATATCACGTCTAATAAAGGCAGAAATATTTTAAAGTTATTAAGTACGTACCTTATTTATACATAAATAATTTATAAAATTATACTTCATTCATTCTCGGAAACTGTAGAGAATTTTGTAAAGTAGATTATTCTATTTAATTATTTTTCTAGGTTTGATAGTTTTGTTTGATCAAGAAGTTTAATGTTGAGAATAATCGACCACTTCACTTTTATAGTACATAAACAATAGAGTAAAGGTATAAGAACAAATGAATATAACAAATATAATAATAAGAAAATAAAGGAAAAATATACCTCTTTTTGATAGTTGTTTGTCTAGTACAGAGTCATTTGCTATCGAGAATGACTCGTTAATAATTGCAGTATGCAGTTGTTTAATAACGTTAATTGCTTGGCTATATATTATATAATAACATCAGTAAATAGCATGTTCTTATAGTGAGACGCTTTTGCTAGTATGCAAGTTTGGTGTTTTTTACAAATATTATTTTAAGGAATAAAAACAAAAGATCACTTGCCATTATATTAAAAAGGTATTGTTTAAACATACGAAAATAATGAAATAATGTGTCTCAAAATTAAAGGCCAAGTTAATGACATTATTTGTATTTGTTATACTTTGCTATCATTAACTTTACTCAATATGGTATTTACGTTTAAGACAAAATACTTAAACACTGTTATAATTTAAAAGCTTATTATTTTCCAGATTTAAAAAAATCTTCAATAATTTATTGCAAAATTGTTTACATAAAAATTTTTTTATAATATAAATATTACTTATATTCAGCTAAATTTCGAAAAGAACTATAATATACTTATATTTATTATTATATCAATTTACCTTTTATAATTTCAGTTAACAAATAATGTACTCTACGGTTTCTATCATCGAGATTCTATTAGGATTAGGTACCTTATTTATATTTTTGTATTATCATTTAATAAAAAATTTTGACTTCTGGGAAAAATACAAAGTCAAGGGGCCAAAGCCTCTACCATTTTATGGCAATTTTAAAGATGTTCTTCTGGGTAATATACACATCGGCCTTATTTTAAAAAGATATTACGATCAATATAGCAATGAACCTTTCGTTGGAGTCTATGAAGGGAATTCTCCTTTACTAATCTTGAGAGATCCGGAACTCATTAAAGACGTACTAATAAAAGACTTTCATTATTTTCCTGATCGTGCTATATATACAAGTCATGATAAAGACCCATGGGCATTGAATCTACTTAATTTGGAATATGAAAGGTGGAGACCACTCAGAAGATACCTGTCCAGTGCCTTTACTGATTGTAAATTGAAAAATATATTTTATTTATTCTTTGAGTGTGCAAAAAACTTTGAAACATATACAGAAAATGTTGTGAAGATGGATGAACCGGTAGAATGCCGTAAATTTAGTTCGATTTATACAACTAGTACAATCTGCGTGTGTGCATTTGGATTGGATACTAATTCTTCAGACAACGAAATCAATCGTTTTTTGAAATTTGGGCAGGAGTTTCTCAATTGTGATTTTAAAAATTCTACTAGACGATTAATGCGTGAATACTTTCCTCGGTTTTATTTTCTTTTAGAACCTTTTATACGCAGTGATAATACGATGTTTTTAATGAATTCTTTGCAAGATACTATAGAATATAGAAGTAAGATGAATATTAAAAGAAACGACTTTGTCGACTTACTTATAGATTTGAGGAATCATCCAGAAAAATTAAAAGAAATCGGTATGTACATTCATTAAACCAATTTATATTATGTAATTTGCGTGAATAAATATTTTTATTTTTTCTTCAGAAATGAGTGATCTACTATTGACATCTCAAGCATTTATATTTTTCATAGCCGGATTTGAGACATCGGCGGCTACTATGAGTAATGTAATATATGAGTTAGCGCTTAATCCACAATATCAGTCAAAGTTACGAGAAGAAATTCATTCAATTCTTGAAGTGGATGGTGAATTCACTTACGATAATATTAAGTCCATGAAATATTTAGATAAAGTAATTAAAGGTGCGTATAGAAAATGTTTAATTATGTATTGGTCTAAGAAATGAATGTCTACATGAACAATTATATGGAATCAAAATATTCAGTAGAATTAGCATGTCTATATTAATATATAGACAAATGTTTTTATAAGTTTAACAATATATGATATTTCTCATATCGTTTGTAGAATCCCTCAGAAAACATCCTCCAGGAACACATAATCGTAGAATTTCCGTTTCTCCGTATACTTTTGAAGGCACGAATTTAACTATTCCTGAAAATACAAGAATTATTATTCCTGTATGGGCCATACACCTCGATTCAAATATTTACCCTAATCCTGACGTATTTGACCCAGAAAGATTTAGTGAAGAAAATGAAAAAATGAGGCATCCAATGAATTACATACCATTTAGTCATGGACCTCATAATTGTATTGGTATAATTATACACTTTTTTCAATTACTCTTTTTACTTAAACATATTTTCTCTGCGTACACCTATTTTCGGTAGTAATCATGATTAAATCATGATTAAATTGCATATTTTTAGGTTTGCGTTTTGCTGATAGCCAAATAAAATTAGGAATAGCTATGTTGATTAACAAGTTTAAGATAGACGTTTGTGGTAAAATCTCCAATACTTATGATGTACACCCAAGATCAGTGATACCAATAGCTACTGATGGTTTATATGTAAAGATTACAAAAATTTGAAGTTAATTTCATAAAATTTTTTTCAATAAACTAGTTTTTAATTTGATATTTTCATATTTCTTTAAATTAAAGAAATGCTTTATGATATTTTGGATAATGTACATATTTAATTTGAAAACAAAAATAATAGAATTTCAAAATTCAATCGACAGATATAATGATATGACAGTGACACTACTTTGAGTGTATTTGTCCATGTTTTTTAAAGCCTTCTTATGCGTAGTTGCATAATAATAGGTGCATTTGTAAAGTAATTAAAAGTAGTAATAAGTTTACATATCACAGTATTAGTTTTCCGACTAAAATAAGAGTAAGGAAATTGTACGCAGTAATTAAAAATTTCGATAAATTAAAATACTTTAATTTTTGTTTTTGTAACTTACATAAAAATAGATAACAATAATTTGTGTCATTTACTAATTTTCCCGATTAGTAGTTCAAAAATACTAAACAACACACATGTATATGTAGTATACCTGCATAGACACGTTCATTACATCTTTAGTATTTTTGTCTAATAATAATATTTAAAAATGCAGATCGGTATAATTGAAGCCGTAGCAGGATTAGGAATTATAATCTCATTTGTATACATCCGATCAATGGTATATTTTAATTTTTGGAAAAAACTTCAGGTTAAGGGGCCAAAACCTGTTCCGATATTTGGTAACTCTAAGGACTTTATCTTAGGTCAGTGTAGCATGACTTTAATTTTCAAAAAATACTATGACGAATATAAAACTGAGCCATACGTCGGTGTTTATGATAAAAGCTCACCGATGTTAGTTATAAGAGATCTTGATCTCGTAAAAGATGTGTTGATAAAAGATTTTATTCACTTTTCCGACCGTGGTGTTATGGATAAGAATAGCCAAGATCCGTTTGAAGAGAATCTTGTTAATTTGGAATATGAACAATGGCGACATTTGAGAACATATTTAACGCCAGTTTTCACTTCTGGTAAATTGAAGGACATGTTTTATTTAATTGCTGAATGTGCCCAAAAATTCGAAGATTGTGTAGCAGGAATCGCAGAAAAGGGTGAACCGGTAGAATGCCCCGATTTAACAGCTAAGTATACGATTGATACAATAGGTGTATGTGTTTTCGGTTTGAATATTAATGCATTAGGAGATGATAAAAACGGTTTTCGGAAATTTCAAAAACAGTATTTAGAAAAAAATTTCAAAAATATTGCCAGACAAGTATGTCGTGAATTATTTCCGCGACTTTATGCTTTTCTAAGACCTTTAGTGTACAACAGAGCCGAGAACTTTTTCATAAAGTCCATGAAAGAAACAATCAATTATAGAAGGAAATATAATGTCAGAAGAAATGACTTTGTTGATCTACTGATAGATTTAAAAAACCAATCACATGAGAAAACTATTAATATAGGTATGCATAATTTTATTTGGTATAATATAGGTAGTATTTTTATTTGGTTGTTAATTAATCCATTAAATATTTTCAAATAAAATATTGATATAATCTAATATTTTACAGAGATGACAGATAAGTTATTGACAGCGCAAGCGTTTATCTTTTTCCTTGCTGGTTTTCATACATCATCGACAACAATGAGTCACGTATTGTACGAGCTAGCGCTCCATCCTTTACATCAAGATACATTACGGGAAGAGGTTAGAGGGGTACTAGTTCGAGACGGTGAATTGACTTACGAAAATATTAAGAACTTGAAATATCTGGATCAGGTAATTAAAGGTGAATTAAACGATTATCATATTGTAATAACAAATGCAAATAATTATGATTATTGAAAAATCTAACTGTCAGAAAGTACCTATACTAAACTATTTTCTGCATTTCTTTCTCGAATGATGCCGTAGTCGAATGAGTACTGGACACATATGCATACAATTAATTTATTTGAAAATGCATAACTTTTTATATATTTTCTAGAAACTCTGCGGAAATATCCTCCGATTAGTTTGTTACGAAGATTAGCAGTAACTCCATACACATTTAGGGGTACAAAATTGACTATACCCAAAAATACTAAAATCGTCATTCCAGTATGGGGGATTCAACGAGATTCCAAAATCTGGACAGATCCGGATGTGTTCGATCCGCAAAGATTCAATGATGAAAATGAAAAATCTAGACACCCTATGACTTATTTGCCATTTGGTAATGGACCTCGCAATTGCATTGGTGATTCTATTTATATTTATTTATATCTGTATTGAGATTAGATTTTAATTGTATATTAGTATCACAACTTATCGATAACATTTTAGGATTGCGATTTGCTGATTATCAAATGAAAATAGGACTAGCTACAGTAATTAATAAGTTCAAAGTAGACGTCTGTGACAAAACTTGCACTACCTACCGTGTACACCCAAGAGGATTAATTCCGAAGCCCATTGGCGGAATACACTTGAAATTTATTAAAATTTGAGAACGTTATCTTATTTCAGCATTATTTTTATTTCCTATTCGAAACATTTTAAAATTTTGAATTTAACGATTTTAATTGTGTTAAGAGAAATTTATTTTTATTAAATATGTTTTTATAATTTCAAGCGTTGATTACCAATTTATTGGCTATTGATGTTAATAAGTTCGTAAGTCTATAATATACCCCAGAGTAACGTTAACCCGTCCTGCACTTTTGTAAGAACGGTTGCTAAGAAGTATTTTGTTTCATCTTAGTTTCATTCTGTAGACAAAATAACTTAGTAGACTAAGTTTTTCGCTATTCACTTTTTTCCCACACAGGGAATTTTCTTAATATTTAGAGAACATTTTTAATTAAAACATAAAGTATACTATCATGTAACAATTATAGACTATTTTAAATAAAAAAAATTAATAAATAAATGTTGACTCTCGTGAAAATATGTGAGGTTCGACTAGTAGCCATATGACGCGAATGTCGGCAGTTAATTCGGCGATAATGAGCTAGGTTGCTGGACGTGACATTGACCGACAGCTTTCATATATCAACGTCTACTCGGTAAATGCACGCTTCTATTTCGCATCATGTTCTAGAGCTAGCTCGAGATGTAGACAATCATTTCTGGGGTTTTTGATATTTCTTTAGCCAAGTAAATAATAATATTGTTATTTTATTGTAAAGTATACTATTTCTATTACTATACATATTTATATTTTTGACGAAACAATAATTTATAAATTTACGCAAGCAAAACAATTTGAATAAATATTTTACTTATTAATGAAAGTATGAATGGAGATATCATTATTTCCTTATTCTTTAGCAACACATTTTCCAGCAAGGCAATACTGAAAAGTAAATGCAAACTTAGCAAATGGAACCTCATAAAATATAACATAGATACGAACCATATTTTCTCGACATATCGTTCCTTCTGCTGTGATGCCTGCATTTTTACAACTTGCCTTTCCTTTATCAAAACAAAGAAGCGTATTGCACATTCTTTTGGGGTTCTTAAAAGAAGAATCAAGTTAGTGGTTTTGTAGAGTTAACGAATTAGATTCTTGTTTAATAATTATATACTTACAAAACAAGCGATACCATTACCGGTTCTATTACACTGTTGATTTGCACTCAAAACCTGTCCTGGCAGAAGAAATTTGGCCGGTGAACCTGGGTCCGGTTTGTTTTTCAAACATTCTGACATTCGTTTCCTAGAATAATAAATTGGTCCTGTATTTATACAAAAGTACGTAATTCAGCATAATAATAATTTAAAGCTTACGATGACAGCTCATTAAAAATTTCTTTACTGCAATGTGACCATTTGAAATTATTTTCATTGTATTCAAAGATCGAAGCAGCCATAATATAACTTTCGTGAGATTTGCAGAACTTTGCGCTACCTGTACCATCGTGTGGGATTCTCAATCTAGAAAAACAGTACAATAAAAAGAAACCTTTTTCCATTTGTAAAATAAGAAAAACAATGAATTACAAATGTCCAATTTCATGAGTAGCTACAATGACACCACTAAAAGCACCGTTATCTTCAATGATAGCTGTGCTTAGGTATGAATGGCACACTTTTCCCATCAAAGAAGTACCTAAGACAAACAATTAGTTAAAGATTAAGTGGAAAATTGTCTATTAAAATAATAGTTATATACCAATAGTTGAAATGTTGCAATCGTCTGTTTGATCGATGGTACATATGTTTTCTCTGTAATGTATAAATCAAATGTAAACAATACGAAGTGTTTTATCTTATCGAATAAATGATAGTCAATTACCCAGTTAATGATACTAAAATATCGTGATTTACGATTTCATTTTTATTTTTAAAATATTTTCCTGCCTTAAAAAGTACTTTGTTTCCATTGACATATCCCAGAGAATTTTTACTTTGTTCAATGTAATACAAAGCATTTTGATCCTTCGGTTATTGGATTTATTTAGAATTTGGCTGACGTTATAACACGAAAATTAAAATGTGTAATTTCAATAAATACCTTGGCTATTACTATTCCAGCAATGTTAATGTATATTTTTAGAGAATCGAGTGAACGGAATCGTAAATCTACGCTTCTCCAAAAACTAATGATATATTTAAGCGCATCGTCAATATTTTCTCCCAGTTTCCTAAAATTTTAAAAGTGCTTATTGTTTTGCTAAATGTTAATTAAAAATTACTTCACTGCATCAAACTCAAATCCTACTTGTATAATGTGTAGTCAACCGCCACTAAAATTTCTAAATAAAAAGGATTTTCATTTAATTTACTGTTGCTTTTATCCGGTAGTTGATCCATTAAATTATTTTCAATAAGACCAGCTTTTGCAATTGCCTAAAGTAAATAAATTTGAATTTTATGTCACATTTTAATTTAATTTTACAAAACAAAAAGTAAAACCTACATTTGGTATGTTGCTTAAAATGGGATTTTCTTTGTTTCCTGAATTCGTTTCTAAAAACCATACAAGTGTGTTGTTTCCAACTAAAAACGGATTCGAATTTATATTTAACTGTTGTGCCTACATGGAAGATGAAAAATGTAGTTATTTGTTTAATTACATGATGAAAAATCGACTTACATTACAATAATATAACAATATAATTTGTATAATAAAAATAACACTTTTTTTTTCCATTGTTATTTGCTATATAAAAAAATTTCCACTACAACTCTACGGAATAACGCATTTAACTTGGTAACATTACCAAGGCAACTGAAATAAAAAAAATTGACCTAAGTGAGTATGATCGATCAATTGGTTTCGTATATAACAGCTGTATTAACGCAATGAGTCAAGAAATAGTATTTACTCAACCTACGTAGAGTTTTTTGAATAGACAACTTTTGACATTGTCTTTATCGTAGTAAGTAATTATATGTTAATATTTGGAATTCCTTTATCTTGAAAATGTGGAACGCATTTGCATTATAAACAACTGTTAAAACGTATGGATGCATGTATAGTTTCAATTACTTTAAGATTATCGCACTGATTCACCTCCCGCGACCTCCCGCATCTTCGTGTTTCTCGGTTAGCCAATAAATACATGCTTGAACATTGCGAATACGCATAAATAGAAGGCGATGCATATAAATAAATGAATGAAAAGCTCGCGTGGTGTTGTATAAGTCACGTTAATTTACTTGGCGCGGCTTGTTGCGCGGGGGAGGAAGAGGTCTCCAATTGAAGGAAATTGAATTCATAATTTGCACGATAAAGTTTCGGGCTCAGGCGATTTATGTGGCTTTGATTGCGAGACGCCGCCACCACCGCAGTCGCAAAATTCTTTTCGGAGTTTTGTAATGTATTATATGGCGGCTCGATGAGGTATGAAGTCAAGTGCTGTTCAAGGTATGAAGAAATAGTATGGGTAATTAGCGAATAGACGTAATAAATTTCATATACGCTGCAACCTTCGCGGTTTATGTTTTTCTTGCGCGAGCGTATACTTGAAAGTGAATTTTCAGATATTCCATGTAAATTATTGATATTGAATAGTTGAACTACTACTGATGTACGATAAGCGTATACAGCGCTAAGAAAGTGTGTGCTTGTTTTTGTCAAGTACATAGGAATAAAAAAATTTCAAGAAGCGATAAAACACTATCTGAAAACCAAATTACGAATGAAAAACCGGATAACGTCTTGAAAGAAATGATCTTTCTCAATCGCCCTGTCATATATGTCGTGATCGCTTTACAAAAAAAATTTGATGAAATGTCTATTTATTTGATTTTGAAAAGATTTAAGGTGTTATAAATTCGATAAACAATCATATAAACTGATTAAACTAAAACTGCAATGAATCAAATGAAAATTCTCCCAAGAGTACTATTCGCCTACGCTTATTTTGTCGTGACCATAACGAAGATGGAAAATCCTTCTTGAAGTCACGAATACAATAGTCGCAGTCAATGGAACCACTTGCATGCTATAATTAATTGGCGGCCTAAGGTCGTAAGAGAGACAGCAATATATTTCACGCCTTCGAATGGGTCACACACGGGGACCACCTGTGTTGCCGGTTAACAATGCGTCACCCGCGCAAATGATGAATGATGGTCGAGGAAATGTACGCGCACAGAAAGAGAGAGAGAGAGAGAGAGAGCGAATCAATAAAGGCTTTCTCAAAAGACCGTTTTGCTTTGCGCAAAAAATCTGCGTTAATTTATACTCGTGAGGAGAGGTGACGCAAGTTGCTTGGTGGAGGCGAGCGTATATTGAGACGACGAAAATTTGAGTAATGTGAGAAAGTAAACGCACGGTGTTGAAGTGTGCAGTGTTGTTGCTGTAAAAATGTAAAAATTCAATATTGATTGCAATTGTAGTTTAATGGTATTATGCTAATTTCGGAAATTGCATAAACTTCAATGATATTAAGTTTACGTAAAAAAACAACTATAATATAGACAAACAAATGGTTACCAAACCAAATTATTAAAAAGACATTTATATCCCGCAAGTAACTGAATTTCCACAATACTTCAGGAAGTATCAATCATAAAGTCATTGGAAATCACCAGCAATAAAAGCTATACGATATCTTTCTTTGGTGTCGCGAAAAAAGAAGAGAAGTAAACCCGAGGGCGACATCAAGATGCCGTTATTCCTGCCAAAAAAGAGATGTTCCCTCTCTCTCTTGCTCTCTCGAGCATCATATAGCAGTAAATAATGTCACTCGAGGGCAGTATTATTCACATTCTCTTATTGTATAGCACGCAAACGTATATTTAATTTATTTATGCAGGATTTTTCATCGAGATCGAGCGCTGCTTGAATTCATATAAAAACCGCCCAAGCTGTCGCTTTTATGAGAAGTTAATTGCCGAGTAATTATGTCAAAGACAGCGCCAGAGAAGTTTCACGTTTTTTGCACGTGAGCTGTGTTGGTGGTTCCAAAGAGAAACAAGATTACGGATTTTATGGTGTGATAATGCCAACGACGTCACAAGCGTCGTTGTATGCTCGCGTATCACTTTTGATATATGAACGATCAAAGATCAGAGATAATGTACAATATTTTTTATTTGGGATACTAATCATATTAATGTTTCATGTTAAACAAACTTTCATTCTTCGATTTCTTTACATATTTTCTGATGTTCAAAATGCAATACAGTAAGTGATTATTTCACAAAAAAATGTTATAAATAACTATGAAGTTCGAAAATATAATATTTATGAAAGCATTTGAACGAAATCAATCAGATAAAAATCATAATTCCTCGAGCTGTATTTCGAAATCACACATTTATTTTCCATCACTCGCGCGCATTTAGCGATGATTAATAATCGTGCGCTTTCCTAATGAAATTTACACGAACATTTGTTATAAGTATTTAAACCTTCGCGAGTTCGGGAAGAAAGGTGTCCTTAGATTAGATCTACGCTTATCGCTGTGTACAAGCTTCCCTTGGATTGTAAACATCGGTCCCTTATCTCCGCGGGAACCGTATAATACTAAGTGTAGAGGTGCCACAGATGTAGTTGTTGTTGTGCATATGCTCTCGCCATTCTCACAGACATACCCAACTATCCAAGAGAGTCCAACTATATACAATATACACGAGTGTGTTTTTGTGGTGTGATGACATGGTATTTGATTGTGAGCTTGTAACATTATAGTTATTATTCTTACATGGGAATATCCTTCAAGATCTACAAAGCAAATAACCGTTTGACCGAGAGTTTCTTTAGAGATGTATTTTTTTCAAATATTTAATATATTAATTCTTATGATGACTTCTTTAACGAATTTAATTTAGACCCTGAACTCTCATTTTGAGAGACATCCTTAAAATGAAGCGATGTATGATGCTTCTGATTGCACTTCCTGCATCGTTTATTGCTTTTGCAAGGGAATTTGCGAACTCCTAAACAATTTCGGCAAAGCTTATTAGATTTTACAAATTGGAAACGTTCCGAAGAACTGAGCGTATCAAACGATGGATATTTAAATAACCTGTGGTCCCCCTTGCATTGAGGACATACTGGAGATTTGGACGACGATATAGACGAAGTAGAAGTGCTTACAAAAGACCGATAGGCTGTATTATAATGTTACATCTTAGAAATATTCACTTTTCTTAAAAAACTGAGTAGTTAATTGATACAGCTACAAAAGTATAAGTAGCGCATTTCCCGAAACTGAATAGAAATATAAATCACAGAAGCTTGCGGCATCATCAGTATAAGTCCAACGCAAAAGTTTACGAGGTCAAAGCGACTGTTGGATTTAAAGTGGCTTCTTTCTCTCAACTCGGTGGTATTAAAATTCTCGGAGAATATATAGCTAAAGGAATGTGCGCGCGGTGCCTTTGAGGGCTTTCGCCAAATAAATTAATCTATTAACGCCGGGCCTCTGCGTAATCCCCAATTAGGACGAAATTGATTACGTTGGCTTATCTTGCGTCTTAACCCCCCACAAGACACACGTTCCCTTTCTATTCGCGTGCATCGGTAAAGCGGAAGACACAAAAAAGAGTGAATCTGTGGTTGGGTAAATGTGGTTATCGAATTGATCTCTTGGTTATTGACAAGTTTTACGGAGATTTTATTAATCTGAGCTGAAGACGATACTTTTCACTTTTTCGCGATTAAATTAGAAAAAAATATAATTAATATACGTCTTTTATTGTAAATTTTCTAATTTAACAAAGACAAAAATATTATTTGAAAAAAACAAATAACCGAAATCAATAAAAACATAATTAAAATATTTCAAAAAACCGAATTTATGTTTTAAAATTAAACACATCCTTGATAACTTGTAGCTATTTAGTTTTCTATCTTCTCATTAAAATTAATCAATTAACTAGAAAGGGAGAAAAAGGGGGAAAGGGTGCTCGATAACATCTCAGCCACCATTGATTCTTCAAAACGCTAATCTATAACCGACGACGGGATGAAATTCTCGCTTGGCTGACTAATTACCTTGTTCCAACGCGTATCCTCTAATTCCATCTAATTAGCATTAATCGCGTCCATGAAAAAATGAAGCAGAGCGAGAAAAAGAGAGGGAGAGAGAGAGATAGAGAAAAAGAGAGAGCGGGTGCGCAAAAGATAACATCCATAATCGCGGTGTTACGGCTGATCTTATCGGCTGATTTATGAATGAGCACGGTCCAGAGGACAATTTGTTGTGCGTCCCCTCGAGCGTGGGAGAAACGCGAAATTTCGCGCTCTTGCGTGTGTATGCATAAAAACAGGTTGATTCATGTTCTCTCCCCTCTCCATACTCATTTTTTTTTTCACTTGCTGTATAAAACATGTAAATACGTACAGAGTTACCATTAGGAAACACTTTTCCTTTACGTTGCTGCAAAAATGATTTATCAGTGACGATTATTAAGATGAGTCGCGAGTATAATTTTAATCGTGAAGATTTTTCAAGTACATCTAATGGTACGTGAGAAAGGTGCGCTCTTAATGGTAAAAGTAATGTGTTTTGGGAGGAATTGGTAGTTGAAAGCTTCCGTAAGAGAAATTACTGAAGTTTTAAATATTTATATTCGCAGGGCTGCTGAGTTATTTCAATCTATTGCATAAAATTCGAGCACAATTGTTTACGACTTTATGATTAATCAACGAATCAATGTATTCGTATCGAGCGATTCATGGAAAGTCTACACATCTATTACAAGTTATTTCTTAACTTCTGAATCTTTCTATGAATACAATTAGATGAAAGCGAGTACTGCGACTATATGTCTGACTTAATTCATCTATTACTACTTATTTAAATTTCAACTAACAAATTTACTATCATACGTCGTCAACGCAGTAATTAAGGTAAAATCATCCAATAAAATGTATAATTCTTGATCAAAACACCAGAAATTTCACGTTTTAAAACAAAGAAAACTAAACCCAAAGTACCGCCCAACAATCAATAACTCACGCAACCCACGCGTTCATGACCCAAGGCAGCATTAAACTCCCTCGAGCGAAGCCCCCCTGTACCACATTCATCTTAGGCAAATCACACACGCAACAGGTTGCGCACCAGTCGCCGCCGCTGCTGCTGCCTTTCATTTGGCCTCTGGAACACGATACGCGCAAGAGTAAATTACGCGCGCGTTCGCCCAACGCGTAAGTTTGTAAATGGCCACTCAAGCGCGAGCGAGAACTAGCATTTGCTACACGGATAAACATTTGTGGCGATACATTTTCTAGATTATTGTCATTACAGGATTCTTCAACATGATACCGTTTTATATTTTTGTTGTATTGAGGAATCTTTTTTTGGTTAGACGGGTCTAAAGTCTAATAGATAGTGGTGGTCTTCTTTTGTAAACGTATTATAGTGATAAAAATGATATTTTTACTATAGCGAAGCTTCAAGCAGGAAACGTGTACTTTTGCAAGTCTAGGCACGTCTTTGAGTTAAAATTTGAAACGAAATTGATGAATATTGAATCATTTACAACGATCGCAACTTTAATATTCCTCGATTATTGAAAAAATTAAAGTCATCAATCCACCACTTTTAATTTTCAATTATTCCACCCCAAAAAGTCCATCCAACCTCACAAAGTGAATAATACTTATCACATAATTATCGCTCAATGAGCTCTTAATGGACGCGAAAAATCAATTTTTTTGTAATTTCGTCTTTTTTAATCAAGCAAAAGTCATTGAACGTCGACACCTTATTCCACTGAAATTGCCAGGAATTAATTTTTTTATGAAAGTTTTTATTCGCCTCGATTAAGCAACGTCGATGACACTCGAGATTCGGTGAACAAAAAAAACAACATCTACGTGCTTTGAAGATTGATTATTCTATAATATTTTATCAAAAGATGTAAAAATAAAAAGTCTTATTGAATTTCCCATCATATAAGATTCGACACAAATTCCAACGGTTCGCATATCGTCACCTCAGTCCACTTTTTCATATTAATATCCGCGTGCACGCGAGAAAGAGAGGGAGACCGATAAGAATGAATTTTTACCACCTCGGTATAAAAAATCGTTATGCGTTGAAGGCAATTTTTCAAGGAGTAAACGAGCTGGTTGCTACGCTAATTTCACGGGAAAAAAGATACAAAACGAAAGAAAAAATTGCTCGCACGCGCTCGAGCGATTATCGGCTGATTAATGCCGCCTCATTTGCGTAACCTTACTTTGAACGATTCGCGTCCGGTTAATTTTGGCATCGAGCGCCATCGAAAATAAACCGTAGTATACGGAATTTCATGCGTGAAGGTGGTGCGGGACTTGTCCCGTTTAATTATAATCTTTGGTTATTCATCCTCTTATCGCGCTTGTCAAAAAATAAAAAAAAAATACGATACTATGGCGTTATGTGAAAACTATTCTTTACTTTTAACATTTTACTCGTTTCACCAAAGGAACGCTCACGAGTTTTTACTTTTTCTATGATTTGTAAATTTATCTGCGTATAAAATTAATCGTAACAGTAATTTACGTATTGGATAGATAATGTTCCTGTTGTTCGATAAGACTTTTAAGAAAGCTAGCAGAAAATAGTAACAAGTACTTATTTTGAATCAAACTTAAATCACGCAATCTCCAACGAAAAAAAAGCAAATAAATGTCTTTATTTCCAGAAAAAATATATCTTAACAACAAGTCTATCTTCAGTGTCGAAAGTATGTAAAAATTCTGTGTTTTTTCTCGCCAAAGTAACGGTGTTGGCATTAATTCGGAGTACGAAATGCCTGAGGGATTATTCTTTGCTGTTTCAGCGCGGGCGGACCAAATGACAGAGAGCAGAAGAGTATATTTATTTTAAAAAATCTGGAAATTGCTGGCAGGTAAACGTTAATTTTGGTAAAAAAGTATTATCGAAGAATGTGAATTCTTGAGATTGTTTTTTGGACCGACTGGGAGAGCGAAAGAATTTTTAGAAATCATGTTATTGCTATTATTATGTAAACAATCTGACGTACTATAGAAATAATAGTTATTTTTCTAGTATAAATAATAGTATTCACCATACATGAATAGAAATAATATTAATGAATCTTTTTTTTCTTCCGATTTGACGTATATATTCTTTTATATACTGCAATAAATCTCATTACGTCGCAGTACTTTGTATACTTAGCACTTGAATAGTTTCTTTAGGTGAATGAAGACGACTATTTATAAGAGGGTCGTTATTGGCAAATTAATTGGCCACGAGAACGAAGACAATGTTTCACCTTTAACAGCGACATACCCGAAAACTCATAGCCTCTCGTGGAAATCAAACAAGCTCGCAAATAGCAGACGCCCATTCAGCTGCAAATACCTTCTCGATTTATATACTCTCTCTTTTCTTAGAAAGCCATTCAAATGTAAGTTTCATTCAGTTGGCCAAGTTTTCCCTTCCCTCCAAATCCATCGTAATTTCATCGTCGCCTATGCGACTTTTTCCACTTGGCGCTGATCCAGTCGCTTCAAAGGATTTATGGTATGAGACAGATCTGTAAATTATTAATGATTTTTTTTGCTACCGACGTGTGGGTCGTTAGCAGTTTTGAGTTTTAGATTTTATGTGATTTTTACATGTTTGCAACCACGCCAATGGCATTTCTATTTCGTAATAATCACATTAAATCTACGTCAGATATCTTAATTTTTTCCCCGATTATTTCTTGAATATATTTAGTCTTCAAAATACATTACTCTATCGTCGTCGTATTTACCATATTTTGGATCCTTGAAAAATAAGTCATAAAAAATCGTTGAAAAACAAGCCGTCCACAGTTATAGCCATTTTCTAAAAAAAAAAAAATAAAAACCGACAACCTAACTAGTACATATGCCCATTTGTAACAGCATTATAAACGTTATAAAAACGACATACCGCCTTATCGAAAGCACTAATGCCTACACGCGCTTATAAATTTCATTCTCGAATCAAACCGAGAGGCAAACTAAATAACGTTGTTGTTCGTGTATTATAAAGCACACGTGTCGCATTCCATTCCTATAGGCCACAGAGAGTTAAGATTTTTGCAAGTGTCCTTGCAATGTCGAACGAGTTGAGAAAATTCGTGCGTGGGCGACAGCATCGTGCGAGAATATTCCGTCGTTCCTTTCATTATATAGCTGAGTGATTTATAGCGATTATTGCCGCAATCTAATGTTTGCTTGTGTGCTGATTACGGGGGACATGAATTGTTGCTCGAGAATTTCTAAACACGGACGATTTGATTGTGTTAAGAAATTTTACGGTGTGAAAAATATCGTCTATTTATATTTTTATTTTTTCTTTCTGTTGGTTCATGACTGACACTATACCGAGTAAAATAAAACAAAATACGTCTACATTCACGACAGTAATAATGGCCTTTATGGTATTTTTGAAGGCTTTACAAATGAGGGAGAGAGGGGGGGGATAAAAAAAGAAGCAGTGCAAGAAGATTAAGTTCCCGCGTTAAATCGAGGCAGAGATTGCTATCCGGGCTCCCGTCATTTAGGAATCAATTAAGGACGGCCGGCAGCTTAGGCATTTATTCGAGCGATCCTTTTAAAACACGACGTTCATGCTATGCTACTCACCCACGTGTCATTTGCATTGCCTTGCGACGTGGGTGATCGGTTTAGTTTTTGTTTTTTGTGGTTTTTGTTGTTGTCTTGGATTTCACTAAATTCCTGAGGATTTGCAATCGGCTGGGAGAAGTTAAATTAAGGCCTTTTTCTTAATATAATTATTTTGAATTCGGGATTCAAATATTTATATATACCTAAAGGTAGTCGAGAATGATGCTTAATCCGTCGTAAATTATGAAAAAAATAACAATCTTTTTTTTCAAATTAGAGCAGAGCGCAAATATAAAGATGACAAAACTTGCCACAGCAAAACCCGTTCACTTCCTAATTACAATTAAAAAAAAACAAATCTTTCCGCGATCTTGCTTTCAAGACCAGAAACGACGGTAGCAAAGGTAGAACGCTGCAACGCTGATAAACACGTGTAGCTTTTAAAGCATGGCAGCCGCGCGCGAGATGGTATCTGGGTAACGGGTAAAATATGCCCTCGGGAGACAATATTAACTGCATCGTGCCTCCTTCGTCTTTCCTTCATCTCCCTTCCTCTCTCGTTTGTGCGGGAGTTCACCCTAATGAGCTAACTCTCGTTCGCTCTCTCTCTCTCTCTCTCTTATTCTCTCTGTTGCACCTGAATTAATGACCGTATTTCGTCTATAACGAGGAGTGATATTTCGAGAAATAATTTATGCTGCACTCAGGTGTTGATTAGAAAAAGGTATTTGTGTGTCTTTCGGACTTAGAATGATTGTAATGTTTTGCTATTTCAGCTTGACGTACTGACATATTATTAGTTAATATGATTTTTGTATTGTAATATATAGCAGATCACTTATGTGCGTAGTAAATATTGGACCAAATCATTTTTTTGTATTTTCACACAACTGTTAAAGAAAGCAGTGCAAAAGAATAAAATGCTGCGAAATAACGACACGTCAATGACCCTCTAAAAAAGAGCCCTTACACACTGGTTCTATGTTTCTGTGTACAGAACTCTCGTTACCGATGTCATTGTCCACCATGCCACGCCGCAGCACCTGCCGTAAACTTGCTGTTCGCCCTTCACAGCCAAGAGTGCGAGAATGCAGCTCGATCTTGAAGCGAGATAAACAGCGCCACGGTAGTCCAACAGGTCAGCTCGTATCTTTTTAGCGGAAATTATACTCGATGCGGTAGTGGTAAATATCACAAGTATTTTAAATAATGTTTAAAAATTGAGAAATATTGTATTCTATCAATCAGCTTGGGTAAACGAATTGTAATGCATCTGTCACACAACTGGAGTTAAACAGAACACCAATGAGTTTCAGATTTTCCATCAGGTATGTACATTCGCATGGTACATGGCTTGATAACGTACTTGTAATTCAGATAATCTTTCGTACTCATGATTATTCTTTTTATTCATAATATATTTTATACAAGTTGAGCGCCGCCGCCGTCGTTTATATGAAACAAAACAATCGAGCACCAATGTTGCCTCAATCTATGTATATTTCTTAGTCAGTAATGATGGTATAGGGGGCATTTTGAAATTGTTTATGAAATAACTAATTTGCCCGAGCGCGCCTTGGAAAATCCGGTTGTAATAGCAAGTCTCTTCGATTTTCCCCTTGGCTTATTAACTTTTTAATGCTACTTAATGCATGTCGCGGTGACATTAGCATCTATTTTTTTCTTTTTCTTTTTATATCATTTCAAGTAAATGAGATATTTCGAGCGACTCGACATAACTTGATCGTCTACTTCGGAAATATGCTCGTGTTTTCATTTATAATTACATCTATATACGATCGAAAAGCATTCATTAGATGTATTTGTAAGATTAACATTCGATTACGCGAACTTTAAATTTATTTTTTCAATGAGAAAAAATGCATTTATTATTTTTTCTATGAAAATTGTGTACATTATTTTTACAAAATCTAGTTTAAAAGTTCATGGTGACTTTGGCGGTATTTGATCACGTATTATAAACAATATAGATTTAAACATGTATTTTTAATTAAAAATATTTTGACGAATGACATGAAAAAGAACTAAAATGTAAAATGAATTATTTTCAAATTTATAACTTAAAAATAAGTTTTTTTTAAAGAGTTAACCTTTTTCATTGTGTAGCAAATGCTCTTTCAATTTGATACTTTCGAAACCGCTTCTTCACCTGTGCTCTGTTCTTCTTGCTCTTTGTCGTTTTTTCTTTTTTTTCCTTCGCAACTACATTTCTCTTTACATTTTTCTCCTCGAAATACATATCTTTCCATTGTGGGAGGTGATAGATCCGGACAGCTGGACAATGCGATCTAGATAAGGGGACGGTCCGCGTAATGGCGCCTCTTCGACAACAGAAAGAACAATAGACGAGTGCTTTCGATATTTCTGATCGTCGAACGAATCATATAATACTCCGAGCATTAGGAATTATAATTGGATTTTCAACTTGATTTTTATTCTATATTTTTTTATTCCTTAATACATTTTATATGTGCATAAATGTATAATACCAAGTACAATTAAATACTGACTGAAAAATTACAGTTAGAGGTTGGATAAAAATTAAAAATCAACTCCGCAATAATGGTACTTTATGAATCTCATAGCAGAGATAACAACGAGAGTTGCAGTTGTATCTTGATCTGAAAAAAATTGATCACCCGAGCGTTTAATCTATTGCTTTTTCGCTCTGTATATACACTGGGATCTTATCGAGTGGCTGTGTAGATTTGTGCTAGTACACTATACCCCCCCTCCCTCCCCCCCCCCCCCTTACGACAAGACTTAATGCGCGCGCCAGCACAAAGTCGAACACAGGCTTCATTAGAATCCTCAATGTGCTGAGATATATATACACAAGGAGGCCGCTCGCACGCGCGACTCTTCGAACGTGGGAAATGCAAGCGCCTCTGCTGATATAGAAATAAAGCTTAATGAAAATTTAGTGCCGGTAGACTTTTTGGATTCGGCTGTATACATAAAGCTCAACGCCGCCGATGGGACTAGATTGAACGACGCTGATTAACTTTATTTTCTGCGCGTGCTAGATCATTTTGCAGTCTTTTTTGTGTTCTTTAACAAAAATAAAACTTTTATTTCTTATAAATTTGTTTTTCATGTACTTACTTTTGAATCTTTAAGGTTACTTACATATATGCAGTTATGATGCAGCCATCAAGAAGAGTCAGCTGATTATACGTAACTGTAATGTCAGAAATACGTCACATTGATATTGAAGAGAAACAAAAAAAAAGTAAATGCAGTTTTAGATCACATTGAGCATTCTTTCACGATCTCCAGCCTTTACGGAGACTCAGTACGTAAGTATTTCAACCGAGCAAAAAATTGCAGTATCTCCGTAAATCGTCAAATATGGCTTTGCCTACCTATACCTCAAATCTATCGGGACTGTAGAGGAAAGAAAATAACACAGAGTCTCGCTCCCACAACTTGTCAACAGTCTATCAGACGGATGCTTCATCCAAGTCAATTTTAGTCACGTCTGCGCAGTTTGAGATCTGTTTATACCAATCCGCGAATGTTTTATTTAAAACGATTGCTATTATATAGATGTGAAAGAGATGTATAACTGTGTTTAATGGTTGATAATTAAAAATTATATTATAATTTACACGAAATATCCAATTATATATGTATATTGGAACATCCTTTGAAAAATGAATCGATTGCTTTAGCAATTTACATGATTGTCTTTTCCCGAAAATTTTTTTTCTTTCCGATAATTTTGAAGGTAAACCATTAAATTTAAAAGCCATCCAAAGTATTTTCTCGCCCACACACAGGCGTTCGTCAAGCCTCGAGCGATACCCTTGATAATTGTCATGTAATTGAGGATGCCATCGGGTGCCCAATTACGGGTGGTGCGGGCGTGTCTCTGTCGAAAGAGCAGGTTGCCATGATGACTGAGGACGAGTTTTACGCAGGTGGACACGAGACATACTCGTTGAAATGTTTTTATTTTCGTACATATACTTCTGGCTATTCGAGTTTTTTATAACATGAAATCTCAATCTCAAAGTGCTACATGGATAGTGCATTTAATTCGTTACTGAAAGATCCCGAGGGTGTGGTTTTTGAGCTTTGACGGCACAGTTATAATTCGTAAGCCATTTATAGAACTATAATATTGAAAATTACATAGCTTCGATGTAATAAAAGTTTCTATTTAAACTGATACTAATCTAATCGTCAAAAGTTACACTTGAAAAAATAATTTTCCTCGCATTTCACGATTACTCATATAAATTATATTCGTCGAATATGTATTTCGTAAAAGTCAACTTTTTATTTTCTCGATCACCCTTCAAACTTTCCATCAGAGAGAAAGAGAGAGAAAGAAAGAGAGAGAGAGAGAGAGAAAGAAAGAGAGAGAGAGAGAGAGAGAGAGAGAGGGAAAGAGACAGAGGGAGAGAGAGAAAGACAGTATGCGCACCTGGATAATGTGCAGGTCTCGATCGCCCGCGCCACACGCATACACATACAAACATGCATGCACGCACACAAACGGAAATTAAGCCGCACTTAAGTGGCCGATTATCGTTGTCACGTGCAACGACGCCGACGACGCGCAAAAAAAGCGCTACGCGTGCAGCTGCGGAGAGCCTGATAAAGTCTCGCGGGAGTTGCGTGAGTTTTAAAAAGGAGCAGTTTGAGCGCGATCTACTGGGAACGGTTCTTTTACAACGATGATGAATAGATTGTAAAAGTATTATTATTATGTGTCTTTATTGTGGTTTAATTTAACTCTTTTTCCATGGATTTTGAGATGTACTAATAATAATTGTATCATCTAATAATCACAAAACAACTACGTAAGATATAGTTATTATTGCATTAATTATTCAAGAGAACTATAAAGAGGAGATTTCGTATACCAAAGGGTAGATATTTTTGACATCTGTAAAAAGTATTTGATTTGACACTTATGCATTACCTACTTAAAATATTAATTGGAATTCGTATATTCCTGAAACAATGGTTAACATGATTAAACAGATGTTGCATAAATTAAGTCATACAAAAATAAATAAAAATCATTTTACCAAGGTTCATATTAATTGTCCAAGGTTTAACATATTTTAACATTATAAAAGCCCTCAAAATAGCGTAGAGTCTTTTCATAACGAAAGGGCAAAACTTTGGTTAATGTGTATGAGGTATATATATTATATATGTAAACCTACTGTTGCAAGAGTTCACTTTTATAATACGTTCCAGACGCTATCATCTTCCGGCCGTATAGCAACTCTTTTACTCCCTCGCATCATTCTGTTCGGTTTCGTAATGAATTCCACCCTCAACACGGTAATCACTAGGCCCCGCGGGGGTAAGCAGATTACAAGGAGCTCAAAGAACGAACGTATAAAAACTGAGAGAGAAAGAGAAAGAAAGGCTGCCCCGAGGATAATACTTAAGGCTGTATTGCTCATCTTTCCTCTCTTTCTCTCTCTCTTTTGCGCGCGCGCGAGTAATGGCTTCGGCGGAGACGTTTGGTTCGCCAAGGTTTTTAGTAGTCGGTTCGCTGTGACTTTGCTTCGTCTTAGTATTTTATTTTGTATAAGTTTTCAATAGAATTATTGTTGGATCGAATTCTGGACAATAAAAAATATGTAAAAATGTAAAAATCTATATAACGTTAATCATGTTTTTAATTATTCGCGGTCATATAAGGAGATCGCTTAATTATAAAAGAAGATTTGTACAACAAAAATTGCTTTTGTTTCAAAGTAGTTCTTCGAAAATCAGAAAATAGACGCAATAATGGCACATTATATGCAATCCCGTAAAATCACTCGTTGACTCCAGCAATATATATATCATACGTGTATAATACCCTATATCGAAGCAGAAGCAATAGCAGCACCTGATCGGTATTATATGCGGACCGAAAGAGAGTGCAGAAGCCTTGAAGGGCAGTGCATCCTCAATCGGCTACCGGCCACACCCACTTCATTTTCTTAGGTTTTTTCGAGAAAACGAGGACGATGCCGCCGTTGCTGTGCCATCCACACGATGTATATATATATACATACATATATATATATATATATATATATATATATATATATATATATATACATACATATATATATATATATATATATATACATCGCACCCCACTCTATTCTATAACACTCCTCGGCTTATATAATGATAGCGTGTGCGTGAAGTATGTAAGGTTAAAGCTCCACAGCCACGATTGCCATTATCAGGGAGGGAGAAGGCCCCAATAATATGTTAGGCAGGGATCTGTGTATTTTTTTTCTGTTTTGGCTTTTTCGAGTATAAGTGTAGATCGTTGGGGAGCTATTAATCATATGCTATGAATTGGATCTTGCAACTCGTATATACATCATGTGTATTATAATGGGTACAATTGTTTTGATTGGAGTTATGGCTGTATTGCTCACGAGTGAAATGATACTACTTTTGGTAATGCGAATAATTAAAATTTATAATTCATTTGTAATTCAAGCAGTTTTATTTATAGATTTCTCATAATGTTTTTAGTGTTGGATAATATGTTATTCATACTTGTACAATTACAACCCTCACCACACTCATCTTCTACAACAGTGTATGCTACTTCAAGTGCTCAAATTTTACATGCAAATAAGCTGATTTTATTATAAGCAATAAAGTCCGTTTCGACGAGAAAAAGAGAAATAATATCTCACGACTTTACATTTTTTTCACCAAACAACACTAATTTTCATGTGTGTGGTTAAAAAAAAGCATTAGCATGGCCGAAGGGCTCTTGAGACAGACGCGTGCGCCACGAAATTTTCGGGTGGACAGCAGCGGCAGCGCACAAATATCCACTGTCTCGCGCGCGCGCAAAATATTTGCATGCGTAACGCGTGCATTGCCGCCGGCTCGTTGTCAATAACTGCTCTCAGTTGTTTTTTTTCTTTAAATAAAAAAAATGGCAAGTCGGTTTTAGACAAAGACGAAGGACGGCGCGGAGAAATATAATCGATGAGCTTGCGATGTTTTTGTGGATTTGTATAGGTGAAGAAGCTGATGTTTCTCTTTATAATGTTGAACAGATAAAATATTGAAAAATCATTATGGTATTAGCACCATAGAAAGTTAAAATGAGATGTTATTTTCTTACGAGTATAAATAAAAAACGAAAAAGATTTGACCTCGAAAATGATTATTGTACATATAGTTTATTAATGATTGATAGAATCGATCAAGGAAACGATGCCAAAAATGTATTAATAATTATAAGAGTTAAATATCTTAAAAAAGGAATACTAAATAACTTACGATGTTCACATGTACTAAAGTAATTAAAAGTCACTCAGGGAATATACAGAGTATCACTTGAATGATTATTCTCCCGTGAGTTCATTGCGAGACAATAACTTTCGTCCGTTATTTCCAGCCCCAAAGCAAGTACAACTTACGGAGTATAATCAAGAAAAATCTTTCTTGCCGAGGATACCCGACATAAAAAGATGCGCGCAGCCAAAAGGCAAACAGGCAAACAACGAGCGAGAATACAAAACAGGAAGACGAGTTGTAAAAGCGCGTCTTCTGTCCTACGGGCAGACGATGTAGACACGCAAAGCTTCGGTATTAGTGCTGCAGACATCTAATGTAAAAAATATTATTTAAATAGCAAAGTCAATATATTTTGCAAATTCTAAATTTAATTAGTACAACATTCTTTCTCCCAGATATGTGCCAAACAATTTGAACGCGTACAAGTTGGAATACACTTCATACAGTTGAGTGCAATTTCTATAAATAAAGTCTCTGGACTTAGTGCATTTAATGAAGTAACAAGCACGGAGATGCGCCAAGCAACGGAACAGTCTTTATTATCCGCAACGAGTAATTAAGAGTAATGGCTGAGCTAATGCTTTTAACGAAATGAACAATGGACAGGTGCTCACGCCCGCTCGCGAGCTCGAGCATACTCAAGTTTATACATGCGTTTTATTGTCTTCTTCTTTCACATGGAAAATATTTTCGGATAACAAATAATTTACTTTCTTAACTTTTTCTTGAGATGTATGTAATTATTCTTTGTTGACGAGCATTCGTTTAATTTGAATAACTAATGGAAATCCAAAACCCACGATTCATTGCTTCACATTAAATTATTTAATATAGTACGTTGAATTTATTCCTTGAGATACTGTTATAAAAATGTAAATAATTTCTTCAACAAGACATTAATGTACTAGCATTTAATAGACAATATCTCGCCCTAATTTCAACAATGTCACTTATCAATTTTCAATCTTTATAATTCTGTTTCGTCTAAACAAATTGAAGCGAAAATTTGAATGTCATCAATATCACAAAGGTGTGATTTATTAGCAAAAGAAAAAAAACGCCACTAGCCAGAGAGTGGGCGTGGAGGTGAAAACCCTAATTCGGCGCGGGCGTGGCTAAAGCAGACGCCTCGTCTTGCGCAAGGTGCTATGCGAAAATGAGATTTTTTTTATCGCACGTCATCATGCGCCTGCGCGATAACTTGTGTGGGTGTTGGCTCGAATAAGATTGTAATATGTAATGGTCGAGGCGATAGAAATAGACTGACTTTTTACTTTTTTTCTGACGATCGCTTTTACATTTTTTCATGAATGTTCAAGCAGTTTTTCAAGTTCACATAATATTAATAAACGCCTACATGATTCCCAGGTAATTATCTACGATAATCCAACGTTGTCGAAAGGGCTGCCAGAGAGAAAGAAAGAAGAAAAAAGAAAGTAAGACAAATGGGGCTTTGCTTCAAAGTGCGCGCTCACGGCTCGCGCGCGGGTAAAAAATTACGGCTCGACTTGCTAATTTATCTCCGGCTGCTTAATAAGCCGCTCCCTTTCTTACACGGCGACGGAATCATTAATTAAAATCTCTCCGCGTAGCGCGTGACAATTGTAACGGCTGAAGGTGCAACAACGAAAAAAAAAACGAGGCACTTTACCCTCCTCGTTAATTAGAGCGGGTCCGATTGATTTCGTGTATGCCGCAATTTTTCCGCCAGTGCAAGCGAGAAAGAGAGAGAGAGAGAGAGAGAGAGAGAAAGATTCGATAAGCGATGCTTCGACGTGCTTTGTAGAATGGTTAAAAAGTAACGATTAACGCCCTGTAATTGCGAGCTTTCGCTTTTGATATTGATCGATTTCGATCAGCAGAAAAAAAATTGATTGGAGATGGATTACAATCGAGAGACCAAGATTCATGTTATTTATGGTTCATATCGTAGGAGAGTGTATATGTACATATTAATGAGATGGTGAAAAAAAAACACTTTAGTTTTTGAAACTTACAAATTTAATATACATATGATTTAGAAAAAACAAACAATATAAGTTTATTTTTGTA
The DNA here is from genome assembly GCA_030064505.1 of Chouioia cunea. Lineage (NCBI taxonomy): Eukaryota > Metazoa > Arthropoda > Insecta > Hymenoptera > Eulophidae > Chouioia > Chouioia cunea. The sequence goes on along the minus strand of JAOPFQ010000003.1, from coordinate 26,391,933 downwards.
AATCTAAAATTTAGAATTGATTGTTATTACAAAAATATATAGATTCATAATTATTTTACCATTCCTACTCTCTTATCAACCGTTGCTCAATTTTTTTGTCTATTTTTCTTCATTGAAACGTTACTTCTTGAAAACCACTTTTTCTTTTCACATCTTTAAATCTTCTTCTGATAGTTTTTTGGTAGTATAGGAACACGATAAATGTCTCAATAAACACTTATCTCGCGGCTCATCATATAACCTCCTCCACGTATTTTGGTATTCCTTTTATCCATCAGTCGGAGCCGATCCAAAGACATAACCACCCGCGAGAGCATCGTTAGTTTTATTCTCCTTTCGTTTACGTGATTTTCGATTCTCCGTAATCTGCCTCGGAAATGCCGCTATAAAAGTTTGGGTTTACGACATTCTTCTTCATTCGAGATATAAGGCACGCAGGTGAAGCTTTGATTAAGCCTTAAGGAAAAAAATGCGAAGGCGGTCGTAAGAGTAAATTAGGAAAGGGAGAGAAAGAGGATTAGGAGAATAGCTGCGTACTGACGTTGTAATTTTCGTGCTTTGGCTTATTTTTCTTTGAATTTTTTTATGAGCTTCTAAGATGCATAAATTTCATTATTAAAAGTGTATAAATGTCAATTAAGTTTTCAATTTTAAAGGAAGATTAGATATTTCGACTATAGATTTAATTATTTTTCCAGTTAATTAATCGATAGAAATCTAATTTTATCAGTTTCTATTGTATATTCTATTTATTTTATTTTATTCACTTACTAAGACGAGGTTTACCATTATACGTATTTATTCATTCCTAAGCATCATTTACGGAGCAATATACTGATAATTATCTTTATAAAAAATCCGTTTGTTATCATTAGACATTCGTAAAGATATCAACAATAATTAATAGTTATCTTTGATGCATACGGTGATCAGTATCTATAATATCTGGGAAGACACAAAAATGCACATTGTATTCATGTTGCTATCCAGCATCTATTTCGCTTGAATCTTCTAAATCGAAATAAATAAGCAAGTATGTATAAAATATAAACTACATTGGATAAATGTCTCTTATCGAGAGTCACCGTCAAAGTGTTGTCATCGCACATAAGAGTAAAATGCATGTTGTAGCAGATCATTATGAATCTCGTTACAACGGTGCTGACGCAATCCGCGTGCGATGGCAACGCGCGTGGCTAATAATAATACCGAGGCAAGTGTGCGCGGTTATGCATACATACACATACACACATGGGGTATTCACTTCTTGAAATAGATTAATAGCTCCTGTAGCGCGAGTTTTGCACTCGACTTGTGTACACAGTGTTATTAATCGCTTGACGAGAGCCTCGATCATTTCGTCGAACTCGAAACCTGTCGTGATCGATCGCCAATTTTCCGACGTGCTGTTACGGTTTGTTCGCCGTATACGCTCGACGGCTTGTCGACTCTTTCCCTCCTTGATTAATTGTCGATCAAACGATGTGTTTCACGAAAATCGACTTTTTGGGATGATTTGCACGAATCTTGGTGATTCAATTTACACATAACTATTATTAAAATATCGAAAATAAGCGTATTGAACTGTATCCTCGCTCTTTTTATCATATTACATTAGAATCTATCGATCCCTGCAATACGTTTAATAATTAGTTTACAACTATGCAATAAGCGTATAGCTATTTATAGATACTCCCACCGAACTCGTCTGTGCGCAAGTTGAAAAAAATGTAAACTTGCTATCATCATCTACTAGTAGTCGTCGGTGAGAAAACTGGCTTCCGTAGCCGATCGATCGGTCGATAAAGTGCACGCGGCAAAGTGCTGGACTTCCGGCTGCGATTGCATTCTATGTGTGCATTCATGTGTGTGTATGTGAGAAAACCGTCGCCGTCGACACTAAGCAATAAGAGAAATGTACGTGTATTAAGTGGCTTAATTAATACTGTAAGATGGAACTATACTAATCTCATGGCAGGAGAAAATGACGTCCGATCAAATTCCATTGCATCCAGTACGCGCGCGTACACATACCTGCGAATTGCCGACGAATTGATAGGCATTATCGAGTTTATTAAACTGACGTATCCATTTAATACATTCCTATTTAGAAAGATTGATCAAGTCTCGAGCGAGAAGTCCAGGTGGTCTTTTGTTTTATTTCAAGTTAAATATCGATTTTTCGGTCATAAATAAGAATGTGATCGTGGAAACTCACAGCAATAAACAAAAGACCGTTTTTCAGACTACCGATATCAATTGGTTACAGTACCTCAGTGAGACTTGAACTTTTTGTCGTTAATCCTACTGAACATGCAAGTCTTGCCTTATAGATGTCAGACGACAATGATTCGGCCGAGCGAACGTTAACCAGGCAGCATTGCAAACACTGTCTTTCTAGTGCAAAAGCCGAATCAGCTGTGCGCGTCCATCCTCGCAGCGCTTTTGAAAGTGGACACTCGTCAAACGCTTGACGTCAGATCAAAGGCTTGTATGTATAATACATCTAATATTAGATTAAGAAAAACGAGCTACGTGTTTGCACCCCCGCGTGACGTTGATTGACTTTTACTTGGCTTTGTTTCAGGCTCTTATCCTTTGGCATACTATTGTTTTCTTTTAGATGTATCGCGATGTTTTTATGTACACACGATGAAAAAAATTCATAGCGCAACTTTGTTTTCAGAAGCTGTATATACCTAATTTTTAGCGAAATGTACTTTTTAAATTAGAAAATACAAGTATTCGTACGTGAGAAATATTCAACTCAAATAAGTTTTAACTTTTTCGCAGTTTTTCAATGATAGTGATTTTCTTTGAATACATATTGAAATATTTAACTACAGGAAAAGTGTATAATCATAAACACGTGCAGAAGCATACAACGTGAAAGTTCAAGTTTTTGTTTATTTTAGCTTGGTTTTGGAAAATAGCCAAAGCTGATTCATGCGCTGTATGTATATATACATAGAGAAATATGCCACCACTGACTAAAACTGCTTTAATTGTCTCGGAAAGTGCGTGTGATGCACCCTACCGTAAAGTTGAAGGTAAATAAGATGGCAAAGAGAATTGACTCTTACTGCCATATTGTAAGTTATGTTATATTTATTTAAATGAAATTGTACTATTAATTACATGTGCATAGTTTATAAAATGACGTTAATAAAAGCAGATAACCATGTATTGCGTAGTTTTTATGTTGAGATGAGGTGGGGAGTTCGATTTGAAAAGTTTAGAAGATGAGAAGACGCCAATAGTGATTAACTTACTCAAACTAGGAAATTTCTTATATTCATATGATATTTTATTCTTTTCAAGAGTTATAAGTAGAATCCTACGTTTATTAATAACCTTAAAAGAAATTGGTCATTTGAAAATGCTGTTTGGTTTAGTTTTCGAAATCAACGAATTTCAGTTTCGTTCAAGATTACCAATGTCTCTTGTTTGCATTTAATAATTGATAAATTTAAAATTAGATGGAAATGTGTTTTTAAAGAATAATCATTCATAGACTGTATGGTATATTTAGAAGCTTCAGCTTGAGCATTTACGAAAGTAATACTAATAAGACGCGTGCTTCGGTAATCTCAAGCAGATAACTCGTGGTAAAAAAATATCAGAAAGTGACGATAGTCATTTACTAAAGATGGAATACAATGAAAAAATTCTGTGACAACTGATGCAATTCTTATGAAAAAAGCTATATTCTTACAAATAAAAATTCATTAGTAAGTTTGTTTATTTATATTTTAGTGATTTTTTTAGATAACAAATATTAATTTTGGCAGTTAAACGAATTACACTTGCGTTATTACGTTCTTGGTTTGTTGGTTTTATATAGAATTTCTAGGAATTTAGAAGATGTAATGGAGCTAAACTTTATTACTGGAAACGCATATTATTACCATATACTTTGATATTTGAATGAAGTACGCTTATTCTTATAGTGACGATCAATCCATTTAGAAAAAGTCGGCGTCATTAAAGCACTTAGTGATAATATCAACTTTTGTGAAGATTTCTTCGGATGTTTCTTGTAATCTCGACATACAGTAAGATCCTTCGGCCTCGTAGACTGTAAAAGCTGTAATATTGTTAGTAGATGGTAATTCCATAACCAACGATCCAATTTCTTTCCCATTAGTGTCAATTTTCTTCACTACGTAGTGATTTTCATTCTCAGTACATTCGTGAACGTCACATTCACTAACTATAATATACATATAACTATTTAGTGCGTTGAGCAAGTATGCCGTTCGAACATTGTATTCGTAATTTAGAACTGTTTTAAACTTCAAGTTTCCCTCCAAATCGAATTGTGTAACATTTATCGTCTTTGAGTTTAGTTGATCGGCAAAAGTAATTAAATTATTACTTGTCGTTACTGCTGGGAAAATGTGTGGAGTGTTTGATTTTGTAAATTGTTGCAACATTTTGAATCCTGAAAATAATATAAATATATATATATACATGAAAACTAAAGTTTGTTTCCTTTTCTCCCAAAGATGTGAAGAAATTAAATAAAATAAATGTCAATTTTACTAAAATAAGTGTAAATGCGACAAATGCACTATATTTATCAAATATCAAAAGTCAATAACGTCTGATTAATAAAGGTAGGAGGAATTTTTGTTTTCCTACGTAACAAAGTCTATGAAAAGGATTATAAAAAATATAGATTAAAATTTGATTGACTTACTGTCATTCACCAAAAATGCAATATTTTTTCCATGTATTTCCCCTATTGCTATTTCTCCACTTGTGCGGGACTGAGATCCAATGGGATAAACTCGTGGCACTACTGAGAAGGGCCCATATGTGAGAATTGGGTTTGAGATATTCTTGCCTTCGAAATCATAACTTTGTTTAATGACATTCTTTTCACATGATGCCGAGTCTTGGAAATAAATATCGAAACTATCAGCACGAACAATTACTTTTTCATTAAGAGCCGGTATCTTTGTTTTACTTGGTCCTGAAACGTGAGATACTTCACAAGAAGAAAGATCAACTATTTCGATGTTGTTAATGAATATGTTAAATGCATTCTCAGATAAAATAAGCGGCTTCACTAGAATTTTGTCCCCAGAAAGCGGTAGAATCTCAACTGAATAACTGTTATCCTGTTTCAAAATATCAAAATTTTTTTCATAAGGGCCACAAGAGCGTTGCAAGTCAGCAATAGTTTGATTCGTGCTCGCGTAATCATTGCTGTGGTGGTAAATCACAAAAATCAAATGTTTACCATCGCCGAAAGTTCCTACAAATTTTCTCCCGTCTTCTTTAGTAAATCGATAATCTTCTACGTCTATCGTCATTGAAGAAACCACTGCGATAGAGATAGACATCAGTACAGCAATTATTGTTTTCATGATAAAGCTTTTGATATTCTGTTATTTAGATCTATAATTTAATATACTGTTGCACGTAACTGTACCAACCGTGATACTGATTGAGCTTTCGTAAATGAAGTTCATTTTAAATGGTTCTTATCACAAATGATACAACGGTTGTGATAAATCATTACGAAATTAGGAAAGTCCAGAGGCCTTGACGAAAGCAGATGAGATCACGTGAGGTGTACAAATATTATTTTCAGTAGATTAGTTTTTATCGACAGTCTACAAAAATATTATTATGAAATTGCTTATTGATGGGACATTCTATTATAGTACGTTACAAGGTTGTTTTTGTTGACATAACAAGAAGAAATAATGCAGTATTATAATTGTACTTCCATTACTTTTCGGTTGATTTATTGTTATAATACTGCGTTACTTTGGGGAAAGTTTTCCTTTATTACCCGGAAATTACATTCTTTTTAATTTAAACACATCATTGAATAGCTTGCCATTTCATAATTTAAAGTAAATAATTAAATAAAAAATGAGACATGCGTGACTAATAAATGAACAGGTAAATTTCGTTTGCTAAGTGACGCAAAATTATTACAGACATCAATGGAAACAAAGCAAAAAGAACCACTTCTTAAATGAAAAGAATGTACGGAAAAAAATAAAACACTAAATGGTAATAGCGTTTGAAGATTGTCGCATCCGTGTGGTGGAATATTAGCAGCGATGATTAACGCTCTACGAAATTCTCAATTCTAGACTAACGAATCTCCACTTAATTCTCGTTCTCTCGACTAACTACATAAGATGAAAGGCGCGGGTGAACACACAATAGGCTGAGTGTTTAGAATCAGTTAAGCGCTCTAATAACACTTCTTGTTGTATCGCCAATGAGTCTGTTAATTTTCTTGGTCTATGTATTTATCATCAAGATGAATTAGGTGATTTATAATCCAAAATATTTTTTGAATAATTCATTAAATCTCTACTACAAATTAATCAAATTAGTCATTCATTATATATGGCGCAGAATGGAATATTTTATAAAAAATTACTGTAAGCAAGTATAGTATAAATAATTATTATGAAGATTATGAGGTGGACTTTTTTTAGATTTACCTGAGGGTTCCAACGACTTGAAATTGAAAAAGCTTTGGTTTTAGGGATAATTTATGAAAACGTATTATCCAAAATAACTATTTACTAGAGGTGCCTTTAATTTATAAAAATTCTTGAATTTCGTATGAAATAATCTATCGTAGTATAATTACAGATCTTATAGTATACTATCACATTAATAAAATAATTACATATAGAGTTACGTAAAGTCTTCATCGCTAAGGCATTTAGTAATAATATCCAATTTTTTGAATTGCCATAAACCAGATACGCCCAAAGATAGTTGTGCCCTAGTAAGACAATGAGATCCTTTAGATTCGTAGAAAGATAAATCTTCAATTATACCGGGAGTCGGTAATGCCAAAAGCTTCGATCCAACTTCTTTTCCATTCGCATCAAATTTCTTTATGGAATAGACATTTTGTTCGTCGTTGCAATGATCACGATCACATTCAGTTGCGAGAATATAAATTCCACCATTAGATGAATTAAGAATCCTTGCTGTACGAATGATGTGATCATATTCTATAAGAGTTTCGGATTTCAAATTTCCATCCAAATCATACCTTATAAGTTTTATATTTGTAAAGTCTAATCGATAGGCAATGCTTATTATGTTATTGGTGGTCGATACTTCTGGAGTGAACATTGTGTCTGCTATTTCCGCCAATACTTTTATTTCTGAAAATATATTATTGTTCAATAATGCGAGCAATATATCATTATACATATAAAAGTATTTCACGAATTGTAAAATTAAAATTCTGTAGTCATTATTTTCTTTATTGTATTAATAATATTAGTAAACAACTATCTATATAACAATTCCTACTTACTGCGTTAGTATAAATATGGCTATGGTAACGACACAAATTATGTAAATAGGACACTTATTTCAAAAGTGAACATACTGTTTACTTACTCTCAGAGTTGACTAGATTAACAATCGTTTTTTCCTTTGTAGATTCAAATGCTAAATATCTTTTCGATCGTAACTCCGATCCAATGGGTTTGACTGTAGGCACACTTTTATTGGAGTGAAATTCGATGATCGGTATTGAAATTATATTCCCTTGAAAATCATAGCTCGTTCTACGATAACCCATACCATCACTAGATGAATCATTGAAGTAAATGTCAAAGCTATCGGCGTATCTGGTAATTTTTAAATCTGACGGTTTAATTTTGGTTGGCAACACAACTTTAGTTCTTTGACAGGACAAAAGATTAATTATTTCCATTTTTACTGGATATTTTTTAAATTTGGCATCATATGCTATAGGTACCAGAAAAACCTTGTCGTAATTCAACGGTAAAATATGGAAATATTGAGCAAATGTATAATTGTCATCTATTTCTATTTTGTTGGGACCGCATGAGTATTTCGTATTTACGATGTAATAATTAACTACTGTGTTATTCTTCTCTAAATCGTAAAGGAGATGAGTTATGTTATCTTTGTTTAAAGTTGCTTGAATTATCCTTGAATCTACAGGGAATCGTAAATCCGTTAAAACGGATTCGATTGCCGCCACTGATGTTATATAAATCACAAATGACACTAATATCGCGATTTTCATGATGTGTTTGGGAACTTTTTCTAGAAAAGGTATAACACATTGGTTGGAAATAATTTATTTAAAAAAACACATTTAATAATATTAATTGTATACGTACCTAAAAACCAATGATTGTAAAGTATTTGAAAGCACGATTGTAGTTGCTTGCTGAATTCTGAGTGATAGAATATATCAGTTGCAGTTATATTTATAATGTAGTTATCGTAACTGTGAGTAAACTGGATTTTTTTAGTGCCTGCGAAACAGTTGTCGATAATAGTGTCAGGGTTCGAAAGGAGAAAGATAAATCGCTCATTTTCTTTCTATATTGCATAATTTGTATAATTGTGTTGTATAATGTATCCTACGAGAGAGAGAGAGAGAGAGAGAGAGAGAGAAAAGAGAAAAACTTTGATGAGATAGGTACGTAAATTCTGATTACATAAGCGATGTTCAAATGTAACAATCCTTGAATTCACAATTCTACTTTATGTTAATTTTATATTGTCTAGAATACGTGGAATGCCAGAAGTTTGCTTCTTTTCTTCGTTTCTTTTACACATTTTTTAAGATTTAGAAAATAAAGTAGTTTTGATTTTTTAATATAAAAAAAATTTAACGTAATTTAAAATAGTTATCGCAATTATTTAAGACTCTTAAGAACATAATTATAGGATACAACCTCCCTATCTCGATGGAATATGTTACCTTTGTCTGGAGTGCCTGGAAAGCAAAGTGAACCGATCATTTTTTGCTATTATTTCACAGTCATATCAGCATTGTATCACTAAGAATCTCACAAAATCCATATATGTATTAACTCAATTAAGTTTTACACACTTGTATTTTTCCTACGTTGGTTTGAAGATATTCATTAAAATATTTTACAAGACGGCCCACACGGATTTGCGCGATTAGATAAAACGTGGAAAAAAACCAATTACAGCATATGTTAATTTTATAATGTTACTTCATTCTGGTTATTCCATTTAGTGCAATAACTTCAAGAAATATCAGAAGTTTAATCTTGACGTTTACCTATTTGTCTTGGAATAAAAAAAGTACAAATAAAAGCTCAAAGAGAAGATGATAAAGAACCTGAATCAACGAAGATGAGTTACGACGTGGTGAATAGCTCATAAACGTAACAGCCAAGTGGTACAAAATTATTACAGTCATCAGCGGTAGACAAATTCAAAAACAAGCATCACCACGCATCAAAATTAAGCGCACACACTCGGTGTGTGAAAACAAAGACGAAGCTAAACAGAAGCAGCGAGAAAGCAAAAGCTCTCTCTCTCTCTCTCTCTTTCTCTCTGTCACTCTCGCGCGAAAATTGTCGCGCTTGCGGGTGGCGTAATAATAGCACCGATGATAAATGTCCTGCAAGAAAATCTTCGTTTTCTCCACATGCTTCTAATCCGGCTGAAGATGAAAGACGTGCGGGTGGATGTACAATGGTACATGTGTTTTGCGTCAGTTGAGCGTTGTGATGATGATAGTTCTCGTTCTATATATCGACAAAGAGCGTGTTAATTTTCTAAGACTAACGCTTGTGTGTTTTCGTGTTTTTCTCCGAGATTTATGACTGATTGCCTTTTTGTTGTCGCCACGCACTCTGGCAACGCTCAGTGCATTTGTCTTCGAGTTAAGTGATGCGCTTTATTAATGACGATATTTCCTTAGAGCTACTACGAAATGGTTTGAGAAACTTCAATTGGTTAATTCACTTCGATTTAAATAGTCGCTGATCATTGGATATTATTTTTGGATATTGTTTGTAAAAAATGACGGTTGATCGGTGGTATAGCTTATTGCTATCTCTTGCGTGATATACGTGTTTTAACGATAAGCTTGCATGCTATTGTATGTACATCAATATAAGAAACTAGATTCAAATAAAAAACAGAATTACTGCTATTACAAATACTTCCACTACCTTAGAGCTTAAATAAGTAAATATTTTATTCCCCTGTGTTCGTTTTTTCGTTTATTCTATATTTGCTCAGCACCTTAAAAGCAAACATGGCTATAACTGGTGATTCATTTTTATCAGTTAGAATTTAACTATAAATTTATGTGGAATCGTGACGTTGAAATCAGTTCGAATTTAGCAAGTACATAAACTGCACTGTTGACTCAAGCTATGTAAGTAATTTAAAGCACTTTTACTATGAACATTTTTATATTTACCAAATTCTACGTATTCCTTTAAGAGTTTTTCGATGGACCAAACCAGAAAATTTGAATTAGAAAAAAACACTTTTCAAATTTGTAATTTTGTATTCATATTTTAGGTGCAAGTTCATAACAATGTTGGAAATCCGTTCTAGAAACATTATAACAAACGCTATTTTAACAGTAGTTGTAATTTATATTACATCTGTCAGTGCAATGAAGGAAATGACATGGGACTTTAGATATCCATTAGATGCGAGAATAATTCAAGGCACTTTAAATCAAAGTAATTTTGTAAGAGTTTTGTTCGAAGCAAATAAGAATAAGACAGGAATCAATTATTATGTCATGGATAGTACTTACTCATGCGGTCCATACAAGCAAGAAATGAGTGAAAATTCCGTATTTCTTAATGAGTTTCGTATTGTATCATTAAGCCAAGACAAGATTTTGTTATTGCCATTCGAATATAGAACTCTTGCGCGTAAAATGCATCTGGTTAAAATGGAAATACTTCATTTTTCTTCATGTCACAAAATTAAAGTCGTATTGCCGACAGAAATAAATAAACCAACCGATTTGAAAATCACGAGATATGTCGATAGTTTTGACATTTATTTTAAAGATTTGTATCTTTGTGGAAACCGGCCTTGTAGGAAAAGTTACGATCTCCAAGGAAATGTTATCTCAACAGCATTTGTCGAGTTTAACTCTAATACAGGCGTTCCTCTTGTTAAACCCGTTGGGGCTGAGTTGCGGTCAAATATTCAGGTAGCAATTACTTTTTCGGAAGGAAAAAAGAATATTCATTTGGTTACGGATAATAGTAAGTAAACCATATTTTCATTGTAGAAATAATTTATCTTATCACGTGGCTATTCTGATAAATCTATTTGAAAGTGACATAAAAAATAAATTTTTTTTAATTTTCAAAAAATTTATATTGATGGATTTAATATAGTTATTCTTATATAATATCCTTAAAATTATTATACGTTTTCAGAAATGAATATGCTGACGGAAGTAGGTTTGGAATCTGTATATCCAACTTCAAATAAAGATTTGACACCAGAAATATCAACATCTTACGGCGTTATAAGCATTATCTATCGAATGAACTTTACAAGTTTAATTTGTATGCAGTTCGATTTAGGAGGGAATTTGAGATTCAAAACTGTCATAAAATACAATTACTTCATTCGCACAGCGAGAATTCTCAATTCACCTGACGGTGGAGTTTATCTCATTGCCAGTGAATGTGAACGTGATCATTGCAGTGATAATGCCAACCAGTATTTAACGAAAAAATTAAATGTAAATGGTAAAGAAGTTGGATCATTCAGCATGACATTGCCACTTCCTGGTATACTTGAAGATATATCATTCTATGAACATAATGAATCCTACTGTCTTACGAGGGCACAATTATCTCTTGGAGCAGTCGGTACATATTACTTCAAAAAAGTGGATATCAATACTAAATGTTTCACCGATGAAGATTTTTCAGGATAAATCATAAAGGCTAAAAATGAATACGAACTACAAAGGAGTTTCTCTTGAATCAGTGTTGAAGAAATACTCTTCAAAGATTCAGTATCACCGAGACAACAAATCCCACGCAACACAGACTAAACATTTTAGCTACTTCATACTGTTCTCAGGGTAAAGGACCGACTCTTAATGCGGCGAGACGCTTTGTGAAAAAAAGGAGAGTTGAATGTTTCAGAAAATATGCGAATTGAGACAATTTTACATACACACGTGTACATCTCAGGGATTCACTATGCTATTTTAAATATTCTTCGAACTATCTACATTTTTCATTCTCATATTTATTTTTCTTTTTAATTTGTACGTGAAATTTCTATAGTTCCCATAACTAATATTATATTGTCAATAACTATGTAGGAAAATAAGAAGTTGTTTACTAAATATCTAAATTAGCCCAATATTATTCTTAAAACCCAATATTTTATTCCAACACGTATTCTTACAAAAATCTTCAAAAACATAATACCAGCAATCTTTTGCATCGTGCTGAAACCAAAGAAAAAAGTAGCCATTCTCTGCAAAAAATATAGCGAATGTCAGTGAAGAAGAACAACAGCTAACCGAAAACAAAGCTGCTCAAAGAAACTGTAGCACGCAAGATAAAGCGGTGAGAGTGCATATAGTAGCACGTGCTCGCGGGGGAGTCGGAGCAGCCGTCAAAAAGTGTTGGAGAGTAAGACGGAAGGCCCTTATTTATTGCGTCTGTCTGGCTTTGTTGGTTGCACGCGTGAAAGCGAGTGTCGTATATGTGCTCGCATGTATATACTTTTGCGAGCGTGCGCCGTTCCGCCCCCGAGCGACGACGGAGCCGTCGACTCAAGGTCAGCACAGTCTAGACACTGCTCAATTGTGCTTTTTTTGTGTGTAAGCAAGTAAGCTTTTTCATTGAGCCCACATGGTTGGATTACTTTGCACAACATTTGTACTTATGTTAACGTTTTTATTATTGATTTCATGAGTCTGAATCTTCGGTAAGAATTGATTATTAAACCAAGTACTTGTAATAAAAAAATGTTCATTTAGATTTATTAAAAATCCATTGGTAGTTGAAGCGAGACTAATTTATAACATTGATTGCAGTCGAATGTAAATTTAAAATAACTCTTAGGGTAAGTCCCCAAAAAGATGGTCTCTCAAAGATCAAAAGCTCAAGGGTATTCGTTGATGTGATATGCGATTGGAATACACATGCGCGCAGATTAATGCGCAATGGATCATACTAAATATTAATAGTTTTATCATAGAATTATAATAAAAATAAAAAGGACAATTATTTCCAAAATGTTAGATGTTTCATGATTTAGTTTTACGGAGATTTCTGGAAAAAGATTTACTACAAATTCAAATCAGCGTTAAATGCACAAACTAACTGACAAGGCAATATAAAAAAATAAAAAGCGAGGGCAGTCTTTTTATTCACATTTAACTCAGATAGTAAATGAGCATTTAAGAAGGTTGTAGTGCTAATTTTTATGAAGTCACTTCGACAAGGAGTATTCTTTCCACTTTGAATAATTCATATTGAGAAATTAGTATTTTTTTCTTCACATTTTACACTCAGTTTAAATGTTTCACTTTTGTATATTGAGTGCATCTACATAAAAAATTCATAACATCTTATTCCTTTTTTAATACTTTAAAGCCACTATACCAGCCGATTATCAGCGAAAATTCGCAACAGTTAAGTGCCCAAATTAATCCGCCTTTCATTACCATCGTACATATAAAAAAGAAAGCCATCACCTCGTTGAGCACGTCAAATCGTCGTCGCTGCCGTGTTCAGCATGTCATCGAAAAAGATTCCATTAAAAAGAAACGCCGACTCATTTCGCAAAATTATGATCGCAGGCATCACAAGAGAATGAAGGAGAGTAAAGTTGTGGCGATGCAGAATATTAACGGCTCGTTGCACCTCTTCGCGGAGACACCCACTCGTGTGAAAACAAACGAGAATCGCTTTCGGAAGTGGCGCGGGTGGCTTGCCAGAAAATGACGAAACGCTCTTGTTTGCGAAATATTCTCTTCATAAAGCAAAAGAGAGAAGAGTGCGAGAAAGAGAGAGAGAGAGAGAGAGAAGTGAGGGTGTAAGCGGAAAATTATGATGATGATTAATTTATACGACTCACTGTCTTAACATGGTTACGCTAATTGGTATCTGCTTGTTTCCATATCTTCTCGTACTCGTTTTCTAGCTTTTATCGTCGTATTCAAGTTACACTATTAATTATTTTGTTGATATATATGTTTTGTGAAATGATCAAATAATCAAAATAAATTTCAAGAGTGAGTCATTGTATGCGTTTGAGTGGATGTTGCACGAATTCTTGATACACGCCAAAAGTAAAATAGTATAAAATCTAAGTTACAATATAATCATCGCATCGAAATTCCAACATAATCATCATAGTGCAAAAATAGTGAATCTATACATTAACGTACGATTTCAAGGAAATTGATACGTTATTCAAAGATAATAATGTGATATATACATGTCTAGTCTATTGACAAATGATCGTGGCTCAAAGCGCAAATAATCGTCATTGCAAAGAATGATAAATTGAAGAAACGTAAAGGTATTACTCCGTGACTATT